>JAZGUH010000136.1:2400000-3780157 GCA_037893225.1 Hippasteria phrygiana
GGAAGGGACAGTGAGAAATATTTTTTTTCCAGCTGCTAAATCGTTCAAACGATTTAATAAATCGTTCAAACGATTTAATAAATCGTTCAAACGAATTAATAAATCGTTCAAACGAATTAGCTAAATTGTTCAAACGAATTAATAAATCGTTCAAACGAATTAATAAATCCATAATAATACACAACGCCGCATGCGGCCATTTCTTGCCATGCATCGGCTGATTAAACATGGCGCAGGTTATCCGTACATTCGGTTGGTACTTTTACTTGTGGTTTGGTAAGTTTGTTAATCTGCCTTATATAAAGACACAATTTTAAACGATGTTCATGTTCTAATTCATTTTATTTTAATAACATTATGAGAGCAATGCGCAATTTTGGAAAATGATTGTCCTACCTACAGCAAAGATTACTATCAACTGAACCCACTACTGTACGATTTCAATTCTAACTATGTTTGAACATATCCGGCTTTTTTTCATCAAGTAGTGGCTAATTAAAACATGTATTCCAAGAGCCTCGATGGTTTTAAATATTTGACCTATTTTAGTGTCGATGTGAATCTGTCTGGGGGGGGGGGGGGGGGGGGGGGGGGGTCACGCGATCGGTTACTTTTAATTACGTTGGCGCAGCCTCTTCGGATAATCACCAAATTGGTGGTGTCCACTCCTCAAAATGCTACTTCACTTATATTATTCTTATTTTCATTTTTTTGAATATAGATGAAGAGCATGGTATCACAGTATATACCACCTGTTATGTAACGTCAACGCTTACTCGGCGCTTCACCATTTACCAGAGTTATTTTCAAGCCAGGTTGGGATCATGGCCGACAGGGATGAATTAATAGAAACATATTTTTACTTAGGTCTCCAGTATAAGGATATTGTAACAGCCCTTGCTACAAAATACCAAATAACTCTATGTGAAAGAACTTTGAAGAGGATCTTGAAGAAAAAGGGACTATTTCGTCGGACAAATTATACAAATCTTAAAGAAGTTGTGACCTTCATAAGACGAGAACTACAAGGGTCCGGTTGTTGTCATGGATACCGATGGATGTTCGAAAAATGTAAACTGAATGGTTTAAATGTAAGGAAAGAACACATTAGAGTTATCCTGTCTCACTTGGATCCTATCGGAACAGACATTCGTCGCTCAAGAAGACTATTCAGACGTTCATATTTCTCCAGAGGACCTAATTATATATGGCATATGGACTCCTACGACAAACTGCGACCATTTGGTTTGTTCATAAATGGATGCATAGATGGATTTTCAAGAAAACTCAACTGGCTTAATGTATACAGAACCAGCAGTGATCCAAGGGTTATCGGTGGTTACTTCGTTGAAACTGTAATAAGTCTTGATGGCTGTCCTAGAATTGTAAGAGCAGACCGAGGGACAGAGAATTGCTATGTACGGGAATTTCAGAGATTCTTGCGACGGAATGGAAATGATGCTTTTGCAGGAGAAAGGAGTTTTATGTATGGCTCCAGCACTCACAATCAGCGGATCGAAAGTTTTTGGGGATTTTTGCGGAAGGAATGTATTGAATTCTGGCTAGAATTCTTCCATGACATGAAGAACGAGGGATACTTTGATGGCGACTTTCTTGATGTGAACCTTGTTCTCTTCTGTTTCCTTGGCATCATGCAGGTAATATTTTTAAAGTTGCTCTATGTCCGTACTCTTGCTGATTTGTTTTTGAAAAAAAATCGCTTATTTAACTCTGCAAACGATTTGGTCTTAACTTCAAGCATGATGAATACCCTGTATACATTTAACACTGTGATAACGTCCCGCTCGTTTTCAAACATTTAGACTTATTGACTCTGTTATTTATCGTGGGTTGATTTTCTTTTGGAATGTCTTACTGCAAAACTTATTATTTGGTTAATGCTAAGAAAATTAGCAATTCAGTTGAAACATTTATTTTTCAGGGTGCAATGCCTAAATAGCAGGGAAACAGTTTCTGTTATGTATTTGACCAACCGACCGACCGACCGACCAACGGAATGAACGCCAAAATAGAAGAATATTTCCAGTGGGGCTTTGTATAACAAATTTTAAATTAATTGTTGTATTTGTTTATATTTTTTTCGTCAGGATGAACTTGACCGTACAGCTGAAGTGTGGAACGCGCATGTCATTGGCCCATCAAGGAATGAAAATGTACCACATGGCCGACCAAATGTTATGTATTTCGTTCCAGAGCTATACAACACTCAAGACTACCTAAACAGGATTGCTCAGAATGACTTAGACGAATGTAAAGAAGAGAGTATTTTCCGAGGATCAATTCCATGCGATGAGGACGTTTTCCATCTCTGCAGCAGTATCATGGCGGAAAGAAACCTCCCTTTACCACATGATGCCTACAGTGGACTTGACTTATACCTTGAACTGATTGTCAGTGTTAATTGAGTAAATATTTTCTGTTCTTCACCATACGTCGCTGAAAATCTTAAACGAAAACAGGCGGATCCAGGGAGGGGGAGGGGTCTGTCACTTTATTTCAAAACAAACCAGCACGAGCACTGGAAAAATGTCGCTTAGCATTTCAACACATTTCTAAACACATTTCCTGCACCCGCTTTGTTAACGTGTAGAGCCTGCAACATGTTCAGATTCTACCTCTCTATAAACGTCACAAACCTAAACGTGCTTAGCTTTTTGACACCTGCTCATCTGATACATGTTTAGAAAAAGAATATCCCATGTTGTTTATTACTTTAGGCTAAACATGTTAAGCCTAAGCATATAGCATCTTAACATGTTGCAGGCTCTACACGTGAAAAAAGTGTGTACAAAAAGCGTTTAGAAATGTGTTCCAATGCAAAGTGCCAATTTTACTGTGTAGCATTGTAAAATTTTCTTCATTGTCGGAGTGGACAAAACTGTGACATTAACGGCAGTCTAGTGTGTTGTGTGGGTGTTAGGGAGGGGAAGGGTTGATGACGTCAACATGTATCTAAATTTACAAATATTGTTCTGCAAACAACGTTTTGAGGAAATCAGTACTAGTTGCGGTTGACCTACTGTTGTAAAATAAAAAAATAATAATATGGCAGTAAACCTTTGAAGAGGAACAACAAGATTTTAAGACATTCATTCTTCTGTTCTTTTTATTTGAAAATCGATGTTTGTTTTAGGAACAATCTTCACGGTGTGATAGGTACAATTGGAATCGTTTAATTGGCGCAAAGTCACCGATAGACAACGGCGGTAGAACCGGGGGGGGGGGGGGGGGGGGGGACGGGGGGAGGGGGGGTTGCAGTGGCCCTCCCACTTTTTCCCTGGGATGCCCCCCCCCCCCCCAACTCTTGGCAGGTCCTATACTTTTATTTTCAAAATGTACACATTGAGCTTCGCTAAAATAACAACCCCCCCCCCACTTTGAAAATCGTTCTGCCGCCGTTGCTTATAGACATGTTAATGGAAATTCAATGTTCTTCATGAAACAAGGTAACGCAATAGTATAAAACTGTAAAACTACAAGGACACTACAATATTACTCATACCATGCAAACGCTTTAAAAATATCTCTATTCATTACCCCTCCAAAATTCTTATTTAAAGGCCAAAATCGGTTTATGAATAAACCAATACTTTCATAGGCCATCAGCCTCGGTCCAAAAAATGGGCCACCGGTATCCAATGATGGAAAGGAGCAATACTCAACGATTTTTGGCAAGGTATGCACACCTATAGAGTTGGAAAATGTGTGATAGCATTGCAGCGTGAGCGGTGGCAACTTTTTGGGCGTTATTACTTTTTCAATTGTTTGTTTCAAAATGGCCGCCAATATGCTTGTTACCGGATTAATTATATGTGGTAACAAGCATGTTGGCAGCAATTCTTTTTTAAAGGGTATAGCACACAAAAAACTGCCACCGCTGCAATGCTTTCACATATTTTCCAACTACAAGGGTGCATACCTTGCCAAAAATCACCATGAGCATTCCCTCATTTCATACCGACCAACTCCCCAGGCTGATGGCCTATCATGTTTAATTTGTAATTCGTCAAACAATCCACAAGGGCAATATAGCTCAGTTGGTAGAGCGCCGGTACGGTAACCCTGAGGACGCAGGTTCGAATCCCGCTCCTGCCAGTTTCTTTGTTCACTTTGAGAATATTTAATTTGTGTTTGCGATGACTTATCATAAGCATACATGCACAATATTACAAAGGGTGATTGATAAGTTCGTGGCGTAGGGTGGAAGGAGATGAGATATATTTGCCTGCAATTCAACCTGCTGAATGAATCCACATAAAGTTTGAAGTTATTAATTGTTTTTGTTACAGAAACTTAACGCTCCGTTACTCTTCGATCTGCCATGGCGAGGCCATGAATCTTGGCATGGTCTCCTTTGTGGTGACGGTAGAGAGAGCCTGGAAGACGACCCCCGTTCGGAAAGGCCAGTCACGGTTACCAGACAGGAGACAATTTTGTTTTACATAGCATCATCATGGCAGATCGATTAAGGGAGCGTTAAGGTTTTTTTTCCATCTGAAGGGCATAACAGAAAGAAAAAAATCGGGTGAATGACTTCAAACATTCTGTATAACTTTGAACTGCCCACAAATTCAGTAAAAACTGTTTTGCTCATCTCTTTCCACCTTAGGCCACGAACCTATCAATCACTCCAAACTGTATACAACCACCATTGAATTTTGGCAAAATTAAAACTAAAAAAGTCCTTATAAATGATATGGCTTTAAATAAACACGGTTTCTTACGAGTGTAAAATATTGTGTTATGTGACCACGTGTAAATCTTTAAATAAACGGAACAAAGAACAACTTTTAAATTAAATACAATATACAGAATTTTCAGTTTTACCTCAGTGTATAAGAATTGTTAAGTTTGGTATGTTTCGCTTAGTATCACGTTTTTGAACAAAACTTATACACGCAATCCCAGATGTGAATTGAAGCTTTGCGTGGTGGATGGAATAAGGTAGATAAAATTGCGGGTAACACCATGTGGAAAAACAATCACTTCTGGGAAGAAATTTGGCTCTGAAGAGAACCGGTTAAGTTTAGAACTCGACGTTTCGGACAGTGTGCTCTGTCCGTCCTTCACCTTACTGAGGACGGACAGAGCACACTGTCCGAAGCGTCGAGTTCTACACTCAACCGTTTCTGTTCAGAACCACATTTCTTCCCAAAAGAAATTGTTTTTCCACATTGTGTTACTCGCAATTTTCTCTACCTCACACAATCGCATCTACTTTTATTGTCCATGTGTTGTTGTCTCTTTCTCTTTTGTGGGCCACAGTCCAAGGGTCAGTTTCATGGCACACTTTCTGCAGTGGTGGTTCCAGAAGAGGAAAAGTGATGCCCTTAATTATAAATATTTGCGTTTGACTATTACATTAAATAATAATATAAAAATATCTTCTGAAATCAAACGGTGGGTCTGTAAATATTAAACGTTTCTCAGTAATTATACCATGATTAAAATGAATGCCTATTTCACTGTATTTTGCAAGGGCAGAAAAAGGGCACACATCTTGAAAACCTATGATCGGTTTGGATTCTCTTTAGTTATTAGTTTGATTAATAAAGTGGATTTAATCGCTCGATCTGATACCTCAGTTGTTTCAAGTATAGTAAACATGTAAATATGTTGTAAACACCAGCTGTAAACATGTTGTTTACAAATTTGATGAAATAATTATGTGAGGCACATAACATGACAACAAAACAGCGAAATTATGACTCTTTCTCAGTTGACAAAATATCAGTGTCTTCCACCAAGAGGCCACGCTGCACAATAATGCACTCTCTGTGTCGGACACACTAAACCATGGTGTTTTTCAAGGCGCCAATTCACATTATGCAAATTCCTAGTGTACTGATAAGAGTGTGTTCTGGACAGTGTTTCATGTTTAAATTAAGTCGGACTAATTGTTCCCTATCATGGTCGCACCACGGTACACCATGAACACTAAGCTCACCGTGAACACAAAATGCACTCTAAACGTAATTTGAAAAATAATTAAATGCTATGAATGTACACACTGAATACAATATAAATAAACTTTAACTTGTGATCTTAAACTTTGATTTAGCTTGAAATGAACATGTGACCACATTGTGGCGAATGGGTGGAAGACACTAACATTTTTAATAAGATGCTGAGAAAAAAAGCCAAGGTGTGCAGTTATACAATATCCATGACCCAGACTTTGGAATCAAGGAGCTCAGATACTTCTTCGGCTAATTCTATGTAGGAGCCATAGGTATTGGGAAGTTCAAGTACGTAACCACAGGTATGTGAAGTCGGGGTTCTTGAGAAGTCGCTTAAGGGTTCCACAAACCTCACCCTAATATATGGGGCAATAAGGACATCTGCACCTGTCAGAAGAAACAAAAAGACGTACATTTGTTGATAAAAGTTAGAAGGGCCTGACATTTCGATCCTGGCCGTGGCAGAATATTTCTCAAAAGCAAAATGACACAAAAACAGAAAAAGACAATTCCGAAAATACACTACTATATAGATGAAAGGACACGACATTATGGGGATAATGATGGGGTTAGGCGTAAGAAGGACTAATAAAAGTCAAAGAAACAAACAAAAGGGAGGGGTACAAAGTGGTTGCATAGTGAACGGAAGATTAGGGGGATGGGGTGGCAAGGGTATAGAGAAATAGACAGGTGGGAGAGCATTTGAGAAAAGAGTGGTTCGATGCCCTGTAGAATCGAATGACAGAACTAGTATAGTTAGGAAGGTTGAAGTGGTTGCCCACTAGGTGTCTATTTGTCGTGTTCATAGTAGGCCGAGACTATAAAACCATTCCTTTAGATTGTTCTTGCTCTCCCCAACATAATGAACTTTAAACAGCAATTGAATCCCCCAAAACCCACCAAGCCTTCCCCCCACCTTCCCATTCCCTCGGGTGTGCCACTGAAATACAGTGCTATAGAACCAAACTAATGCGTCATCACAATACACAATACAATTACCTGTGCAAAATCTAAGAAACTTCAGAAGCCGTTCCTTTGGGCATTGTCGTATGAACTTCTTCAGGAATGTGAAGATGCTTTGTTGTTTCCTATCCAGATGTTCCTCAAACTGGAAGATTGAAATCACTTTCTTCGGTGTGGGTTTTAACTTGTCGTATAGCTCATCCAGGGCTGCTTTTTGTATTAGTTTTCTCATGTGTTGTTTGAGAGGAACCTGCCAGCATTCCGAGATGTATGCAGGATCCTGGATGAGTTCCTTGTAAGCCACCTCTGACAAGATCTTTTTGAAGTTGTCCTCACGAACATAGGCTTTCACCTCATGTGAATCCAGCATGTCAAGAAATTCGTCATCTCCACTTACACTCTGAAAATCTTGAAGAGCCTGCTCAATTATCTTCCTCTCGTGGTCTGGGATAACCTGCAAGAACGTATTTACAAGTTCTTCCTCCTGTGTCTCATGGCCATAACAATGATTTATGAACAGCTTTGCGAGGAGTATGGGGAAATATCCCACAGTTTTATATCCGATGATTAGAACTCCTGCAACCTGTTCCCAGGTGTCTTTGGGAATGGGTAATGCCGGGTAATGGGAACTTTTATGTTATTTCCAGTTGTACACTTTTTATAAAAAGTGTCCCAATATTCAGATAAGGCATCCCGTAGCACACCCCCGGTGTCAGTCCCATTAGGAAGAACCATCTCGATCTCTACTGTGGAATCACTTGCAGTTAATACTTTATTTTTGACTGCCTTGTTTAACTCCTCGAAAACTTGGCCCCGATGAAGTTTAAGCTTCTCAACTTTCTTCTCTGTGGGTGACGAGGCATTCATGGAGTGAGGATCAGAAGTCAAGGGGTCCCTGAAGAAGTCAAATGGCAAAGTTCCATCGTCAGGAAATCCCTTACCGAATAGAACTTCCTCATCAGAAGATCCAAGAAAAACCTCAGATTGGTGTGAAGTTCCAGAGGTTCCAGGGATGTTTGATTGGGCTTCTTCAACCGATAGATCCCTGTTCTGAGGCATTTCAGAGGAGCCCGGTGTAACAACTGAAGTGGTAGAATTTGGGGATGACTTCTGAACATCCTTGGTTTCTAATACATGCTTGGAAAATATGTAAACTCTCAGCATTTTGAACTTAGTACGCTCAATTTGTTCCAGTAATGTTGTTGATAGTTCTATGATATCATCCTGGTGGTCTCTCAATGGTATTTCGAAGTCATCTACTTTTCCTACTTTCGACTTTCCATTTGGAAAGAACAGTTTTATGGCATTTTCCTTTACTTTGGACATCGTAGTATCTTTATTGAGCTGCAGATGTCTTGTTCCACCTCCTCGTGGTTGTCTGACCTGAGAAAACTCTTCTCCTTTGAAATCCTTCAATCCTAGTTCAAAACTACGTTTCTGTCTCACAGCATTTCTATTTCCACTCAATTTGGTACTTCGACTGTCGTTGGAGTTTCGACCAAAGGTTTTACGTTTTTTGCCTCTTATTTTGTCTAGTAATGACTTCGAAATACGTCCGCCATTGTTAGTGTGGACTTCTTTTTCCCTGCTACAGTACTGCCGCACAGCTATTCTGTCGCCAAGCTTCGGTAGAAACTTTTCTAGTTCTGCATTAGACATATCAGCTACGGTCAGACTGTCCAGCTATAAATAAACCAAAACAAAAATGATAAGTTTAATGCCTAACCCCACAATTATACTAAATATTCCAAAATCCCCAGGGGATATGGAGTTAAACCTCTTGTGCACAAAGAACTGACAGTAACAGTAAGTTTATTTAAATGCAGCTGACTTTCCAAATTTTGACAGCCGCCAAATTCAATTCAACCGTTCATCACAGCAACCTGAGGGCTATAAATTCCAGTCTAGCACATTTTTACCACCAAACGTGGACAAAAGCAACATAATATATTTTCCCACAGCGTATTTGTGCATGTGAGGTCTCCAGAACATTATCCTAAAAGTCTTAATGAATCTCACCATTCAAATTTATATAATTTGCATAAATCCAATATGGCAGCCGATTTTCACAATAGTGAAATATCCGAGTTTACAGATGACATATCAAGGCAATTTACAAGTCTGAGTTGGCGTTATTGACATCATGATTTCATTACAGCATGTACATTGAAATTTAAAATGCAACTGCAGAAAGATCAAATTAGAATATGGGAGATTGGGGTAGTTGTAACGCGGGGTAGGTTGAAGCATTGGAGTTTTCTTAAACAGCTATAACTAATACTACCCCCTAGTGGTAGGTATTATAAGCAACATCCGTAAGCCATGTTGCCTGCATTACAGTTGCCACTAGCATACACATTTGAATTTTACTTTCAGAGTATCACTCCAAAATGTTATCCTTATTATGTTTAGACATTAAGGTGACTAGTTTCTGATTATTTCAGGCTGTAGTACTAAGTTACAAAATAAGATTGAAAAGATGTGTTATTGTATAGTCCCTGTTTAGTGCAGTAATTTAGTTGACGTGTCACATGGGCCACTGGGGCAAGTTGGAACAAAACGATGGGGGCTAGTTGGAACATGTTCAAAACCATGCCTTCAGACCTTTGAACAATTATTTCACCCAAAAACTCCTTCGTATATTTTTTCTTTAAAACAGTTATCTGGTTAACCACATTCAGACCTTTATTTGAAAAAGTGGACCTTTTGGAAACATTTTGGGATACTATTCCCCATCACCACACTTGGTTACATTCCGTATTTTTGAACACTCTCAGCATATTAATTTATTTATTGCATTTTTTTTACATACCGAGTGTATGTCATAGGAGTGCTTTCAAACATTTTAAGCCTGAAACTAATAATTTAATAACTTTTTCTAGGTAAGTATTAAACTATGTTCCAACTTTAACACTATGTTCCAGCTAACCCCATATGAGTTGAAACACTTGAGATCGTGTCCAAGGTAGATCACAATTATGCATACACAGAAAGAAGTCTAAAAGAAATTATAGGTTGTATTTTGAAGCACACATAATCCTTTGTAATAGTAGTTATTATTTGGTGAATAAAATATGTCACTGTTATACAGGCATTGTTGTGAACATTGTTCCAACTTACTCCACTCTCCCATAAGTGTAATTAGCTGCCAAATTTTGAAGTTTTACATGATTGTTCCACTACTGTACAATTAAAAATATTTAGGCTGCATACAATGCAAAAATCAAAATGTTTAAAAGTAAAAGAGCAAGGGGGCCATTGGCAATTGCCGAAAACGACCATGGGTTTGGTGGGTATTTGTGGGTATTCATTGTCTAATCTGCATGCAGTTTCCCTGGTAGCACATCAGGGGGTCACAATTCATTTCCTGTCCAGTGTATAATTCATATATGATAATTGCATATATATCAAATGAGCAAGGAAGAGGCTCATACAGTAACTGTGGCTGGGTTGTCCATCATTGCAGACCCATGACAATAGCCCTTTGTTGTCTATTGCCAAGTATCGTCCATACCAAGAAAGCAGATTCTGAACCAAAATGAATTCTTTGTTAGTAATTTGCTGATTATTGGAAATGCAATATTGTTAATTTTCTACATAATTGGAAACGTTTAAGGTAGTATCCAGCAATAATTTAGACTGGCTAATAATGTGCCTGACTTCCATAAAATGTTAGGACCAAGTCAGATGGCAATTTTATAGAGGCAACTATTTCCAGTATTTTCTTGGAGATACATGTTATGAGACACTATCATTCAATTCTTTTGAGCTACCAAATTGTTACTCTTATTAATTGCCTTGTGTGACAGAGCCCATTATCAATTCCTCTAAATATATTGGATTTGATCCATTTATCATTCCATTTTGCACCTAATCATCACAGTTATTAGTGTCTAGGTCAGCCCAGGAGATCACAGGAGAGCCTAGAGCGTCTGTAAGCATCTAGGAGGGCATAGAATATAATATAGCCTGGGAGGACCTGGGAGGGCACAGAAGGGCCTGGAGAGCTAGTGGCCCATGGAGGGCTAGGAGGATCTTTTAGGACCCAGGAAGGCAAATGATGCACAGGTGAGGCACAGGGCACCCAGGAACACCCAGGAACACCCGTGCTGCCATAGGAGGACCCAGCTGGGCTTTGTATAAGTGGAATAGTAAGAATCATCTGGGACGGCCCAGTACCTGTGATATGGTGGGGAGGGGATGGTTTCTGGGTCCCAGGAAGGCACATCGGTACAGGAGGGTCCGTAACCCCTAGAAAAGGGCCAACATGATTCTACGAGGCCATAGAAGTCTTCCGGATGGCATAGGAGGCCCTTTGACGGCCTTGTCTATAATTGTCACGTTGGTCTACCCCAAACTGAAATATGTAATTTAAATGCAATCCTTTTGAAACTTAAATTTGTTCAATATGCATAAGCATCTATCTGGTATACACACCTTCTCTTCCATCATCATCTTCACTGTTTCTTCCGGTAATTTTCTATCCTCGGTGAGAAATTTGATAAAACTCTTCTCAGAAGCTGATGCATCTGCAAATTGAGGTTTCAAATTGGAAATGTTAATCAAGCACACACACACACACACACACGATGTCGTACTTCCCCAATACGTCCGAGGACAATGCTTTGTGTTTCCTATTGTTCCTTTAATATAACCAACCCCCATAGACTAAGCACGTATCCTTACGTTCGAGGACCGATTTCAACAAAAGACTCTACGTTCGAGGACTGAAAGGTTTCTTTGTGTTTCCTTTCTTCTCTTGTCCTCGGAGATATATACAGTGCACGTACACCCACACAAGTGTGTAAACACCGGCAATCGCACGGACCTCCTATTGTCCCTCTTTTGTTTATACTCTAACTTTTTCGGAAGGCCTCACATTGGTTTTGTACACGATTTTCAATCGTGGACCTTGACACAATTGCGGACCCTATTGTCCTCTTTTCTTAAAGGTCCCCTATTGAATGCGAAAACAAACTCACACACACCCAAGGGTGCATTTGCCTGCAATCGGGGACCCCTATTGTCTCTCTTTTGTTTATACTTGGCATGTGTTTCCATACATCTTTTATATATTCAGAAATCTGGTATTTTAAAAAGTTTTCAATTTTGTATGCGTCCGAATTGGTTTTATTGTGCTTTTTTGTGGGTTACTTTTGGGTATATAAATTGTTTCAGATTACAAAGCATCAATGCAACTATTAAATGCTAAGTAATAGTGGTCATACTGTCCCCATCCGACTAGAGCTTTCCGAGTTAGAAGGCCCTAACTCGGAAAGGAGCACTGCCTTTTTGAGATTTTATGTTGTTTACATTGTTTATCTTGTGTCAATAAACTTAAGATACTATCAGTTAATCCTTTGTTGACTTAAGTTCTTATCTATATGAGTTATATTTAACACAGAAACATCTGCAAGAATTCTTAGTTTTATTGTAAAAAAAATGCCTCAGTTCAGATTTTCTATCCTGTGTAACTACTTAAAAAACTTTGAATCGTGAAAAACGGCCGCTGCAAAGCTGAGAACAATAATAAACTTGAACGAATCGGAGAGGTGATTTGTACGCTGTGAGTAGTACCAGCAAATCCCAGCCTGGAAGTGTTTACTTAAGGATTACAAGCAATTGTTTGGCTAATGGATTACAAAGATAAGAAGCTGGCAAAGGTGTTGGTGTGTCAACAACCAAAAGGCAGTGGAGTTGCCTGTTTTGGCTCTAGTGGGATGTTTCCCTCATGTGTACACAGTACCCCTAACCCCTACACCTTACCATCAATGAAATCAAATAAAATCATTACAGGATCTTCCCACAATCTGATCCATCAAAGCCAAAAATCTCCATCCCAATTACACACCTTACACCCTCATCCCCACTGCACTCCCAATCACCCCATGACCTGTACATGTAGATGTCAGCGTTGTCCCAGCAGCAGAACCCTCTCCGTCTTACGCGTGCGTGCACGCTCCAGCAAACTTGTATTTGTATATACTGTGTGTACAGTCCGTGTGTATTGTGTACCCGTACCCGTACCGTACGCTGTCTTAATAAATAATGCATGATTGTTTACATATGCATGTTGCCATGGTCTCGTCTTTTCTTTACTTTCTGGCGTTCTGAGTTTTTATTATGCTCTCATCATCATGTGACCCGCAGCCCGCGTTTTTTTAAATAACGCTTTTTGCGGCCGATCGCCAGCAGAGCACGGCTGATACGTTTTGCAATATGCAAGCTTGCAAGAATTCTCGCCGAGAGACCAAGTCTTGGAACGGCGATAGTCTCCAAGAGAGCTAGGTGGTTTATCTACCGCCAGACCGTGAGTTTAATCCTTTGGTTCACTTTATTTTGTCGATTTTGTACATTTTGTCTATATGATTTAGTGATATTTATGTGTTTCGTAATGACAAATCGACAGAGGGTGTTCATGTTAATTACACCAGAGAATGCTTTGCCTTCTAATCAAAAGTTGAATAATGACTGTATTTATTATATATCATCATTATATCTTTGATAAGGAAAATGAATATTTATGAATGATCCTGTAATTTTAGAAGTGACATTTCCCTAGGCGATCGATACATACAAGTATTTTATTGTTTAATGTTATCGTTACCCAATCGCCATATTCTAGTGTAGGCTGAGATATTATTCTCCTACGATATGAATGTGTATAATGTTTCAGATGGCACCGAGGGCTGCATGACTTGCAAGCCTTTTGCTTCCGCCCTACCGTTGTCCGTCCGAGGCAGACGGGCCCGAGACAGCTGTTTACTAAACTGACAGAACCACTTGTGTCACTGCCGACAACCTGGTCGAGCGTGAGTCCATCTACCGGCTACCTATTCTGAGGATCCGACGTGGTCACAGTTCAAGCAGACGGCACGGGCAGGAGGCATCTATATCAACTAAACGCGACAGACGCGAAAAAAAACCATACGGTGGGCCCTATTATTATTGTTATTATTATTGAGTGTGGTTGTTTAATTTATTGATTTTTCTGCCGGCTTAGTGTAGGGTCAACCGACATATTATTAGTGTAGGATTAGTGGAATTATTAGTTTAGGTTTAATTCACTGCTTAATTTATTTTATAATTATTCGGTCCTCGTTAACCCGCAGAAGTTTAGCGAAATACAAGGGATATTGGTAATATTCATGTGATTTCAAAATATACATATAAACCAACTATTAATATATCTTTTTGATAAGCATTAATTCTTGTTTGTTAATCTGTGGTTATTCCTCTCATCATTCTCCAGAGAGTGTAGATTTATACTTAATTTGATCATATTCAGCCTTCCATTTGGATCAGAATTAACTCAGTGGTATATAGTTCATAATATATTTGTATTTTTTGTTGGTGTAAATATTAGTTAATATTGCTCATCTTCGGACAATGAATGGATGATCTGTAAATATTAATAAAATTACTTGAAATTAAAGAGAAGGTTTTCTTAAGTATTATTTACGGTGTTTGCACGGAGTTGTTGGGGGTAAACACAATCCTATAAAACTCGCGCTGCGTTCATCCCCGGGGCAGTTGTGACAATGTATAAACACACACAGTCGTACTTCCCTATACTCGCGAGGACAATGCTTTGTGTTTCCTAATCTTCCTTTAATATAACCCAACCCGATAGACTAAGCACGTGCCCTTACGTTCGAGGACCGATTTTAACAAAAGACCGTCTCTCGAGGACAAGAAAAATTATTTTGTATTTCCTTTCTCCCCTTGTCCTCGAACGTAGTGCAGTACAAGAACACACACACACACAGTCATGTAAACGGGTGCAATCGTGGACCTCCCATTGTTCCTCTTTTGTTTATACTTTAACTTTTTCGGAAGGCCTCCCATTGGTTTTGTACACGATTTTAAATCGTGGACGTTAGGTCAAACGTGGACCCCTTTGTCTACGCCCGAATTCTTTTGTCCTAGGTCCACGATTGCCGGCATATACGAACTCACACACACCCACATTTTTTTCAACTTGCTGTTCTCACTCATCAAAATTATTTATATGGAACAGATTACAAAAACTAACTACATGTCTGCAACAAGTTATTGTATTGTACTTTGTGCATAAATACATGTTTTTTCTTACATTAGTGTTCTAACTGATCTGCATCCTCATTTTGACCTGCAGGGTCTGCATCAAAATTACAAAATAGTCTAAAATATGCCGGTAAATGGCAACACTATTTTTTGGGTATAGTTTTGCGTAATTGTCATCAATCAGTAGGACACTTTCACACGTATGCATAACCACATTATTTATTCACTACTCACAGGTATCAGAAGCTGAAACATTTTGTCTCTAAAATGAAAAAAAAGAAATTAAATAAAATGTGTGTGTTATTGGAATATTAACATCTACATGACCAGCACTTCCAGGTGATACACCTTACATATTATTTTTTTTATAACACTTGAAAACGGCTTATGGGCCAAATCATATTGTGGTGCTATGTTTTTAAGTCCTGTGGAATATTTGTGACATACATGCATGGAACGGCCTAAGTACTTGGGCTGGTGTTGGCAACACAATGTTTACGTGCGTGAAGGCACCTTCAACTTCAATGACCAATGTTGTTTTTAATCAAAACAGTTTGGGAAAATCAAGGTTTATCCCGAAATTAGGTGAATCAGGGAGCTACTATGTTCATTTATTCATTCATTCATTCATTCATTCTGGTGTGCACGTATTTCGAGGCTCTGTATATTTCACCTGAGTGTGGCGTTTACTGGTAACTTTTGAGTTTTGTAATCATACTGGTGTATTCGTTTAGATTTGTAGACTCTTGTGGGAAAAAATTGTTTTTTTTCTTGTGTTAATTAAGGTAGTTTTGGCAGGTTGGGCTTGTGTCCTGTGTGTTGATTCTCTCCCACACAGACCGACGCCATCATGGCAGGTCGAGGGGGGAGGACAGGCACGCAGACAGCAAGAAACAACAATGGTACTACTTGGAATAACAATACACGTTCGTTCCAGACACTGAGCCGCAACAATGGCATCGTCTTTGAAGGTAAGGAAGAAACTCCACTCTCGGTTTATGTAAATGAAATGGCCCAGACCGTACCTGCCAAAGCTATCTTGTTTGCGTCAAGAATAGCGGGAAACCGCATTGCTATGTACTTTGAAAACAGAACATATGCAGAGGATGTTGTGCTAAACGGTATGGTTGTGAATAATTCTCTGGTTGACATTATGCCTCTAGTACGTCAAACGACTAGGCTGGTTCTTTCAAATGTTTACCCAGAGATACCCGACCATGTTCTTGCTGATAATATTAGCGGTTTTTGTAATATAGTGTCCCCTATCCGATCCATACCTCTTGGCATGAAAGATAATTTATCCCATGTTATGTCGTTTAGACGTCAAGTTCACGTTCTTATAGACCGCAATATTAATATCCCAAGCCATATCAACATTTCCCATGCAGGGGGGAAAATACAGGGTATTTTTGTCCACCGATGTTGTGAAATGTTTTGCCTGCGGAGAAAGTGGCCACACAAGGAAAAACTGCAAGAAAACCCCCGTTAGTGAAGACAACGAAGGTAACCGGTTTAAAGCTGGTGATAACCCACTTGACCCTCCTCCGGTTTTCGTACATTCCAAACAAACAGACCCTAAACACAAATCGAAGTCTTCCTTGATTCCCCCGGTTGACTCCAACACCGAAGATCCCATTGCTACTGATGAGGCAGAGGTACGACCCCCCTCCTCACCACCTAAAACCTCATCCTTACCACTCCCATCCACCCTCCCCCACTTATCTCCCCTATCAACCCACCCCCCCAAAAAAAATCCACCATCCCCTTCCCCGTCCCTTTCCCTACCCTCCGAGCCCCCATCTCCGCCATCAGCACCTCAGAAAATATCCGCAGAAACTGGCGTCTGGGGTTCCCCCCCTGGTCCCTCAAGAACAACCTTCTCCGAAGTCGTTGCGAAACGGAAACAGCCGGTCTCATCTCCGCCTCGCAAGGGACTAGTCAAACTCCAGGCAGTGCCAGTATCCCCCCCCCCCCCCCAAAGAAAATAGCTAAACCATCGGATCCGAAACACACTGGTGATCCCACCCTGTCACAGGCTATAGATGGGGAAATCCAGGCGTTCTCTTCACCATCGCAGTCTGAGAAGGATCCGACCCCAGAAATAACGTGTGTGAGTGACACTGAGATGGATGACTCGTTGTCGACAATCTCTGAAACCAGTTCTCAGCTTAACGAAGACGACGAAGAATGTGACTTGTCACTCTCCGCAGGCCCCCTCAACAGCAAGCAAATGTCTCACTTCTTGTCAAGTGTTAAATCTCGCAAGAAACCCGGAGATATAGCCAAAAAGTTTACCAGTGATCTGCCGGGTTTGGTACAACAATTAAAACCCTTACGTAATTCCCCCCTGCTTAAAAGGAACATGCAGATGAGGATACGTAAATTAATTACAGGTTTAGATGGAGACAGCTCACGCCTGATCCTCAAATAGAAATAATCATGCATTTGTTTCACTTTGTCATGGCACTCTCCCTTGTCACAATTAATACGGGAGGATGCTCCAGCCCAATAAAAAACACTGCCGTTCAACAGTACGTCAGCCTTTCTTGTCACAACCCGGATATTGTTTTTCTTCAGGAAATCAACAATTCGCCGGTCTCCTCCTCCGTGTGGAGAGACTGGCCGTATTAAGTCAATTGTTCCCCTGGGAAATCCAAAGGATCGGGTGTGGCTACCCTCACTAAACCTGATTTTTCTGTTCAAAATCAAACAATAATCTGTGAAAGTTATGTTCTCTATGTTCAAGTAAAAACTGATTGTAATATTTATCACTTGTACAATGTGCTTGTTCCACAAGACGATAAAGAAGCTTATGAACTTTTTAAGAACCTTGAACAACATTGTTCCCAACATGTTGAGGGAGATATTATTATTGCTGGTGATTTTAATTGTACTACGAACCCTTTTTTAGATCGATTTAATATGAACCATGAAAAACGTCATAAGACGGCTACCAGTCTTTCAAATTTAGTCAGTCAGCATTCTCTTTGTGATGTTTGGCGTGAACGAAATCCGAATCAAAGCAAATATACTTGGTTTAGAATCAGCAATACCAACAATGAGACACTGTCGAAAGCTCGACTGGATCGTGTCTATTTACCTCGCAGCTTAATCCCTTCTGTTGTTAACTGTGACATTATCCCGTGCTCGCTGTCAGACCACAGTGCAGTTACTGTTACGTGTGGTTTGCCAGCGACGCATAAAAAGGGAAGTGCGTACTGGCATTTTAACAATTCCCTATTACAGGATGAAAAGTACAAAAGTATTATTTCTCAGTTTTGGACGAAGTGGAAAGGTCAACTTACTCTTTACGAGGATATTGATGTCTGGTGGGACATGGGAAAAATTCACATAAAGAATATCACTCAAATGTACGGGAAAAAATCCGCCAGTGAAAAACGTTTTCTAATTCAGAAACTTCAGTCAGACATTGATTTTTTGCAGTCATCTCCGAACCTCACTCAAGAAATGTCTCACTTTCTCCAAGAACAAAGAAAAGCTCTCAACAAATTTTATATCCAAGAAGCTCAGGGTGCTCTCATACGCTCACGATTTCAGTTTGCAAACGAAGGTGATTCTTATACCCATTTCTTTTTCAATTTGGAGAGACGTAAGTCCTCCAGCAAGACCCACCGAGTTATTCGTTTAGACAATGATACTGTTACAGAGGAACCGGCCGAAATTCGCAATCATGTCCGTTCATTTTACAAGGACTTGTACGCCAAATCTCCTACGTCCAATACAGCCCAAGATTTTGTATTTAAAGATCTACCAGTCCTCGATCCCACTGATTCCGAAACGTGTGATCGACCCATTTTGATAGAAGAACTAGATCTGGCGGTCAGACAATTAAACAAAAATAAAACACCAGGTTTAGACGGCCTTACTAGTGAATTTTATGAATGCTTCTGGCCCCTGATCAAACATGATTTTTTTGAAGTTTTTCAAGAATCAATTCGTTCGGGTTCTTTACCCTCGTCGTGCAGGAGAGCTGTCATATCCCTTCTGCCCAAACAAGGAGATCCTTTAGACATTGCTAATTGGCGGCCGGTTTCTCTCTTAAATACGGATTATAAAATTATTGCTAAAGTTGTTGCTAATCGACTCAAAACTGTTATCGGAGACGTGGTTCATCTCGATCAATGTTACTCTGTTTCTGGCCGCTCAATTCAAGATAACATTAATGTCATCAAAGACAGTATTATGTATGCCAATCATAATGGTCTCACTTTAGCTTTGTGTAATTTAGATCAAAAGAAAGCGTTCGATAGCATTGATCATGACTACTTATTTAAAACGCTCGAGAAAATGGGTTTCGGGGAAAATTTTAATTCCCTTATCCAACTTTTGTATAAAAATGTGAATAGTACTGTCAAAATCCAGTCTTCCCTAACAGCTCCTTTTCCCTTCGAGAGGGGGATTCGTCAAGGATGTCCCCTCTCTGGACTGTTATATTCAATAGCTATCGAGCCTCTCTTACATCAAATTAGGCAGAAAATGCAACGGTACGGACTTTCTGTGCCCGGGACCAACAACACCCTGACTGTCTCGGCGTATGCCGATGACGTCACGGTGTTTGTTACTTCGGATGACGGATTTAAAATCCTTGATCAAATTTATACTTTGTATAGTCGTGCCTCATCTGCATGTTTAAATTCCAATAAATGCCAAGGGTTATGGGTCGGCTCTTGGAGTGACAGATCTGATTGCCCGCTCAATTTCCAATGGAGTAATGAAGATTTAAAATTTCTTGGAGTTTATCTAGGGAATACTGAGTCCTCCCGCCAAAAAAACTGGAAGTTGTGCAAGGATAAGCTTAATCACGCCCTCTCACGATGGAGTGGTTTGGCTCGCACCATGTCATTTAAAGGAAGAATAATTATTGCGAATCAAATCGCTGCTTCCAGACTCCTTCATTTTTTGTCTGTTCTTCCTCCTCCCAGTCATGTTCTAGATGAACTTCAAGAAACTCTGGTTAATTTTATATGGACCGGTAAACGCCACTGGCTCAAAAGGCAAACTTTGTTTCAGACCCCCGAGAAAGGAGGTCTGGGGTTGATTTGCTTGAAAGCCCGTGTTATGACTTACATATTTTCTTTGGTGCAACGATTAATACGCAGAAATAAACACCCTGCATTTTATTTTCTTGCCCACTATCTTAACAAATATCGGAATCTAGGTCATGACGTACAACTTTTTTACTCTGATCTTGAAAGAAAGTTTTTTACCAGCCTTCCTGTTTTTCATGGAGAACTTCTCCATTCATGGTTGATATCCAGAGCCTCGATAAGCACTCTACCAGATTCACTTGCTTTCATTTGCAATTTACCTCTGAATAGTATATTTTTATGTCGTCATGCCGATGTCAACCTTCTCTCAGGCCGACTCCTGTCACTTGGCATTACGCTGGTACGGAATCTTCTCGGAGACGACGGACGGTGGATTTCTTCCGGCGATGTTCATCAGCCACAGCTCCAGATGGGTCTTCGTCCTTTGTCATCCCGAGCTCTTGAACTTGACCTTGCTGCGGTTAGGAAGACACTGCAGGACGTTTTTCCTCACAGCTTCAACAGTGCAGGAGTTGCCGTACAAAATGTTTGCCTGCCAGCCACGAATAGCTTTCTCACAAACGAGGGCGCCTTTCCAGACATTGAAGTAGACAATCAAACAAACTCGGCCGATTTTACTTCCAAATTCATGTACGCAATCTTCAACAGAGAAATGAATAGTCTTCCGGTCTGCCCACGCACCCCCTGGCACAAGGACACACTGGACGCAAACACGACTATTCCCTGGAAAAATATTTACAGATTGCCCATCTCCAAAAAAGAAGGTGACATTCAATTTCGCTTGCTTCACAAAGTTTTACCTTCATTGGAAGTGCTACATCACATCGATCGGTCCATCCCGAATATTTGTGGCTGGTGCGGGACTTCGGAGAGAGGAACGCTTTTACATCTGTTTTTCCGTTGTCCTGCCTTGCAGCCAGCCCTACGTAAACTGCATGCGATCGTGTCGGATCTTTTTCCCAACATGCAACTTTCCTTTGCTACTTACTGGTGTTTGATTCATCGCAGCATGGGTCGGCCGAAAGAGCGGGTTGACTTAGCCAATTATCTTATTGTTTCTCTCAAATCCACTGTTTATTGGTTATATGTGCATAACAATTTCAAGGACCCCAAAGAAATTTGGACGTACCGTATTAAATGTAAAGTTTTATTAGAATACAGGTATTATCAGCACAAGAATAATACCGTTCTTTTTTGCCACAAATGGAACCCAGATAATATACTCTTTGGGATTCACAACAATGAACTAATTTGGAATATTTAGGTTTTATGCTTCACCGATTGTATCACATGTTAGTGCGTTGAACTTGTGTTTTCTGGTTTAGTTCATTGACCAGGTTGGGCTTAGAACATTGATTGAAAATTGCTCGTTTTTTCTTGTTTGTCATGAATCTCATAATCTATATTACCGGTGTTTTTCTTTTTAGATTTGTATTATCTCCTGTAAATAGTATCTTGTTGTGAAATAAAAGTTCAAGTTTGAAAAATTCAAAAAGTCATTCATTCATTCATTCATTCATTTCTTAAATGTTTACCAACATATTCATATGCAAATAAAATTATCTATTATTTTAAATTGTGTATGGATGGAGGTCTCCAAGAAGCATAAGCTTGTCGAGCGGAGACCCCACTGTGTATCATTTACATTTCACAACAAAACAATTACAATTACAAGGACAACTAATGTTAAATAAGAACATAGACGTTGGTACAGCGCTAGAAATTATAATACATGTATAAGGAATTAAAATTATTATTATCACCAAAAGGATTATTCTGCCTGCAAATAATTGTTAATTAATTGGGTTAGGAATTTAAGTTTAAATAATGATGCATTAGATATATTTTTAAGAAAAAGATTAAGGGAATCCCACAGCTTGGGCCAATCATGTTTGACATTTTTTTTAGCTAAAGTAGTTCGATCAAAGGTCTGATGAAAGTCTTGGCAACGTCTAGTGAAGTGATGGTGAATATCCTGATTTTTACAAAACATTGCACAGATAGCGTTAGGAAAGTTATTGTTGAAAAGCTGGTGCATGAAGTTCCCAAGCTGTAGGAGGTAAATATCACTGACCTTTAATGTTTTGTGTTGATAAAATAATGGTTGCTGGGAGCCCGAAAATCACGATGATTAATTAATCTCAGAGCTTTTTTGTGAAAGGTAAGAATTCTATTAATATTACTTATTCCACAATTCCCCAATGCTAAAATACCATAACTAATATAACTTAAGGTAAAATTAAGGTATTGTAGAGAGTGAATAATACATTTTTGGGGAAAAGGTTTTAAGTTTGTTGATAACACTAACATTTCTAGAAATAATTGTGCAAGTATTATTTATTTGATTTTTCAAGGACAAAGATTGGTCAATATACAGTCCTAAACATTTCACACAATCAGTGTTTTTAACAGGTGTGTTATCAATAAAAATATTTTGTAATGAGATATTTGTGCCTATTGCTAAAGAACCTGAAATCTGTTTTCTTAATATTCAGGGACAATTTGTTTGCCTTAATCCATTCATGAACATTCCTTAGTTCTAAGTTAACAGTTCTAAAGAGCATGACTGGTCAGGATGTGTGTAAAATAAATTACTATTATCAGCAAAAAGTATAAATAAGAAAATATCAGAGGATTTCTCAAAATCATTTATATAAATGGAGAATAGGAGGGACCCAAGTATGGAACCCTGGGGAACTCCACATGAAATTTCCCCAAGAGAAGATGAAATGTCATTAATAGAAACAAACTGATGCCGATTATTAAGGTAGTTAAACCACTACTACAGGGCTAGGAAAGATTATACTTTAACACCCCCCGCCAAAATCAGTAAGGAACAGCAAATCTTGGAAAATAACCATCCATTTGTGTTCATAATTGTATAAACACTCGGCACAACATTTAATTTTGAGAATTTTGTTGGGACATTTTAGTGCAATATAGGGAAAGAAAGTTTGTTTTTTCTGTGTTAGAAGTTCTTGGCACCATGTACAGTCACTCAAAGTGTTCACATACATGTTGATTTCTTCCTCATTTTTTTACAGATTTTGCCGACATAAATCTTGAAATGACAGGTTGTACTACATGTTTGGACAGTTGTTATCAAGGAGAGTTGGTTATTATCCAAGATTTTGCTGTTCTTGACCGATTTTGGTGGGGGTATTAAAGTAAAATCTTTCCCAGGGCTACTCCTCTAATACCATAATGGTCAAGTTTTGATAAAAGAATGTCATAATTAACTGTATCGAAAGCCTTGGAGAGGTCCAGGAATGTCTACAAGTTTCAGGGATGATATTTGGTGTCACCTGTATTGTGACCCTTTTGCCGTGCAAACCACCTTTTTCAGGAACAACACTGTCACTGGCTTAAATTTAAAAAATTAGGCCTACCAATAGTACCATGCCTACAGTGTATGTATGCCATAATTCAAATATTACAGAAATAGTGTGGGCGCTAGGCCTTCACCAAGGTCGGGTTGTGATTCAAACCTACCGACATCTCTTTTAGACTCTACATAGTAATTTGTCCATCCCTTTGGTTTCATTTAGAATCACAGAACTTACCAATCCCGTCATCATCAGACGTTGTCGTACTTCCGTAACCCTCTGCCATGTTGAGTTGTGTTGAATATATCTCAATATGTTTAGGTTAGTCTGGTTCCCTGACCTGAAGATGCCCTGACCTGAAGATGCCCTGACGTGGGAACCAGACTATGTTTAGGTGTTATGTTCGCAAGCGCGGCTTTACGTTACTGATAAACAGGTAAATCGTTTGAACGATTTAATAAATCGTTTGAACGATTTAGCTAATTCGTTTGAACGATTTATTAAATCGTTTGAACGATTTATTAATTCGTTTGAACGATTTATTAATTCGTTTGAACGATTTATTAATTCGTTTGAACGATTTATTAAATCGTTTGAACGATTTAGCTAATTCGTTTGAACGATTTATTAAATCGTTTGAACGATTTATTAATTCGTTTGAACGATTTATTAAATCGTTTGAACGATTTAGCTAATTTGTTTGAACGATTTATTAAATCGTTTGAACGATTTATTAAATCGTTTGAACGATTTATTAATTCGTTTGAACGATTTATTAATTCGTTTGAACGATTTATTAATTCGTTTGAACGATTTAGCTAATTCGTTTGAACGATTTATTAATTCGTTTGAACGATTTATTAAATCGTTTGAACGATTTAGCAGCTGGAAAAAAAAAATTTCTCACTGTCCCTTCCCGGGCTTCGTATGTTGTTTTATTGAAGTACGCAATAAATCATTTAAATACAGTGATGTGAAAATAGAAAAAAAGTTGTTTTTTTATCATGCGTTCACAATGTCTAATTCTAACTTTTTTTTTATCTGTACATGTATTTAACTAAATCTAAAAGTAAACAACTGTTTTCTCAAACTTCTTAAACCACAGTTAACTAATACTACTTTTTTTTTCTGTTAAATCATATTTGACTATTTCTCTTTTTTTTCTTTTTTTTTTCTTTTTTTGTTTGTTTGTTTGTTTGTTTTTGTTAAATCATAATTGACTATTCTATTTTTCTTTTAAAACCATAATTAACTATAACTACTCTTGAAAACTTAATTCATTATTTTTGTTTAACACAAATCTGACGACAAATCAATTCTAAGTCCGAAACTGGTTCGGCCACGTCATATTTCTCCTCTATAAAATCTTGCATGAGAACATCGTTGATTAAATAGTCTTCCGTAAACACGGATACAATAACATTCATTGAGATATCTCTACACCTACATGTATGCATCAAGTAAAAAAGGCAGTGATGTCCACACACTACAGTATTCAAAGACTGCAAACGAATCATATTATGAACAGAATGTACACTGTTCTTTTTTAAAAATGTAAAAAATAATGTCCGTAGGCATCAGGGGGTAGCCCGTAAGAATCAAAGAATTCGGCTCGTCTGTCTTGAGTAAAGTACACAGCCAGCCAGTGAGTGCCCGGTTCATTGTTCCTATCGCTGTTAACGATATACACGCTGGGTTAATTAGTAAATGGGGGTAACCTATCCGCTGTAAATACACCGCCCAAGTAGCGTCGAGTAAAGTTATCCTTCTTGAGTACTTTTAAAAGCTGTACGCTATCCATCAAGTCATTCAGTTGGAGTAATCAATCAGAATATTCCGGCTCCCGTCCACTTCTATAGGATACTCTCAAATTCACTGTATACCAGCACGTTGACGGTTGTTGGTAGTGCCGTGGCAAACTGAAGCTCCATACGCAAGTTACTGCGCTTTACCAGGTTAAGATGAGATCCGCATGACATATCGGGGGACAGATTAAATGCATAGAGGGAGTACCCTGCCTCGTAATCCTCTCTGTTAATCTGATTGCCTATGTCCTGGTAGAGTGTATTTATACCCGAGTACAAAGTTTGATACGTCATCATGTACGTGCCATCTTTCCCGGAAAAATCTAGGCTGGAGAGGCCGCCACGGTGTTAGTCTTGGTTCCAAGACGTCCTTAGCGCGGTGCGACGTACAGCGCGCACGGCAGCGCCCTCTAGCTACACACACACACACACACACACATCCGCGTTTTTGCATCCCTGTGGAGACATGGCATTGTTCTCCCCTTTGTCCCTGTACTTAAGCAAACCCCCATAGACTTTGTACACAAAATTCCTTGTGGAGACAACCTAACCCATAGAATTGCCCTGTGGAGACATATTGAGTCCCTTTGTTCGCATTGTGTTCATGTCTCCACAGGGTACGGAATATCTCTCCACACACCCAGTCGTGGTGCAATCGTGGACCTCCCATTGTTCCTCTTTTGTTTATACTCGGAAGGCCTCCCATTGGTTTTGTACACGATTTTCAATCGTGGACGTTAGGTCAAACGTGGACCCTTTGTCTACGCTCGAATTCTTTTGTCCTATAGGTCCACGATTGCCGGCATATACAAACTCACACACACACACACACCCCCAAACTCCCACGCCAAGGCCAAATCGCTTAGAACGTCTTGGGCATTTCGCAAGGGAGCGCGCGCGACCTGCTCATGCATAATTTAACAGGCGGGTCAAACGAATAATTGCGCTTGCGCACTGGAGGAAACTCATGTTTAAGTAATAACTTACTAGTCAGTTAACGTTCTGAGCAGAGTGATTCTGGACTGGCAAACAGGATTGAGAAATCTTCGGATTGTTCCAAAAATGTGATCTGGAATATCAGACGTTATCTCTGCCAATTTCAGTCCCAGATGTTCAGCACGATGTAACTGATCAACGGCCAGAGCTTTCAATGGCACGACGACAATAATCAGCGCTTTCTCCTGTTTGCATTCGGTTACTTCGTTCAATTATGGAGGAAGGAAACACATCCATGCTTCGTTTAAGAAATCTAAGACCAATGGAGCAGCTTAAAAAATTACACTCTTGCCAAATCCCGTTGGTAAATTAACAAACAAATCATGGCCACGTACAAATTGATGAATGGCACTGATCTGATGACTTTTTACCTTTCCAAAGCCCAGTTTTTTGCTGTAAAATCGATCGCTTGGTCCACGCGGTCAGACATTTTTTCCAACAAACAACGAATGGCTTGGTACTGCGCTGCACGTTCATACGTACGTACACGTAAACCCGACTGGGGTACAGAAACTAGACTAGTGAGTGTTGGCTATTTACATGCAATAATGCAGCTACGTCACACGCGCATGCAAATGCCACACAGCAGAACTTGCGAAATTCCCAAGACGGTGTTAGCGATTTGGCCGTGGCGTGTGTGTGTGTAGCGAGAGGGCGCTGTCGGCCGGCCGTGCGCGCTATACGTCGCACCGCTAAGGACGCCTTGGAACCAAGACTACCACGGTGTCTGCTCGTTGTCCACGTACAGTCCAAGGAAATGTAAACCGTAATGCTTGAAATTGAAAGGGTTCTTGTTGTATTCACCGTTGTAAGCCGCATTGTCCACCATTCCGATCGCCACACGTTTGGGTATCTGACCAAAGAATAGGTTTTCGCGGGTGAATGACTGATTTCCCTGTGGAATGGCAAAGGTTTTTACTTTCACTCTGCGCAGAGGGTATTTCGCAGTTGCACTTTGCAGCGTTTTAGCATGGGCCAAGGCCACCGTTGGGCTGACAATGACTTTTCTCACGTAGAGAGAAGCATCCAAGATTTTCACTCTGTAGTTCTGATCGGCCAGGGGGGTTAACAGACAGAAAGAATTCTTGTTGCGATGGAACTTTAGTTTCAGGTTGACACCGTTCAGTAAAAATCTATCTTGAAAAAACATATCCCCGTGAATCGGTCCTATAGCAGATCGATTATCTTACTCTCTTTGGTAAATGTATACCGTCTCTTCAACCCATCGTTGAAATTATTATCCAGTGTAGGATCGTTAGCATCCATTTTCCCAGCGGTGTCTTTGTAAAATAAGGCCGCGGTCAGCTGAGACTGCTTGGCTGCCGGTCCATAGGTCAAAAGTGTTTCCATTAGGGCACGGTACGCGTACGTGTTTGAAGATGACGAGACGAGTTTATCGTTCAGCATGACGTCTACCTCGGAGAACAAGGAGTGCAGGAACAGATTGGCGGGTCCGACGGGTACATCAGCGTCGAGGTCAGTACCAGTTTTGCTTACAATGTTTGCCTTTACATTCAATAGAGTGTGCGACAAATCCAGGTAGTGTTCGGTCGATCCGGTCACGTTGAATTCTATAGAGTCCGAGTCTATGATATTGGTCAGAGGGTTATACTGTACCCACTGGCCTTTTGTAATAGACGTCTGGGTGGCAGTGTTGTAGGTCTCGAGACCGGTCTCGGTCTCGAGACCATTTTTTTCTGGTCTCGGTCTCGGTACCCTGTGGTCTCGGTCTCGGTACCCCGTGGTCTCGGTATTTTGCTGGTCTCGGTATCGAGACCACCAATATTTTATACAAACAGCACATGTGCAGAATCGAGTACAGCACGCTTGACTCGACTCGAGAAGTATAATTGTGCAGTATATGACAACTTCTTGTGTACAGAATCGATTACAGTACGCTCTACTCGACTAAAGATTTATAAACGTGCAGTACATGACATGGTGACAACCTTGTTTCTTTGGCGTGTACGCGTGCCCAAACGTACATGTAGCGCATTAGCTTCATGTATGGGAAGTTGGGAACGACATGCTCAAATACACGAACTACGTGTACATGTATTACGATCAGCGGCGTGTACTATACCGCGTAAAGCCATCGCGGTCGTTTCTACAGCTGGACATTGTTTTTTCGACTCAAGATGTCGATATACATGTAATGTAAACATGTAACCGGATAAATGGTCAGTTAACCGTGTAACCGCAGCCTTATTCTTGATGTCAATAAATACGGTTTACTTGTACGGTTTACTTGGAAATTTGTGATCTTTTTGCAATCTTTTATTATGTAAATGAAGGTCTCGAGGTCTCGGTCTCGGGCCATTAGGTCTCGGTCTCGGTCTTCCAGGTCTCGGTCTCGGACCATCAGGTCTCGGTCTTGGTCTCGGACTTCGGGGTCTCGACTACAACACTGAGTGGGTGGGACAGCGAATAGATCCAATTCTGACTGTGTACATTCGCACGAGTGTTTGCTGATGAATGCCATTTTGCGTTGTTATTGCTAATCAAAGATGTCGGGGGTCCTCTTCGTTCGCTTGCTCGGGGGCTTTCTGCGCGATACATACACCAGTTGCACTCCTTTTTAAACGTTCCTTCTGCCGGGTACTTTTATTTTAGAAAGTCCTTCCGTAGCGCGTGACACCATTTCCCTTCCAGCCTGCTGTATTCGTCTTTTTGTAGCAGTTTTCATATTTTGACCGTTCAGGGCGTCTGAGGCAATTTCGACTCCTGTCTTTAAAGCCTGCTTACCCAAGCATTTTTGCTCCTTGTTTGATAACCGGTAAAGCCGATCTAAAAAGACCCCCTAAAATATGTCCAAGTCCGTATCCTCTTTGAACCGGGGCACCCCTGAAAAAATCACCTGAGCCTCCGACCCGATTTTGGTAGTATCTCTCGTAGTCAGTCATTTTTAAAACAGTGCAGGGCGACTTCTTCGGAAATGAAGTGTTGTCGTGAGTTTTCCACTCTGAAATGGCACTTTCTCGCCCGTGTCCGTTCTTATATCCATGTGTATAACCTCAAAGTTTTTCCTTTTTACAGGAACGTAGTGAGGTGTGTTAAACGTATGAGCAATTACATCCCCCTGCGTAGCCCCCGGTGTCTGTACGGGGACAATTCTTAGTAATGGCGCGCTCACATCTCCCACTAACTGGTTCTCGGCAATGTCGCAGTATACGTATGCCGTAAAATCCACCGTTCACATCCACTGGTAAATGTCCATGTACATTTACAATGACCGCTTTGAATTTCAATCCCAGCGTGCGATACAGCTGATCGTTAAAATGAATGTAGGCCCCCTCTCTGAGTTCTATTTTAACTCTTCCGGTGTGCCTATATCCAGGCTGATAGTGATATTATTTCTACCAGTTTCGCTCATTTCTCTGTTAATAGCGTCGATCATTTCCCGAACAGAATGGTAAAACCCGGGCGATATCCTGCGATAGGTCTGCAGAATGCCGTGTTTGCTGAAGGTGGAGTTATTGTCTTCGGTGACATTATACCAAGAAAAAGGATAATGGATTTCTGTCAGTGCAACTTCCCAACTACCGGTCAGATTAATTTGTTTTACCAGACGCGTTGTGTAACTAGACAATGTATTGTCCGGATACAAAGATAGGGAAGAATTGCTAGGCAGTGTGACGTAAAATTGCGTAGATGACGATGCCATATTGCGTCCTTACTTTTGCAGATCCGTCACCCAACTGTTGAATGTTGAAGGATAACCCAACCATTTAACGAAATATTCTGTCTTGCCCTTCCTCTTGCGCTTACGAATCACTCTCTCCACTCGGTAAAGATCGTCGGTTTTGCGAATCTTTTGTAATTCCTGCTCATAAAATATACCCTGAATTTCTTCACCAAAATAATCCTTCAGCTTATACACGGGTCTTTTTTGACGTCCATTGCGTTTGGCCACCGGTAATATTTTTTCGGACCACCCTGGAAGGTATGACTTTTCGAACGTCAATCGCCGTTTACTGACTCTCACTTGATCACCGACTTCAAATTTAAACTTTGAGAATAGATTTTTCCAAACTAGACTTTCATTCTCACCATCCACTTCCGAGGGTTTCATTTTGATTGAACGGTGATACGAATTATTGTATACCGTCACTAGTTGTGGTAAAACAGCGATGTACTTTAGAGAATTTGCGTGGGTAAAATACCGCCACATCCGGGATTTCAGAGTTCTGTTGAATCATTCCACGATAGAAGCCTTCACTTCGCTGCTTGTTGTATAGCATTGTACGTCTTCAGTTTTAAGAAAATCCTGAAACTGACGATTGGTAAACTGCCTTTATCGGTATGAATCATTATGGGCTTTCTCCGGCTAGACTTAATATTCTCTTTAAAGGCTTCAGTCAGAACCTTTCCAGTTTTGTTTTTCAAAGGAATCACCCACGCGTGTTTAGAAAATACATCGATCCATGTCAATAGGTATTTGTTTCCATTGTTGTACTTTGCTAAATTGGATAGGTCCACCAAGTCCAACTGATGTATTTCGTCCCTTCCTACGGCTAAGATTCTATTCCTAGGGTACCTCTTTCTAGCGGGTTTATGTAATGTATACACATCCTGACTACTGAGAAAGTCTTGTATTTGCTTTCGCGTTATCTCGTACTTGCCCTCTTGCTTCGCTGCACGATACAATTGTTCAATACTGCTCAAACCACTTTCACGATCTATGTCGTAATACAAAGTCTTTAAGTAACTCTCGCGACCATCCATGATCCGACCTTACTGATGCATATTAGAAACATGACAGTTTATTATATTTATCTAACCTTTATTCTGAACAGACGGGTCTTTACATAAATGAACACAACTTAAAAATTTCTATCATTTTCTGTTATTTTATATCGCTACTATTTTGCATTATTCTTTTCAACGACATTTTTACGAAATTACATTTATTTGTTAAGTAGACAGCATGTGATTACAATTAAAGTAAAATTAATTTAACATAAGTCATTAAACAAAAATACAATTTTGTTTTAAAAGTTAAACATTTGTTTAAACACTAACTTTACTGAGCAAAATAAAAAAATTAAATTAAACACAACCATTAAACAAAATAACATTATTTTGAATCGATGCATTCGTTTAAACACTAACTTTACTGAGCAAAAAGAAATCTAAAATTGATTATAAACATGAAAGCTGCAAACAGTCATTAAACAAAATATCATTATTTTAAATTGATGCATTCGTTTAAACACTAACTTTACTGAGCACAAATTAAAATCAAACAAATGGTGGATACAAATTAAACTTCAAAACAATTTCCTTCTGCATGGCAAATGTCGTACAGAACTGAGTCATTGGTCCTATTTTTAACGTGTAAGTTGATGTACTTGGTGAAGAGACGGTTTGTGCCGTGAATAGTAGGAAAGTGTAAAGCAATGCGTTTGTTGGCACTCGCTGTTAAATTCCATTCCATTCTACATTTCCCTAAATCAGTATCAATTAATTCATCTAAAGCTTGGTCAAAGTACCTCTCTACCTTTTCAGATATAGGCAGCATCATACAATCATGATTTGTCTGTGTCACGTCATCTACCATGGAAAGATGTCATCTACCATGGAAAGATTACATCCATAACATTCTTTTCGACAGATTTTGTCTACGTTCTTTAGAATACGGGGGAATATAAGTTATTGGATAATATTAAACGAAAGTTCCTCACAGCTTCCTTTCTCCATCTCCTCCTGGTTTGCCGAGACGGATACATCATGAGCCCCTTCAGAGTCGGCCACCACGTCCGAGTCCAGCACAAGTGTAGCACACGTGGCAGATGCAGCGGACGTAATAGGTACATCCTGGTCATCGCTGTCACGCTTCATCTTCTTCGCACGTTCTTGATCCTGAAAGGGTAATAAACAAAAACAGTTTATTAGCGTTAAAAGTCGTGTAATAATTAAACAATGGGTCTGACCTGTGTGAGATAGTGAAGAAAACAAACAATAAAGACCGTGATGATACATACCTCTATAGTTCTTCGACAGCCTTGGTGATCATCTCTACGAGCGTCTTCCACTCCTTCACCTTCAAGTTGATACCGCGAGGGCCGATCCAGTATCCCTTGCCCTTAATCTGTACGTAGTCTTCACATAGATGTCACCTTTAAAAGGCTCCACCACGGCATGCCACATATCCGTGATCTGGAACCTGGTTGAGGTGGATGGTTCCTCCTCTCGTTTGTGCTTCACAGGAGTAGTAGGCGGAAAGGGTGTACTGCTGTTCTAGCCGCTGAAGTCGCTCAGGGTCGACATCGGCTAACCACCTTGGCTTCACTTGAGTGTACTCGCGTACTTCGTGACGGCTACCAGCTACATCATATGACGAAGAAGATGAGGTAGGTGCAGTGTAAAATCTCATTGATGCGGCCATCTTTATCGGTGGTGTAGTTCTCGACGTCAGGTTATTGGATACAAGCGAACTGATGGTACACACGAACTCGGCGCTCTTTATGCCCCCTCCTGCTGTCCGATAGAGATTTTTAGGCTCTCACAATTTATATCCTGTCCTATAGATATTCTCAGGTTTTTCCTCCAAGGTTATGCACATATGCTGTCTGATAAATATGTATAGGTCCTATACTGTCCTATAGAGATTCCTAGGTTCCTTTTGTTTTTATATAAATGTATGCTAATGGCCCCGCTAAAGATTCTTATACGTCCTACGCTGTCCTATTAAGATTTGTAGGTTCCTTATGTTTTTCTTTGATTTTATGCTAATGATCCCTAAAGATTCTTAGGTGCCTTTTGTTTTTCCTTTAATTATGCAAATGAGTCCACTATAGACCCCCCACACTACTACCGCCAAATTTATTTTTGACTTTTTAGACTTTTCCTACAGTTTAAATACTCTTAACTGATGGAGATTAGTTTGCAGACGAGAGGGGTGTTTTTTATTTTTAAAGAAAGGGTTGTTATTTTGAATTATTTATCCTGTTTCGCGAAAGCTCATTATGTATGTTAAATGTATGTACGTGACCCTGTGACGTACACGTGTAGAGTCGGTTGATGCTACAGCCAAACACTATGCATGTACGTACGTAGAGTTGATGCTGCTGGAAGAGTTTTGTCGACATAACTCCTCCGTTTTCCTGTCTATTTTTGCTATTATTTCAGTATGATCATGGTTCTAAGATAATCATTATGCCTCGATCGTGTGTAGTTGGGGGTTGCACGAGGGACAGCGACAAAAACCCTGACCTAACCTTCCTGCGATTCCCAGTGCTAAATGGAGTTCAAAGGCGACAGTGCAGGGTCCGCTTTGTATAGACATACAATATCTAATTTTCGGCTGTCGAAATGGTCGAAAATATGTGCAGAACATTTCGCCAAAGACAGTATTGATGATAGTGTTAGTATGAAAACTCAGCTGGGTTTGAAGGCACAATTCCGTTTAAAGGCTGGAGCCATTCCAACTCTTAAGGCACCGAGCATTCCCGGACTCCGAGTCTTGCGCCCCAGACCACGACGACGGTTCCCTGCGGTTGCCGGCATTAGCAGCCAGAGCCCCGGCCGTCTCCCTGTCCACGCTCGCTTGACTCAACATGCATTGTACACGCACGGTACCGCATGCGCTGCATGCGATTGAGTCTGGTACCTTATAACAGAAATTGTGTGTATGAGAAGGTGCGGGTCCTTAGGGCTGCATTAGCAAAGTAGCCAGACTAGAGTATAGCATCAGCTCACACACAACTCACCGCGCAGGTCCCAATAGAAGCCGACTGCAAACAAAGGAAAGCATGACTCATAACTAGCTTTTCAGCAAGAACAAGCCTACAACCCCAATTCTAAATGTGTCTCACAAAGATGTCAACACTCTGCCACCATATGTTTCACGATTTGTATCTTCTTTATATCGACACATACGGCGATTCTTCAAAACATTGCCCCTTCCAGAATGTGTCCAATCAATCTGTTTTTGGAGGATTTTTTACCATTTTTACTGTACTAAAAAAGTGTCCAAGAGCGCACATTGGTCGTATCCATTTATCGCATTTTTTACATTGGGATATGATCTGGCGTCAGGAGGGTCCAAGTAATTACTCAGACTATGCATGTACCCCTGGTACACATGTAGCCAGGTCCCGTATATGTTTTTGAACGCAAAATAACGGCTTATCATTTCCCAGATGCAGAAATTCTCATTGGAGTTGGTTATTCAGAAACATATTTTTAAATTATCGCACCAGTATGAGTTTGCGAAATATTTCTAAAGCATTGTCGGAGGGTTGTGCATTTCCTGGATTGAAAAAGAAAGCACAGATGCGAGTTAATAAAGAAAAAAAGAACAATCCCAAAACATGAATCTCGGAAAAGCTGCTCGTATTGTTTGTGAAGATCCGCACGACCTTACATCAATACATACATCACTATCACTACAATCATCTCCCCATATCTCACTTGCTCGCGCGCAAATAATTTTGACACTGCACTAGTCATGTCATTCACACATATACAAAAATTTCATTAACAAAATTAATATATTTTTAGTGTTGAAAAGAGCTTCAGCAGCACGCCAGCGCGCTCTATAGCAAATTCATACAGTTAAACACAAGTGAAGATCCTGTGGGTAAAAAACGTACTTCATCACCCTGTCATCTAACCGATGTTAATTTAAAGTGACTGCATGTACAAAGAGGTCTTTATGAGTTTCTAAAATGGAAATTGTTCTGTGGGCCTACCTCCTTTATTCTTTTCAGTACATCATGTACATGTACTCTCTAATCTTTATCTACCGCAAAACGACGTTTTGTAAGAGGCAGAAAAATCGTAGGCCTATGGTATTTATTCATTTATATCAGAGCAAAAACCTTAATAGAACTCAGTTCGTTTGCATTCTTTGTAGTTCAAGGAATTGAATGATCGGCACGGTCATAGTATCCTTTGTGTTTAATAATGTTGCAGGTTAACCGGACGATCCACTTCTGGAGTGATCAGATAAAAGTAGTTTGCAGTTCCGAGTCGGAATACCATTACTGTTATAACGCAACGATCAACAATAAACAAGGGCCCTTGTTTGTGGATATTGGTCGTCTGTAATAGCGCTACGTTGGAGTGCATGCTACATGCGTGCTGTGTGTTGAAACATGTGCACAGACAACCCGGCAGGATTGTTTACACAACAAAAGGCGCGCCACAAAAGGGGTTACGTAACACCGGGTCAACTGCTGGCTAAAACAGGAAGCGTTTTAGCTAAAACCGTTTAGACATCGTTGTAAAAGATAAACTGTTCTGGTTTTAGCTAAACCTTCCCTCCGAGGTGTATTAAATAACCGTTCTAGCGGCGAAAACCGATTCGGTGCAAATTGAAAACCGTTCAGACACCGTTTTAGCTAAAACTTTAAACCAAATCGAGGGGAATTTAAAACGATGTCTGAACGTAGCCAGTACTAAAAAGCTTTCATCACACCGGAAATACCAGTCCCATGCCAATTATCTCCTTTTAATTGTTTATTTGCTGTTCTTTTCATAGTATGATTGTTTGCAGACCCCGAAACTAGTGTTACATGTTTCTGGCTCTGACCAGGAAAGGGAGCTGATCGGGCGGGTGGTCAAAACAAAGACCCAGCTATACTTTTCTAACTAACATTAGGGCCCATTACCATGCTTATAAAATAAACGACAACGGGAAAAGCTTAGCCTAAATCAAGGAAAATGGCGCAACACACCATTGGGTCTATTACTCAGAAACAGTTGTAAAATGGTGCAACCCATGTGAGAAAAATGTGCCCTTCTAATTAATTTCCAAAAACATTTGACAACTTTTTAGTACACTGTAGCTTGGTCTGTGCTGTATAGCCCCGACTCTTCCTCGATCCCTCCCATAAATACCCCCCCCCCCCCCATAAATACCCCCGGGTATTTAATGTGGGAATGGCCAGATAGGCAAGTGGCCATTTTATCAAGATGGCCAGAATAGCAGGTTTGACCGAGATACATTTATAAGCCCGTTTCACACAAGGGAAAGATTTTACTTTAATACCCCCACCCCCGCCAAAATCGGTTAGGAACAGCATATCTTGGAAAATAACCATCTACTTGTGTTCATAATTGTATAAACACTTGGCACAACATTTAATTTTGAGAATTTTGTTGGGACATTTTAGTGCAATATAGGGGAAGAAAGTTTGTGTTTTTTGTGTTAGTTCTTGGCACCATCTACATGTATAGTCACTCTAAAGTGTTCACATACATGTAGATTTTTTCCTCATTTTTGACAGACTTTGCTGACATAATTCTTGAAATAACAGGTTGTGCCACATGTTTAGACAGTTGCTATCAAGGAGGGTTGGCTAATTTTCAAGATTTTGCTGTTTTTGACCGATTTTGGCAGGGGGTATTAAAGTAAAATCTTTCCAACACGAGTGCTGGAAACACAAATCTATGATGTTTGGCGCCGGGTGTCTGACGCCCAAGGATGCCCGTGATATCATCGCAGGCTTTCACATGATGCAAAAACAGTCCAGTAGCGAACGTGCCATGTTTTGCAGTGTTTGCATGTGTGGGTCAGGAGAAAACACGTGTATCGCTGGTACTCCGATACATTTATAGGGTACCAGTGATACATTTTTAGGGTACCAGTGATTTTCCAGCACTGTTCTGTAAAATAATGTGTTTTTTTTATAAACACCATATCAAGTTTAGTTATAACGGTTTTTGGACGTAAAATTACAGTACTGTGACCTAGAAAATATCACACAAAGAAATTTGTGTTTACAAAAGCCATGTTAAATTCTAGTGTGAGCAACAGCAAACTGTGCATGCGTTAATAAGGTGATTTGACTGCACAGTACCCTTTGAAAATCACGATACATTCACACGACCAATCTCGATTGGTGATGACAGGGATACACTAGTATTTTAAACGGTACGGAATCTATGTATTTGTGACATCGATGCGATTTCATTGCACGCAGTCTTTCAAGCAGACCCAGGTTAAAAAGGAGAATCTATAGTAGGATGACGATTTTCGAAAATGCAGGACAAAAGTAGAACTTTGGAGGACAAAAATCAGGATAAAAGTAGGACTTTTGCGGGCTTTCAGGAGTAGTTTTCATTTATACTAATCCAAGTCCACAGCATCCCAAGCCTCATTTGGCATGTTCTGTACTCACAACACATGTGCTCCATCCTCAACTTCCATTGGACTTTTTATTACGCGGCCTTGCAGGAACTTGCGACATTTTGCGCAATTCTACCTCGCGTTTCTATTTGGACTTTCTTACCGCGACACGGTAGAATGTCACACGTACGCACAATCACCTTTGACCCAAACGGGATAGACGTGGCGCCCTAGCGTAATTTTTCGCGCAATAAATTGCATTGTGTAGTCAGCTACCATACATGTTGAAAATATGGCATCGTCTTCAAATGTCGTATACCGTCGAGTTGCAAGAGAAAGAACTGGGCCACGCAAAAACCGTTTTGCTGATTGCGATTTTGGGGCTCTCGCGAACACCAGAGGGGTCTCGCGAACACCAAGAGGGTTTCGATCGCAGGGATGGTGTATAACTCCCGCATGTGTGCCTCCATATATTGAGACAGTTCTCGAAATTCTTCTCTGCCTTCCCCCAACATTTTTACTGACATTTAACCCAATTAAACCTCTCACAAAATGATCAAATCTGCCATGTTTCAAGCAGTGAACGGATGAAAAACATAGCTGTTTTATGCCCGTACGTGATTGATCATCGGTCAGTTCGCTCCGCTATACCCGTGGGGCACCCCCCCCCCCCCCCCCATTTTGTCCCTATACCCTATACACTCTCCAGACTATTGTTACCTAACACATTCCCCTATAGACATCTGAAAATAATTCCTGAGATTCCGGGAACACAATGACCAACACAAAAGGGGGGGGGGGGGGTCCCTTTGCCTCATATCATATGCACTCCGCTGGAAACTAGCGCAAACTGCACTGTACACATGTACATGTAATCACAGGTAAACACGAGACGGGGAACCATACCACCATTTCCCCGCGCATAATCCCCGCCAGCGATAATTCCTGTGTTGTTGACGCGATGCAGGAAGTCGCATTGCTTACACAGTGGTTTCCGTGTGGTCGCGATAGTTCTACACGGCCGGAGGGGCTGTTTCCATTGAACTTTTTATCATCCCTGATAACTTTCAGAGGCTGCACAGACATTTTCCGCGACCACTTTCGGCCTGGTTGTTTTACATCAAGGTCGCTGTAAGTCGACAGGGACGTTAGGTTACTGTGTGTCTCCATTGGACTTAATTTTGTCATTCTAAAGAAAAGTCGTGGTAGATTGACAAAATTAAGTCCAATGGAAACACGGCTTAAAGCTCTTGGAAGTAAAGTTGCAGTACTCCTGCACCCAAGTCCTCCATTGTGTGATTTATATATGACTGTGTGTAACACTGTTCTGAAAAATATTCAAAAAAGTAGGAAACGGTAGGAACAAATAGGAATTTCCAGAAAAATTAGAAGTAGGGTAGAAAAAGTAGGAAAAGTAGGAATACTTGAAAGCCTGTGCACAGGACCTGTGTTTCTAACGGGCTATATTTCACTTTTCAGGGCTATTACGTAAGCACTACATGTATTATCATTTTGTCTTTGAAAGGAATTTCTTAAACTTATCAAGAGTAGGTTTGGAGAGGGCGCATATTTTAATGGACCTGTCACCATGTAATTTACATTCTACGTTTTTACAACAAACATTTAAAACTTTCTTCAAATTGTTCTGTTATGCAAAGCGATGTTTGTCACATAACTGGTAGATTCAAAAGATGTGTTGTATCTGATTTTGTAATCCAGCAATACTCTTCCAGTAAGTTGCATCTGAATTGCTATGGATTTCTCCCACATTATGAAGTAGCCAAACATCTTTAAACTTTCATTTCTTTCCTGATTTCTTGATGCCACCTTGACCTGCAGTGAAAAATAAACAAAATTGTTTTTACATTAGATCAACTTGTACATGTATTCTGTAAGTCTTCAAAACTTATTCTTAAATCCCCCCCCCCCCCCACAGTCGAGTGGGAGGGGTCTACTAGCGAATACTTACCCGTAGAGCCGCTACTAATGCATATTTCTCAAGAGGGCGCAATACACTCGCTAAGATTTTCACACAATACCCTTCCCACCATGCCCAGCGGCATACCCGCCATGTTAGCTTCCTCTTTTCTCAAGCGACATAGCAGGTAGATCCGCAGCGAGCCCTCTGTGGGGAGGAGGAAGGGATGCTCTACGGGTTAGTACATTTGTGTATTCGCTAGTAGACCCCTCCCACACGACTGTGGAGGGGGGGGGGGAGGGGGGATCTACAGCGCTCATCTTACCCGTAGAGCCACTACTAATGCGAAATAGCACCGTTCTTGGAGGTGGGAGCGGGATGCTACTGTGCGAGTATAGGACAGAATCACTCCGTACGGAGAAGGAGTATCGCAGTGGAGTAAACCCGTCTACTGGAGTCGCTAAGAGGTAGATTGTGGGGCCTGCAAAGCAGCATCTCTTGCCACCTGCAACACCGCTCTCCCAGCACATCCCTCAGTCTGGAGGACGTCTCGCAGGTTGCAGGCTGTGAAAGTGTTTGACGTTTTCCAGCATGCTGCCTGGGTGATATCGACCAAGGGGACTCCTTTGAAGAAGGTTCATGACGTCGCCACTGCTCCGACGTCGTGAGCATGCACGGCAGAGCAAGCAGATGATGTTGTCCGAATAGCAGTCACAATCTAGCGCGTGACGGTGCTCCATGAAGCTAGACGATATGGAGGGGTGGAGGTGACGAACAGACTCGTCACCTTGCCCCAGATCAGTTAGGTCCTGTTGAGGTACCACTTAAGTGTTCGAACTGTGCACCATTTCCTATCTTCCGGTACGGACGACTGCAAGCGCATGTCCGGAATGAAGATGTCTGGTGGAGCAAAGGACTCAGACTAGTTCTTCGTGAGGAATGACGCATTTGGGACTAGACGTACCCAATTCGGTTCCCATCGAATGTGATAGGGCATGTAGTGACGTCGTGACGTAGCTACTGCTAGTAAGAAAGCGAGGTTGACGGATAAGTCGAGCAAGGTCGCCTGGCGCATTGGTTTATAGGGGGCGCGAGATAGCACATCCAGAACTTTGGAGAGGTCCCTTAGGAAGGAGCTTACGAGTTGGCGGCTTCTCTATAAACATTCCTTGGAAAATGTGGCCTAGGGCATGATTACTGGTAATTGACGACCCATCCGCGAAACCTTGATAGATGGCTGCTAACCCGCGGCTTGGAGAGGGTAAAGCGTACATGTAGCTCCCCAACCCAAGCCCGAGGCGTCCGTTGTTATGGTTACCGTCGGCCGTGGCTGCGGAAATGTTGTTCCGCGCATGAGGTTGGACGGATCGGACCACCACCGCAGGTGTAGATGTAGAAATACCGGAACCGGAACCATGATGGATGAGACGGTATTTCGGTCGGCAGTAAGGCACGAGGTCCACCATGCTCGTCATAAGGCCGAGCAGTCTCAGCCATGCTGCTGCTAGAGCCAATGTTACTGCGAGGAATAGATCGACGCACTGCTGTAGATTTAACCCACCTGCCTGTCGGAAAGACCATGTTCATTCTGAGGTTTATCACAGCTCCTAAGAACGTTGGGATTTGTGTAGGAATTGGGTGTGATTTTCCCATGTTTATCAGAAACCCGAGAAGCGTAGCTAATGTTAGGGTTGAGGTGAGTGCTCGGCTGGTTTCCTGCTCCGAGCGGCCAACGATCAGCCAGTCGTCCAAATACATGAAGACTGAAATGTCGTTGGCGTGGTGGAGGGCTGCTCCCACTGACTTCACAATCCTTGTGAAAACCCGAGGAGATGTTGACAGTCCGAATGGGAGAGCCGTTATGGGAGTTATGTATCAACCTGTATTATTACGTACGCATACATGTACGTTAATGTTTTCACACTTTTGTCACGCCAAAACTGTTCGGAAAACTACGTCTGCAATAATTATGCATGGCTGTCAGGTCGACTAGTGCATGCTCTGAATTTCCCCAACATATCGAACTCAGTAGTAGTCGATGTGTTGAAACAGTAAATGCCATACTACTGAGCATTCCCAAGAAATTTCTTTCCTGTGAGTATGTTCTTCATACATTTATTAGCGGATATTTGAAGCCGTCTATAATTTCATTGACAAACATTCGTTCTTGGGAGCGTGCTATTTGAGGTACATGTAGTTACTGGCCCTGCTCTAAGTATAAGAGACCAAAATCCACTGTGTCAGTCATACGAAACTAATAACGTTAGTAAGCAACATCAAAAGCCAACTGGTAGGTCGTAGCATGGTCGTAGCAAGAGGGCTGGGTGTTAACATTTTGAGGTAAATTTTGATTAAAAGGACGCCTTGTATAAAATCAAAACGAAAATCAGAAAATAAAGGGGTACCGCAAAGTATGGGGAAGTATGGGGACATGAAGATACGTGTCCTTCAGGTAGAGTGTAGCAGCCCATGCTTGGGCCGGAATCGAACCGAGGTTAACCCGGCGCGTATTTATACGGAACCGTTTGGGGCGGATAAAGCTGTTTAAAGGTTTCAGGTTTAGAATAGGCCGCTATGTTCCCCAGGGCTGTGCCGAATATTTGAATATTCGAATATTTGAATATTCGAATATTCGAATATTCGATGGTGAAATGCAAAGGAATGTAAGAAGGGGGAACAGTTCAATTTTTGATAACGAAATTGTATTCTGGAGGGTTATTTCAAGGTAACTCCAGACACTATGATAATAGCAGCTGATGCCTCAAATTATATTGTTAAAAACTCTCCAAGAATATGGAAATAAATCGTTGATTATTGAAATTATATAGTTAGCATTGTATGTAATGATATACTGGTGCAAACGTTAAGAAATTAATTATGAAACCTTCCAAACGGCATTTCGAACTGGAAATCGGATGACTGGAAGTCCGAATAGGCCGGAAGATGGCTGCATCTGATGAAGTTGAACATTCTGCAAGTAAGTATCACTCTGCGAGCACAAATTGTGGCGTGGAGAGATTTATATTATTGGCTAAACAATATTCTCCAATCAGTTTTATATAGATAGTTTTATATGATCTTTGAATTTCAAAATGGTTACTGAAATCAAAACCATGCTCACAAAACGACGACGATGCAATATTTTCTACAAGACACATGGACCCAAAATTACGGGAATTTTTTTTCTGAAGTGGAAAATTATAGAAGGGTAATAATCCCAACGAAAATGTTTAACGGGTTCACTATTGGTTTCTTGTGGTTTGATCAGGGGCAGGGGGAATCATGGTGCGGTTTCAGGAATGTTTGGTTTCGACTGATATCCTATCATGCAATGCATGTTTCAATAAACGACTAACAGAATTTAACATAGAGGAATTTCACATTAGCCCCTTCTACGCACTTCCGGGTTGAAAGCGAGAATGTCAGTGGAAAACAAAACAACGCTTTTCAGCACATTCATTCATGCATGAATTAATCAGGCCATAAAATCCAGCGCAGGCGCACGATCAGCATAAAGTTGTTTACTGTGACAATGAGATCCTCGTTTTCAAACGCGGAAGTGTGCAGATCAGCACTAAACTAAGGCTGCAAGTTTCCGGTTTAAAATTATCCGTGTCACCGTTTGTTTTATGGTTTATACCGTTTACGGTTAACCGTAACCAATGTTCTTTTGTGTAAACAAAGAAAAACAAGTTTGGGGAAGTTGTGGTTCATAACCTAATTTTGTTACCATGTGATTAGCAGAAATCGACCACACATTGCTAATTAAGACGGTAACATCGTGGTCGGTCCGTTCCCAAATCTAACCAATCATCTTCTATAATGCATCAAGCTTCATTGGGCGTGCTGTTTCTCTCACCTTCTGGCTCATGTACGGAAGAGCTCCAAGATCCTCTTCCTCGCCCCAATAATGTTCCGAAGAAGTGTCTGAATCAACAAGTCTAAAATCGACACTTGATTGTCAGATTCAGATCCAAAGATTTTAACGCGACGAGAAATGTTTCCCTGGTCCCTTTCATCCAAAGCTATTTAACCGCGCGTGGCTGGTTCCCTCAACAACGGCATACATCCACATGTACACAATCAAACTACTCTTCCTGAGTTTCTGTGTTCCCGAGATGACGTCACGCAGTTATTCCGGGAAAATTAAACACCAAAAATTGGCATAAACACGGAAAACACATTTTAATCACATTCTTATATTGTAAAAGAGTTATGCAACACAAAATTTAATTTTTGGTACAATTTCATTGCAGCCACCCTTTAAGGGTTGGAGAGTCACCATTCATGGCTGACGCCACCTGTCGTGTTTAGGGTTCACGACTTAATACGTCCCCTGCAATCAAGGAATCACTCCCTAGTGCCTTTCTTCCCCTGTCTTTTCTCCGTGCCGGAGAATGAAATGTGTCTTCCACGCTGTGTATCTGTAGTCATGGTAGTGTGGTAGTTCTCTCTACCAACTCTTTTTAAAGAAAGACGTGACACAGGAAAACAAAATAGTAAGCAGAAATGCTTTTTTTATTTTATTTCAGAACACATTTAACTTTTTTGTAATACATGTATCTGATACCTAAAAATCAAAAGTCAGCTTTCTGCAATATGTCGGAACATGCCGGTCAGAAAGTCTAAAGTCGGAACTTAATAATTTGAAAGTCAGATTTGCAAGGTATGCTACCAAGTCGGAATTCCGCCAAAAATCGGAATTGAAAAATCTCATCCCTGTAAACCTTTCCTAAATCATTCCTTGGTGCTGGTGATAGTCATAAAAGTGAGAATCCATTATAATGATTATAACGAGCAATTTTGTGGGTTAATTATACTGCATCTGTACTTTTTTTGTTTACCCAAAAGCGGCCGCCCGGACAACCAAATATTCGAATATTCGATCGCATGGAAGGTCAAATATTTGAATAATAAATTCTTCGGTTTGACTCGGCCCTAATGTTCCCGTGTCCATTTTCGGCTTATCGCTTTTTCCCAGAGAAGATATTCGATTTCCGACTCTAGTGCAAGGCGTTTGGCGGGGTCGGATGGAGTTTCTGTTTGACAAATTACTGTGCCTGATGGTGAGGTGCTCGTGAACTCCAATACGTACCTGTGCTTGACTGTCTTGAGCACCCACCGGTCGGAGACGACCCGGGACCAGAGCCCTATGAAAGCTTGGAGGCGGCCACCCACCGGAAAACAGGGGGGCCGACGGCTTAAAGGTCTGGCCACTCGGTCAAGAGGATTGGCCTTGGCGTGGACCTGTATATGTAGGGCGTGCCGAAGATTGAGCAGTTGACCTGGCGGGAAAACGACCGCGGGTTCTGCCCTTTGGAATCCTGGAGCGTCCTGCTGGGGCCTGGGGGGTCATCTGGGCCCTTGCTTTGGGCTGTTCCGTCGATTTCTGTGCTGGTTTGCTAAGATATATTTTACCGGTAGCGTCTATCCACTTCGCTTCGGCTTCCATGGAAACTTGGAACTTATTGGCGAATAAATCCGGGCCAAACAACGGTAAAGCCTCCATCCGCTTCCTGGCCCCTTCCAAGGGGAGGTACAGGGAGTCGAGGATATTGGCCCGGCGGGCGGATGTTGTCATTACCGAAATACGAGCGAACTGCTCTGACCAGGTACTTCAACAGTAGAAGGAGGAACAAGGTCGAACGCATTCCAAATCTGTTTTCCTCAAGGTGTCCTCGATATTATTTCGAGTACGATCGGTAAAAAGAGAGCGTGTAGAACCAGACCCACTACCATCAGCGGCAAGCTTGTCCCTGATGGAGTCAGGGACTGCTGGTACCATCAAATAGTCGTCAAAGTCCTTCGGCGGAAACGGAAATATCTGTTGGTGCGTTTAGCGAAGGACTGCCACACTTTGCGATGCGCTACAGCCTGGATATGTTTGATGCAAAACTGGTCTACAGGGGTAGGATCGGGAAGGGCACCGAGCGTCCCGCAGAAGCATCCGATGCGGTATGATGTTTGAACGGTTGCTGGGTGGAGGCTCGGGTTCCTCAGCAGTGGTGTCTGGAAGGCCCAAAACCCGGATCATGTCGCGTTGAACCTGACCCAATTGTGTCTTGATGTGGGAGAGATGATGTGTGTCAAAAATGTCACTCTCTTTTATCAGACGACCCCTGGTCCGAACGCGAAGGGAGCATGGCCTCCGTAGCTGGTGCCCACTCACGGCTTGCTGGCACCCCTGGGTGACAAGGCGGCCAGTGTTGGGGGCCGCCGCCGGCACCGAATCCCCATCTGACCCCGAGAAAATTGCCGAAGGGTGGATGGAAATAGCCGGGGTTGAGGCCGGGGCATGACCCAAAGCCTGGGGGGGATGTTGTTGGTCACGGCGAACCCATCCCTGGACGTTACGAGTCGGCGGGGCACCACTGGAGGCGCCACCGGGAGCAAGTTGATCAAAGCACAGGGCGAGTTGTCCATCTTGCGGGGTGGGGTGCCATGCTTGTGGGGGAAGGTGACCTGCCTGGGGGGCGAACTGGAGTTGTCCAACGGGAAAACCCGAAGTTGACATGGCCAAGAGAGAGAGGCAGAAAATGCTTGGAAGGCCTGCAGAAAATCGCCTGTCGAAACTGACCCACAATGCTTGAGGTGTTTGGTTCGGTGCTGGGATCGGTCCGAAGAAGATTCCGAGTCGGACGACTGGTGACGCCGCTTACAGTGGGACAACTTCGCCTTCTTCGCTGGGCGACCCCGGCCCTCTCCCAATGCGGGTTCGGATGAAGGTGGGGCTGCGGGGACTCCAGAACATTGAAAGAATTCTGAGGTTGAAGCCAGGCTTGCCTGGGGGACCGGAATGGTCGACTCCACAGACTACTGAAGATCCCCCACCGACAGGCCAGGCACTGGCGGGCCGGTGGGTGTAAGGTCGGACTCGAGTGTGGGGTTAGCCTGATGGTCTTGACTCGTGGGGGGCCCAAAGGCTACAGCGTGGCAGGGGCCTTGGACACAGAGCTCGGAACTGGAGCTTGTGCCGAGGCATCAGAGGGCAAGTGGTCGGGGGGGGGGGGGGGGGGGGGGGGGGGGGGGGGGGGGGGGGGGGGGGGGGGGGGGGGGGGGCTCGATGCTGGCGGCTCTTACCGGCAGGCTTCTTGATCAGCTGTTTGTCCCCGTGACTAGTGGCCGGCGGGGTGGGCTGGCAATAGTGCATCTCCCGGCCTATAGGGGCAACGCCACTCGGTCCCTGGTAGCGGGGTGAAATCTGAGTATGGGGGGGGGGTGTGTGCCCCTGGCAGATTCCTGGTCGAGGGAGGGTCCGCGGGAGGGAAATGCCTCCCGAGACTCGCCCACTGAGGGAACCGCAAGTCCAATTGGAACCTCCGTCTATTGTGTGAACTCTAAGCGGATGTATTGCGCATTCTATGGAAATATGCATTAGTAGTGGCTCTACGGGTAAGATGAGGGCACTAGACTTAGCTGGTTATCCCCCCCCCCCCCCATTGGTTTGCGTATACATTACGAGCAAGTGCAGCGCCCTCAATAAGGAATTTCCCACAAAAAACAGGGCTTGTTATGCATGGCACGGGCATAATCACTGACGTGTGTTGCCGTGATATCGAATCAATGCAGCATGGCTTGGCAAATGCAGCGTTTATAGACTAGCAACGTTGGCGTGCATACAAGTCCACCGTGGCGTATGCCAGTACATGTATATACAGGCGTGTATACAAGTCCACCGCGGCGCCTGACAGCAACGTCAGCCGTATAAATACAATGTACATGTACGTGAACCTCAATAATGAAGGAAACTTCCGCAGCGCGTATACAGGTCCTCCGCTGAATCAAACCACAATGCCTGATGGGTTTACGCGTCATCCGTGGATAGTAGACAAATATTTCTGGCCGTGCACGTGGTGAGTTAATCAGTCATCCGTTCTGAATTGCGCAAAACATTTGCGTGTATACATATCATCCGATGCGAACTGGTTACTACATGTACTGCTCTGATTTTAATAAATCTTGCATCATTTTAAAGCTGGTGTTCTTTCAAATGGTACATTAACCTAGAAATTAATTTTTGCGATGAAAGACTTATCTATTGAGAGCACAATTACTGCTAAAGGAAGTTTTATCAGAAAACCAGAAACAAATTCTGAACATGTCGATTAGAACAGTTGAGTTCGGTTCGATAATAAAAAAAACCAGAAAAACAATTCTAAGCTTGTCGAATGGAACAGTTGAGTTCAGTTCAAATCACTTCGGTTTGGAAGTGGCATATTCAGCAAATTTGAGTTTGGATCAGCTGTAGAACTATACACATATTTAATGCATGGCTTACTCATAGGTCCTTTCTGTGATGCTTTCGCTTTTGCTTCATCCAGTTTTTTCTTGTCCTCCTTGTGCTTTTGCTTCAGTGCCAAATCATCCTAATGAAAAAGAACCGCTAGTCAATTTTTCCAAATGATCATGAGCACTTTTCTAAAGCTTTGTATACATGTAGAAGTACAACAGGAATGCTATCATTGCTCACTGCAAGCTTTCTTACTAAAGACAGCCTGATACACAATCGTATATACAAATGTATATTTTATGCAGCTGACTAAAGAAGAGAAGAAAAGAAAAAACAATTGAGGAAAATATCAACAAAACTGCAAGTGCCATTTATAAAAGAGCATTTGTTTCTAATATGGATGTGAGCCGAATGAAGAAGTTTTGTCTACAAAATTTGACTTCTGACCAGTTATACATGTATTATACTCGCTTTGTCAGAAGTTCATCTAATGATAACTTTGTCTACATGTACATTGGGTCGTACTGGTACATGTGTACATGTATCAAACTCGGCAAATGCTATGAGTATGAAATAAAAGCAAAAAGGGAAAAGCACATGCTTCATTGATCAAATTCTAAAGCAAATGCTTCAGCAGTTGAAGTGTGTGGGACACCTGAATGGGTTTTATACCAATATACATGTACATGTACACCACACACGGTACAGGTGCAGCACTACTAGTCCTCATGATGCTGAGCCTTAGTTCAAATGAAGGAACTGGCTCTGGAACTGACAGATCAAGCCAGAGAAATGTGTTTAATTGTTGGAATTTGATAGAATTCTGTTGACAACATCACATACATGTATACCCAAGTCAAATTGGAGAAGGAAGTTGACTGCGACTTTATAGCCATTGTACACATGTACCGATTACAATGGAGATGATCCCAGATTTAATGATTCCTGCATTCATGCTTGCATTTAATTAAAAAATTACATGTACATCTATGATAAATCATTATGCAAAAGTGCCAATGTCTTGTTCAATTATTTTGTGGAGTGAAACAAGTTGTGGTTTGCTGTCAGTGCTCCGCCACGTGTTTCATCAAAACCATTTGAGAAATACATGTGTAGTTGTGATCCACTCCACATTTTCCTCCTCAAACCGGTAGGAGCCCATAACTGCTTGTATCCAATGTTCATACAAGTACACCGCCCCCAACAGGAACATATTCCCCCACCCCAGAGGAATATTCCCAAAATTAGCCATCAGTTGTGTCTTTCCGTATTCCAGTTACATGTAGCTCTGGAGCAACTTCGAAGAATGACCAGTACATATGCTAATAATTTGTAGTCCTTTGTCCACTTTTATTCATACGGAATAATGCTGCTCAATCAAGTAAATGCTAGAGCAGTAAACAATGATACTAGTGTTGGGCGACATGCACTTTTCTGGAGTCAACAGCTTAAAAAAAACAACTTCAACTTAGGCCAAGCAAACAAAATTGTGTTTCCGGTAACGGTCTGAAAAAATCCAGGTACAGTGCATTGCAATTGAAAGTTAACCTCAAAATGGGAAAATCTTTTCACACTTTTTCTCATCTAGGGGAATTCATTTTCATTTCACAAAATGTGAACATTTTTCAAAAAAGTGTGAAATATTTTTACACTCTTTTCACAAAATGGGAAAATATTTTTACGCTCTTTTCACAAAAATAATTTTCCCACTTGAATTAGCCCCTTTCATTTTCTCACTTTTGCGAAAACTTTTCACATCTTTGTGAAATGGGAAAATTACGTGTACATGTACATATGCATATATGTACGTACAATATGTACATGTTCTCGATGCTTTCACAACACACGTTTGATTATCTCTTAAGGAAAGCAGAGGATCGTAAATCTCAAACATAAGTATAATTTTTCATTATTTGCTGATTTGAAGGAGAGTGCCAACGTTAGAGAAAAGATGGCATAACATTTTAAAGGCAGTCCATTTGAACGAGAACTTGTTTTGTTTACTACCTCATCGTCATTCACAAACAATCAAGATCGCATCAAGATTTTCTTCGGCAAAACTTTGAACCTGTAGCGCTGTGTGGCCTCATCTTTACATGTACAGACAGTGCATCAGGCCCCAGGCCCAGCGGTGACAATCATCCCGATAGCGGTGGCATAGTACGGGCGGTACACGGTCACAGCGAGGCCCCATCTTTACAGACGGTGCTAAACCGTGTACAAATGTATAATGGATTGACTTTTGTTTATTAATGAACAAAATTATATTGCAAAATAAATTCAATATATTTTTATTTACAAAATATGATTTCTCTATGTTCGAAATACATCGATATTCAAAATAAAACCCAGCTTTTTATGGAGTACTTGCTTTGTAATCATTGGACGAGGATGTATTTCTTGTTACATGTACATGATGTATAGCCCAAGGGAAATTCCCAAATTTGATGGTGTCGTACATGGAAATGTATGTTGGTTACATGACAACCTAACCTAGAGTATATTGCAAACTCATATTAAAATTTGAGGATTTGAGACTGTTAAAATGGAGTTCCAAATAATTGTAATAATGCCCGAGTTGACTCGGGTACAAGTTGACCCATTACGGACAAATCCTAACGCCTGATGTATGTGGGGCAACCAAAATCAGGCAGCACAGGCTACCAATGGAGAAAGGAAGGGCTACCGTTTCTTGTCCGTGGCCAATTTCAATTTTTTTTTAATCGGGCTCATACATGTATGAACATTTAGGAAGGGGTATAAAACGCATAATAAATTCATGTATTGTTTCTGAATTTATCCAAAACTATTAACATGAGTGCGAAAACCAGAAGTCAGTTGAACTCTGGGGCCGAGGATATGCACGTCACGATTGGGCCTGGCCGGCAGTGCGGCCCATGCCCAGCATGACATATTAAAGAGAATTTGTCAAGAAGTATGTACAACGATTCGATTTACACATTGCGCCGGGAACTGTGGAAGCAGCGTATTTTTTTGAAGTCTACATACATGTACATGCATGCAGCAGGCCATGGGCCAACTAAATTCTCACTACATACATGTATGTATGTACAATGTACGTACGTTCCATAGACATATTCTAGACCGTGATGAACTAGTGTATTTTGTTTTTGTGGACTGGTGCTTGAATCGAATATGTAGAACGAAATATGGTAAATTAAAGACTAAATGTGAAGTCTTTTGGCAAACAGTTGTTTACGAATTCGGCAAGAGCGAACATGTGCTATAAAGTACAATGTACTGTATTCCTGTCAAACTGGATGGAGATTTCATCGGAAAGAAATAGATCTTTGAAGTTGAATTTTTCTCCCCAAAATCACGGAAGCTGCACGGTGGTGATTTTTTTCATCAATGTTAACAAAATTATCGCTCTCGTAATTTTTTTCAAGACCCATTTTGGAGCTTTCTAGAGCAGAATTTCGCTGACTTGATGTTCTATCTGCATCTGCGCTTGCGAAAAATGTTCACACCGTTTTCGCAGAGTTTTGGAAAAAATTTTGCACCCGATTCGCTGCAAAATCGCGGTGCGAAAATTTGTGTGCGAAATGCGAAATGTGAATTCTTTTCGCAAATTTTCCAATTCGCAGAGTTAAGTTTCAATTGCAACGTACTCATAGGTACATGTACAATGTAGGTAGGAAAATAATTTTATTTTGTCATTTTTTTTTCATTTCAGTTCTGCATGCATTTGCGTAATGAAACCAAGGATTCCTCAAAAGCGCCCTAGGCACTGTACACTGTAGTTCGAAAGCCTGAGGAAACCTGTAGAGAGAAGACTTAAGAAGTTACAGTTTTAGAGGTGGGAGGAAAACCCACGGAATCAGATAGGGAATCGAACCCGGGCCACAGCGGTGAAAGGCAGGGACAGTAACCACTGCGCCAACCTGATTCCCCTTAAACATGTACATGTTCTAATCTGTTGTACTCATAGCTCATAAAGAGTGATGAAAACTGGTGAAATCAGAGTTGAACTGAATCTAAAAAAAATCATAACATGGCAATACAGAAAGGGGTCAAAGGGGTCAAAATCCTTCATACATTGTAGATCAGTGCAATGTTTTCAATGTGAACATGGCTGTTCGATATCCATTCATTTTGATACCAAAATATCGGCAAAAATATATCGAGGAGCTGCCAACCTTTAAAAACTCATTTCAGTATTCAGAAAGGAAAAAATCAGTATTTTGCCAAGAAAATCAGTATTTTTCATGAAATGTAAACATACATTTGTAACCTAAAAAACAGATTTTCTTTTCGTGCAGATTTTTTTATTTTCAAAGGTAAAGTTGCATCCGTTCAGTTGGGATTGCAATGTTTTATTCAGAACAAAGAATGAACATAGTAAAATAGCATGCACTATTTATCAGCAAAACCAATAAACTAAACAAAATAAATATGAAACTGACTTGTTTTTGCGGTCACATATATCACAAACTGCTGTGCCATGGTACGATAAAGTATTCCATGCCGTACATACAACGGTGCGCCCGACCAACTGGCAGCCCCCATGCACGGTGTGTTACCGTAACACGTTGGCCACACGTAGAATTGTCCACACAGCCATTTATCACACACTCGACCACTGGTCCACTTCGTCGCAATTTGTCGAAAGTTTTGATTGAAATAGATGACTCTCCTTGTTGATCCAACTGTTTGTTGGTTATCGGCGGGATTTTGTGGACAAATCTCGTCGAGTGTGAGGTTCCAAAATCATTTTGCAATTGCATGTAAGCATGCGTGTTTACATACACATGTACATGTAGCTACCAGACTTGATAAATGGGCATTCTTCAGTCTTCACTACACGCAGGTGGAACCCGACTATGAATTTCGGTGTTGCATGATTTATTGTCCCCCAAACAACGGACTCGCTCTGCACAATACATGTACGCACGCTCAAAAGGTTTTTTCCCACATGAGTCCATGCTTGCTGCATGCACATGTACTCCCCGCCAGCCGAACATCGACAAGACGTACACGATCTTTGTGTATATGGCTAAATGCATGGTAAAGTGCCATTTAAGTCACACGAGACCTGAAAATTTTAAATTCTCCACAAGTTTAATTAAACGTGTATTTTTGGATAAGTGTTAGATGTACTTTGAATTTCTAAAAAGCCCAAGTAAATGGCGAACCTAGTATTGTCGTTTAATCATGCATTTTAATTCCATGCAGACATAGTAACGGGTGTAACGGAGACACACACTTGGAACTAGAGACGCTACAGCAAAAAGAGATTTGATGAAGATTTGTGTGGGGTGTAATTCCCATTTGTTGCTAAATCAAAGCCAAATGCAAGTCTTATGTCTGTGGGTCTTCCGTGCAATAACAGAGAACAAGACATGTACTGAACATCAAATTTAATAAAACCGTGACACAATTAAATTTTTTGCTTTAACTCTGACATCATATGCACTGTCAAAATGCCTCATTTTTATTCAATTAGACAGGAACAACAACCCTAGTATTTGTTTTGGGTAAGAAGTGGTTGTTTGGCCATTTAAATTATCAATATAATGACACTGTCACAAAGCATTAGAGTGGTAACGGGTGTAACGGAGACACACAATACTGGCAGTGTACAAGAATTGTTGGATTATGCAGGCTGGTGACCAGATTGACTTGGCTTGTTACAGGTAAAAGGTAGTTAGGATTACAGCAGGGCACCTCCACCAGAGACTGACCATTCCGCCCCCCCCCCCCCCCGAGACTGACCATCCCCTTCCCCCTCACCAGTAACAGCCCTCTCTACTCAAAATGCTACACCTTTATAGGCCTTTTCCAAACTCTCCACTCACTTTACGGTGTCCCTTCTTGGTTGCTTTACCCTGTGCTAGTGCCACAATTTACCCTGCTTCCAACCCCCACCCCCCCCCCACCTTTTAGTATTCCTGGACAATATATTAACTTGTTCTTTTTTTCAGTATTAAAACAGTAACAGATAACTTCATAAAAGTGTCAGTTTGAGTCTGTTCTATTTCAATGTGAACAATGTTTCATTCTACATTGTGTATTAGTAGGCAGGTGAATGAACTGTTTTAAATTCATTTCAAATAAAATATAACACTCTACACTAAATTTAAACACTTCATGCAAATTTGAAATGTATACAATCAAGGAGAAACAATGTTCAGAATTATTTGGTAAATTGGGCCTGCAATAAATGCATACAAATACATGTTGTTAGAGCCCGCCCCTGGAGACGAGTGCTGCTTGTAGCATGCAAAGTCGGAGGGGGTAGTAGCAGATGTATGATGTCTTCGATAGGCAGCGCCCATACGTCATCCTGCTCCGGCCACACGAATTGGCCCGGGCTTACTTGTTTCATATATTTGACCCTCAGTGATGCTCCGTTAATAGCAAGTATCTGAAAAACAAAGAACGATTGGGCAAGGTTTTATGCATCTGAAAATACGTACATTTCACACAATTTGCAACCCTCAATGCCATGTCTCTTTAATACATCAGAAGAATAAGAGATCGTGCACGTAATTAGGAAAAAATTTGACATCTATTGTGAAAAGTTATGGATAGGCCCAAACTGGCCTGGGGTGGAGTTACTCCCCTCCCCCCGAATACGCAAATGAATGATTTTGTATATTTCTTAAAATATCACTTTTTATCAAAGTGGCTCCAATTTGTTTTCGCCTTTGAAAATATTTTGAAAAGCGAATGGGTTTATTAAACAAATAACGTTATGCCTAAATACAAAATTTAAAATTTCAGGGGGGGGGGGGTTACAAATTAGCTTTAGAGAATCGCAAACGTGAGGTTTCGAGTTCGATCCCCAAAGAGTAGAGGGAAACAAATTCTTGTTCATTTTCCAATCTGTTTATCAAAGGGAAAAATAGGCTGAAAAACTCCCATGGATATTAACCAATCACTAAATCAGAGAAAACTGCCGGCAAAACATCGTTTCATAAAGTTTTGCCAGTTCCAGGAAAATATTTTTGGACGTGGTACCGTAGGCCTATACTACGCCGCGCCTACGGCGAGGGCAAACGAAAAAGTGTGGGAAAGTATTCAGCGTCAACAAGTCCGTTCAAAACTTTCAAACCAGTCCAAAAATTCAGGGGTATTCTGGGTGAAAACAGTGGGTCAAAATATTAAAATTACAACGAGCAAAAAGACTCGGACTTGGGCTCAGGGCTATTTCAATTCATTTTTCTTTCCCCCCCCCCATACGCGTGTACAGTTTCAATCGCGAACCAACGAAACATTCATTCATAAAAAGCATCAACGGAGCGTACAATTAAGACTGGTTGCCAGTCTATACGCATTCTACATTCCACAAAGAGCGATGATAATGTGTAGGGACCGGGAGCCAGTCTACGCCCAAAGCCGGGTACCCGATTAGTTGTATGCGCAATTGCTCGAGTACGCGTCTGGGCACCGATTGCAGCTGGTGTTCCGCACGCATTGTTGGTTTTCAGCCATGCGTGTGTCGCGGTTACAAGCCGTTTCGTTCCGTGTGTGTTTCGCCCATGGGTCGATAGTCAATGTACGTTTGTTGTATGAAACCGACGATCTTTTTGCACGTTTTCTTTTGTCATTTACAGCTTAGTAAAATTATCCATATCCCTGCTGTTTATCCCCAAGATATGTTTGTATCTGTCCAAGCAAGAGAGGGATAATTGGAATGGTCGTAACTTACCGCATACGGTCGTAACTTTGTTGGTCATTCCGAAGGTTCGGCGACACAAGTCATCGCAGCTCCGCCACGTCTAAGAAACTCAGCACAGCTGTTTCGTGGTGGCTCATTCTGATTGGTCAGTCATGCAGTTTATATGACGTAATGGAAAAGACTTTCACGCGTTTTGGAGTACAAAATTGGGGATGGGGTGACGGTCGTAACAATTCGACACACGTTGTTTTTAACATTTTCAAAACTTTGCCGCTACTTGATCGAATATGGCATGGACATAGAACAGTTTGTCATGTTTTAAGATCGATTTAGACTACCAGATAGGAGAAATTCTTTCACATCAGCCTTACACATGTTATAAAATGAGCTATTATAAATGAGTTAGGATGGCGACACACAGGTTACGGCCGTTACTGGTTTTTTAGGTAGATTTTTTTTCCCACAAATTTTTTTTTTTCTGTCTGCAAGCGACCGTATGGTTAATTTTATGATGTATATTCAATGAAATTGTTATTTTTCATACAAAGATTTCTTCAAAGTGGAAGCAAACCTAATGACCAATAGAGCACCAAATATTGGCCCTAAATATTGTCAGAGTTTTGCCATCGTGGGTTTTTTCTTTCGGCTATAAAAAGAAACGAGACAAGTTGAACACATTTGATTTTTTTCTGTATTTATTACCAACACATATATACAAAGTAAAATAAATCATTAATATATCTAAACTGCTTTTTAATCATACTAAATAAAGCAGAGAACTGTTTATACCCAAATGTGGCACTTTACCGTGCATTTAGCCATATACCAAGTGATTCAGACACGGATTCAAAAATAGCACGTGTGCTATATGGTGTGGAGCTTGGAGAGATATGACGGAGCGAGAAGTTATGTCGGGGTTTAGAAAACGATCAAAGCAACAACACACTTACACATGAAGTATGTATTTTTATTCCTCTGTTTTAACACAGGGAAATAATTGTAAAATTATGGTTTCAAGTATGGAAAATGGTTATGTTCGTTGCAAATAACTGCAAATAGTGCTCATTAAAAATGTGCAACTAGCAAAATGGCAATACAAAGTTTGAGGCCGGCAATTTGGCCCCAAAAATTCCAGGTCGGTCAAGTTACCGGAAACACGCATTTTTTTCTGTTAGGCCTAAGCTGCCAACCTATTCAAAATCATAATGCAAAAAGAAAATCAGTATTTTGCTCAGGATATCCATGTTTTTATGAAAATCAGATTTTTTTGCGCAGCTGAAATGGCAATGGTTACCCTAACACATTGACAATAGGGCTGTGCGTTCACGGTTAATTTTGGATCCGGATACCCGAACGCCACACTGGTTCGGTTCTCGGGTACCCGAAAGTGGACTGTTTATAAAAAATATTAAAAAAAATATAAAAAAAACACTGTCTAATCATAGAGCAAAGTTTGTAATGTCCTTGTGTGCACCATGCGGCAGCTAAAAGGCACCCGCAAAAATAGTTTTGCTTCCGGTTACCCGATCTACCCTAATTTTACGGCCGCGACCCTAAATTGTTTATCGGCAAGTAAAAAAAAAACATTAAAAAATCAATAAAAATAATAATCCTGTTGTATTTTCCGTCTTCACAAAACGCCTCTCAACAACATACATGTATTTCCGTCAAAAACGCTTGTAATTTGTTTGCCTACTTACATTCGCTATTTTTTGTGAAGAAACCTCCGTTGTTTTTACAAGTTCCCTTCGGTGCGTGATTTCCTATCACCGTGATGAAAACACGTGTGTAATGCTCAATGCAGCAATGCTGTACTGGTTCCCGCCGCGCCGCCCACTAAGTGCCAAAGAAGGCATGATGGAAATGCGGCAACCAGTCTATGCATGCACTGCATGCAGTTAGATCTGACCATCCATGTCTTGACATCGTAAACATGCCAAATAAACATCGATGGATAAATAAGATCTCTGCAAGTTAAATTAATTCACAGAACTTGATCTCTCTTGTCTGTAAGTATTTTCCGTGTTCATGAATTTATTTCGAGGTTGTACCGCTAATACGGTACTTGAAGTGATTAGCGCAGCGTGTTTCCCCGACATTTCCTGCCGCAAAACGAGGTTCGTCGCCCGCCTGCATCACGCACGCTTACCGCACGTCAAACGGACAGTGTTGGCCAGTTTTCCGTCTTTGCTGCCGTTGTATGTGCCTAGTGTGGTGTGATATATGCACGACCTAAATTCTCATTATTTTTACGAATTATCGACCGTAAATATTTTTGACATTATTTAAGGCAAGTTTTTATCACTTTTTGTGCCATTCTTTTTATAGCTTTCGTAGCTTTCGTAGCTTTCATTTTGGCCTAAAAAAGAAAGATTTACTTTCTGCACGTGCGTACAGCATGCCGGCCGTAGATCTGACTTGACTTACGAGAAAATTGAAATTAAATGCAGTATAAAAGTAGATGTTTCAACAAATGCCTGAAATTTGACATCGATGTCGCAATTGTTCCAGGCTTGGTATAATCCTGCAGTGTTTATATGACTAGGCCTACTTACGAGTTACGATGTCGGTATTTCGAAGGAGCCCCGACAGAGCCGCACGTGCACTGCACACAGGGAGCGAGTGCCGTGTGCTGATTGGACGGCACGTGTGCGAGGTGGACTCACTGAACTGCGTGATAGGTCTACTATGGCTCTTCATATGGACTTATTGGTTGTTCGGCGCCGGCCAGATATCACAACGTTCGTAATAGCCTGTGATTGGGCGACTGCACGAAACGTGCCACTATCTTCTTGGTAAAAAAAAGGTAAAGCCTTGTCCAAAGCGATTTTATACTGGGGCGGTTCCAGTGTTCGATTTAGACGGGTGCACGCATGCACTGGTGCATGTACTTTTTCCTCTGTGCACGTAAACCTCTGGTACAACGTGCACGCTGTGCATGTACTTTTTTTAAGCCTGTACCTGCTGTTATCCTTCCTCCATGGTTGAACAACGTATCACAACGCATCACAACGCGCACCCGATTTATTGCACGCAACGATCGACATGATGTGTGCGTGCCTGCATATTATTACCATCGTTGTAGTCTCGGTCAAGTGCAAACAACCGCAACCGATCTGCTACCGTATTTTTCCCGATGTACAATGTACGTACACGCAGCTAACATTGACTTGAGAAAAGACTCGTTAACCCGGCCCCCGCGACCTGGGGTTAGAGCAATTGATCAATAAAGCCAACCCCAAAAGCGCATCTGCGCGTGCGCGTTGCTTTGTTGCTAGTCTTGGACAAGGGCAAGCAACCGCACTGAATGCCACCGTCTTATTTCCAGTGTACAATGCATGTACACGCATCTAACACGAAGCGAAAGTCGTCTTGAGAAACGACAAACGCGTGCGGCACATGCATTGTGCACAAGACATGCAAGACAATGTTTTTAACAGCTCACGTGTGATTTGGGCGTCCATGGTATACATTTTCAACTGTTACTAATCAACAGTGTCGAAATAGAAACAAACGCTTGTCTTTCTAGTGCCGCAAGGAAGCCAACTGAAGGTAAATGTCGTATTGTACTCCAACTACTCAACAAGTGAAGCCTTGTCATCAACCCGGCCCCCGATCCTTCTTGCCCCGATTGCCGGCGCGGCCCCGGCCGGCCCCCGACCCCGGCCCCCGGCCCGATTCGCGATCTCTCGGTGGCGATGGCCGGCCCTGATATTAAATTTTAGCGGAACCGAGCTCAGTCCCGGCGGGTCCGATCTCATGATGCTGTACACGTGGTGATTTCCATCAGGTTTTTAAAAAGATAAATTATTCCTCCGTTCTTCCGGTAAGGAAAAAGTGACGTCGTCACGATAATATCGCGATATTTTTGGGCCGATATTTCGGTATCAAAATATCGAACAGCCTTCTGACACCGTGGAACATGATACTACAGTAGTAACGTAACTTCGGCTTCGCCTTCGTGCGATCGTGTCACAGATTGCTAATTACCACTGATGAAATAAACAAACAGCGAATACCAATTGTACAAAAACACATTTTATTTACAAAGCAAAACAATACCCTTAACAGCACTATACATGTAATAGCTACATTTGAAAATTTGTAGGAATACACATATTTTAAAACAACAAATACGTCTACCTATTGTTCTTTTGGGTTATGACTTGTGTGCACACTTTTTTGTGCATGTAAAATTTATTTTGTGCATGTAACTTTTTCGGTCTACAAGCACCAGTGCATGCGATTTTTTTTTTCTAAATCGACCCCTGGGCGGTTCTTCTGTCGCAGGGACGGCGCTTTCAAAAATATCCAGCACAAGAACAAAAATGGGGGGTCATGTAGTGTAACCGCCTTATTAAGGCAAAGTTACGATCTTGGCTTTGTGTTTATTACTGATTTCAATTATTTCAGGGACACCAGGACCTTTGAAGTTGAACATTAATTATGTTAAATTTGACCTATTATAAGACATTCTCCATTGAAGACGTTTTCACAGCTGCAGTCATTACCTGTCGTCCAGTCTCTATAAAAATATCGTTTAGAAGGTTCAGATATTTAAGAAGACATCGAGTACGGTTATTTACAGGAGGCGCCGGGGTGTCGCGCCGGCCTTTGCAGCCAAGCAAAACTGCCACAATGTGCTTGTGCAGTCAAGCGTAACATACACAATAATCCAACAATGGATTGAAATTGCACAAATACCGGCAAATGGCGTCATCCGGCCTGGTGGTACTGTTTTTGTTTTTTGCGCCATTTTGGCGTCTTCCGTACGCAAGGGGTTAAATATTAAATCATCCAAAGAGTACGAGTTAACCTGGGTACGAGTTGACTCGGGTACGAGTTGACAGGGCACATGTAGTCGGACACTAAAATAATCACACACCATAAAACAAATTACTCCAAGCAAAGCCTCCTCCAAGCAAAGCCTTTTATTGTTTTTGTTTTAACGTATACCCGTAGGCCTATACGGAGAGCGCTTCCCACTCCCGCAGCCCCAGTGTCTGAGCAACGTTCACTCTCTCAAGATCAATATTACTCCCGCCCGCTCTTTGATCATACAGCGGAGCTAGTTTGGCCGCAGCGTAAACCGCAGTTCACATTCCATTGACAGACTATACTAAGCAACAAGATAGCTATAGATAAGATACAAACAGCGTTGGCCGACCACATTATTGATACTTTCCATTCACTGCATTTTTGTTGACGCATTGTTTTCAAAACACCGCCGGACGGTTCGGGTCTTTCGAGTCGGAACAGAGTTTAAAATGGATCGAATTCTCTGTATTTATTTATATATTTATTTTTGGTATGAAACCTTACATTGAAATTTTCACCGTAAGTTTCGGATACCCGAACCGGAAAAATGGAACCGGATATTGACGCCGGCATTCGGGTACCCGGGTACTCGGATACCCGGAACAGGCCTAATTGACAACACGTGGAATTTTTCACAGCTGGAAAAAAGTTGACTTTGTCCATAGCAGGAGTCCGAGTCGCAACTACAGTACGTTGCAATTGAAACTTAACTCTGCGAATTGGCATGGGAAAATTTGCGAAAAGAATTTGCATTCGCATTCTCATTTCGCATTCTGCACGCAACTTTTCGCACCGGCGAAAATGGTGCGAAAACTTTGCGAAAAACTTGCAAAAACGGTGCGAAGACATGTGCGAGCTTGTCAGTCACGTCAGCATGCCTTGCTGTTTTAGCCGGCTAGCTGTACATCGTCAGCGAAATTCCGCTCAAGAAAGCTCCAAAATGGGTCTCGAAAAAAATTACGAGCGATAATTTTGTTAACATTGATGAAAAAATTCACTACCGTGCAGCTTCCGTGATTTTGGGGAGAAAATTTCAACTACATGTACAAAGATATATTTCTCACCGATGAAATCTCCATCCAGTTTGACAGGAATACTACTGGTAGGCCCCACTACTTTATAGCACATGTTCGTTCTTGCCGAATTCGCAAACAGCTGTTTGGCAATAGACTTCACATTTAGTCTTTAATTTAGGGGGGACACCAATATTATTCTTCCCGTTCCCACGCGTGCGGACGGGAAGGAACGCCCCATTGTTCTTAATCTCCCCATTCCCCCGCGTGCGCACGGGCCCCGTTCTGCACGCGTTCCTGATTTACATCAATACAATAGCGCGGTCACGGTGCGTGAGCTGCCATTGTGTAAACACCTTGGCCCCCTGAACAGCGGTTTGTGCCAAGAAGTATCCGTTGTACATAGAAGTATGTTTATCATTGAGGCCGACAGTGTAGAGAAATGTTGCTAAAGAAGAATTCGTTGTACAGTTTAATACAACACGATCGTCTTAAACATGTTTTCATTTCTTTTGCAGGTACATCAAGGTGAAGAGGCATCTGTATTAAGCTTGGAAATGAATTTATTTTATTTTTTTTGCCGGGGGATTTTTAAACATGTGGCTGGCAGAAACATATTCGAGTCGGCATGTCAACTCGGCACAAATGTGAATTCCAGAGGAAAATCCCGCTGCATCGTTGATTATTTCCCCATAATTATTTGTTTGTGTGCCGATGGCCCCCGGAACTGTCGTCGAATATAAACGCATAATTAATATCAATAAGTGTTGCTTTATGGTGTAGAGAACAAGACTAGAACAAAAACTGCCCATGCCAAAAATGGCTGAGGAATTTCAGCGATATTTCCTGTAAACATCGAAAACAAATATTTCTTTCTGATTGGTGGGAAATTTTAAATTTTTTTTTTTTTTTTTTTTTTTTACGACTAAAAAACTAATGAGGATTTCGGGTAAAATAAGAATTTGAAGGGATTTTTTGCACAACGCTGATTGCCGCCCAGGGTCGTTATATACAGCCCATTGCCCCCCCCCCCCCCCCAACAAATTTTTAGTTTTGTTTTGTTTTGTTTTTTATTTGCGAGAGGATGACAATTTCTTTTCGATCCTGCATTTTATAAAGTTTTCGTCAAAACAACGCGGGTTTTTCCTTCTTAGGTGGGGGTTTAGGGTAGGCCTATACACTGCTCGGATGTAGGCCTGTTTTCAAAACAGTTATAGTAGGCCTATATTTGTCAAAATTCCATAAATATTCCCAGGAAAATGTGGTTGACAAAAATTCAGCTGGTAACATTGGCTTCAATCGTAATTCTTCTGTTATGTTGCCATGGCAGTTCTGTCGCATGGATACATCCAGTAACGTGTACTCGTCGAGTATTGTGTCACGTACATTGCACGTGACGGGATTTTCCCAACGCTTCTATTGCAACTTGCAACACTCGTGGAAAAGTACCAGGTGTGTACCGCGGCTGTTTAAGTCGCGGGTCAAGTTGGTATAGGGTGCAAGCTGATTCAAGATTTCATCGTGGCTTTTGCTGTTATGTGACGCATTAAATAGCCGTGACAACCAGGTACTCATTGATATCACGCACCGAAGGCGTGCACGTCTTTGTACACGTATGCCCCACTGATATGCCCATAATGCAGCGGCCGCTGCATGCTGGGGGCTGGTAGTCGTACGGTCATACGCTCCGCCGATCCCCAGGCGCTTCTCTGGCCCTTCGCGGTGCCGTGCGGGACGGTGTGTTGGAGCTATACATCTGGTGCCACGGACCGATCTATGTATGTCTTCTGGTACGATATTTTTGGGGCCCTTTCAGTTTTAATAGGCTGATTTTGAGCTACATTTGTAGACTTGTTGCAAAAGATGCTATACCAGACCACCATGACGCCCTGCTGCATGATGAAGACCAATTTGACTTGTGACAAGCTAAGAACGCCATGACAAAGCTTGCCTGGGAAGAGCGCAGTGTTGCAGCCACAGTTGGCCTCTGCACAGTTACTAATTTATTGGACACGGATATTCTCGCTCTTGACAATAGATTTATCATGTGTTTTTTTCTATACAATACCATTATTTTCTGCATTTGCGAAATTTTCAGGGGGGGAGGGGGTGACTGGGGTTACTTGTAGATTGCACCAAGTACAATGTAATTTGCTTTGGCACCATAAGTTTGCGTAAATATTTATCCCGATTTATTATTGTCTTAAATTCTGAAAAAAAATAATGAAAAGTGTTCTGCTTAGGTTCCAACTTGTACATTTCACCACCTAATTTTATATGATTTATATCGCCGTATAAAAGATTTTCCTTGTTATTATGGCGCAAACAAATTCTCATATTAAAAATCTCCCACACCCCCACCCCAAAATCTCCCACAACCCCACCCCACCCAACATCGCCCCACCCCCACATCACCCCCACCCACACCCACACCCCACGGAAATTGGTATTACATATGCTCTCATCTGCTTCGAAGCTCGCCAAAAATGAAAAAGACATGTTGGAAAAGAGAATCGAACATGTTTACAGTGGTTTTAGAACTTCTGACGCGCAAATATTTTATTTTCCAATGGATCGGTTTACATTTTGGGCTTTTTTCACCAAATTTTTCAAAAGTAATTATTAAAAAACAAATCCAGGCGGCCCCCAATAAGAAGCATGTTTTATTTCTCATTTCGCCTTATTGCTTACCACTTTTTACGCCTGACTTGCGTTCGTTGTTTTTATACGATTTTTACACCTCTTGTGTTTATTCCTGTTGCCTAAATATATTTTTTCAGAGTACAGAAATGAAAGTGACATTGAAATGAATATATGGGCATTGGATTAAAATCTTATTAATAGTCTTCTGGATTCTGTCTGGAACATTTAGGCCCAACGAAATATCTACATTGCCTAAAAGTTTAGACGTTTAGACGAGGCATTCTTCAGAAAAAAAAACTCTTTCTGTCAATCAGTAAAGCAATAATCAGAACATACTTACAGTCGACGCATGAATATGGCTTCGAAAAAAAATGTAATCTTGGTTTGCTTTCACTGTGTACTTTAGTGATTGCGCGTGATGGATGAACTTATTTGTATATATACATTTTTTTTAAATAATTTACGGAACAGAGAAAGGGTCGTACTGCTCCGATGGCAGCAATCGTGCAGTAAACCTGACGAAAATACTTTCAAAACAAGGGAATACAAAATGACTTGTTTTTGAACCACGTTAATTTTACGTCAAATAGCTAAAGCCGGAGATCATATCGGAGCATCATATCATTTACTTTTTAGAGGAGTGCTCAGCACAACTAAATAAAAAGGTCAAATAACCTCTGTAGATTCAGAAAGAAGTTTGGTTTAATTCCTTTAAAAAATAAATTAGTGTTGATCAAGAGATCGCATACCTTTGATGCTGCTCGCGTTCCGCACGCGTCGGAACGGCTACTTAACATAACAAAAGCACAGTACAATGGGGCGTTCCTGCCTGCCCAGTGGGCCAGATTTCCCCCTGTTCCACCGCGTGAGAACGGTCCTTTTGTTCAGTTTTATTGCCTCCCGTGAAGAACGATGAGGAACGCGTCCGCACGCGTGGGAACGGGACAAATAATATTGGTGTGCTCCCTTACCATATTTCGTTCTATTCAAGCACCAGTCCACACACAAAAAATACACTAGTTCATCACGGACTAGAATATGTCTATGGAACGTACATTTGTACGTTGTGAGAATTTAGTTCGCCCATGGCCCGCTGCATGCATGTATATACGTATATAGACTTCAACAAAATACGCTGCTTCCACAGTGCCCGGCGCAATTTGTAAATTGAATCGTTGTACGTACTTCTTGACAAATTCTCTTTAATACGTCATGCTGGGCATGGGCCGCGCTGCCGGCCAGGCCCAATCGTGATGTGCATCCTCCTCGGCGCGGCCTAGGTCAACTGACTTCTGGTTTTCGCATTCATGTTAGTTTTGGACAAAATCAGAAATAATACATGAATTTATTATGCGTTTCATACCCCTTCCTAAATGTTCATAAGAGCCCGATTTTGAAAAAATTGAACTTGGCCACGGACAAGAAACGGTAGCCCTTCCTTTCTCCCTTGGTAACCCGTGCCGCCTGATTTTGGTTGTCCCACATCAGGCGATAGGATTTGTTGGTAATGGGTCAACTCGTACCCGAGTCAACTCGGGCATTATTTAAAAAAAACAATTATTTGGAACTCCATTTTAACAGTATCAAATCCTCAAATTTTAATATGAGTTTGCAATATACTCTAGGTCTGGGCCCATATTCATAAAAGCCTGCTAACTTAGCAGCCAACTAGGCCTTAGCAGGCTGCTAAATGCCTAGTTTCCTGCTATTTTCATATTCATAAAACCCTGCTAGGGACAGTGCCAGGTAGTTGTCAACTAGGATTTAGTTGGTTGTTAACTTAGCAGTTGGCATTGTTCCAAACCACAAAACACAATATGGGTCGCCAACAACCATTTGAAATGTTCCTGTAGCATAATACTGTAATGCAATCAGCACCTGCTGATACGGAAGTAGTGCTTGGTTACGTCTAGTTGGATGATCAATCTGGGGTGCTATTAAATCCGTTATAAACATTATGCCTTCCCGTGAAAATCGATATCTCTTGATCAATTCATCATCAGTAAAAATCTCCATTGGATTACGCCTGTCTCTGAATACTCTTTCCCTCCTCATTGCACGATGCAACTGTAACAGTTGCAGAATTCGTCTAGCCATGTTTTCACGTCAGAGTCAAACATACAAATGAAGGGTTAAGTTGTCAACTAGTGACTTAGAGGTACCCAAGATCACCTCTAAAGTTATCAGACAACTTAGAAGTCCACTAAGCTTAGCGGCATTTTATGAATAACACTTAGTATCCAACTAGGCTTAATTGGCAGTTAGGGGCCAATTTAGTTGCCAACTAGGCTTAGCAGGCTTTTATGAATATGGGCCCTGGTTGTCATGTAACCAACATAAATCTCCACGTACGACGCCATCAAATTTAGGAATTTCCCTTGGGTTGACAAGAAATACATCCTCGTCCAATGATTACAAAAATGGACTCCATAAAAAGCTTTTTTTTAATTTTATATCGATGTATTTCGAACATAGAAAATACATATTTTGTAAATAAGAATATACCTTTTAAAAAATAGTTCGAATTTATTTTGCAATAGAATTGTTTTCATAAAAAGATAATCAATCCATTATACATTTGTACACGGTTTAGCAATGGCGTGTACGTGTTGAATCGACGTGCGGTGACTGTATCGCCGGCCCGCCCCGGCCCCGTATGCCACCGCGATTGGGACGATCAACCCGGGCCTGGGGCCTGATGCACCGTCCGTAAAGATGGGGCCTCGCTGTGACCGTGTACCGCCCGTACTATGCCACCGCGATCGGGACGATTGTCACCGCTGGGCCTGGGGCCTGATGCACCGTCCGTACACGTAAAGATGAGGCCACACAGCGCTACACTAAAGAAGTTCAAAGTTTTGCCAAAGAAAATCTTCATGCGATCTTGATTGTTTGTGAATGACGAGGTACAATGTAGTAAACAAAACGAGTTCGCGTTCAAATGGATTGCCTTTAAAATTTTATGCCGTCTTTCTCTAACTAATGTTAGCACTCTCCTTCAAATCAGCCAACAATGAAAGATTATACTTCTGTTTGAGATTGACGATCCTCTGCTTTCCTTATTGAGAGATAATCAAACGTGTTTTGTGAAAGCATCGAGAACAAATTGTACATTTACGTACATGCACATGCACATGTACACGTAATTTTCCATTTCACAAAGATGAGAACAGTTTTCGCAAAAGTGAGAAAAGGGGAGGGGCTAATTCAAGTGGGAAAATTATTTTCGCAAAAGTGAGAAAAGGGGAGGGGCCAATGCAAATTATTTTCCCATTTTGTGAAAAGAGTGAAAAGTTTTCTCACTTTTGTGAAAAGAGTGAAAACTTTTCACACTTTTGGGAAAACTTTTCACATTTTGTGAAATGAAAATGAATTCCCCAAAATGAAAAAAAATGTGAAAAGATTTTCCCATTTTAAGGTTAACTTTCAATTGCAATGTACTGTACATGTAGCAATACAACTCACGAGTCCGACTTAAGTCGACTGTGTCGGCCAACACTAGCTAATACTTATAGCTTTCATCACATGCTTTTTACTTCAGTTTTATTCATACAGATGGAAGTAACGTAATTTTCGGAATATAGGCCACGGCTTATATTGTACGTTGATTCTCACGCTGAAAAATGTCCCTGCGGATTATACTCCGGGCGGCTTATACGGCAACATTTGAAGAATATATCAGTCACACAGGGTTCGAAATTCACCACGGCCACGGCGGCCAGTGCCGTCGATGCCCTTTTAGTTGCCGTGATGCCCCTTGTAAAAATGCACTATTCACGGCCAGTTGTGCTGTGCCCCATTATTACTTTGGCCGTTGTGGCCTTCTTGCCGAACCAAGCCCTCAATTTTTCAGTACCAAACCATTGCCGGATCCTACAAAACGGCAAGGCGATCGCGCTAGAGCCCGCACGGCCCGTGTTAAAAACCTTCACAAAACCTCGATTCCCCAAGCAGACTGGTTCCCGTCCGTGCATTATTTTTCTTCTTTCTCACTGGGGCGGGAACCAGTCTCAGCCTAAAAACAAGCTCTGAATCCGCGGCCGAATCCGCGGCTATCTTTAGCCAGGTAGCTCTTACTACAGTAACCTGAATCCCCCAAAGCCGGCTAAGCCATGTGTGCGGTTTAGCGATGGTCCAGAGCGAGTAGTGTTGCCTGTTCAACTTACATGTAACACAACAAACTCCCCTTGTGCAAACGATTGTGCATAGTGCATGTGTGCTGCGATGTACGTGCATTGATGACTCGGACACGTGGAAACCGAAGCGTTTTCTGTTTGCGATTTATTTGACAATTATGCCTCGCATCGCTTAATTATTTAAAACGTTCCAGACAAATTGAACTCGAAAAGTTGGCTATTAAGTGCAAGAATGACATGAATCATGATAAAACTAATTTCTGCCCCACGGAACCAAACTCAGAAAAGGAGATCGACAATGTTGACGATTTTTCCGCCAGCGATATAGCGCACTGTGATTTCTTGAATGGCCCGTGCGGGGCGTGAACGCAACGTGGTCAGTGAAGATGGCGGCAACGCACGGTGAAACCACTCATGCCGTCGCGCGGCATGCCCGGCACGGGCCGTGTTTCCTCCATGACAATACAACTTACAAGTTCAGGCAGTGATGGAAATAAGACAAAAATTATTAGCAAATTATGCTAATCATATTGTCATTTGATTAGCAATGTGATAAAAATGACTAGCAAAAGAAAAAGTGCAACAAACTCAATGTTATTATTAATATAAATCATTTTTTATTAATATTGATCGATGGGTGTGCTGAAGATATTAAAGCAACATATTGAACAGTGCTACGCATTCCTTACTCTTTAATTTCTAAGTGGTTAAAATACATGTAACAAATACGCAAGTCATATGCTCAGTTTTCATTGTTTTTTGGCACCTTCCACATGTCTAAAAGTTTCGCCAGTCCAGAGGGACCGAATAGACTTGCAAATGTACCGTAAGTACCGTTCACACCTCACAAATCGTGTGGTGCGTCTGTTCATTTTTGTCTCTTTTTTATCGTTGTGTAATCCATGTTGTTTATTATTTCACTGGTCAATTGGTGACTGTTGAGCTCAGATTAGTGGTTAAAGTTGTCACTGCCGCGCGGCCCACCCAGCCTGGACACTCATCCAGCCCGCCAAAATTGGTAACTTCGAGGACTTATGAAATTTATTGGGCTCTGTGCGCGTCGAATGAGGGCGCTGTCTACATACATGTAGCAACTGCACTTCCATGGGCAGTACGTCGCTGGTATTACGCACCGCGCTCCACGTTCATTTAATACTCGTATACCAGTGGGATTGCGTTTTCAATAAGAATATCATAGCGATAACCAGACACTTACATTTTTGTAAGTTGAAGTCAGGTAAGATGGCGTCGATATTAACCCCCCAACTCGCCTTTTCTAGATCTTTCCGCTGAGGGGGTAGTTGTGCACGGAGCCTAGTGGCACTCGTTCGCGCGCTGCTTACACATTTTTTACATACTAGCGCTTCAGCATGCAGCACGATGACTTTTGTGGTTGGACGTCGTCAGCGCCGCGGTGCAGTGCGGCTAATACGCCAACTTTAAATCTTAATTTGCAAATGTTTGCGTTCTGCGGTTGATACTCCGCGCAGCCTATATTCCGAAAATTTCGGTAAAAGATACAAAACTTGAAGCAAAAGCAAATGCTACTTTTTATTCATATTCCACAATGTACATGTATGTTCTAAGAGAATAGGTGAAAAAATATGGGTGTTAAAGAGTATGTTGATTGCCGAGAGAAGTCTGCGTCATTTTGTAGTTTTATGTAGATTGCATATTGTAAAATAAAACAGCCAATTATTTCTGCCATGAAATAACAAAAAGTGACCTTTGAGAGCTATTTTTTATAAAGTCCCCTCTTGCGCAGCATAGCCCATTGGTGCCATTTGTCAAAAAGTTAATGGTAGACATAAAAGGGGAGTTCATGTAATGACGTTAGATTTGTTTGCTGCCCACACAGCAATGACTGTTAAACAAATGGCACCAGCGGGCTAAAGGGGACCTAAAAAGAAAATCACTTTTTTGTTATTCCACGGCAAAAATAATTGGCTGTTTTAGTTTACAATATGCAATGTACATAAAGCTACAAAATGACACAGATTTCTCTCAGCAATCAATAACATTTACAATGAAGAAGAGAAGCGAGAATTGTGTATTGCAAAATGGTGACATTTCTTTCTATGAAAAGACCTTTATAAACTTTGAAACTTCGGGGGGGGGGGGGGGGGGGGGACTTTTGAAGTACCAACCTTCTGACTGGCTTCACATGCTCCTAACATTGGCACTTCTCATACAAGACAGAAAGCTGCTGAGGGGAACCCGCAGTGGGATAAAGAAGAGTTTACTGTACAAAGCACACAAAAATGGGAATTTGTTACTTACTTCATCCATGTCTTTCTTCTCTTTCTTTGCTTGTTTTAAAGGTTTCTTTGTTCCCCCTACAGTAAAAACCAATTTACAAAAAAAAGCATTAGAAAAAAATTCCTGAAAAGAGCTACAATGTACACTACATGTACATGTACATGCCATGACAGGGTCCAAGTCCATAACCAATCTCTATTAATTAACCCTTTGCGTACGGAAGACATCTGTGGGTGCAAAAAAAACAGTGCCACCAGGCCGGATGACGTCTACAGACGCCATTTTCTGTATTTTCAATCCATTGTTGGATTATTGTGTTTGTTACACTTGGCTGCACAAGCTTTTTGTGTCCGTTTCGCTTGGCTGCAAAGCCAACACGGCACCCCGGCTCCTCATTGTACATTTGTATATTACCGTACTATCAAGGGGTTAAGAAATGGAACAGTTTAGCATGGAACACCAGTGAACAATCATAACAGGGTCATTCCACCAGGTTGGGACACAGTGTTATATGAACATATCATTAAAACCATCATTACATTTAATTCAGTTATTTAATGTGACATCCGTCTTTGGGTGTGAGATTATTTAAGAAAGTTTTCAATCATGTAGGTTATATTTTAACAAAAATATGATAAAAAGTGTGTTATTTTGATGTACATGTACATGTACATGTACATTTGTACATGTGTGTAAAATAGACGCCATTTTAAGCTGCAGGCTGTGTGTAAGAAAATTTTGTTTCCCACAATTTTGTAAGTTACGTTGGTCATTTTCATTGCGTCGGGTTTATACATCCATCAAGAGAAGCAAGGTAACTATCTTTTGATTGTTTTCAATACTTATTTGTTAGTTAATTGTGAAAAAGTGGGATATTGAGACCAAAATGTTGGGTTGTTTCCTACGGAATTTACCACTACGAAGGTGATTCATGCAAGTTCATGAAGTTGGGACGACTGGGACGCCAAAACTCCCGGTCTCACATGTACAACATGTATGGATCCCCTACTGTTAGCATGTTTTCTTCGTTGGGGAGGGGGAAAATTACTTTGTATTGATTGTTATATTTGCGAAGTTATTAATGTTTGTTTTCATTATTAATTATGCAATGACCACCATGAATTGATGGAAATATCCGACGTAACATTTACTCATGGACGCGAAACTGAACAGTGTCCCACCGTCATGACCGTTGCGTACACCAGTCATGCCAGTTAGGAAGAATAGTGGCCTGGGGCCCCTATGCTTAGTTTGAGTGTGCTTTTCCCGAATGTTGCATGTGCCGTTTACAATTTTATAGTCAGAAATCAAAATTCTGAATTATTTCTGGTAAAATTTGCAAGTTTTTTTTTCTTATTGATTTGTTCTACGTAACAGGGACGCGATGCCGGCCATGTCCATTTTGTAAAAGGGGTGTTTCGATCGAGGCGATGGTATCATAATATTATAAACATGTTTGTCTGCGGAAATGTCATTTTATAAGCTCATATCAATGATTGAAAAATTAATATCGATTTCTGTAAGGAATCATTTTCTGTATTAGGTATTTTATGTGCCCATGGTACAAGACTCACCTATTTCAGAAGTGGATTGGTCCATTTTGGCTTACTTCTGTACTGCATGTAGCTCAAGCAATGCTGAGCCAACTTTTGTTTTGTCTAGATTGTTATTATTGTTATTGTACTATTTTTTGCTTTTTGGGAGTGGATGAAACTGTTTTACTAGCTAATGTTCTCAAGACTTTGTTCCTGATTTTTTCCTGCCAATTTGATTAATAAAACACCAAAATGACACATTAATTTAAAGCCTATAGTATAAAACTGTTTGTTTGAATTTTATAGGCCCCAAAACACCAGGATAAGTAGGTTTTTTAAACCCGAAGTGTCCAAACCACTATAAGAGCGAAATCAATTCACAAGAATTAAAATTGTAACATGAAATTAATTCGCAAGAAACAAATTTAGCAAATTCTAAAAATAAAACAGCCCTGGCAAGAATGATTCTTACACTTTACCATAAAATCTGTTGATATTGTACATAGTAAAGAATAAATATTGGATTTACTTTTAGGTTTTGATTATGATTTTTGTTCTTTGACAGACTTCCAGGTATAACCAAATGTACGTTGCAGTGCAATTGCAACCAGTGAATGGAAGAAACAGAAAAACGGGACGACCTCATGTATATATAGCCTCGGTAATATAAGTACAGAATACATTTTGTAAATAACAGTAATGTTATCACTCATTTTGTAATCAACATATAGACCAAGACGTAATGATGTCATGCTTTGTTTACAGTACACTTTCCTATGGGAGCCAGGTCATGACGATTGTCTGCCGTCCCGACCTGGTTCCTATAGGAAAGTGACCATGTAAACAAAAAAACATTACGTTATAGGTCTATTATAAAACGAGTGATGCAGAGCCCTTAACTTGAACATCAGGTGAAATACGATAATTTCAATATTATCAGCAAGCCTGATAATTCATGATGCATCTCAGATGAGCTGGAACAAAAAAATCCTGATGACAATACTCATTTTATTTCAATGTTATTTATGTCAAATCTTTTTCAGGTTCTAGAAGACCTTGGCAACACTAACTACAAAGTGAGCTTCATGAAGCAGAACAGGATGGGATTGTACTGCTGGCCAGAGATTCTAGACACCAGCGTTCACCCCAAATCCAATTTTTGTTGGGTTACTCTCGCAGCCAGATGTGGGAGGAGATAGACGCTCACTCATTTTCAAATTTCCTGAAGGCGAGCTGGAGGACTTGGCAATGGCTGTCAACGGGTGTTTCAAGTAACTAGTTTGCTTTGTGTCAAACAGTGGGTGGCATTCGTAATTTTTGACTCTGAAAAAGTACCTTTTGTAATTTCAGACCATAGAAAGGCAGGCGAATACCATATTCTCGGTAGGTCCAAAATGCAGTATATGCATTACGTTCAGTAATTATGCTCAAAAAGTGGTAGAAGTATTGTTTTCTCCTGACTGAGATTTCAGATGAATGCTACCCCTGATGACACATGCATGTCAGCAAAGTACCTCTTTGTAATTAGCTAAGCCTAGTCAAGGCGGGTACTTGCAGTTAGGTTTTTTCTTTTAACCAGGAAAAATTGTGTTTATGATTGCCGAGTTAGCCACAAACACTAGAAAAGACTGGGAATCCTCAGCTAACGAAGCTTCAGTAATAGTATACAATGTACATGTACATGTACATGTATGCATTGTCATATAGCTGATAAACAACTCGGGTCATATGGTATGGAATATAGATTTTGTACAGGCAAGGTAAACATATGCTAATGTACAATTCACCTGAAGCTTTGATAGCTTATGGATCCAACAAGATGAACACAGCTTATGAAGGAAAGAAATTATTAGTTGATAAGGGCCTCAAAGAATCTTAAAACTTAGATTCAATTCAACTTGAAATGTGAGTTACATGCATGACAGAAAAACTTTAGTGATTTAAAATGGTATGGTAAGAATTGAATGAAGATTTGTAAATGATGATGTAATGAGTAAGATGATGTAAAGATGGACTAAGCAAAACAAACAGCATCTCAAAATGAAATGGGTAAGTTCTGGTAAAACTCTTCAACTGAGTAAGGTTAGAAAATGATCAGGATGATGTGGTGGCATAAAACGTTCTATTAATGAAGTATTTCACAAAAGAACCTGTATGTTAAATCCAACTCAATTTTGTAACAAGAGCATTGGCATTTATTGTACATTAATTTACTGTTCCTGTTCAGCAGTCAAGCCTGACACTGGTGATCTGTGAACAAACAATATTTTGAGAAACATGTCCGGTTAGTTCACCGTAACAGTATTTTATTGCAAAAATGCTCAAATATTCTGATACAGATTAAGTGCTGGATTGTTAATTTGTTGTAAATATTGTGGTGCTTTCTATGAAACAGATTTGAATCTTGAACCGACTTCCCCTACATACAGGCCTTCATATTCCTGTGCATGAAGTCAAGACAGCAACAAAGAAATTATAAGAACAAAAAAAGTCCTTGTTTCACAAGCTACAATGTATCCATTCAAGGGAAATGTTTCAATTTTACAAGCCTAAACATTCTGCACTGGGTGATTCTGTATACCCAGTGCTCAAAACCTGTGGTCATTTGTTTTGGTGTCCCAGTTACACGCAACATTTGATTTTAGGCCCGATTATGTACCTGTTTATTGCATGTTGGATGTATCGATACCTGTACATGTAGCATTAACTAGATCATAACTTAGTTAGGTTAGTGTGATTAAATGTAAGACCAACAGTTGAAGTACATGTACATGTATGTACATGTATTGGGTTTATAGAGTTCATTAACTTAAGGACCAATTACAATAACTCCCAATCAACGTTTTAGACAAGTTATCAACTTATTTTACAAAAAAATGTAGTTCTCAAAGTTCTGTAGCGTACAGCACACTGAAACTGCCGTGTGTAACTGGGACACCGAACATTTTGGTGTCCCAGTTACACACGACATCATGTGTTTCAATGTGTTGACACTGTTAGTCGACAGTTGTAGGATTATATGATTGTATGTGTTAAAGCAAAGCATGAGAAACTTTTAAAACTGTACAATTTGATGTTTTGGAGTAATTGTTCATAATAAATAGTGAAATATTGTGAATTCTTTTTTACCCACTCATTTTTACTGAGTGTCTTTTTCCTTAGAGGTCCAGTCTTATTTCGAATGACCTTAGTCATGATTCACTATCATCAAAAGCAAATTGAAACAAACTCACCAAAGCAATAGAGCCTGCAAGTTTATCAGTATTTGGATGGGTGTTAGTTTGACTTTGGTGTCCCGATTATGTTGGTCATTTTTTGGGGTGTGTCTGAATTGTGCCCTATGACTTTTCTAAGTGTACCTGCCAAATTTGAGCACATTTATTTTTTAACATACTATAGGGAATGCTTTATAAAAAAAACATACTTTAAAATAGTTTAAAGTCATTTTGAAATGTTGACCCTTTTGTCACACTATTGGACCCAGGGTTGTTTGATTTAAATCACTGGATTTAAATCATTGATTTAAATCATTGATTTAAATCACTGGAAAAAAATCAAAAAAATCACTAATAAAAATCACGTTTTGATTTGTTTTCAATTTCTGTAATGTTTTTAATGTGAAAACAATTTCTGTTATTCAAACCTGACTGTCATTAACGTTAATTCGCGTATACTCACTCTAAAGGGATAAGGCCAGTTTCCTGAAACAGTGTACTACATTTATCTTGTGTACAATGCATGTGTAATGTACTACATTTTACCTGCATGTATGATACAGTATTCCTCTCATACATACATATAGGTTTAAACATGTTAAATAACTCATGAATGTTGTAATGCGCCTATCAATTGATACCCCCGACCTGACCTGACCTTACCCCCTCCCCCCGCCCTTCCCTTCCCCTCCCTGAGTGGTGATTTTTATCTAGTTCATCAGGCATTAACCCTAACCCTGCCAGACGCAGCACAGTGCATCTGTGGTGACAGCTTGACCTTGCTACACTCTGCACACAAGTCAATGTGACAAAGTATGCAATCTGATGCGTCTGGCAGACTTTCTGCTGAGTTGTATAAAAATGTTGGGACTTTTAATGATTTTTAATTTACGTTTTCCAAAAATATAAATTTTGCCTCATCGTCTCTGCTAAACGTCTATATTTTAACATAGGCCTAAATCTTCAATGGTCCATTGAAAGTTCCATTGTCTGGTTCCCATTCTACAGCTGCAAATGCAAAATGACGCCGAAGGACAATATTTCCACTGCAAAAATCGTAAAAACTTTTACAGGATCAAAATAAGGACAGTGCGTTAAAAAAATGTGGTGGCTGCATTAAATACATGTAGTTTTATTCCACCCTGTGTGTAGAGAGGAGGGGGGTTCCTATTAAATTGGATTAGAAATATGCAGTATGATGGTGATGCTGTAATAGAGATTTTAAGACAAACTTTGTATTCTAGAAAAGACTATGATCAATGAAAGGGATTTCAGTACTGATTTCATGAACAATTGTGTGGTTATACTTTACTTTCAATGATGGTCATTTAAATTGACTTATTTGAAACAAATGTTTTATGCCAATGGTACGATGTAAAATAAAATCAAAAAAATCGATTTAAATCCAAAAAATCTGATTTCAATCAAAAAAATCTGATTTTGTGTATTTAAAAAAGAAAATCATGATTTTTATCAACCTTGAATTTGGACCCCTTATTGATGGACACACCAATCACAATACATTGTACATCTTAAGAGTGTTTGAAATGCAAATAAGGGTGTCCGAGATCGAGAGAGTAGAATTCTATAGACATACTTAAATTCTCCCCAAGTCATGCATCAAAATACATGTACATGTATACCCAATCGAATACGCACTGTAGACTGGTTCCAGTCTCTACTGCTATCAATTACAGTACGTTGCAATTGAAAGTTAACCTTAAAATGGGAAAATCTTTTCACACTTTTTCTCATTTTGGGGAATTCATTTTCATTTCACAAAATGTCAAAAGTTTTCCCAAAAGTGTGAAAAGTTTTCACACTCTTCACAAAATGGAAAAATATTTTCACATCCTTTTCACAAAATGGGGAAATATTTTCACACTCTTTTCACAAAAGTGTAAAAACAAATTCACACTCTTTTCACAAAATGGGAAAATAATTTGCATTGGCCCCTCCCCTTTTCTCACTTTTGCGAAAATAATTTTCCCACTTGAATTAGCCCCTCCCCTTTTCTCACTTTTGCGAAATGGGAAAATTACGTGTACATGTACATGTACGTAAATGTACAATTTGTTCTCGATGCTTTCACAAAACACGTTTGATTATCTCTCAATAAGGAAGGCAGAGGATCATAAATCTCAAACAGAAGTATAATCTTTCATTGTTTGCTGATTTGAAGGAGAGTGCTAACATTAGTTAGAGAAAGACGGCATACAAATTTAAAGGCAGTCCATTTGAACGCGAACTCGTTTTGTTTACTACATTGGATTTGTACCTCATCTGCTCATCGTCATTCACAAACAATCAAGATCGCATAAAGATTTTCTTTGGCAAAACTTTGAACCTGTAGCGCTGTGTGGCCTCATCTTTACGTGTACGGACGGTGCATCAGGCCCCCAGGCCCAGCGGTGACAATCGTCCCGATCGCGGTGGCACAGTACGGGCGGTACACGGTCACCGCGAGGCCCCATCTTTACGGACGGTGCATCAGGCCCCAGGCCCGGGGGGTGATCGTCATCGTGGCATACGGGGCAGGGGCCGGGGCCGGGGCGGCGATACAGTCACCGCACGTCGATTCAACACGTACACGCCATTGCTAAACCGTGTACAAATGTATAATGGATTGATTTGTTTTTTATGAAAACAATTCTATTGCAAAATAAATTCGAAATATTTTTTAAAAGGTATATTTTTATTTACAAAATATGATTTTTCTATGTTCGAAATACATCGATATAAAAAAAAAAAAAGCTTTTTATAGAGTAATTTTTTTGTAATCATTGGACGAGGATGTATTTCTTGTCAACCCAAGGGAAATTCCCAAATTTGATGGCGTCGTACGTGGAGATTTATGTTGGTTACATGACAACCTAACCTAGAGTATATTGCAAACTCATATTAATATTTGAGGATTTGATACTGTTAAAATGGAGTTTCAAATAATTGTAATAATGCCCGAGTTGACCCATTACCGACAAATCCTATCCCCTGATGTGGGACAATCAAAATCAGGCGGCACGGGCTACCAATGGAGAAAGGAAGGGCTACCGTTTCTTGTCCGTGGCCAAGTTAAATTTTTTCAAAAAAAAGGAAGGGGTATGAAACGCATAATAAATTCATGTATTGTTTCTGATTTTGCCCAAAACTAACATGAATGCGAAAACCAGAAGTCAGTTGAACTCCGAGGCCGAGCCTCATGCACATCATGATTGGGCCTGGCCGGCAGCGCGGCCCATCACGACGTATTAAAGAGAATTTGTCAATAAGTATGTACAACGATTCGATTTACACATTGCGCCGGGCACTGTGGAAGCAGCGTATTTTGTTGAAGTCTATATACGTATACATGCATGTGGGTAGATCTTTTAATATGGGGTCCAAATGTGTGACATAAGGGTCAAAATTTCAAAAAGGTCAAGAGTCAACCAAAATGTATTGACAGGTAATTGATAATGAACACATTCAATAAATCAAAGCATTTTTTCATTTGAGTGACTTCCTCCGCTATGGCACCTCATTGACAACAGTTATGTGGCAAAGTATTTCACGTGTAACAGAGAAACCAATTTTAAAATTATAGTGCATTTTACCAATTGTATGATGGTTTATTTTTTCAACTGTTGTCATCTTTTGGTGGGTCAGTTACCACAATTTCTTAACATAACAAGTTCATTATAAATTTAGTTTCAGGTTAAACAAAACTGAACCTTCAGTTTCCAATTCATTTATTAAATCAAGCAGTTGAGGTGTGCGCTACACAAAATTTGGATTTTTCAAGAACCAAGCGAGTGAAATAATAAATATGTGAAATATTTGATGTATGAAAGTAGTTAAGATTGTGTATCTTTCACTAGGACATTTGGAAGTACTGAAATGTACTCAGAGGAGCCTGTATAGATTATTTCACGTGTAACAGAGAAACCGGTGTCTCTGTTACACGTGAAATAATCCACGTCAGTGTTTACAACTCCTTGCTGTTGGTTGTAAAATACAGCACAATGGTTCCTCTGAGACAACTACACTTGCATACAGGTACAGTGAAAAAGACATGTACATGTACATGTATGCAGCTATTTGCACATTAGAGGCGGCTGTCACTGAACTGAACAAAAAGTCATGCTGATGACATGCAAAAGTCGTTAAGTTAATTTGCACATACCGGTACCTGTCTAAATTAATTAAATTTCATTAAAAGTGTCCAATTCCTTCAATACAGTAGTGAAATTAATAGAAACAATAAATTCTGAGACAGCTGTATTACAATGATAAAATTGCAAAACGTCATGCAATTAATTTGCATGTTTGGCTCAATTCATCAAAATTGTTAACTCCATTGAAATACACAATAGTTTTTGAAACAGCTGTATTACACTTATAAATGCATAAAGTCACGCAAATCATTTGCATGTATGCCCAATTCCTCAAACGTCTGCAAAACGGTTAACAACTTCCATCAGAGCTAAAGGTTGTGAAATATAGTACAATAATGTCAGAGCAAAGTCAAGCAATAAAGTAACGAATGTTTGCCTCAATTCTTCAAACTTCATCAAAATTGTTAACAAAAACTTAAATTACAACACCATCAAATTTCTGCAACAATGTTGTGAAACCGAGTTGGCCTTCAATAATGTCTGAAACAGTTGTATTAGAATTCTACCCATACACTTTGGCACTTGTCCGCAAACACATAATACAGCTACAGTACGTTGCAATTGAAACTTAACTCTGCGAATTGGCATGGGAAAATTTGCGAAAAGAATTCGCATTCGCATTTTGCACGCAACTTTTCGCACCGCGATTTCGCAGCGAAAAATTTGCGAAAATTTTGCGAACGCGATGCGAAAATGTTGTTCGCATCCGGTGTGAAAATCAATTTGCGAAAATGGTGTGAAAATCAATTTGCGAAAATGGTGCGAAAAACTTGCGAAAACTGTGCGAAAAACTTGCGAAAACTGTGCGAAAAACTTGCGAAAACTGTGCAAAAAACTTGCGAAAACTGTGCAAAAAACTTGCGAAAACTGTGCAAAAAACTTGCGAAAACTGTGCAAAAAACTTGCGAAAACTGTGCAAAAAACTTGCGAAAACTGTGCAAAAAACTTGCGAAAAACTTTGCGAAAAACTTTGCGAAAAACTTGCGAAAAACTTGCGAAAAACTTGCGAAAAACTTGCGAAAACGGTGCGAAGAAATGTGCGAGCTTGTCAGTCACGTCAGCATGCCTTGCTGTTTTAGCCGGCTGTCCACATATGCAGATAGAACATCGTCAGCGAAATTCCGCTCAAGAAAGCTCCAAAATGGGTCTCGAAAAAAATTACAAGAGCGATAATTTTGTTAACATTGATGAAAAAAATCACTACCGTGCAGCTTCCGTGATTTTGGGGAGAAAATTTCAACTACAAAGATATATTTCTTACCGATGAAATCTCCATCCAGTTTGACAGGAATAAATGTAGGCCCCCCTACTTTATAGCACATGTTCGTTCTTGCCGAATTCGTAAACAGCTGTTTGGCAATAGACTTCACATTTAGTCTTTAATTTACCATATTTCGTTCTATTCAAGCACCAGTCCACACACAAAAAGTACACTAGTTCATCACGGACTAGAATATGTCTATGGAACGTACATTTGTACGTAGTGAGAATTTAGTTCGCCCATGGCCCGCTGCATGCATGTATATACATATGTACGTATAGACTTCAACAAAATACATATAGACTTCAACAAAATACATGTACACTGCTTCCACAGTGCCCGGCGCAATGTGTAAATCGAATCGTTGTACGTACTTCTTGACAAATTCTCTTTAATACGTCATGCTGGGCATGGGCCGCGCTGCCGGCCAGGCCCAATCGTGATGTGCATCCTCCTCGGCGCGGCCTCAGAGTTCAACTGACTTCTGGTTTTCGCATTCATGTTAGTTTTGGACAAAATCAGAAACAATACATGAATTTGTTTTGCGTTTCATACCCCTTCCTAAATGTTCATAAGAGCCAGATTTTGAAAAAATTTAACTTGGCCACGGACAAGAAACGGTAGCCCTTCCTTTCTCCATTGGTAGCCTGTGCCGCCTGATTTTGGTTGTCCCACATCAGGCGATAGGATTTGTCGGTAATGGGTCAACTCGTATCCGAGTCAACTCGGGCATTATTACAATTATTTGGAACTCCATTTTAACAGTATCAAATCCTCAAATTTTAATATGAGTTTGCAATATACTCTAGGTTTGGTTGTCATGTAACCAACATAAATCTCCACGTACGACGCCATCAAATTTGGGAATTTCCCTTGGGTTGACAAGAAATACATCCTCGTCCAATGATTACAAAAAATGTACTCCATAAAAAGCTTCTTTTTTTTATATTGATGTATTTCGAACATAGAAAAATCATATTTTGTAAATAGAAATATACCTTTTAAAATATAGTTCGAATTTATTTTGCAATAGAATTGTTTTCATAAAAAACAAATCAATCCATTATACATTTGTACACGGTTTAGCAATGGCGTGTACGTGTTGAATCGACGTGCGGTGACTATCGCCCACCCCGGCCCCGTATGCCACCGCGATCGGGACGATCACCCCCGGGCCTGGGGCCTGATGCACCGTCCGTAAAGATGGGGCCTCGCGGTGACCATGTACCGCCTGTACTATGCCACCGCGATTGGGACGATTGTCACCGCTGGGCCTGGGGCCTGATGCACCGTCCGTACACGTAAAGATGAGGCCACACAGCGCTACAGGTTCAAAGTTTTGCCAAAGAAAATCTTCATGCGATCTTGATTGTTTGTGAATGACGAGGTACAATGTTATGTAGTAGTAAACAAAACGAGTTCGCGTTCAAATGGACTGCCTTTAAAATTTTATGCCGTCTTTCTCTAACTAATGTTAGCACTCTCCTTCAAATCAGCAAACAATAAAAAATTATACTTCTGTTTGAGATTTACGATCCTCTGCTTTCCTTATTGAGAGATAATCAAACGTGTTTTGTGAAAGCATCGAGAACAAATTGTACATTTACGTACATGCACATGCATATGTACACGTAATTTTCACATTTCACAAAGATGAGAACAATTTTCGCAAAAGTGTGAAAAGGGGAGGGGCTAATTCAAGTGGGAAAATAATTTTCGCAAAAGTGAGAAAAGGGGAGGGGCCAATGCAAATTATTTTCCCATTTTGTGAAAAGAGTGAACATTTTCCACACTTTTGTGAAAAGAGTGAAAATATTTCCCAATTTTGTAAAAAGAGCGTGAAAATATTTTCCCATTTTGTGAAAAGAGTGAAAAATTTTCACACTTTTGGGAAAACTTCACATTTTGTGAAATGAAAATGAATTCCCCAAAATGAGAAAAAATGTTAAAAGATTTTCCCATTTTAAGGTTAACTTTCAATTGCAATGTACTGTATAGGATACATAACATATTTCGGCTCATTTTTACTTATTCTTCTATGGCAGAGTTGTTGACTTGACTTGCTGACTTGACTTAAATCAGACTCGAGTCGCAATTTTTTATGACTTGGGACTTTACTTGACTTGAAAGAACATGACTTGTGACTCGACTTGACTTGAATAAATTTGACTTCCTGACATTAACACTTTTGTTAAAACAAACACAAAATGTTGGGTGTACAGCGCATAGTGAGCTGGGTGTACAGTGTGCAGAGCCGTAGAACTGGAGAATCATCAAGACTGATTTAGTACAATGCATGCCGTGCATAAACCTATGCATTCTTATTTGATGATTTTATTGATTTCATCTTTTGGGACGAACATGACCTATTTCAATTTTTCACGAACGTCGTATACACATTGAAGTCACTTGCTTACAAATCACGGTGTTGCCCACTAACCCGGCTTTGAAACTATAACTACGCATGCGCGTCTTTTTTACTAACCTTTTCTCAAGACGCAGGTTTGCACAGTGATCCTTATACACGTGCGCTTATTGCTGCAATACATCCTTTCAGGCTCAAACAGAGGCTACGTACATGTGCGAAAACAGTTGAATGCCGCTATATGCATGTTGTGTCGTTACGTTAAATCATGTTAATTTTCCCAAAAATATATGATAAATAAATTAGCAGTTACTATAAACGCTACTGCAATACTGCAGAATGTTAATGCTGGCAAACTCTTCATGTTCGTTCCACAGAGTGCGGTAAACTTCTTCGTACTTAGATAAACTGTGAAGACGGTGGAGAATGGGGGAAAATCCAATGGAAAAAATAGCAGGGCGGTGAAAATTTTAGAGGGGCGGTGAAAATTTTAGAGGGGCGGCATACAATTTTGGCAGGGCGGCCCGCCCTGCTAAAACCCCTTGTAGCCCGGGGAGAGGTAGGTGGGGAGGCGCATCACGCAAAGAAAAAAGATGTAAATTGACAATCTGGGAAAATATTAAAGTTGTTTCGGAAAGGTGCCGGCTCTTCATTACCCACGATTTTACTTTTAGGGTGGTCACACCCCTCCCCCCAAAAAAAATAAAACACGGCCGTCCCCAAAAGGTTTGATTAGGTTTTTTTTGTTGCGTGAATAAGCAGTAGCGACTTGTATTTGGCATATTTATTTGTAGAATCATGCCGCAATTATTTATTCCCGGGCAAATATTCTAAGCCTCAAAAACATGTACATGTATCTAGACCCGTGGCATGTCGGCAGGTATGGTTTTGTCGGTGAATCAGAAACTTTTATTTTCCAGGCCAGGCGCTTTGATTGTCTGGAAATACCGCGCAAAAGTCAGCAAGGGATCAACATGGGCGTGACAGATTCAAGCATCCAATCACATACTGCCTTTATTGGAAGTTTGGTTTTTACTAGATGTAGTTCGGCGCGCGCGCGGCGGTCGGCGCTGCAGACTTTGGCATGGTTTCTTTGTGTGCATATCGGCTGCGCCTGCATGCAAGAGACGGGTGCGTGGCCGGCCGGGTGTTGCACCGTCGTCGAGTCTTGTATGCCCGCGTGGAGCATGCACGGTACGAAGAACCAAACTTTCCAAAGCCTGACGGGCCGGGTTAAGTCAAAGACGTACATGAAGGCATGATTCAAGGGTTGCATAAACGGTTGAAGGCGAGTTTATAAGATTGACTTTAATGAAATCTATTTTCTGAAATTCTGGTTTGTGTCACCGCTGTCTTGGTGTCGCTCGTTGATCGACCAGTAATCATGTACGCACAATTACGCGCTAGCATCCATCATAGCACGCCATGCACGCCGAATCAAAATCAGACCTCAAGAAAAACACATTTTTTTGTGAACTACCATCACGTAATTGAAGTGGAAATGCTGGTAGTGCTTTGTCTTTGCTTTTAGTTAGACAAGGGGGGGAAACAATTCAACATTTCTCAAATATTTGTTCTACATTTTTTGCTCGCTGAGAGCCGTTTTTTTTTAGCACGGCGCGCCGCAGCGGGCTGCCAGTGCTGGAATGCAATGAATATGCAATGATATGCAAATATTCTCCTTTTGTTATGCAGGACTCCTAATCCGGTCGGCGGCGCCGGGGGTCGGCGGCCCACGGCGCACCGACCCGCGGCGCCGTGCGGCGGGGTCGGCGTGCCCCGGCGTGCTGAGTAAAATAATACTGGTATTGGGCCTAAACTTCACTGTTTGTGATCTCAAGATTATGCCAAATATCGTACTTTAGTCCTAGACTTTTCCATCTTTCCCAGCAAAGTTGAGTTTGTGTCCAACAATGATACATGTACTGACCTTTTCTACCAGACATACTGCAATCAGGTGTGATGTCGATGACCCGCAGGTACCGAATAATGTGGAACAAAGTTGCAAAGTCCTGCAGGGAGATTAGAAATGGAAAAAAGTATTACCGTTAAAAATCACCCACTTTTGCATTTTATTAACTAGCCTTCCTTGGCATTGAGTTAAATATCTTTAATCACGCAGTGTTGTAGTACAGACCAAATAGTCCGAGACCAAGACCGCGAGACCTGGAGTTCCGAGACCGAGACCTTCAAGAGAGGCTGAGACTGAGACCAAGATGGTCCGAGACCGAGAACACGGATAGTACAGAGATGTCAAAAATAATAATAAACTAGAGGTCTATACATGTACATAATATGTCTGTTGCATGAACAGAACATACATGTACATGTAGGGCTTTTCCGCATTTTTTTTTTTAAGGGGATATTTACACACCCGCACACCCCACCCCCCCACACATCTCATTTACAGATCTAACAAGAATAACAGGAGATATTTAGCCTTTTCATAGTATTGGCGGCCATCTTGGATGTCAAGTTGGATTTTTAGATTTACTGATTACTGATTGATACTTGCACTGGTCTTAATTTCATAATTTGTTACCCAACAACTAACGGCAGACATCAAAATTACATCTATAAAGTAAATAGTAAATGACTTTCATATAGCCATTTTAGTCTTATTGGCGGCCATCTTTAACGCCATCTTGGATTTATAGTGTACCAACTTACTCAAGCTTTACTCAATGACACCTTTACTGGTCATAGTAGATTTTATAATCCCTAAAACCGAGGGATAGACATCAATATTACAGCCATAATGTAAGCAGTTATTGACTTGTAACCATTAGTGTAATTGGCAGCCATTTTGGACGCCATCTTAGATTTTCGGTTTTCTTATTACTCAAGGACATTTTAAGTAGTCTTAATGGATTTGTTGACCCCTGAAACTAGGGGGTGGACACCAAAATACATCTCTAGGATGGATAATTAATGATTTATGGCTATTTTTAGGTACAGGTGGCCATCTTGGACGCCATTTTGAAAATAACAGCTTTCCGGACTTCTGATTTTCTTAGATTTTTAGTACGTTATTCCTGATGTCAAATTCTACTAAAAAACGTTGAAAAACCTTTTGTTGCAATTTGTTTAGGGTTAGGGTGTTTTTTCCATAAATTGACCCGTCTACTACCTAAAAACCAAGATTGGGCGGTTGGGCCCAATCGAACTAACGGTTTTGTAGATGAGGGACCTTAAAGTGTGCACCATAAAGATAACGTCACATGACCCATGATGTCATCACGACGGCACTTGTTGAAGCAAAACTTTTGCAACATAGACTTGGCCTGAGTCAAGATTAGAGCCAATTAGATGAATGACTGAAATTTTGAGTCCAATGAAATTTGAAATAAAAAAAAATTATTACAAAATTCATAGAAAATCAGCTGATGACGTCATGATGGTGCGTCACTTCCGATTTTACATGCTGGTGCAAATAGGCCTATCTAACATGTACATCATGTACTCATCAATTTGCATGATGATCGGACCTACATGTACATGTTCATACATGTACCCTTATGTGTTTTCAAAAAGGACATTTTTTATGACGTCATCATGACATCACACATTTTTCGCATTTATATTTAAGTCTATATGCAGGGGTGAGATTTGAGAAAAACAAATTCCACGAAACTTTCGCGAGTCGCAGCGGCCAAAGCGTGGCTAAGATTTAGTGTATTTATTTGATTAAAGACAGGAGACCAGGGAACTGAGCCATCAATAGGCATGGTTTAACATATTTTGGGGGAAATATAACATAAGTTATTGTACATGTACATGTAAAAGAACCCCTTTCCTTCTTCAGTGAACATGGTGAAACTGAAATTGTAAGGTACATGTACAAGTGGTGATATTCACAAACCTATAAATTTATACACACAGTTTCAGACATTCACTAAAACTTTCAATCCAATTTATTGAAACTGCATAACTCACAAATTGTAGAAAGTTGCCTCACACAGATGAGTACCGTACTACATTACTTTGGGGGGGGGGGGGGGGGGGGGGGGGGGGGGGAGAGTCAGGTCAGGGGTATCAATTGATAGGCGCATTACATGCATTGAGTTATTTAAACCTATGTACAAAGAGAGGAATACTGTATCATGCATGCAGGTAGTACATTACACACACAATGTACTTCAGAATCATATATTGCATTGTACACAAGATAAATGTAGTACACTATTTCAGGAAACTGGCCGTATACATCCCCTTAGAGTGAGTATAAGCGATATAAAGTTAATGACAGTCAGGTCTGAATAACAGAAATTGTTTTTACATTAAAAAAATAACAGAAATTTAAACTAGAGGCATGAGGTTGGTGTTTGTGGACAAACACAGGGCTGTTTCGTTTTTGTTTTTTTAGTTTGGATGTGAAATGTGAATACAATAATTTAAGTTTGTCAAACAATCGCGCTGCTGCCAGTTTTCTTTGTCAATTTTGAAATTAATTAAAGTTGTTTGTAGTAGTAACATGTGATGACGCATCATAACGTCACATAAATTTTCATCTATAAACTTGCTGACCTAGCTAGATATAACTTTTCAACTTAATCGGACTTGTACTTTTGTTTATATATAGCTTCAAAAACTGCCCCTTTAAGATGACGTCACGTGACATGTGATGACATCATCATCATGTCAAGTCAATTTTCATCTATAAGCCTATGTACTGGGCTACCTAGATATTACTTTTCAACTTAATCGGACATGTACTTTCTGTAGATATGCGCCTTCAAAAACTGCCCCTTTAAGATGACGTCACATGTGATGACGTCATCATAACGTCATGTCAATTTTCATTTATAAAACTACTGGGATACCTAGATATTACATTTTAACTTAATCGAACTTGTACTTTTGTAGATATATGGCTTCGAAAAATGGCCCTTTAAGATGACGTCACGTGACATGTGATGACGTCATTATGACTTAAAAGTTCGGCACACATTGTGAGCAGTTGGGGTAAGTGTCTGCCAAGTTTAAAATTAGCCAAAGTGGCCGGTAAGAAAGAAAACGTTTACAAATGCTATGGGCAATATTCTAGCGACTTGAAAAAAAGAATTGTTTGATGACGTCGTCATGACGTCACACAATTTTCGCTTTTTAGGGCATATCTTTGAGACATACCAAAGCTATAACAAAAAGAATTTTGAAACTTTCTTGTTTAGTTCGCTAGATATATTGAAAAGAATGTTACGATTTACACAATTTTAAAATTCAGCGACTTGAACAAAGACTACAAATCAACCTTTTTATAAACAGCATGCACATTTAAGCCATGGTTATCTGCCCTTCCCAGAATTCCTTTGTGTTATATTGAATTTGGTCCAAATTTTGAAATGGCTGTTATTTCTTGAGTGAGCCACGATCATGAAATTTTGGAATTACGTACAGAAAAATTCAATGTATACATTTTTGTAATCGGATTCACCCTTACATGCGTTAAAAAAGAAACACATTTTTGATGACGTCATCATGACGTCACACAATTTTCGCTTTTTAGGGGCATATCTTTGAGACATACCAAAGCTATAACAAAAAGAATTTCGAAAATATCTTGTTTTGTTCGCTAGATATATTGAAAAGAATTTTACGATTTAAAAATTTCAAAAATTCATAAAAAATCACGTGATGACGTCATCATTACGTAAATGTTCGGCATACATTCTGAGCAGTTAGTCTAAGTGTCTGCCAAGTTTAAAGCCAATCGGCAGCATAAAAGTAGCCAAAGTGCCGGTAAGAAAGAAAACGTGTACAAATGCTATGGGCATTAGTCTGAAAAACAAAAAATAATAATAATAATTTAAATAAAATTTCTAAAATTAAAACAATTATAGAAAATTAGCCGATGAGGTCATCATGACGTCACTTCAGCTTCTGCATGCTGGTGGCACTATCTACATACCCACCAATTTTTATGACGATCGGACCTACCCTTATATGTGTTTCAAAAAAGCATATTTTTGATGACGTCACACATTTTCCCATTTATGTGAAAAAATATAGGAGCTAACAAAGCTATTACAAAAAGAATTTTGAATTTAGCATGTTCTGTTAAAGAGATATGGGTTTAAGAAACTTTAATGTTAAAAAACTTTAAAATGACTATAAAATCGTATGATGAGGTCATCATGACGTCACCTCAATTTTCATCTATAACACGTACTTGTCTACCACCATAGCAGGTTTGAATGCAATCGGACCTACGGTTCTCTAGATATGTGCCCTTGAAAAATGCACCTTTAAGATGACGTCGCATGACAAGTGATGACGTCATCATGACGTCACTCTTCGGCATACATTTTCAGCTTAGGGTCTCTGTTTGAGTTAAACCTGATTAAGATCTGAGGTTGTTTAGTGACCAAAGTGGCTCTTACAAAATTCGTGTACAAAGTCTATGGGATTTGGGATAGAACTAAAAATTCATAGAAAATCAGCCGATGACGTCATCATGACGTCACTTTGGATTTTACATGCTAGTGGCACTATCTACCTACCCACCAATTTTCATGACGATCGGACCTATCCTTATATGTGTTTTACAAAAGCACATTTTTGATGTCATCATGACGTCACACATTTTCTCCCTTTTAGGGGATATCTTTGAGACATACCAAAGCTATACCAAAAATGAATTTTGAAAATATCTTGTTTTGTTCGCCAGATATATTGAAAAGAATGTTACGATTTTAAAATTTCAAATATTCATAAAACATCACGTGATGACGTCATCATGACGTAAATGTTCGGCATACATTCTGAGTAGTTAGTCTAAGTGTCTGCCAAGTTTAAAGCCAATCGGCACCATAAAAGTAGCCAAAGTGCCGGTAAGAAAGAAAACGTGTACAAATGCTATGGGCATTTGGCTGAAAAAGAAGAAAAAAAAAAAGAAACTAGATGTATGGTGTAGTGTTTGTGGACAAACACAGGGCCGTTTCGTTCTTTTTGTGATTGCAATGAAATTTCAAAAATTCAAACAATCATAGAAAATTAGCCGATGACGTCATTATGATGCACTTCGGATTTTGCATGCTAGTGACAGTATCTACCAACCCACCAATTTTCATGACAATTGGACCTACCCTTATATGTGTCTCAAAAAAGAACATTTTGGATGACGTCAATATGACGTCACACATTTTTCACATTTATACGTATCTATTACCTAACAGACCTATTAAAAAGTAATTTCGAAATTGGCATGTACTGTTAATGAGATAAGACTTTAAGGTTCAAAAAGTTTTGAAAACAATATAAAATCGTATGATGACGTCATCATGACGTCACATCAATTTTAATCTAACACAAGCTGGCATAACTAAATACCACGTTTCAACTTAATCTGACTTGCACTTTTGTAGATATATGGCTTCAAGAAATGCCCCTTTAAGATTACGTCACATGACATGTGATGACGTCATCATAACGTCATGTCAATTTTCAGCTATAAACCTGCTTGGCTACCCTGGATATTACTTTTCAACTTAATCGGACTTGTACTTCTGTAGATATATGGCTTCAAAAAATGCCCCTTTAAGATGACGTCACGTGACATGTGATAACGTCATGACGTAAAAGTTTGGCGCACATTCTGAGCAGTTGGTGCAAGGGTCTGCCTGCGACTTGTCTAACGACTTGAAAAAAGACTAGAGATCAACTCTTTTTATAGACAGCATGCCACATGAAAGCCATGGTTTTCTGCCCTTCCCAGAATTCCTTTGTGTCAATGATGGAATTCTTTTATCTTCCAGACATTTTCCTGGATTGGAGGCATTCTGCCAACAGGAGTTTATTGGATCCGAAAAGGCGCCCAAGTTCCAGTATCAGGGGATTTATAATGTGGTCATATTAATTAAGTACCATATCTCTGGTAAGCCTTAATACTGTATTTTTCTTATGTCATCTTAATATTGTGTAATTGTTGACTTCAGTATAATTTTTTCTGTTAATTTTTGTTGTATATATACATGTACACACAAAGCAAAACAAAAAAGTACAGCAAGTCAATCTTTTGTTATATAGCACACCATGGTCAAATATACATGTACAGATGTAGTATACCATGGGAAAAAGTTAATTTTGGGTTTCAAACATGCTCAATACTGTTTTAATTAAAAATTACCTAAAGTGTGGTTTGAATAATGCTGTAAAATTTGCATGATTGTTTGAAATGCTTTTCATTGGGTTTGCAAGTTTTCAGTCAGTTTTCAGTTTATATCACCCAGATCGTTGGTTTTCTTTTCAAATTTCTTGATTGTACATTTATAAGTCCAAACCCCACCCCCCCCCCCCAAGTTTTCAGTTGACATTAAGATGATGATGAAAGGAGGTTTGAGGTCTTATAAAGATGTTGCACGATCATTGTCCATTCTTTTATTAATACCAGCATTGGAAACATAGTGCAAAAGCTGTTGGAGTCCAGTGTGGACGTGGATACTAACTGTACATGGTTATACCCTATTAATCCTCCAATTTTAATACGATTTTCCACACACCATAGGGTTAGGGTTAACCAGTTAGCTCATTCACCGTCCGTATCACCTCAATGATTCTTTGTCTGCATGTACAATCCAAGTCATAATACTTCATATTCAGGGCAGTCTAGAATGTTGCAAAACTAACGGTACTTTTACAGCCTATATTTTAGATCAAGCTTTCTTGATCAATGTAACAGTCAACATGTTTTGGGTTGAATGCTATGCTTGAAAATTCTGGATGCACAAAAGCTGTCTCCCGATCAATTCAGTTACAATGAAGATATGCGTTTCTGCCAGGAAGTTCAATCCAGTTCAGTTGTCATCTGTGTCATTCTGTATAATACTCGAGAACCACATGTTGTTCCTCTGTTAGATCTTCAGACAGGGGCAGCATACTCTTCAACCGGCCTAACGAATCTGCAGTGAGGTTGGAAAAGATTTTAGAATTTAATTGGACACAACCCTATAGCTCAGGCCATAATTAATGTAGTGAGTATATTGCTCCTTCATTTAGTCATTTTATTTTTGCCAAACTTTATCTGCAGTGTACATGATATTTTTTATTTAATTTGTTGTATATGATTGCCAGTTCCTTCATCTTTGTGTGCAGTGTACATAAGTTAGTTATGTAATATGTTTGCAATACCTGTACACAAGTCTTAATGTAGTGTTTTTATTTGAACCACATTTGTGTATGCGGTTTGTGTGGATACTTCATGAATGTGTTTTTGAAGTGATGCAGACATCTGAGCTCTCTGGTTTTACACAGTGTGTTGATGGCAACTTGATGCAAATATACATGTACGTTGTCTATTAAATTAATTGAAGATGTTCAATCAACATGGCATTGTGTCTCTTCTCAAAAAAATTGCAGCAATTCATTTTATCTACTCAATTAAAATATATGTATTTTTGGGGCCTTAAATCTAGAACTGATCATATCTACTTAAATCAGTTTTGAGAAGAAGTCAGTCAACCTGCTAGGGTAAAAAATACAAAGTGTGCTGTTATCCATGCATTGACGGAAATGGTTTCTAATAAGGTTCAACCGATGTTGGATTTGCCTGCCGATCCGATGGCCGATGTTTTTTTTTGAACATCGGCCGATGTCCGATCCGATCCGATGTTTTTAATCGACATAAACAATGCCATCAAAAACGTCAAAAAATCGTGCTGCGCTATCGGTAGATCGTGACGCTATGGACCGATCGCGCTGCCACCATGTACCAGTCAAACACATTTTCTTTCTAATTCACGGCTCTAGAGGATATTTTTGAAAGGTAAGTAAAGTCCAAGATATCCGTCAGAATCGACTGATAGCGCAGCACGATCGACCGATCGCGCACATCGACCGATTGCGCCCATCAACCAACAGTGACAATACGCAAGACAAACCACGACTCCCTTAACACAGTAATAAATCGGGCCAAACAAAAAAATGCCTTCAGTTCGGGTCACCCTATTTTCGAAAGCCATAAAATGTTATTAGGTAGAGGAAGACAAATTAATTCTACGATACCGATTTCCGATCATAATAGGAATTGCCGACCGGGCGTCCGGAATTCCCATATAGTAGCGGTACTTGCCGACATGTGAAACTATGCGTAACTCAAAGATCGTGTACATCTTGTCGATGTTCGGCCGGGAGTACGCGCGCATGCGGCAAAATAAGTACAGGCTCGATCATGGGGAAAAAACGTCTGCGCCTGCGCATTGCGCAGAGCGGGTCCGTTGTTGGGGGTTGTTTATTCATGCAACGCCATGCTTTGACGAAGATTCTAGAACTTCGTAAGTAGGCCCACTCGACAAGATTTGTTCATAACATCCCGGCGAAAACTAACAAAGAATCGGACCAACAAGGATAGTCAAAATCAGGATGTGTTTTAATCAAAACAAATTGCGACAAGAAGTGGACCAGTGGTTGAGTGATGTGCGTGATAAACGGCTGTGTGGATAATTTCACGTTTCGCCAACGTGTTACGGTGACGCACCGTGCATGGAGCTGTCAGTTGGCCGGTCACGCCCGCGCGTTGTACGGCATGGACTGCTTTCGTATCGCGGCACTCTGTGCGTGCAGTTTGTGATATGGTGATCGCAGTTTCATATTTATTTTGTTTAGTTTATTGCTTTTGCTGATTAATAGGCTATCAATCATGTATCTATCTTTGTTCTGAATAAAAAGGTCGATTATTCACAACACGAGAGTTTTGACTTAACCATACAAGTTTACAGTTTTAAAGAAATAGGAAGGAAGCTGATTATTTTTACAATACGTACATTTTATTTTCCACTTTGCAATGCTCGTATCAAATACAATTCATCAGGCATATGTCTCACAAAGCATCTCAAAATGTGTACATGTACTTCGTTTCGGGACCCCTCTAACACAGGTATTGCGTTAATTATTCTCACCTTTAGCATGGAGGTAGAAAATTAACATGTTATGCCTACCAACCGACCCTATTAAATTTTATTTGAACACTGCTGGTTGTTGGATAGAAGTTGAAATGGAGAACAAATTAGGACAATGGGCAAAACTAATCCAGGCATTTATTTACATGTACGTTGAAAAATCTGCGGCCGTAAAAATACGACGCCGAACTCGCAGTGATTTCAATTCAATTCAATCCAAGCTTCAGTCCAGCAAAATTGGCACACGTGAAGGGAATTCCCCATTAGGGCGTCTATGCTGGTCTTTTTTTCCAGGGTATTTTTTTATTCACGCTGTATATAACATTACACGGTGCACACATATCGCCAATGCTGTGCATGCAAGAGACATGTGATCGGCTGAACTAAAGTCTACAACGCGTCGTGGCTTCAGACAGTGCAGTTCCCCGACTCCGTTCATGACGTTCAGTAGACCAGTACAGTCATGCACTGACTGCTAGCTTCGTCGTCTTCGGGCACTGAGTTTTCACGCATGCGGTGCAGATAGCGCGGATCGCATGGACGCGGAGCTCGGAGTTATTTACACCGGTATGATAATACATCGCAGCATAAAACTGTTCATTTTTCACACACAAATAAAACATCGTTTTTACTCGCGCTCTAATAAAAAAAACATGACATTTGTGTATGATTAAATTGAGTATAAAGTTTGCTAATTGACATTGCCGAACATCGGTTCGTCATCGGTTAAACCTTACAAATTTTGCCGATCCGATGTTTTGCCGATATTGCCAAACATCGGCCCGATCCGATGTCCGATCCGATCATCGGTTAAACCTTAGTTTCTAATAAATTAAAACAAGAGAGATAAAGATGTGATAAGAGCAAGGGGAAACCTATCAAGTGACAGGTTAAAACACATACAAACTGTGCGAGTTGGTGGGTAGAGTTTTTGAGAGGCTGTGATAGTTATAATCATATAGGAGGGTTAATAAAAAGGTTATGAATGACTTTGATTGCATCACCATCCAAAGCTGAACAGCACTTGCATCATATTGAACATACAGTTTCACATACAAAAAATGAATATTTTATGAGTGCATTGGAACCAGCAAATGTTTACGGAATTATTCAAAACACAAAAAATACATAAAAATAAACGATACTCGCTATCCTATTTTTTCTGGCAAACTCTTTGTTTTTTTATTTTACAGGAAACACGAAATTTTTCCTTAACCTAAAGGGGAAAAAATAGAAATTTGTTGGGCCTATTGTAAAATTGCTCAAGAATATCCCTGAAATGAGATATGCAAAGAAGAAAGAGTTTGGATGTTTCCCCTCCGATGTCTGGGATGAAACTAGGGGTGTGCATTTACGGGTAGTAAAAGAACCGGGTACCTGATTGAAAAAAATACGGGTACCCGGGTACCCGTAAAAGAAACCCAACCCAAAACTTCCAATCCCGGAAGTTGCAATAATGTCTTTCTCTGAGATTCAAAAGTCTGATTTCAGACAAAAGTCTGAAAAATATCATGCCTGTCCAGTAAACATGATCACTTCTCCGCCATTACATGTTCCGGTAAGTGCATGCGCCGGCATATCACAAAAGACAGAAGATTCCTTTTATTGTCAATTTTCGTGAGCGTCACGGTCATAAACATGAAATCTGTGCTGGTTTCCGATGTAGTCGGGTTTCAATTTTGAAAATTCCCGACAAATAACATTCAAAACCTTTTCTGGGAAGTTACTAAGAGATAATGTAAAGTTGTACGGGTACTCGATTCCACATGTTCCATAATCTGGAACCGGTTCCTGACATGAACAGTCGGGTACTCAGGTACCCGGTTCCGATGCACACCCCTAGATGAAACACACAGTAAACACGTATTAGTATAGGTAGAGGGTGGTGTTTGCGAAACCAACAAACGTTTGCGAAACTGGTAAAAAATGGAGATCAATGCGGTCAAAACACTCACCGCTGAATAAGGCTCTTTCAAATTATTTCAAAAACTAGGGCCAACATAGGGCAAGATAGCTCAGTTGGTAGAGCGCCGGTACGGTAACCCGGAGGTCGCAGGTTCGAATCCCGCTCATGCCAGTTTCTTTGTTCACTTTGAAAATGTATTTCAAAAACTACCAGAAAACTTTTTTGTCCTCGAACAGAGTTATTCCCGAAAAGTTTCTCAAAGTTGGTGGCGCCATGTAACATGTTTAACCTCTTTGTTTTGTTCTTTTACACGAAAGACCTTTAAAAATACGGGGTTTTGCTTTTCTTTTCTGGATTGCTGTACTAGGTATAGGCACTTACAAGCAAAAACAAATGGCAACGAGAAGGGGGGGGGGGGTTACCTCCCACCCTGGATCCGCGCCTGGAATATTTTCATGAAACCATGGTGAGCAAAACGTTTGCAGAATCATTGAACACTTGCATGACTTGTGTAGGTCCATGTGATATTTTATTCAAAAACATAAAAACCTAAACCATCCTCACTGTCCTATTTTTTTCCAGCAAACAATAAAATAACTATAGCACCTACCTTTAAGTTGATCTTATTGTACTGGAGAAATTGCTGAAGAATATCCCTGAATTTCTGAAACATGCGAACAAAATACAGTGTTTCCCCTCCGATTGCAGCACAACTGTCGATGTCCAGACATATCGACAGTTCAGGTAGTAAACACGTATACTGTTAGTATAGGCATAGGCAGAGGGCGCTGTTTGCGAAACTAGCAAATGTTTGCGGAACCGGTCAAACAACTAACTGCTGGAAAAAGCTTGTGAACGTTATTTTTTCAAAATACTTGCAGAAAACTTTGTTGTCCTCTAGGTGACTGAGTTATTTCTGGATATTTATGGATGGGTACCCTCCTCGGAAAGTAAGTGTTTTCGCCACCGGACGCCTCAGACGATTACTGTTTGCGGAACCGGTCAATCAACTCCTCGACCTTGCATGACGTCACCCTGATGCGCAGCGCCCGCATGCACCGCGCGACAACCTGTTTATGCCGACGACTGTTTCGTGAGTGGTATAACGGTCGTGGTACTTGTTCGTGTGTAGATACATGTAGTATATTGATTTAAGGTTGCACGCACGTCATGGGGGAGGGAATTCTTCACGAAACAGTCGCCGGCATAAACAGGTTGTCGCGCGGTGCATGCGGGCGCTGCGCATCAGGGTGACGTACGTCTAGCCCTATACTATGCCCCGCCGCAAGAGTAGACTCACGCTCTGGGCCATACTGCGCTGCATGCAAAAAGTTGGCAATTTTTTTATGGTTTTTTAAATGGAAATCATTCGGCCTTAAACTCGGCATATAGGTTAACTTACCCAAGCATCTCAAAATTTCACCATAATTAGGACTTTTTCATGGTTCTATCTGGTGTAATTTGCCTTAAAATGTCCAACATGAACTGTTTACCCTTCTCAGCCGTGAAGACCAATTCAATATGGCGGAATAAGGGTAAACAGTTCATGTTGGACATTTTAAGGCAAATTACACCAGATAGAACCATGAAAAAGTCCTAATTATGGTGAAATTTTGAGATGCTTGGGTAAGTTAACCTATATGCCGAGTTTAAGGCCGTATGATTTCCATTTAAAAAACCAAAAAAATCGCCAGCTTTTTGCACGCAGCGCAGTATGGCCCAGAGCGTGAGTCTACTCGTGCGGCGGGGCATAGTATAGGGCTAACGTACGTCATGCAAGGTAGGTCGAGGAGTCACTATTTGAACTCCAAGAAAGCGAAAAGACATGTTCTGCGGGGGTCTCTGGGAATTAAACGGTAAAATTTCACTTTCTATTTGGATGTTAAGTAAACCTTGGTACATTCATCTGATCATGGAACTCCACTTGTTCAGATGGTGGCGTATCTAGTATTTTGGTGGCCGTTGTAAGGTTGAATTCTGATTTTTTTTTTTGGATTTTAGACGTATTGAATTAATGAATAGGAAATCGTTAAACGCTGCCTTGGACCCTACTATCATGACTATCGCCAGATCATGTCCAAATGTTAAAAAAGGCGATAAAGAATCCAAGTCACTCGGACTACGTTAGTACATGTATTATTTCTATTATTACTCCAAAGTGTTTACATTCATGTTGATTTCTTCCTCATTTTTTACAGATTTTGCTGACATAAATCTTGAAATGGTTAGACAGTTGTTATCACGGAGGGTTGGTTATTTTCCAAGATTTTGCTGTTCTTGACCGATTTTGGTGGGGGGTAGGCCTATTATTATTAAACTTAAAGTAAAATCTTTCGTTTTTGTATTTATATTTTTTTTACTTTTCCTCGCTAAAATCCCCTTAAAAATAAAAGGCGCCACTTTTTACACGTGTTGGAGTTTATAAAACTTCAAAATAGTGATGTCCGTATATATCATATAGGCCTACCGCCACGTTTGCGGGTCGAGGACAAATGGAGGAGGAGGGTTATTTAACTTACGTTTTGGTAACGCAGCCTGAACTTCCTGTACGCTGTTGATGCATGCGATAACAAACAGGAAAGCTCCGGACAACTAACGTTAGAAGTAGAACTAGCCCGGTGTTTTTAGCGCAAACTGTCCCACAATGCATTCATTCACCACATACATGTACGTACTTCCAGGCTAGTATAAAAAGAGACGTAGACATACATGTATCCACCACGTGTTGTTGGACCTGGCTGATCCTGGCCCTAAATTTCGGGCCTGAATTCAGGCTAGCCTGATTTTCACGTCAGGTTATTTTTACGTTAATAGGCTTCGTTCGCATTACCCATACGGTGGCCGATAGAAAACGCATTTGTGACCAGTCGGGCTTTCTCACTCAGCTTTTACCCGACAGGTCCTTTATTCCATCGTAACTTTTGTAATACATTCCCATTACATCACGTCTTCCGTATCGTGTCCGTCATGTCCGTGTTGAGCGCAATTTTTAAAGAGGCGCATTTTTTTAATTGGCGCGCGCAATTTAAAAAATTCCGCGTGGGGATTTGTTTAGTTAAAGCATGGAGTGCGCGCGCAAATTTTAAATGCGCGCTTCGGACAACTCAGGCACGATATCTGACACGAACTACATGGCGGCCGTTCCATAAGGCCAACAAAAAAAATTGGGTTGTCCTCGACCGCCCGCCCCTATTTTTCGGCCCGCGCCCAAAAAGTTTTTTTTTATATTTTTTCAATTTTATCCCAAAACTCGAATTGATTTTGCTGGTTGATTCGTTCCAATCTGTTTCCATCTTTATTTTGTTATTTGTAATACACAAACACGACCCTACCTTTTACTCCAGAGTTTGAAAGTTCATATTCTAGTATCAGTGTGTGACTTCGCACAATAGGCCTAAATATCTCGATGGAAATACACGCGGTACAGAAATACACAAATGCAGCGTGGCCACTCATCAAATTTTAAATTCCCAAGATTCATCTAGTACAATTCCCAAGAATTCCCAAGGCGATGGGAAAACACTGTGCAAAGAGCATCGGAATAAGCACTTTGCGCATGTGCAATCCGTATTTTTCGCACCAAAATTCCCAAGATCTTGGGAAAAATCCCAAGGAGTGGCCACAGTGCACGCATGTATAACGCACGAGGCTATTGTTATGAAAATCGCATTTTGAGAAATAAACTTATGAAAAAATAAAATCTCAACATTCTCCTAATTATATTCTTTAATCACTATATATTTTAATATTTAGTTTGGATTTTTTTTTTGTATATTTACACAAACGATTAAATAATAACGAGAAATGTTTCCGTCGCAAGGACGGGCACAGGCGGTTCCGGTTTTTTTGTTTTTATCTTGAGTCACTTAATATTGCTTGTGAGAAAAAAAGTTCAAGATCAGTACACAAAACATTGGGAATACTTTACTCAAAGTAGGTTGAAGGTTGTTGTAATGTGAAATATACGGACGTACATTTGTGTATCCGCAGCCGAAGATACGATCGGCACGCACCACACACACACCCAATTTCGATTCGAGTTATATACCGCCCTCTACTGACGGAAGATGTATGTTTCTAATTTTGCAAATTTAGGTTGATGTCATGTGACACTTCGCCACACACATCGCCACACACATCAACTGGTTATGCATTTTTAATATTGTTCAACCTGCCGCTAGAGGGCGCTCTAACATTTTATGACGTCACCAGTAATTTTGTTGTTAAGTACAACCTAGCCGGAGACTAACATTGTTGAAAGCAAGTTCACATCTTTTAGCAATTTCAAATTAGAAGGCACTTCCGGTTTCGACCGGAAGGAAGGGTCACGTGACTTTGCACGTAATATCAAAAATGAAGACCCTGGATTATTCTATAAGTTCCCGTAAAAAGCAAAATCAGACCTCTCTCGATTGATTTTACACTGATTTTCAAAGATTAAACTTTGAAATTATAAGGCACTTCCGGTTTGGACCGGAAGGAAGGGTCACGTGACTTTGCACGTAATATCAAAAATGAAGACCCTGGATTATTCTATCAGTTCCCGTAAAAAGCAAAATCAGATCACTCTCGATTGATTTTATATTAATTTTTAAAGATTAAATCAAGAAATCTTTGATTGCTTGTAATCCGATATTTGATTACGTCATCGTGACGTCATTATCAGAAAGCTCGAAAGCTATGTCAACTCTGCCATCATCTGAAGCAAATATCTATATTATATCTCTCGCGGTTGATTTTACAGCAATTGTTTTCGGTTTAAAGGTCTTTTCATTGCAACTTCCGGTCAATTCTATCTGTTGCCGCAAAAAGCAAGTTGCGGTCTCATACGGCTGATGCGATATGGATGTTCAAATAGATCTCAGAGAGTTAGAATAATGCAGTCTGTGTCTGACTTGGTTTACACCAACACAGGGGCCCCACAGGGATGTGTTTTGTCCCCAGTTCTTTTTAAACTTTATACAAGTGATCTTAGATGTAGTAATGCCATGTGCTCTATTAGCCTTTTAGAGGTATGGCGGACACAATAGGAGGGCGCTATTTGATTTGGGTATAAATACAAAGGTTTTACCCAAATCAAATAGCGCCCTCAAATTGTGTCCGCCATACCTCTAAAAGGCTAATGGTTAAGTATGCAGACGACACTTCACTAACAGGATTTATTAGTCATGAGGATGAGACCGGATATAGAGATGAAATTGCTACGTTTGTGAAATGGTGCAGGGAAAATTTCTTGGTTTTAAATTTACAAAAAACTAAGGAAATTGTGTTTGATTTTCGGAAAAAACAGAAGGAGGTCGTACCTGTTAACATAATGATGTTGATATTGAAATTGTCACTGACCATAAGTACCTTGGCACTTACATTGATAGTCGTTTAAACTGGAATATCAATACTCAAAAATTATGTTCTAAAGCAAATCAGCGGATCTATTTTCTAAGGAAACTCAAGTTATTCAATATTGACCGGGATATAATCAGGATGTTCTACCAAAGTGTCATACAATCTGTTATTACATTCTGTTGTATTGCATGGGTGAATGGTCTGACGGTACATAATCTCAACAAAATTAGCAGGATCACTAAATCCGCCAGCAAAATTATTGGTGTTACTGTCCAAGACGTGAGATCAATCTATGAGGCATCTTTGCTGGCAAAACTTAAAACAATACAGCTTGATAATACCCACCCACTTTATACACTTTTAGTTTTTAACAAGTCCGGTAGATTTTCCCTCTTTTCTTCTTTCTAGCTCCTGTTTTGTTTTTCCTTTCCCATTTTTCCCCACTTATTTTTCCCATTGATTTTCGTCTCTTTCTTCTTGTCTTGTCCAGATCCTTAATTTTTTCCCTTCTCCCTCTCTCTTCCCATTCCCCAAGGTATCCCTTCAATGTGGCCTATTTTGTGTACTTTTTGTGGGTATAGCTGCAATTTATGTATATTGTTACATTCTTTATTTTATCTTATTGGTGTTTTATCTTTTGTATGTTGTTTATATTTTAATATTTTAATGTATTTTTAGGAGTGCAAACCGAGGAATACAGTTTCATGCTGGCATGACGAATACAAAAAAAATATTTATTGATATTGAGTTGGTACGATGTTGTCGTAGGGCCCACGAGTTGGCCAAGGTACGAGTTGCCCAAGGTACGAGTTGATACCGCGCTAACTCCCCATCTTAGGCGCGGAGATACTTTAAACCCTTCCTGCGGGCAGACATTTTGAATTCGTGTGCGTGTTTGTAGAAAAAAGGCATAGCCTAATGAAATTAGATGGAGTGAATTGTAAAAGTGTACTCTGAATGCAACGCAGAAAAACGTCACGGCAAAAATCATCTGCAGCGGATACGCGCACGCGTTTGCGTTGTTTGCGCAGAGCAAAACGAACGCTCATTTACTGATTGTGCGTTTCGTTTTTTTTGGGGCGTATCGACTTCGATAACGCAAAGGTTTTACCGCTGCAAGACGGCGGGCGCGGCTATGCTACGTTGGATGGTCATAAACTCCACAACCAAACAAGACGGATTGATGTGGTGACTTCATTTAATCTGTAAACGATACGGAAAATTACAATAAATGTCGATAACAATCTTTAAATTAAATCAAATTATATTTACAAATGTATACCAAATCAATAAGTTAACAATCGAGATTACAATTAATCTTACGACTTTGTGGGGTCAGTAGCATAAACCTCTAATAGACCGATCCAGACAAACAAAACAGGTTGTGTGACGCAACGACGGAGCAAAAGGAATAATGAAAACAACTTTTAAATGCTGCGCACACGCGCAAAGGCGACCATGAGCGCGTGCGTCCTTATTAAACCCGCGCGGGAACTTTAGTCCTAACAGCAACTGTATGGAATACAAACGCAGATATGCAAATAGCCGTACAAAAGCCGTACACAATTTCGAGTTTTACACACTGATCCCTATATATAGAAATCTGGATTGCGCATTGGCCGTTTAAGTTGTAGAGGCCTCCGCCACATTACCACTCCATCCATAGCCGTACCCCGGTACCCCTGTGTTTTGTTACCCCTGGCAGTGTGAGTTGTGATTGAATGTAGTATTGCGCCCTCTCGTGGTCCTCGTAGTTTTTCGCTAAAGTTACACAATTGTTTAGTCACGTCAAGTTTTAGTCCATTTTGGTGCCTGTTTTTCCATCTTTTTGAGACCACTCTATTCTGATAGCCTTACACCAGAAGATCACTGGTGAGTTTAAGATTCCATTTATACTTGTGTTAGTGATTATTGATCGTTATTTGATGAGTAATTTGTATCGTAATTTTCAGTCACATTTTGCCACCATGATTTTCTGTATCGCATCGATAATTTTCTTGTGCCTTGCGAAAACTTTCCCTGATTTTGTGCCTTAGAATTTTCCTCATTATCGAGGCCGGTTTCTCAGGTGACATGATTGGAATGATCAGTATTGTTTTCTGGTCAAGAAACAGTGGATATTTGGTCATTTTATGTTTTTATATCGATGATTTTTGAACGTTATATAAGGTTAGGAACTTAGTTTTTGTGTGCACACGAGGCCTGCCTAAGCACATGCTCTCGCCATTTTTCCACGATGTTATGAATATTCATGAGCTGGATTCCATATTTGGGATTAGCGTATCCTTATTTGGAAAGTACAGTGTATTTAGGAACTATGCATTTTTCTTGGTTTCAGGTTGCTGATTTCAGTATTCCAGACCCATAGGCAGTTTGAGGACACTTCATCTTTTGGAGAGCACAGTTCTGTAGGTTAATTTCCATAGATTGTCAATGTGAATTTACAATCCCTTGGAGTGTTTTGAGATGATGTTATGCACTTACCTTTGCGATGTTTCTTATACATGTATCAGTTTGACATTACTTTTTGATCTTTCAATATTTCATTAATATTTTTTTGTCTTTGGTTTTTTATTGTTAAATCTCTTGCCAACCTGTGTAAATTCGTGCACATTGTTAATTGTACTTAGTGTATTTTCTTTGTATTTCTTGTTTTTTAGTTTTACCTCATGTGGTCCACCCACGACACAGGAAAGAGAATAAAGCAGTTAAAGTTCACAAATCCTGTATTAGTCAGAGGTTAACTTGTCGGAAAGAGGGCGCCCTCGGCGCTCCATGTTCGTCATAGTAAAAAGAACTCTTGAAGATGATCGAAGTACTCGACTCAGACGACTCAACCAGTGCCAGTTCTCGACGAACACGGGCATCACGCAAAACCAGCAGAAGTTCCCTGAAGTCAAACACGAGCTCAGCAGCCATTCTGGCTCGTGCTAAAGCCAAGTCCTTGAAAACAAAGGTGGAATTCACCCAGAAAGAGGCAGATCTTCGTCGGCAAGAACAAGACGTCGCCAATGCTCTTCTTCTATTGGGCGCAGAAAAGGAGTATGCAATGGCAGAAGTGGAAGCAGAATTTTTAGAGTCAGTCGCCTACAAGGAAGGTTCCGCCAGTATCCGAGAAGATTTGCAGTTGCCAGTTGTTGACTCCGCTGTCCGCACCAACGACTATATATCCCACCACTTCAAGGAACCTGAGACAGAGTTGCCTGAAAAAGAAAAACCAGCAATCAAGATCGAAGAAAAGTCCCCATCAGAAGTTCAGCCTGTGATACGAGACAAAAAGGATGATGCTGAAACCAAGCCTGCACTGCCGTCACAGTCTATCCCCAAAGATGGCAAGCTACCGGAGCCCCCCAGCCCACCCATTAAGGAGAGTCTCAACTCCATCAGTAACATGTTGGTGAAAAAAAAGCTGGTAAAGGGTGGAATCAGAAAATTCAAAGGCAGTGCGGGCGACTACCGGGCCTGGAAGTGCAGCTTCCAACAAGCAACGAAGGACCTGGAGCTGAAGCCATATGAGGAGTTAAACCTGGTCCTGGGTTCCCTTGAGGGCGAGACAGAATCGTTCGTCCAAAGGATCTATGCCATCTACATTGACAGACCAGAAGAGGGCCTTAAGCGAACCTGGGAGTATCTGGAGCAAAAACATGGCTCCCCAGAGGCAGTGGAACGAGATCTCACAGGCCGACTAGAGCAGTTCCAAAAGATCTCCCCGAAGGGCAGCACCAAGCTGGAAGAGTTCGGATATCTTCTCCTTGAGGTCCAGTACCGGAAGGAGTCGGAGAAGTTTCCAGGGTTGCTGGCGTTGGACTCCTCGAGGGGATTGCAGCCCCTAGTGCAGAAATTGCCAGAGTGGCTACAGAACAAGTGGCGAGAGAAGGGGTCAGAATACAAGAAGAAGCATGCAGTCCTCTTCCCGCCTTTTGAGGAATTTGTAAAGTTCATCCAGCACCATGCCAGAGTGCAAAGCGACCCAAGCTTCCAGTTTTCTGATGCTGTCAAGAGTGCAGCTGAACGCTCTTCGTCAAGGCCTTCTTTCACCGTAAGAAAGACTGGGGTGGAGGAAGGCTCTGCAGCAAAGGAGACATCCCGTTGCCCGGTACACAACACAGCACACGAGCTGCAGGATTGCCGAGCCTTCCTACAGAAATCCATAGATGAGAAGATATCATTTGTGAAAGAGAATCGCCTGTGTTTCCGGTGTTTGAGGGCCAACCACATCATTAAGAACTGTAAGACCCGAGTGAGATGCGACATATGTGGCAAGTCCCATGTCACAGTCATGCACAGGCCTGCACCCAGTAAAGAAGTTCCACCAGCGTCAAATCAGACACCCCCTACCACGAAGTACGACGACCGGCCCCAGATAATCGTCACACCTAAATGCACCAGAGTATGTGGCAGCGGTAAAAAAGGCCGGTCATGCGCCAACATTTGTTTGGCAAAAGCCTACCTGGAAGAGAAACCGGACCATGTTATCACCACATACGTCATCATCGACGACCAAAGTGATGGTTCCCTCATCAACGAAAATCTTCTTGAGAGATTAGGAGTCAAGCAGAATAAGTCAACGTATGCTGTCAAGACGGTTAATGGCCTCCAGGAAGTCCACGGTAGAAAACTTTCTGGCCTAGTCATCGAGAGTATGGATGGCACAGTTTCCGCTCCTACGCCTACACTGTTCGAGTGCAACAACATTCCTGGAGATGTGGCGGAGATACCCACACCGGAGGTGGCAGCAGCCTTTGATCACTTAAAGCCAATCGCCCCGATGATACCACCCCTGAACAAAGATGCCGAAATAGCAGTGCTACTTGGCAGAGATGCTCCGCAGTTCCACAAAGTAAGAGAGGTGATCAACGGCAAAGATGACCAGCCATGGGCGCACCGACTCGATCTAGGCTGGGTCGTTGTCGGCGAGGTTTGTTTGAACGGCGCCCACATCCGGACAGACATCTCCTACCTGCAGCAAGACGTAATCAGCACCTACTTTACGCAGGTCTTGAGAAACGGTCGCCATTCCGCCCAATTCCAGCCATGTGACAAGGCAGTGAAGGTCTTTCACACCAGGCCTACAGCAGCTGAATTGGGGGAAGAAGTGTTCATCAGCACTAGTGCTGATGAACGTCTTGGGCCGTCTTCCGACGACAGAGAGTTCGTGGAGCTGATTGCCGGCGAGATGAAGAAAGACCAAGATGGTAACTGGTGCGCACCTTTGCCCCTCAGAAAAAATAGAAGAACACTGCCAAACAACAAGGCCCAAGCGGTATCTAGGATGAAAACCCTGGCCAGCTCCCTGGCTAAGGACGAAAAGAAAAGGCAGCACTACATCGAGTTCATGAGAAAGATTCTGGAGAAGGCACTTGCTAAGCAGGTTCTGGATGAGGCAACTACTGCTGGTGAAGAAGTTTGGTACCTCCCACACTTCAGAGTATACCACCCCCAGAAGCCTGACAAGGTGAGGGTGGTGTTCGACTCAAGTGCCGTCTTCTCAGGTGTTTCCCTGAATGATGTCTTGTTAAGTGGACCGGATCTGATGAACCAGCTCCTGGGCGTCCTGATCAGGTTCCGAGAGGAGCCAGTTGCAGTTACCGCAGACATCGAGCAGATGTTTTATGCTTTCAGAGTCCGAGAAGACCACACAAGATTCCTACGTTTCCTGTGGTATGAGGACAACAACCCTAATGCAGCCATTGTCACCTACTGCATGACAGTGCATGTCTTTGGCAACAAGCCATCCCCAGCTGTGGCCATCAGTGGCCTAAGAAAGACTGGTGAAGAAGGTGAAGCAGAGTTTGGCACCGATGTGAGGGAGCTGATAGAAGGAAATTTCTACATGGACGACCTACTGAAGTCTTTCCCAACCAAGGAAGAGGCAGTCGACGTGCTGAAGAGAACGAAGGATCTCCTGTCCACTGCGAATATCCGTCTGCACACTAGTTCGCTTCAAGTGATGCTGGTGTCCTGGCAACATTTGAGCCTAGCGAGTTGGCCCCGAACCTGGCTGAAGCTGACCTCTCCAACAAAGATGAAAGCACCATACGACGTACATTGGGAGTATCCTGGGACCTAAAGGCAGACTCCTTTACTTTCCAAATAGCAGAACCGAATGCCAACGCATGCACCAAGAGGACAGTGTTGTCGGAAGTCAATGGAGTTTTTGACCCGATTGGGTTGGCAGCACCTGTGATCATCAAGGGAAAGATGCTGCTGCGAGAGATGACTCAAGATGGCGGTGGCTGGGATGATCCACTCCCAAAGGACCCGCTCCAAGACTGGGTGATGTGGAGAAAGTCCCTGATCGCCTTGACAGATGTGCGAGTTCCTCGCTCATTTGCACCATTCTCAACCACAGAAGTAGTGAGAACCCCTACGTTGACAGCAACGGGGTACTCCGAGTCGGAGGCAGATTGCAGAAAGCGCAACTGTCAGAGAGAGCAACACACCCAGCTGTACTACCAAAGAACAACCATGTCACAAAGCTCATCATCAAGCACTTCCATCAGCAGTGCAGCCACCAAGGTCGACACATTACCTTGGGTACGATAAGGAATGAAGGCTACTGGGTTCATGGTGGCCAGAGGCAGATATCCAAGGTGATCCAAGACTGCGTGGCGTCAAGACCAGATCATGGCAGACCTCCCAGAAGAGAGAGTCACAGAAGCACCGCCGTTCACTTTCGTCGGGGTAGACGTTTTCGGCCCATTGGAAGTCAACAGCAGAAAGACCAGAGGATGTACAAGTCGTGCAAAGAGATGGGCTGCCCTATTTACTTGCATGGTATCACGGGGTGTCCACATCGAGATCCTGGAAGCGATGGACAGCTCGTGTTTCATCAATGCCCTGAGACGTTTTTTCTCCATCAGAGGTCCAGCCAGGCAGATCCGTTCAGACTGCGGCACAAATTTTGTTGGTGCCTGTAATGAAATTGGACAACAGCTCCAAGACAAGGAACCTATCAAGAGGTATCTACTCACCCGTGGCTGCGAGTGGGTTTTCAACCCTCCCCACGCATCGAATATGGGTGGAGCTTGGGAGCGAATGATCGGCATTTCCCGCCGCATCCTAGAAGGTATCCTGCGAGATGTCAAGCCTAGCCAGCTCACCCATGAGGTTTTCACAACCCTTATGGCAGAAGTCGCTGCCATAATCAACTCCCGGCCGTTACTGCCAGACAGCGACACCCCAGAGCTACCCTTAAACCTGTCGCCCAATATGCTGCTCACGATGAAGCCATCGCAGGTGACAGCCCCAGAAGGACCATTTGATCTCAAAGATCTCATGAGGAGCCAGTGGAGACGCGTCCAGCATCTATCCAATATGTTCTGGGACAAGTGGCGGAAGGACTACCTACCTCTGCTACAGACTAGAGCGAAGTGGCAGCAGCCAAAGAGAGACCTGAAGGAAGGGGATGTTGTCATCGTCAAATGTGACTCCCGGCGAAACGACTGGCCTCTGGGCAAGGTTGTTGGCGTTGTAGCAAGTGGAGACGGACACATCAGGAAAGCCAGCGTGGAGATGGTAGCCGCGGACCAGAGGAGCCTGTTTCTACGACCAGCCCGCGAGTTGAAGAAGAAGACGTTGTTGCGGCCAATAAGCGACTTGGTTCTTCTGATTCCCTCGGAGTGACTGATCACCGTGGTCCAGCGGAACTCATGAAGCTTGGACTCTACCAGATGCTGCTTAGACATGTAGGCACCGCGTATCAAGTGTTTACTCGCTGTTTGCAAATTTACTGTTCTGCTTGTTATAAACCGTTTTTACTGTTTTAGTGTAACCTTATTACATGTATTTGTATTGTATTCACATTGTGATGATGGTATCACCACGGGGGGAGTGTTTTGTTACCCCTGGCAGTGTGAGTTGCGATTGAATGTAGTATTGCGCCCTCTCGTGGTCCTCGTAGTTTTTCGCTAAAGTTACACAATTGTTTAGTCACGTCAAGTTTTAGTCCATTTTGGTGCCTGTTTTTCCATCTTTTTGAGACCACTCTATTCTGATAGCCTTACACCAGAAGATCACTGGTGAGTTTAAGATTCCATTACTTGTGTTAGTGATTATTGATCGTTATTTGATGAGTAATTTGTATCGTAATTTTCAGTCACATTTTGCCACCATGATTTTCTGTATCGCATCGATAATTTTCTTGTGCCTTGCGAAAACTTTCCCTGATTTTGTGCCTTAGAATTTTCCTCATTATCGAGGCCGGTTTCTCAGGTGACATGATTGGAATGATCAGTATTGTTTTCTGGTCAAGAAACAGTGGATATTTGGTCATTTTATGTTTTTATATCGATGATTTTTGAACGTTATATAAGGTTAGGAACTTAGTTTTTGTGTGCACACGAGGCCTGCCTAAGCACATGCTCTCGCCATTTTTCCACGATGTTATGAATATTCATGAGCTGGATTCCATATTTGGGATTAGCGTATCCTTATTTGGAAAGTACAGTGTATTTAGGAACTATGCATTTTTCTTGGTTTCAGGTTGCTGATTTCAGTATTCCAGACCCATAGGCAGTTTGAGGACACTTCATCTTTTGGAGAGCACAGTTCTGTAGGTTAATTTCCATAGATTGTCTAATGTGAATTTACAATCCCTTGGAGTGTTTTGAGATGATGTTATGCACTTACCTTTGCGATGTTTCTTATACATGTATCAGTTTGACATTACTTTTTGATCTTTCAATAATTGCATTAATATTTTTTGTCTTTGGTTTTTTATTGTTAAATCTTTTGCCAACCTGTGTAAATTCGTGCACATTGTTAATTGTACTTAGTGTATTTTCTTTGTATTTCTTGTTTTTTAGTTTTACCTCATGTGGTCCACCCACGACACAGGAAAGAGAATAAAGCAGTTAAAGTTCACAAATCCTGTATTAGTCAGAGGTTAACTTGTCGGAAAGAGGGCGCCCTTGGCGCTCCATGTTCGTCATACCCTAGCTTAACGCGAACGTATGCCTACGCATTTACATGTAGTACACAACTGTGTATAACCCAGCAAACCATTTAACGTTTTCGGCACGTTTTCTGAACGTTTTCTTATGTTTTGCGGACGTTTCCAAAAAACGTTTTTTGGACGAAAGTTTGTGGACAGTTTTGGACGTTTTAAAAACGTAACTTTGTGACGTTCTAAGAACGTTCCAAGAACTTTCCCAGAACATAAAAAACGTATTAAAAACTTTACTGGAAATAAGCCACGTTGCCGGATAGTAAGTGCAAATTTACAGAAATGAATGGAGTGGGAACCAGACTAAATAGAAGTAACTTATTACACCCATGTGGGACCCTTTTGGGCAGGTCTGGGCCCCATCAGCCAAAACTGCATGGGGCCCATATGTGCAACCCAATTGAAACCACTCAATTGCCCATCAAAGGCCCAACAAGACCCCATTTGGGCTTGTTGGCTGGGATTAATATGGAAAGATACGATATATAAATCTACGAATGTATACAAATACTACAACCTCTACACACTACAAACTAGACATTGTCGTGAGTTACCTTTATATTCAACTTTTCCTGCCATGATGAAGTCATGGTTTTCCATGAACAATTACAATATTTGAATACAAAAGGAGATTTAATACAATTTTTCACCTATGTTTGCAAAAAATCCATATTTCTATGTAAAATTGTTTGAATAATTACACATTATGGTCAAGAAAGTGTGATTTTGGACCAAAACACCATAATTTAACATGACTTTTGTGAACACAAATTTCCGCAGTTCTGATTGGTCAGTTTTTTAAACGTCACAAAAGAACGTTTAATGTTGGTACATTTTGCAACGTCCAAAAAACGTTACGCGAACGTTCTGGAAAAACGTACTTAAGACCTCCGAGTTATATACGTAAACTGAAACGTTTAAGACACGTTTTAAAAACGTTTTTGAAGACGAAGACGTAAGTAACCTATACAGAACCTAACCAAAACGTTTTTTAAACGTTTTGTGTTAGTTTCTGTACGTTTGATTTCAAAGTTTTTTAAACGTTCGGGGAAATACGTTTTTAAAACGTCACTAGAAGACCGTTTAATTTATGTGCATTTTCTGACGTCCGAAAAACGTTCTTCAAACGTCGCAAAAGACCGTTTCATGTAGGTACATTTTCTAACGTCCGCTAAACGTTGTTAGAACGTCCTGGAAAAACCTCTAAATTGTACGTAATCTGCAACGTTTTATACGCGTTTTAAAAACGTCCTTTTGGGGAGATTGCAAAACTATTACGGACGGATACGTAAATGACCTACAGAACTACGTATCCTCCCAAAATCACTGGAATGAACAATTATTGGCTATCGGTAGCGTATCCGAGTATGCAATTGGTCAGTGATGGTCCCGCTTTTCACAAGTAGGAGCGCTTGGCAATTTCCATAATAATGAGAGGCACACGTAATTACTGACAGAAGAAATATAGATGGAGAGGTCCCCAACTCTCGCTAGCGACCTGGAAATTTCCATAATAATACTCTTGTGATAGTGTATGGAAGGATAACTTCAACATTGTTATCACTGGAGATGGTTTTCACCGCGTCTATTCCTTTTAATCTTTTACAAGCCAGATGTGATTTAGTATCGCCAAGTACAGTAAACTTTGACTGTATCGCCACGATGGCAGACAGAGCAGTTGCAAGGGGTCGCTTTGTAATGAGTGACCAAGAAAAGAGAGTAATTCGTAGAGGATGGCTGGTACACAGAAATAGCTATGTCCGCTTGTTGGCTTATGTTAGGGAGCACATACCACAGCACTTGCAGCACATATGCTGGGAGAAGAGACGCAGCCCTTCGTCGACGAATACGTGATTTTGCTACACGTGAATTACAAGAGTAAGTTTTCTAGCCTCATACGGGACACAACAATTCGTCTGGGAAGTTGCCACTGCAGTTTTGGATATTAATAATATTCTGCATTACAATTTTAGCGCAGTTGAAGAAAGGGCCCAGGAGATGCGACACGCGGGGAGGCCAGTATAGCACCGTGGCGACGTGTTGATGAGGCACCAAATGCTGCCCCACCCCTGGACGACGAACTAAATCCCGCCCCACCACCGGAAGAACAAGTAGAAGATCCACCGGACAATTTACCTAGCTCCTAGACCGCCTTCACCACCTCTTAAGAATGAGTTATTGGTCGCCCCACCCATCCCTCTGCCCGAAGAACCTCAAGTTGGCAATGACGGTGATGTAGAAGTAGGTGTCCGAAGGCGGATACCGCTATGGCAACTAGCAAGGCGAAACCAGGAGCGCTACGCAGACTTGTTGGACGCACATGAGAGGCGTATGGAAAGGGTGGAGCGCATCCTTGATGCAATTGAGGATGCTTTATAGGGTTATAAAAGTATATCGTTGGATATGCATATGTCGGACATTTTGGTGCTATTTTCAGCCATGCTGATTTTATAGAAGAAAAATCGAACATGGTTACTGTTTTTTTATTAAACTTTCCAGCTCCGTACAGCATTATCCCGTTTTATTGTCAAACGTTTTTCAAACACAACTAGGAAAAATCCTTGACCGACCTTGGCCAAGGTGCTATAACCATGTATGTTGTTGCGAAATTCTAATCATATTTTCAGGATCATGAGAAAGCAATAAAAGTCTTGTTTGTATACAAATCCACTGAATCTCTTTATGCCGTTACATTTTTCATAGACAAGTAGACAACCCTTGTAATTCTTTAGAATAATTTATCCAGATAACCAGCCGTCTAGGCTACATCATAAACACTAGTTCATTGTTTTGAAATTCGGGTTAAAAGTACAATGGCTAATGTGAAACACCGTGAAAAACAAGAGGGCAGTTTGTCATTAATGAACACAAATTAATCTTAGCAATACTGTATCCATTAAGCCACCGGGCCTTATAAAAGAGGCTGTACCATCTTAACGAAGTTGGCTGTAAAATGTAATATGGCGCTGAGCCAGACAAACGCACACATCAGCAATTAAGGAAAACATGTCCCGACTGTTTCTGTACCTCACTTGCAAAATTCTGTAAGTCTTCAGGTGCCGGATAGTGTGCTCGGTGGAAACTCGATAAGACGCATGTTCCTTATTAAAAATCATCCGTCTGCCCCTCTCATCTTCATCTCCACGAAGTTGGTGTGCCTTCCAAGGAGTCAGCAGTGGATCTTCGTGTGAATAGATTCCATCGGCCAGGAGGTAGGCGCCCCGGGGAAGATGCAGCGTCCTCTGGTGTCCAATATCCGGTAGCAGGCGAAACTGGGTGGCATCATTGGTGTGTCCGAGAAAGCCAGACTGTAAAGGAGCACCATTTATTTAAAATACAATTAAAAAAAGTCGGATGCGGTGGAATCACAGTGAGCAGATGCCTGGCGAGGTTGAACTTGTTAGATGTGGATCTACCCCCAGAAAGATTAACAATCTGCTGTGAAATGCAGTTGGACAATTACTGATTCTGTACTGGAAGACAATGGTGGCATGTGTTATACACTGTTGCCCATAAAGTTGGAAGACAATATTTGTTTCCAATGATTCCAGTGGCGTCGCACGAGGCATAGCTAACTTCTGGGTCAAATTTGGTTGGAAATTGTACAGCCACTTCTGAAAACGTGGATTTATTGCATACAGACTTTAAGCAGGAAATGGAAAACACATATTTTTTTTCATTCTTTTAGCGCCAAACAAAGGGCCATGTTACGTAATGGAATGGAATGGAATGTAATGTAATGGACTGTTATGCATGCATTTATTTCACCTGGGTAATTTTGACTCACGTAATCACTGCACCTGGTCAAAAGTGATTTATACTGACGTGTTTAAATATGAATAAACAGAGGAATGAGTCTGAAAACATTCCAACTTTACGGGGAAGTGTACATTTATTACTACCGCTGTAATACAAGTGCTGATTTTCCTCTGGAATTAACACTTCATGAAACGTGCCGTCGATGGTACCCACGCCATTAGGGAATGGCTCCCACACATTTCGCATTTCATTCCACTCCGCTTCGTCTGGCCAGACGATTCCACTGGTCAGTTTATTCCACAGAACCTCTGTGACAGACTTTGTTATCCTCAACGCGGTGCTCTCACTGACATCAAACAAAACCGACAGCGAATTAAAGTCCGGATATTTACGGAGCCATATTAATGTCATTAGTAGTCGGTTCTGTTCATCTAGTAATGGGTTCCTTCCATTGCCCTCCCTCTCCTGAAGGTAAGTTCGTATGAACTGTAACAGCTGGCTAAAAGAGGCTACGGTCTCCCCAGTCTCTCGCCAAAATGATCTAGGATGGTTCTGCAGAGTGCTGAAAACGTCCCTTTCTCGGAATTCAATTGTTGGCTGTGTGAATATCAGTTCGTTAAACCTTGGCGGTACAATTAGGCCGCAATACATCCCATTAAAAGCTGTTGTTTCGTGCAACAATGCTGGGGACAACTTAATTCATAGCTGATAATTCGTAAAATATTATAGTAATCTTGAAATTGATTATCCCCAATGATAAAAATTGCACATTAAGCCGTAAAAAACGAATACTTTCTCTAATTATTCTGTTTTCAAATTGCGTGAACGTGGATGTTGAGCTCATACGTTCAGCCAATCAGCAGCATTGTTACAAGAGTACGATGAGCCGTAAAGGCAATTGACCAATCGCGATCGCCGTATTATGTGGTTGAAGACCAAGATGGCGGCGCCCGTGGATAACACTGCCACGGCGAATGCTGCCGCATTTTCGTCCAAATTTTGCGTAATGCATGTCGTTCCTTCAGCCAAAACTAATTTTATTAAATTTTGTAATGACAACTGGAAACGATTTGTCGACTTTGCAACAATGTGGCTGAAATTCGACTGCAAAGACTGATGAAAGAGAGTGAAATTGTCACCGAGACCGCCACGAAGTTGGGTATTGATTTTCGTGATGTAGAATCATGCATTGCTGCACAACCAACAGATGTCAATATCGGCTATCACTACAGTTGTTATCAGCGCTTCTGTGTCATCAGCAAAATAAGAAGAAAGGAAAGCAAAACTTCCGCTCCAGGTGGGTACAAAATGCAATTTAATAAGCTTCAAATGGACATTTTATTTTGATAAACATGCGCTTACTGATCATGAACATTTTCCAAATATTGTCATGATTTAGTCCGAGCATGGAGGAAGGATATCCTTCCTCCATGGTCCGAGTAACTACTAAACTAGGACTCGGAGTAGGAGTAGGACCGGAAAGATTTTACTTTAATACCCCCACCAAAATCAGTCAGGAACACCAAATCTTGGAAAATAACCATCTATTTCTGTTCAGAATTGTATAAACACTTGGCACAACCTTGAATTTTTGAAATTTTGTTGGGACATTTTAGTGCAATATTAATATTATATTAGCCTTAGGCCTTAGGCCTTAGGGGAAGAACATTTGTGTTTTCTGTGTTAGAAGTTATTGGCACCATGTAGGCCAAAAGTCACTCAAAGTGTTCCTATACATGTTGATTTCTTCCTCATTTTTTACAGATTTTGCCGACGACATAAATCTTTAAATAACAGGTTGTGCCACATGTTTAGACAGTTGTAATCAATGAGGGTCGGTTATTTCTTTTTTCTGTTCTTGACCGATTTTGGTTCGGGGGGGGGGGGGGGGGTGGTTATTAAAGTAAAATATTTCTAACATTTCAATATACATGTACAGTCTTTTTAATATTTGAACCTTCTAAATTATATTTTTCTATTTTTCCCACCGACGATGTGGGTATATGTGCAAATGTCTTTAATTAACCCTAACCATCCCTAACCTGCCAAAATCAAACACCCCATTTGTGTTGAATTTTGTGTGATTGGGTACTGTAGAGCCTTGGCACCATCACTTTGCATGGGACTTGATGCCCTGATTTTGTCCAAGTACAAAGAATGTGCCATTGGTTTACTACACAGTGTTGGAGTTTGTGTGGTTAGGGAAGGATTCTAGTAAAAAGCCTTGGGCTGTTAGGTTAATGAAGAATGTCGTGTTAAGGATTTTTTTAAATATTTTTTTTTGCATTGGTTTGAATTTTTATCTGCTGTCTTTTTAATAGGAATTAAAGAATTCCATATCCGGTCATCACTTTAGACTTTAGTATACTGCCTTTTTAAAGGGGCCTGACCGACCCAATTTTATGTTTTAAATGGTTATTTTTTTCCAGTACAAATTAATACCTTCCCAAATTTTTCTTTGTACAGTAATACAAAAAAGGCATTATATTTCCCGACCAACCCTACTTGAAAGGTGAAAGGCCCTTCCACTTGTTTTGGGGTGTATTTTTTTATTGCACTATAGTACAATAGTGTACTGGTGAGGTCATGGCATGTTTATCGTGGTGTATGATGGGAGCAATAGGGGGTCATTTTAGCCCAAGTGTACACTAACTCTTGGAAGCAGACTACGCATAATGAAGCTGTCGACAAAATTCCAAATCTTTTCAGTGATCAAAATTGTTCCTCTTTACATTTTTTGACTAGAATGGGTATACCCAAAACTACAATATTTGGTTTTGTCACTCAAGTGTAATTCAATAAAGACTATTAAAGTATTCAAGTAAAAAATGACCCGCTAATGCTCCCATAATGCAACACGATTACGTCATCAGTACATGGGTCTATTGAACAAGAAAGGACTAAGAAGAAAAACCTCCTGATTGAATTTTTGTATAAGCCTAGATCCCCCCCCCCAAAAAAAAATTCATTTACCATCAATTGTCATTTCACTCTAATTTTTTGACCCCAATAGTTTAAAGAACTAGTAGGGAAGCCCTTACTCTATTAATTTGATTTTGACTTTCAGAAAAGGAACTACACTTACAAGTGAAAATAGAAACAATATTTTTGTCCCTACATGTACCTACCGACCCTATTTTCCCCAAAGTTTGTCACTATATTTGTATGTAGTAAAATATGTTGAATCAACTTTTTTCTTTCCTTGTCATTTTGCAGATGAGGGAACAGAATTGAACCAGCAAGTTCCAGTCCAAGATGTAGGAGATGTAGGAGAGCCACCAAGAAAACGCACACTTCGATCAGATGTCAGGAGAGAATGGAGGAAACGCCACATGTTCCCAGTATTATAAAACGTTGATCCTTAATCACATTAAATTTTTAATCACAATTTAAGTGTTTTAACATTGACTGGTTCGTTGATTTTTAGAACCCTGAGTTTAAATTCTTACCTACATGTAGGTACTTGTTGCGCAGATTTATCTTTTGCTTGATGCATGTTAAAACACATTTATAAAAAAAAGATTGAAAGTATATCTTGTCAAGTCATACAATGTATCAGGATGAAATATCAAAATAGGACCCCATCTGAATGTGTAATTATTGCAGGTGTAACATAATTCGAATATTGAGTGCTTGTTTTTGTTTTTTAGAGTAATACATGCTCCAATCTGATTTTGGTCCATGCTTAGAGATACTATATAGATGCTCTATTTTCATCCTAATAACCGACGTCCGTTTCAGACATTTACTTTTGAAATTAATATGTTTCTTTCTCATAATTTTCTTTTAGCAATTGATTAGTTAATTGTTTTCCACTATTTGTAGTAAATATTCCCCAATAGTGAGGAATAATCTCATGCCAACTTTTTGATTTTGAAAGATGATTTCTGAGACAGATTATTTTTAAAATTAATTGTGCAACACATACATAAAGTTTAATTTATCAAGATTATTTAATTACATGTTTCAGCAAACAAATCAGGTCGGTATGGATCACAATAAAGCCATAATAATTATGTGTTTCAGTTACATGTATAAAAACAATCACAATGTTCTTTTATTTTAAAAGAGTAATTCTACATTTAATTAGGGTTGCTATACATGTATCAAATGACTGGTACTAACCAATTTCTTATGTTCTTGTATATTATAGCAGCATTTCTAAATTATTATTCAGCTACCGTACATGTACATTGAATTGGCGTGAAATGACCAGAGGATCTGAGCATGGTAAATTTTTGCTACATACTCTGCTCACTTGAAGTGTATCCATTTTTTAATTTGTATTCAAAGAACACTTGACATCGGTAAATTCCAATAGTTTGAAATAGGTTGCATAATTTGTACTGCAGAGAAATTTAATTATGCCATTGCACATACATGTACATTTTATGCAACCTTTAAGGAGAATATTTGTAATTATATATGCTGGAAACAAAAGATATCTAAAAGAAAAGCACTTGTCCATGTTGATTATTTTGATTTTTTGTCCATAGTCATGTATACTAAATATTTCTACTATTATGTACTTTCATACTTTTTATTCAGCAATAAGTAAAATAAAAAAAATTAGGAAATGGAGCCTTTTTCAGTTCATGTGCCTTGTAAGACATGTATATTAATTATTGAAACCTGGTAATGCAGCTTATAAAAGCTTAAATACATTTTTTGTTTTAATATTGCGTAATATCACAAAATTGACCCGGTAACAAGAACATCACATCAGCATATAGTTGATGCACTATTCATTTACATGAGCTTTCATTAATTGCATACTTAAAATTGGTTATTGAATGAAGTCAAAAACCTTGAGAAGATTTAAAGTATCCATTTACTATATTAAAAATCATGCAATTTGCAAAGAAATGTTAATGTTGCATTAACGTGCACTTGATGTACCATCCATTAACATGGGTTTCCATCAACTATATGTTAAACAAATAATAAGTATCCCCTGTATTTTGCACCAGAAACTAAGACAACGGTCCCCCAATAGTCCCCCACAGATTAATTAGCATAAATTGTTAAATTGGTCAGGAAAGTCAAAATTACATTAAAGGGACACGTTGCCTTCAAATGTCATGAAATTTTACTGTTTAGAAATGTTCCTTATCTTTTATAAGAGTTGTTCATGCAAAAACACACGTATAATGTGTTGTAATTAGTGATTAGTGATTACGAAACAAAAAAATTGGCCGCTTACCCCTGACATCTGACCCGCGATACATAGACTTATTTCCAGTACTAAATACCACCGTCTAAATAATGCGCAAAATACGCTGTAAGAGTCTTTAGGCTGGCGCCGCAGCCAGTGGCCTTGTGAACCTATCAGATGATCGCCAGGTACAATTCTCTACCTCTCGACATATATCGCCAGTGCTGCGCGCCGTGCCACAGTACATCAAAATGGATCAACAGAACGTGCTTCAACCAGATGCGACTGGAAATACGACTGGTGAACACAGTCCGCCATTTTGTGGAGTCAAAAATTTGGTTCTACAAAATGGCGGACCGTTATTTGTCACGAAATTAAACAAAAACCACGCAATTTGAAGGAATAGTTATGTGAATCTTTATATTCTACTTTTAAAAAAGCTTCCCAACCATATCCATTTCAGTTTTATAGCCCAAATCGCAAAATCCAAAGCAATGTGTACCTTTAAATTATAGTTGATTTACCATTGTTTAACATGTATTTTCACCAACTACACGTTAAAAAATTAGTGTGCACCTCTCATATTTGGGGATATTTAAATTTTTGATGAGGGGTGTATACCCAACCAGTCTATGATAATTTTAGGTTGTCCCCACTGCTGTTGCACGAAAATCTAAAATTGAGCATATAAATGGCACATGCCCCATGGCCTAAATGGGCACCATGGGTAAACCCACTCCCAAGATTGAGTATAATTCAACGATTTCAGTTTCGAATTGTCCATAATATGGCGGCGGCAAAGTACTCACTTCGGCCGTACAAACAGCAGCAACTTTTCGCAGCATGTCCATTTTGCAACAAATGCAGTCAACAGCAGTGGTCAATTGTCGGAGGACGTTGTCTGTAATGCTGTGGAATGGAAAGGGTGTTAAACAAGTAAGACACACCCACACACGCACACAGTCACATAAACGGGTGCAATCGTGGACCTCCCATTGTTTCTCTTTTGTTTATACTCTAACTTTTTCGGAAGGCCTCACATTGGTTTTGTACACGATTTTCAATCGTGGACGTTAGGTCAAACGTGGACCCCTTTGTCTACGCTCGAATTCTTTTGTCCTAGGTCCACGATTGTCGGCATATACAAACTCACACACACACACACACTCCCATCATAGAAACCCTTTGTTAGAGCCCAGTAAGCGCCATCCAATCAGCATGCACATTGCGATACCTTATCGGGTACGTAACCTACGTATCCGTCCGTAATAGTTTTGCAATCTCCCTTTTAAGACGAAGACGTAAGTGACCTAGTAGAACCTAACCAAAACGTTTTTTGAACGTTTTGTGTTTGCTGGGAATGTCGTAGGCAGGCAGGCGCGCGCGCTATGGCTAGGACTAGAGGCGTCACAATGTTTATTTTAGATGTTCCACACATGCGCGCGCGCGTGCACGCGCGGTTATTTCCAAATAACCAATCAACGTTGGAAACGGAGTGGAAATATGGCGGCTGCTCGCAACATATGTACGTGAAGCGCGCAGCGGCCAATGCGCAATCCAGATTTTTATCAGTGGTTAATTTACATAGGTTTGTACACAAACATGGATGCGCCCAGCAGGCATCACTTTGTACATCACTTTGTACATGTCGGGAACTTGATATGGTACAAAGAATTTTGTAAAGGCCATTTCAGTGGGTGAATTTCTTTAAAACACTCACTGAATAACAAGAAATTGAAAATACATGTACAAGAAATTGTACACGTTAATTTTCCTATTCGAGGTCTTCGGATGCGCGCCACCTAGGGTGAACTTTCAGGCTCAACGCCGCCGCGCACCATGTCCAGCAGGGGGCCAATTTCATAAATCTGATAAGCATGCAAATGCTTCCTTGGAAAGAACTGGATTACTAACCAGATTTTCATGTGTGAAATATTGCTTTTGACTGGCATTCAGTTGTTTGCTTAGCATAAAATTACATGGACTTTTGGCTGGTAACCTGTTTTTACTAAGCAAGACATTTTTATGCTAAGCAAATTTTTGTGCTGAACAGCTCTATGAAATTGGCCCTGATCGCACCGGCGTGCACGAATACAACGCGTTGTATGGAGATCAATGGTAACGCGACAGCCACCATGCGCGCATGCACAAATTGAATAATTCATGATAGTAGTGACGCCTATACGACCTCTGCAATAAATTAGTGTTGTAGGCATAATTTATGATAAGTGTCATGCGCGATTAGAATTAGGGCCAGGATCAGCGCTGCCGGTGTCACGGTCTCATTTATCCGGTGTGCCAAGTTTTCCGGAACACTATTTAACGCTACTGAACCCTTACAAATACATCACTGCGCATGCATTTGTTAGGGTTCAGTAGCGTTAAATAGTGTTCCGGAAAACTGGGCACACCAGATAAATGAGACCGTGACACCCTTGTAAAAAGTGACATAAAGTTGTGCGCATGTGCCACTTTCACAGCCAGGTCAAATAAAATGCCTAATTCATTATGGTGACCCGCGACAGAGAGACGATAAAAAACCGGGAATTATTAATTAATTTTTACATTAGGGGATCTTTGATTTACAGCATTTCATTCATAAGGATATCCATGATGTAATCAACCCCAAAAGCCAAACAAAATGTGTGTGACAAGCGCGAAATTCAAACTCAAATACAGATGCTCCCGTTTCGTAAGTCATTGCCGAAGGGATGGTTTCCAGGACAGATTTGACAGTTAAATTGAATTATCCCAAACTTAGACAGTAGTTTGCTTAAAAGAGCAGGTTGTGATCTCATTGATCCATGTGTTTTCGTAAGGGCAAACCCAACAAGTGATAAAAACAAAAATTTGAATTATTATTATTTTTTATTTAACGGGTTTTCACAACGCGTCTTCGCGGTCTTGTATGATACCAAATTAATTAGTCTTATCTACTGTTCAATGACACATTTGGGGATACACGGTTCTAGACTACGGATTGAAGGGGTAAAAGCAATAAGTCTTGCTTATTGTTCGCAAGGTCCTAGATTCACGTACAAAAAGAAAACAATAGAAATATACTGAAACATTCCTAACACAACATTTATTGGATATTCTTCAGGTCTGAAGATTTTTTTAAACTATTGTTGCACAAAATAAACACGATGAAAAATTGATTATTAATACAACTATGTTCTTGTGGTTTTTTTTTTGGGGGGGGGGGTGGATCCAATTCGTGGATCATAGCTTTCGAATTAAAGTTTCAAAAACACACAGCATTACACAGTTATTGATTAATCATAAAAGTCAAAGATCAAGCTTATACATGTTATTATATATTGATATAATTGATTGATTATTCATAAAAATAAATAAAGCAAAACGATCTTATTTAATGTACCCGAGTTGGATAAATCGTATCGTTTTTACCTACATGTATATGGGATGGCTTTTTAACAAGATTTCTCATAAATAACTTGAATGGGCATCTCCAACTCTACAACAGCACTAGCTAGCAATCTGCACATGCATCATGGCATGCCTGTTATATATAACTCATGGCACGTTTAGTAACCTATTTGCATCGCTGTGGTTTCGGGCTCCAGATTCTACATGTCTTAGTATGGGTGGAAACGATTCTTTGCTCCGGAAACTCCTATAGCCCGCATCCAATCCCCATAAAGCCGCCCCTAAAGACAGCCTTACCCCCATATCTCACCCCATATCTCACCCCAACTCTCAAAGTTTCCGTGTACTGGACGCGCTTAAAATCTTCTCTTGAAATTTAGAGATGTTGTCTTTGCTTTGAATCTCGAATCCAACGATCCTTAAAAAGCTCCATTAAAGCCTGCTACCGGAGGGCGATTGCTATTATCAGGGCTCACCACGCCCTTTGGCATTCGTACTTTTCAAAACGTCAAGAAACCACCATACCCGTGTGATTCTTAAGGGTCCGATGTGTTACCTGTTTGCAATGGCCACTCATCACCTGTTGGCCCGTAGTTCCCAATAATTTATAGTGCAATGGCAACCCCGGTTTTTCCCCCGAGAGGTCTAAGATCTCGATTCCTGGGGTAAAATGATGCAGTACAGTCTCAGTCGATGGCCTGGGGCCATCATGCTTATGAACGGCTTGTACAGCAGGGAGCTTCTATCGGGGGTTGCAGGACTAAAGAGGTAACCGTCCGTCAAGCCGTAGCTCCTATCAGCTGTCATATTGGCCATTCGCTCAACAGCTTCCGCTGGATCCATCTTATACTCTCCCAGTATGGAAACAATAAATTATTATCAAAGACGGTTTATTTTTCCTCAGCGTCTTTCCGACGTATGACTGAACAAGCGACCTCCCCCTAAGTTTTCGCGATCTCATAGGTCTTGGTGTACCCCAGGTCGGTGTCTTGATCACGTGTCCGACATAAAAGTAGGAAAAGGCAAAATCTGTGCAGGATGAGGCGTCGAACGAAACCCTTCCCCCATCTCTAAGCAAAGTTTGCGACGCGCCGCTTGATCTGGCCCGTTAACTACCTGACCTTGTCCGAAATTGTTTTTTCTTGTTTTTGTCAACATAGGAGTCCACTGCGGCCGCTGCTAAATTCTGCTGACCACCACGATCGACAGATCTTTCCCACCCAGAATTGAGCTGCCAAATCTATACAACTGCGTCCTACCCCTATAGAATCATGTTCAATCAAAAACTTAACAATATCCCATAGAATTGTTTTGGCGAGGTCCACAGCCGACATCATGTATTACTCAAGAAATGGCATTAAAGGGACACATTGCTTTGGATTTTGCGATTTGGGCTATAAAACTGAAATGGATATGGTTGGGAAGATTTTTTAAAAGTAGAATATAAAGATTCACATAACTATCCCTTCAAATTGCGTGGTTTTTGTTTAATTTCGTGACAAATAACGGTCCGCCATTTTGTAGAACCAAATTTTTGACTCCACAAAATGGCAGACCGTGTTTACAAGTCACATTTCCAGTCGCGGCTGGTTGAAGTACGTTCTGTTGATCCATTTTGATGTACTGTGGCACGGCGCGCAGCACTGGCGATTATGTGTCGCGAGGTAGAGAATGGTACCTGGCGATCATCTGATTGGTTTACAAGGCCACTGGCTGCGGCGCCAGCCTAAAGACTCTTACAGCGTATTTTGCGCATTATTTAGACGGTGGTATTTACTACTGGAAATAAGTCTATGTTTCGCGGGTCAGATGTCGGTGGTCAGAGGCCAATTTTTTGTTTTGTAATCACTACTCACTAATTTCAACACATTATACGTGTTTTTTTGCATGAACAACTCTTACAAAAGATAAGGAACATTTCCAAACAGCAAACTTTCATGACATTTGAAGGCAATGTGTCCCTTTAACTGCCCCACTTTCTACAACTATAGCATGACAAAGCATCTAATGATATAAGCCAGACAACTGGAATAAATTAATATTGGTTTGCTCCACGAGATAGTAAAGGTGCTCGTGGCTTCGCCACTCGCACTTGTCTTTTTTTCGTGTTACCAGCATCCGGGGTGCCACGCGCGCCTTAACTAAAGGCTAGCCTCAAGTGGGCTTGGACCCAAATCCACCCACGTACAAATGATGTTGTGGTACCAAGGTTTGTTATAGGGTCCCGTTCTGTAACCACATTAAAACTCTGTTCGAAACATTTTGTATACCACCAATTGTGAAATTGTAAACGGTACATTTGCAAGGACGTTCTGTAGATGTACAGCGCTACCTCACCTTTTGACTTGTTCATTGACGGAGCATTTACCGTTATCTTACATGAATCTCATCTGAATCCCATCATGCGGCAGCTGGCCAATCAGAATTGCGGACATTTGCGTGCGCAAAGGCCACCTTACATTGCCATGTTTTACTCCCAAACGCACGTTCCTGATCATATCTTATTTCCTGGACAATTCATGCACAACACTAATTTTATCCAAACATTCTTAAATAGCACATCCCTGCCCATTTTAAAACCGAAACAACCAGCGGGGAACCATGTCCATGTGCATGATGGGCTCTCGCACTGTTTGCAAGGTTGCACGGTAGCAAACGTTGTAGTCCAATGTAGAAATGCACAATGATGGTGCACATAATTAGGCCCTACAGCTTACAAATGTGATAGCCCACAATATTGTGTTAGTACACAAAATACACTCCGTGATTGCAATGTCATTGTAAATTACGAATCATATTCGTAAATCCATCTTCACATCCAAAAATCCATCTTCACACGAATCATATTCTGTGGATGCACAGAACAGTCCACGAATCATCTCTCTACAAACACACAGCCCTTGTAATGGCAATTGACATCGGATCGCTTGTGAAATAGGATAATGTTGATGGTGACTCTTCCCTTTTCTCAAAAAATAGCTTTCAGCTGGGTTTTAACTCATTTCCCAAATGTAGTAATGTCTGTTAACCCTATCAATACCGCGCGCGCCACCTGGGCTCAATGTTGCAGGGACGTTCGCAACCATCGTGCTTGCTTGGCACATGAATATATTAGCTTTACACGACCAGCGTTCTCTGTTGGCACGAGCTACTATTGTTTGCAACTGAAATGTGAACAGCGCCCTCACTTTGGGCAGCGCGCTGTGCGGTTGGTTTCACACTTTAAAAGGCACGCGCGCGAAACACTCTTTGCATCCCCACGCGCCACTTAGCCGCTGTCATGGCCGAAAACGCTTCCAAGATTTTGGAGGAAATCTTCGCAGATAGCGGTTCAGATATGTCCGATGATGAATCTTCTCTAGCAACATCTGACGAAAGTGATGGAGAAGCAATCCCTACCTTGTCAACTTCGTCGGGAAAGCCAAACTTCAGGTAGGGAGGTTCCTAAAACTGTAGTAGGTTCAACTTGGCTAGTCTCGAAATGTTTCGCATCCGTCATTCATGTCTAACGTTATATTTACCATGGAGGAAGACTGTAATGTAACCTTTGCTTTTTGATGTTCTTTCGCAGGGAAAATCATAAAAAGCACTGATGAACGTTGAAGTTTGCATTGCATAATCCGATGGAATCCAATTAGAAATTGATGAAAATATTGAATTTGTACCTGAAGTATGCAGAGTCAAGTGTGATGATTTTGCATCAAAATCAAAGTTCAGATAGGACAGCAAATGCAATGCTGACAAGAAAAAGCACATTTCAATTACACTGAATTGGGCCTTATTCAATTACTAAAAAGACTGGCGGCAATAATAATCTATAAAAAGGAGGAGATTTGAATGTAATTAAAAACTATATTAATTAATGTACATGAACCCCCGAAATCAAAATATTAATCACAATTTCCTATAAGAACATTGGTCTGCAAATGAACAGCAGCCTCGTACATGTTTCTGAATGTGCGTATTTTTTACTTGTTAGCTAAGATTGATAAGTAAGATACTCAAAATATTAACTACAAAGTACAATCTGTGTCTTATGTGAATTTAGGGATAAAAGGCCTACAGCAATTGAATCATGGCTGCACTTATTTAAGTGGGAACACTAGATATGAGCATCCAAAAACAGCATTGTAAGGACAGCTTGTCATTAAAGGTAATACAACATTTGCGACCACCCCCCCCCCCCACCCCACCCCACCCCCCACCCCACCCCACACAGACAAGAAGAAAACTATACCTCATTATTATGAATGACCGTACTTGACAGTCAAGAATAGTCTCGAGCATCCTGTGAAATCAGGGCACCTGGTGTGCTGTTCTGTTTAACCAAACTGACATTTTGTAGCAATTTCCAAAGATGGTTGGCCAACCGTCGTCCAAAAAAATACTAAACCCCGGATCAATCCGTTTGACCCAAAAAACAAAAGCTAATGTTGTATACTACCTTAAAGAAAATGTGCCTTGAAATGAATAGCGTCCCATTACATTTTGGAATGTTCCTATTTCAGGTGTGGATGGAGTAAAGCAAGCACCTCCTACAGCAAGCGCCCACCGATGAACTTCAGTGAAGAGACTGGCTGTACGGAAGATTTCAGTCACCTGTCACCCATGCAGATCTTTCAGCTCTTCTTCTGCCAAGCAGTGTGGGAGTTGATGGTGGAGGAGACCAATCGCTATGCCGACCAAACAATGTGTGCAGATGCAGCCAATCATCAGCCTACCTGGACTCCAACTACTGTTCCTGAAATGATGGCATTCATGGCCTTGCTTCTGTGCATGGGTATCAACAAAAGGCCTCGCTACAGCATGCACTGGTCCAGGTCCGAAGTTCTGCGAAGTCCCCTGTATTCGGCGACCATGTCTCGCAATCGATTCACTGCGATCCTTCGATTTTTCCACCTTGCCAACAACAGAGCTCAACCAGGTGATGCTCCCCGTGACAAACTGTCCAAGGTTCGCCCGCTGCTCGACATTGTATTGCCATCCTTTCCTCGCATTTACAAGCCAGGCCGAAACCTCTCACCGGATGAGACAATGATAAAGTTCAAAGGCCGACTTGGTTTCAAACAGTACATGCCACGAAAGTCCGCCAAATGGGGATTGAAATGTTTTTCATTGAACGAGTCAGAAACCGGTTATACATGTGCCTGGAAGGTGTTCACGGGCTCTCAGCCCACATCAAAAGAATCTAGTCAACCCTCCTCCGTTGGTTATGCTTCAACACACCACCCACCTAATGTTCCATCTGCTGGGCATGTAGTCCTCGACCTTATTAAAGGACTCGAACATAAAGGACATTTCATTTTCATGGACAATTGGTACACGAGCCCGGCTCTCGTCTGCAAGTTGTCACAGTTAAAGTTCGGAGCTCGTGGAACTGTACGCTACACCTCACAAGGGATTCCAGATTGTGCAAACCCAAAAAAGTACCCCATGAGAAGAGGTGCTGACCCCCAGTTTTACACCAAAGCCGGGCAACTGTGCGTCGTTTGGCAGGATGCCAAACGTGTAACTCTTCTCACCAATTTTGGAAACTGCGATATCGACACGAAAGACATTCGGAGCAAAAACAGTTTGAGTGGACTTCGTACGATCAAAAAACCTGCTGTCGTCAATGATTATAATAAATACATGGGAGGAAGTGATCTCGCAGCACAAATGTGTCAGTACTACTCGCACCCTCACAAATCGATGAAATGGTGGAAAAGAGTTTTCGTGACCATTCTGGACATCTGTTTGTTGAATGCTACCATTGTATACAACAGCATCCCTACAAACCAGCACTTGACCACTTTGGATTTCAGGGTCAAGGTGATAGAAGAACTTCTTTCCACCTGGAAGCACAACCCAGCTCAGCATGCCAGTCAAGTGTCCTGTGGTTCCAGCCGCTTTCCAAATCATCACTATCCTGGGAGAAATGTTGCTGGCAAAAAGCGCAACTGTGTTGTTTGCAGTACCAGAGCCAAGCGGAAACAAACTCGCATGATTTGTAAACAGTGTGACAAACCAATGTGTGTAATACTATGCTTTGAGAAGTTTCACAGTTTGTGATAAGCATTCGCCCGAGTAGGTTTTATTGCGGTCCCCCCACCCCCCCCCCCCCCCATTTCAATGTTGGAGTGATGGTGCACACACCGCCACCCAACATTGAATCGGGGGGGGGGGGAGGGCCTTCATTTGAACTTTTAACTGCATCCATAGTGTACCCATTTTTTATGTTGGTGCAATTACCCTCAGTCCGGATTTCCTTCATTTTGATTAAAATGTTCACACATACCTGGGATGTTAAGTTTTTTTTTAAAGGGGTAGTTTAAAAACCATATCATAGGCCAATATTATCATTTTTATTAATCTAATAGTCATTGTTTTGGGGGTACTGTCAATCCCATATGATTCAACACCACTTCAAAGGAGAGTGGCCTTTCATTACATTGCCTTGCGAGGGCGCTATACACTAAAACTTTGCAAAAAGTGCTTGGTCAAGAACTGGTCATGTCATGTACATTACTGTGGTAACCAAAGCATAGTGACAAAATATGCCTTGGTACTGAAAGGGTTATTTAGGCAATGCAGCCCCTGCCCTTAGGGCTGTTCATATTCGAATAATTTAGTATTCGATTATTAGAAACTGAGTTTCACCGAATATTTGAATATTCGATACGGAGTGTTTTACGGGCGGCAATCGATATTATGGACCACCCGATCGACATTTTTGGCATGCGCCTGTTGTATCAACATCACTACGGGTAAGTGTAAAGTTCTGATAAAAATGAGAAACCCAACTCCAGCCTGTTTAGGTTTTTTCTTTCTTTTTTTTTCTTTTCTTTTCTTTAGTGTTAAGGCCTTTACGGACGGGAACGATAAACATCCGTCCACAAAAGGTTACCGTCGACAAAAATGTATTTGACACTGCTACGTACCGTTGTGACCTTACTATATTAACATTTCTTAGTATCAGAGTTGTATTTGTACAGGCATTTAAAAAAAAATATATTCTAACCGGCAAAGGTATTCGAATATTCGGTCTATTCGGGGCAACCCTACTTGCGCCCTGGATACTTTACTCTCAAATGTTCCGACTACGCGTATTCCAGAGATCCACACATCTCCCTTGCTCCATTATTGTACCCCGTAAGAGGGATAGGCCTACTCCCTTATTTAATCTCTTTATTTAAACCCTTTGATCCTGCTGGTCCTGTGGTAGTCTTGGTTCCAAGACCTTCGTGTTCCTATTTTTCCTTCCGAACGAGGGCGCTGTTTCTCAGTAAATCGATTCGGATTGTATTCGATTCTAAAATGTTTGATATATTACGCGCTCTGACAAGAATCGATTACTGTAACTCCGTGATTGATCGCGCGCTCGCCGCGCCCGCCGGTGACAGCCTGTAAATTGCGCCCTCTGTTGATGACAAGTATCAGACAGTAACGTCTTGGAACCAAGACTAGTCCTGTGGTGGCAGCCTCACTTGTAGCATTTTCTCTTACCCTCCATTTGGGGCCATGTCTCTTCCCGCTGTTGTCATGATTCTCCAATTGGCCTGCACCATTCCATGCATCTTCTATGGAGGCCTGGAAACACTTGATGGGTATCTGATCTTGCGCCGCACTATATGCTTCGACCTTCTGAAAAAGTATCAATATCGTACACTGTTAATGATTAAAGGAACCATGCTTCTCAAATTGACCGGATCACATTTTATTTCATAAATAAATTCATTTATATGTATTAAATGTGAATTAACACTGTGAATGGCCTGGATGTGATTTCTCTACAAAAATGGAAAGGTGACTCGCCTGGATGTGATTTTGGTAGGGATTACCCAATATCACATCCACACCACCAAAATCACATCCGAGCCAGAAATCACATCCAGGATTAAGTCGTTAAAGTCCAAGATCACATCCTGTGTTAGCACCTTGCCAAAATCACATCCACTGTCTGGCCACTTAACCAAAATCACATCCAGTGTCTGGGCCCTAGCCAAAATCACATCGTGTTTTCGCACCTCTTCAAAATCACATCCAGGATTAAGTCATAAACCCCAATATCACATCCTGGTTGCCCACTAGTCAAAGATCACATCTGTCAAAGGGGATTGACAGCTCTATTATTCAATATCACATCCTTGTGGTCAGGCGCACAGCCATAAAGCCAAGATAATAATCCCTGACTATAACAGCTATGTTTACCAATTAATTATGGGTCAACAGTGGCCAAGATAATTAGTTTGTCTGTAGCCAGACCATGCTTACCGTTATGATTACATGTACATGTTCTGTTATGTGTTGCTACATGTAGGGCATTATTTTTAGTGTAGAAAACGCCTGTTAAAACAATTTAATGATATTTATTTGATTGATAGTCTCTGAAACTAGATCTTGGAAGATTATTTTCCTGGGTCTTTTGAAGTCATGGTAATATATTTTCCTCAACAGAAAATTGTTCATTGCAAGCGCATGTTTGTAGACGAAGCCATCCAATGGAAAATTAGTAACTAGGAAAACACAACCTCCATGAATGAACCTACAATTGTATCTTTAATGGCGTAACCAATACCAGTCTCACAAAGACTATATTTTTACCGTTTGATTGGTTGATTTCCCCATCCATACTGTAATTCCTCACATCTGCCTGTCATACCACTCAACCTAATAACATAATTGATGATGGAAACCTGCAACACCCCCTTATATGCTTTGAGCAACGTTTGTATTAAAAGAAGTGAGCATTGTTGTAATATGCCAAAGAAACCACACACATATTAAAACTATATTTATAACAATTTTGCAATGCATGACGGACAATTTCTATTTGATTTATTATTGTGTCATTCCTATAAACCCACAACTTATTGTTTTGTTCACAATGGCACAATACAATGTTTCTTTCAACACAATTTTCTGAAATACCTTTTTGGATTTTACTCTTTTACATGTATTATATGGACGCATCCAAATTAAAGCAAATCAAATGAATCAAACCAATATAATCGTGGAAAACCACAATTTGTTAACTTAAATTATAATGTAAATTGTCAGTAGCTACCTTTGTTGGGCTTAGATTAAATTCAGAAAAAAATGACATCATGTGCTGTTATGTTTAAGAAGTAAAACAGGAGTCGTCCCTGAAAAGACTTATGTTCCCAATATGGAGGCTACTTATTTATTTTTCAGAAAATCAATATTCACAAATAGATAGATACACATAACAGGGATACACATGTACATGTACAGTTAATTAAAAGCAAAACAGTTGATCCTTTCTGGGATAGCCTAATAAAGCAATTTTTAAGGTGTATTTCCATTGGGGTACCGGCGGTCACATGGAGTCCACAGACAATTAAGACAGTTTGTGCACAAACTCCAAATAGAACGCTTCAACTTGGTATGAAAATACCTCATTTTCATTTTAAAAATGACAGTTGCCAATGCATGACATTCATGTATTATTTGACATTGCTCAACCGTTAATCCTTTTGAATTATGATATATGGTCATGCCTGAAGATTAAAGTTCTTGTTTAGCTTCATTTTCAAATCTTTAAAAATTCATTACTGCAAGTTATTTCATCTAATGAATACATTGATTTGAATTGTTCGTATGTTAAAATGCGACCCCGTATTTATGTACACTGAACAACTTTACAATTTCCCGAACACTTTTCACTACTTGTTGCAATTTCTTTGTCGTGACAAAACCAAAATGAAGCCATCGCAATAATAATTATACCGCTAAATCACACTGGAATCAATTTGAACGATTTTGCATCCATATTTCACATTAAAAAAGTACTGATAGACTTCATAATTAGGCATAATTTTCACGTCAGAATCTTTCACAGACAATTGCATCTTGCAGGTCTCCATGTTAATTAATGCAATAGAGTCGGCCGACGGATATGGACAATCAACTGCCATGAACACACTTCTGTCAAAAAATATAAATTCGGCTCTGATTGGCTGACGTGTATAGGGTCGCATAAAATATGAATTAACCCATATATCAAACATTCGCTTTGTAGCATGTGATGGGCTCCATTGATAATCTAATTCCACCAAGTGCGCTCCCACAGTATCCTTGTTATCATACATACATGTACATACAAATTATTTACTTCTTGAAAAGGCTTTAGTTGTCAGCTGAGCTAGACCAGATGACATTTTAACCTGTTTCACAACATCGTACATAAATTACTCCAATGATGAACATGGCGATGAGTGGTTTAAAATTGTAATTGTACGACCGTCTTCCACAAAATGGGGGATTTTCCCTTTTGGGAAAACTGCACCATCATCACAAGACACGAAGCAGTATGGTTGTTTTTGTAGATGCAACATTACTCACATGAAAATAATCCTTTAAATAGAGAAAACATATCCTTTTCAACCCTAGTGGGTTTGAGTATAATTATAAAACACACTCCTCCCATGTCCAGCCAAGATAATCCCCATAATCACTTAAATAAACAAACTCCTGTGACCAACACATCTCCCTGGATGAGTGTTGGAACTATTTTCATTGCAACATATGTGATGGCTAAACAGACAGTAATGATCGTTCTCTGTCATTTCTTTATTGATTTTTACCATTAGAAAAAGAAAACAAAACAACATCCCACACATGTAATGATTTTAATATTTATATCGGCTTATATCATGATATTAAGTTGCACAAAAATGAAGTGGATTCATTCAGGCAGGATCGCTTATCATACTCCTAATGGGATTAGTGCTGATAAGAATCCTAATCTCCCAGGCTGCTGACTCTGCTTTAGACCAGTCAATAGGGTTGGTCAGGTTGGCCTTCTAATCAAAGGATGCAGTGTTGTAGTCAAGGCCACAACCTCCGAGGCCGAGGCCAAGACCGAGGCCACAACCTCCGAGGCCGAGACCGAGGCCGAGGCCACAACGTCCGAGGCCAAGGCCGAGGCCGAGGCCACAACGTCCGAGGCCGAGGCCGAGGCCGAGGCCGGTTACTAAACACGTAATAAACTAATAATCCACTCAATCAAGGTTAAAGGCAGTGTGTATGATTGGTCATTGTTGCAATTTTCAGAAATGGGCGGATTTGGGGGTTAGTATTTTATAGGAAATATCGTTCCACTGACCTGTTCAAAGTTGTGCGTTGTTGGATGGCGAGAAAAACGAGAGAAAAACGGCGCTCGTTTTCAACCGTCGGGCGGATGATAGCCTTTAGTCAACAAGACGCGCGTGGCTACCTGGACACGTGACGCGCCCCGAATGCCAGCATGTCCGGGGCGCGCCACTCGTCCGGGTAGCCACGCGCGCCTTGACTAAAGCCTACAGGGCAGTTTTCCAACGATTGAAAACAATATAAATTTCCACTTTTCTTGACAACGACAGCACACCTGGTGCTATCATTTCACACGATGATTGAGACTACTATTAACTTACAGGCTAGTAAGGTATTTCGTAATAATTCAGTAAAAACAAATTAGAGGATTACCAATCGTGTACACTCCCCTCATTGTTGGATTTTTAATTTTATTTTCAAGTCACGTCAATAGCAGGTTCCTTAAAGGATATGTTTATTGCATTTCAAGAACATAAGGGTCTCCAGCATCTATTGGGATAGCATCTTAGTCAATGGCTACATGTGCTTTTGAAGCCGTTAAAGTTTGTTTGTCCCAGATTTGCATGAAGAATGTCATCACATGATATTCAACAGATGCTATGATAAGCTATAATGTTTATAGTTAATTGTGGTTCTGCCATCAGCTTAAAAAAAAAAAATGAATTTTCAAAAATGCGAATATTAAGGGCACAAATTTGAGTGTTGTACATGTACATGTAAGCACTTTGCAATACGTGTACACATCATACACAACAAAAGACAGAGGACAATGCCTATATGTGCCACATGCAGTTTTTTTCATCAACTCTTTTAAATAATGTACATGAGTTATATCCCTTTCAGAACACATCCATGTTGAGTTGACAACCAGATCCAACGAAATGAACTTACTTAAAAACATTTTATGACTTATATTTTTGGGTGCATTAGAAATTATGGAAAGAATTGTGTACAATTTGGCTGAACAACAGTTTTTATATGACTTGATTTACAATCCATATGAACATTAAGTGGTTGAAAATCCGAACAGTTCCTATTAGTTTCCATTGTACTCATGCAAGTAATTTTTAAGGGCCCGAACTCTGCCGACTTGTGATTCGATCATTTTGTTGGGCAACAATTATGTATGTCATGATGTTTACTTCATTTTGACATTATTATTTGGATCGCAGCTTATATTATCCTTGACTACGTGTATTTTAGATTGTTATGTTCTCTATTTTTCATCTCATGTGCTGTGTTAAAGGGACACATTGCTTTGGATTTTGCGATTTGGGCTATAAAACTGAAATGGATATGGTTGTATGGGAAGCTTTTTTAAAAGTAGAATATAAAGATTCACATAACTATCCCTTCAAATTGCGTGGTTTTTGTTTAATTTTGTGCAGGATGAGGCGTCGAACGAAACCCTCCCCCCATCTCTAAGCAAAGTTTGCGACGCGCCGCTTGATCTGGCCCGTTAACTACCTGACCTTGTCCGAAATTGTTTTTTCTTGTTTTTGTCAACATAGGAGTCCACTGCGGCCGCTGCTAAATTCTGCTGACCACCACGATCGACAGATCTTTCCCACCCAGAATTGAGCTGCCAAATCTATACAACTGCGTCCTACCCCTATAGAATCATGTTCAATCAAAAACTTAACAATATCCCATAGAATTGTTTTGGCGAGGTCCACAGCCGACATCATGTATTACTCAAAAAATGGCATTAAAGGGACACATTGCTTTGGATTTTGCGATTTGGGCTATAAAACTGAAATGGATATGGTTGTATGGGAAGCTTTTTTAAAAGTAGAATATAAAGATTCACATAACTATCCCTTCAAATTGCGTGGTTTTTGTTTAATTTTGTGACAAATAACGTATACGGTCCGCAATTTAGTAGAACCAAATTTTTGACTCTACAAAATGGCGGACGGTGTTCACCAGTCGTATTTCCAGTCGCATCTGGTTGAAGTACGTTCTGTTGATCCATTTTGATGTACTGTGGCACGGTGCGCAGCACTGGCGATATGTGTCGCGAGGTAGAAAATTGTACCTGGCGATCATCTGATGGGTTTACAAGGCCACTGGCTGCGGCGCCAGCCTAAAGACCCTTACAGCATATTTTGCGCATTATTTAGACGGTGGTATTTAGTACTGGAAATAAGTCTATGTTTCGCGGGTCAGATGTCAGGGGTCAGCAACAAATTTGTTGTTTTGTAATCACCACTCACTATTTACAACACATTAATTATACATGTTTTTTTGCATGAACAACTCTTATAAAAGATAAGGAACATTTCCAAACAGCAACATTTCATGACATTTGAAGGCAATGTACGTGTCCCTTTAATTGTTAAATATATCCAAGTGGTCTAGAATTTAGAAACTCTAAAAACTTGGTTGATAATATATATACACATGTACTTTGCATATGTCCAATTCAAGTAGCCTTTTTATAAGAAGATTACATGAAAACCTATGCATGTACATGTACTTTTTCTTAGAATTTATTGCACTACATCACGAAGGAAGGAATAGAGCAGGCTGTGAATGGCTCAAGATACATGTACTTGGCTGATTTGAACAAATGGAGTACCAGAAGTACATGTACATTGTTCTGTTTACATGCACACAGGGCCACCTACACACAGTTTGTATACTACATGTGTGATGTGTAGGTGCATGCTGGCATCTTCCTCAGCCAGTTTCCAGGAATTGCCCATTCAAACCCCACTACTTAATTCCTCTTATCAGTTGTGTCAGTGTTTGTTATGCAGATCAGAGAGCCATAAAACCTGCATGTACATGTATGCATGCCCATAGATGTGCATCATGTACTGTATGCTGAAATGCTTGCTCATCAGGGCTTCTCAACCTAAACACTTTTACAGTACACTGGGTACACTGCAGAGCCCTTATTTTTAGTATTGAAAAAAATGCTTGAAGCATGTTTCTTCCCATATGTGATTGGGTAGGATTTTGTCATCTCACGTCAAGTTTCATAACAGTGGACCCATCGGTGCTCATTTTAGAGCCAAAAAGCTAAATTTAATTATTATACTTTATTAATGGAACAAGTACCGGTACCCTAAAAATGTAATGTTTGGCCATAACATTTGAAATTTTGCATGAAGGTCCTTTTTCTTCCCTTATGTGATTGGGTAGGTAATTGTTGCGACATCTCGCGTTAAGTTTTATAAAAGTCAACTCATCGGTGTTCATTTTAGAGCCAAAAAGCAAAATGTCATTATTATACTCTAAATGGAACAAGTACCCTAAAAGGTCATTTTTGGCTATAAAATTTGAAATTTTCAATGAAGGTCCTTTTTCTTCCAGTATATGATTGGGTAGGTTGTTGCGACATCTCACGTCAAGTTTTATAAAAGTCAACTCATCGGTGTTCATTTTAGAGCCAAAAAGCAAAATGTCATTATTGTACTTTATCAATTGAACAAGTACCGGTACCCTAAAAGGTCATTTTTTGCCATTACATTTGAAAATTTGCATGAAGTTCCTTTTTTTTCCCATATGTGATTGGGTAGGTTGTTGCGACATCTCACGTCGAGTTTTATAAAAATCAACTCATCGGTGCTCATTTTAGAGCCAAAAAGCAAAATGTCATCATTATACTCTAAATGGAACAAGTACCATAAAAGGTCATTTTTTGCCATAACATTTGAAATTTTGCATGAAGTTCCTTTTTCTTCCCATATGTGATTGGGTAGGTTGTTGCGACATCTCACGTCAAGTTTCATAAAAGTCAACTCATCGGTGCTCATTTTAGAGCCAAAAAGCAAAATTCCATTATTGTACTTTATTAATTGAACAAGTACCGGTACCCTAAAAGGTCATTTTTTGCCATAACATTTGAAATTTTGCATGAAGTTCCTTTTTCTTCCCATATGTGATTGGGTAGGTTTGTTAATGTTGCAACATCTTACGTCAAGTTTCATAAAAGTCAACTCATCGGTGCTCATTTTAGAGCCAAAAAGCAAAATGTCATCATTATACTCTATAAATGGAACAAGTACCCTAAAAGGTCATTTGAGGAAAATCTATTACCGTGACTTCAAAAGACCCAGGAAAACGATCTTCCAAGATCTAGTTTCAGAGAGTATCAATCAAATCAATATCATTAAATTGTTTTAACAGGCGTTTTCTACCTCTATGTGTCAACACTAATAATAATGCCCTACATATGTAGCTACTGGTACACATAACAGAACATGTACATTGTGTACATGTAATCATAATGGTAAGCATGGTCTGGCTACAGACAAACTAATTATCTTGGCTACTGTTGACCCATAATTAATTGGTAAACATAGCTGTTATAGTCAGGGATTATTATCTTGGCTTTATGGCTGTGCGCCTGACCACAAGGGTGTGATATTGAATAATAGAGCTGTCAATCCCCTTTGACAGATGTGATCTTTGACTAGTGGGCAACCAGGATGTGATATTGGGGTTTATGACTTAATCCTGGATGTGATTTTGAAGAGGTGTGAAAACACGATGTGATTTTGGCTAGGGCCCAGACACTGGATGTGATTTTAGTTAAGTGGCCAGACAGTGGATGTGATTTTGGCAAGGTGCTAACACAGGATGTGATCTTGGACTTTAACGACTTAATCCTGGATGTGATTTCTGGCTCGGATGTGATTTTGGATAATCCCTGCCAAAATCACATTCTAGCTCCAATATCACATCCACCAAAATCACCTTTCCATTTTTGTAGAGAAATCACATCCAGGCCATTCACAGTGTAAAAGCCAAACTGGTTTAAGCGAAGTTTTAGTGTGATTATTTGCCGCTCAAAAATTGACCCCCCCTTTTTGAAATTTGTTGAGACTCAAATTGAGGGCGCTGTTCGTGACGTAGACCGAGGCACCGAAATTCATGGATCGACTCGATAGTATAGTCTGGACCCGGCCCGTATACACACACTAGGTCTACACGTGCAATTTCGTAAGTTGCAACAACAACTAACATCGAACTTACCCTGATTTTCTCCCTTTTAGCGAAGGGGAATGGGCCGTTTAACTGCTTTCGCCTTTATCTTACTCACATCTGGGAACTTTGTTGGGATGGCAGTGGACTTGAGCATATTTTTAATGGTCATCCCAAAGGATTTGAAAATACCAGTATCGAAACACGACGGCTCAAAGTGGTCGCTACATAACGCTGAAAAGCTGCTGGGCCGGACCTCTTTGCTCTTGTCACCTTCACTTTCGCCGTCCGAATTCTCCGATATTTCGCTTCAGTTGGAAATACATGAAGGCTTACTCCACCCGTCGTTGTTTTGCTGCACCCAGCAGCATGCACACACCTTGTCGGCATGGCCGAAAAACCACTATATTTTGCTTAGATTTTGGACGAAGAATTTTTGCCGTACAATGTACACACAATGCATACCCGTGATGAATGGGTAATGTGCCTCGATCTACGTCACACACTTATGTTAATGAGGGTCCCACTCAGGGGGCGGAGTAGCTTGGACAAACATTTTCAAAAATTGTTTTCTCATATTTAATCGGGGAAATAATTGTCTCTGGACACAAAATATCATTGTCAAGATAATACTTGATTGTTTTAACCAGGAATAATGCAATATATATCCTATATCATGTTTCCTTTAAGGGTCGATTATACTCGAATTCACTAATGGATGAAACTCAGGACATAGTTTTGTGACTTTTTGCCACAGCTTCACCCCTCATTGCCAGATACTGAGTTGGTTTGGGCAAACCGGCATCATGGGTTAAACAGGCCCAAAGAAACATATCAACCATACAATCAATGGACTCCCAGGTCCCATACATGTATGTCAATTGGTACCCAGGTCAACATTAATGAATAGGCCACCCAGGCCCAGGGCCAATCAGGCCAGAATCAAATTATATTGGTCATACCTGTGGAGAACAGCTCTGTTTATACTATGGAAGATACAACACATCTAATTAACCCCCTGGGGTACATAAGAGGTAGTGGCTTCTCCCTTACACAATTTTAAATAAAAAAATATCAGCAAAAATATCCATAACACTAATGACACATGTCAAATCATCTGAGTTGGCTGTATTCGCATCCTCTTATGGGTGCCACTTTAAAATCTGCAAGAGAAGGCAGGAGCCGGATGGCGGTGGATAAACTGAACCAGTTTGCTCAAAAGGCTGTGACAGAATAAAACACACACATGCATTTTCCCACCTAAACTGACACTAATTTCCAAAGCTGTGGCCTGATTGATCTAAGGTTGATACTACATCTGATTGGTTAAAACTCTTGGCTGTGATTGGTTTAATCCATAAACAACTAGTGCTAGGATCTAGTCTTATTCTCTAAAACGCTTTGCTTAAACGCGAATAAAGTATTTTCTGACGCGTCTGCGCATCTGAAATAGAAACAATAATAAAATACAACATTAATCCTTGTGATTAGGAATTCCGCTTTACCGCAGCAGCGCAGGACAGATTTAGCTCCGTGTGTCCGACTTGGTGGGGCATGTCAATTCTGGCATAGCAAGTCGCTTCTGGGTCTAATCTACTTACCTATTTAGTGAAGGTCGTTTACTTACCAATTCTCTCCCAGTTTAGCTAGATTATATACGAGTTAAGCATCACGAACTACGCTCTTCCAGCGAGTTATGAAAAGAAAGGTTTATGTCCTTGAAAGGAAGTCCTGTAACTAAAGAGAGGGATAATTAATATATTACATAAATTTAGTATGTCCTGGCTGTAGTATGCGAAAAGCGTGAGTGACACGAACGCATTCAAGCTTACCCAGTTATAGGTAACCAATTCTATGACTTATTGTCATTCAAATAACCTGTCTGCACCTGTCAGCGTGCTTCTACTTCTTAAGAAAATACATTTGGTTCCAAGACATTACTGTCTGATACTTGTCATCAACAGAGGGCGCAATTTACAGGCTGTCACCGGCGGGCGAGCGCGCGATCAATCACGGAGTTACAGTAACGTCTTGGATATTTCTACTTTTGAGGGCGGGACCCGACTATGGAAATCGTGGCTAAACGTGCATCATTCATATCACGTGACTGGTCTGACCTCCATGGTTAAGTTTGACCGATTGCCCCAATTATGCAAAATGCGCCTGCGGTCGACGCGACGTGTAATATAATACCGTTTGGAAAAACACGTGGATGTACTACTGTGTACAAAAGCCAAGTGTACGTACAATGTACATGTATTATGTACAATGTACATATCCACATATGAACACTGTGGATACATGTATAGTGTACGTATACGTACTTGAACTTCAAGTTTGAATAACTTGAGTTTCTGATCTTTCTTGCTACGTCCCAGAATGAGATAATGACAAATTACCTGCAGGTGTGCACTTTAATCTGGGATGTTAATTAGCCAATGTGAATGAATAAATGCAGAATAGTAAAATTTTTAAATTATTTTTTATCAAAGATTGATTTTTGCCAGTCTTGTTTAATTACATGTACAAACATGTGGTGCCTTTTTTTGCAGCCAGCCATGGCTTGGATATTTCAGTCCAGTTATATGCATGCACAATAAATTTACAGGACGGTCTTTGGTCAACTTTTGACTGAAAAACGTTTTTACTCACTTTGTCTTCAAGGTGGAGCTTAAATTTATCATTGTCTTAATTATTTATATTTCTCCCAATAAAAATGTCCTCCACTAAATACATTACATTCCTACATGTGTATAGTAATCCATGTATACTAATATTTAAAAAAGTGAACATGAAGAAGAGAAGTCTGAAATAGCAAGCCCAGCAAACCACTTAAATGCAGTGGATTTAAAATCAAAGTAGATGGTTAACTTCACTCATTTATTTTATTTCTTGAGGTAAACATAATTTTTCACTGGATAAAATGTATTTCTGTAAAGATTTTAAACCATTATTGTAAATTTACATTTATGTTAACATATACTTTACCATTCAAGGTTAGAACTGCCACAGAGTTCATCAGAAATATGAAACACACCATTTGTTACATCTCTTTTTTCATGTATTTTCAATTTCCATCCTGAAAAATTATATTGGCAGATGTACCGGTCATTTACTACTCAGTGTAAAAAAATCGACATTACATGTACATGTACATGTGGCATTTAAAAAAAATTTATAATACATTTACTTATACAAACTGGCTGGGACGTCCTCCATTCTAAAGTGTCTTTTAAGTTTATCACCTCACATGTTTATACACCAGTGTTCTAGCTTATACAGTGTACATGCACAATATATAATGTACATGTCATCGGGTAATACCTTCTCATAAATTGTTACCTTCACTCAAGCGCGCCTCCATGATTTGACTATGACATGTGTGGAGACCGGTAAAAGGGGGGGGGGGGGGAGGGGTTATCATGAAATTCCAAAACCAACCAACTGAAAATTTCGAAGGGGGGGGGGGGGGGGGGGATTGGACACTACGCTGTCTATTACACATGTATTAATTATGGTCCATACACAAACCCAAATTTAACCCTCTTTCCGACCATTCTACTGTAATTTCCATGTGAAATGTTTAATACCTCCTGGTCTATTTTAATTGTTTTCTTCTGTCTGGTTTTATTGTCTAGGGGTGATCTTGTCATAAAATGTGTGGGTGGAGATATATTCCCCATCCCTACAACCCCGAAATCTATGTTTTTGCCTTCACTTATCAACACCTCTTTTTGTCGACAATTGTTTGGGGATTATATTTAACTATAAAAGTTGGGCTATTATGTACGCCGTATGTATCACCATTTGTTAATCCTTTCTGATATGTTTTTCTTTGTATAAAAATTGTTGTTTAATTTTTTTTTTGAAAATGATCAATAAATCAATTGTGATGTAGTTCTTTTAACCAATATCTGTACACCGACTACTGCATGTATTTTTTCTATTACATGTGGAATAGTAAGCACGTAAACACACTGGCTGTCATCAAAGGTTATAGTTCTAAATTTACATTCGGAAGTATTAAAATATACCTCACATGTTCACTCATCATCCGCACAAATATTTCGTATAGGCCTACACTTTATTTAATGTCTAAATAAACTTCAGCTGCACTACAGATACTTCGCGGATTTTAACGACACGTACGTCGTGCCACGTCAACTTAAAAAATATTTCCCACAGACATGACAGACTGGGTCACGCCACTGATCTCTACTACATGTAGAGATCAGTGGGTCACGCGGATCGCGCAATCCTTCATCCAAAACAATACAACGGTCGACGCGTCGGGCCCGGGCGCGGTGAATTCAAATTTCCAGACAACACAACACACATACACAAAAAACCGCACCCAGAGGGCCAGGGTGATGACCGCACCGCGTCCTATTTAATCGTGCATGCTCGCCAAGTTATGAATAATTCATTTGTCAAGGTCAAACTCAATCGCTGATTGGCTCCCCCGGAAAGTCGGGGGAGAATGTCGAAAAAGTAATGAAAAAGTTAAGACCCGCGGACAGAAATATCCAAGACCTTCGTGGAAGTGAAGAACCGAGCAAAGAACAGTAGAATCGATTCTTGTCAGAGCGCGTAATATATAAAACATTATCGAATACAATCAGAATCGATTTACTGAGAAACAGCGCCCTCGTTCGGAAGGAAAAAAGGAACACGAAGGTCTTGGAACCAAGACTAGCTAGGATCCTGCTCAGGATCCCAACTGATGCACAAAACTCAAGTTTTTCCTGTGTTTGTTTTTCAAAAGAGGGCACAATTTTAATGTAACAGAACACTTGCACCTTAAATTATAAACTGTCCGGGACAATATACATGATGTAATTGGCCACAAAGGACAGTGCGAATTGTAATTTCTTTGCCATTAGTATGACTATAGCAGTATAAAGGATCTGGTCATATTACACGTATCGACAAAATCTTGTATGATTCAAAGCATCAATGTCCCAATTCACCATAATTGTTAACCGTTTTAGAATAAAAATACAGATTTTACGGGCTATTAGGCCTATGTCATGTAGGAGGCTTGATTATATCTTGACAGCCCATAGGCGTAGCCAGCGGGGGGGTGGGGGGTGGGGGGGGGGGGGGGGGTGGGGGGGAAGGGGGTATTTACCCCCCCCCCCCCCCCCCCCCCCCCCCCAAATATTTTCAGAGTACCCTTTTTTCTTTTTCTTCTTTCTTTTTTGTACCCCAATTTTCCGTCCCACAAAAAATAGAAACCCTGCCCTCTACATGTATCTACGCAAACCTGTGTTTAATGTCGCAAGCTATAGGAACGAAGCCCGTAAGTACACAATCGACGCAACATTAAAATAATTTCCTTCATGCTGCTGGTCCTAGTGTGCCCTTACTGGAAATTATAGTGACCCCTGTGCCCCCCACTGAAAAATGTTAGTGGCCCCTGTGCCCCCACTGAAAAATGTTAGTGCCCCCTGTGGCCCCGATATATCGAGTGCCCTTTTTCACGTCTACCCCCCCCCCCCCCAAATAAAAAGGACCTTGCTGAAATTATAGTGCCCCCTGTGCCCCCACTGAAACATGTTAGTTCCCTCAGTGCCCCCACTGAAAAATGTAGTTTCCCTGTGCTCTCACTAAACATTCTGGTGCCCCCTGTGTCCCCACTAAAAATGCTGGTGCCCTCCTTGCCACAGCCAGTTGCGAATGCTGGTGCCCCGGGCCCTTATTTAAAATGCTGTTGCCACTCATAATTATTGTGTCCCCAAAAGTAGAGTAATTTTCTTGGAATCCGTGACCATTTTGTTCCTACCTCTTTTTCTTGATGGATTTGGCAACCGAAAGCATTTTAGAGGAAAATTAGCTCCTATGTACCTCTGGAAAATGATAGGAAAGTCGGCTAGAGCGCAATATTCAAAATGGCCGCTTTTTTCCGCCATCTTGAAAAACACAAAATGTAATATCTCTGGCACCAGATGAGCTAAAAGGACAAATGAGATGTCATTTTCCACAAATTATGGCATTACAAATCCACTGGAATGGTTATTGTAGAGCCACGGTATCATCTTGACCTCTAAATCCAAGATGGCCGCTGTCCGCCATCTTAAAAATTATAAAATGTAATATCTCTGGTACCAGATAGGCTAGAAGGATGAATAAGGTGTCATTTTCCATTAATTCTGGCATTACAAATCCAATCGAATGGTTATTGTAGAGTTTCGGGACCATCGTGACCTCTAAATCCAAGATGGCCGCTGTCCGCCATCTTAAAAAATGTAAAAACTGTAATATCTCTGGCCAGTTGCCAGAGATATTACAGTTTTTACATTTTTACACTGGTAAATGGAATGGTTATTTTAGAGTATCATGGTCATCCCGACCTCTCATTCAAAGATGCGGTAATGTTGTGTTTATTGGAAGGGGGCGTAATCATACATGCAGACTATGTGTTACGATTTTGAGTCAATGTGATGGAACTTTTGTTTCAGGGCCTTGGTTAACCGATTTTTCATTTTGGTTGAACTTTTTGCTCTTTACAAGATGAAGTGCTTTTTTAAAATTTTGAGAATAGAAAGAAAGAAAGAACCGGTGTGTGCAGGCAAAATTCAAAGAGTGATCAGTTTATCTTATTTGTTTGATCATCTCAGGAAATAGCCGCAGTGAGTCAAAGTTCGTTTAGGGGTTAGGGATCGAGGGTGGGGGTTGTTAAAGGCATCAACAAAATCTCTCTTTCCATTCTTTTTTTATTTGTGGGAAAGGTTGGAGGAAGAAAGATTCTGTTGAGCAAGGTCTCATTATCGGTTTTTACGTAAGTGACTGGTCTTGCAGAAAATGTTTTTGTATGTACGAATAGGTTGGTGGGTATGCCAGCCGTGTGGGTGTGTGACTGACCCACCCAAAGCGTAATTTCTTTCCTGTTTCTTAAAAAGTGGAATACGCTTCGAGGGAGTCAGTTTTAGCCACTATTTCTGCAAGATGAAAGTCCTGGTATGTGCTAGCTACGTTAGAAGAATAATCAGTGGATTCTTTGATGGATCATTCCAAGAAGTAGCCGCAGCGAGTCCGAACTTATCTGGGGGAAGGGGGGGGGGGGGGGGGGGAGGATTTGTAAAGGCATCAACAAAATCTCTCTTTCCATTCTTTTTCTTTTGTGTGAAAGGTTGGATGAAGAAAGATTCTGTTGAGCAAGGTCTTATTATCGGTTTTTACGTAAGTGACTGGTCTGGCAGAAATTGTTTTTTTTATATTAACGAATAGGTTGGTGGGTATGCCAGCCGTGTGGATGTTTGACTGACCCACCCAAAGCGTAATTTCTTTTCTTAAAAAAAAATGGAATACGCTTCGAGGGAGTCAGTTTTAGCCACTATTTCTGCAAGATGACAGTCCCGGTATGTGCTGGCTACGTTAGAAGAACAATAAGTTGATTCCTTGATGGATCATTCTAAGAAGTAGCCGCAGCGAGTCCGAACTTATCTGGGGGAGGGGGGGGGGGGGGGGGAGGGAAGGGTTTGTAAAGTCATCATCAACAAAGCCGATCCTCATTCTTCCTTGTTTTTTTCTAAAACAACCACCATAAAACATTGGTGAAGTTGGAGGATGAACGACCCTGTTGGTGGTGCTCTCCTATTTAATAATTTTATATTGGTGACTGGTCTGCAGAAACTGTTTTTGTGTATCATATGTAATTCCGCTGGTTGGTATGCCAGCCGTGTGGCTGTACAACCGACTCACCCAGAGCGTGGTTATTAATCATTTCTTATCTGTTGAGCACGCTTCTTGGGAGTCGGTTTATGGCCACTGTTTCTGCAGAGTGTCAGTCCGAGCGGGTTAGTTTTGTGGCACTGTCAATACACCAAACGTCCGGGGGCAACATCACTGCACAATTTTCCCTAAATTGCTTAGAGTACGTATACGTAGCTGGCCATTTTAAGCTGTACAAACAATATGAATCTATGCCCTTTCCAATGCACTCCGGTTGAATGTGTGGAGGGAGCTGGATTCAAACACTCTCGTTGTTCAAAATACTAAAAATTGTTGGCTCAGTGGAAGAGCAAGTGGCGCATTAGTTAAGTTAAGCAACGTTAATTGCAGACAGTACTTGGATGGGAAACCACACAATGTATTGCTTGCATTTATAGCGTGCCTGGTAACTATTGTAGGACCCTTTTGGGCAGTTTGGGCTAGCCAATTTGAGATCCAAGTGGCCCCATCGGCCAAAACTGTATGGGGCCCACTCAGTTGCCCATCAAAGGCCCCACATGGCTTAATTGCTGGCATGGAAATAGTGCATTAATTGTTATGGGGCACAACATGCCCTTATTCATCTCAAAAGGCCACGTCCTTCGGATGGGACGTTAAGCCGGAGGTCTCGTGTGCTCTATGGGATCAGTGCACGTAAAAGAACCCAGAGCACCTGTCGTGAAAGAGTAGGGTTTGCCCCGGTGCTTCTGGTGCCCTCATCACACATCCTGTAATTGGCGCTTGAGTTTGTATATGCCGGCAATCGTGGACCTAGGACAAAAGAATTCGGGCGTAGACAAAGGGGTCCACGTTTGACCGAACGTCCACGATTGAAAATCGTGTATAAAACCAATGGGAGGCCTTCCGAAAAAGTTAGAGTATAAACAAAAGAGGAACAATATGGGAGGTCCACGATTGCACCCGTTTACATGACTGTGTGCGTTGTTGGATGTTAAATGAAATAAAATTAATAAAATAGAGTTACTAAAAAGTACATGAGTTGTTTTGTAACAGAAATTTTACATTGTTAATTTTTTGCAATATAATGTTAATGACAGCAATTTGTTTTATTAAAATTATAAATTAAACTGCATGTCTTTCAAAACAAATCTATTGGTCAAGAAGTGGTTATATAGCGAATGTTTTTTTCACTTCTCACAGCCAATGGGCCATTTCAGATCTTATACAGGGTGTCTAAAAAAATGCCCCTCCCAGGGTTGCAGAAGAATTCGAAAAAATTAAATGTTATTTCTACTTTTCTTAAATAATTGTGAAGCATATTTATTTGTACTATTTTCCGTAACATTTCCACTAAGTTAAACAGCAGGAAAATTATGTCCCCGCTCCCTTTTTGATCTGTACAAAATCCCTGTCTACCTCTCAGCATGGATATATCGGGTGCCCTTTTTCACGTTTACCCCCCCGCCCCAAGCAGCAAGAATCCGATGACTACGTAGAATTGGGTTTGGAAAACATACATGGCGCCCGATAAATTTCAATGACGACATATGAGTTATGACCATAGATCTAGAGCATTAAGCCTTGCTCTATGATATGACGAACACATACATCTGTACACGACGAAACTCGATGATTTCAAGGTCCACAATCACAGTTTAAACCATCAAAATCAAAAATAAAATGACGACCAAACAGTGATGACCATAAAACCTCCAAAAGGCTTCTTAAAACTGTTGATGTGTAATTAAAAACGAAGATTTATACAAACTAAAATCAGAAGAGTGCAGCTAGTAAAAAGAAAACGCGTCCACCCCCATCAAGTGCGCCCTCATCACAACACGAGCTTTAAAAATGTCCAGTTTCATCTCGATAAACACCAAGTTAATATCTCACATTAATAAGCAGTGAGAGATGAATCTTCATATTCCTTTTCTGTAAATTATGCATTTTCTTCCAGGAAGCTCTTCCTTTTTGGCTTTTCCGAAATCCTTCGGAAAAGGCTTTGTTTTTGTTCTGATTTTTTTTTTTTTTCTTCTTCTTCTTCTTCTTCTTCTTCTTCTTCTTCTTTTAGTTCTGACCAAAATCCCATAGACTTTGTACACGAATTTTCTGCGCGGCACTTTAGGTTTTAAAAAACCTCAGATCTTAACCAAACTTACCTCAAACATAGACCCTAAGCTGAAATAGTATGTCGAAGAGTGACGTCATGATGACGTCATCACGTGTCACGTGACGTCATCTTAAAGGTGCGTTTTTCAAGGGCCCATATCTAGAGAACGGTAGGTCCGATTTCCTTCAAACCTGATATGTTGGTAGGCTAGCTCGTGTTATAGATGAAATTTGAGGTGACGTCAAGATGACGTCATCATACGATTTTATAGTAATTTTTAAGTTTTTGAAATTCAAAGTTTCTTAAAGCCATATCTCATCAACAGAACATGCTAAATTCAAAATTCTTTTTGTAATAGCTTTGTTAGCTCCTATATTCTTTCACATACATTTGAAAAATGTGTGACGTCATCATGACGTCATCAAAAATGTGCATTTCTGAAACACACATAAGGGTACGTCCGATCGTCATAAAAATTAGTGGGTAGGTAGATAGTGCTACTAGCATGTAAAATCCGAGGTGACGTCATGATGACGTCATCGGCTGATTTTCTGTGAATTTTTTAGTTCTATCCCAAATCCCATAGACTTTGTACACGAATTTTTTAAGTGGCACTTTGGTCACTAAACAACCTCGGATCTTAATCAGACTTAACACAAACATAGACCCTCAGCTGAAAATGTAAGCCGAAACGTGACGTCATGATGACGTCATCACGTGTCATGTGACGTCATCTTAAATGTGCATTTTTCTAGGGCCTATATCTAGAGAACGGTAGGTCCGATTGCCTTCAAACCTGGTATGTTGGTATGGTAGCTCGTGTTATAGATGAAAATTAAGGTGACGTCATGATGACGTCATCATACGATTTTACAGTAATATTAAAGTTTTTCAACTTCAAAGTTTCTTAAAGCCATATCTCACCAACAGAACATGCTAAATTCAAAATTCTTTTTGTAATAGCTTTGTTAGCTCCTATATTCTTTCACATACATTTGAAAAATGTGTGACGTCATCATGACGTCATCAAAAATGTGCATTTCTGAAACACACATAAGGGTACGTCCGATCGTCATAAAAATTGGTGGGTAGGTAGATAGTGCCACTAGCATGCAAAATCCGAAGTGACGTCATGATGACGTCATCGGCTGATTTTCTGTGAATTTTTTAGTTCTATCCCAAATCCCATAGACTTTGTACACGAATTTTGTAAGTGGCACTTTGGTCACTAAACAACCTCGGATCTTAATCAGACTTAACACAAACATAGACCCTCAGCTGAAAATGTAAGCCGAAACGTGACGTCATGATGACGTCATCACGTGTCATGTGACGTCATCTTAAATGTGCATTTTTCTAGGGCCTATATCTAGAGAACGGTAGGTCCGATTGCCTTCAAACCTGGTATGTTGGTATGGTAGCTCGTGTTATAGATGAAAATTAAGGTGACGTCATGATGACGTCATCATACGATTTTACAGTAATATTAAAGTTTTTGAACTTCAAAGTTTCTTAAAGCCATATCTCACCAACAGAACATGCTAAATTCAAAATTCTTTTTGTAATAGCTTTGTTAGCTCCTATATTCTTTCACATACATTTGAAAAATGTGTGACGTCATCATGACGTCATCAAAAATGTGCATTTCTGAAACACACATAAGGGTACGTCCGATCGTCATAAAAATTAGTGGGTAGGTAGATAGTGCTAATAGCATGTAAAATCCGAGGTGACGTCATGATGACGACATCGGCTGATTTTTTATGAATTTGTAAATGTTTCAAATTTCATTGTACTCTTAAAATTTTGCACTTCTTCAAATGCCATGAACTTCAAACTTGGCATATGCATTGACTATCTACTCGAGATGGGTGCCGAATCATGACGTCATGATGACGTCATCACATGTCACGTGACGTCATCTTAAATTTGCATTTTTGAAGGCCCTATATCTATTTTTTTTCTGCTTCTTATTTTAGTTCTATCCCAAATCCGAAAGACTTTGTGCATAGATTTTCTGATCGGCACTTTTGTCATCAAACAACATCGAATCTTAGTCAGAGTTAGCATAGGTATAGACCCTGATGCAAAGTCGTGCCGCGAAGAGTGACGTCATAATGACGTCTTCGTGTGGCATGTAACATGAACTTAAAGGTCAAGTTTGGAGTACGAAATGTTAATCATAAAATAATCTCAGATCTTAAACTTAGCAAAGACATAGACCTTCTGATACTTTATGTTAAATAAAAAAGAAAAAAAGGAAAAGCCATGCGTATGTTTACAACAGACGCACATTTTTTGGCGTTTCCGCTACAGCAGGAAAGCCTTTGTTTTTGTTCTGTTCGCGCGATTGTGTAGTTTAGTACACTTTCGCCCAGGCATGAACACAATCTACTTGAAAATTGTTCGTTTTGCCACATTCAGAACAAAGGGCCACGTCGAAGAACATCTGCAGGTTTTTTTTTGAGTGAAATCGTTAGCTAAGAGGTAACAAAATACGTGATTGCGCAATACCCAGCTTTACACGGATATATAGCTGGTGGGAGAGTAGTTGACCGAGCCAAAACGTGACACAACGTAAGTAAATCGTATTTTCCGCCTTAAAAAACCTTTCCAAATCACAAAAGCACGTGTCATTGGGATTCAGAGAAGTCTACTTTAGTAACAAAAAAAGGCTTTTGGAATAATCAAATACTCCAGAAGCTAACATGAACACAATTAATACAGAAATCCTAAACTACACAATACCCACTATTTTGGTTTCTTCTTAAACACGAATTTTGTCTGCGGCACTTTGGTCACTAAACAACATCAGATCTTAAGCAAACTTAACCCAAACATAGACCCTAATCTGAAATTGTGTGCCGAAGAGTGATGTCACGATGACGTCATTATGTGTTACGTGATGTCATCTGAAAGGCTCATTTTTCAAGGGCCCATATCAAGAGAACCGTAAGTCCAATTGCATTCAAACCTGGTATGTTGGCTAAACAAGTACATGTTATAAATCAAAATTGAGGTGACGTCATAATGACGTCATCATCTGATTTTTATGGTAATTTCAAAATTTTAACGTTAAAGATTCTTAAAACCACATCTCATCAACAGAACATGTTCAATTCAAAATTCCTTTTGTAATAGCTTTGTTAGCTCGTACATTCTTTTATATAAATGCGAAAAATTACTGAAGTCATAATGACGTCATTAAAGGCATGATTTCTTGAAAGACATATGGATAGACCATGTCTAATCGTCACGAAACTTGGTGGTTAGGTAGATTTGTCACTAGTTTACAAAATTCGAAGTGACATCATAAAAACATATGGAAAAGCCCTATGTTCTTAAAAACATAGACCTCTAGTTTATTAATAATTACGTTACCTTTCTAGCAATAGAGGGCGGGCTTTCACACGGTAAATGATGCGCACGCGCACATTATGTCACGTTGGAACAGCTAGCGGTCCCTCCGCTCGCGCTCCGAGCTCTTTTTTCGCCAACATCAACTTCAAGTTGGGGTTAACGTTTTTGCACGTAGGGCCTACTCAGTGTGTACGTACTGCCCAGTTACTGGGCAGCCTGGTGGACGAAGTCGTCGTGATCGCAATGCATCTAAATTGCTTTGATTTCCGTGGTTTATGCGCGGTGTTTATGATTTGTTTATCACTGTTAGTGGTTCATCACCAGAATGCAGCGCATGCTGATGAATGCCACGAAGAAGATGGAGAATGTGATTCAAAAGATCAAGAAAGTATGGAGGTTGGGAAGAAGAAATATTTCAAATCCAATCATGGTAAGTGCCTAGGCCGAGTAACTTGGACCCTTTATCGCCTTTTTAAAAATTTGGACATGATCTGGCGATACTTCCAAAAATGTAAGGCTCTCCGTTAGCCTTACAACGATATTCCTTTTTGGACCCCGTAACTCAATAGGATTTGCAGTACGCTCTTGTTAAATCAGTTACAATGTTCTAGAATTCCAGTTTCCCAAACGTTACACTCCCCAGAAGGTTATCCAATCCCTCCTACAGATCTTTGAGACTTTTGCGGCACGTTTGCGGAACATCGAAACGGACAATTTTTTGAGAAATCAGAGTTTTTACTCACGAACCGACGTATTCAGCCGAGATGAACATGGCGTCGCACAGCTGACTAATACAGTCCACCAGACTGTGCATGCGCGTGGAGTTTTTGAAGAGATTTGGGGCTCGACCATTTTTTGAAGGGGGGGGGGGGGCGATCTTGTCTACATCGTGCTTTGTTGATGTGTGGAATGTGATGGCGCGCTATTATACCTAGTGTGTGGTTCCTTGGACTGACAATGTTTGTTATGCCCATACGTCTAAATTTCATGGCGGGTAGCCACGTAGCTATTTTTAGATGATGCAACAAATCAAATTATAACGACTTTTCCAAAATAGGCACAACCCCTAGCTGCATTGACTTTAAATATAGTGAAATTTTGCATTTCGTCTGATGTTTTTTTGCTAATGCGAGCTTTTATTTTATGCAAACCAGAAAAAAGCAGAATCTGGATCGATGGTCATTATTTTGTTCACGTTGTTTACCTTACAACCACTTAACTCCCGCAAACACTCGAACACACAGTCATGTAAACGGGTGCAATCGTGGACCTCCCATTGTTCCTCTTTTGTTTATACTCTAACTTTTTCGGAAGGCCTCCCATTGGTTTTGTACACGATTTTCAATCGTGGACGTTAGGTCAAACGTGGACCCCTTTGTCTACGCCCGAATTCTTTTGTCCTAGGTCCACGATTGCCGGCATATACAAACTCAACAATGTGTAAAGCGCGTCATGCACACATCACCAAAGCGCGTTGTAGACAAGATGCCCCCCCTCCTTCAAAAAATGGTCGCGCCCTAAATCTCTTCGAAAACTCAACACGCATGCGCAGTCTGGTGGACTGTATTAGTCAGCTGTGCGACGCCATGTTCATCTCGGCTGAATACGTCGGTTGGTGAGTAAAAACTCAGATTTCTCAAAATATTTTCCGTTTCGATGTTCCGCAAATGTGCCGCAAAAGTCTCAAAAATCTTTAGGAGGGATTGGATAACCTTCTGGGGAGTTTAACGTTTGGGAAAGTGGAATTCTAGAACATTGTAACTCGTTGTAAGGCTAACGGAGAGCCTTACATTTTTGGAAGTAATCTGGCGATAAGTAGGGTCAAAGGTCGATGTATGCCTTCGACCACTAAGAATTAATATAATTTGTCGAAAGAGCCAACAAAAACATCCCATTTCACCTTCAAAACGACCACCAAAATACTAGATACGCCACCTCAGATACAAGTGGAGTTCCATGATCAGATGATTATGATGAAGGTACTAAGGTTCACTTACCATCCGGATAAAAAGTGAAATTTACCGTTCAATTCCGGAGAGCCGGAATGGGATCTTTTTGTTGGGTCTTTCGACAAATTATATTAATTCAAAGTCAAAGGCATACCCTACTATCGCCAGATCATGTCCAAATGTTAAAAAAGGCGATAAAGGGTCCAAGTTACTCGGACTAGGCCTACCCCTAGAATAGAAATATGGGGCTCTCACCGGAACTATAGAAAGAAGCCTATTTTTCCCAGTAATACAGCAAGAATAAGAAAGTAATTTCCATGCACTCACGTTTCTACTGTGCGCACGAAAACCGCTGCACAGTTTTCCCCAAAAATCCGTAATATCCTCATTTACATCCTCACCTTGTGTGCACCAAGCAAAAGATCGCCGGAAGCGGTTCCAATTTTCAAAAAAAGGTGAAAAAAAATCTCCGATCCGAACTGACAGCGAATGACACGACATGCACGATGCGACTGTTGCCGGCCGGCTGGGTCATGTTGGCGAGTCAGACCAGACAAGCTCATGATTATTCATGTCAAAAATCTGAAGTACGGCGCGCACGGCATGCACTGCCTTCGTGTCCCTAGCTAGCCCTTACCGTCTGCATCACGCGCATCGATCACTGTGCGTACTGGGTAAATGTACGTACATGTACGTGTACCCCTAGAACTATGGGGTTCCGACAGAAACCCCATAGAAAGACGCCGATTTTTCCCATAGGCTAGTACAGCAAGAATAAGAAAGTCATTCCCATGCAATCACGTTTCTACATTGTACACGAGAATTACTGCACGGTTGTTCTCGAAAAATTATAATATGCCTCATTTACATCCTCACCTTGCTTGCGCCAAGTCAATTTTCGCCTGAAACGGTTCCAATTTGCGGGAAAAAAAATGACAAAAATCTTCAGTCGTTCCGAAGCGATCACACACACACACCATCGAGGAACACACGAAGCTCCTGTTTTGCGGGGGGCCGTGGGTCGGTCAAGTCATGATTATTCATCGAAAATTTAAAGCGCGGTACGTACGACCTTGCTCTATGGTACGACAGGCAATGCATGCAGACGGTATATAACGGACACGTGGCAGTTGCCTGCCGTATTTTCGTACCGCGCTTCAAATTTTCGATGAATAATCATGACTTGACCGACCCACGGCCCCCCGCAAAACAGGAGCTTCGTACGTGCGGCTTCCTCGATGGTGTGTGTGTGTGATCGCTTTGGAACGACTGAAGATTTTTGTCATTTTTTTCCCGCAAATTGGAACCGTTTCAGGCGAAAATTGACTTGGCGCAAGCAAGGTGAGGATGTAAATGAGGCATATTATAATTATTCGAGAACAACCGTGCAGTAATTCTCGTGTACAATGTAGAAACGTGATTGCATGGGAATGACTTTCTTATTCTTGCTGTACTAGCCTATGGGAAAAATCGGCGTCTTTCTATGGGGTTCCTGTCGGAACCCCATAGTTCTAGGGGTACATGTACGTGTACGTAGTGATCGATGCGCATGATGCGGACGGTAACGGACACGACGGCAGTGCGTGCCGTTCGCGCCGTACTTCAGATTTTTGACATGAATAATCATGAGCTTGTCTGGCCTGACCCGCGCACATGACCCGGCCGGCCCGGCCGGCAACAGTCGCATCATGCATATCGTGTCATTCGCTGTCAGTTCAGATCGGAGATTTGTTTTCACCTTTTTGTGAAAATTGGAACCGCTTCCGGTGATCTTTTTCTTGGTGCACACAAGGTGAGGATGTAAATGAGGATATTACGGATTTTTGGGGAAAACTGTGCAGCGGTTTTCGTGCACACAGTACAAACGTGAGTGCATGGAAATTACTTTCTTATTCTTGCTGTAGTGTAGGCCTATGGGAAAATTAGGCTTCTTTCTATAGTATGGGGTTCCGGTCGGAGCCCCATAGTTCTAGGGGTAGTGTACCACCAGTCTAGGCCCTAGGCCTAGCATGCCTAGGCTAGGGTCCAAGGCAAAGTGTGCAATCTAAAAATACTCAGAATTAATCCAAACTGTTTGAGGACCCAACAAAAACATCCGATTTCATCCTTAAAACTGCCACCAAAATACTAGATACGCCACCTGAGATACAAGTGGAGTTCCGTGATTATGGACGTACTACTACATGTACATGTACATGTACATGTACATGTACATTGTAGGTTCACTTTACTTACCATCCGGATAAAGTGAAATTTACCATTCAATTCCGGAGAGCACCCGCACCGCAGTGATATATATTCGGCTTGTTTTATTTACATAAATTTTCAAACAGGACCTGACTACTCAACTGATCATTAATACATTACGCCTTTACGGCATGACGTTGGACTCCAGATCCTGCGCACGCAATAATGCACCGCGCGGCTTCCCGGGGCCCGATCTATAGTCCCCTGTCTCATTGGTCCCCCCCCCCCCCCCGTCTCATTGGTCCCCCCCCCCCCCCATCCCATTGGTCCCCCCCCCCCCCCCCCCCCCCCGTCCCATTGGTCCCCCCCCCCCCCCTGTCCCATTGGTCCCCCCCGTCCCATTGGTCCCCCCCCCCCGTCCCATTGGTCCCCCCCCCGTCCCATTGGTCCCCCCCCCCCGTCCCATTGGTCCCCCGTCCCATTGGTGCCCCCGTCCTATTGGTGCCCCCATTTAATAAATGGATTATATTTAATCAGCTATCTGAAGTATATTTAGTTGTTGACTGCCGTCATCTGAACTTTAGTGACGCCAATCGGTCTTTGTATGATTTCTCTTTCAGTTCATGCAGTTCATGCACTAGCTTGGTAATCAATGATTAATTATTATTTAGTGATTGATTAATTAATTACTTTCTGGATGGGCTATTGAGAAGAAGGAACTACAAAAGGGGGGACCAATGAGACGGGGGACCAACTTACGAAATTGCACATGTAGACCTACATGTAGTGTTTATACGATGTACATGCGTCATTTACGGCTCCAGACTATCGAGTCGATCCATGAATTTCGACGCCTTGGTCTACGTCACGAACAGCGCCCTCAATTTGAGTCTCAACAAATTCCAAAAAGGGGGGGGTCAATTTTTTGGGGGAAAATAATCACACTAAAACTTCACTTGATCCAGTTTGGCTTCTAATTCACATTTAATACATATAAATGAATTTATATGAAATAAAATGTGATCCGGCCAGTTTGAGAAGCATGTTTCCTTTAATCACAGAACTCCACTTGTATCTCAGGTGGTGTATCTAGTATTTTAGTGGTCGTTTTAAGGGTGAAATTGAATGTTTTTGTTGGGTCGTCAAACAGTTTGGATTAATTCCGAGTAGATCGCACACTTTACCTTGGACCCTACTATCGCCAGATCATGTCCAAGGGTCCAAGTTACTCGGACTAGTAAGTACCCTACATGTAGCTTGCAAATTCCAGCTCAAGGATCATGACCTGTGAGATTCGCTGTTTAGAGCTGGAAGACCTCCTATAGGGTTCGGAGCGTTTTTTTTGTTGTTGGCACAATTGCACATGCAGAATACCCCGCCACTCGTATCTCCACCACGTATCCCCACCTCGTATCCGGATACGCGGACACTCGTATCTCCACCTCGTATCCCCACCTCGTATCCGGATACGCGGACACTCGTATCTCCACCTCGTATCCGAATATGCGGATACGGGGGTCACGGTTCATTGCCCTCAATAAAATAAACTATTCACATACCGTATGTCGGCCGTGCAAAAATGGTGCCCTCTATCGCCCCCCCTGACTCCCTCCCACCCCGTATCTGCGTATCCACCTCTTGGGACATACATGTACTTTGGACTTAGACTTTTGCCCGAGTTTCTCATTCGAATTACGCACGTAAGTCCGATTCAAGCCCCCTCGAAGGATTTTTTTAAAAGGAAAAATGGCACCCTCTATCGTCCCTCCCGACTCCCTCCCGACTCCCTCCCACCCCGTATCTGCGTATCCGCGTTTTTTAGGGGGGGGGGGGGGGGGGGGCGTACTTTCGGGTGGCGGGGTATTTTGCAATTACTCCGTTTTTTTATTGCCGATATCTTCCGTTTCCCTGAATAATATCAACCAAACACTCACCCAAAATGAAGAGTAGTAATTAATGCAGCTTGTGATCCCCTCAAAATAAGAATATGCTCAAGTAAATTAAACCCGAAAAAAAGTGAATTTTTCTTGCAACTCAGTGCATGCACAAACCAGCTGTGGGAAAGAGTTCCATACGGAAATCACTATTTTGAGGTTTTATGAACTCCAAACACGTGTAAAAAGGGCGCCTTTTATTTTTAAAGGGGATTTTAGCAAAGAAAAGTAAAAATTTAAATTAAAAAAAAAAAAAAAAAAAAAAAAATTATTTACTAGAAATCTATCTCCTCTGCATCTCTCCTGTACACTCCTACCTCTGTCCTCCGTTCCACCACCACGACGCCTCTCTATCACTCCGTGCTCCTGTTTCCATTCCCTCGCCGAGGTTCGAACCTCTATCAAAATCAAGCCTGTAAGAGAACGTGGGTTAATACATGGTACGCTTACCTGCTCGGCCACGAGCGCTTGTTACTCCTTGAAGCATTTAAGTCATACTTACGGTGTATGTCGCAATCTGGCTTCTGAAATATTTAAATTAGGAATATTTAATTTATGACGTACACAAATTGGAATACTCCAAAGTAACACGGGGTGGAGCATGTAATAATTGGGTTTGCCCGGTTTACAATAAAAGGAATATTGCATTGTCTAGAAATGGGGGCCTTGGAATTTGAAGAAATAATTGCTCCAAAAATTATGGAGCAGGAAACTTAGAGCTTATTAATTAATTTGTGCAGAGACGTGTTGGCAAACCAACACACCACTGACTGTTGAATTCTGCAAGGAGCGTGGATTGCAAGCTGCCAGGATTGCAAGCTGCCCGCCCAACCATGGCCCAGCTACTAACTATACAGTGTATAGCACTTTGCGGCCGTTGCGCGCGCACGATCGACATCCCTAACTGTAACCCTATTCCTAACCCTAACTCTGTTCCTCCGTTATTATTTTCCTTATGTTTCGTGCAAAGATACATGTATGTGAAACGGGTATTGCTCAACTCATGACAGATATTTAGCATAAAATCAATTAATATTTGGACTGGTTCACAAACCCACAATGCATTGAGAATGTCAAAAAGGTTTAGTGGCCAAGTCCGATGGACAAGCTATTTTTTTTCGAAATCGGGCTTATGTATATGAAACGCGGCCCAGCATGCATGACGTACATGTACATGTATAAAAAATTTGTCAAGAAGTACAACGATTTGCGCGGGGCATTGTACTGCGGAAGCAGTGTACATGTATTTGTTGAAGTACATGTATACATATGCAGCGGGCCACCGCGCAACTAAATTCTCACTACATGTACGTTCCGTAGACTCTGTTCCGTAGACTTATGTTTTAGTCCGTAGTGTATTTTTTTGTGTGGACTAGACTGGTGCTTGAAGAACGTACATGTATGTAGAACGAAATACATGTATGGTCAATTAAAGACTGAATGTAAAGTCTGTTGGCAAACTTTGTTTAAACGTATTCGGCGAGCACGCGTGCGATTCCTGTCAAAAAATCCGGCAACCAGTTAAATTAAAGTTAAGTTAAATTATAAAGTTAAATTAAGGATATTACGACCGTTGGAAATAATCAACAACTGCGACACGTACACCCACAAACAATTGATAGGCGCATAAGCTCAATGTAATGTGGGCACACAAACATGATTATATAATTGAAAACAAGATCAGAGATGGAAGCTGATTATTAAACCTAACATTGTTTGATTTGCTATCCGTGATGTCCTAACCCTAACAGTCCTCAATTCTCAGATGATGATTTTTCACACACATTAGGGTTATTAGGGTAACGGTTTGTACATTGTATGCAATCTGTTCTGACTCTAAGAAAATCAACTTTAAAAACCCAAAACCAGTCACGCGAACGATGGCTAGCTTCGCGAAGAAATAATGTTTAGGATCGACAAGAAAGTGGTGGGCGTTCGCGTCGTTCCCAGGAGGGGAACGCATCCGGTGTTTCCGTGAGCTCGAAGCCAGCGGCGACAAGATGGCGGCGCCCTTTGTTTTCAAGGTCGGTAAACCGGTTAAACCGAGTCAAACTTGGGCGTTTTTTTCGGTTTTGGTTTAATCTAAAACCGCACAAGCTTACTGCGTCGCTGGTTCACTCGCAGTAATTGTAAGCGAATTACTTCATTCGGCACACTATTTTTTATGGAATAAAATGTGATCCGGCCAGTTTGAGAAGCATGTTTCCTTTAACAATTTCCTTGAAAATGGTGGTATGTAAGTTCTTTTTAGAAGGGTACATGTAGGAATCATGTACACCATCAAAATATCTTCATTCATGGACATTTAAGGGATTCACGTGTAAAGGGGGACACCAAAATATGTTAAATCACATTAAGAATACCCTAGAATATGTTTTGTGCCATTTTTGTGTTTACTTTAGATAACCTGGTCAATTTTAAGATAAAAACTATTGATTAGTCAATCGGTGGCTCTGTCTCACTTTTTTGGGACAAAAAAAAGTTTCACATGTAAAGAAGTTAGGGGGGACACCAAAGTTGTATTGCCTGATATTTTAAATTCTGAAACAAGTTGTCAACATTTTACATAATGCATGTTAAAAACCTCCATCTAGATTAACTTTTAGCTAGAAATGTCCACACATTAGGCATGCAAAATATTTTCCATTTAAGCACAAAGTTTCACAGCGTAAAAATTTGGGGGGACACCAACGGGGTCTGTCAAAATTTAGAATTACCGCATTTTTCTTGCTTCCTTAAATTCTCTGTACAAACAGGCATGCAACGCTTAAATTGCAAAAAAAAATGAAAATATCTTCACTAATTTGCGAGTGCGTAGCGCGAAGCCATTATGGCGTGGGGTCCGGAGCACGGCTTAGGGCCCTGCAAAATTTTGAATTCTAGGTGCTCTGTGGTGCATTCTGAGCAGTTTTTGACCACTTGGATTGAAAGCTGAGTGAGACATTTTAACCTTATTTTGTGGCATGTTTTCTATTAAAAAATTACACAAAATGCTTCAATTTGTTATTTTTTACAATTATTCAGATATGTAAAAATTGTTGTTACCTTGACATTCTCAACTAATGAATCCTTTTAGATGTTTTCAGCTTCTCTCTGTGAGTAAGTCTGGCTTTCTTGGCGAACTTTATCCATTTCCAATCATTTTTTATGCCTTTTAGTTAAATCGATATCCAAACACGTTTTTCCAACGTTTTACCAGTGCGTGCAACACGTATCCCGATTGTACTGTACTGTATTGTATTCATTCACGCGAGGAAAAAAATACGGAACCTGACTTTAAGTCTGTAGTCGATAGAGGGCGCTATAGCGACTCGTTCATAAAACGGCAAGATTGTACAGGTACGCTACATAATGCGCACGGAGTCTGTGTCCTGCACCTTTCTATGCTATGTCATGTATGTATGCATGTATACAGAATACGGAGCCAGACGATATGCGCTAGCAAAATCGCGATCGGCGAACGATTCCACGGTCCCCACGGTGGGAAACAAGTCGAAGCGCGGATATTTTTGTTCGCGGTCAGGATTTTAGAAAACGCGGAAATCCGCAGATCCGCGGAAAAGTTGCATGCCTGGTACAAACTTTCAAATTCTTTGAAACAAAGAAGAAGCTTAAACTAACCATTGCACAAAGAAGAAGCTTAAACTAACCATTGCCGTTACAGCGATGTGGACTATCTTGCACCAAAAAAAATCTGATTTTCATGTAATGTTTACATTTCATGAAAAATACGGATTTTCTTAGCAAAATACAGATTTTTTGCTTTCTGAATACTGAAATGAGTTTTAAAAGGTTGGCAGCGCTGCGATATATTTTTGACGATATTTCGGTATCAAAATGAATGGATATCGAACAGCCACGTTCACATTGAAAACATTGCACTGATCTATGGAGGATTTTGACCCCTTTGACCCCTTTCTGTATGCCATGTTATGATTTTGTTAGAATCAGTTCAACTCTGATTTTACCAGTTTTCATCATTCATTATGAGTTACGAGTACAACAGATTAGAACACGTATATATGTACATGTTTAGTGAGTTTGCGAAAGAACATGCAAATGAGTACTAAACGCAATGTATGCAGAACTGAAATGAAAACAAAATGACAAAATATAATTATCAGGGCTCGACCTTAGCGGTCGCCGGTCGCCAAATGCGAGTGAAAACAGCGGCGGGCGAGTCAAAACCCCTACCCTTTGTAGTCCGCCGGGCGAGTCAAAAATAAAGTGTATTAAAAAAAAAGTTTCTGTTGTGTTATATTATGTACCAAATCTCCGTCTTCACGGCCAGTTTTGCCTTGCCCCATATTTACCTTGGCCGCCGTGCCCTTTTTGCAAAAACACAGCCACTACAATCCTTCATATTTTATTTTTCGATGTCATGCCAGCCCTTCATAAAATCTCGCTGCACAACACGTTGACGTTGGCGATCGTACAGAATCACATGCACACAATACGTGCAGCATATGCACATGCACACAAACTGAATCTGGTCCAGTTTCGGAGTATGCCGATACTTCAAGCATCATCACCCCCACCGCAGGATTAAATGTGTGTATTCGTACAATACACAAAGCAGCAGGAGTATGTACATGTACGGAAACGTTTACGTTTACGTTTACGTTTACGTGCAGTCAACTGACTTTCTTTTTTTCAGTACTTGCACGTGTGTGCCTCACAATACACATCGATGCCCTGTAGGCGGCGCTATGAAGCACGCCTTCAGCGCGCTACATACAAGTAACTTCATGAACTTTGGTCACAACACGCGCGGCGCAATCGCGGTGTTCCGATTGTCAAAAGTTTCGATGAATAATTAGGCAAAAAAAATCGACAGAGAAAGAAGATTTCTGCACGTTAATTCACAGAACTTGATCTCTTTTGTCTGTGTATGTATTTTCCGTGTTCATGAATATATTTCGAGGTTGTACATGTACCGCCCATACACCACAGCGTGTTTCCCTGACATTTCCTGCCGCAACACGAGGTTCATCGCCCGCCACACAAAGTGCATCGCGCACGCTTACCACCGTACGATAAATGGACAGTCGTGTTGGCCAGTTTCCCATCGTGGTTAGCGTTGTGCATAGTGATGTGTACGACCTAAATTCTCCATTATTGTAAAGAATTATCAACCGTAAATATTTTTGACATTAATTAAGGCAAGTTTTGATCATTTATTGTGGCAATTGTTTGTTATAGCTTTCGTAGCGTAAACGGAAATAGTTTAGGCTGAAATTCACATATAATTGAATACCCATGTGATCAGAAGCAGTATGTTTTTGGCCTCATAGTCTTACTCTTAGTCTTACTCTTAGTTAAATACGTTTTGAATGGAAAAATCAACAATGCCGCGACCTCCGTGCCCTTTCTGTAGATATAATCTGGCCATGGTGCCCTCCTTACTGGCCTTGGTGCCCTCCATAATTTTGCTTTATTCAAGGCCAAAGTGGCCTTGCCCTAAAAATTACCAAATTCAAGGCCTGACACTGACACTGTATCAACTAAAAATGAGCAATGTAGTGTTAAAGTAGTTAATGCTTGTTTGCTGAAACGTATATATGATGCATTATAATTATTATAAGTTTGCTTGAGAAACTACTGTTAAACATGCGGCGAGTGAAAAAGCTTGCTTAAGAAACTACTGTTAAACATGCGGCGAGTGAAAAAGTTTGCGGACTACCCAAAAGTCTGGTTGAGTAGTCCGGCCGGCGAGTGAAAAAAAAAGTTAAGGGCAAGCCCTGATTATTTTCCTACCTACCTGCCTAGATTTTTTTCAGACCGTTACCGGAAACACCTTTTTTTTTGCTCGGCCTTACTACTGAAATATTTTCTATTCAGATTCTTCAGTACATGTAGTACAGCTCAATCAAGTAGACAATATATGTACACATGTAATAATGAAATGTAATAATGAAAAAAAAGTGACGAGTTTGAGCCTTAAGGAGGACAGTTGGCAAATTTTTCAATTTTGCCCAATCCACAAAATTTGCGTCTAGCAAACATTTGTGTCCACCTTCCGAAGTCTACGTTTTGTGCAGGAAACAGTCGATGGCAACTGTAGGCGCTTTAAATGGTCTAGCTAGTTTGGCTTGTTGCCAAGAATATGAGTGTGGGAACTCATTCCAAGCGCAAAACAGACAGGTAGGTCGTTATGACGACGAGATTACACAACCAATGAGCTGATTCTATTCTAGAGGATCCCGCTCAAACATGTGCATTGGATTAGTTCGACAGGGCACGTCCATACACTATGAACATCTCGGTTCAAATATCCGTTTCTCGGTTAAAAATGAATCCACCGCATTTTAACCACATTTTAACCGTGCACATCGAGCCTCAATCCCTACCCCCTTTTTAACCGTGTTTCAACCCAATCCTCCCACCCAGACCTACCATTGTTATTCAGCGCTAAACCCTCTTCCTGTCCAAACAAAGAGTCGCTCATTTTAACGGTGCATACAAGGACGCTCTACAAACCGCAACGTTGCTTTAGGCATTACTAATTGACACCTTTATTATATCCAATTAAAGGGGCTGTGTCGTCGCTCCATCTCGCGTTAACGAATCAAATATTGGAGTGCGCCCCCTTGCGCTTCATTTCGGTTATGTGCTATTTTTAACCTCCATCCGTTTGTTATGGCTGTTCTGATGAGAATTGGCTTTTGGAAACTACACCCCCTGGAACACGCACGCATGTCCAGCGTCTGCGTACTAAAATGCACATACGTGTACACGTATACTTATAAACAAGTAGCACACATCGTGGCACTCAGTTCTCTAAAGCCGTGTCCGCACTGGACTTTTTTTTTGGAAGGTTTTACTGAGACGATGGTCAAATGAAAAATGGTCAAATGTGACCACTGTCCGCACTTGGACTTTCGACACGGGAAAATTTTACCGAGACCGTGGGAGAAGTAACCGAGCTGTCAATATAACGACTCATGAGGGCGCTTTGCGTGACCTTTCTACATTGACGCGATTGACCCAAATCACGCCTGCCTTTTCATTTTTCCGGCCGATGTGTACACGCAGGCCTACGCCTTTAGCACCAATCAAACTTCCGACTTTTTCAATAATAAAATCTACCATGATTGCGACCAAAAGAGAAACAACGCACTGGAATTTGGAAACTTGCCACGTGCACCGCACCGCAGTAAAACAATGCAAAGCGCATGCGTGGTTTCCCTGTGAAGCATGACCTTGCGCTCGGGCCGGATGTACGCTTTCCTGAGCCGCTTTTACCGCAACGCACTGTCCGCACTGGACTTATTGTCTCGGGAAAAGTTACCTGGTCAGTTTTCCTGGGCAGCAGTTGGCCGGTAGAAGTAACCGCTGGACTCAGGAAAAGTAACTGAGAGGAAAACGTCCTAGGCTGTCCGCACTGGACTTAAAATGGGAAAAGTACCCATCGTCTCGGTAAGTTTTCCCATTTTAAGTCCAGTGCGGACAGGGCTTATGAGTAAGATTATTAGAAAAAACGTTCAAATTTCATCTGTTTATTTCATAAAATTTCATTCACATGTACACAAGTGCCATGGAATATTTGTCTGAAAGTTGCATAGAATTGGAGGTTGGCGATATAGAAGTAGAACCTTACGCTGAAGAACCTATGACATGTACATGCCGAAACTCTTGCCAGAGAGGACGACTCGGCACACGGGGTGCTTGTCCATGTAAATATGCACAGCAAAACTGCGACGTGTCTTGTCGCTGTGGGACAGTTCGCGCTAAATTTTGTACACAAAATCCCACAGGCGGGGTATCCGTAAAAGGGTCTATGTATTATGTGTACATTCATTTGGATGTACATGTATCTTGTTCGTATCTTGCTTGTAAACTTAGGTCGATAAAAAGCTTCAGGCTTATTTTGACCCGTCACTTTAATAACACAATTATCATGCTACTAAAAGAGGGGTAGTGGCCGCAGACAGTTCTTTAGCAGCGAAAAAAAAATTGAAATCTAGAACTTAGAAGTACATTTCTTTTTAAACAGTTGGTAGATGGAGCTGAAACAACTTCACTTGGTCGCTATTCCAATAGCACTTGTCAACAACTCGCTGTGTGAAACAATATTTCCGCACATCAAGTCTACATGTAATGTATAGTCAACATGTACAGTACATACATTACATGTACAGTACATCCGATCCATGTACTCGGTATGTGAATTGTTCATGTCATAAAAAGTAATAAGCGAATAATTCGTGCAAAACAGGTGAAAATTCGGGTTGTTTGAATATTTGTCGGGGTGTTTATTTCTTTGTTTTTTCGGTAGTCATCTTTATCATAGTGATGTGGGGATCTGTGTGCCAGTGGCGTAAACACGGAGAAGGAGTTCAGGGTCCCGCCGATTTGTATTTCTTTTTTGTTTCGTAAATTTAAAAAGGGGAAATTGTACACAAAGTGATGTTTCAAATTTCAAGCGGTGTTTGGGGCGGGGGTATCCCCCGTTGAGAAAAAGTTCAAGATGCAATGCTTCGTTGACAAATTCAATAATCATCCCTACTTTTCGACACGGATTTACTCGCCACTTGTGAAATCTCATTTCATTGGCGTATATTATTTATTGGTAATAACTGTTATTATTGTGTTTATTATTTGATAGTGTTGAAATAACTCTTATGATGTAACTTTCCATAAATTCCTGCCGTCAAATGTAACACAAGGTCGTGGACTCAATATCGCCATCAGTATACATTGTAGCTGTTTTACTTTGATTTGCTCATTATTGCACGCACAGCCGATTTTAGTCGAAATTTATTTCGATACATAGGCCTACAACTTTATTTGTATAGGAAGGGGCTGGTGCATTATTTATTTTACAATTATAAATACAGATTTACTTATTTACTTATTTTCGTTTGGTTCTGTCATGGTACATTTTGGCGTTTGGCGAGTGGGGTGTCACGGACTATGTTCGACTGTAGGCCTATCGTATATTTTTGGTGGCACAAACACATACAAAATACTTGTACATGCAGTATGTATCTAACTACAGGATCTATGATGCATGCAGCAGTCATTGCATTTGTAATCTGATCAGGCGCGCGCGCCCTGTGGGTCAGCGCGCGCGAGCCCTGTAGGTCAGCGCTTGCGAGCCCTGTAGGTCAGCGCGCGCGCGCCCTGTAGGTCAGCGCGCGGTCGTGGGGTATTATTTGCAGTTACTGGGTTCATCTGCGTTCATCAGTTCGGGATTCAGTGTACAGCCGCAAGCCTGCTATGATCGTGATGACACAGCCCCTTTAAGTGTTCTTTTCTATAAAAAAAATCGCCGCCGGTTGCTGTCGGCATGGAGCTAAAGGGAAAATTAATGGAATTCTGCCGTTGCTATAATAATGGTCATCTGTTCGCGACCCACTTTTACTCATGCGTTTGTTATTTTACTTCAGCTAGGCTACATGCATGACATGTAGGCCTATTTATTTCACCTTAGAAATAATGCGGACGTATCTGCGGAGTTAGCGACCATGTGCTCTCTTGTTGAGATTATTGTAGAGGAAAGTCTCGCCGACAACAGGTGATTGTAATGTCCAATGAAACTGTATATCATTTTACAAATATAATCACGAAAATCTGCTGCATTACTGTTGACATGGTTGATTATATTTTTCTATTTTTCCCAACAGGTGTGCCGATGGTTTAGAAGACCCTGAAACTGTCGTAAAAAACAAAAGCAGCTAAAAAGATTTGTTCTTTCCATCTAACGTGAAAATATTTAATTTAAAAGTGAACAAAGAAACTGGCAGGAGCGGGATTCGAACCTGCGACCTCCGGGTTACCGTACAGGCGCTCTACTAACTGAGCTATCTTGCCCTATGTTGGCGGTCTCTGACAATTTGGGAGACCGCCAACATAGGGCAAGATAGCTCAGTTGGTAGAGCGCCGGTACGGTAACCCGGAGGTCGCAGGTTCGAATCCCGCTCCTGCCAGTTTCTTTGTTCACTTTAAAAATGTATTCAAATTTACCTACTCAGTTTCCCTTGTAGATTGTTTGACGAATTATAAGTGAAAATACATGTATTTAGTTTGGATGGTCCTTTTTAACTGTTAAACGGCACATTGTATGTTTTTGTACTCACCAGCTGGTGCAATTTTGTGATTCCATAAATGTGGGGGCCGGTGTCCCTCTTTACATTGTGATATTTGTTTCCCTTGTATTACCAACAGTGAAATATATATACAAATGATTTTAGTTGCTCAAATTATGGTACTTGTACCTAAATATCTGGTAGCAAAGGATGAAACATCTGACTAATTTCCTGACAGTATGTGTCCTAAATAGTTCACGGTTTCACGTGTAAAAGGGACACCAAAGCTGCGACATTTTTAAAACTGCTGTTGAAATGCATTGTTTGGTTCTCAAATACTACCATGTGCACATATGTGTATGAAAAAATGCCCTTCATTATGTTAAAGCATGTTAATACTGCTTAAGAATGGCACCATATTTAAATGATTTAATAACTAGTTGACCGAGATTGACAGTGTGTTAGCCCAAATGTTTCACGTGTAAACAAGACCCACTTTTTTGGTGTCCCTTTTACACGTGAAGTTTGTGTAATGTTTCTGAGAAATAAAAAGATAATTGGGTTCACTGGCAAATCCAAATCTATCATCATTAATTACATGTCCCACTTGATAAGTGTGAAATCATAACAAAGATTGCATGCTTGGAAATGTTTAATTTTGGGCCATTTACTAGGTTTCACGTGTAAATGGGGACACCAAATGGTGTCCCCATACGCAATCATGCACCAAATTGTGATTTTTAGTCTAATCAAGTTATTTTCACAATAAACCTTGATGTTTTATCCTGGGTAATACATTTTAAAATAAACACACCACATTGAGCTTGAATTATCACAAAAATAACAGAGAACTAATTTGGTGTCCCCTTTACACGTGAAACCGTGAATGGGTTTTGACATGATATTTTGGCATTTCTGGAGTAAATAATGTCTCATTTTGGCTACAATTAATCAGGAATGTCAATATCTTTAAGTTATAGTGAAAATTATTAATAAATCCCCTGTCAATCAATTTTTCCATTTTGGGTCAAAATGTCACAAGTTGGTACCCTAATTTATGGAATAACCCGTTTGTGTCGAAAGTTTTAACAGTGTTGGTGTACATGTACAAATGTAGTTATCATGTTACATGTACAATGCTTGTTTTTCAGAACCTAAATGGCAACCATACCTTGATACAATTAACTCAGCTGTAATGCAGTACAAGGATTGTGAGAACGGGGTTTGCACGTGTCATGACAGGTACGTACAATGTACATGTTAGGTATTTTGCAAGTTCCCTTTGGGTTTCCTACTTGCTGTAGTATAAAACAGGTTTAGAATGGTGATTGCTGGGGAATTTCAACTTGTGCAGTCAAGATCGGCGTACATGGAATGTAACCTGTTGATAAAAGTGCTTTGGTCTCTGTAAATGCCATTTCTATGTAATGTTCATACATGTATCTATAGTACATACATGTAGGTCACAATAAGCCAGGGAAATAACATAATTGTTAACTTAACAATTGTGATTTAAAACTTAAAGGCTGACATTAGCCGTGTTTTCATTGGACTTTTTTTCCGCGGCTTCTCGGAAATTCTACCGCGCGTTTCCATTTGGACTATTATAACCGAGACAGAACATTTATAGTGTACCGAAGTGATGACGTCAATCAATGCAATGTTTGGAACCAGATTACATTCTAAACTGCATGTGTTTGGAACCATTGCCGCGGCAACTGACGTCAGACTTCAGTACTCTATTCATTCACCTTGCTAGGCTGGCAGAATGTCACACATTGCAGACACTGTGCACAATCACCTTTGACCTAAACGGGATAGACGTAGTGACCTAGTGACCTATGTATCGCTAAATTGCATTGTATAGCCAGCTACATGTACGTATACCACTATACATATTGTACATTTGTACACGACGCGCTCGCTATGACACAAAGAATCTAGTCTAGTGTAGAAAATATGGCATCGTCTTCAAATGTACATGTACCGCCGAGTTCCAAGGCCTTCTCAAAAAAAGAAAAGAAAAGTCGACCCAATTGATGGTAGTTCCAAGAGAAAGAACTGTTTCCACCAAAAAACTGATGGGCTGATGATTGCGAAAACCAAGAGGGTTTCGAAGGGATGGTGTATAACTCCTGCATGTGGGCCTCCATATTGAGGCAGTTATCAAAATTCTTCTCTGCCTTCCCCAACATTTTCACTGAAATCTAACCCAATTAAACCTCTCCCAAAATTGATTCAATATGCCATGTTTCAAGCATTGAACAGATGAAAAACGTATGTATGCATGTAGCTGTTGTATGCACTGTATATGTGGCCGATCGTAGGTCAGTTCGCTCCGCTGCAAACTAGCGCAACTACACTGTACACATGTACATGCAATCACAGGTAAACACAAGGAGACAGGGAACCATACCACCATTTCTGCGCGCACGCTAGCGATAACCACTGTCATGACTGTGTAGTTGACGCGATGCAGGAAGTTTTATTGTTTACACAGTGGTTTCTGCATGGTCGCGGTAGGTCTACATGTAGGGAGGGGCTGTTTCCATTGGAATTTTTATCCTCCCTGATGACTTTCCGCGGCCGTGCTGATATCTTCCGCGACTGCTTTCGGCCTGGTTGTTTTACATGAAGGTCGTAGTAAGTCGACAGGGACGTTAGTTTACTGCGTGTCTCCATTGGACCTAATTTTGTCATTCTAAAGAAAAGTCGCGGTAGATTGACAAAAATAAGTCCAATGGAAACACAGCTACTGGTCACAGGCATTTTCTACCAAGTCCAATGGGGACATGTGGTAAATTGACGCCCCTATCAACTTAACGCGACCTTAATACAATAACCAGGCGGAAAGCGGTCGCGGAAGATAAACCAGGGATGATAAAAAAGCCCAATGGAAACAGCCCCTCCATGTAGAACTACCGCGATCACGCGGAAACCACTTGTGTAAACATTGCAACTTCCTGTATCGCGTCAACTACATAGCGAATATCGCTAGCAAGCATACAAAACTGGTGGTATGGTTCCCTGTCTCCTTTTCTTTACCTGTGATTAGATGTACAAGTGTACAGTGCAGTTGCGCTAGTTTGCAGTGGAGCGAACTGACCGACTATCGGCCACCTGCAGTGCATACAACAGCTACGTTTTTCATCCGTTCACTGCTTGAAACATTTGATCGATTTGAGAGGTTTTTTAGATGTCAGTGAAAATGTTGGGGAAGGCAGAGAAGAATTTCGAGGAGAACTGCCTTGATATGGAGGCCCACATGCAGGAGTTATACACCATCCCTTCGAAACCCTTCTGGTTTTCGCGAGACCACCAAATCGCGATCAGCCCAACAGTTTTTGTGTGGCCCCAGTTCTAGCTACCACCAGTTGGGTCAGCTTTTTTTTCTTTTTCGAGGAGGCCTTGGAACTCGGCGGTACATTTGAAGACGATGCCATATTTTCTACACTAGACTAGTCTGATTACTAGCGAGCGCGTTGGTATGTGTGCATGTATGGTACACAATGCAATTTAGCATGCGAAAAATTACGCTAGTTTACCGTCTATCTCATTTAGGTAAAAGGTGATTGTGCACAGTGTCCGCAACGTTTGACATTCTGCCAGCCTCGCAAGGCGAATCAACGTATCTGTCACGGTTATGAAAGTCCAAATGGGAACGTACGGTAAAATTATGCAAAGGCATGCCGCGGTAAATTTCTACAAGGCCGCGGAAAAAAAAGTCCAATAGAAACACAGCTAAAGATTGACTCCATTTCTGTTGCAGTGTTTTAGAGAAAGATTTGTTAGTTTGGAAAGAAATGGGTGGCATCACACAGGATCAGTTCAAGAAAGCCCTTGCTCGAGGAATTGGTAACCACTACCAGATCATCAATCACAAACTCTATCGCAGCCAGAAGTGCATGTTTGCTGCAAGGTGGGCAAGAAATCTAATCTAGTGTTTATATCTGAATTGTATACAAATATTGACTGTCTGGAGTTGTAGAGTAAAACTACATGTACATGTAGCCTTTCCGGGTAATTCCTGGAGTGTTCTTTTCCATAAAGCACATGCACAGCCAGGGGAAAAAGAATGCTCCATGGATGAATCACTAAATAATAAGGGGACTAAAGTTTTACTGACCGACCCTCCATCCCGATTTTTTCCCATTTAAGGACAACACAATTTTTTTTGGGCCCTACTTTGTTACATGTGAAAACGGTCAATACTCCAATTAAAAAAGTCTCAACCATGGATTATAAAATAAATAAGGCCTTAACGTGCATAAAAGATTTTTGATTAGAGAAATTCTTAAGTAAATTATACCAGTGATACAGATGTTTACATTGAAAGAAGTGCCGACACTGTGTATCACACCATACCACAGGATGCACTTTGTTTCAATGATCTGCATGCACTATAACTGCATAGAATCTGCAGACTTTGCTAATGGTGTAAATGGAACATTAATTGTAGCCTTGGACAAAGAACTTTCCTTGCTATGGGATAATCTTTTGGAAGTGGGCGGTGATATTGTAAAAATAGCAAATACATGTACATTGTACCATCACCCTAAGCCAATCAAGATGCAGAATCTGTGGATCAGGTGTTATAAATCCCTATTTATTGCACATCCCTTGCTGATTCTTCATTCTGGTTGGCTGAAACGTGGTCATGTGGGGTTCACTATTAGGCATGTACATGTACATGAATCTGCATCTAGGCTAACAAACCAGTCAAGATTTATATAAAATAATCATAAAAGTTAGAACTACATATCAAGTTGAAACTGAATTTTAAGAATCATCCTTCAGGATTATGATGTTGACCTTTCTTTATCTTGTCACTCATTGCTTGTAGATGTGAAGGTGTGGAACATTTCATCCTCCAAATTATAAAAAAACTTCCAGATATGGAGTTTATACTGAATGAGCGTGACTGGCCACAGAGCCAAAAGTTTGCTGATCCGTTGCCTGTTCTATCTTTTAGTAAGGTAAAGTATAACAAATATTGTAGAAACTTTGGTCCTTTCTTATGAGATCTGAGTCCAAACTGTAACTTCAAACTACACTTTTGATTTTTCCCTTCTTTGAAAATTTGTTCTGCGGATATTGTTTTATTTTTTAACAGTATTAAAATCCATTCTTCACCGTATTTGTTGCCATAATAAGTGTCTGAGTGCTTTTGCATGGTGACATCATTTAAGTATTTACCAAAATGCATGATGCATGTATATTACACGTACATTTATGTGTACATGTAGGCAAATACATGATTCTTATGTGTATACTTGGACTTGTCCCGTACACATGTTCTGATGTACATCTACTTGGACTGTTTTGGCCCATTTACTCGACCATCATATACTCAGACCATCATATACTCATACTCAGACTCATACATGTACTCGGACCCTAAATGTCGGATTTTAGATCTCGACACTGGCACTGCCCACCATACCATTTCTGAAGTTTGGTTCAGTCAAAACCAGAAATGTGGGCATCAGGTTCAGATTTGCAGCAATTTTCTGTACGAATTCAGTGGTACATGTACATGTATCATTTTGAAAAGATGAAGCAATTTCCAGTTTTAAAGGTAATTCTTTTCTTTCAGTATTAAAGTTGGTGACCTGATACATGTAAATGATAATTGCCCAAGTTGTAGTGTTAACTAGTTATGGCTGTATGTTGACATGCTTTGAAAGCTCTGCATTATAACTGTGGAATGCTCTTGCTTAATTAGGGGTGAACTCGAGGTGAGATGAATTTAGTTTGCATGAATGTACATGTATATCATATACTTAGTGCTTTTGAATTACATTACATAACCTTCATAATGTATGCATTACACCTTTGATTCTTGATACATGTTATATTGTTCACGGTCTTGTATTTTGCTATAAATCTATGTAGGTTTATTCTCAACACTGGGATATCATGTATCCAGCATGGACTTTCTGGGAGGGAGGGCCTGCTGTTTGGCCATTGTTTCCTACTGGCTTAGGCCGATGGGACCTTTTCAGAGAATCACTAGACAAGTATGTATTTGAGTAAAGTCACAGCCTAGGAATATAAGAACTACCGTAATTTTCGGAATATAGGCCGGGGCTTATACGAATTTGTAATTAATGTTCGTTATTTCTGCAGTGCGATTTTCACTCCACGTACACATCACCTGTTTGTGTCTCATGCCGCTATGATAATGGCGCAGTCATAATGCTCACAAATCCTGCACAGCGGTTTTCACTCCAAGTAGATATGAGCTGTCTCGAACGTGCTGCTAGAGGGGGTTATTAAATAATAAACAATGGGCATTTGGGGTTCCCGTGCCGCTATAGAGGGGTTTGTTTATGGCGGCTTTCATGCTGCCGGAACTCCGAAACTTAAAGAATTGTGTAAACTAATCCCGAAGTGCAAAAACAGCACACTTGCTTCCGTTCCCCTTCCAGCCAGCCGAAAAAGAATAAACCAACCACGCCAAGGCAATAATGAAAAGCAGAATGTTTGCTGCCCTCTTTTGTTCAGTAATATCAATCCCGTTTGTAACTCAAAATATTTAATTTACCCCCATGATTATAACTTATAGAGCTTATTAATCCCCGACAGTCGCACAACATTTCAATAAATTTTACTGTAAAAACTAGTCATTAATGAACACCCCCACGATCGAGAAACGCCCTCTGTTGTCCAACAAAAATGCACTGGTTTTCCTCCTTTTTGTGCCTCATGCTAGTTTTCGTGATGGTTACCAACTAACAAGAGACCCATCAAGATTTATGTGTGTGATTGAAATACATGCGTGTAGCTAATGCAGTAGTTTTGCAGTGATCTAGGCATCTCTAATCGCCCGGTCGGCGAACTCCAGCGGTCTTGTTCTTGTGCTCAGGTGTTGTTATATTAAATATTACTGCTTGTTCTATAAAAAATCTGCTTGCAACATTTTCATAACCAATATAAAGCAATACAATTTTATCGACACGATGTGCGTGGCGTTTACATTGTTTCCTTGTTTGCCTTTTGGATTGTTTGGCGTTAACATTGTGTTTGTGGCCTATCCAGACGTCACATTTATACACAATAAAGGGGAAAACCTGCAGCCCGGATAGGACGAGAGCCCAGATAATATGAGATATTTGCGTAAGTCCGGAGGACCTCGTATTAACGAGAGTCGACTGTAGTTCACAGAACTCTTTTCACCGCGAAACCCACACCAGCCACAACTGAAAAATGAATAGAGCAGTACGTGCTTGAATGTGCATGTACAATACGTGTAAACAGGCCCATTTGCTGCATGGGCCTACATTTGTAGTGTGGGATTGCGGCAATAGATGTCAACCGGCCCAGTAACCTCGCCCCACGCCGCGGCTTTAGCCGTCGCCTGGGCTCAGTGGGTTAACATCTTACCTGCTGCCATTTGTTTGTTGTCGTATACACAACCCTCCTGTTCTCAATTCCAAAATGGAGCCAGCTACCCTATATATCAAAACCAGGCCCGGAATAAGTGTTTCGTAGGCCCTAGGCACTAGTGTTTCGTAGGCCCTACTCCGCCCTAGGCACCAGTAAAACAAGCCAGACCAAGCTGCGCTGGAAACTTTAAGCCCGTTGGCAATCGTGCACGTGTGTAGAATGACAAACTTTACATGTAAATTGAAACCAACATGTATTATACATGCAGCTTGTCTGCGTCAGTCGATGAAATGATAATATAAATAAGCAGATTCCTGCTACAGTTTGCCAACAAAAATCACCCTTTTTCAGTTGTGTGAATTGAAATTGGATGGTATATGGTTTATTGAGGGAACTTACCTAAATGTTGGCCGCAATCAACTCAGCAGAGGTTTACTTTACAGTGGTCACAAAAATGCTTGTAAAACAGGTGCTGACATGATGTTGGTCAAGTGATGTAACTTGGAATACTTACAAACGGAAGATATTGCTTACACCTGCTATATGCACATGCTGCGCTCCGTTCGTTCGCAACAGGAACAGTCTTGGAACTTTTTCATCACACTCTGGTATTTTCTTAGGCCCTCAAATTTTTCGTAGTCCCTAGGCACAGTGCCTACTGTGCATATTCGGTAATCCGGGCCTGATCAAAACCTACAATGTATCAAGTGACAGATTGAAACACACACAAACTGTTGTGAGGGTTGGTGTCTAGAGTTTTTGATAGCTATAAGTATAGGAGGGTTAAAACGATAAATGCAGTCGACAAAATGCTTGACAAAATTCAAACTGGTAAAAGTTGCACATATTGCTACCTGGAGATAAGTGCAGTTTCCCAGCACCTTGGCAGATTTGTGTATAATTTCCTCTTGCATAACTTTTGTTGAGTGTTCCGTCTTTTCTGCTGATGTCTTTAGTAATCTTTCCAGGAAGTTCAGAGTAATATTCTCCATGATGGTTTTCCAGGCACAAAGCATGCATGGACTATACTGTGAGCATGGAACTGCAATTTTTGCAGGCTTGTACAGTGAATGTTTTGAAATGAATTTCTTGACCCCAAAATTGTGTGACTGAAGTATGACTTGTTTGCAGTTGTCCAATTTTCTTGAACCAAAGTTTTGTCCCTGAAAGTATTTTCATCAATGATTTTTAGACAAGTGGCACACAAATGACCATGCACTACATGTACTTTTTGATGATCTTTGCAACCATAACAAATGCTAACCATAAAATATAAGCTGTTTGTCGTCCAACTATGGGCATCTTTAAACAGTAATAACCCTTTGCATGTTACAAATATGCACCGAGTATATATATCCTGCCCAGGAAATTTTGTGTGTGTATACACACGCAAAACATACCTTTATGCACTTAATTGTGGGCTGTTTTTCTCATTGAAGGATGTCTTGTGTGATTGACATAGATTATTGAATAATAAATTCAGAGCTGAATTTTGGCGTAAATATGCGCTGTTAGCGGTATGGAAATATAAAGCGCTGGTGCATATATGCGGCAATAGCATGCAAAGGGTTAAAGAGCTTTTGTCCAACAGGTACTTCCATTGTGTGTTCATCACCGCCAGCACTTTTTTATTGCCAATTTGTACCAGCTCGCTAACTGTGACTTTTTTCCTTACAGGGAGGCCAAAAAATTGCCATGGGAGAAAAAGGAAAACAAGGCATTCTTCAGGGGATCAAGGTTTGTATTTTCAGGTCTTGCTTCTTGTTCAATTAAGTTGCAAACAAAGGCACAAGTATTACATTTAATCTATTAAATACAAAATGATATACATTGTATGAATAAGAGGAAATATTATCAGAAGTACATGTAAATGGTCATTCCACAAGGTTGGGTCACGATGTGTGACATTTATCCATCTTTAAAAGTACTTGTACATTTGATTCAGTTATTTCATGTAACATCAGTCTTTGGGTGGGCAATATTTTAGAAAGTTTTAAATCATGTAAATTATATTTTACCAAAAATATAAAAAATGTCAGTTTGACGTAACCAGTTTGATGTAACCAGTTTGACGTAACATTGGACATGTCAATATTTCCATTTTTGTATTTTGTCAACACTTTAAATATATAAATGGGAAATTCACCATGTGTACTAATTAAAAGATGTACTATGCAGTACCAGAACACTTCTTTTTATGTCAGTCAGTGTCCAATTATAGCAGAGACAGCAAGAATAGACGTGAGTGTGGACGTAACATGGACGCTGTGTCCACTGTTACGTCCACACATGCATTTTATTTTTGCTGTTTTTGCTGTTTTGCTATTTGGACACTGGCAACCATAACAAAAATTGTTTTCTTGTAGCATTGAGTGTCTTGTAATTAGTACATACATGTATAGTAGGTTGCATAAATATTTATTTAATAATGAAAAATTAAGGCAGTCTGGATGTAACATTTATTACTGACATGGTGTGACATGAAAATGCACATTTCCTTTTGTAACATTTTCAAGACTTATGTAAATAAGTATGCAAACTCACTCTGTATACTAATTACAAGACACAAACTGCAACACAAAAAACATTTCTTATGGTATTCAATATCCAAATACAGCACAACAGCAGAAATATATGTATGGTCATGGTGTATCATGGTGTCCATGTTACGCCTGCACAGATTCTTTAAATTCTTGCTATCTCTGCAATATTTGGACACTGACTACCGTAAAAAAGGTGTGTTATTGTTACAAAGTGTCTTTTATTCAGTGTACATGTATGTAATGAATTTCCCATATTAATTTATTAAAGTGTTGAAAAAACACAAAAATGGAAATGTTGGACACGGTGTCCATGTTACGTCTATTTTACATAAAAATAACACACTTTTTATCATATTTTTGTTAAAATATAACTTACTTGTGTACATGATTAAAAACTTTCTAAAAGAACCTCACACCCAAAGATGGATGTCACATGAAATGACTGAAATAAATGTAATGATGGTTTTAGTTACATGGTCATATCACACACTGTGTCCCAACCTGGTGGAATGACCCAAATAGACACATTACAATCTAACAAGTGCACACAAAAATCTGAATGATCAATCCATACAACACTGCTGAAGCCCCCCCCCCCCCCACCCCCCAACCCCCCCCCCCCCCCCCACCCCACCCCCCACCACCACCCTGTTCATTTGATTAAAAACCCATCAAACTTCCCCTTTCATTTCAACCCCTGATGCGTGCGAGGAAATGATTTGTGAATATACAGGATTTCTGCCAATCAATTTTTATACTGGACACTGTATTCACGTGCATGCTGGAACCCTGTGTCGGTAGAAAGGTACAGTACATTGCAATTGAAAGTTAACCTTAAAATGGGCAAATCTTTTCACATTTTTTCTCATTTTGGGGAATTCATTTTCATTTCACAAAATGTGAAAAGTTTTCCCAAAAGTGTGAAAAATGTTCACTCTTTTCACAAAATGGAAAAATATTTTCACGCTCTTTTCACAAAAGTGAGAAAACTTTTCACACTCTTTGCACAAAATGGGAAAATATTTTCACATCCTTTTCACAAAATGGGGAAATATTTTCACACTCTTTTCACAAAAGTGTGAAAAATGTTCACACTCTTTTCACAAAATGGGAAAATAATTTGCATTGGCCCCTCCCCTTTTCTCACTTTTGCGAAAATAATTTTCCCACTTGAATTAGCCCCTCCCCTTTTCTCACTTTTGCGAAAACTTTTCTCATCTTTGTGAAATGGGAAAATTACGTGTACATGTACATGTGCATGTACGTAAATGTACAATTTGTTCTCGATGCTTTCACAAAACACGTTTGATTATTTCTCAATAAGGAAAGCAGAGGATCGTAAATCTCAAACAGAAGTATAATCTTTCATTGTTTGCTGATTTGAAGGAGAGTGCTAACATTAGTTAGAGCATGGAGGAAGCAGCATAAAATTATGAAGGCAGTCCATTTGAACGCGAACTCGTTTTGTTTACTACATTGTACCTCGTCATTCACAAACAATCAAGATCGCATGAAGATTTTCTTTGGCAAAACTTTGAACCTGTAGCGCTGTTATGTGGCCTCATCTTTACGTGTACGGACGGTGCATCAGGCCCCAGGCCCAGCGGTGACAATCGTCCCGATCGCGGTGGCATAGTACGGGCGGTACTTGGTCACCGCGAGGCCCCATCTTTACGGACGGTGCATCAGGCCCCAGGCCCGGCGCCCCGCGGGGGTGATCGTCCCGATCGCGGTGGCATACATACGGGGCCGGGGGGCCAAGGCGGGCTGGCGATACAGTCACCGCACGTCGATTCAACACGTACACGCCATTGCTAAACCGTGTACAAATGTATTGCAAAATAAATTCGAACTATTTTTTAAAAGGTATATTTTTATTTACAAAATATGATTTTTCTATGTTCGAAATACATCGATATAAAAAAATACAAACTTTTTATGGAGTAATTTTTTTGTAATCATTAGACGAGGATGTATTTCTTGTCAACCCAAGGGAAATTCCCAAATATGATGGCGTCGTACGTGGATATTTATGTTGGTTACATGACAACCAAACCTAGAGTATATTGCAAACTCATACTAAAATTTCAGGATTTGATACTGTTAAAATGGAGTTCCAAATAATTGTAATAATGCCCGAGTTGACTCGGGTACGAGTTGACCCATTACCGACAAATCCTATCGCCTGATGTGGGACAACCAAAATCAGGCGGCACGGGCTACCAATGGAGAAAGGAAGGGCTACCGTTTCTTGTCCGTGGCCAAGTTCAATTTTTTCAAAATCGGGCTCATATGAACATTTAGGAAGGGGTATGAAACGCATAATAAATTCATGTATTGTTTCTGATTTTGTCCAAAACTAACTTGAATGCGAAAACCAGAAGTCAGTTAGACTCCGATGCCTCGCCGAGGAGGATGCACATCACGATTGGGCCTGGCCGGCAGCGCGGCCCATGCCCAGCATGACGTATTAAAGAGAATTTGTCAAGAAGTACGTACAACGATTCGATTTACACATTGCGCCGGGCACTGTGGAAGCAGCGTATTTTGTTGAAGTCTATATACGTATATACATGCATGCAGCGGGCCATGGGCGAACTAAATTCTCACTACGTACAACATGTACGTTCCATAGACATATTCTAGTCCGTGATGAACTAGTGTACTTTTTGTGTGTGGACTGGTGCTTGAATAGAACGAAATATGGTAAATTTTTTTCGAGACCCATTTTTGAGCTTTCTGGAGCGGAATTTCGCTGACGATGTTCTATCTGCATATGTGGACAGCCGGCTAAAACAGCAAGGCATGCTGACGTGACTGACAAGCTCGCACATTTCTTCGCACCGTTTTCGCAAGTTTTTCGCACAGTTTTCGCAAGTTTTTCGCACCATTTTCGCAAATTGATTTTCACACCGGATGCGAAAAACATTTTCGCATCGCGTTCGCAAAATTTTCGCAAAGTTTTCGCTGCGAAATCGCGGTGCGAAAAGTTGCGTGCAAAATGCGAATGCGAATTCTTTTCGCAAATTTTCCCATGCCAATTCGCAGAGTTAAGTTTCAATTGCAACGTACATGCGTGTAAAACATTTTATGTATGTTTTGAGTAAAACTATGAAATGACATGCACAATCCGATTAGCTAAGGCCTGAAGTCCATTCTTGCCCGTTATGTATACCGGGACCCGGTATGTATATCGGGCCCCGGTAGCCAAACCTGTTCATTTTAATCCTCCCAAACCGGGTTGGATACAAGCCCAGCCTCTCGTGGAAGGTTGGTTCAATTTGGGAATTCATTGCGTCCAGTTCCTGGGCTGGCGAACTCCTTCTTGACACAGACAATGGGATGACTTTAATCGTTGATAATCAGTGATTGTAACCAAGTCATTTTTTCTCAAGTCAAGTCAAGTCCCAAGTCAAGTTTTGTTCAAGTCAAGTCCTAAGTCTCAAGTCAATCATTGAACAATGCATAAATTAAAATTCACATGACAACTGTACATGTACCCGTTCTCTTAAAATGTTTTATTATCGGAGTCTTTCTCCACCTTTTAAAAAACACCATAAAGAAACACTGGCTAGAATACAGGTACATATGCAGGTAATAGAGTTTTTAAATTGATGTTCATCTCAGGCCTCCAAAGATGATGATTAATTTTGTTCTACATCTAGAATTGTAACGTAAAAATTTAGGCATACCTTTTTGGGATTTTGCTAGTTAGAATGCTCTTTCTTCAAATATTCAAAATAAGCACAAATGGTTTCTGTTGAGCCCAACAGTGTACATTTAAGTGAAGAAAAACTTGTTCAAAGCAGACACATGCAATATCAGAAATACCCACATACAGGCTAACAGTAACAATTTTACAAGGCCTCGAAAATGACTAGAAACCTACAGAATCAGGCAGGGAATGAAAACCCAATCCACATTGGCCCAGGCAGAATTCAAACCTGGGTCACAGCACTGAGGAAAAAAAGGCCAGTCACCCTGATTTCTAATCACATGAGCATCAGGAAAGTACATATAGTAATACCTCACCAAAATCGGCCAGGAACAGCAAAATCTTGGGAAATAACCATCCATTTGTGTTCAAAATTGTGTTGGGACAGCCTTTCATTTTGAGACTATAGTCAGGAAATTATCGAGCAATATAAGTAAGAAAGTTGTGTTTTTGTGTTAATGAACTTTTGCATATGTTTTGTATAGTAGTGGTATGCTTACATACATGTATTCATGAACCCTGTTTTTAAGTTTTCTACACTGTTTTGTGTACGTTTGTGCATTGTCTATTTGTAGTGTTGTGAGATGTTTATGAATGTATTTTTGGTAACATTTGTCTGATGTTATGGTGTAATAATAATTTGGGATTTTGGTATCTGATCTCGTCAAATTTGTTAATGTTTAACTGTTAATGATATTCATATTATTATTAACTACTTTTTTAAATCTTGGCTTTTCTGTTCCGGACAGATAATACCCTCACCAAAATCTAGCATATACCCAAACAACAGGCATGGTGTGTGCATGAAAAACAAAAGCAGCACGTGTAAGCTAGATACATGTACAACCTGGCCTACAGTGAATGCACTGCATTTCGTAAAAAAAAAAGACATCAGCACAATTTACTAACTTTGCTGGATGGATTTTGAGGTGCCAGATAAAATTCAATGTCATTGAAGAAGTCTCCACCACCTTTATCCCACATGTTTTGTAGACTGTGCCTCTCTTTTTCAATGAACTTTCAAAATTCCTGAAGCCAAACAATAACACTTTTGGAGTGATGTTCATGATGCCACGTTTCGTGTACCGTTCCCTCAGGGCTAGCTTAGCATCATACAATATATGAGCCATCAACGTGTATGTCTATTAGCATGATTTCCGTCCCTGCTGCGGTATTTAATTTGTAGCTGTAGAGACGGGAACCAGTCTACCATGCGCGCTCGAGAAGCATTACGTAATTAGAATTTTACAATTTAAAATGTTTAGAAATTACAAATTTGTTCTCTATGACAACTTATTTGCATTTTAAATAGCCCAAAATGTATTGTGATTAAATATATATACAAACTTTATTTCATCATATTGAATATTTGAGGGACACTACATAACACATTTGCCAAGCATTTTCGGCGAATAAGAAGAATTCTTGCTACGCTCAATTTACATACATCAAGGAAAGGCGGTAGTCGTACATGTAGTTTCCCAGCCGTTTAGATGATGTTTCTTCCTTCATGCTTTCATATCTAACTAATAATGTGTAGCTACAATGTAGCTAGTGCTATACAGTAGCTACATGTAGGCCGCGCCGGCCCGGTACGTATGGCAGTGTTGTGTCAAACATAAAAAAAACATAAAAGCAGACTATGTAAGTATAAAAAAACCGCACTGTTGAACAACTTATGATACAATGTCTATAAAGACTACGCACAGTCGCAGTAGGCCGGCGCGGCACGCATGCACTGTACAAAATCATGTCACTAAACCTATAACTACATGTATTATTATAATGGAGCTACGTACCTCCGTAATATTATTTATTTATTCACTTCTTCCTTTTATCTCTTCATTTGTTCATTTTGTCATCTTTGTGAAGTTTTTTCTTCAATGAAAATCCCGCTCGCATTTTACACCCAATGCTGTACTTCTTGCGTGGATTCGCTGTAGCTGCACACAAGCGTTTACCTACCCAATGCTTGGGGCGCCCTTCCCCAGGGTCGAAAATGACATAGTGTTTCATTTGGTGCTGTATTACAAGACACCATCTTTCCCTTCTACAATCTTTGCTATAATTCAGGGGATTCAGTCTCTATAATGCAGTGGATTGTAATATGTTTTTTTGGTATTCTCCCAGCGTGAAAATGTCTACACTGGTGGCAGTTCCCAATGTTGTCCTTGTTTCTGAGGTACATGTACCGTAACATCAGACTTGAGTCCTGTACCTGCGTGCACTCAAGTACAAATCCTCCCAAAATAAGACATCAAACCTTGTTACAAAAATGTTTGAATATTTTACTTAACACGTTTTTTTCTGATTATTAGTCATTTTATGGCTTAAAAAGTTATAAGAAACATTTCAATTGATAAAACAACACTGGCATATGGTTGGCTTGTTGAATCTGCTAAGGCCGAAAACATGGTTGATGTACCACGTTATATAAGGCCAAGTTGCAGTACGGAACACTATACATGTAGCTGATTTTTTGGCCAGAAATTAAACTCTTTGAGAAATTGGCAGTGTATTTTTTTTGCTATTTTTACTTGTGGATCGGAGAACCCCGGTGGGGCTTTTGTGTTTGCAAAACATTTAAATATTTAAACAGTGCATGAAAGTTTTGCTAAACATTTACCAAATTAAACGTATAATACTTTCCTGAGCTGATATCAACACAGTGTGTTCCCCAAATGCAGAGTGATCTAATATGAAAAAAAACATCTTTTGGTGTTTTTTCAGTTGCATGTGTCACTGTCCCATAAGAAAACAAGTTTTGCTGAAATTCTTTACAAAGAAAATTATTCAAGCTTATTTTGACTGTTGGTTTTTAGCTTAAACTTTTGCACACATGTAGTCTTTTGGATGGCCTCTGGGTACAATGGCATATTTACTCAAGGTTAGTTTGTTAAAATGCAAATCTTAGTGAGTGGCGTAAACATTCTTATGTTGATAGGACAAGCGCTGAGAGGGATCCGCTGGTACTTCTGTCCAGAGATGATAGAGACCTTGTTGATGCACAGTACACCAAGAATCAGGCATGGAAATCAGATGCAGTAAGTTTCATGACTGTTAATTGCCCTTTCATATGACATTTATTGTGAATGTACAATGTAGTTTGTTGCACCATTTCCCAATTTTGATCTAAGAATTGTTTGCTCTAATATGCACATGTACACATACATGTACAGATTCTGTATAAACCTTCGAGGACAAGAGGAGAAAGAAAATACAAAGGAACCTAGCTTTCTTGTCCTCACAAGTCGATCTTTTGTTGAAATCGGTCCTCGGACGTAAAAATACGTGCTTAGTCTATGGGATTGGGTTATATTTAAAGGAACAATAGGAAACACAAAGTATTGTCCTCCGAAGTATTGGGAAAGTACGTGTACGACCATACATGTATGTACATGTATTAGAGCATGGGTGATAGTCTTGAGATGCTGCTGGAGGGACATGTTCCCTGTATCGATATTTAAAACATATGTTGAACATTTTGAGTATGAAAAAAGTACAGTACACTCTAATTCTGCACAAGATATCTCTTCTACATGTACGTACAGATGTGCACTATTGTGCAAGACCTTGTATACCATGTGCGAATCAATGTATGTGTGTACATGTGCAATGTATATAATGGGATTACTGAGGTAGTAAGGGAGTGTCTAAAAAAGACAGAAATGCTGCTTTTTGAAAAAAATCTGTCTGGAGCGTCTTTTTCAGGAACATTGTGTGTTCTAGGGTTGATAAAAATCATGATTTTTTTTTTTAAATCTTTTTCTTTTACCATTGTACATGTACCATTTGCTTAAAACATTTGTTTTAAATACAAGTCAATTGAAATGACCATAATTGAAAGTCAAGTATAATCACGATGCACACTTGTTCATGAAATCAGTACTTGTCAAATCCCTTTCATTTATCTTATCTTTTCTTTCATAGTTTCTTAAAATCTTTGTTACAGCATCATCATCATACTGCACATTTCTCATCCAACTTGATAACAATGAACCCCCCCCCCCCCTCCTCTTTACACACAACCATGGTGGAATAAAACTTGTTAATGCAGCCACCATAAATATCACCATATAGGCATGTAGAGTATGTTTTTTTTAAAGTTTATTTTCTTTGAGTCGGAACAGATTGCATACAAACCGTTACCCTAATAACCCCCTAGGGTGTGTGAAAAAAAATCATAAACTGGGAATTGAGGAGTGTTAGGGTTAAGACATCATTTACGTGGATTGCAAACAGAAGTATAATCTTTCAATATTTTTGATTTGAACACGAACTCGTTTTGTTTACTACCTCATCGTCATTCACAACCAATCAAGATCGCATCAAGATTTTCTTCGGCAAAACTTTGAACCTGTAGCGCTGCGTGGCCTCATCTTTACATGTACGGACGGAGCATCAGGCCCCCAGGCCCAGCGGTGACAATCGTCCCGATCGCGGTGGCATAGTACGGGCGGTACACGGTGACCGCGAGGCCCCATCTTTACGGACGGTGCATCAGGACCCTTGCCGAATATACGTATGCATGTGTTATAGGGCTGGGTATATGCAATGAATTCTCGAGGTCTTCCGAGCATTCCGATGGTCTTGTGGATACGGTGCTAGACTATGAGGCAGAAGGTACTGGGTTCGAGACCTCAACGTTACCAATTTTCTTTTTCTTTTCTAATTTCCAGCTTTGGAGGATTTTTAAATAAAGTCCGGTATTTCAATACGTTCGAATTCATTTTTTTTCCCTAATTCGTGGCTCTGGAGGATTTTTTTTTAAAGGGAAGTCAAGTCCAAAATCTCATAGCGTTAACCCCATTCGGATGTCGTTTGGAAAAAACAAATTGCGAGCCATGGGCTTCGTTATGCATGCTGGTCAATGCCCGTGGGTTTGTTCGAGGTCTGACCGAAGGCTGAAGCGCCATGGACTGGGCTCGAGTTTGACGTGAAGGAAGACGTTTTCCAAGCCGACCGCCGTCCTCTGGGATCTTCCGATGTTGGCAAGTTTTTCCCCTTGGTGGGATATATATCTCAAGCGAAATTTCTAAAGGATAAATTTTGGTTAGGTGTACGCTCAGCGAAGAAAGCGGAAAGTGGCAGAAATTGCGCGAATGCTACACTACTTGACCATATCACGGTCTGGGATTGGTGGATAGTGCAACGACCGCATAGGACGACCAATCCGGAATTGCGTCTGATTGCTTTCTGTGCTGTTGGAATGTCTGCTCTTCCCCCCAGTGCCAAAGGGGTTTTTCGGAGACGAGCACCGGAAAACCATATTATAGTATTATAAGTTACGGAAATTAGTAATTAAATAAATAACATTGGAAGCAAAATTTCCCTATTTTTCACAAAAACTACCGAACTAGCTCAATACTCGACTTTCCCGCTCTTGTACTTGTATGTATGTGACCTTTCAACCTTCGTCTATCGGCCCGTAATAAGAAAAACAGCTGTCGTGGCTGGCCACCACAAGAAATATTACGTAAAAAAGAATTGCCTCTGCTGAATTTCTTTCGACAAAATGATGACGTAATCGATATTTATCCCTCCCCAAAATGTTTCGAATGGCCCAGATCCAAGGATTTTTGGGAACAAATTCTGTTTTTAGTTAGAGGAACTCTTTGTCAATAACCCTGAAGTAATTCAGCTATATTACTCCGCGCCCCCTGGTCACACAACACCAATGTTTATCAGGGTCATTTGTGCATGACCCAACACCTGGATTTTCCTGAGATGAACAACAGCTGTGGTGCAACAAATTGGTTCTTTCTCGATGAATGGCTTCTAGGCCTTTGCATTCACGGGTAATTTTGGATCCGGGTACCCGAACGCCGCACTGGTTCGGTTCTCGGGTACTCGAAAGTGGACCGTTCAGAAAAAAAGAAGAAAAAAACACTGTGTATGATGTCTACATGTAGTAATGTCCTATAAAAAAATTAACAAAAGGAAGTTACAAGTCGGGTAAATAAATCGCGCATTGACTAAAACACGTAAAATGTTTATATTACTGAAACGCGGACGTGAAGTCCGATTTCTTACCTTTCTTCCTTAGTTTTTACTGTAATAATTGTTGAATTCCTGGTCATTTCCGACGTTCACAATTTAAGGTAAAGTAATTGTATTATTTAAAACAAACATTGTTCTTCTCCAAGCCCCGATCCCGCTTGGCAATGTTTTAATTTGGAAATACCATGTGTCATGTATTAAGCAAGGGCCATGGCAATGTGACCAGGAATTCCCCAGGTTATTTTTAGAACAGCTCGCGCAAAAATCGGTTTGGAAAATACCAAATGCCATTCCATTCACGGACTCTACAGATCATAGCGATGATATTACGATCGGACATCGGGCATTTTTTGACCACGTATCGTATTAATTTTGTCCGACATACTTGCTGTTCGTCGATCAACCAGTTCTATTTTAGCTGGCAAAACCCCAATATGCATCATGCATGTTCGTTAGCAACCAATAAAAATGAAGTAGGTGCAGTGCAGTGCAGCCACAACGGGTTGCTGATCGTTGACCTTATATGGAACTTAAAGGCGTGGATACTGGATGATAGGCACGCATATACAGCCACGAATGTAGTGAGAATTTGGCAAAATCACACCACTTCAACTGCTGTATACACTGTTGATCATTATTAAATTCTTCCCAGGAGTTGTGCTTACATGCACGTCTCTGAATCGGTACTATTTTGTTTTGTTTTTACGTTTATACTGTTTTTATTTCAGATCTTACAAAATTCATACTGTATTATGTTGAAATTGAGCATACATGTATATGTAACTTCATGCATTCATTTTTTTTATATTGTGTGAGAATAAAGCATTTTTTTGGGGGGGGGGGTGGTCCTTTCTATTTTTTTGTTTTTATTATTATTTTTTTGTTATTTTTTTTTTTTTACGTTACATATCGCGAATTCGCAATACGTACATGTACATGTATTGTGATGTTGTTACACCCTAAAGGTTTTTATTCAGACTTTTACAACTTATAATTACATTTATCAATCATTGTAATTGAGGGGAAAAAATAAGCCGAACCCTGTAAACAATGGTCGTGACCTTCTTGTTTTGCAACTTGAGAGCGAGCCACAGCGGCGCGCGGGGATCATGTTGCATGCAACCAGCAAAGCTAAGTTGGCGCACACGTGGCCCATCGTCGTGCGTCGAACTCAATTTCTGTTTCGTGCGCCGCCATAGTGAAAGATTGTTAAGAAAATGGTGGTGTCCAGGGAAACTCACAGGCTAAATACACCGCAAGTACCGTACATGTAAGTCGGCGCTTTGGACAAGAAAACATATCCAAAACATGGGTTGTTAATGCATACTAGAACATTATAGTAAGCTAGGTCTCACATTAGTTTATTATGTGTAACTTGTGACAAAAATCAGCATTTTATCGCACACAAATTGCGTGCGATGTTTTTTTTAATTTTTATTTTTGTGTCGACAATGAGTAATTTGTATCGACATGTCGGGAAAATGTCGTTGTCGCCAACATTGTCGACAAAAGGCCTGCCAACAGCCCTACTTAGTTTCTACACGTGCGTACAGCAAGCCAACCGTCGATCTGACTTGATTCCACGTCAATTGACTTCCACAAAAATTGAAAATATATTTAAAAGCAGATGTTGTTTAAAAATATACCTTAAACTTGACATTGATGTCCCAGTCGTTCCAGGCTTGTTATTAATCCGCAGAGGTACATCTATATATGTATTAATACTGCAGTGTTTATACGACAAGGCCGAGTTACGATATCGCAACAGCATTGGTATTTTGAAGGAGCCCTGACAGAGTTGCATGTGCACTGCACACAGGGAGCGAGTGCCGTGTGCTGATTGGGCGGCACGTGTATGAGGTGGACTCGCTGCGTGATTGGTCTACTACGGCTTAATTCTTGGCCCATCTTCATGTGGATTTATTGGTTGTTCGGGGCGGGCCAGATGTCACAACGTTCGTAAAAGTCTGTGATTGGGTGACTGCACGGAACGTGCCACGATCTTCTTGGTAAAGGGTAGGAAAGTCTTGTCCAAAGTGATTTACTGAGGCGGTTCTTCTATGAAGGGACCGCGCTATCAAAAATATCCAGTACAAGAAGTTGACTCGGGCACGAGTGGACTCGGGCACGAGTGGACTCGGGCACGAGTGGACTCGGCACATGGAGTTGGACACCAAAATAATCACACACCATAAAATAAATTGCTCCAAGCAAAGCCTCCAAACAAAGCCTTTTATTGTTTTCATTTTAATGTATACTTGTACCTGTATGCATAATACTGAGAGCGCTTCCCACTCCCGCTGCCCGAGTGTCTGAGCAACATTCACTCTCTCAATTTCAATAACTCCGCCCGCTCTTTGCGTAAACTGCAGTTCACATTCTATTGACAGACTATACTGAGCAACAAGATAGCTATAGATAAATTACAAACGGTGTTGGTGGGCCACATTATTGATACCATTCACCGCATTGTTTTCAAAACACAGCCAGAAGGTTCGGGTCTTTCTGGTCGGAACAGAGGTGGAAATGGATCAAATTGTCTTTATTTATTTATTTATTTTTGGTCTGAAATCTTATATTGAATTTTTGACCATCAGTTTCAGGTACCCGAACCGGAAAAATGAAACCGGATATTGACGCCAGCATTCGGGCGTCCGGATATTCAGATATCCGGCACAGGCCTAATGGCTTGAACATTTAAATTCTGCATCAAACTTTAGCCAAGTTTGTCCGTGGCTAACCAGTATTTAAAAAAAATGTATTTTTTCACGGAACACTGGTGATTTCTGTGTGTCGTCGCACGTGCAGATATTCAGTGGGCATTTAAAAATGGCAGATGCGCCAACCTTGTGCACGGGCGAAATCAGCGTTGATTCTGTGGGTGTTTTGGACATGAAAAAATGAATGTATTCACAGATTTGTGAATAACAGGCAGAAGTAGATTAATTTCAGCGTACATCGACATGCGGATTGTGTTACAATCGGCATAATTTCGACATGTAACTAAGTAGGCCTGGTGATAGCAAGATCATACACAACATAACGTAGTGTCCATGCATGGCGAATATATGCACAATGAATTATGCACGTATTTCTGTAACACTTATGCTCGTAGTTGCATCAAAACAAACTCTGAACCGCATAGCTCGTGTCTGAAAGTAAGCACTATTTAGAAAATGTATTAAATATCACTGGGACAGACCCAGCATTCTTTTGTGGGAGGGGGAAGGCAGGGGGAAGACATGCTACTTTTTTTCTGCATAAATTACCTATTTGTTGCAATCCAAAGGAAGGGGGTCAAAAAGAATCATTCATCACGAAAGTGGGGCATTAACACCATCCCAAGAGTTGTCTCCCCTTTTCAGCTAAAACTAGATCTGCCCCTAGATTAATACCTTCCCCCATCCATAGATCGGAAATATTTCCTCATAACCTGAGCTTCCACAATATATGAATTGCACCTGAAATCCAAGAAAGAAGAAAACATGATTTTTTTAGTTTTGTTTTATAAATTACTTTAAATTAAGGACCCCAATTTTTAATTTCTTTTACACTGTGGTAAAAATGAAGCAGACTGTCCAGGTTGCTATAAAAAAGTATTCTCTTTCTGATTAAACAATAGACCGATCCGGCCTGTCAATCAAACAGCGCGCATTGACCAATAGGATTACGACTTTTGGTTAGCAACAGTTGCTACAGGCGTGGTCCGCCATTAGCTTGGTCAAGCTCGGTCAAACTTTGTCACATGCGCTGTGAAAAATGTACACAAACAAGTGTGTTTGGTGCGGCCGGGCACCGTATTTTTTCAATAAAAGTACCACATGGATGACCACCATTGGGGAATGTTTAAGAAAGACGTCCAGTCGTACATCGTCCAATTACTTGTTGAAGAATTGCACAAAGTAGCACTCGGCAAAATATTTGCAGCGGATGTTAAAAGTACAATACGAGCTTCATACAGTGGCAAAACTATATGGGCGTGCATGGGGGACATGTGCCTCCTCCTCTCCCCCATTTAAATTCTTGAACAAAAACAATTACATTGTTGCTTTCAGCCCACCCCCCTCCCTGAAAAATGTTCAAATAGGTGTTGTCAACCCCATGCTCAAAAATAGTTAACTTGACTAAAATTCTCAAATAAGATTAATGTGTGTTAAATATTTTTTCCACAAGAATTTTTTTTTTGTGAATGCAGAATTTGAAAAGTATTAAAGAAAAAAAAAAGTTATCCTTCACAGAGTCCACACAAATGGGAATGATCTCTGATTTTGTGATGAACCCTGAATAAAAAAAAAATGAATTTCCATGTAACCTGTTAACATTTATTTTATTCAAATTTACAAGTTTACAGTTACTCTGCATGGTAGTGGTATAATCACTTGTCCCACAAGGCATTATTCATCTGGCAATGTACGTAAATAGAAACTGTGAATGAGATATCTTTGGAGCACAATACTTTAAAATCGCTACGTGCGCGAGTGTTATGCAATTCGCAACGCGAAGCATCCCCCGAATCGCCAGCGTTGTAGTTCATCTGTTTAATCGTAAATAAGGCACCATGCTGTCCCTGGGGATCTGATAGAGAGCACTGTTTTAAAATATCACATCCGTGTGCGGTTGCTGATGGGTCAGTTAGGTGCATCAAAATGATTCACACATGCCTATTCTTTATTTGACTATTTTCAGGATACTTTGTATATGCCCCCAGCCACAGAAGTTAGTCTAGAAGATCACTGCAAGTACAAGTAAGAATTCCTAGCACATACCTGTACATTTACACTTAGATCTGTCATTGCATCCTCTGATCGTTCTGAATGCTTGTATGTTTTCTATTGAGGGTAAAAGCATGATGACCCAATCTTTGCCAAGTCAGTAATAATTGAGGAAGGGTGTGGCTGCTAATTAGCAGCCACGACCCTCTAAGGTCATAATTGACTAGTAAAGATTGGATCATAATATGATTATCACCATTTGTAAATGACTATCCATAAAAAAAATATATAAAAGATGGATTTGGGGGGGGTTAGTACATGTATTTTATAGCGTGCTAGCAAATACTGTAACACTAACCTTTTTAACATTTTGTGTGCATATGCTGGGAAAACAGAGAAAATGTTGTAGTCTGGTATCCCGACACTACTTTAGACAAAACAGAGCAGTTTATAGAGTCGGGGAATTATCAGGTTGGGGAACAAGACTATTTCAAATGACATAAATTTTCGAACTCAACGGAGCACGGACCTCACAAGGTCACACCGTTTACTTTACATGTAATTTCAAGGGCTTATGTTTTTCATTGAATTTTACAGAAGCCGGTTCCGACTTGGAACCGGTTCTTTTTAGAGAACCGGAACCGGCTCCAGAAACTCTGGAACTGCCCAACACTACCGGTACCAGGTGCCATGATTTTGCAGGATGTTTGAGACTGCTATTTACTTATAGTCTAGTTCGGAATTTTGTAATATTTTAGTAGTTTTGTATTTTGATATTTGCAAATGTTGTATACTGCCTTTAAATGTCAAAATACTGCCCGTTTGTATCTTACAAGAGGTTATTTGTGTACATGCCCTGTGAAGGTTTGCATGCAAAGCATTGAGTAGTGTGTAAAGTATAGATGGGTCCCAAGCACATGGGCAGATTAGACCCACTAGTATACAACATTTGCAAACATTAAAAAACAAAACTCAATTTTTAGGGACAGCATAGTTATGCTGTAGGACATCCAACATAATCTACATTTTTGGTACTAGATGTTGCATTTCTTTGACGGATTAACTTTGAATGTTTTGCTTGTGCTTCAGGTATCTTTTTAATTTCCGTGGTGTAGCTGCAAGTTTCAGATTGAAGCATCTCTTTCTGTGTGAGTCATTGGTGTTCCACGTTGGAGATGAATGGATGGAGTTCTTCTACCCAGCTCTCAAACCATGGGTTCACTATGTACCGGTGGCACAGGATCTAAAAGAAACAAGGTTAATCTTGCTCCTGTTTCTCTCAAAGCATTAGTCACGTGTCTAAATATTTAATAAAATAAAGCAATTATGTTAACAACTTTTTGAAACAATTTGCTGTGACATGAGTCATTTATCTTCTGCATATTTAAATTCCAGCAGTAAAAATGACTGCCAAAATTTACTGGCCATGTACCGGTACATGTACAAGGTCCCCCCAAAAGGTAACCCACAAAGGGAAAATATCACCAAGTTATGTACAACATGTACATGTACATAATGACTATTATTGTAAGGCTGCAAGTTTCCGGTTTTAAAATTATCCGTTTAACCTTGTCTTTTGCGGTTACTGTTAACCGTAACAACAAAGAAATAATGAAAAAAACAAGTCTGGGGAAGTCGGTTCATAACCTGATTTTGTTACACGTGATCAGCAGAAATTGATCAGACATTGCTAAAATTTAAGATGGTAATCTCAACCACAAATGGTACATCAAGAACTGGTGAACAAAATGTCCTGCCCCCACAATGCCCACGGACGAGAAGTGAGACGTATTGTTGATGGTGATTACCTACGCCCCTGCCCAATTGGCCCTCGCCGAACATCGTAGACATCCCATGCTCAAATTCAACCAATCATGATGCACAGTAGTCTTGGTTCCGAGACGTCCTTAGCGGTAAATAGCTGTACAGCGCCCTCTACACACGCACCCCAAGGCCATATAGGAATACCTGTACAGCCATTAACCTGTATGCACTGCATCGCACTGCGCGCTAAGGACGTCTTGGAACTGAGACTAGATGCACAGGACGTCTTGAAACTAAGACTAGATGCACAGCTGGCAAGCACGTTGGAAACATTCTTTGTTATTCCATCCGCCCAAACCCCAAAATCATGGTTAGCCCAAATCTAACCAGATCCTGAAACATCAAGACGGTTCATTTGGTGCACACAGATTTATACAGTGTGATTAAAAAAAAACTAACTATACACTTTTAAAATTGGCCCTAGTTGTATTCTGTAGCAATATGGATAAGATATTTTCATATGTACCCTAGAGTAATTCTTTTTGCTTCTTTTGGTGACATTTTTACTGGATTAGTTTGTATGCATGACTGCACAGGAGACAATTAAGGGGGTCGGTTGAAATCTGAGTTGTGGCAACTGGTCAGGACTGGATAAGAAAGAGACAATTTAAAAGAACACAACCATTGTCTTGGTTCTGGTCATGGAATGCATAATCGGTTCAGATTTGTGGATCTTGCTTGCAAGAGTTTCAGTAGGCCTACTTGATACTGTTGAAGCATGGTGCGTCCACAGTTCACACCCCAGCAAAGGGCCTTCTTGATCAGTGAATTTACCCGGACGCAAAGTGCCACAGATGTCTTGCGAAGTTTTCGCCGCCAGTTTCCAAACGTAAGATGCCCAGCCTGGTGTCACAGTGTACGCTAACGTTGGGAAGTACCGAAATACAGGAACGAGTCACAACCTCAATATAAATTGTCTCCTGTGCAGTCATGCATAAAAACTAGTCCAGTAAAAATGTCACCAAAAGAAGCAGGAACAGTTACTCTAAAAGTACATATGAAAATGTCTTATCTATATTGCTACAGAATAAAACTATGGCCAATTTTAAAAGTGTATATTCTTTTTTTTGACTCGCACTGTATAGTGCATGTGCATGCCTTGCATTGTTGGTGTAGTCTTGGTCAAGTGCAAACAACCGCACTTAATGCCACCGTCTTATTCTCAGTGTACAATGTACATGTACGTACACGCAGCTAATGCATTGTGAACTTCGTCTTGAGAAAATACTAAAACCAGGGGTTATGGCAGTTGGTCAACCCCTGCAGCACGTACAAGACATACAAGACAATTGTTTTTGGACAGCTCATGTGTGATTCGTTCATGGTATTAATTATCAGCTGTTACTAATCAACAATGCCAAAATATAAAACAAACGCTCGTCTTTCTGGAGTGCCGTAAAGAAGCCAACTGCTGGTGAATGTCGTAGTACTACAACTACTCAACGAGTGAAGGGTTGTGAACCTGGCCCCGATCCTACCACCCCAATCATGTCTGGGTGGGCGGATCTGAGCTCAATCCTAACGGACCGGAGCTCAATCTCATGATGTTGTGGTGACTTCCATTCGTGTTCTCGGTCGAATCTTCACTGAAAAGATTTTTGTTTTTTGTGCTTGCCCGCAAGTTGATTCATTTTTCTTCGCGTACTCCGGGCTCTAAAAAAGAAATGTCGGTTTTAAAAAATTGGATTACGGTTAACCGAAACAAAAATGCAACCGGGTATTAACCGTTTAAACGGTTGGTTAACCGTGTAAACGTTTCCAAACTGCAGCCTTACATTATTGTTTTATCATAAACTAGGGGTAATAAGCTTCCATTGATATCTTGCATGCATTTCTCTGGCCATGTACATGTATCACTGACTTCCATTGTCTTGAAAATGGCACGTAAGCTCATTATTAATGCGAGCTCAGTTTTTAAAACAGGCCAGTACTGCCTTTAGTCAAGGCGTGCGTGGCTACCCGCACATGTGACGCTCCCCGGATATGCTGGCATGAAAAAAGACCAGTGCGAATGGCGAAGCCATAAGTGCCTTTACAGACCAAAATATTCTGACTATTTCTGATAAATATTAGGTCCCACGTGACGAAATTCCGAAAACGTCCGAAGTTCTTGTTTACGGTAATATTCGGCTATTAACGTTGATGTTCGCAATAACAAAATGTCTGTCAAGCCCGTTACAGATCCTGGAATTTGAATTCGCAATCATAAATAAAAACAAAAAAATCAATACCACACTAATCTTATGCAGTATTTTGCCGACTGGATTGTGCAAGAATATTTAATTTGAATGATGCTACTGACGTTACTCGGAAACACTGCACTTCATGATCTATTTTAAACTGTGGTATCTGACCTAAGATTTAGACATCAGGGAATCTTCAGGTCAGGGAACCAGACTACGATCGCCTTTACTATTCTCGTGGAAAACACTTGTTTTTCTTTACATTTATCTACCGATTTGGTAGAGAAATTGTCATGCATGATACATGTCCGGGGCGCGTCACGCGTCCAGGTAGCCACGTGCGCCTAAAGGCTACACAACAATTCCGACTCAAAATTCAAAACTGGTGGCAGACGCCGCACCAAAGCAAGCAATCATAGTATTTTTTAAGATCCCTATTTTTAACCTTCTTTCCTAAAATTGTAGATATATGTGGGACACTATGTTCAACAGTTTTATTTGTCCCATTTTAACGACGTGTCAAATTAAAGTAATTGTTGTTACAAGTGTGCACCCCACCCAAAAAATAGAAGATCGAGTCTAAAGCGTTGTTCGTTTCGAGTGGGTGAAATATATCTACATGCTATCCTGAATGCACGAAAAAAGACCAGTGCGAGTGGCAAAGCCACGAGCGCCAAAGCCACGAGCGCCTTCACTATAAGGCTTATGTTTTTCTTTACATTTCTTTACCGATTTGGTAGAGAAATTCTCATGCATAATGCATTACATCTTGTGGCTATTCACCAATAAAAATGCAGAATTACTCGCATCTATGTGACGTCACACGCGCTCACGAAGAAAATGACTTCGCGCACTCGGATTGTGAGAGCGCTGATATCTTTAAAATTTCAATATTTTTGTGCGCGCGCGGAATGATGATGGCGGCGAGTCATCATGTTGCAGTTGTGCGTGCACGTGCTGGGCGCTGAAATGAAGCGCGCGACACGGCGGCATTAAAATTATTTTGTAACTGCCCCACTTGCTACATACAACACTAGCATGCTACATATAACGGTCATGGGAAGTTTCCCACCGCCCAATGAGCAAAGCATTTGCATGATTCAGACAACTCAAATAAATGAATACAATGTATGTTGATTAGCTACACGAAATAGTAAAGGCGCTCGTAGCTTTGCCACTCGCACTGGTCTTTTTTCGTTCCAGCCATTATACAACTAATGAATGTTTATGAGTGCGATGGTAAGAATAATATCATGTGGTGACAGATTGAATGTTCCATTCCACGAGGCGAAGCCGAGTGGAATAGGACATCATATCTGTCACCGAATGTACAGAAGGACATCATATCTGTCACCGAATGAAATTATTCCTAACATTGCACGAATCTGAAACATTCATTATTTGTTTTATACAACGCCTGAATAAATCCGACAGATTGCATGCATGGATTTCTTTGTGTACAACGTGCCGTTTACCTTCTCAGTCCCGCATAAAACCGCGACAAAAAGTGGTCCAGTTCAGAATCAGTTAAAGCTTTAATTGTTGTTCCTGCGTGTCTTGCAAATTCTTCTAATCGTTTGACTGCATATTTCATTTGTCTCTTTGTGTTAGCAACATCAGCATCGCCTACGAGTTCCAATATTTCGTCGTCTGGTTAGGAAAACAAACCGTGTCATTTTGTGTGAATGACAGCCTAGACCGGTTCCCGGTCCCCATATGTATATAGTCATTGTATAATCATTGTATATCTCCATTATACAGACTGTATAATGGAGATCAATGTATATAATATACATTTGAAGTCCGAAGGACAACGGAGGGACCGGGAACCAGTCCAATGACAGCCGTGTTGTAGTGGCGGGGAAGTTCTATCAAACGCGTTACCGTTTGATAGAACCATGTGATAGAACTAGAGCGCTAACTCCCCATCTTAGGCACGGAGATACTTTAAATCCATCCTGCGCGCAGACATTTTAAATTAGTGTGCGTGTTTGTAGAACATAATGAAATTAGATGGAGTGAATTTTAAAAGTGTACTCTAAATGCAACACAGAAGTACAACATACGCAAACATCTTAAGCGCGTCAAGACGGTTAGAAAACGTCACGGCAAAAATCTTCTGCAGCACGGTACGCGCACGCGTTTGCATTGTTTGCGCTGAGCAAAATGAAAAGCTCATTTACTGATTGTGCGTTTCTGGTTTCGGCGTATCAGCTTCGATAACGCAACTTTATAGAATACAAACACAGATATGCAAATAGCTGTATAAAATTTCGAGTTTTCCCATAGGTTTGTACACAAACATGGATGCGCCCAGCAGGCATCACTTTGTACATCGGAAGCGCTTCAGTAATTTAATATAGCTCTATAGTTTCAGCATATCAGGGGCACGTAACGCGTCCAGGTAGCCATGCGCGCCTTAACTAAAGGCTATTATCATGACAACTGTCTTCTTGTACAGTATGTATACACACAGCTGCACGTGTAACTAAGAGGGTGTAACTAATCTTCTGAGAACAGAATATCAACATTAAAAAGTCGCCTTTCCCATTGCGAGCAACAGATGGCACTATTGCAAATGTTGCTCTCTTTTTTGACGAGCCTGTCTCTTAAACGCGAAAACTATTTAGCAAGCCTCTGTAAACAATGTGACGTCATAGGCGCAGGACCAGTCAGATGCCAATATGCTAATAAGCGGACACTATTTCGCAGGGGACACTTTTTGGCACAACACTGGGCCCTCACCGCGAACCTACCAGACAATGCCAGACTGCCCGCTGTGAGACACGGGCAAAATAATGATTTCGCTTCGCAGAACGTGGTGCGGAATCGCTTGCCAGACCCTGGAGTACTGAAAGGGATTTGTGACAATAATTGCTGATTATGTTTAGGTATTTTTTAGTACCAAACCTCTGCTTTCAGCTACGAGCGTAACATCAAAAACCAATTTTTGGATAAGCCAGTTGCCAACATTTTATTGACAGATGCATTTATAGTTTCTGGGGTGTTTCAAACTTTTTTCAGAGTTTTACATCATTTCTCGAATTATGTCTTTACAAAAATTATATGGTACAGTGATGGAAATAGCTGGATTTGCATCGCAAAATGCGATACATTTTGCACGAAAAGCGAGGCAAACTTGAAAATGATTAGAAATTTTTTGCGAATCAAAATTTCTGATAAGATCATGCAGAACGACGGCCAACGCTCGACATCCATATCCCTACTATACCAACGCAGTGACGACGAAAACTTTGGATTTAAAATAATAAATCGGACTTGAACGCGATTCAACAAATACATCGTTTTTATCCGATCCGTTCGATATTTTGGCAAACACACTGGCGCAATCTCACCCCCAGTGGGTCTTCAGTTTCTTTCAATGGTTTTGCGCGACAAGGACTAGTATGAGAAACGAGGTTGCTGCAATTTTGTGTGGTGATTAGCACGTGTAGTTCGGTATAGTACCATGCGGGCGCAGCGCAGATACACTTTACGGTGCGTGTTCGGTACGGTTGATGTTTATGCCGACAAGAACTATACGCTCCATGGTGACACGATTACGTTTGACACGCGTGGGCATGCTACATACATAGCGATGCATTTAATTTCACTGTCGCAAAATGGCAGAAAGATATGCCATGGTTGAAACAGGAGGATCAGTCCGAGGATATCATCCTTTATTGTGCTCTTTGCAGATCACAGGAAACCAAAATGAAAACGGGGGGGGGGGGGGGGGGGGGATTTTTGTACGCTTTCGTGAGGGGAATCGCCGATCCATTCGCGCTATTCGCGTACAGCCCGATCCATTCGCGCTATTTGCCGATCCATTTGCGCTATTCGCAGACTCGGATATCAGCGCTAAGCTGCACAGCATGCGTCAAGACTATCAAGGAATTGTTCCTGGAACTCTTATCAATATTTTCAAAAGAACCCTTTTGCAATATTTAACTTCAGGTGCTGAAATGGAAATGTACGTAACTAGTGAAAAATCCAATTCAGAAAGGACTCTCTGCGGATTGCCTGATATTTTTGTCTTTAGGCCAAGTAAAAAAAAAACGCCCGCATCCTTTTTTGAAGCCGCTTCCTTTTTTTTTCATTTTATTTTTTTTCCTCCAAAAAAGATTTTTCAGGAATTTAAAAGGGCCCTCATCCTCGTTTTAAAAACCCGGACGATCAGCGGTGTTTTTTATTTACTTGGCCTTATTGTGTAAACAATTTCAACTGGAAAAATATTCAGTTTATTTTTGAATCAAGAACCAAGACCCAGAATCATGGTGTAATTTGTTTATTTTTTAAATAACAAGAATGCAATATGTTGTTTATCTCTGGCACACCCACCAATCAATATAAAAAGTTTGATAAAAAAAGCATATAATTCCGTTGAGTTTGTCGCGTTTTGTTTTGTTGCTAGTCAATTTTATCACATTGCTAATCAAATGAAAATATGATTAGCATAATTTGCTAATCAATTTTTTTTCTTATTTCCATCACTGATGGTAACATTAAAGAACTGATTTGCAAACCACAAGAATGTATTTGTCTCCATGATAAGTGGTCCATTATACAATTGTTGTCTGCTGTGACGTGGTCCGTGGTGTTTTGTACACCCGAGGGGGCAAATGGCACCCAAGGCGAAGCCGAGGGTGCCATTTTCCTCCGAGGGTTTACAAAACCCATGGACTAGATCAAAGCAGACAATTGTTTTGTTATACCATGGTATTTAATGTACTTGTTGGCAAATCCCCGAGTAGTCCGAACGTGAAAGAGCAGACGAAACAGTAATGGCGGCAACGGAAGGTCACTCTTTCAAAGTTTTAACTGTTCCCGATGCGCTAGACTTGGGCGATTCCATGCCGGAATCGATAAGAATCAATTTTAAAATGTGGAATCAGCATCGCGATTCCACAGATGAGCGTGAGCAGCGTTGGGAAATCCTGCGATCACTTGTGGAAAACTTGAGCAAGCTATTCCTCATCTTTGGGAATTCCCTTGTGGTTGAGCACGAGCTGACTGAAAGACTGTACCGTCATTTGATTTGCAAGTTGTTGTAATTTTCCACTTCCCACGACCCCTTCACGTGATATTTTATACGTATGGTATATACAGCGAAGTAGTCTTGGACCCAAGACCCAGATTCACTAATGTTGTTTCTTCTCGAAATATCGGCTAGCCTCACGCATGCATACAGTGCAGTTTACAAAATGCAGCTGGCTAGTCTCGCCACAGCCGGTGTTTGCCAAACGTGCATGATTTTGGATCGCCACAAGGGTGTTAGATAAGTTGGCAGGCAATTCTTAACTTTTTCTTTACTTTTCAACGATTCTCCCTCGCTTTTCCGGGGGAATCCAATCAGCGACTGAGTTTGAGCCTTATCATAAATTATTCATTACATTTCCTGTGTCTAGTCGATCGCGCCACACGCAACGCGTGCATAACCCCCAGGTCTGCACATATTTGCATAACCATCCATCATTATCACGTGATATAAATACTGTATATAGTTACCATAGTCTGGTCGCGCCCCCCGAAATGACAACTTATCCAAGACGTTACTACAGATCCGAAATCTGATCGCGCTGTCGGTCTATGCATTGCAATTGCGAAAGTACAAAAGTACAATAGTAACGTCTTGAAACCAAGACTAACAGCAAAGTTGTGAACAGGGCTACTTCATATGCTTGCACGCTCACATGTTGGCAAGGGGCGTGGTTTGACTGACATTATCTTGTAAAATGTTCGGACATGTGGATCGGCAAAAGATCGGGAAAATTACAGGAAAATAATTAAAATATTCCTGTAAATTTTGTCGCTATGAATTTTGCAATGTTCCAACTTTTCAGCTACCCCGGCCCCTGTTCTTCAAAAAGTTTAGAGCGGTAGCGTCGCGTCACGCGTCGAGTCGACACCAAAAGTTTCCAGGACTTGTATGCTCATGCGTAGTAGTCCGCCCGTACTAACTGGTACGTTGCGGGCGATTGGGAATGCAGTGGTAATTTCGTTTATTAGCGATCACAGCAGCGATTACGTGACTCATGCATCCAAAATGAAAGCACATGCCATTGTGAATTTCGATGTATTCCGAAATGATTATTGCGCTGCAAAATGTTGATCTTACACTTAAACAAAATATGCAAATAAAACTAAGAAAAAAACCACATATTTAGCGACTATTTCAATGGAAATGTTTTTTCAGCATACCCCTCTCACTGTTTTCAACGGCTTTTCTGTTGATAGCGCCGCAAAGGTGAGGTCTGATTTTGATTTTGCAATTTTTCCTTGGAAATTTTTTTAATGTCGAACATAATTTGTTTATTTATTTGTTTTCCGTGCCCAAACGTGACTGCAATATGAATATTTAATGACAGATTACCTTCTAATTACCCCTATAATAATTACCCCCTATAATAAGTTAATATCGTCTATATTGGCATTTTTCGTGCTTGTTTACTTTTTGTTTATTTTTGGAATCGATTCCGAGTGAAATCGGAATTGATTCCAAAAATGTTGGAATCGCCCAAGCCTACTATGCGCGCATTACATGGAAATATACAGTGGTTCGCTTGTACCATCGAAAACGAAACCTTTTCCCCAGGATCTGCTTCTATTAAACTTGTTGTTCAGAGCAGCCCTCGGGACGATCAAGGTAATGTACTCTACGGGGTACATCACTTTTTAAGAGTGATATACCCCGGGTACATGTTTTTGAGTAACATATGAACTTTTGTGACCGGTTATCGACCAATCGGATCTCCCAATTTAATACCATGGTATAACAATTGTGTGTGTGACACGACTGTGGGTAGTCTTGGTTCCAAGACGTCCTTAGCGCGGTGCGACGTACAGCGCCATCTAGCTACACACAAACACACGCCAAGGCCAAATCGCTAAGAACGTCTTGGGCATTTCGCAAGGGAGCGCGCGCGACCTGCTTATGCATAATTTAACAGGCGGGTCAAACGAATAATCGCGCTTGCGCACTGGAGGAAACTCATGTTTAAGTAATAACTTACTAGTCAGTTAACGTTCTGAGCAGAGTGATTCTGGACTGGCAAACAGGATTGAGAAATCTTCGGATTGTTCCAAAAATGTGATCTGGAATATCAGACGTTATCTCTGCCAATTTCAGTCCCAGATGTTCAGCACGATGTAACTGATCAACGGCCAGAGCTTTCAATGGCACGACGACAATAATCAGCGCTTTCTCCTGTTTGCATTCGGTTACTTCGTTCATGGAGGTAGGAAACACCTCCATGCTTCGTTCAAGAAATCTAAGACCAATGGAGCAGCTTGAAAAATTACACTCTTGCCAAATCCCGTTGGTAAATTAACAAACAAATCATGGCCACATACAAATTGATGAATGGCACTGATCTGATGACTTTTTAACTTTCCAAAGTCCAGTTTTTTTGCTGTAAAATCGATCGCTTGGTCCACGCGGTCAGAAATTTTTTCCAACAAACAACGAATGGCTTGGTACTGCGCTGCACGTTCATACGTACGTACACGTAAACCCGACGTGAGTACAGAAACTAGACTAGTGAGTGTTGGCTATTTACATGCGATAATGCAGCTACGTCACACGCGCATGCAAATGCCACACAGTTCTGCTCGCGATTTCGCGAGCAGAATTTGCGAAATTCCCTAGACGGTCTTAGCGATTTGGCCTTGGCGTGTGTGTGTGTAGCGAGAGGGCACTGTCGGCCGGCCGTGCGCGCTATACGTCGCACCGCTAAGAACGTCTTGGAACCTAGACTAGACTGTGGGCTGTGGAACGGTACATGTACGTGCAGAGATCGTTAGCATTGCATGCACAGTATACTACAAGTCATGAACTCCATGCGTTACCTGTATGGATACGTATGGTGGGATAGCGAGTAAAGCTCCTTGCGATGTCGTATACAACGTCTCATGCAAAGTAGAAAGCCAACGATAAAAAATATGAACAAAACAGAATGAGACAATTTTCAAAGCAAGTAAAATTTATAGTTATTTATAGTTATTTTTTGACTCGTGTACATGGTCATTTTGAATGCAATCATAACAAACTTGGTATCAATTTAAAGCTTGTGATCTAAACTCTTCATTGATTGGCCGATCTGACCGATATTTCCATAAATAAACCAATGAAAGACACTTTTAGGAGATACCAAGGCTACCCCCTAATTGTAAGCCGTTCAGCGGTGCAGAAATGAAGGTCAAACTTTATCGCTTGATTTCTACAATAGTGCTGGATATCTAATAAAACTAAAATTATACGTCAAACAATCCACAAGGGAAACTGAATAGGTAAATTTGAATACATTTTCAAAGTAAACAAAGAAAACTAGCAGGAGGGGGATTCGAACCTTCGACCTGTTGCCCTATGTTGGCAATCTCCCAAATTGTCGGTATCTTTGTTCGGGTAGGTGCTAGTCAGAAGTCATAAACCCAGAATGCCGTATAGCCAGGGATCACACCCAATTTTACGATACAACCTGGCAAGCGACATTGTGGGGATCATTCAATGAGGATACAACTTTTTTTATGAGTTCAAACTATGATAGCTTCGATCTGCAAAATTGTGAGAAATAGCAAGAGGAAAAACATGTATTTATCTGCAAAAAATGTCGTCTTCTCTAGAGATACATGTGGCAAAAGGCAGCAACTACCACAGTGTCCATGCTTTACGGGGAGATTTTGTTTGTTCATTTACAATGTGTGTACATTTTCAGTCACCAGATCTGTCAGTCAGTCATATTGGGCATAAAATGTCACTGCTTGATTTGAATATAGCTAAAATGCAGTGTTGCCCCTCAAAGTGTAGTACATGTATCTCTTGAAACGCTTCTCATGGATAATTGAAGGTATTCCAGAGTATACTCAATTTATTATCCCTTCAAAAAAGTAATTTCTTTGACAATTTGTTAGAAGGAACAAATGTTTTTCTAGCAAGCAGGGACAAAGCAATGCCCAATTTTTTGGGGGGGTGTTATAGCTAAATGTATCACATCAAGTCAAATTTGAATTGTCAACCATGTTTTCTTCCATGCAGGACTTTGATAGAGTTTGCCAAAGCCAATGATCAGGTTGCAAGGGATATAGCTCAAAGGTAATTATCTCTGGTGTAAGTTAGTACATATCAGGGGTTGTTCAAGGAGGTGCCTTTTGTCTTTGTGCATCGTGTCCTGATAGAACTGGTATTTGAAGAAAAAAAATCAAATATAGCTTGCATGTTTACCTGATAAATTAGTCAGCCTTGTCAAGTTTAAAAAGCCAAATTGTTTTTACTCGTGTGTGTAATTCAGACTGATTGTCACTCTAAGAAATAATACTATTTGTCACTAGTTTTATTTTTGTTCCCAGGGACACTTGAAAGGAACTTGTAGAATTAGACTTGATGCCAACCTAAGCTCGGACAGGGTCTAGTCTCTCCCAATGTACTCTCAGACTATCTTGCCAAACGTGGTTCTTCCTCGGTCCAGAGAAGACTCCGAGTGATCTCAGGGCAAAGGGTGGGGTCTGTTTTGGAGGAAATATGTTACAAGGATGCCCATTCTGATTGAATTTAACATGTCATTGTGTACATGCACAGTTGAAATACTGACCTGGCTTATTTTGTTAATAACACATCCTAGTTATTAGCACTTCTAACAAGCAGAGAAGACCACAGTATACCAATAGAACCAAGCCACTGTTCCAGTGACCTTGCTATTGCAGGCATCTGTTATAAGCGTAATGCATACATCTACACAACTAAACATTAATAACTTGCACAATTAATCAATATCACAAGTTGATTCGAACCTGGGGAAAGTTTGGTCAACCTCTAGTCAATGTTCTATGGTATAAACCTATGCACGAAATATATCCTGGATACCAGACAACATCAATCAATGGTCAACAAATACCAGTTTACTATTGTTCTTCATCAAACTTGCTCATACCGTGACCATTTGATTAAATATTGAATCCACAGTGTTCTCAATTGCTTTGGTTCTTGCATCAGAAATTGTGGGAAAACATGGGCACCAACTATTTGTTTGGGTTGAGCAAGCTAACATGCTGTATTATTTGTTGATTTTATGATACAGAGGGCGAGATTTTATATGGAATCACCTACGAATGGAGGATGTGTCATGTTATTGGAAGAAACTACTCAAGGAGTATTCCAAACTAACTAAGTATAAAGTTGTGCGAAACAAGGAATTGCAGCAAATAGTACCGAAGGGAGAATAGTATGTCCGCACTGCTGAAGCTGGTTGATGACACTACTGTGAAAGAGCTGAGCAAAATTCATTGTCAAGCGAAACAAGCACAAGAGGCTAATGCAGCCAAGCTTAACATGCACAATAATCCAACAATGGATTGAAAATACAGAAAATGCATGTATAGACATCATCCGGCCTGGTGGCAATTTGTTTTGCGGCTATTGCCGCAATTTGTACGCAAGGGGTTAATGTTTAACAGCGCAAACCATGGTATTTTCTCAGATCCTTGGTAATGTTAAATCTTTAATAAAAATCCATTGGGGCGGGGCGGGGTGGGGGGGTCTTAACACATTTGTACTATGCACTAGCATATATTATCTGAAGTGTTGGCAAAATCCATTTTCAGCATTATTTTTGTAGGTTTACCAGTTATATTCTCATCCAAGGTGTAATGATTCACATGATGTTTCCGCAAACCTTTTTTTCATTAGTATCTCCGCTATGCAAAGCCTCAAATCTTAATGATTCACTACTTATCATTTAACTGTATTTGTGTGCATTACCTATCTAAGTAATATGTGTACATGTACATCTAGGAACTGTGTGATGGTAGTCTTCAATTTACACTTTGAACCAGTGTTGCAGTTAAATCAAGTGAAGTCGTAAGTCACATTTTCCAAAGTAAATTTTTTCAAATCAAGTACCAATGCTTAAGTCAATTGTTGAACATAGTAAATTAAAATTCCAAGGACACATAACTACATTTGTGTACACATAGGCTGGCATGCATGCACTTTACAAAATCAACCTGGCATACTGTCTTGACGCTTCTCCATGCAGTCGGCCAGCACTGCGGCCCCGCATCTGTACTAGACACCTAGCTCACTATGCATTTTTTTTCAACTGATATGTCAACAAATTTCACAATTTATCTTATGCTAATAAAGTAGGATTTCAAATTGACAAATATTTTTTGGGGTGCCGTGCCTAGAAAGTACATGTAGGGACACCAGATCATTAATTGTTTATTTTTTGTGTGTGTTTTTAAAGAAATTCCAACATAATAATTAGCTCTGTATGCAAAATGTTTTCTGAAACTCTGGAAAAACTTGAACCTCCTGCTCAGTAGTGTAGCCTACGGTCCAGGCGTGTTAGATCAGCTGGCTTGTGAAGAGAGTGCTAAATGCCATGTCAGCCTGAGAATGCTCCCCCACCCCCAAAACAAGACACTCTCCTTTCATTTTAGCAGTAATCAGTGAAGTAGCTATGACTGGTATCTATAATAATAATCAGTACTATTGACATCTGTGCATGCAATAATGATCCTAAATCTGGAACAATAGGACTTCTGCAATTGTTAAATACACTCAACCAAAGAAATAAGTCCCCGTCTAATACTTTTTGATGTAACTCAAAAAGTATTTTATTGATTTGTCATTCAAAAAGTGATGAATGCACAGATTTCTTACTCACACAATGAGTAGTTACTGTTGGCCAATAGACAGCGTTTTCAATATGAAATCATGCATTTTATGAAATTGCGTGCAAGAAAAAAAGTTGCACTTTTCATCTTATATGCAATGTTGGGCTTACAGGTACATGTATATACCTTTTTAAATTTGTTTCCTTCCTTCAAGACAAAACTCACAATTTATGTAAGTCAATACTACTGCTGCAGTGAGTAAGAAATCTGTGCATTCATCACTTTTTGAATGACAAAATCAATAAAATAATTAAGTATTAGACGGGGACTTATTTCTTTGGTTGAGTGTAGGAGAACTGTCCTTGATGAGGGATGAAGTCATTACACATTGGAAATTTCATAGGTAAATAACGTTTTAGATGTTAAAAGCTTCACGTGTTTTTGATGCAGGATTGTGAATATTACATTGGTCAAGTTTTCAAGTAAGGCATGTATTGCAAGTCTAGAGTCAGATATTGAATGCAGTTATAATTTCCGAAATTTGTGTAGCGGATTATGATGTACATTTTATGGTTGAGGGTAATTTTGCTGTCCAACATGTAAGCCGTAGTATACAAAGACATTTTTATTTTCTGCTTTTTTGTATTCCTTTAAACATTGCCAAATGATATATTTGCTTAAAAAGTTTGTTGTAATGTAAAACGTTTCTTGAAAGTTTTCTAATGCTTACCCAAGTTGGGAAAATAAGTTTTTTGAAAAAACCCTGAAGTCTTTCATTTTACCAATAAACAGGGAATACAGTTTGAAATTTAAAATATTTTTAGAATTCAATGTGAATTTCACTGTTGTACATGTGTAATGAAAGCCATGAAATGAAATAATTTGAATCACAACTTAATTTACACATTTCAGTATCATTACATAAATATATTACATTCTTTCTTACAAATAATGTTAGAGTTACTTATTTCACAGTGAAACGTTTGTATTTGTATTCTGCCTGTAATATGCCAGGTTTGGGGACTATCCCCTCTGCAACTTGCGGAGAAATGCCTGAACACTCCTGAGATATACATCAATATCTTAGAGGCAGACCTTGCCCAGAAATCAGCCCAAATGTAATATCTTTGGTTAGTGTAACCTATTTATGTCTGGATGTGAAACTTCTCTCACAGTATATAGTATCTTTCCGACCACAGCAATAGAGGCAGTGTGCCCCTACCAGAGTTGGAGTCGAGTCCCTGCAAGCCCAGTCGGAAGTACTTTCGCAAGCCCAGTCAGAAGTCCTTTCATAAAGCCGGTCACGAGTAACTGGATGAACAATGTCAAAGCTCATTTAAATAGCTTGTGATTGGGATTAGGACTGGAGGGCTTGTGATGGACTTGCAGGGACTTGCAGGGACTTGTGATGGACTCGACTACATAAAAACCTACCCAATTGTTTTTGTTAGAAATTTTTTTTCGGAATGAGGAAATAATGACAAATTGTTTTAACTTATTTAATAACTACACCATCTTGGTGAAAATTGTGTTAAAAAGAAAAGACAGATTGTCCACATAAAGGTGTATAGGAGTCATGTATCCTACACAGATCGATACTCATAGATCCATCAAGGATGGAAGTAATAAGTATTCACTAACCGGGGAAGAAACGGAAGCACAACATAAACACTTCAACTGTTCTCTGTAAACACCTATTTTTTTCATTGACAGTGTATGGCTGTGAATGACTGATCAATTTAGGCCTAATTACATTTATTTGTGTACGCGGTGCTAAAATGTATTACCAAATTCCATTGACTTGCCTGTGGACAAACTGGTTTTTGACCATTTTTAAAAGCATCTATGACATTTCTTTATTTGAGCTTTATTTCTAACACAATTTGCACCATATACAACAAAGACGTTGTAGTTGACGAATATGTTAAAACAATTATTATTTCTGGTTTATTAAATCATTGTGTTTGTAGCTCGAAGGCAAAATTGCCACAATACATACAATACAATACATATACACACAAATTAAAGTAATTAAGAAGAATTAAGAGTCGACACTTATCATTCAAAAGATTAACAAAATATGGGATGGGACTATTCTGATACCTTTTAGTCTTGCACATAATTTGTGATAAATTACTACAATTTCTGAGTTGATATTGCAAATGACTGGTTCTCGGCTGAGGTAACCACTCCCGAAAGCTGCTAGAATGTTTGTTTAAAAGCAAAGTTAAAACATAAATCCCTTCTACGTTGTTTAAGTGTAACTAAATTACATTCCATTAAAGCATGTTCATAATCTAAATAATCATATCCCAAAATAATTTTGAGGGCATGCTTTTTAATGCTTTCCAGTTTATCAACATGAACTTTTGTTAACCCTGCATTCCAAACCTGTGTAGCATACTCCGTGAGTGGGCGAATGTATCCTTTATATATTGTAAGCAAATCTAAAACTGATAAATTAATTTTTTTCAACAACTTAAGCATAAACATTTTACCGTTAGCTTTATGATAGATATGGTCAATATGTTTGTCCCATTTCAGGTCTAAACTAATCAAAACACCTAGAATCTTTACTAGTCAACCATCTGAAGATCAGTATCCGATATCTGAAGTGGCGAAAACTGAGGAGTATTCTTCATAAAACATACATTCATGTTAAAACATTTATCAGGATTAATTATCATGTTATTTTGTACAGCCCATTCACTAAATTCATCTAAAATAGATTGGATAACACTCGGTTCATTATTGATACAATTTTCAACAATGGTCATATCATCGACATATTTCAGACTCAAAAACCTTGCTGTTAATAACAGCCCCGGAGCAAACTGCACCATTAAATTTGGTAAGAAAACCCACTGAAGGACGTGTACCCAAGTGGAGTAAATCGTTAACCAGAATATTGTGATCTACAAGATCAAATGCCTTACTAAAATCTGTAACAACCAAATTGCTGTAACTTTTTGGAGATTCCGCATGAGAGCATAAATTATTAACCAGCTTGATCAGATAATGAGTTGTTGATACCCCTTTCATATTACCAAATTGGTTAGGATCCAAATTTATGTGATATCTGAAGTAATCCAGTGAACAACAAAATGCTCAGCTAATTTGGCAAAATGGTCAGTTAATGACACTGGGCGGAGTTTGTTCCAAATTGGAGGCGAACTCTTCGGCAAAGGAAGCATAATAATTGCTTTTTTCCCACTGATTTGGAACCACACCTTCTTGGTAAGATGAATTAAGGATTGTAGTGAGGGGTTTACTTAATTCATATGCAAATTCGTGGATGATTGGTGCTGGAATTCATCTGGCCCTCCTGCTTTCCTACATCTAATTGTTTTAAGTTGTCTGTAAACCTCCCATACCGGAACTGAAGGACAAGGTTCGGGAGATGGCAAATAAGCAGGTAATGATGTTACATCCAGAGGATCAAGATCCTTTGCAACTGAAGTAAAAAAAAATGTTGATTTTGTTTGCAATGGCAAAATCATCATTATGATCAACTTCAGGGGGAGGAATGATTGTAGGATCGGAAGTAGTGCCAGATGTCATCAGTTTTATGCTACGATACCATGTGGCCGGGTTTGTATTTTTTAACCTTTGGACACGATTATGATAATCTTTCTTGGCAGTGGAACCATCTGATATTACCCTGCGAGAAAAGAACCTGCTCACGCTTAATCAAAGATTTGATTTCACCGGTCATCCAGGGTTTATCATTGATGTGTAGTTTAATGGTTTAAATGGAAAGTACTTATTCATTGCATTATGCAAAGTGCTATAAAAAATGTCACACTTATGCTGGGTACCTAAAGCAGAATACACATCTGACCACTCATACTGTGTAATCCATTGACCAAATTCACGGACAGAAGATTGTTTCATAGGTCTAACTGTTTTGGTATTCGTAACATTTGAACGGGTGACATTTGTTTTGAAATTCCACAAAATTGTGCAATGGTCACTACGTCCAAGAGGAGCCATGATAACAGTGTCACGAGTTCCCTCAAAACTAAAGATCAGCCAAAACCCATAAATGTACAACTTCACAAATGAAAGAAGGGACACGATTCTTTTTTCGTATTTATGTTTTTTTTTTTATGACAGCGCCTTGGTCATATTAGATTCATGAAACATTTACAAAACAAATGATGTTCAAATTATTACACGTGATCTAACAGGCAAATTAATGAATTAAAGCGCAAGCACAATACCAAATCAAACAATGCAAACTGGTTACGATAAACATACAACGTTAACGTTTAGCTTGCGACTTGCCAATTAAATTAAGCGAAGCAAAAACAAAATATATACAGAGCAAAACAAGAACAAATATAAACAACTACGGTACTATATGGCAAACAGAAGCAGCATGACCAGGATTCAGCAAGTTAGTTGTCCATAGCACGTGGACCCCCGACAAAAGCCCTGCAAGCATGCAAAAGTGAAAGCAAGAGCGGCGTTTTAATATACAATCCCAAAATATTCACTTGTCATGAGCCCAACAAATGTTGACAATACTCACAGAAAGAGTGGGAGTACTCAACGGTACTCCTTCTGGCTTTAAAGTAGTGGTCGGACCCCAGAGTCTTGGCGAAACGGACAGATCAGTGGCACAGAACTCCTTGAAGACTCCTGTCCTGTGCAGCCAGCGTCCCTCATCTCCGATAGGCAGGTAGGTAATCGCTTCACGGCCCCGGACGTCTCCCACGAAGTGTGTTCCACCACCGTGCCAGCGAGTACTCCGCCGTACCCCTAAATTCCCACCACTTTTATACCTTACGACAAGCAACACAAATGCCCCAAATTCTTGCACTGATGCTGCAACCATTCATTCAAGGCATGCAACGCATAGGTGCACGTGCGCGGACAACAATGTAAGGTATGGTATACAAAAAAACAACTACACAAAAGACTTAATTTCGTGACACCACCCCCTTTGAAAGATGGTATATCCATCTAAAAACTACGAAATTAAAGTATCAATACAATAACAATAATTTGTTTTGTTTTGAAAATGTACATACACAATGTATAATCAAATCATACGAATACTTATACAAAGAGATGTCTACAATTAAAATTATGAAATCGACCTTGGCAGTATATCCAGATTGGGACAAAATTACTCATCCATTCGAGACAAAAAATCATTTTCACTTCCCTTAATTGCCCTTACTCTATATCGGTATGGTTGAAGGCTCAGAGCCCATCTCATGATTCGACCATTTTCCATTTTAGTCTTGGCCAAATACACCAATGGTAGATGGTCCATTTCAAGAATGAACTCTGACCCGTACAGATAGAAGTGAAACTTCTTAATAGCCCACACTAAAGCCAAGCACTCGCGTTCAATTACAGAGTATTTCTACCTTGCCTGGATTAGTGGTTATTTTACGATCTCCAAGAACATATCCCAAAAATGTTAGGGTATAAAACCCAATACAACATTTGGTTGGTCTTACCGTTAAACCCGCATTACGGAGTACTGTGAAAACTTGTTTCAATGTTTGCACATGGTCACTCCAAGTTTCACTATAAACCAAAATATCATCAATGTAATTCAAGACATTTGGAAGTGTCAACAGATTGCGCATTAATCTGGAAAATATCGCCGGTGCGTTTACCAGACCAAAGGGCATGACCAAAAATTGGTAATGACCCTCGGATGTGACAAACGCCGTTTTGGCTTTGTCCTTTTCGGCCACCGGTATCTGCCACTATCCCTTTGACATATCCAACTTGGAAAATAATTTGGCATGGGCAACTCTCGAAAACAAGTCCTCACAATTTGGTATTGGTTCAGGATCAAACAAGGTAACATCATTAAGATGCCGGTAATCTGCACAGAACCTATTACTACCATCAGGTTTTTGGATCAGAACGACTGGTGACGCATATTGAGATGTAGATGGTTCTATGACCCCAAGATCCAACATTTGACTAATCTCTTCCTTGATCGTTTGTTTTACGGCAGGAGGGACTGGATAAGGCTTTATTACCACAGGTTTTTCTGTAGTCAATGTTAAAGTACATTCAATTTGACTCGTTCTCCCCGGTAAATCAGTTAGTACATCAGAGTACTCATTTAAGAGCGATTCTGCATCATTCTTTTGAGCAGGAACTAGATCTACATTCACTTGAACATTTCTCCAATTTTCAGTTTGCTTAAGAGGATACAAATCCAAGTTGGTACAATCATTCTGATCATTATCCATTACAAGTACTTTCATTGCTGCAACAGATTGGTCCAATTCTTTTGACACCGTATCCGCATCCCTACATACATACTTTTTGAGGAGGTTGGCATGATAAACGTTATCTTTCCCTTTAACCTGGATTTTGTAGTCATTATTACCAACAACTCCAACAACTTTGTATGGACCCTGCCATTGCAGTAACAGTTTACTGCTACTCGTAGGTCTTAAAACCAAAACCTCATCATGAACTTTAAATTTCCCATCTTTCGCTTTTGTATCATAATACCTTTTGTACCGTTTGGAGGACCGAACTAACTCTTCGAGTCTGTTTCTCGGGTTTACTACATATTCATAGGTAGTCTTTACATCCTCGTCCTCAACTTCCTTAGACCATAACTGCTTAAGTATAGTTAAAGGTCCCCTCACAGTCCTACCGTATAACAGCTCAAAAGGCAAAAACCCTAGACTCTCCTGTGGCGTTTCCCTATATGCAAAAAGTACGGCTGGCAAGTACCTGTCCCAGTCTGTTGGTTTTTCAGAACAGAGACGTTTGAGCATAGATTTAAGGGTACCATTAAAACGTTCTACCAAACCGTTACATATCGGGTGATATGGGGTAGTAGTTAATTGTTTCATTGACAAAAGTCTACCAACCTCTTTCATTACACCCGATGTAAATTGCGTCCCTAAATCTGTTAAGATTTCATCTGGTATTCCAACCCTACAGAAAATTTCAAATAGGGCTTCGGCAACCCGTTCAGTATCTATATTTCGAAGGTAAACTGCTTCCGGATAACGGGTAGCAAAATCCACTAATGTCAATATGTATCGATTCCCTTGACCAGAAATGGGATTTATAGGACCAACCAAGTCAACCGCTACTCTCTTAAAGGGAGTATCTATCAAGGGCATTTCTCCAAGACGGACTTTGGCAACTCTACCCTTGGGTACCGTATATACGTTGACAAATGTCACAAGACTGGCAATACCGACGTATGTCAGCCTGAAATCCAGTCCAAAAGAAGTTTGCCAAAACCCTGTCAGTGGTTTTCTTCATTCCCAAATGCCCAGCTAGTGAGGAATCATGGGCAAGTTGCATTACCTTTCCCCGAAACACCTTAGGTACTACAAGTTGATTTACTTGTTGCCCAAACCGTACATATGGCGATGCGAACTCTCGATGCAACACCCCATTCCGAATCCGAAATGCAACCTCCACCCCTTTAGCATTGACACTGGTTTCTCCACCCTTCGCACAATCCATGAACTTACTCAAACTCATGTCATCTTGCTGTGCTTTGATGAAATCGGTTCTAGATGCAGGGAGTTCTACCTGATTTACTTTAAGTGGTTTAAGAGGTTTCCCTTTCTTTACTTTCATTTGTCTAGTCTCTACAGCAGCAGTTACATGGTCATCCAGAGTCCAATGTACATCTGGATTATAAGGTTCCCTAACTCCTACCACATTACCAATAATTAGGCCATACAGGGGGTTTTCCATGACCAGAGCCTCTACTTCACCTACATAATAAGGTGTATTTACAGTTACCTTGGCAACAGGTACATCTCGCACAGTACCGTCTAATAACACACAAGTTTGATTTCTGTTCGAATACTGATCATCTGAAACCAAAGTTCGTTTAACTACTACTGTGCTACACCCACTGTCTCGCAAAACTGGTACTATATGGTCACCAACCTTTCCTATCTTAACTGGCATATTTTCATCAAATACAGGTCGATTGAGGGCGTTTACAACAGGAAACTACCCCCGAATCAAGCCTTGCATAAATACCCGATGGGCGATTATAGTCGTACTTTACCGACTTAATTTCAACACAAACCCCTAGAGCCTCATGATCAGGATTTGATACTTTTTCATCTACTGTCAACATCGCTGCAGTTTTTTTGTGCAGTGGTCTGACCCTTCATGAACACCCTACAATTCACAGCAATGTGGCCTTTCCTTCCACACCTATGGCACACTCTATCGTCTCGGAATTGTGATTTATCTTTAAACGGCATTTCTTTCATCGTTGTTTCATTATTATAAGACTGTTTCCGCTCTCGTTTTAGATTACTCTCCTCCCTACCGATAACCTGATGTGCCTCTTGATATTTATCCGCCATTTCGGTCATTTCAGCAAATTTCTTAGGTTTACGCTCTTTTAAAAATACTCTCAACTCCCTTGGTACTGCCGATAAAAACTGTTCATTAAGAATTAAATTTACAAAAGTTCGTCCCGTTCCGCTCAAATCTATCCACCTGAATAAATATCTCTGCAGACGTTCACCCAACTGAGTATACGTTTCATTCACTTCTGATCTGATTTGTCTGAACTTCAATCTAAATCCCTCTTCCGTTAGTTCATAGCCTACCTATTTAAAAGTGCCTGTTTCAATGTCTCGTAATCATTGACAACACTATCGGGCAAACGTGAATAAACCTCTAGGGCTTTTCCCGGTTAACAACAAACTTAAAGGCATCGCCCAATCCTTATGCTGCCAATTCATTGTTTTTGCATATTTTTCAAATCTCGCTAAATACGAATCTATATCATCGGTCTTTTCAGCAAAAGGCGGCATTTTCGGGACTTTAACAAAACCTTCCAATTTCAGTTGTCCAAGATTCTCGGAACTAATCTGTTTTTCTTGTACAATTTTAAGTTCCATCTCTTTCATTTCTTTTTCGTGTTCTCTTTCCGCATACCTATCTTCCCGAATATGTTGCCTTTCCTGTTTGTCTATACTTTCTCTTTCCCGAGCAAATTCCAACAGTTCTTTTCCTGTTAAGTTTAATTGTTTCCCTAAGTCTAGAAATCTCTGAAATTCCATGGTCACTTCTAATTAACTAATTATGATTAAATAAAGACTCCTCAAAACTACGAATACAGATACGATTCTTTACTCTAATTACAGAATAATTATTAACGAATCTCCTTCTCCCAGATGGAAATTGCACAAACTATTGGCTTTTTTTTTCTTTCCCGGACCAGCCCCCATTTGTCACGAGTTCCCTCAAAACTAAAGATCAGCCAAAACCCATAAATGTACAACTTCACAAATGAAAAAAGGGACACGATTCTTTTTTCGTATTTATGTTTTTTTTTTATGACAGCGCCTTGGTCATATTAGATTCATGAAACATTTACAAAAAAAATGATGTTCAAATTATTACACGTGATCTAACAGGCAAATTAATGAATTAAAGCGCAAGCACAATACCAAATCAAACAATGCAAACTGGTTACGATAAACATACAACGTTAACGTTTAGCTTGCGACTTGCCAATTAAATTAAGCGAAGCAAAAGCAAAATATATACAGAGCAAAACAAGAACAAATATAAACAACTACGGTACTATATGGCAAACAGAAGCAGCATGACCAGGATTCAGCAAGTTAGTTGTCCATAGCACGTGGACCCCCGACAAAAGCCCTGCAAGCATGCAAAAGTGAAAGCAAGAGCGGCGTTTTAATATACAATCCCAAAATATTCACTTGTCATGAGCCCAACAAATGTTGACAATACTCACAGAAAGAGTGGGAGTACTCAACGGTACTCCTTCTGGCTTTAAAGTAGTGGTCGGACCCCAGAGTCTTGGCGAAACGGACAGATCAGTGGCACAGTGGTACGGAACTCCTTGAAGACTCCTGTCCTACCTGTGCAGCCAGCGTCCCTCATCTCCGATAGGCAGGTAGGTAATCGCTTCACGGCCCCGGACGTCTCCCACGAAGTGTGTTCCACCACCGTGCCAGCGAGTACTCCGCCTTACCCCTAAATTCCCACCACTTTTATACCTTACGACAAGCAACACAAATGCCCCAAATTCCTGCACTGATGCTGCAACCATTCATTCAAGGCATGCAACGCATAGGTGCACGTGCGCGGACAACAATGTAAGGTATGGTATACAAACAACAACTACATAAAAGACTTAATTTCGTGATAAACAGGAAGCTCATATTGACTAGGAATATTAGTGTTGATCTTGTCCAAGATAGCTGAGCCCGGCCCTTGTAGGGCTCTCAACCACTTGAACAAAAGGACCTGTTGTAAGTTGATTTACATCAAGATGATTCATATCACCGGCAATTACAATTCCAGCATCGGGATAACTGGTAGTAATTCCATCTATGGTATCTTGCAAATGACAAATCAGAAGATCTGCATTAGAATCATTTGGTGGAGAATAAACAACACAATAATACAAACAAGAAATATACCTCGGTAATAATGATGGTCCAATTTTAACCCAGATTACTTCAAGTTGCTGTGGAATCGGAATATCATAGTTTACAGCATGTACAGAATCATGTGAATATAAAGCAACACCACCACCAGACCGGTTCGATCTTGGTTTTGAAAACAAACAATAATTTTCAATGGCTACTTGATCAACAGACGTATCTTTTTTAAACCATGTTTCAGAAACACAAGCGATTTGAATCTGTTCATCATACAAAAATGATATAAATTCATCTATCTTGTTAATCAAGGAGCGTGGGTTACACAACATCATATTGGGTAAACGCATAATACGTGTATTTGTGGCCTTGGGAATCTTAACCAAATTTATGCTATATACAGTTATTGATGATAGGTTCCTCTTGGTTACATCAGACACGTGAACTGGAATGTGACGATTGACGCATCTTCCGCCCCTGCATCCTCTACAGCGCTTGTGTTTGTATTTATTCAGCCACGCAATAACTGAGACCATGATTCCCCAATTCCGAGATATTTCCCATAAAAAAGTGTGTATGTTTTTTAACCACACTGTATAACCCCTGATCATGAGGTACCCACCAATACCATACACCCATACTTCATCCTGATACCCATTCGAAACTTTCTATCATTGTTGTGTGGCGAGACAAAATTTGCAATTATCATGAGCATGTGGTTTTGAATTTTTTTTACTTCATATTGTATTTTGTTTTACTTGTGCATCAAAACTCCATCCACATTGCTCCCGATTGGCACTTCTTCCAATTTAGGCTTGTCTCATGGTTCTGATATTTTTTTTCACATTTGCCCAAATCATTTTCTTGGGTGGAGGATCCCTCTCGAGGATGAGCTTTTGACAGCTTCCTGTCTCTTCACCTCCTATTTCTTCACCACAAACACTCCTTGGTCAGTTGTTAGTTGAACCATCCTGCAAACTTGAAAATTCCAGACTGCTTTCTCAATCCACTGGGAGGAAACACTGAATGTCAAACAATAACTTTAATCTACAACCATTATGGTGCCCAGGCCAGGCTACCAATTGGTAATTGATTTCACAAGCTGTCCCAAGGTTTTACATACCATTTTCACAATAGGCTACATGCAATGAAGTCAGTAATGCATGGCCAGAGAAATGCATCAAGATATCTACATGTATACTGAACAGCAAAAGAAACGTCGTATGAATACAAAATATCAACAGGTATATTTTGTAATGTAGGGCCAACACAAAATGACAGGGGATATCTGAGCAAGTCATTTCCTTTCCGTCATCATCACCACAGTCCAGTGAATTTGTTTGCGCATGTTTGCCTATGTTTGCCTTTGGGGCTGATCACGTGATAGTCACGTTCGAGTGTGTGCATATCAATACATTGTGTGGCCACAATGAGAGATGACCACAGATACACATCTCCTGTAGGCCCTACATGGAGTGAACAAGGCGGTTGATAAAGGCCATTGAAATCTGTGCCCATACCGTCAGGAAATCTGCACTCAGTTCAGCTGCAGTTGTCAGCTTCGGGCGCACTAATTCATTAAGTCGTCTTTGGATCTCCTCCCACAAGTGTTCTATGGGGTTCTGGACTGAGGGCAGGCCAAGGCATGTTACTGATGTTGAACTGCTGGAGAAAGTCCCTGGTTGCTCTTGCAGTGTGGGCACGGGCATTGTCATGCTGGAAGACATGATTCTGGTGGCGTGCGAAATACGGCACTAAGTGAGGTTTCACAACTTGATCGATGTACCGGACAGTCGTGACCATAATTATGACCTCTACCTGGACCGATGTTCTGAAAGACCACAGGTCCAACTTTCTGATGAAAGCCAATACCTCCCCAAACCATGTTTGCACCTACCCACCATGGCCGTTTACATACCAGATGCTTTGAAAACCATTCAAGTCGCATTCCATCCCCCTATAGGATTTTCAGGCACAGTCATGATTCAGAATGATGTTATTAGACTGCATACTTCCCGAAAACGATACATGTAAAACCCTTTGTGGTTGAGTTGTCAACGATTTAAAATCACGACGTTTCTTTTGCTGTTCAGTATACCCCTATACAGTGTGTCCCACAAAAAACGGAAACCCATCTTTTCAGGTAAATTACCCAACAACCAAATATTGTAATTCCCCATAATGGTATGGTCATGTGAAAGATCATCTTGTCTTCTGTCATATATGAAATTATGATGGTAGCATCATGCATGACTGATCAGAGACAATTTGAAGTTGCTATTTCAGATTTGATTTTGTTCGGGATAAGTGGGGCTTTTATGTACACATCATGACTCAAGGAATATGTCTGTGACGAAAATAAATATTTGTTTTTACATTTCTGATATTCCACTTCTTACATGGGAATACATTTCTTTGGAAATGTAGTTGTCCACAGTTCAATGTCCTTCAACATGCCCACCATTCCTGTCCACACAAGCATGTGCCCTGGTTCTCATTGCCCTCACTGCACGTCGGATCACGTCCCTCCGCTGCCACACTGCCTCAACCTCTGTGATGATTCCGTCACGCAGCTCATGAATGTCTCAAGGCGGTGAGGTGCAGACCTTACTTTTGAGATAACCCCACAATAAGAAATTGCACGGGGTGAGGTCTGGGGATCTGGGTGGCCACTTGGTTCTTTGATGCAATGCAACAACCCTGTCATTGAAGTTGAACCACCCGTTCTGAGCAAACATGACTCTGACACTATGAATTTGGATTGCCTCTGCTCGGTCATCCATGACCATCCTATCATACTGTAGCGTCGACCGTGCGCGGGACTCTCGTACACCCTGAAAGAACACTCCGGCACACTTTGCTCAAGTTCTGAAGGGCTCTAGGCCGTTTATTCGGGTAGCAAAATACACAAGGCCTCACACAAAATGGTGGAGGATCGCACAATCTTGTTACTAGGGAAACGGGTCACTGCGCGTGCGCCGCACGCAACGGGCCTCCCCAGCCGACCAGCAGGGGCTCCGTTGCAACAGCTCCGCTGTGGGACCGTGCTGGTGCCCTCTACCGGCCGGTCAGCTGGGGCTCCACCGCAACGGTTCCGCTAGTGGTGCCGTGCTAGCGCCCTCCGCCAACCGACCGGCACCGGCGCTACATTGCCCCCCGCGAAGACCTTTGTTCGTCCCCGAACAAGACAACCAGCACCGATGACCGGACGCCCAGGAAGGCTCGAGCCGGACGGCGCCCGCAGTGACCACCAAAACACACACACAAAAAAAAAGGGGGGGTTACACAAAAGTCCAGGGGGGGAAGGGAAAACAACATCCAGTTCAGCTGGTAGGTGGAGGCTGCCGTTGGACTTCCGTCTGCCGGAACAGTTCCTTCCAGAAGCGACGTGGTACGTTGTTGGGGTAGCGTGGAGGTGGAGGCGCTCCAGGTGGCGTAGAGGATCTCGTTCGCACCTCTCCCTCCGTCTGGGTCGGTCGGCCTCTCCAGCCCTGGCGCCGGTTCCAATGGTGTCGTGAGGGGGGCGCCGGGGAGCGTTCCGGGCGGACGCAGCTCCCCGGCCTAGATGGTCGCCCCTCCGAGGGACGTTCCGAGTGGGACGGTCTTGGGGGGCGTTCCGGGTGGACACGGTCCCCCGACCTGCTGGGAGACTCGGGGGCTTGGTGACTCCTCTGACGAGTAAGGTGCGGCGGCGAGGGCGACTGCCCTGCGCTCGGAGCGGCTGAGTGGGGGGCTGTTCCGGGTGGTCGCGGCCCTCCCGGTGGGACGTCGGAGGCGGAGGGGATGGAGCGGCGTCCATCTCTCCGTCGCTGGCGTGGACGTCAAGCTCATCGACCTCCGCACTCACCGATCCCACGAAGACCCCAGCACAGTAGGGGTAGTGTCGTTCTCGGACGTCCTTCCTGTAGAAGGTTCTCCCGCACCCCCGGGCGCAGGCGTAGGGACATTCCGGGTGGAGTACCCTGCACGCCGTCCGAAGGTGCCTCCGGAGGTTATGGTTATGGTTGAATGCCCTCTCGCAGTGGGGGCACTTCGTCGGATCCGTCCTCTTAATCACCTGCACCCCTGCGACCATCGGTCTGGCCTGAGCAGCCTGCTCTCTGCTTGGGTCCTGGCGTCTCGGCATTGCTCCCGTCATTCCCTGTTGCCGGTCGGGAGCCGACCTCCGCCTAGGGCAGTACCGCCAGATGTGGCCGAATTCGTGACACCGGTAGCACGCCACTGGGGGGCGGGCGGTCTGCACGTACCCGATCCCGGCAGCCGGTTTGTGTTCCTCGGTTGGAGGTTGGACTACCAGCCGAACGTCTTTGGTCCCTGGCCTCCCTTTCCTGTGCGCCTGTGACTCGAGAAAGGCCTCCATCTCGGCCGCAAGGGTGACTGCCTCGGTCAATGTCGCCGCTTCTCTGGAGAAGATGTGGAATTGCAACTGCTCATTCCCTAGTGCGTTGCGAAAGGCCTCCACCGCCAGATCTTCACGGGCCTGTGTGGGTAGCTTCGGGTAGCTCTGGTTGACTAACCGCCGAATTGATTGTCCCAAGCTACCAAGTGACTCACCGCGGCCTCTCACGCGCGTAGACAACTGCGCCCGGTGCAATGGGATCTGGGCGGCCACCCCGAACCGTCGTTCGAAATTCTCGAGGAGGGAGGAATATTCCTCTCGCGCCTCCGGCTCCATATCCGCAAGTACCTCCCGGGCCGTGCCCCTCAAATGGGAAGCCAGGAACATTGCTTTCTCGGCCTCGCTCCAATGGTTGACCGCCGCAACACTCTCGAAATGGATCAAGTAGTCGGACCATGACGAACCCCCGTCGAACCTGTCGGGAAGCATCACTGGCCTCTGACTTCCTGGGTCGGGATGTCCCGGTCCCGCTGTCTCCTTGCTCATCCCGGGTGGTGGTGTTGGTATGTCTCCCGATCGCCCGGCGGCACCGTGGGTACCAGGGGTAGTCTGCACCCCCTTTGTGGTGGAGGGTGCCTCGGTCCCGCATGGGGGCTCCGTGTGGTGCCACCCCGCGATCCCGGGTCCCCCCTCCCGATTGGCCTGTCTCACTCCGTGGACTCCCGTGCGAATTGGCGACGCACCACTCACTCCCACGCGGAGTGGCTCTCCTCCATAGACTCCCACGCGGAGTGGCTCCGCGCCATTGACTCCCACGCGGAGTGGCTCTCCATTGACTCCCACGCGGAGTGGTTCTGCGCCATTGACTCCCACGCGGAGTGGCTCTCCATTGACTCCCACGCGGAGTGGTTCTCCCCCATTGACTCCCACGCGGAGTGGCTCTCCATTGACTCCCACGCGGAGTGGTTCTGCGCCATTGACTCCCACGCGGAGTGGCTCTCCATTGACTCCCACGCGGAGTGGCTCTCCATTGACTCCCACGCGGAGTGGCTCTCCCCCATAGACTCCCACGCGGAGTGGCTCCACGCCATTGACTCCCACGCGGAGTGGCTCTTCTCCATTGACTCCCACGCGGAGTGGCTCTCCATTGACTCCCACGCGGAGTGGCTCTCCATTGACTCCCACGCGGAGTGGTTCTACGCCATTGACTCCCACGCGGAGTGGCTCTCCTCCATAGACTCCCACGCGGAGTGGCTCTCCCCCATAGACTCCCACGCGGAGTGGCTCTCCATTGACTCCCACGCGGAGTGGCTCTCCATTGACTCCCACGCGGAGTGGTTCTCCATTGACTCCCACGCGGAGTGGCTCTCCCCCATAGACTCCCACGCGGAGTGGCTCTCCATTGACTCCCACGCGGAGTGGCTGGCCACACCGGCACCGTTGAGGGGGCTCTACTGTTACCGTCATGGGGCGTGTAGGCTGGGGAATCCCCGTTGCGCCAGGGCCTGCCCTGGTAGTCAGTTCCTCGTGGCTCCCGGTGCTCACGCCGGTGTAGAAAATGTGGGGTGTCTCTGGACGACCCCCCGCTGCGTCGGCAGACGCGGCGTGACCGCGCTCCGTGTGGAGCGGCGTATCCGCCCCGCCGCCATACCCAGCACGGCGTGGTCCCTCCCGGTGTCCCCCGCTGGGCGTACTGGTGCAAAACTCACAGGCCGTTCCCAAACGAGGCTCCGCCCCCGCCGCCCCGGCGAACGCGGCTCGGCGGCATTCCGTGTGGAACGCGGCGTTTGCCCCGCCGCCGTGCACAGCGCGGGGCGGCCCCCCGCGAGACCCCCCGCCGGGCGCACCGGCGTGAAACTCACAGGCCGTCTCCACACGAGGCTCCGCCCCCGCTGCCCCAGCGAACGCGGCTCGGCGGCGTTCCGTGTGGAACGCAGCGTCTGCGCCGTCGCCGTGCGCAGCACCGGGCGGCCCCTCGCGGGGTCCGGCGTTCGACACGCCGGAATAAGGGTCATGGGTTGTCCCACAGTGAAGCACCGTCCCCGCCACACCGGCCAGTGCGACTCGGCAACGTTCCGGGTGGAACAGAGCGTCTGTCACCCCGACGCCAGCGGCGTGGGACGGCCCACTGAGGGACTCATAACTAGTCTGGGGGGAATCGATGCAAATGCGACATGGAATGTAACAAATTCGCCCCCCCTGATCTATCATCTCAGGCTTCATTTTCTCCCCGTCCTCCCACATGAGAGATTCCGATCCCGATGACCCCCAGTCTCCCTCTTATTCCGAGGAAGACTCCCTTGATTATCCCTCAAAAAGGATTCTAATTCGCTCAAGGTAACGAACGGTCCGCCATTCCTATCTCCCGATTGGCCTGCGTCGTGTGGAGCTATATCCCCGTCTGTGTCCGCGCCGTGTGGCGAGTCGGACACCAGACTGTCCCTACCCGGTGGATTCATGCCGCAAGAACTTGAGGTTTTACCTGATTTGCTCTTTCCTGGTATGTCACCGCTGCCTCCAATGTAGCGTCGACCGTGCGCGGGACTCTCGTACACCCTGAAAGAACACTCCGGCACACTTTGCTCAAGTTCTGAAGGGCTCTAGGCCGTTTATTCGGGTAGCAAAATACACAAGGCCTCACACAAAATGGTGGAGGATCGCACAATCTTGTTACTAGGGAAACGGGTCACTGCGCGTGCGCCGCACGCAACGGGCCTCCCCAGCCGACCAGCAGGGGCTCCGTTGCAACAGCTCCGCTGTGGGACCGTGCTGGTGCCCTCTACCGGCCGGTCAGCTGGGGCTCCACCGCAACGGTTCCGCTAGTGGTGCCGTGCTAGCGCCCTCCGCCAACCGACCGGCACCGGCGCTACAATACTTTTGGTGTCACATAAAAGAGGATAGAATGAACTTTCTAATAAGGTATACACTTTTGAAGAAATAATTTTTGATAAATAAGTAATTTACCTGATAAGATGAGTTTCCTTTTTTGTGGGACACGCTGTATAGTTTATTATATAACCATAAGAATGGTCATTATGTACATTGGTTGATCATATTTTACATTTGTTTGCGAGTTACATTTGTGGGACACCCTGCAGATGCATGTTTTAAGGTAGAGTTATAATGTGTTATGTCAAGTATTAATTTCACAGTGAAGTACTGTTGGCTGCCAATTCTTTCCCTCACTTTCCCTCAATCTGTTGTAGCCCCTTATACTGTATAACAAATTCATCTACTGTCTAAACTGTGTGGGCTGTTTGGTTACAACTGCTTCCTCACTCACTATTAACTACTTCAGTTGTCTGGTTCTTTGACTAAAAGTAGAAGTTTTTCACCGACTGCATTAGCACCATGCACTATTGTGTACAATCAAGTGAATGCTTTTTGTGAAACAATGTCCAATTACATCAACTGTAATTTGAAGTGAAATGTGCAAAATCTCAAAATGTACTCACAAATTTTACATAGTTGTCTAAGGGACAGGGCTACATGCCAGTAAGTGATAAAGCAATTGTAACCAAACAGCCTGTGCGGTTCAGACAGAAGAGGATTTTTTTTTCTTTGGCATAAGAGGAGAAAAACAGACAGGCCCATTATTTACTTTTCATCTTTTATGAAATTTATAACGCCCACCCCCCAAAAATGCAATTCAGCCCCATAATTAACCCCGTGATGCCGGTTATTTATGGGTGCGTTCGATTAGCTTACACATGTATAAAGTGAAACTTACACGAGACCGTTCGATTAGTCACGTGGTACTCGTGTCTGCCCCGGTGTCAACCACCACCACCACCACCCATCAAGCGAGCGGGTCTCTGGTGGCTACCCGGGTGTAATGACGTCACCGCCTAGCTGAAAACATAAACATGGCGGCGAAGTCGAATTCGATGAGTAAATGTGCAAACTGTGACATAAATTGGAAAGCAAAGAGTGTATTTTCCTGACATTAACAGTTGGGGACTATATAAGACTGTGTGAAATTGTGAATTTTATAATTATGTCATTATGGTCAAGATTTTGCCGGTAGAGCAGACGATAACGAGCCTGTGTTTTACCCTTTTTAAAGTTCCCTCCCCACACGACCTTTGACCTTAATTTGTCTAGCATGCCTAGGCGAATACGCCGCAGCGTTCGATTTGCCTCATTACGGTTTTATAATTATGTCATTATGGTCAAGATTTTGCCGGTATAGAGCAGACGATAACGAGCCTGTGTTTTACCTTTTTTAAAGTTCCCTCCCCACACGACCTTTGACCTTAATTTTCCTAGCATGCCTAGGCGAATACGCCGCAGCGTTCGATTTGCCTCATTTCGTGGCTTCCCCGTGGTGTAACCCCGTGTTTATGGTGCAGCTAATCGAACGCACCCTATAATAAGCGTAACATGCAGAATAATCCAACAATGGATTGAAAATGCAGAGAATGCGTGTATAGACGTCATCTGGCAATTTTTTTTTTTATGTGTATAGACGTCATCCACCTTCAAAGGTTTTAAAGCCCATTTTTCTTGTTTTCACAATCATCAAAAGATCTTTATACCACAAAATGTGGCATACGAAATGTCTAATGTTGAAACAGGCAATTGTATGTCCGGAAAAAAATGGAATTTAAGAACCCTGCAAGGCAAATACAGCGAGCATGGGTAGAAAATACACAAAGTCCACAATTGATTCCTTTTGCCTAATGATTTGTACAACGAGGAAACAATTGACATCGACCTGGAAGGTACAAATTCCTGTCCACAACAAAAGAGATAGACTGACCGTGCACCAGAACAAACATTTTCACCAGAGCCAGATGGCGGGCTACACAAATTAGTCAAAATCAGTAAAAACAAAAAAAAAGTATATATATGTTGAACATGATGTCTGATCTCCATCGAATCTAAGAACCCACACTTCACATGCATGCATGGCCTCTCGACTTAAAGGGTTCCGATTGGATGGATTTGGTACAATCGTACTGCACCAGAAGAAAGGAAGTGTTTTTATTTGCTACACCGGCTGCAGTCTGATCTGACGCTGCCTTGATCTACTGGCTTACAGTGGGAATTGATCAAGATATTTGTGAGTACCCACTGTGAGCAGAACTGGCTTTATTCAACTAAAAGTTAATGCTGGGCACTCATTAACTGGTTTGGCCAACTTGACTTGTTAGCAAAACAAAACTAGCAGCCACATGAAACATTATTAGCTTTTGACAAATTTTTTATAAAGAATCTCGCAGACTCCCGATGGAGAACAGAGGACACTGTTTGACATGTGTTTAACTGGTTTTTCTAGGGATTTCCAACAACCACTCAAAAGAGTATTGTCTTCTTTTTATTATGCATAAACCTTCAAATGCTTAAAAATAACACTTTCGGTTATCTTTTGGCCCCCATTGCAAACTTAATATTTACTTTAAATCCTAACCGCACCTAATACTACAAAATACTACTTGTAACTGTATGCGGTACTCTTACTACACTGGCATATAAGAAATTGTGCAGTATTTCAAAGTATAGTGTACTCTATCCCAAATTAATGCCTGGGGCATTATGGTTAATATCAATACGCAAATTTAATAAAAATGATACTTGGAATATGTATGCTACCTTTGAATTGGTAAGGACTACTGTGCAATGTACAAAGTGCAACGCATAATATGTGTATCTGTTGTTGCTTTAAGTTGAAGCAGTCATGCAGTTCAGTTTCAGATGCAGTTTTACAGGAAGAAGTTTCTATTGAGTTTACAGTTGTGTTCCAAGAAGGAATCTAATGAAGATGAACTAATGAAGATAATCATTATGTAATAATGTCTCCGTTTTGTCATCCCTTCAGGAGTCTAGAAGCAAAGTAGCTTAAATGCCGATCCCCTTGCAAACGCCACACATGATTGAGAACACAAGGGAAATAGGGCCAATTAATTGCGCATTTTGGGCAGATTCTTCTTCTCGACAACTTGTACCAAGTGCAAGACACAAAAAAGGAGGCCGTTTTATGACATCAGATTTGTTTGCTGCCCGCAAGGACAAATAGCACCAGCAGGATTGATGGGACTTGTTTAAAAAAACTCTCAAAAGTAATCTTTGTAATCATTCATAGGAGATAGAACTGCATGTTTATTTTTAATATACCTAAATATATGCAAAATGATACATATTTCTCCAGCATTCAACATCCTCTTTAAACCTTTAAATTTTAGCAAATGGTGCTAAGACCTTCTTTCCTATTTTGCTTTTTGTGTTGTTCGTTGCTTTGTTTTTTTTCTAAAAATCATTGATTCAGGTAATTTTGAAATGACCATTAAAAAACAAATGGTTTGTTAACTTTAACTAACAGTTTTAGTAAACTATTTTCCTAGTAAAAAGTCACACTTTATTATAAATGTATGCCACAATCCGTTTGCAACAGATTACTTCTATGCCAATGCAGTTTTGGAGATGAAACATTGTTGCAGCTACATGTATTGTTCAAAATAATCTCCACACTGTCACAGAGAAAAGTGCTGTGGCCTCAGATGCATTAAACTATTTGCTTGCATTGGTGTATATCGTATTTCACTGCTGTAGCCAAAACAGACAAACTCAAAAATTAAGTGTTAATCTACAGATAAAATTTCCAAAATCCAAGGGGATTTTCAATTCTAATCAGAAAACAATCACCTCTGTTTAATACATTTACATATCAGCGTGGAAGCCCCAACCTCTGCATGTCCAACAAAGGACCCTCTATCATAGCGACTCATCCCTGTAACATAGTAACTTGTCCTGCAGTTCTCCATTTAGGAGGGATATAGTAAACCAAGTAAGTGTTTTCTTATTTGAATTTTGGGAATTCCATTAAAACATCTCACCTCTGTTTACCTACATTTGCAGAGTAGCTCCCAGAAATTTTGGGGAGGCAGTGGCCTACATGAAACTGTATAAGACATGAAAAGGTTGTTGGAGTTGCCTGTCTATTCTAAAGGAGCTTTTGCAGGCCTTGTGGCCTGCCTGCTGTTGCAGCAGCCAACAAAAACAATTTTTATCGCGAGGTGATGGAGAAAATGATAGGAGAATGGCACCCAGATTCCATGATGAAATTAATTTTTGAGTGGGAGGTCGGTCATTGAACATACCAAGCATCAAATGAGCTATGGATGTGTTGGATGAAATTGTTGAACCATCCTGAAAGCCCTGATGAAGGAAACAAGTGGCTGACCTGTATCCTCTGATAGTGGAAATTTGAAGCCCAGAGTTAAAAAGGTGCAGGAAGAAATCCCCAATTAACGTTACAGATGGTGTATGGGGATCGACAGCTCTCTCCTCACACCATTTGGTAAAGTGGACCCACTTGAACCTGTTTGAGGGCCTTGTTCATCACGTCTGCACACCTTCTATCCACTGGAAATGTGGGTCGAGTACATTTATATGTACCAGTATTTCTAAGGTACGAGGGCCGTCATAGTAAGGTTAGCCGGATGGGAAATTGAGAAGCTGTCCTTCAACCGACTGTCCAGAAAAAACAAAGGACTTTAAAGGAGAACTGGAATGGGTATGTTGTCTACCATGCCCATATTCAGACCGTGTGTAGTCAGTAGAAAATTGCATATGATGCACGATACAGAGGGACCCCCCCCCCCCCCCCTCCCTCCCCCTCCCTCCCCCTCTTTTGTGTTGGTCATTGTGTTCCCGGAATCTCAGGAATTCTTTTCAGAGGACTATAGGGGGATGTGTTAGGTAACAATAGTCTGGAGAGTGTATATGGTATAGGGACAAAAAGGGGGGGGGACCCCTCTGCCCCATATCGTGCTGGGTATAGAAAATTGATGTCTGCCCCAACATTGATCTCCCGACTTCGAACGGGAATGCAAGCACAACCGTGAGCGGGCGTGGGTAGCGTGCCGCGATCTCGCGGTAGTAGTGGAGCGGCCAGTCACCGGAACAATGTGGAAATTGACGCCGGTATCCCGGAGTGAAAGGCAAGCCATAATTCCTCAAAGAATGCCGCAAATTTCCACAATGCGGTGTGTGGTGCCGTTAACTGATGAGGGTTGTTCGGAAAATAAGACCACACAGGGGGCCGAGAGCGGTGGAGAAAATCTCATGGCTCGCCCAGGAAGCTTGGTTGTGTGCAAGACCATAGAGTCTAAGGTAAGACAATAGCTGTAGTTGCGTGGCTGAGACGGGGTGCCGGTGGTGCCCCGGGCCTCTGACCGGGCGGGGCTGGTTGCACTGAGGGATGCAACGGTGTCTGGCGCCATGCCCCACCTTTCCGCTAGCAGCATGTGGGTCAACCTCCAATTTCGTTGCATGCATGTGCTCTCGTAGACTACCGAAGCGATTTCTCTGGGTATAGCCTTGGACGGAGGGCTCGTCTCTGAGGAATATCCGGCCGTTATACCCGGGGGATCAGACCTGGTCTGTGCGGTAGAAATTTCACACTTGGAGTGGCTGAAGAGAGGGTGATTTCCCCGATGAACGGCTTGACATGACAGGTTTCGTTCTGGTTTTGGTGACGTTCGCCATTGTTGTTACATTGTTGTACAGTTTGTATGTGTCAGAATTTCACAAGATGTGCACTGTATGCGTCGCTGAAAAAAAATAGGATGATCGAGTCGCCATGTTACAGGGTGCTTTGTGGAAATAGTGGGCATTGAGGGTGCGGCTATTCAGCGAGGTTTGTGCGCTTGTGCGCTGATATGCAAATGTAGGTAAACAGAGGTGAGATGTTTTCTGTAATGCAATGAACATAATTGATTACATTTTGCACTACATTTATAAGAAGTCTATCTAAAACAGTAAATCCAAATTTAATTATGAGTAAACTAGTATATACAAAGGGCAGAGTGTATGCAACACATACACACAGATAGAGTTACCATTTTCTTAACCATTCTTGATATTCTCTTCTTTGTGACGTCAACTGGACTAGGAAGTGCAGTGCAAACAAATTGTGTGAGTTTGTATATGCCGGCAATCGTGGACCTAGGACAAAATAATTCGGGCGTAGACAAAGGGGTCCACGTTTGACCTAACGTCCACGATTGAAAATCGTGTACAAAACCAATGGGAGGCCTTCCGAAAAAGTTAGAGTATAAACAAAAGAGGAACAATGGCAGGTCCACGATTGCACCGTTTACATGACTGTGTGTATGTGTGTGTGTGTGTGTGTGTGTTGCTTTACATGCTTGCCACAGAGCCTCATATATTTTGGACTTGCTAGTTAATAATTATCACTACGAAAATGATACAGGTTTATGCAGTATGTTGCACAGCTTAGAGCAGGGTTAGTAACAACAAAATACAAAAATATCCAAATGCCTTCCTATTTTTTTTTAGCCCTAACTCCCTAGGGTGTGTGGAAAATAGGCACACAAAATAGTATATTTTTGAATGTTTTTCAACACTTCCCCCTTTTTTTTAGTTCTCAAGTGGTACATTCCAAGAGGGTCGCACCTCTTTTTTTTAAAGATACCTTCCGCCAACAGTGGAGTTGCAGATACATGTATTTTCCTCTTTCTTTTGCATCTTTTATGAATTATTTTGATGACAAGAACAAAACCAGGATGAGGCTTCAAAAAAAGGAAACGGGGAGGATGCTTAACTGTGCTTCTCTGAAAAAGTTAAATCAATCAATAACTTGTCAACAGCAGAGGTTAATCAGTTTTTTTGTTATAAGTGATGTCAACTACAGCCTGATCACCAGGCTGTCTACATGTTGCGTTGTTGCAGTTTTTCAACTTGTTAGCACAAAGGCCTACCTGTTTTTTTGCAAACTGTGTACACAAGCCAAGCGCCTCATACATGTGCCAATGACGCTTAGGGGCCATTCAAAATTTTCAATAATTAAAAAATTCGATTTTGTTTTTTAAATATTTTTTTTCGAAATTGTTCTTACCCACCCACCCACCCACCCCAATTTTCGATCATAAAATATTGATTTGCCATTCAATTAAAAAATAAAATAAAATGCCTAGTTTCATGACGGCATGATGCAGCTGTGGGTCTCCCCCGCTCGAACATGTGCCCTGATGACTTCTTGCGTTCATAATCGGCTTCTGAACTAGCGCTGGTTATTAGCACGGTTCCCGTCTCTGCTGCGGTATTTAATTGATAGCAGTAGAGACGGGAACCAGTCTGCCACATTTGACACTGCTAAATAAGCACCATAACTTTTCTATTAAAATAGCATCAGAGCCGTATATATATTTTGTTCAATATTCGACCCGGCAAAAACGTACTTGAATATTCGGTTGACAATTGAATATTTGATTTACTGTATACCTAAGTGTATGTGTATGTACATGTCAAATCCTTTCCCACCGTAGGACAGTAGCCACTCTCATCAGTCTGTTCTACAGATATTTCCATGGAAATTGTTCCACCAGTCTGTTTAATTTGGTCCCTCCAGTCAGGGTTTTTGAGCGTGCAACCAGGCTCTCTGCTTCCTCTCACCCATACACTCTAGCTGTGCCGAGATGCAGAGCAAAGAGCTACTCTAATAGTTTTTCATACGTTCTACCTCTCTTTGGAACTCCTTGCCCAGTAGTTGTTTCCCTCCATCCTATGACCTGGCCTCCTTTAAGAGTAATATAAATTCCTTCCTTCAGCTTTCCTGATTTTTTTCTTCTTTGTAGCCCTTTGCCTAGAGTGGCGTTAGCCTTGCTTGGGGCGATATTTCATTAAGAAAAAAAAAGTTTTCCCTGCTCGTGAAATAGATGGTTTGTATCCATATTCTGTGCTTTCCCAAACTGACAGTGGCCACAGCATTTATGTCATGCAGTCTTAAAAACCATTTTGTGAAAATATATTATGTTTTTTCTTAATTTTGTGTATGTTTGTAACTTTAGTCAAAAGATGTAATTATTAGGGTATTTTCTACATACTTGACGACAACAAAGTTTCATTCCATGATGCATACAAACTCTACACAAATGTATGTCAAGATGTACATAACATGGGCATTATAAGGGGATAAATAATACACCCAAAAGTAAACAAAAAATCCCACTGTAAGCACACGTGCTTGGCTCTAAGGTTGCCTCTAAGACCTAACATTAGACTTGGTTCCTGATGCCGACTTCACCTGCAAGTTAAACAAAAACACATGTTTGTCAGGGTGATCAACTTAATTTTCTCAATACAACATTGCTAGTTAATGGTTTTGTGTACAATCACTGAGATTTTTATGATTCCTGGGGATGACTGACTAGGGAATGCTAACATGAACACTAGGAAACGAGCGGCAAGTCATGTGAGAGGGTTTAACCAATAATAAGGAAAAGGAATCCGATTTTCATGGGAGTCGGCCATTCATATGACACTGATCTGCCAAGCAGGCTTGTGCAGCGAAGCCAAACGCACACAACAGGCTTGCACAGCCAAGCGAAGTCCACACAATAACTGAACAATAGATTGAATATGCAGAAAATGCAGGTTTAGACATGAAATGGCCAGGTAGTCTTTTTCTAACCGTGGCTCCAGCCGTCATCTGGGTTCAAGGAGTTAAAGTACATGCAGAGGGCACAAAACCAAATAAGAAACCTAAAATCCATTTTCTAAAAAAGAATGTATGGCGAACACAAGATGAATAATTTCCAGACAAAATATTACCATGTACACATATATTACCAGTTTGGGGCGAGGATCAACATTTTTAAAAACTTGGCAAAATGAGTCATTAAATATGAATAATATATTTTCTGAAATTTGTGAAATAAAAGTAAAGATTTGTGTACACTTATTAAAAACTCCTCTGGTCTTTTTCCCCTTTTCTGTAAGATTGTTAACATTGTACATTTTACATGTATGCAGTTTACGAGTTAGATTCCAAAAATCTACACAAATGCCCCAGGTGGACAGAGCTTTCCCCATTTTAAAAACTTTAAAAACATTCCTGGTTTGGAAAAAAATCAAAGTAATTTTTTCAGCAAACAAATGCATTAGAAAATATATTTGTGGTATCCTTTTCGATAATTTTTTTGGTGGGACAAATTTGGGATAACCTAAACAAGAAAAAAGGCGTAACCTTTTAGAAATATTTTTTATTTTATAGGGCTACTGTTTCCCAACCCCTAATTCTCATCAGAAATCAACATCACTGAAATTTGGCTCAAAAGTTTAATAATGAAAAACAGGATATACAATGTATTTTACAGTATTAAAAGCTGGTCATGTCAATTTGTTTGGTACAACTGTGTTGAATTAAATTACCTTGTTCATTATATCTTCCTCTATTAATTCTGCTAATTCTGACGCAAACACAGTCACATGTGCAGGTTGGAACATGCCGTCACAGACTCCCTTGTGTGTTGCTATCTTTCCTTTTGTCATGGGTTTCACATCATTACCAACCCTATCAACAAATTAACCAAAGAAATACACAGATATACAATGTACATGTAGTGTAAATAATAATGTGGGAAAAAGGCTGTGAGCCCTAATAAACTTGTCTGCTCCAAAAAGCAACAGTAACACTGCTCTATTTAATCAGTCCAGTTTCATTACTTGGTTTGTTGTTACTTCATTTCTGCAAACAATTTGTTTTTCATTTTTAAAGAACAGTCTACAGTATAAATATATACGATTTGAAGCTTTGCATGGTGGGTGCGATATGAGAGAGACTGGGATTGCGGGTAACACCATGTGAAATAAATCTCTTCTAGGAAGAAGTGTGGTTCTGAAAAGAAACTGGGTGAGTGTGTAACTCGACGTTTCGGACAGTGTGCTCTGTCCGTCCTCAGGAGTGTGAGGGGAAGACAGAGCACACTGTCCGAAACGTCCAGTTACACACTCACCCCGGTTCTTTTCAGAACCACACTTCTTCCTAGAAGAGATATATTTCACATGGTGTTACCCGCAATCCCAGTCTCTCTCATACAGTATAAATGTTCATGGGGGGGGCGGGAGTGACGGCACGGGTTAGCGAGCCAGAGGGGGAAACCTTGTGCCAATACCTCTCGAGGTTGGGAATTCTGGAAAAGTGGACTTCGGGGAGTCTCGTTCTATTACGCCCGAGCGTTTCTTAAAAGAAGGCCGTGAGCCTCATGAGGATCCCGACTGTTTAGAAATGGGAATCTTTAAAACTCGTACCATGTCCCACATCACTTCACAAAATCTATTGTCGGTAGTCTCATCAGGATGACTCCCGGTAGAATCGGACGGCCTGTCCATTAGGGATGGACCCAGTCAGGATATGAGGTCACCCTCTGGTGTCACTTCGTGTGTATCTACCACTACCGAATGTGTAGGGGAAGGTTGGTTGGAGTCTCAACACGTAGCGTGATTGACATCCAAGCCCGACTCTTGCATTGAATTAGACTGGTAAATAGATATAGCCTCGCCCGATTCACAGTCAGAACCCTGGTCTCAGGCTGAGAGGAAATTGTATTAACTTGTGGCAGCGCCAACGCCACCAGTTGAGCTTGGAAGCGTTTCAGCAATAATTCTGATGTATTGTCTCTTAGCCCGTGTGGGCAGTCCGATCACTCTGATGACTTGCAGGTGGCCGGTGATGTGCCGACACTGTTGATCATTGCAGTGCTAAAATAATGGCGGCAGCACGATTTATGGGCCCGGGCATGCCTTCTATTCTTCGGCTGGGATCAGTTTTCCAATGCCTGGCGGTGAGCCTTCAATTCCAAAATTCCTGAAGAAATGTCGGAAAGATCCCGGAGTGCCACCGGCACGGTATGGGATTGACGAGGTGCTATCGGCCTGCTATGGGTCTGACCAGGCGCCACCAGTACACAATGGTCAAGATCTGGTTCTGGGTTCAACCTGGCAGTCGATTCCAACATACTGATTGAGCCCGGTTCTGTTTGGCTACCCAGACCATCGGTCGGGGCCAAGTGTAAACGCGATGGGCCGGTTTTTGTTTCTTCGGTCTTGTGCCCTCAACCGGTAGCTGAGGGCATTCTGGCAAACTCCCCTTGGAGAAATCTGCTATTAAGGAAGAAAAACCAGTTTCAGCCCTAGGGGTCACCGACATAGACCGATGTTTTACTTGGTGTGCCGATTCACTGGCCCAGGAGCTCGCGGACTTTTGTATGGCTTTGGTTTTCACAGAATCAGGACATAAGTACAGGTGGTTCTCAGCACATCAGTTCGGCCTCGTGGCATATGGGACACGGACGCACTACATTATTCTGTGTTCCACTCGCGCTCGTGGGATAACTAATAGAATCCACCTACCACAAAGAAAAGCCCTGAAACAGCCCCGTGTTTGTTCACGTGACAAACACATACATTGTAACATGTCTCGTTAAACCCAAATTTGTACTTCCATATTTCTTATGAATTTCTGTACGAATGCGGAAAATCCGCACTGGTTGGCAGCTCTGCTACCATTCCTTTTCTTTCCCCCATGGAACACGGAAGAGCTTGCGAACATGGCCTACATTTAGGACATATTCATGGGAGTCCCCTTGGCTATTTGGCAAAATGTTTATATTTATTACAAGTCATAAAATGTTGGGTGGACATTTTCTTTATTGGGACAGTCTTAGCACTACTGCTAGGATTATCTTCAAACTGTAAAGAGAAAATTCAACATGTACAATAAGCCAGTTCGGTATCTCAAAGGTCAAAGGTTATTCGGGATAAAATTGCTGATATTATGTCACGCCATGTTACGTGAACGCCCATTCTGATTGAATTTAACACGTGTGCGTTGGGCAACCACCTTTTGCATTCACACGCGCGCGATAAAATGTCACATGCACATTTGAAATACCGAACTGGCTATTTTTGAAAGTATATGTGAATGCACTATTAAAAAAGACGAGGTCATACAAAAAATGCTTCCAACACTTCCAATGCTTCAATCAAAAAGTACTGGAAATCTTGAGCATTTATTAGTGATTAAAACCAGTAAAACCGTGTAGGCTCAGCGAGCACCGAAACACACGTCCTACCTTCACGAGCGCTAAAGAAAAAGAGGACAATATTGGTGCGGGCTCCGACTATTGGGGGCACTAATGCACGCAGGAGGGTGCTGTGGCATGACATAGAAAATCTTTACTTTGGTGGTTATTTACATGCAATAATAGGTGCAACAGGTGAGCAGGGAAGGAAGTGGACAATAAGATTTTTTTTTTCGATTACAAATACCTCATACAGTTTAGCCATTGCACATCAGACCTACTTGTCATCATGGAGCATCTCATTAGTCACAACACTTTAAATGTTTACACAAGGAGCATGCACTGTTCCAATTAAAACAGCCCGAGAACACCATATGATCTTGTACAGGAAGGTTGTTTGGGCATCAAACTTATTCAGGAATAGCATATATATCCAGTTGAGAACATGAAGGAAACAACTGGAACACATAGTGTTTTCAAAAGCAGCATTTCACAGCCAACAAGAATGTTCTGACTTTTGAGACACTGTTAGCAATGAGGCACACATACACAAAGAAGATGCCTGATTGTTACACATCTCTAATAAAGCTGAAAAATTTAAAATGCTGTTTTGTTATGTGCATTAAAACTTGTATGTACGCACCTTTGCATGCATATAAAATGGAAGAAAAGGTAGGGGGAGCAAACATTGTTTTATCAGGTAATTTGTTAATGGAACTTAACATGGCACATCTCCTGAAAGTAGCACTATTAATTTCTTTTCTCTAACAATTTGCATTTTTAACAATGTTCAAGATAATCAGAATTTGAATGAGTTTAATACATCTGTATGTAGCAATTGTGCATCAACAAACATGTATTAATCTTACGAGCAATGTCATTTTAACACCTTCATTACCTATTCGGCAATCCATCAAATTCATCAATTCTATTAAAAACTCAAATTAATTAGGTTAAAAAAAAGATGTCTTTTTCAATATGGCTTTGGAGTCCAATGAGCTTGGCCACTTGTTACAAGGACAAACTTACCACATAATGTATACAAATTTAATAGTTGAAATGCCATCCACTTCATCATCAGTCCGCAACAATCCATACAGTGCTAAATCACTGCTTAGCAACTTTTTCAGTTCAGCAAGACCATCAGTGCCGGATTGCACAACTACTATCTGTGATTTGGGATTTCCTCCTTCATATCCAGCAAGCATCCAGTTAGTCGGACTGTCATCAGATCTAATGACAAAACACATTATGAAAAGATATCATGTACAAAATGAATTTTGTTTGTTGTTAAGTTTCAAGTAGGGCCGAGTCAAATCGAACAATTGAATATTCAAATATTCCACCTTCCATTTGATCAAATATTTGAATATTCTGTTGTCTGGATGGCTGATTTGGGGGTAATCAAAGTATACATGTACAGAGGAAGTCTAATTTAAGCAAGAAACTGCTTATTATCATCATTATAACAGATTCTCAGATTCACCAGCACAATGATTCCGTAAAGGTTTTAGAAAACGTGGAAAAATGCAGAAATAAATTGTTGGCCTTGGAACAGGGACATTCATCATTTTTGGACACGTCATACAATTATTTATTTTCAAAGTGAACAAAGAAACTGGCAGGAGCAGGATTTGAACCTGCGACCTCCGGAACACCGTACCGGAGGTCGCAGGTTCGAATCCCGCTCCTGCCAGTTTCTTTGTTCACTTTGAAAATGTATTCAAATGTACCTACTCAGTTTCCCTTGTGGATTGTTTGATGAAATACAATTATTTAGACAGGAACCAGTTCCTTGCATTTTACATTCGAGTATTCTAACGCGATAATTGATCAAATATTCAAATATTTGGGAACAGCCCTATTTTCCAGATTCAATTTTATTTATTGTAAAATCTTTCATTTTCACCAACACATACATGTACAGAAACAGTTACATCCAACACTTTCAACTGTGTGTGGATGGAGCTTGTTGAGTGAAGCCCCCACAGTGCAAAATTGACAAGGAACAGTTACAAACAGTTGACGACGACAGAAGTTAAAAAACATAAAAGTTGGAGCTAGTAATACAAATTAAAATTATGAATATTAGTTTTAGAAAAAAGATTCTGCTTGCAAATAACTGTCAATTAATTTTGTTTTATATTTGAATTTGAATAATGACACATTTGATATATTTTTGAAGGTAGTGTACACTATTGGTAATCCTCCAATTTGTTCTATTTACTAATTATTACGAAATACCTTACTAGACTGTAAAGTTAACAGTAGTCTTAATCATCCTGTGAAATGATGGCACCAGGTGTGCTGTCCACAAAAAGAAATGGAAATTTATATCGTTTTCAAACGATTTACGGCCAGCAATCATTGGAAAACTTTGAACAGGTCAGTGAAACGATATTTCCTATAAAATACTAACCCCCAAATTCCTCCCCCAAATTCCTAACCTACTGTCGTAGATCTGTCTTGTTGACAGGCGACATCCCTTTGCTGCCAATGTTGCAGCGCCATCAGAAAGGCCCGCTGAGCAGAAGGCACACTTGACAGTGGCCAACACACCAGGTAGAGAGATCCCCTGGGGCTGGGTGATGTAATTGGGACAGTGGCTGAGACAACAGGTCGAGACGAGCTGGTAGGATTAGAGGAGTTCCTGCTAGGAGTCTCATTAATCTCAAGCGATCAGAAGGATCTTGCAACGTTCCCTCTCTATTTTCCCGATGACCCTTGGGAGAAGGGAGATCGGGGGAAAGGCATAGGTGAACAAGTTTGTCCACTTTATGAAGAGAGCGTCCGTGGCTCAGGCCCGAGGATGGTGGAACCTTCCGCAGAATATTGGGAGCTGCGAGTTGATTGCTGAAGCGAACAGATCAATGTGGGGGCGACCCAGGATCGAGAAAATCTAATGAACGATCACCTTGTGTAGGGACCACTCCGTGGGGATCACTTTGTCCCGGGATAGTAAATCGGCTACGCCTTTGTCTACACCCGGCATGTGAGTTGCGCACAGGTCGACTTTGTTTCGGATCGTCCATTGAAACATGTCCCATGTTAGAAAACACAGCTGAGGAGATCTGGTGCCACCCTGTCTGTTGATGTAGGCTTCCACCGTCGTATTGTCGGACCTGATCAGGACCGACCGACCAACCCACTACATGGAAGTGCTGTAAGGCCTTGGCCACAGCCTGGAGTACCAGGATGTTGATGTGCCGGGACCGTAAGTGCTCGTCCCACCTGCCCGACGCCTTGGCAAGAAGGCCCCCAGCCTTCGTTGGAAGCGTCGGTGAAGATGGGGAAATGGCAGACTGCACCAAACTTTTCAGTCCAGAAGCCACCACTGAAAATGTGGGCGAATATGATCGTTGATCGGAACAGCCAGAAAGATCGAGTCTTTCTGTGGCCTGTAGTGTGCCAAAGGGTGCATCTGTAGAGGACGCATCCTGAGACGGCACCAAGTGTTACCTGAAAACACCTATTCCATACTACCAGAATTCTTCTTCAAATTTCAACATTGCCCTGTTAATCTGTGGGGATATAAACCCCAACCCTGGTCCTGTTAGTGAAATAACTACAGCTGCAGTCATCAACAAACCTACTCATAGGTATGAGCGTGAGCATCTCCTGAGTATCGGTTTAAGATGTAAAACAATACCCGTTTCTCCAGCTACATGGTCCACCTTGAAAGACCTACGAATAAACACAAAGCGACCATCACGTCGAGGAAACCGATCTGACCCCCCAACACAAGTGGTACATGCAATACCAACTGTATCCTCGGACAATGACCTGCATATATCAACACCGCCAACATCAACAGACAGTAGTCTGAAACGACCCATGCTCTCCAAACTGTGTGTCCTAAATGCCCAGTCTGTGTGCAATAAAACCAACCTACTGACTGACTACTTTATTGAACATGATTTTGATTTGATTGCACTGACTGAAACTTGGTTATCAGCTACTGATAAACATGATAAAATAATAGGTGAATTATGCATTCCTGGATATGACATGTGTCATGTACCTCGTCCAAATGGAACTGGTGGGGGTATTGCTCTCATATATAAGACTAATATCAAACACGGCCCAATAACATCACACAGTAGTGGTAATTTTGAAAGTCTATGTTGTGATGTAACTGTCAAAGGAACTTTCTCATCCGTGAAGCTGGTAATCATCTATAGGCCACCATACAGCTCAAAGAATCGTATAACCCCTACAATGTTCCTTGACGATTTCTCCGAATATGTCAGTGTACTCTCGGCATCCCCAAGCAAGTTGCTGATTGTTGGGGATTTTAATTTCCACTGGGATACAGATGATTCTGCTGCTCGCCACCTCAATGATATAATTCAAAACACTAACCTGAAACAGTTTGTATGTGCTCCTACACATGTGAGTGGCCATATATTGGACCTTGTCTTTGCACGACCCACGGACAACCTAATTGATTCAGTGGATGTTGCATGTTTTCTGACAGATCATGCTGCTTTGCATTGTGCACTGAATCTGACTAAACCTCAACCAACTAAGAAGCATATTTCCTATCGGAAATATGGATCTCTAGACCATGACAGTTTTTCCAACGATATTAGCCAGTCAGAATTGTTTACCAACCCGTCCAATGACCTCCAAACACTCATAGATCAGTACAACTCCACACTGAAGTCTATTCTGGAAAAGCATGCTCCACTGAAAACTCGCTGTATTACCATTAGACCAGCCAATCCATGGTATTCCCCGGAGATTGCCGATGCCAAGAGACACCGCAAGAAATTGGAGAGACGCTGGAGGAAAACCAGATCAGAATCTGATAGAAACCAATTTAAAGCGCAACGACTCTGTGTTGTTAATATGATCAACAGTGCCAAATCATCATACTTCAAAGAAAAACTAGCCAGCTGTGGGAACCAGAGAGAGCTCTACAAAATTGTTGAATCTCTACTCCACAACAAAGGAAAAACTAAACTACCCACACACGACAATAAACAGGAATTGGCGACAACTTTTAGTGATTATTTCATAACAAAGATTCGGAACATTCGTAATAATCTTGACCACGATCTAGATTGTATGCAGCCGTATACCACCGAGTCATCTCACTCTGATATTACACCATTGGAAGAATTCACACCAGCTCTGGATGAGGAAATCAGGAAAATCATCAAATCATCACCATCAAAGACGTGCGATTTGGATCCAATTCCTACCTGGCTCCTAAAGAACAATCTGAATATTTTGACTCCAGTTATCTCCAAAATTGTCAACCTGTCTCTTCAATCTTCTAAATTCCCACAGCAATTTAGAAATGCCCTGGTGACTCCTCTGCTGAAGAAACCCACCCTCGATCCTGAAAACCTCAAGAACTTTCGTCCCGTATCCAACCTTTCATTCATATCCAAAGTAATAGAGAAGGTTGTTTATTCCCAAATTACTGATCATCTGACTGAACACAATCTACATGAACCATTGCAATCTGCGTATAGAAAACATCATGGAACAGAGACTGCTCTTCTAAGAGTTAAGAACGATATTCTCCGGGCAGTTGACGATAAGCGTGGTGTGTTCCTTGTTCTCCTTGATCTCTCTGCAGCATTCGACACTATAGACTATGATGTTTTATTCCACCGCCTTCAGTCCATCGGTGTTACTGGTCCAGCCCTGCAATGGATTAGATCATATATATGTCATCGAACACAGACTGTGAACATCAATGGATCTTTATCATCTCCCATCTCACTTTCTTCTGGCGTCCCTCAAGGATCAGTATTAGGTCCCTTATTCTTCACAATATACTCCGAGCCTATTGCCGCTATTGTACGGAGGCATCAACTTCAAGTTCATTGCTATGCAGACGACACACAGATATATGGATCGTTTCATCTAGGAAACCAAGACGACGAACATTCCGTGAGACAGCGTATTGAACAATGTGTTTGTGATCTTAAGCAATGGATGACCAGGAATAAATTAAAATTTAACGACGACAAGACCGAACTTCTAATTATCACTTCCAAACGTAGCCAGGATAAAATCAGATGCAACCAGATGCAATTTGGGACTTCTAATATTCAACGTTCTACGACTGCACGTAATCTTGGCATCATGTTTGACAGCACGATGTCAATGGAATCGCATGTCAAGAAAGTTTGCCAAACGTCATACTACCATATTAGAAACATCAACAGCATCCGCCGAATCCTGACTGATGAGTCGGCTGCCATCCTTATCCATGCTCTCGTGACATCAAGGTTGGATAATGGCAACTCACTTCTGTTTGGAATCACCAACACTCTCATGTGCAAACTTCAACATGTTCAAAACACTGCGGCTCGTGTCTTATCCCGAACACGGAAATTTGACCACATTACTCCAGTCCTGAGAAATCTTCACTGGCTTCCAGTCAAACAGAGGGTTGCCTTCAAAATAATCCTACTTACCTGGAAAGCCCTCAATGACAGCGCACCAACATATCTGCAGGATCTCTTCACCCAGTATTCCCCTAATCGCCACCTAAGGTCATCTGACAAACATCTTCTTGTGACACCAAGAACTAGAACATCGTATGGGGACTATGCCTTCTCAGTTGCGGCGCCCACTCTATGGAACTCTTTGCCTCAGGAAATTCGTAGCTGTCAATCTTTACATACCTTCAAATGCCTTCTTAAAACATTCCTGTTTAACTCAACTTATAATTAGATTGCTGGTTTTGTTTCAAGTATACATACATGTACATGTATATTTAACTATTTGTAGAGTTCAGGGCCCATGTGCATAAAAGGCTACTAGTTTAGCTGCCAACTAGTGCTTAGTAAGATTATAAATTCCCTAGTTTATACCTACGGAGTTGGCAACTAATTTGTGTTGCATAAAACCTCACTAGGCACATTGCTTACTAGTTGCATACTAGGACAATTTGGTTTGTAACTGATTTGGGTGCTATGGCCTTGGAGAGGAGGTGATTATGTCAGATACAATAGGCTTGTAGACAAGTTTATTGTGTTTGAGCTTCGAATCACATTCCAAATTAGCATAACTCCTTTCTAAAGGTCTTTGTAACATTGCATTACTGCCCAGTACTTACATTTTGTAGAACTACATAAATTCTCTATACAAGGTTGCTACAGCTAGTACATAAAGTTACAACTACAACCATGAGTCTCAAGCGTGAAAGAAAAATTAATTTTACCCAAGACGAAAACCTATTTTTGGCCGACAAATATGAAGAGTTTAAACATGTCATAGATGCACCAACTACATTATGGAATGTTCCAGTTGCGTAATACTGCAGCGCAATTAGCACTTGCTGATATGGTAGCAGCGCATGGTTTCTGACAGTGTCATGTTCAATGTCTGGTGCCACTATGTCAGTAATTTGCATTATGCCTTCACGGCTAAATCTATACCGCTCATACACCTTATCATCATCAAAGAAGTCTAATGGATTTCTCCTGTCTCGGAAGACGCGTTCTTTTCTTATTTGACGACGCAGTTCAACTAGCTCCATGATTCTACGAGCCATGTTGTCAGGACGGTGTCCAAAGGCAGACTGATTAGTTGTCATCTAGTGACTTAGAGGTACCCCAGATCAACTCTAACTTTTGCCAGAATTTTAGAATGTTACTATATCTAGTTGGGTTTTATGCATCACAATTAGTAATCAACTAGGCTTAGTAAGCAACTTAAGTCCATTTTAGTTGCCAACTAGGCCTAGTAGCCTTTTATGCACATGGGCCCTGGACAGTTTCTTTTCTTCAAGCGCCTCGGAATATGTCTACATAGATAGATGGCGCTTTACAAATGCTTGTATTATTATTATTATTATTAAGGGACGAGGTCCACCAGGCTGGCAATAAGTCCCAGAAGCTACAGCCAAGCCCGCGCCGGGGCGGCTGGAGCTGACAAGAAGAGGCCGATACACTGCCGAAGATTGGCGATGCGTTCCCGTGTGGGAACTGCGATGCCTTTGTCGGTACAGATCGATATCAGCTCCTAGAAAGGTTGGTGTCTGGGACGGAATGAAACGGGACTTCCCCTTGTTTACAACGAGCCCTAGAGCTGTTGTCAACGTGTAAGTGTCCCTCATGCTCCGAGCAGTCTCGGAATCCGATCTAGCCAGTCGTCCAGATACATGAAAATGACGTTATAATGTGGGAGTAACTCAGCTACTGCTCGTGTAACCCTTGTAAATGCCATCGGTAAGGTCGACAGACCGAAGGGAAGGGCCGTAAATGCGAAACTGCGCCCCAGGTACCGGAAGCTCAGGTAACGGGAGTGCGTTGGATGGACATGAACATGGAGATACGCGTCTGTGAGATCTAGAGACGCGGCCCACGCTGGCGTTGGAATAGAACTTAGAGTAACCCTGAGAGTTTCCATTCGGAAACTCCTGGGTTTAGAAGGTCTGGCACTAAGGTTGGGTGTAGGAACGTGGAGCCGTCGCCGCCGTCCCGGGTGAAGCCCTGGTTGTCCGTTGACGAAGGGTTTCCAAAGAGTGGGCCGGAAAGAGGGTGCCCCTCCAGACGTCTTTTTCCCTGTAGGACTTAGTCTTGGGGGAAGGAAGCTGGTGGCTTCCTCAAGCTCAGTTTGGCTGCAGTGTCTATACATCTGGCTTCAGTCTCCAGGATCTCCTGGAACCTGCACAGGGCACCTACTAGGACATCCAATTAATAAATAAAAAATAAAAATAAAAAATAAATAAATAGGAATTAACCTAATTATTTCAACTTAAATTTAAAAAATGTATCTGGGTCACGCCTTGCCAAATCATTTACAGGTTGTCCGGTGACCAACTCAGATTTCTAAAAATACCTTATGATGTGTCATGAACCCTTTCAAAGTTTAAGGGGCCCAACTCCAATTGTTTTCATGAGTTATGAGCCCCAACAAATTATAACCCACCCCCTTTTTCTCATTCATGTCTGTGTCAGTTAACCCCCAAACTGGGGTGTTTTGTTGTCCACGAGAGACATACTTACCTGTTGGACCTACCCATTGCATATTTCATGAGCTACGCGAAATAACCGCTAAAGTAAAGATTTGCTATAGCATGCCACAGGGCCCTCCGGCGATAGCGCCCCAAATAGTCAGAGCCCATGCCAATATCGTCCTCTTTTCTCTTAGCGCGAGTCCCCTGTAATGAGGCGCCCACTGTGGGGAAAGGTGGGAGGGGTGGTCCAACAGGTAAGTATGTCTCTCGTGGACAACAAAACACCCCAGTTTAGGGGTTGTCCACTTCGTTCCAACTTACCAGTTGGACCTACCATTGCATAGACTAGCACCGAGATCGGAGGTAGGAGTGGACTGTATTTGAATCACAGAAGGATACCCACAAAAAAGGAATCCCCATGGATCACTCCTAAACACCATTACCTGGATAAAGCTCGCATGAGCATAACTCACCCTATTGTTGAGTTGGTGCTGTGGCAGCTTGGGTTGTGGCCTCTTTAGAGGGTCGCCTGCGGTTTGCCGATGGCATGGTGGCCGACATCACCACCCGCCCAGTCCGTCCCTCTGCCAAGAGGACATCTTTCACATAACATGACAGAAAAGTCGTCGCTGTTTTCCAGCATGCTGCCTGCATTATGTCTTCCACCGGAATGCCCTGTAATAGTGCCCACGATGTTGTTACCGCCCTCGTGTCGTGGGCACGAGCCGTTTGAAGGGACTCGTGCAGAACATCGGATAGCCTTAACTATCCAACGAGAAATCGTACCACGAGATGCTAGGCGGTGAGGAGTCGTTGCAGTTATACAAATCTAAGACTCCTTACCTCGGATGGGTTCTGTGCGAGCTATATACCAGTTAGAGCTCTAACTGGGCACCATTTCTTATCTTCCGGGACCGAGGACAATGATTTTAATTCCAGGATAAAAATGTCCAGCGGGTGGAAGTAAGGAGATTGGTTCTTAGTAAGGAAAGCACTTTGAGGGATGAGACGTACTCCGTGCGGCTCCCATCGTATGTGTCCCTTGTCCAGGGTCAACGCATGGAGCTCGCAACGTCTCCTAGCTGTTGCTGCAGCCAGGAGGAAAGCCACTTTGACAGACAAATCTAGTAAGGGAACCGTCGCAAGAGGTTCGTAGCGGGGATTTGCCAGTGTGCATAGGACCTCTCCTAAATCCCAAGCTGGGATAAGTTTATGTTGAGGAGGACGCTTAGTAAACATACCCTTGGGCAAATGAGCCAGTGCAAGGTTGTTTGATACAGAGGAACTCCCTTGAAAACCTTCGTGAAGGGACTCGTGCAGAACATCGGATAGCCTTAACTATCCAACGAGAAATCGTACCACGAGATGCTAGGCGGTGAGGAGTCGTTGCAGTTATACAAATCTAAGACTCCTTACCTCGGATGGGTTCCGTACGAGCTATATACCAGTTAGAGCTCTAACTGGGCACCATTTCTTATTCTCCGGGACCGAGGACAATGATTTTAATTCCAGGATAAAAATGTCCAGCGGGTGGAAGTAAGGAGATTGGTTCTTAGTAAGGAAAGCACTTTGAGGGATGAGACGTACTCCGTGCGGCTCCCATCGTATGTGTCCCTTGTCCAGGGTCAACGCATGGAGCTCGCTCCGTCTCCTAGCTGTTGCTGCAGCCAGGAGGAAAGCCACTTTGACAGACAAATCTAGTAAGGGAACCGTCGCAAGAGGTTCGTAGCGGGGATTTGCCAGTGTGCATAGGACCTCTCCTAAATCCCAAGCTGGGATAAGTTTATGTTGAGGAGGACACTTAGTAAACATACCCTTGGGTAAATGAGCCAGTGCAAGGTTGTTTGATACAGAGGAACTCCCTTGAAAACCTTCGTGCACTACCACGATGGCCAAATTGTAATTTTGTATTGTTGTGACAGCTAGCCCCCAGTTAAACAGGTGTAGGAGGAAGTCTCCAACCATGGTTACAGATGCAGAGAGGGGATCCACGTCCCTCCCGTCGCACCACCTATAAAAATGCCGGAGTCGGCTGTCATACGTCTTTCTTGTGGATGCTCTCTGGCCACAGCTAGGCTGCCATAGCGGCAGCTTCTTCAGAAAGGCCTACTGAGCGCATGGAACGCTGGACAATAAATAGCCAGCATGTCAGGCGCAGATACCCTGGATCCGGATGGTTCAATTTGGATCGGGGCCGTTTTAACAGGTCTGGTCTCTGTGGGAGAAAGATTAGTTGATGGACCAGCAACCTGACCAACATCTGAAACCAAGTTTGTCGAGGCCAAAACGGGGCTATGAGCATCACCTTGCATGTTCCTCTTGTATCTTGCACAACACTCGTGTCAGAATTGTGATCGGCGGGTAGGCATATGCATACATGCCCATCCAACTTATTGCCAGGGCATCAATTGCCCAGGCTCTCAGGTCTGTGACCCGTGTGCAGTATACCGGCAATTGTAGAGGTAGAGGGCACTGTTGTAGCTGTTATTTTTATTTTTTCACTTGTGTTCTTATCATGTTTTAAATATCTTTTTATCACCTTCCGCTTTACCCATCAGTTCTTCATTTGCACCTAATTTGACTTTTAGAAGATTCTACTGTTTGAATCTCTGCTTTTTGGTGAGACTCTACAAGTTGTTCATTCAACTTTCATAAATATTATGATCTTGAAGTGGACTGTATGATACATATGTACAATGTATGTATTAATCATCGCTGCCCTACGTCATAAGTTTACACGGACCTTTGTTGCATTCCTGTTATGCTTACAACTTTCAACAGGAACTACTTATTCTGGAGCAATCTCGAAACATTCTGTGAATCCACACTGTTTGAGCTGGCCATCTCAGACATATTATGTACATAGGTACTCGTGAGGACATCCATTTTTAGCAACACCATCCCTCAGCATCTTGAAGTTTTATGGGTACGTCTAAAGTCATCGAGCACCGGTTGTCAAGAGACATTTATGTCTGTGTTGTCTTCTCACCACCTAGATCACAGTACAAGGATGACCTTAACGACCACATCATTGCCACTGTCGATAACATACGCATGACCTCCGAAAATACCTCTTTTATCATCTTGGGTGATTTCAATGACCTTGCCACGGACCTGTTAGAACAGCACACCATTTTATTGCAAGTTGTCAACAAGGCTACTCGAGGCAATGCTATACTGGACAAGATATTAACTGATCTTGCTGATGACTACCCTGACCCGGTCATATCGGCACCTGTCTCGTCCAGTGATCATTCAGATGTCACATATCATCCCATACATGTCATTGCACTTAAGAAATCTACAAGAACTTCTATTCGACCAATCCGTGAATCGTCTGTTCGTGCATTTGGTCAGTGGGTAACCCAAATGGACTGGTCAATCTTGAAGAAATCAAATGGTCCGAATGACATGGTAAGGGACTTTCGACAGGTTATTAGTTGTCGGTTTAGGCAACTTGGTGATAAACCTTGGATGACTAATCAAATACGCAGGTTAATAACACAACGTGACATCGCCTTTAAACAAGGTGATAATACTTACTGCAATTTATGTAACAGTGTCAGAGGATCATCAAAACTGCTAAAGCCAATTACTACAGTCGTAAAATTTAACATTTAAAACACTCTGAACCTGTATCAACAAATTCGTCATCTGATTGGACAAAGGAAAAAATCATGGCATCTCCTTGAAAGTGATAGATCACCGCTGGAGACAACAAACGATTTAAACTTACATTCCGCGAATGTTTGTTCAAGTCCTCCACCTCTCGATATGTCTGCACTTTCGCCACACTTACCTGCACCCACACCGGTACCTGAGATTCATCGTAAGCCAGCCACCCAGAGGATTGTCTGACACAACTTCTCAAGGAGTTCGCATACGAACTATCAGAACCTTTAACCTATATATTTAATGCATGCCTTACATTAGGGTGCTTCCCCGATGTTCGGAAGAATGCTTCTGTTTGTCCAGTGCCTAAAACTACTCATGTCATAAGCTTTGACCAACTTCGTCCAATATCCATTACATCTGTAATTTCACAAATTTTTGGCTCACTGGGTGATGAAAGACATTTGTCATGTAATCGATCTCCAGCAATTTGGTAACATGAAGGGCTGCTCAATTGGGCATTATCTCATAAGTATGCTTAATACAATCCATAGAGGTATTGATCAAAGGGGCAACTTTGTGAATTTTTGCACAGTTGATTTTAGCAAAGCATTTGACCATATAAATCATACCACTGCTGTGGAAAAGCTAATTCAACTAGGTGTTAATCGTGCCATTTTACCCACAATATGTAGCTTTTTGACGTACAGTACATTGCAATTGAAAGTTAACCTCAAAATGGGAAAATCTTTTCACACTTTTTCTCATCTCGGGGAATTCATTTTCATTTCACAAAATGTGAAATTTTTTCAAAAAACTCTTCACAAAATGGGAAAATATTTTCACGCTCTTTTTACAAATGTGTAAAAAAAAATCACACTCTTTTCACAAAATGGGAAAATAATTTGAATTGGCTCCCCCTTTTTCTCACTTTTGTTAAAATAATTTTCCCACTTGAATTTATGGCCCCTCCCATTTTCTCACTTTTGCGAAAACTTTTCACATCTTTGTGAAATGGGAACATTATGTGTACATGTACGTAAATGTACAATTTGTTCTCGATGCTTTCACAAAACACGTTTGATTATCTCTTAATAAGGAAAGCAGAGGATCGTAAATCTCAAACAGAAGTATAATCTTTCATTATTTGCTGATTTGAAGGAGAGTGCTAACATTACCCTAGAGACAGACGGTATAACATTTTAAAGGCAGTCCATTTGAACGCGAACTCGTTTTGTTTACTACCTCATCGTTATACACAAACAATCAAGATCGCATCAAGATTTTCTTCGGCAAAACTTTGAACCTGTAGCGCTGTGTGGCCTCATCTTTACATGTACGGATGGTGCATCAAGCCCCAGGCCAAGCGGTGACAATCGTCCCGATTGCGGTGGCATAGTACGGGCGGTACACGGTCACCGCGAGGCCCCATCTTTACGGATGGTGCATCAGGGCCCAGGCCCGGGGGGTGATCATCCCGATCACGGTGGCATACATGTACGGGGGCGCGCGGGCGATACAGTCTCCGCACGTCGATTAAACATGTAAACGCCATTGCTAAACCGTGTAAAAATGTATAAAGGATTTATTTTTGTTTATTAATGAAAAAATTCTATTGCAAAATAAATTCGAAATAATTTTTAAAAGGTATATTTTTATTTACAAAATATGATTTCTCTCTGTTTGAAATACATCAATATTTTTTAAAAACAAGCTTTTTATGGAGTACTTGCTTTGTAATCATTGGACGAGGATGTATTTCTTGTTATAGCCTAAGGGAAATTTCCAAATCTGATAGTGTCGTACATGGAGATGTATGTTGGTTACATGACAACTAAACCTAGAGTATATTGCAAACTCATATTAAAATTTGAGGATTTGAGACTGTTAAAATGGAGTTCCAAATAATTGTAATAATGCCCGAGTTGACTCGGGTACCAGTTGACCCATTACCGACAAATCCTATCGCCTGATGTGGGACAACCAAAATCAGGCGGCACGGGCTACAATGGAGAAAGAAAGGGCTACCGTTTCTTGTCCGTGGCCAAGTTCAATTTTTTCAAAATCGGGCTCATATGAACATTTAGGAAGGGAAATTCCAAAACGAAAACGAGGAAAGTAATCTGTTGGATTATGTTTGTATGTTCAAGGAAAGACTCATAAAGGGCTGTAAAATGGCAAGTACAAATCTCAAAATATCCCAGAAAGCAATGAAGAAGTTTGACAAGAAAGCCAAAGTTCGTAGATTCAAACCTGGAGATAAAGTTTTGGTGTTATTGCCCGTGTCAGGTGATCCATTTTTAGCTAGATTTAGAGGACCTTATCAAGTAGAGAAAAGGCTGAATGATGTCAATTACATCGTTAATACGCCAAATAGAAGGAAAAATCAAAGGTTGTGCCATGTGAATATGCTCAAGCCATATTTTGAGCGAGAGTCTTGTGAACCAGTAGCTGCATTTTAAATTTTAAGTAAGAGTAGAAATCAGTCCACTGATCTGGTTGAACCAGTTCCAGAGTTTAAAAAAGCCAAGATGGATCCGGTGGTATGGGTGAAGTAACAATATATACCGACCACAATCCTCTTGTCTTCTTGGACAAGTTCAAAACCAAAAACCAGAGACTATTTCGTTGGAGTCTCTTATTGCAACCATACATGTACATGTATGCTTTGAAGTTTGTTCATATTGCTGGTAAAGAAAATGTAATAGCCGACGTTCTTTCTCGAGTGTAGAAAAACGATATGCTAAATCATTATCGAAAAAAATGGCTATAAGAGTAACTAAGAATGAACAGGAGAAGCGAGGAAACGTAAAATTCTTTTCTGGAAGGATGGAGGTGTTGGAGATGTTACATTTTTTGGTTTTTTTTGTGGTAATTATATATTAATGTTTATTTGTGTTATTAGGTTTTCGTGCAATAGATTTATAGAATACATTGCTAACATATTTTCAAACCAGTGGCGAGCAAGTGGGCGAGTAGTTCAAGTTATGCAAATTAAAATGAACAATTGTGAAACTTTGGGGTGACTGATGAGTAGCTAGAATTTACGGCACGCGAGTGGCATGACTAGAACGTTCGTCCCCGTATAAAGTAGTTCTAGTTATGCAAATTCGAATGAACAATTGTGAAACTGTGGCGTAACTAGAACGTTCGTCCACGTATAAAGTGGATGGAAGAATTTTGGGGTGTGCCTTTCAACCCTAACCATCGGACAGGAAAGGACCGTAAGCTTTCACGATTGTGCCCACTGCCGGCTGTTTTTGGGGAGGTTCCCCTGGGGCACGCGCTTAAAGACCGAGACCGGGAGTCTGTCTTCTAATTGTTGTTAATGTCACTGAGCGGCTCGGCAATGTAGATGGCAGCTGTGGAGTGTTTGCACCGTTATAGTGCTGCCTGGTCCGGTCTGGCGACTTCGTCGGACATTGGGACTTGGATCCAAGTCACCGGATCTTGAAGTCAACCTGGTATGGGTGTCATCTGGCATGCGTGTTAAGCTCGTCGAGCACGGCGTGATGGCCATGCTGTCTGCCTAACGGGAGGACCCGTTAGAGGAGCCCCCTCTCCCTCTTCTCCTGCTACTCATCATAACGACTCATCGTCACACACTCTCATCAAAACCGGAATAGAACTCTGGACTTTTGTTTACAATTCTTGCTGCTCGCCCCACCACCACATGCATAACAATTATTATTCTTACATCTGTATTCTGTAAATTTAATGCACTGTCTTTAAATATATTAAATATTATTAAGTATAATAATGTAAGAACTGGTTTTGCTTTATTTGTGTTCGCTTTGTTTGGTTCCTTTTCCGGGGAATAAAATAGATTTATTGGGTGGAACTATACTCCTTGGTTTGGGAATCATAACACAGTCGTCTAGAAATAATTTTAGAACTTTTAGCCAATCACGAACGTTCTAGCATCACTTGAACAGCAGCCATGTTGGATTTCCAGTAAGTCTATTTTTAGCACAGAAATTCACACATGCGTGAACAATAACAAGTCATGGATTTATCACTCAAAGACGCCAAATTTGTGGGATAAAAGATAAATAGGATTTCCAAGACGAAAATGCCCGAGTGCTAGAAGAAAAGGTAAGATTTAAGGAAGGTTAACTAACATTAAACTGGGTTTGGGGGGCATTTTCGTCACATGCTGATAAGTCTGGGCTAATTGGTGGTCATATTTTCAGATTCTGTCATTAGACATTTCTTCAAATTCTCAACTTATGGACTCACAAAATCCTCATTTTGTGTGTCGTTCAACCTTTTTTTTTTACAGAATTGGGGGTTCCATAACATCAACAAACATAATTTTGCAGATATGTCAATGTTTTTTTTCTAAATATATGGGAACTATACTGCGCTTCAAAAAAGTTTCACAGTGATCAGACCCCCAGCGGAGGTATGTTGGGGGCCTAAACATGGTACCAGGACAAAAATTACCTCTACGACCCTCCCCATTCAGGCCACCGGTTGACCCTGTGGGCACGAGTTTGGGGATTTTAGCTTTTGACCATTTAAAGTTACATATTTTATCATCATTTTTAAGCAAGACAAAATTTGATTATCCAGGTCCTTATGGATAAACTGATTTTTCAAAAGAAGGTTGTTTTTATCACTTTGTCATCGCTAACGTTACGGTACAACTGCCCAAGTCCTGAAAGTAGGATCAAGCAAGATGATTATATATATCAAAAAATTTGCTGGCCTGACGTTTCGAACTTTAATAAGCAAGTTCTTTCTCAAAGGCAAATGACAGTGTACATGAAACCAACATGTAGGGAACACACATGCAAGAGGGGGTGGGTGGAGAAACACAAAAGAGGGATTCAAAAGAGAGTGACAGTGGGTGAACATCAAAGGGAGGGAATGGACAGCAAGGAAGAAAGGAACAAAGGAGTGTGGTTAAAGGAAAGGATGAAAGAGGAGAGGGATTAAGAGGAGAGACATGAAGCTGGGGAAAGGGAACAAAGGAGTGTGGTGAAAGGGGGGGGGGGGGGGGGTAAATAGGAGGTGGTAATGGACAATAGAAGGAACAGAGGGATGTGGCAAGGATAAACAGGAAATGGAAAGACAACCTCAAGTGGCCAATTGGGCAAGAGACCCCAAGAGGGTTTGCCAGGAGGATTATCTGTAAACAAATTGCAATGGGGGAAAATTAAGAGTTAATCATTCCCTTCCTGGATGTTGAGACCATGTGGTTGAATAGTCAGAAGACATTTCATGCACACTTTCTCCCTGCTCAGGCGAACTGAGTCCTTGCAGTGGCCAAGTGATTCTATGCCCTGTAGAATCATATCAGAAATGGAATGGTTAGGCAAGTTGAAGTGATGACCAATAGTCAGTGGGCTTACGGTCGAAAATGACTTCCCATATGCAATTTCGGGTACATTCTTTGAAAAATTCAGGGATTATTCATAAAACCCCAAAGAATCCAAATCCACTTGATGCCATTTTTTTCGAACTCCAGAAAAGTGTTTTTTAGGTGATTATTTTCGAGCTGAAATGCAGACGACGAAATAAGACGGATATGATTACCCAAGTGACGACTTGCGCCTTTTTCGGAATACTCCCTATTGATACTGTATTAAAGGATTCGCAATTAGGTTAAATTTCGCAAACGGTTGAATACGAGTATGACTGCGCGCAGTATCAGACATCGTACACGTAGACTCAGGATACACACCGCTACGTACGTGTGTCACGTCGAGATTCACGAGTTTTACACAAAGAAACCTTCGTGAGTAGTAAACATACTATTTAATCATAACATTAATGGTAATCCTTACCTTTAGGACACCTCTATTTTTTTACGAGTTCCGTTCAAAACTGACTTTTGCAGATGACTTTACAGTACCAAAGTGACTTTTGCAGGCTAAAGGCAGCTCAGTAAAGCAGTCTTTTTTTCTTCAGATTAACTCATGTTTGTTGTAATTTTGAAACGCACTTGTGACTTTCCTACCTTTTTTTGCAGTCAGAGACGTTGCCGTTTTACCCCATAATTTCCCTAATAAATCAAAACCCCGCCCTATTTCCACAAAATTAAGCTTGCTCATATTCAACATGATATCTTAGCGAACTATTTAGATGATTCCAAGCACACGGAGTGACTTTTCCTGCCTGTATCATCGCAAAATATTGAGGTAAGTTCCGAAACATAAACTGTCTCCTTCGTTCTCTTATATGGAACGGGGTCATAAAGGGAAGGATTACCACATTAATCATTACAGATAAGAATAACCGGGACGGGATTTTTAAAAAAGAAGGTGTTTAAGTTTGACATATTTTCAACGTTACTTTAGTTTGGTTTCACCATGTTGTTCTTTCGTTTTGGATTTGTGTAACGCAGCGGGAGGCGTGATACCCGACTAGTAGTAGGCCACGCAGTTATTTTTGTGCCTCTCTCGCTGCTCTGGAAATAAGTAAATCGTAATTTTTCCTTTTTAGTTACAAGTCTGGACCGAAGTTAAAACATACACCATTAAGCATTTAAAACCAGTTTCGTGAATAATTATCAATGTAAACAAATACAAATCATGGAGCTTTGCAGGATCCCTTGATGGCTCAAGTGACAGTGGTGTTCCAGTCAAACTTTTGACAATGATAAAATGGATTCTGCAGGGTCGTAAAACTGTTACAACTAGATCACGAGAAGCTTTGCACAAATCATCTGTTATAATCTCGCAGACTATCATACAAGAACTGAACTGTAATTGTGAGGCTGAAGAGGACATGTGTGCAAATACAGCCAGTCACCCTGATGCTGACACCTTTTGCAAACTTATACAATGTAGATGACTAATATAATTCCAAGAAAGCATGTAACCAGTTCAAATTACATAAAAGTATATTAATTAAACAACTAATCCTTTACTTTGACTTTCCAGACTACTGTCCTCAGTGAAAAACTGAAAGGTTAGGCTTACCTCTTGAAAGAGGCTTGGGATATCAAGTTTTTCTTTTGATATCTGGAGATAGCACTAATCATAATAATTATACATATATTCAGTGATATGCAAAACTGTTAAGTAAAACAAATCTTGTGTAACCACCCGGATCTGGATTTTTTCTTGTGAAACTATTGTCAGAGGTCTCAAACTTTTTTTAGTGAATAAGGTCATGTATATCAAATACCTAATCGAACTTTTGTCCAATTACAAGTGATTCTATATTGCATTCACTTCATCTGATCCTGATAACTTTTTACTCTTTGACTTATTGAACTTATTGAACATTCTAAAACTTGTTGCCAATAAGTGCAAATAGCATCTTTAATACATATTGTAAGTGACGGTCATTTTAAAGTTTAAAATGGCTGTTACAGTTTGAGTGTAATATAAAGGAGGTCAGCATTGTAGTCGGGATAAAATTTTAAAATATCAAATATTTTGCCCATTTGTATGTGTACAATATGCAGTATGGATGCGTTTGAGTAGCTCACCCGGGTGGACTCGGGTTAGCCCCATGCTGTTCGATTAGCTCTGACGTCATACTCGGGTCAGCCACCACAGACCCTGCCCGCGTAGCAGAGTCACTGTTGGAATTACGTCACACGCATGCGTAGTCTGATTACCCACAGATTATACTGGAGCGGGCAATTTAAAAGGGCTGATCTCAAGGGCGATTGTGTGGTTAAGGACACTGTTCCTATAAGAGAAAAAAATTCACTTTTAAAGTAATGGACATTAAAAACCAACGGGTATGTCGAAGATAGATGGCAGGGTTTTAAAAATTTTGTGGGAAATTTTGGGGTGAAACGACAACGAAGATGACAAAATGGAACGCGAAAATAGAGATGGCGAAAACCGCACTGATTCGCAAGACACCAACCGCAAAACACGTATTAAAAAGAAAATTGCATTTTCTACCGCAAGAAACTGTTCAGAATTACACAAAATGATGTCATTAGAATTGAGAGAAGTATACTTTAGGTTGATAAATTCATTTTGGAATGATAAAAACAACCTTGACTCGAACAACACAATCGCCGACTCAAGTGCCCGGTGACATCAACAGGAGAGGGCGTTTGAGCGTTCTAGCCCAACTCTCGTGGCTGACCCGTCTGCCTTCACCCGAGTCGATCCGGGTAAGCTACTCGAACGCACCCTATATATGTTAAAAATGGCTGCCATTTTGAAATTCAAAATGGCCACCCTAGGGGCGTGGGAAAATGGGATCAAGCGGTTTTGGACTTGTTGGGGTGTCCACAGGTGATCCTGAGAGTTTCAAAGAATGTACCCGAGATGGCTCCCACAAGCCCACTTTTTGAATATGCCCCCATGAAAAAAGTGTGACACACCCCAAAAAGGGAAAAAAACAGTTTATGATTTGACATATAAACATTTTTTCCACCCCGTTCACTATACTGGATGGAATCAAAAACAAAACACAAAGATTGCCCGTTACTGCTCGATTTCCTCCCCCCACTTTTATAAAATGTTGCCCCACCCACAAAAGAGACAAAATTCTGGAATTTTTTTTTTCGTGATGTAGCACTTGGGTAAGCTGTCCAAATGAGAAAAAGAAAAGTGAAATTATCTGAATCGTTTTTTTGCGCACGAAGCCCCCCACTTTTTAAAGTCATGGCCCCGCCCATAAAAGGGTCAGAAAAAAATGGCATCATGTGGTTTTGAACTTCTTGAGGTATCCATTAGTGATCCTGAGAGTTTCAAAGAATGTACCCGAAAATGCATATGGGCTACCACAAGCCCACTGACTACAACAGGGGTGTCCATTTTCTTGGTGTTCACAGTCGATCGATAGCCATAGAAACGCTTTTTGAGCGTGTTCTTGGTCTCCCCAACATACTGGATCTGTGCCGGATATCCGGGTACCCGAATGCCGGCGTCAATATCCGGTTCCATTTTTCCGGTTCGGGTACCCGAAACTTACGGTGAAAAATTCAATGTAAGGTTTCATACCAAAAATAAATAAATAAAGACAATTCGATCCATTTCAAACTCTGTTCCGACTCGAAAGACCCGAACCGTCTGGCGGTGTTTTGAAAACAATGCGTCAACAAAAATGCAGTGAATGGAAAGTATCAATAATGTGGTCAGCCAACGCTGTTTGTATCTTATCTATAGCTATCTTGTTGCTTAGTATAGTCTGTCAATGGAATGTAAACTGCGGTTTACGCTGCGGCCAAACTAGCTCCGCGGTATGATATAAGAGTGGGCGGGAGTTATTGATCTTGAGAGAGTGAATGTTGCTCAGACACTGGGGCAGCGGGAGTGGGAAGCGCTCTCCGTATTAGGCCAACAGGTATACATTAAAACAAAAACAATAAAAGGCTTTGCTTGGAGGAGGCTTTGCTTGGAGTAATTTGTTTTATGGTGTGTGATTACTTTGGTGTCCGACTACATGTGTCCTGTCAACTCGTACCCTTGTTAACTCGTACCCAGGCATGCCAGGTTAACTCGTACTCTCTGTGGATGATTTAATATTAACCCCTTGCGTACGGAAGACGCCAAAATGGCGAGAAAAAAAAAAAAAACAGTACCACCAGGCCGGATGACGCCATTTGTGCAGTTTCAATCCATTGTTGGATTATTGTGTATGTTACGCTTGACTGCACAAGCACATTGTGGCCGTTTCGCTTGGCTGCAAAGGCCGGCACGACACCTCGGTGCCTCCTGTAAATAACCGTACCCAAGGTCTTTTTAAATATCTGAACCTTCTAAATGATATTTTTATAGAGACTGGACGACAGGTAATGACTGCCGCTGTGAAAACGTCTTTAATGGAGAATGTCTTATAACAGATCAAATTTAACATATTTAATGTTCAACTTCAAAGGTCCTGGTGTCCCTGAAATAATTGAAATCAGTAATAAACACAAAGCCAAGATCGTAACCTTGTCTTAATAAGGCGGTTACCTAGATGACCCCCCATTTTTTTTTTTTGTGCTGGATATTTTTGACAGCGCCGTCCCTTCGACAGAAGAACCGCCCCAGTAAATCGCTTTGGACAGGGCAGTACCTTTTTTTACCAAGAAGATAGCGGCACGTTCTGTGCAGTCGCCCAATCACAGGCTATTACGAACGAAATACATTCATGAACACGGAAAATACATACAGACAAGAGACATCAAGTTCTGTGAATTAATTTAACTTGCAGAGATCTTCTTTCTCCATCGATGTTTATTTGGCATTTTTACGATGTCAGATCTGACCTTGAACTGCAGTGCACTCAGATCTGCAGTGAATATGCTAAATGTTGGTCGGCCATAATGCATAGACTGGTTGCCGCATTTCCATCATGCCTTCTTTGGCACTTAGTGGGCGGCGCGGCGGGAACCAGTACAGCATTGCTGCATTGAGCATTACACACGTGTTTTCATCACGGTGATAGGAAATCACGCACCGAAGGGAACTTGTAATCACGAAGGGAACTTGTAAAAACAAAGGAGGTTTCTTCTAAAAAAAATAGCGAATTTAAGTAGGCAAACAAATTACAAGCGTTTTTGACGTAAATATGTTGTTGACAGGCATTTTGTGAAGACGAATTTTATTTTTTTACTTGCCGATAAAAATGTTAAGGGTTGCGGCCGTAAAATTTGGGTAGATCGGGTAACCGGAAGCAGAACTATTTTTACGGGGGCCTTAGCGGCCGCACGGTGCACACAAGGACATTACATTAGACAGTGTTTTTTTTCTAAACAGTCCACTTTCGGGTACCCGAGAACCGAACCAGTGTGGCGTTCGGGTACCAGATCCAAAATTACCCATGAATGCACAGCCCTATTAACTAGATTCCACAAGCCCTGCAAGAAATGAGATATAGAGGTGTTGCAAGTAATGTTGCCATTGGTTCTGTGAGTAGTGCCAGATGAATGGCCAGAAAAGGAGTCAGACTTCTGCATGTGAGTCTGGCACACAACACACCTGAAATCGCACTTAAAAGTACCATGCTGTGTGGGAGGGGATGCATCCAAGGTGGGGACCACGGCTTGAAAACCAGGTCTCGTAGATTTTGGGGGCGCCTATAAGCCAATACTGGGTTGTCAGCCTGGACAGCACGGGCAAGGCTATCTGAAGTATGAAGGATATGATGGTTGTCATAAGTAATTTTACGAAGGGGAGGGAGACTAGGTGACCAAGGGAATCTTGGGGTCGCTATTAGTGCTGGGCGTCTTTTCCTTGAGAGGCAAATCTCTGGTGATAGATTTGGCTCTGGCGATAGCACGTTGAACTTTTCGGGAGCTGTGGCCCCTGGCAACCTAGTTATTCTTCAGTGCCTGTACATGATTGGAAAAGTCAGAACAAATCCTTCCGAGTCTAAGTGCCTGGCTGAATGCTATGCCTATCTTGCAATGCCTGGGGTGACTGTTGGAGGAGTGAAGGTACTGGTGGGTGTCTGTGGGTTTAGAATATAGATCAGTGGCCAGGACCGAGGAACAAGCATGAATACCTTCCTCGCGGGGGGTGTTGGTATGCAGAGATGAGACATCAAAAGTCCCACTGATAGCTGTACTGGGAATCTGGTTCTTGATTCCTTCTAGCTTGCGCAGGAAGTATGGGGTGTCATGGATGTATGAAGGGATCTGTGGAACGAGGGGTTTGAGAAAACTGTCAATAAACAGGGAGATGGGTCTGTCCACACTAAAATGATACACATGTGTGACATTTAGAATGAATTTGTAAAATGTTGCCCTCATTTTTGGCTTGCACATCTTCCCTCTTTCTGCTTGTTAGTCCAGGGAGATCAAAATAACTTGAGCAATATTTAAGAAGTTATTAGAGGTTAATCTTCAAGATGTAACGTTTGTCACATGGACAGACACTTTTCTTTTCCTAAACATAACTCAAAGCAAGACAAACAAATTCAGTAAATTTTTGTTTTAGTATAATTAAGTACTCTCAATGTCAATATTTAGGTAACTTTCAAAGCATCTATATTCTTTCTTAGGAATGTATATGGAGGAGGAGACCATGAAAATAATGTACATCACTGGGACAGACAAAACGGTATCAAAGTACATGTATTATCTTTTTGATTGATGAAGACCTTTTTATCAACTGAGAATAGTAGGGACATGCAAACCCCAATTCATTTTTTTCCTAGACTGTTCAACCATATAAAAAACTTACTAACATCTTTTCTGACATAACGTTTGTTAAATGGACAGACTTTAATAATCACGTTTGTCACACGGACAGGCATTTTGTTTCTTAAATAAAAAACCATGATTTATAATGAGCCTAACTTATTAAATATTCTTTCAAAGTTAATATTTGATACTTTTATTTGCAGGAAGACTACTATTTAGATTGCAACCATAACGTTGAATAACGTTTGTTACAGGGACAGACATTGATTATCACGTATGGACAGACACATGCATCGTACAATGCAAGATAACGTATGTCACTTAAGGACAGACAAACTTCTCATTCTTCATTCAACAAAATGCACACAAATATTGGCAGTTTTATTGCACACACCTTTGTTTTAAATATATGTGCACTCATAAGACTAGTCCTTAAAGATTGTTACAGTTGGCAGGAGATTATTTTATGTGACAAACATTAACATAATGGACAGACATTTGCAATTCCTTTAAATGAATTTGTGTTTTGTTTCCCAAAGAATAAAAAGCCTAAAAAATGGTATATAGAATAAAGGTCAGATGTTTTCTCAGCAAGATTTACATATTTTTGTTGAATTTATTTTTGATAAATTAAATGCCAATACCATACCATACCAGCCAGTATCACTTTTGTCAAGTACATGGACAGACACAGTGACGTACGTGACTGCTGAATTAGCTGTTCCTAAATTTGTTTAAAAACACCTTGAAGAAAGAAAGGGCTTGGAAATTGAGTAAATTTCTCATTTGTGATATTTTTGCTAACCATAATTTAACATGTAATTTTTTTTCTCCAATAACACCTCTGTTATATGAAACCTGAAAACAAGCATTTGCATGGTTATGCATGTCCCACCAGGACCCCCCAAAATATGCTGGACATTTTCATCAAATTTCTAATTTTTTAATCAACCAACAACCAAATCCTTTATTATTGTGTAAACTACATTGTATTTAAAAACAATTGTACAACTACTATTACCATCATTAAAGTTTATTTCCTAAAAATTAAATTAGAGATAGTAATTGTGATATGCAATTGTGTGGGTGAACCATTACCAGAGACAATGGGCCTACCTAATTTTTGTCCTGGTACTGTGTTTAGGCCCCCAACATACCTCCACTGGGGGTCTGATCACCGTGAAACTTTTTTGAAGCGCAGTATAGAAAAAAATACATTGACATGTCTGCAAAATTATGTTTGTTGATATTATGGACACCCCAATTCTGAAAAAAAAGTTGAATGGCACACAAAACAAGGATTTTGTGAGTCCATAAGTTGAGAATTTAAAGAGATAATCAATTTCTGATCACAGAATCTGAAAATATGACCACCAATTAGCCCAGACACAAATTATCAGCATTTCATCTTCATTAGTATGAAATATATAGGCCTTTAAAGATGCTACCAAAATTAACAAGAAATTTGGGGGTGCAAAAAGGGGTCGTGACACTCACACTTTGAGAGGCTGTAACAGCAAAACCGTTGGAAGTATCAAGCTGATTGATTTTCCTTCGTTTGGTATACCAAGGTATTTTTTGAAATTTTTCCTGCCAAATCTGAGTCGGGTCATATGGAAGGGGGTTTGAATTGACACGGAATGACCCTTTAGCAACTACATGTATCCGTTGCTGCAAATTTCAGACTCCGGGCAATGTTGCGTTAGGCAGCGTTGTTTATGCCAACGATTGGACCGGACGTACCGTACCACCATGCACCACTGCACGCACACACACAATCATGCAACATCAAGGTTTAAATGTCGATCTTTTTTTCGCCGCTGTGCAGTGTGCTGAAATTTCTAAAATGCCCTGGATTAAAATATTAGTGTATTAAAAAGAATGTGAGTACCAGGGTTGTTTGATTTAAATCACTCGATTAAATCATGATTTAAATCACTGGAAAAAAATCACTAATAAATATCATATTTTTTTTTTTTATTGGTTATTTTTTTAATGTAAAAACAATTTGTTATTCAAACCCGACTGTCATTAACTTTAAATCGCTTATACTCACTCTAAAGAGATGTATAAGGCCAGTTTCCTGAAACAGTGTACTACATTTATCTTGTGTACAATGCATAGGATTCTGAAGTACATTGTGTGTGTAATGTACTACCTGCATGTACAATACAGTATTCCTCTCTTATACAAGTACATGTAGGTTTAAATAACTCATGCATGTTGTAATGCGCCTATCAATTGATACCCCCCGACCTGACCTGACCTGACCTGACCCCCTCCCCGACCCCCGCCCTTCCCCCCGCCCTTCCCCTTCCCCTTCCCCTTCCCCTCCCCCTTCCCCTCCCCCTTCCCCTTCCCCTTCCCCTTCCCCTCCCCACTCCCCTTCCCACTCCCCTTCCCACTCCCCCACCCCCCCCCCCTCGTGGCGATTTTTATCCAGTTCATCAGGCATTAAGGAGTTTCTGCTGAGTTGTACAAAAATGACAATTTAAAAATGTTGTGTTGGGAGTTTTAATGATTTTTAATAAATATTTACGTTTTCCAAAATTGTAAATTTTGCCTCATTGTCTCTGCTATAAAACTGTCTATATTTTAACATAGGCCTAAATCTTCAATGGTGCTCTGTCCATTGAAAGTTCCATTGTCTGGTTCCCATTCTACAGCTGCAAATGCAAAATGACGCCGAAGGACAATATTTCCACCGCAAAAATCGTAAAAACTTATACAGGATCAAAATAAGGACAGTGAGTTAAAAAAATATGGTGGCTGCATTAAATAGTTTTATTCCACCATGGTTGTGTGTAGAGAGGAGGGGGTTCCTATTATCAACTTGGATGAGAAATGTGCAGTATGATGGTGATGCTGTAACAGAGATTTTAAGACAAACTTTGTATTTAAAGAAAAGAATATGATCAAAAGGGATTTCAGTACTGATTTCATGAACAATTGTGTGGTTATACTTGACTTTTAATGAGGGTCATTTAAATTGACTTATTTGAAACAAATGTTTTATGCCAATGGTACGATGGTAAAAAAAACCTAAAAAAATTATTTAAATCAAAAAAATCTGATTTAAATAAAAAAAATCTGTTTTTTTATTATTTTTTTTAAATCACGATTTTTATCAACCCTGGTGAGTACATGTATTGCCAAAACCAGGTACAGGTACATGTACATGTACATGTACTTGACCGTCGGGATGGCAACCTGGAACATTTGGTTGTCCGACAAAATATTTTGGCTGTCCATGGATGTCGGACTACCGATTTCGCGAGCTAGACAGCATACATGTACATTGCACAGTGTTTTTTTCTTTTTCTGAACGGTCCACTTTCGAGTACCCGAGAACAGAACCAGTGCAGCATTCAGGTACCCGGATCCAAAATTACCCGTGAATGCACAGGCCTACTCTGAAGCGTTCAGCTTAAACAACCTGGTCTGGATGTCGCCCAAAACTTCAGCGCGCCATCACACTCCACCAAGGACATAGTATGTAAATACCAGCAATCTTGGACTAGGGACTAAAGGGTTAGGGCATAGACAAAGGGGTCCACGACTGACCGAACGTCCACGATTTAAAATCGTGTCCAAAACATATGGGAGGCCTTCCGAAAAAGTTAAAGAACAAACAAAAGGAGGGACAATATGAGGTCCGCGATTGTCGGTATTTACACACTTGGCTGTGTTGTTTCCAAGGCATCGTCGGATATGCAGCTCCGATTTTTTGAACAGGGTGTGATGTTCCAAGGTGCACACTCCACCCTGACGGGATGAACGTAGAGTTCACCGTGTTTGTTCTACCAGCAGTACATCACAACAAGCCATAATTCCCCTGATGAAGGTGCAACGCATCGAAAGCTCGGGTACTACTATCAGGTGAGCACTGTTTCACCTTTTTCTATTCACAAGTATATTTATATATATTTTCTCTACCGAATTCCAAATTGTTTATGATCTTGGCTCACTCAATATTTGGATCAAAAATAATATATACCTGGAATTTTGGGAAGGGCTGAAAGCCGTTGGTTTCATGTGGCATTAGGGGTGTGCATCGGAACCGGTTCCAGATTATGGAATCGAGTACCCGTACAACTTTACATTATCGCATAGTAACTTCCCAGACAATGAAAAAAGGAAAGGTTTTAAATGTTATTTGTTGGAAATTTTCAAAATTAAAACCCGACTACATGAGGAAACCAGCACAGATTTCACGTTTATGACGCTCACGAAAATTGACAAATGGATTTACCGGTCGTGGTTTTTCTAGTTAGGGCATTTTTCTAGTTCAACGAGACATAATAGCATGCCTCATCCACCATACATACAACTGTATGAAGCTTAAGGATAGCCATCTTTTGTGATATATGCCGGCGCATGTACGAGCCGGCACACGCAAAGGCGCGGAGAAGTGATCATGTTTACTAAACAGGCATGAGATTTTTCAGACTTTTGTCTGCAATAAGACTTTTTGAATCTCAGAGAAAGACATTTTTACAACTTCTGGGATTGGAAGTTTTGGGTTGGGTTTCTTTAACGGGTACCCGGGTACCCGTATTTTGTTCAATCGGGTACCCGATTCTTTTACTACCCGTAAATGCACACCCCTATGTGGCATGCTGCTAAAAGAAGGAGTTAATTTCTAGTCTTTTTCAATGTTGATGAATGACAAAAATCACATGTCCTTCCCCTTTCAACCAATCGAGTACATGTACATGTAGTTACAATAAGCATCTGTGGAACACTTCGTGAATCGAAATACAGACAGCAATAGGGTAATCATGTCATCTTTTTCAACATGTTTTACTTCTTTTACAGTTTTCAACACCTCAATAACAGGCCTGCTCAATAACGATGTATGCCCACATATTATTTTATATCAGTGTTCAGTAGCAATTTCCCGGAAAAACCTGTTGGTCTGTCATGGACAGACAACAAGTGAAGTTGATATCCCCCCCCCAAAAAAAACCCCCAAAAACACAGTTTAAGTAATAGGAATATATTACAGAAACTAGAGGTCACATGCCTTATCCCATGATGCATCCTGTGTGGTCGGCTTTGCAAGCAGACAACCATATTGTTCAAAGCACAGGTTTACTGGCCAAGAAGTGGAATGTACATGTATATTATACCCGAATGTACTCATTCAATAATGCATTGCTGTTTAAGGACATCACACTAGAACAGAACAGAACTCTACGGCTTTAGTTGACAGTTAAGTTTTTTCCAGACAATTAAACAACCATCTTACCTCACATCAGACACTGCATCTAAAACTTCTGCAGCAAATGTTACAGTGGCACCGTGTGAACTGACTGCAGCCAGTTTGGTACTTGTGCTTGATTTTCCAGGAATTCTATCAGAAGAATTCTTTATTTGTGTTTGTGTAAAGCCTCTTTCTTGTCGTCCCTCTACTTCACTTGTTTCCATAACTTTGGATATGGTTCCAGCTGTTTCTTCAAGCTGCATGTGGAAAAAGTTTAAATACAAATTACACAATATACATGTATGTATTAGACATTTAAAGCTAAACAAAAAATGTTTTAGTTTCTTTGATGGCAAGCTGGACTAGTTATGAGAAACCTTTAGCAGGCTGATGTCATGTGGCCATCAGTGGGGCAATCATGCTCACAGTTATTATAACTCCAGCACATCAGATAAAACAGCATAGATTGAAAACATCAGCTTTCTAGAACCCCCCCCCCCCCCCCCCCCACAGTCGTGTGGGAAGGGTCTACTAGCGAATACTTACCCGTACAGCCACTACCAATGCATATTTCCCTAGAGAGCGCAATACATTCGCTTCGCTAAGACTTTCACACAATAGCCTTCCCACCATGCCCTGCGGCATACCCGCCATGTTAGCTTCCTCTTTTCTCAAGCGACACAGCAGGTAGGGATGCTCTACGGGTAAGTATTCGCTAGTAGACCCTTCCCACACGACTGTGTGTGTGTGTGGGGGGGGGGGGGGGGGGGGTCTACAGCACTCATCTTACCCATAGAGCCACTACTAATGCAGAATAGCACCGCTCTTGGAGGTGGGAGCGAAATGCTACTGTGTGAGTATAGGACAGGATCACCCAGTACAGAGAAGGAATATCACTGTTGGGCATGTTGGGAGAAATTGGTTATTGCAACAGCATATGTGACCCGCTCCAGAAAAAGGTGATATAAGTCGCGCTATGCATTTACGTGTAATGGCCCTTTCAATGTTGAGAGGGTGACATTTTTTGTCAAAATTCATTTTTTGTTTTTGCCTTTAATGACATCTTAAATATCTAAAGTTTCAGGTTTGGTGCGCAACAATGTTGATTTCAGTAAATAAAGTGAAAAAATAAGCCTTTTAGAGTACATTGTTCCATTGCATTGTATTGGAACAAGCTATTTCAAAGCCTGTTTTCTCTGTTGTGCAATTTGAACTCCATAGAACTAATTAATATGCAAAAACGCGATATCTCCAGAACGGAAAGGGCTTTAGAGCTCTATCATGTACCAAATGAAAGCTTACATTGCGGGCTTTCCAAACATACATGAAACTCATTTTTCATATTTTGCGACATAATATACCTTTTTCCAGAGCGGGTCACATATATCAATCAGTCACCAGCATAAGCTACATGTACATAGATATACGAGATGTGAGCTTAACGGTGGAGTAAACCCGTCTACTAGAGTCGCTGGGAGGTAGATTGTGAGGCCTGCGAAGCAGCATCTCTTGCCACCCGCAACGCCGCTCTCCCAGCATGTCCCTCAGCCTTGCCCCAGATCAGTTCATTCCTGTTGATGTACCACTTTAGTGTTTGAACTGGGCACCATTTCCTATCTTCCGATATGGACGACTTTTCTTTTTTATTCATTTTTGTATGCAAATCGCCCATCACAAGCCCTAGGGCATTCAAGGTGTGAGCTACAGAGGATGTGGAAGAACCAGCCCCTCACACTGAAACAAGACCAGATAATCTCCTCACAGTATGAAAAGGGTCTGGATGGGTAACTAGTCCACTGCAAGACATTAATAATGCCTCTAGAAGTGCTATAGCCCAGGACTGGGCTCGAACCCACAACCTGCAGAATTACCCACAGACCTTGAATTCAATGTGCCAAACCACAAGGCCACAGCACTTCCACATGTCTGCTACAAAGATGTCTGGTGGAGCAAAGTACAAAGGACTGGTTCTTCTTGAGGAAGGATGCCTTTGGGACTAGACGTACCCGATTTAGTTCCCATCAAATGTGACTCGGATCAATATATAGAGCATGTAGTTCGCTACGACATCGCAACGTAGCTACTGTTAGTAAGAAAGCGAGCTTGACGGATAAGTCGAGCAAGGTCGTCTGGCCCATTGGTTTGTAGGGGGCACGTGATAGCACCTCCAGTACTGTGGAGAGGTCCCAAGAAGGAAGCAGCTTATGAGTTGGCAGCCTCTCTATAAACATTCCTCGAAGAATGTGACCTAGGGCATGGTTACTGGTAATTGACGACCCGTCTGCGAAACCTTGATGGATATGACCGAACAGTAGTTCCGGATCGTGGCCACTGTGATCAGGCCAGAGTTGAACAAATAAACAAAGAAGTCACCAATGTCGGCTATAGGCAAATTGACTGGATCAATAGAATTCCGTCTACACCATTTGTAATAATAGCATAGGTGGCTATTTTCCTCATGGAAGGTCTACGACTGCATGCTGCGAATATGGCAGCATCCTCTAAAAGGCCCGCTGCTCGGAAGGAACATTGGACAATTTCCAGCACGTCAGGTGAAGATCCGCGGGTGCTGGGTGAATGATCAAACCTCGAGCGTGGCTGAGAATGAATGTACGGTGGAAGAATTAATGGTCTGTGCATCAAGAGCTTGACCAACCGGGGGAACCAGGGTTGACGCTGCCAGAACGGGGCGACAAGGAGCATACTACATCGTTTCGTCAGTACCCAAGAAATCAGAGATACCGGCGGAAAAGCATACGTGAACATCCCTTCCCAGGACATCGATAGGGCGTCTACATGCCACGCCCTCGGATCTGGGTATCTGGTGCAAAACGCCGGCAGCTGGTTGTTGTCCCCTGACGCAAATAGGTCTACATGAGGGCAGTCCATGAGCGTGAAGATCTGCTCGACCACCTGAGGATGTAGTGTCCACTCTGTTGGTCGGATCATTCCCCTGGAGACGGCATCGGCTATCGGGTTGTCCACTCCCGGGACGTGCAAGGCCGACAATGTTATGTTTGACTGTATGCACCAATGGAGCATTTCCCACGTTAGGAGGCAGAGCTGGGATGACCGTGTGCCTCCCTCGTGGTGGAAGTATGCCATGACTGTGCAGGGCTTGAAATGAACGACGGCCACGACGGCCAGTGCCGTCGTTGCCTTCTTACTGGCCAAGGTGCCCCACACAAAATCTCCATCTTCACGGCCAGTTTTGCCTTGCCCCAAATTTACCTTGGCCGTCGTGCCCTTTTTGCAAAAACACAGCCACTACAATCCTTCATATCATTTGTTTTTTCGATGTCATGCCAGCCCTTCACAAAATCTCGCTGCACAACACGTTGGCGATCGCGCGTACAGAATCACAGTACATGCACACAAACTATTAATCTGGTCCAGTTTCGGAGTGTGCCGATACTTCAAGCATCAACACCCCCACCGCAAGATTAAATGTGTGTATTCATACGTACACACAAAGCAGCAGGAGTATGTACATGTACGGCAACGTTTACGTGCAGTCAACTGACTTTCTTTTTCTCAGTACTTGCACGTGTGCGCCTCACAATACGCATCGATGTTCGTGTACGAGGAAACGCGCCCTAGGCGGCGCTATGAAGCACGCCTTTGGCGCGCTACATACGTACAGTAACTTCATGAACTTTGGTCACAACACGCGGTGTTGTGAAAAGTTTCGATGAATAATTAGGCTCAAAAAATCGATAGAGAAAGAAGATTTCTGCACGTTACTTCACAGAACTTGATCTATTTTGTCTGTGTATGCATTTTCCGTGTTCATGAATTTATTTCGAGGTTGTACCGCTTGTACACCGCAGCGTGTTACCCCGACATTTCCTGCCGCAACACGAGGTTTATCGCCCGCCACACAAAGTGCATCACGCACGCTTACCACCGTACGATAAACCATGGAGAAATGTATTTCTCCATGGATAAACGGACAGTGTTGGCCAGTTTCCCATCGTGGTTAGCGTTATGGTTAGCGTTGTGCATAGTGATGTGTACGACCTAAATTCTCCATGATTTTTAAGAATTATCGACCGTAAATATTTTTGACATTAATTAAGGCAAGTTTTGATAATTTATTTTGGCAATTTTTTGTTATAGCTTTCGTAGCGTAAACGGAAATAGTTTAGGCTGAAATTCACATATAATTGAATACCCATGTGATCGGAAGCAGTAGGTTTTTGGCCTCATAGTCTTACTCTTACTCTTAGTTAAATACGTTTTGAACGGAAACAAATCAACAGTGCCGCGCCCTCCGTGCCCTTTCTGCAGATATAATTTGGCCTTGGTGCCCTACTTACTGGCCTTGGTGCCCTCCATAATTTTGCTTTATTCAAGGCCAAAGTGGCCTTGCCCTAAAAATTACCAAATTCAAGGCCTGCTGTGACGTCGTCGCATTTGATGAGGATGGACCAATCCTGAACGTACGTTTAAAAATGTCTTAGGGCCTTGAACACCGCTAACATCTCCAGTACATTGATCAGGGGTTTCAAAATGTTTTAGAGTAGCAGGCAGATAGATGAAAGTAGGCGGCAGTAAGTCCTTGCCCCAAATGGCGCGCGTGGCGTCCGGGGCCCGCCGAGGGCCCCTGAAGTTTTCGGATTGTAGATGCTCTCTGGTGCAATCTAGGCATTTCCTGGCATCTGAAACTAGGTTTTCAAAGATCCTACTGTACAGTACCGACTTTGCATTCATTTATGAAATAAAACAAAATTGGCCAGGGGTTTCCCTGCGGGTGGTTAACCCATTTTATCGGAAGGCTGAAAGAAAATTTATTTTCTTAGAATTTGTTTTTTTTTCTTTCAAAAAATTTTGACAAGAGGATTCCCAGTTGATTGTAAATGTACCAAGAGTAATTAATATCTACCGAGTAATTCATATCTACTGAGTAATTCATATCTACCGAAAATGTGGGAAAAACAGCCCACCTCCTATTAATATTATTTTACAGTCATATAAATGTAAGTTACACCGCATGCCTTTTTGTTCATGCGCACAAAACCCCTTGAATTCTGATTAACAGAGTTAAATGATCTGAAATGCAACAAGAAGACGATGAAATATATCTGGAAAAAAAACCTGAGGTGTGCCCATGGATGTGCAAGTTATGGGCATAATGTACGTAATTGCAGAACAGCTTGCTCGAAAACCTCCGTCCTCATTCAAAATGGGTCAGACCACCGAGATCGATTGCGAATTGTGCCGGGGGCCGGCAAGAACGGAGGGCCGGGTTGACAAGGCTTCACTCGTTGAGTAAAGTTGGAGTACTACGTACGACATTTACCTTCAGTTGGCTTCTTTACGGCACTTCAGAAAGACTAACGTTTGTTTCTATTTTGGCATTGTTGATAAGTAACAGCTGATAAATAATGTGGACACCGCGCCTACAATCACACGTAAGCTAGCTCAGCTGAGCTGTCAAAAAACATCGTCTTGTTGTAGGCGTTCACAAAACAAACATTGTACATGTACATTGTACAACGCTTGCGCCGCACGTGTTTCTCTTTTCTCAAGGCGAATTTCGCTTCGCGCGTGCACGTGCATTGTACATATACACTGGGAACAATAGACGGTGGCATGTAGGGCTGTGCGTTCACGGGTAATTTTGGATCCGGGTACCCGAACGCCACACTGGTTCGGTTCTCGGGTACCCGGAAGTGGACCGTTAAAAAAAAACTAAAAAAAAACAAACAAACAAACAAAAAACAAACAAACAAACAAACAAACACTGTCTAATCATAGAGCAAGGTTTGTAATGTCCTTGTGTGCACCGTGCAGCCGCTAAAAGGCCCCCGCAAAAATAGTTTTGCTTCCGGTTACCCGTTCTAATTTTACGGCTGCGACCCTAAAATTTGTATCGGCAAGTAAACAAAAAACATTAAAAAATCAATACAAAAAATAATCCTGTTGTATTTTCCGTCTTCACAAAACGCCTCTCAATAACATATTTCCGTCAAAAACGCTTGTAATTTGTTTGCCTACTTACATTCGCTATTTTTTTTAAAGAAACCTCCGTTGTTTTTACAAGTTCCCTTCGCGATTACAAGTTCCTTTCGGTGCGTGATTTCCTATCACCGTGATGAAAACACGCGTGTCATGCTCAATGCAGCAATGCTGTACTGGTTCCCGCCGCGCCGCCCACTAAGTGCCAAAGAAGGCATGATGGAAATGCGGCAACCAGTCTATGCATGCACTGCATGCCGCACGTGCACTGCACACAGGGGCCGGGGAGCGAGTGCCGTGTGCTGATTGGACGGCACGTGTGCGAGGTGGACTCACTGAACTGCGTGATTGGTTTACTATGGTTCTTCATATGGACTTATTGGTTGTTCGGCGCCGGCCAGATATCACAACGTTCGTAATAGCCTGTGATTGGGCGACTGCACGGAGCGTGCCACTATCTTCTTGGTAAAAAAAGAGGTAAAGCCTTGTCCAAAGCGATTTTATACTGGGGCGGTTCTTCTGTCGCAGGGACGGCGAAAAATATCCAGCACAAGAACAAAAATGGGGGGTCATGTAGTGTAACCGCCTTATTAAGGCAAAGTTACGATCTTGGCTTTGTGTTTATTACTGATTTCAATTATTTCAGGGACACCGGGACCTTTGAAGTTGAACATTAATTATGTTAAATTTGACCTATTATATAAGACATTCTCCATTGAAGACGTTTTCACATCTGCAAGGTTCAGATATTTAAAAAGACCTCGAGTACGGTTATTTACAGGAGGCGCCGGGGTGTCGCGTCGGCCTTTGCTTGTGCAGTCAAGCGTAACATACACAATAATCCAACAATGGATTGAAATTGCACAAATAGCGGCAAATGGCGTCATCCGGCCTGGTGGTACTGTTTTTTGTTTTTCGCCATTTTGGCGTCTTCCGTACGCAAGGGGTTAAATATTAAATCATCCACAGAGTACGAGTTAACCTGGCATGCCTGAGTACGAGTTAACCTGGGTACGAGTTGACTCGGGTACGAGTTGACAGGGCACATGTACATGTACATGTAGTCGGACACCAAAATAATCACACCATAAAACAAATTTAATACTCCAAGCAAAGCCTCCTCCAAGCAAAGCCTTTTATTGTTTTTGTTTTAACGTATACCCGTAGGCCTAATACGGAGAGCGCTTCCCATTCCCGCTGCCCCAGTGTCTGAGCAACGTTCACTCTCTCAAGATCAATATTACTCCCGCCCGCTCTTTGATCATACCGTGGAGCTAGTTTAGCCCCAGCGTAAACCGCAGTTCACTTCCATTGACAGACTATAATAAGCAACAAGATAGCTATAGATAAGATACAAACAGCGTTGGCCGACCACATTATTGATACTTTCCATTCACAGCATTTTTGTTGACGCATTGTTTTCAAAACACCGCCGGACGGTTCGGGTCTTTCGAGTCGGAACAGAGTTTGAAATAGATCGAATTCTCTGTATTTATTTATTTATTTTTGGTATGAAACCTTACATTGAGTTTTTCACCGTAAGTTTCGGGTACCCGAACCGGAAAAATGGAACCGTATATTGACGCCGGCATTCGGGTATCCGGGTACCCGGATACCCGGAACAGGCCTAGTGGCATGTGAGGTTGCTTGCACACTGTACTTGACCAAGCAAGGCTAGCGACAAAGCAACGCGCACGCGCAGATGCGCTTTTGGGGGTTGGAGTTATTGAAGCAATTGCTCTAACCCCCCAGGTCTTAATAGCCTTTTCTCAAGCAACACGTTAGCAGCGTGTACGTACATTGTACATTGGGAATAATACGGTAGCATTCAGTGCGGTTGTTTGCACTTGACCAAGACTACATCTGCACCATATCGATGGAATATGTGCGCTATAAATGAACGGTGCGGACTGCGGAGAAGTTTTGTCGGGCCGGGTTTAGAAAACGATCCAAGAAACAACACATTTAGTATATAATGTATGTTTTTTATTCTTCCATGGTACATCATACGTTACATACATACATGTATGTACTATTCTACCGTCAAATTTATTGGAAATAACTGGAATTTCGAGCAAGGTAATCTGGACTAATCCACACTTAATACAAATCTTAGATAAATCTTGAACGTGCGAAAAGCAATATTGCCATATTGGGCCGCGTAACGTAGAGACATGTACGTTTTGCGGTCCGGGTAGTGAGCCGTGTATACTTCACGCTGCATGCTATGCTAGCCCCCGTAAATTACGATCTATGGACCAGGATGTATTTTTTGGTGAACAAACAAAATATAATTTCTACTAAAAACAAGGATCTATTCCCCCAAAGCGGTATGCTCAGGGAATTTTTTTTTTTTTTCATGATTGAAAAAAAGTAGCCGGCGCAAAAGTTCAAGTAGCCGGTCAAATTTGCCGGTTGCCGGCTTATTTTGAAACCCCTGATTGATACATGTATGTAGGCACCGCTGATCCGGATTCCACTCTCCCGCGGCTTGGCGAGGGTAAAGCGTAGCTCCCCAACCCAAGCCCGAGGCGTCCGTTGTTATGGTTACCATCAGTTGTGGCTGCGAAAAGGTCGTTCCGCGCATGAGGTTGGACGGATTGGACCAACACCGCAGGTGTGGATGTAAAAATACTGGAACCGGAACCATATGATGGATGAGGTGGTATTTCGTTTGGAAGTGTGTGAGGAGTTGGAGCTGGAGCTGGAGCTGGAGCGGGCGCATGTGGAGTCGGCAGTGAGGCACGAGGTCCACCATGCTCGCCATAAGGCCAAGCAGTCTCAGCCATGCTGCTGCTGGGGCCGATGTTACTGCGAGGAATAGATCGACGCACTGCTGTAGATTTTGAAGCCGCCTGTCCGTCGGAAGGACTATGTTCGTTCTGAGGTTTATCCAAAGAACGTTACGATTTGTGTAGGAATTGGGTGCGATTTTCCCTTGTTTATCAGAAACCCAAGACGCGTGGCCAATTTTAGGGTTGAGACGAGTGCTCGGCTGGTTTCCTGCTCCGAGCGGCCAACGATCAGCCAGTCGTCCAAATACATGAAGATTGAAAGGTCGTTAACGTGGAGGGCTGCTCCCACTGACTTCACAATCCTTGTGAAAACCTGAGGAGATGTTGACAGTCAAATTGACTTGTGTGTAGAGTGCAGCAAAGTGGAGCTGTCAGCACAGATGCACTGTGCTGCGTCTGCCAGGGTTAGGGTTAAGCTCCCTCTATCGATAAACAAAGTTTGAAAGTAAAAATTTGTCAATACTTTGTGCCGACAGCATTTGTATTGTGGCTGCCTTTACCTTGGCCTCTGTATTTTGATTGTACATTGTACATGCGTAAATGCAACAGACTTTTAACCCCTTGCGTACAGATGACGCCAAACAAACAGTGGCACCAGGCCGGATGATGCCGACAGCCGTTACTTGTGCAGTTTCAATCCATTGTTGGATTATTGTGTATGTTACGCTGGACTGCACCGGCACATTTTCGCCGTTTCGCATGGCTGCAAAAGCCGAGGCGACATCCCGGCGCCTCCTGTAAATAACCGTACTCAAGAAGTTAAAACAAAGATGGAAAAAGTTGGTGAAAATGGACTTACAAGACCAAAACAGTGGCTTTGAAGTGTGGCACAAAAAGCTTTAGGGAGGACACCAATAATATTTTTCCCATTCCCACGCGTGCGGACGGGTTCCTTACCGTTCTTCACAGGAGGCAATAAAACTGAACAAAAGGACCGTTCTCATGCCGTGGAACTGGGGGGGGGGGGGGGGATCTGGCCCACTGGCCAGGCAGGAACGCCCCATTGTACTGTGCTTTTGTTATGTTAAGTAGCCGTAGACGTGTGCGGAACACAAGCAGCATCAAAGGTATGCGATCTCTTTATCAACACGGATTTATTTTTTAAAGGAATTAAACAAAACGTCTTTGTGAATCTACAGAGGTTGTTTTGCCCAGAGGTGGTTGTTGTGCTGAGCACTCGCTCTAAAAAGTAAATAACAAGCCCCGATATGATGATCTCCAGCTTTAGCTATTTGACGTAAAATTAACGTGGTTCACAAAACAAGTCATTATATATTCCCTCGTATTGAAAGTATTTTTGTCAGGTTTACCTGTACTGCACGATTGCTGCCATCGGAGTATCTACGTTACGACCCTTTCTCTGTTCCGTAAATTAAATTTCTTTAATGTATAAAAATATGTTCATTCATCACGCGTAGAAAATCACTAAAAGTACACAGTGAAAGCAAACCAAGATTACATTTTTCAACACAATGCGACTTTTTTCGAAGCCATACATTCATGTGTCGACTGTAAATATGTTCTGATTATTGCTTTACTGATTGACAGAAAGATTTTTTCCGAAGAATGCCTTAATTGATTTTAAAACGTCTAAACTTTATGGCAATGTAGATATTTCGTTGGGCCTAAATGTTCCAGACAGAATCCACAAGACTATTAAATAAGATTTTAATCCAATGCCCATATATTCATTTCAATGTCACTTTCATTTCCGTACTATGAAAAAATATATTTAGGCAACAGGAATGAATACACAAGAGGTGTAAAAATCATATAAAAACAACGAACGCAAGTCAGGCGTAAAAAGTGGTAAGAAATACATGTAAGGCGAAATGAGAAATAGAACATGCTTCTTAGTGGGGGCCGCCTGGATTTGTTTTTAAATATTTACTAGTGAAAAAATTTGTGAAAAAAGCCCAAATGTAAACCGATCCATTGGAAAATATAATAATTGCCCATCAGAAGTTCTAAAACCACCGTAAACATGTTCGATTCTCTTGTCCAACATGTCTTTTTCATTTTTGGTGAGCTGCGAAGCAGATGCGAGCCTACATGTACATTGTATGTAATACCAATTGGGGATGGGGGTGATGTGGGGTGGGGGTGATGTGGGATGGGGGTGATGTGGGGTGGGGGTATGATGTGGGGTGGGGGTATGATGTGGTGTGGGGGTGGGGTGGTGTAGGGGTGGGGTGGTGTAGGGGTGGGGTGGTGTAGGGGTGGGGTGATGTGGGGTGGGATGATTTGGGGTGGGATGATGTGGGGTGGGGGATTTTGGGGTGGGGGATGTGGGGGATTTTGGGGTGGGGGATGTGGGGGATTTTGGGGTGGGGGATGTGGGAGATTTTGGGGTGGGGGTGTGGGAGATTTTGGGGTGGGGGATGTGGGAGATTTTTAATGAGAAAATCGTCTAATGTACGGTGATATAAATCATATAAAATTAGGTGTGTGAATTGTACAAGTTGGAACCTAAGCAGAACACTTAATTTTTTGTTTTCAAAATTGAAGACAATGATAAATCGGGAAAAATATTCACGCAAACTTATGGTGCCAAAGCAAATTACATGTACTTGGTGCAATCTACAAGTAACTGCTTTTATTATCATTGAAAGAAAATGAACATGTTTAAGACGACAGTGTTGTATTAAACTGTACATGCTGTACAACGAATTCTTCTTTAGCAACATTTCTTTACACTGTCGGCCCCGATTATGAACCTACTTCTTATGTACAACGGATTTTTCTTGGCACATACCGTCGTTCAGTGAGGCTAAGGTGTTCACACAATGGCAGCACACGCACCGTGACCGCGCACTTGTATTGATGCAAATCAGGAACGCGTGCAGAACGGAACCCCATGCACACGCGGGAGAACGGGGAGATTAAGAACAATGGGGCATTCCTTCCCGTCCGCACGTGTGGGAACAGGGAAAAATAATACTGGTGTCCCCCCTTACAATGCTAGCACAAGCTGTAAACCTACTTTTCGGAGTATCACTTCTTTTGAGACATCATGAGTTGAATCTGTTTCCAATTCCAAGTGACACGGCTTTAGATGTCTTCTCACAGATTCATGCACAACTCCAAAACGCCCTTTCTTTGAAAATGGCACTTTAGTTCCAACCCTACAATTAAAAATGATAACATATTGTAAAATAATGTTCGTCATTTTATATAATCTAGTTCAAAGGAATTGTACAAAACAATATGAAGGTAACATTTGAGTTTAGTTCTAATACTATAACTTAGAGAAAAACTGCAAACAGTTTTCAAGTTGTTTTACCACACTTGCTTATTCATAGCCAAACTTATAGACCTTTTTGCGTCATCTTCAGGGCTAATGTTTGTATTATTCTTAGATAGCCATACATTGTACCTTCTGTGATTACCTTGAAGATTGCTGCCATGCATGAGGTCTATAAGTGATGGGTGCAGAGGCAGAGTAATAGTTACCTCCAGAAACAAAGGTGTACTGTACATGTAAGGTTCATTTTTAGACAATTGCCCATAGCATTTGTACACATTTTCTTTCTTAACGGCACTTTGGCTACTTTTATGTAGCCGATTGCCTTTAAACTTGGCAGTCACTTAGACAAACTGCTCAGAATGTGTGCCTAACTTTTACGTCATGATGACATCATCACATTACACGAGGTCATCCTAAAGGTGCATTTTTCGAAACCATATATTTACAGTGGTATGCAGGTATGCCAGCAGGTGTTATAGATGAAAATTGACATGACTTCATAATGACGTCATCACGTGTCACGTGTCGTCATCTTAAAGGTGCATTATTTTAAGCCATATATCTACAGAAGTAAAAGTCCGATTAAGTTGAAATATGGTATGTAGGTATGCCAGCACGTGTAATAGATGAAAATTGACATGACATCATGATGACGTCATCACGTGTCACTTGACGTCATCTGAAAGGTGCATTTTTCGAAGCCATACAGTCGACTCTCGTTAATACGAGGTCCTCCGGACTTACGCATATATCTCGTATTATCCGGGCTCTCGTCCTACCCAGGCTGCAGGTTTTCCCCTTTATTGTGTATAACTGACGTTCTTGATAGGCCCCAAACACAATGTAAGTGCCACGCATATCGTGTCCATAAAATTGTACTTGCATGAAAGCCGCCATAAACAAACCCCTCTACATGTATAGCGGCACGGGAACCCCAAACGCCCATTGTCCAAATTTTAATAACCCTCTCTAGCGGCACGCACGAGACACAAACAGCCAGTGTCTACATGTACGTGGAGTGAAAACCAGTGCATGCAGGATTCGCGAGCATTATGACTGCGCCATTATCATAGCGGCATGAGACACAAACAGGTGATGTGTACATGCGGAGTGAAAACGAACATTAATTACATAATGTACAAAAAATTTTCAAATTAAATGGATTCGCTGATTTACATGTTTTCAAAAATGTTCATGGAAAATACACATGTAGATAACAATACATGTATTTGCGCTCAATCGGGCTGCAAAAAATGCTCGTCTCAGCCGAGTTCTCGTGTAACCAGAGCTCGTATTAATGAAATTTTCCCCTATAGGCGTGTGCACAATTTAATCGGAACCAACGAAAATTCTCGTCTTAACCGAGATCTCGTGTTAACCGAGCTCTTATTAAGGAGAGTCGACTATCTACAAAAGAACAAGACCGATTAAGTTGAAACGTGGTATGTATAGGTATGCCAGCAGGTGTAATAGATGAAAATTGACATGATGTCATGATGACGTCATCACGTGTCACGTGACGTCATCTTTAGTGCAATTTTTAGAAGCCATACATGTATATCTACATAAGTACGTGTACAAGTCCGATTAAACTGAAATTTGGTATCTACATGTAGGTAGGCCAGCATTTGTCATAGATGAAAATTGATGCGACGTCATGATGACATCATCATACGATTTTATAGTATTTTTTAAGTTTCTGAACCTTGAAGTCATATCTCATCAACAGTATAATGCTAATTTCGAAATTCCTTTTTTAATACGTCTAAATGTGAAAAATGTGTGACGTCATGATGACGTCATCAAAAAATGTGCTTTTTTTAACACATATTTATTACATTTCTTTACCCAGGGTGTGCCCAAACAGTTTAAAATTGGTTTCCATTGGGGCCCTGCATATTATTAGTTAAAACTGAATATTTACACATTCATACAAAATATTTAAACAAATACAATAATGTTTACACAAATAAATCTATTTTTGGTTAACTTTTCAACTCTCCAGAAGCCTATTGCTGATTTACGGGATGGGCGAAAAACCCGCGAAAAATACCTTTTAGGGTGAAAAACAAGGGGAAATTCCCATCCGGCTCCAAAGTATTTTGGCAACCAAGTTTATAACTCCGCAGATCAGCATAAATGGCAGAAATATCACTGATAGATGGCTTTACGTAGCTCCGATTTAAATGTACTTAAGGAGTTTATGGTTCTCATTTGTTCAGGCAGATTATTCCATATACTGGCACCACTCACAGCGAAACTTGTCACGTAGCATTCCTTTTTGGTGAAAGGAACTTTTAGTGCCATTTGGGTCGATTGTCGTGTTTCACGAATCACTGTAAGTGGTGTGAACAGATTTGTCATGTACAAAGGAGTCATTTTGTTAAGGCTTTTGAAAACAAGGATAGCCTTTTTGGACTGAACTCTTTCATTAAAAGGAATCCAATTTAGTCTGGTAAACATATCAGCTGAGGGGGTGAGGGAGGTACATTTAAGGATTATCCGTGCGGCTCTTTTTAGACATTTGTTGAGGGTATTGTCGTGAGATATGTACCTTCCTCCCCACACCGTACAGCAGTACTCTAAAGATGGCATAACTAAACTTACAAAGAGTATGTGCAGGCTGCTTTGGGGAACGTAATCACGAATTCTGTTTAACACACCAATTTAGACGAAATGGTCTTCCTTACGTATTCAACATGTGTACCCCAACCTAATGTTTCATCAACAACAACACCCAAGCATTTACAAGATTTCACCTTTTCGATAACCCTATCAGCAATGCGCACGTTCAGGTCGACGTTGGATATTTTCTGCCTTGAACCAATAAGCATATGGTTTTGTTGGCATTTAATGCTAGTTTGTTTCTTAGGCACCAGTTGTGAATACTAGCAAGAGCTACATTCAAGTTCCTTTTTATTTCGTTAATACTAGAGGAGCTACACGTTAACGTGGAGTCATCTGCATACATAAATAAGTTGCAATTTTGGGGTATACAGGATGGAAAATCACTACTATAAACAATGAATAAAAGTGGCCCTAAGATCGACCCTTGTGGAACGCCTATGTCTATGGGCAAGACCTTCGATATTGTGCCCTTAATATTTACAGACTGACTACGACCGCCTAGGTACGACTTAAACCAATTAATTACAGAAGATGACAAATTCAGCTTCTTCAACTTGCCTAGTAGGATTACATGATCCACACAATCAAAAGCTTTACTGAGATCTATGAACACGCTACCTGTAACTTCACCTTGCTCCATAGCCTCAAAACACTTGTTTGTTAAATCGTGTAGAGTGCTTTCAGTTGAGTGCAAGGGTCTAAATCCCGATTGGCAACTAGGTATCAAATTGTTATCATCGAGGTAGCTATATACTGCCGAGTGCACCCATCTTTCTAGAATCTTAGAGATAATTGGCAGTATAGAAATAGGCCGATAATTACCTGTACTACATTTATCTCCTCCCTTGTGAATTGGTGTTACCAAGGCGTGTTTCCAATATTTAGGGTATTGCTCGCATCTTATGGAGAGGTTAAAAATATAAGTTAAAAGATTTAGTAATATAAGGGGAAGCAATTTTAATAATTTTAATACTGATGCCATCCGGACCTGTTGCTTTCCTAACCGACATGGTTGATATTTGCTTTTGAACGAACTCTTCTGTAATATTAGGTACAGTGCATTCTTCAAGTTCATCCAGAGAATCAACGATAGAGGCGTAGGTATCATTGTTTTCAAGTTTGCGCGATGGGCAATTTCTAGCTGTACGTTTTCCGATTGTAGAAAAGTGTTCATTTAATGTATCAGCAATGTCGGTGGGATTGTCAATATTTTCTCCATTTGGGGAAGTGATAGAATTTGGAGCAATTTTCTGTTTCTTAGGAAGTACCTCCTTTAGTTTTTTCCATAGCATAGATGAATTGCATTTATTTTCTTCTATGGCTGATGTATAGTATTCACTCTTCTTAGTGCGGATTTTATTAGTTACATTGTTCCGCAGCTTTTTGTAAGAGTCTCAATCGATCTGTGAGCCCGAGCGTTTTGCGATTTTGTGTGCACGATCCCGCTGTCTCATAAGTTCAAGTAATTCGCAATCGAGCCAAGGTACATTTTGTAAAGAGGCACCCCGAATACGTTTAGTTTTGATTGGCGCATGAAAGTTAATAATACTCATAAATATGGAGTACCATTTGCACCACGCTTCATCAACATCATAAGAGTCCAGTACATCTTGCCATGGTGCATTGAGGAGGTCGTCTTTAAATGCATCATTATCTATATTTGTAAGACATCGAAAATCTATTGAGCGACCTTGAATTGTTGGTGTTTTCCAACTATGTTGACCATAAACAAGATAATGGTCACTGATTAGGACTGGTAATACACCACATCCCTTTATTAGCTCTGGATGGGAGCTGAAAATTAGATCGATTATTGTTTGAGTGGACTCAGTGACACGTGTTGAGTCATGTATGAGTTGCGCCAATTGGAATAAACCAAAACAAGAAATAATTGGGTTTGAGTTCATACTATCATCGTCAACTGAAACATCATAATTAAAGTCCCCATTTGCAATAATTTCTTTACATTCACAGAAGCCTTATTAATAATATCACTTAGTTTATCAATGAATTCAACAAAGGTGGCCTATAAATAGAACTAATAAGCACAGGCTGTCTTTGTTTACACTTAATTTCAACCCATATGCACTCGACATCATCTGTTTCAAGATCCTCACGACGAGTGAACATTAAATTGTTTCGGATGTACATGGCAACTCCACCACCATGCCGGTTCCTGTCGTTTCTGACAAAGGAAAAATTTGGTAATGTGATTTTATCGTCGGAGATTGAGGCATTGCAGAAAGTTTCATTTAGACAGATGATATCGAATGGATTTGTAGACATTAACATTTTAAATTGGTCAAATTTGTTTATTAAGCCTCTCACATTAAGATGAGCGAATGAGAATCCCCCGGAGCTTCGGTTGTAGATAACGCCATCTGTTAAGTCTATCGTAGATTTTTGCCTTGTGGATTGAGCAGCTCTTTGACCGTTTTTAGGTATTGGTTTCATTCCTGGCCTCGATAGTGTGTCTGGGTTAGTGGCTGACGGAGATGGGTTGGATGCTGTTTTTGATACGGGTTTGGGTAGTACTGACTTGCCATTTGAAAACCCGTCGGGAGATCACGATTCGCTGCAGCCCGCTCCTTCACGACATCAGAGTACAAGGTCTTGCCGAACGGGGTCCTCTGGTGTGTGATGCGGCTAGCAGTGGTCCTGCGACGTGTTGGATAATGTTCATGGCAAGTAGACACACTCCTGTCGAGTTGAGGTGCACGCCATCCGATACAAGGTGATTTGGGTTTATGTTTCCATTGTCAATGAAGCCCCAGTTATTTTGTCTTGCTATTGACTTAAGCAGATTATTAGAGTCATCTACCTTCTTGCGTTTTAGCACTGTTTAGTTTTTGCGATGTATAATCGACGAAATTGTTACTGATCTCGGTTGTAGTGATTCACCAAGGGAGTGATCTTTGCAGTGATCTCTGGGTTGTCAGAAGTATTATTGGTCCCAACATGAAGGATTACTCAAGAGTGCTTGGCCGACAGATGTATGGCGTTAATTAGGAGCAAGATCTTCAATTTTTGCCCCACGCATAGTATGGCACATCACTTTCTTTTGCCTGCTCAATCTCCTGGGTTGTAGCCGTTTGATCATTGAGTCACCGATAATTAGGTCTGCATGGTTGTGTTCGCTAGGCGTGGGTGGCCGTTTTTTCATGGTAGGTGTCGGTTTCTGCTTTGTAGTGGTCAGTTTCTTGTGCTTTTCCCGGTATTGTTCGAGCTGCTCTTGAATAGAGGCCTTGTTTTTGAGGGACAGGTCCGGTCTTCATGAAAATTGGTGGATAGGTAGGTCTTGTCACTAGCATGCAAAATCCGAAGTGACGTCATGGTGATGTTATTGGCCGATTTTCGAGGAATTTTTTAATGTACTCACAATTTTACAGTCATTATCAGATTGACTAGTCTTAACACAGGCCAAGACCACGTCGCAAATGTGACATCATCAAAATAGCAATTCTTTAAAAACATATTTCACTTCACATAAGCTCAAATATTCAACATAAATGTCACATCACCAATCCCCGTATTCCAGTTTTTTAAACCAATCCTTCACACATCCAATATTAACAACATCCCAATCCCATTGTCTTTGTTAACTAACAAACAACTTTAATTATAGTATTCACATTTGAAATCCAAACTAACAAAACAAAAATTTTTTTTTTAAAATCCCTGTGTTTGTCCACAAACACATGCCTCTAGTTGCATTTATTTGTGCACATTCTCACATATTTCGACCAAGGTTAGATTCAGAAGATCCTGAATATGACTGCACGTTTAGATAATTAAGTTATTTGTTTAGTGTACCGGTACACAAAACTGTGACGTCTTCAAATGTGATTTTTCTTCTGTGCAATTTTCATAAGACAAAGAAATACGATATTAACCCAACACTTACATTGCTAAAAAGCATATAAAATGCTACTAGGTTTTAGACAAGTTTATTTCTATAACAAATGGGATTCTTTTGATCATACATTTAGTTCAGAGCATGTACATGTACATGTAACTTGGCTGCCTGAACATCCAGACATGTATGTAAATGTACATGTATCTGTGGTGCAAATGATGAGTCACATTATACATGTACATGCATGCCAAAACTTCCTTACAGGAAAATCGACAGTGTACAGGTATTAACCAATAGTTCAAGCATACTTCAGACCCGAGAGCATTTATGAAAAGATCCCAATACATGTATATCAACAAAATGTATTAACCAAATATTTGGAAAACCAACTGCCCAATACCGGTTGGGCAATATTTGACCAATAATTTCACCTGTTGATATTTAGACCAACATCACATTGGGAAAAAAATTTGGCAAAAAAGAAGCCCAATTTTGTAAAGAGTGTACATGTATTAAACTTTCATTCTAAATTTTTTTTTTATCATATTCCAATGTATGATTATTTGTAATATTTTTTAATCTATCATCGATTGACATTCTTTTTCATTTGTTAGCCCTTCATGAAATATCAAAATTATTTAGGTCTACATGCATTTATTTCAATTTGTTTGTACATGTATGTAGGCTTCGATAAAAAAGAGCCAGGGTTTGCCTGCAATGCCTTAAAATAGCCAAGAAAGAACCCTCAGCTCTTAGCCTGAAACAGTAATAATGTTGTTCTGCCCTCTTTGCTCGTTTTTGTTTTGTTTTTAGACTGATATCATAAACAGAAGATGCTGGGGATTTTTTTCGGTATTATTCATGATTTTGTTAATATTTTGTTTATTGTTTTTTTTTACATTAGAATTACATTTTTCAAACAGGGAAGGCCAACCAAAAGACAGTTCAACCTGTGAGTCAGGTTGTTTTTTGATTAATTTTCAACAGATATTTTATTGACTCGAGCATTTATTGCCATAATGACTATACTCTTCAGTCAATGTCAGTGTTCTCCACGGCCTTAAATTTTAGCAGGGCAAGAGACACAATGCGTGCGCGGAGCGCGAATCCCTTACGGCGTGGGGTCTTGTGCCCGCTTAAGGGCCCCAGAAAATGTTGGATTCTATAGATGCTCGGTGATGGTGCAATCTGAGGCATTTCCTGGGCACTTTCTTCTGACTCTTTAAATCAAATTTGCTCGTGTTTACAACTTGAAATGAAGGCAAGATTTTTAGGGGGAAGGGGTTTGGTCATCAAAAGTAAATATTTTTCGTGGGCAATTCTTTTTTACTGAGTGGAACTCGTCACCGAGCGGGGGGTTCGGGAGTTACGGACCTGAATAAACAACAGAATTGACCGACAGAATTGAGTTATTACTTAAAGCCTGGGTTCCATATAATCGCAATGAACAACGACAGCACGCAAGATGGCAAGTCGCAGACGACCGGGCAGAGACGAATGCTTGAAAATGTCTCACTGAAATGGCATTTTTGGTACTTCACATTTTCTGAAAGCTGAACTAATATTTCATTTTGATAGATTTCAATTACAGGCAGCTATTTTACTTACATTTATGCTCATATTTCTTAGTCAAAGGATAAAATGAGTCAAATTTGTGGCACTCAAGCGGTGAGAGACATTGTTGAATGCACGGCATGCCAGTACATGTATTTGAATGGGCCTACTCTCACGACGCGACGGCGACAGTCCGCAAAGTTGAACTTGGTTGATCTTTGCCGACTGTCGCATCCATGTTGGGAAAGTCCCCGATGAAGTGTTTCCATTTATCGGCGTTGCATCAGGGACTCTTCGGCGACGCTGTCGGCGATTATAACGACTATATGGAAACCATGCTTAAGGCTGGTTTATAGTCGGTCGGCGATGGTCGCCGCGACATAAAATTGACGCGCGATCCTTTCACGCACATAGATATACATGTAGAACGTTTAAACAATAACTTTACATTCTATATTTATGTGCGTGAGAGGATCGCGCGTCAATTTTCTGTCGCGGCGACCATCGCCGACCGACTATAAACCAGCCTTATGATGTATCTTTTATGTATATTTATTAGTTTACATTTGATTTTACAATTTCCCCCGAAAAAAATCAACTTTTGATGACCAAACCCCCTCCCCCTAAAAATCTTGCCTTCATTTTTGGAAAAATACTTAAACAGGCCGGCCGATGCCATCTCAAAATACAGGCTAAGCCTAGTCCAGAGTTAAGCCGGCCTGTGAGCTAAACATGCACTTGGGCACAGCGCGCGTGGATAAGGTATTTTCCGAGAGAAAAAGACGCCCTCAAGTGTTACGGAACATTGTAATTTAGGGACCACGGCGGATTAGGCGATGCAGGAAAGCCTTTGAAAAGCCCAGCCAGGCCCCAGGAAGGCCGCCACCTATGGGCCTTTTAATCCCTAGACGATGACAATAGACACAGACTTTGTGAATAGACAACTTGACACCTCCCTTGCTGGCTCTGCCTTGACTGACAGATGAGCTCTCTTTTGTGTGTGTCTGGTTCAGTTGCATTCCTGCATAACAAAAGAAGACCTGTGCCACCTTGATTTTAGTGATTGACACCTGGGGATTATGTGGTTAGCTACGATCTGGCTATCCTGGCTTTAAACCAGAAATGCCCGGCTTCTGGGCGGCCACGCCGCTGAATGGGCAAGTGGGGGATTGCCTTTTATTTTCATTCCAGTTAAATAAAGTTTGTAGTGTTTGTATTATATGTGCAAACATATTCTGTATTACTTCTCTTATAATGATTTAATTTTACCACAATTCAGTTTACTCTGGGTCAAAAATATATTGTTTCTACGTGAACAGGCTGCATTTCAAGTTTTAAATATAGGTTTTCTCGGTCAATTTCGGCAAATGGGGGTCCAATTTAATTAATCACCGCGTCATTCGGTTTCGCACGAGTTTGAATGCTGCTCCAAATCATCATTACATTTTTTTTCTGAGTACGCAAAAATGCTCTTTCCTCATGCGCCTATGCGATATGCAGCATTCAACAGGGTTTCCGCGGATTCTTAAAAAAACTAGCACGTAATGAATTTTCCTATCACCTCGTAAATAACAGCGAGAAAAAAATCAGAAATCGGTGCGCGAAGAGAATTTTCCCATGAAGCTATTAATTGCACGTGGCAGACACTGCATTTTTGTATGCCGAGCGTTCCGTCCCATATCTTCGCGCACCAATTTGTGTGTACACGTCTGTACTACTGTGTGCTGCTGTTCTTCGGCAAGCGAACGAAGCTGACGTTGGAATCATGCAGTGGTGATTGATCGGACCATGTACCAACCAATCATGAACTTCATAACGCGCAACGGTCGGCTCCGCCTCCGCGCTGAGTGCTTTGATTGGTCAAAACGATATTCCCTCGTCATATTAAACCAATCACACCACTCAGCGTTGAGTTTGCCTAGATTGTCTGGGATATTGTAGGCATTTCTCAAACCTGGGTTTGATCTCGGGCTTCGCATGATTTTATGTTTCCGCTGCCAGTTTTGGCAAGATGTGGGACATGTTTTTTGTATTGTAGTAACTTGAACGTATTGAAGGTCATTCTCGCAAAGATGTTTCCGCGTGTCGCGTAGTATTTTTTGACTGGTCAATAGTCTCGCGCTCACCTCGCGATTGGGCTTGGCATGTAATAAGTTTCAGTGTAATGCACACAGTGGGGTGATTGTTTCTTTATCAATTTTTTAGCCTTATTTCATTTATGGGTTTTTGTCTGCCAGGCATATTTTAGTTGTGTGTAGGACTGTTTTTGTTTGTCCAGAGGCGGGCTGCTCTAGACTGTCAGTGCAAAAAAGTGTTTAAAATGGTGCCCTTATTTATGTCGGTGAAAGGGAAATGGGTTTGGTGGATTCTATACAGCCGCGTTTTGAGAGGATGACAACTAAAAAAGTAGTAACATTTTGTTGACTCCTGCATTCTTTAAAAAATTTCGTCAAACACAGTGCGATATTCCTTTTTTGGTGGGGGTTAGGGTAGGCCTAGGGCCTACTTGTATGTTTTCAAAACAGCTTCCATAAAAGTAGTATTACATTTGTCGAAATTCCATAAATAAATATTCCCAGGAAAATGTAGTTACATTTTTTTTAGCCTACATCATTGGCATTAAAAATTGTAGACCTACTTCTGTTCTGTTGCCATGGCAGTTCCGTTGCATAGATACGGCGAGTACATTCTCAGAATGGTACTCTTGCACATGGTGGGGGTTTTCCCGAAACGCTTCCAAGCCTTGTAACACGTGCACTACGACTGTTTAAGTTTCTGGTCAAGTTGAAGTAATTTGACAGCTGAGCTATGTTGTTGCAAAAGATGCGAAACCGCCATGGTGCATGACAGGCTGATGAAGATCAGCTTGGACTGGTGACTACTGTGAGTTTGTATATGCCGGCAATCGTGGACCTAGGACAAAAGAATTCGGGCGTAGACAAAGGGGTCCACGTTTGACCTAACGTCCACGATTAAAAATCGTGTACAAAACCAATGGGAGGCCTTCCGAAAAAGTTAGAGTATAAACAAAAGAGGAACAATGGGAGGTCCACGATTGCACCCGTTTACATGACTGGGTGTTTGTGTGTGTGGGGGGGGGGGGGGGGGGGGGACTGGTGCAACCAAGCCAGGTTGGCCCGATCTACACATGGAGCCATGATCTGCACAGTTCAATAGACCCGGACTTTCTTATTCTTAATGCCTATACGCAACATGGTCGCAGCATCGCTAGCCAGACCATAGAGCACTGAAAGAGATTTGTGACAATTGATGATTATGTTTGTCCTAAGAACCAACAGGTTGGATTTTGTTTACTACCAAACCTCTGCTTCAGCTATACGGGGGACGTTAGATCAAAAACTTTTTTTTTTTTATCGTAGCTTTGCCCATGGAGGATTATGTGGTTAGCTACGATCGGGCTAGCCGGGCTATTAACCAGAAATGCCCGGCTTCTGGGCGGCCATGCCGCTGAATGGGCAAGTGGGGGATTGCCTTTTATTTTCATTTCGAGACTGAATCATGAATATTTACGAAGCCTGCACTGTATGTTTCCTTGACAAAATAGTTTTATGGGTCATGTATACACATGCCTGGTAGAATGTAATTTGAGAAATCCGCGTATAAAACTGGACTAATCAACCCATGTGATTTGGGCGGTCCTCCTATGGTCCGTTGGGTGTACCAGCTCATCTCATTGGTGTTGTCTTGCAGTAAAAATAAGTTCTTACGGTCCTTACTTGGCGAGGAGCCAAACTGGGCTAGACATTTTAATTCGCGCCCAATTTGCTGACGGCAGTTTTATTATAGTACTGTGCAGGCTGTCAAACAGCAGCGCAAGAATGTAGCTACATGTATGCCGGGGATTGTCACTAAAATGTTGCCCCAAGGGTGGGGATTTTGTCACTTCAAAAGTGCCAATCAAAAACAAACAATTTTCCAGTTGCAGATTTTTACACAATAAGGCCAAGTTAATTAAACACTAAAAGATGTATTTCTAAAATCTGCATGCAAGTCTCTTTTCTATGTCAAAACTAACCGGTATTTTATTAATTAAGATTCATCTTCCAGACTTCAATAAGGAGATGGCGTGCAAGCCACAATCCATTCTTTCATTTGGCCGGGTGCAAGAATAGACTGTGCGTCCACTGATCTCTATATAAACAGGATAGCTCATTGGCCATTGCGCGCTGTACAAGCAACTGAAGCCAGCACCCGCCATATTACCACTCCCAATATTACCACTCCCAATATTACCACTAATAGCTATGTAAGGAAAACGAGGATGAAAGGAGACCCTGGGAACAAGTTTTGCAAACCTATTGTATTGAGAGTGATAACATGGCGGACGGTGGCCTCAACGCGACCAGCCGATGCGCTATCCAGTTATACATGGAGATCATTGTGTGCGTCGCGAGGTTCGCAGACTTTGCTGTCGTCGTGTACCCCGTATCAATCCGGCCTGAATTAGTTGCAGACTTGCGGCGGTTACTCGGGAACTGACTGTTAAAACACGAGGAGGATTGCGTGCTCTTGGGGAAGTCCCAAGTTGTGCAATGCAAAACTGCTGTTTCATGTACATGTATTATTATTTCTGACATTTCGCTGCATGGCTTTTCGGTCCTACCAATTAGGTCCCTTTACTAAAAAAAAGCATACTGTATCATCTCGGCCGTGCATTGCCAAGGGAGAAACCATGGATATTCTGCGTAACTTTCCCTCACCGGAGCCATCAGCTACTGTAACATTCCGGGAATCCCTGACCAGACCTCGAGGACTTGCTGATGGTTGCATGCCCTCAGTCCGTGACGGCACCCATGGCCGGTGTTCCCAACCTGGTTGCCGATTTATTTTTACGTCAAAGAAGGCACGCAAAGATCACCGCCTGAAAATCCATGCATTGTAGGCCCATATTAACCATGCAACTATTCCATTTAACACGGGACGTTGTAATTTACCTCAGTGTAGGCCAGCCATCATTTTTTATGTGTTGAAAGCAACAGCAGATTTTAACAAAATGAAGGCCTCGACCCTAAGAACAAAATGGGCAGGCCACTTTGGCCTCAGTGATATAAAAATGTCAAAGGGCCATTTTCAAGTATTTAATTCACTATTTGCACAGTGCATTAGCCTATAATGCAGCATGTGCAGTGGGGACACATTAAGAGACCATTAAACATACTGTACTGGCGTACGACAGAAAACAGTTATCGGTCATAATTGTAATTTTCACATCGTACAACCAAAATTGAAGGAGACATCGTCATTTTTATTTGTAAAAATATACAGCAAATTTAGATGTTAAGAAATAGAGGTGAAGATTATAGCTTCCTATCCCACATCGGCGAAAATCAATAGAAATTTCACCGCATGAACTTGTAATTGATGGATTTCATGTTTTGTTTTAAAGAAGTCATCAACTTTAAAACGAGAAAAACGAGAATCACATGAAATAAATAACATTGAAAAAACGTTTAAATCATTTTCATAGCTGCTTGCATTCTGGAGAATAAAACAGTTTAACTGCAAAATTCAGTGGATACATCATGTTTCGTGTCAACATTTTTATGTTTTATAACTCTAAAGTAAAAAAAAAAAATGTTTATCATCACAGGAATCCCAATGAAATAATCATGAATTTGATTTGTGAATCAGATTTTTGCCAGACTGCACGCCGATTTCGCTTTGCAAACCGCGTCGCGACATCGCTTTCCAGACTATAGAGCACTGAAAGAGATTTGTGACAATAATTGCTGAATTTGTTTTCCCTAAGAACCAACAGTTTTTTAGTACCAAACCTCTGCTTCATATAATTCAGCTGCGGGACGTAACATCAAAAACCACATTTTTTTTCGTAAAAAAAATCTTCCTGCCAGTTTTGGCAGGGCGGCCCGCCCTGCTAAAACCCCTCGTAATGAACACTGCTCTTGAAGACAACCAGCAGTATCAACAATTTACTTTTCACTTTACTATTGTAGCGACACGTCAAACAAGTAACAATTTTGTCCTTTTTGCCGACCATACGCTTTACATGTTGTTGCGGTCGGAGGTCAAAGTGCGTTGTTACAGGAGGCATTTTTACTCCAACAAACAAACGACCACGTTTCTCTCTTCATTTTTATGCACGTCGTTAGAGATAATCAATTCGTTTTCACTGAACTTTAGCAAGCTTTAGTGTTGCTGTTATTCGTCAGACATTGTAAATATCTCCGTCTACATGTAATTCGTTCTCGTCTTCGTCAACCGTACATAACAGTTAGTCTTCGTGAACTTTGTGAACGTTATTTTGCCACATTTTGTGGAGATACCGACTCCCGCAATCCGGACTATTGATGTCCGTGTGTCTGGATACAGCACCGCATTGTCGGGTCGAGACCGTCGGGGATCGGAATGCACTCGGTGCTTTCCTTTACCGCCGTGCCGTTGAGACTGCCGTCCTTCCAACAACTGTACTGTGTACGACAGGTGAGTCGACACATAGACATATTCGCTTCTACACTATTTTAGTTTTTAGTGGTCATGCAAATGTTGATACTTGAAAACACCATTTCATACATGTACATACATGTACATGTACAATGTATGTACCAAACCTTAAACCTATACTAAACCTTTTCGACTTTATTAATGCATCATGGGATTGGATGACATAAACAGTATGGTATTAGAAGAGCATGCACCAAATTTGATTGGTCATACTGGTTGCCATGGTTGTAAAAGTCTTGTGATTGGCTAATAATGACATTTTTAGCTGCAATAATCAGTTGCATTTATCAGTAACTGGTACTATAAGAGGAATTTCCCAATTATTGCCCCACTTTTATAGCCATTAAAAATTGAATTTTCTGGTTATTATTTTCCATGCAAAGATATGTGAAAAAAGTATCTCTCAACTCCAGACAGATAGTTGAAATAAAATCAATGAATGGTTGGACTGGTTCAGTGCCATAGGTACATGTACATGTCATGTACGTACACCATACCCACAATACATTGAGAATATCACAAAGCTTTTATTCATGTAATAAAAGAATACATGAATTAACCCTACATATTTTTAACTTCAAATCAAAAGCACTAAACATGCAGATCCATACAATGTACATTGTACATACAATATTCATGTATGTGTCGAGCACAAATTTAGACCCTTGTACAAATTTATTGTCTATATTTGACCTCATTCATGAGACAAGGACAATAAATTTGCATGAGGGTCTATAAATTTGTGCCCGACACATGTATAGGGCCTAATACGAGGTGCGATCAAAAAGTTCCGAGACTGTTTCGAACAAACGGACCACAGCACAGCACAGTATAGATGTAAGCAATTTTTGTGACCACTGGTTCGTGCACATTTGCTATTTCACCATGGACCTTAATCCCAAGCAGAAGAAGCACCGTGTCGAAGTCTGCGAGGATCTCCGTCAACAGGCCCGGGATGACCCAAACTTCATATCGAGGATCATCAGTGGTGACTAAAGTTGGGTCTACGGCTACGACTTAGAGACCAAACAGCAGTCTTCGCAGTGGAAGAGCCCGCAATCTCCAAGACCGAAGAAGGCGCGTCAGATCAGGATCGCAACCAAGAGCATGTTTATCGTTTTCTTTTACATTCGCGCCCCAGCGGGGTTGTGCACCATGAATTCCTCCCCCAGGGTCAGACTGTCAATGCCGAGTTGTACTGCACCGTTCTGAGACGTCTGAGGGAGAACATTCGGCACAAACGGCCTGATCTGTGGCGCGCTGGCAATTGGGTGCTCCAACATGACAATGCGCCCGCTCACAGCGCGTTGAAAACGCGCGAGTTTCTCGCCCGCAACAACACAAACATCGCTCCCCATCCCCCCTAGTCGCAAAGCTTCACCGCATGACGTATGAACTGAGTACATGTACATGTACGGTACATGTACAGTAGCTTGCAGCTGATCGACTTTTATTGGACTTGCATGAGCTATTTCTTTCATTGCATAAAACTTCTCAATTCATGTACAATGCAACAGAAAATACGTACCCCGTAACGATTTTGGTCCCCACGACGTCTATGTACATGTATGTCCAGTTTATTTTTTATTGAAGAAAGTGGTTTTATTTGATAATTCATTAGTTGGCAAAAAATCATATTTTGTTTTAGACAGCACGGACAATGCATCTTCAAAAAAAAATGTCATGTGCGTCAGTGTAGTGTCCATCATCACTTAAAAAGAACCTAATTCTACGTATCCATTAGATCCTCTGATAAATTCAATGTACAATGTGTACTTACCAGTGTACATAGACAAACTTGACGGTAGTTGACATGTCATATGTAGTTTCGAGTCTAGCGAAAACATACATAACTTGGGTGTCATCAAGTAGGTCGCTCATTTGGGAAACATCCGACCCTGTAGAGTATAATTAAAGAGCAGTACATGACACATACCATTTGGGGGTTGTCTTTATTTATTGTCATGATTGTGGGCACTGGATTATTTCACAACGACAGGATTATTTAAAGATGTACTGTCTGAAATCCTCTTTTTCCATTATACCCACAAAAACAAACTACATGTAATGTGGAATTGCTGATTTTCTGACATTACCAAAGTCATTCACTATTTGAGACATACAATGTAAATCCAAAAAAAAACATTCCATAAATTGTTCTAATCTAATCAGTTCATTGCAAGTTGTTCATTCAGTTCAGGATAACAATTATAAAAGTTATGTACTGTGAACAACAACCGTTGAAGTACAGTATCACTTTCCCAATACTTTCCCTTTTGCAATCGTTTTTACGCCAAAAACAAAATCGTTCGCGAATTGTGTGCCATTTTTAAAACATCCCCTGTCCAGGGAGCCTTTTTTCATTCGCGAAAATCAACTGCCAATTCGCTAAAGTTTGGCCACTGTTGCACGCGAAAATCAGTTGATTTTCGCGTGCACAAATTTGCGAAGATTCATTCGTGAACGACGTGTAAATTATATACATCGTTACAAACATGGACATACACATAGTACATAAGACACAATGTACATGTACAGCTACATGTACACATGTAGCACGTATTCAACCCCGTCGTCATTGTCCACAAAATTTGTAGGAGTGAGAATTGTCTTGCCACCCGACTCAATTACAGTAATTCTACACTATGCATGCTATGTGGGCAATGCAATACAACGATAGCAGAACCAGACTGAATTTCGTTATGCAACAAAATTTCCAATATTTCTTTACTTGGTTGAGATCGGTCGTTAATGACGTGGACAGCACATTTGTTTTCTTTGGTTTTCACACCTGATTTTCCCTCCAAACATACATGTAAGTGGTAAAATAATGAGATTTCTTAAACTGACGTTCCCGTACGGGTATAAAATGATATATCAAGATACATGTAAACCTCACTCTTCACAAAACGTCCCTTTGTTATCAGGGGTTTAAATAAAATGTTTATAAATAAACGCTGCATACTCCTCTCCATTTCTTTCTTTTTCTCATAATATTGAAATACGATTTGTTTAGAAATTAGTATCAATAGAACGCCTTGGATGTTATTGTTAACGGGCAGTTTACACCTAAACACATCCAACAAAAGGTGATTGAGTGCAAAGTAAATGCTTCCACACCTTATACCAGACTTAGTGCTGCATAGTCTCACTTCACGTGTTGAGGTTCTGACGTACATGTAGTTCATTAACCCTAACACCCCAGGGTGTGTGGACATTTGTATTGATATTGATGGATTCAGCAGTGTTTTCAGCAATTGTACCACTTTGAACAGACTTGCCACATCTTTGAAACATTACATGTGTATCTATTATTCTTTTTTACGACTTAACTTTTTTAGTGTGGTGGCTAGGTTTTTTTCTTCATAAGCAGCATTTTTTAACACATTCTCTTTAGTGTGCAGTGATCAATGCAACCACTGAATTAGTCATAAAAATTGATACACCCGCCTACGAACAAAAAATATGCGTCCGAGTCAAAACTTGTACCCGAGTCAACTCGTACCCCAAAATTTAAACCCTAGTCAACTTGTACCAGAGTCAACTCTCAACTCATACGCAAGTCAACTCGTACTCTAGTCAACCAATATCAGGGGTTTCAAAATAAGCCAGCCACCGGCGAATTTGTCCGGCTATTTGAACTTTTGCCCCAGCTACTTTTTTTTCAATCATGAAAAATAAAAAACCTTCCCTGAGCTACCGCTTTGGGGGAATAGATCCTTGTTTTAAGTAGAAATTATATTATGTTTGTTCACCCAAAAAAAATACATCCTGGTCCATGGATCGTAATTTACGGGGGCTAGCATAGCCCCGGAGCATAGCATGCAGCGTACATGTCTCTACGTTACGGGGCCCAATATCGTGATATTGCTTTTTGCACGTTCAAGATTTATCTAAGATTTGTATTACAAGTGTGGATTAGTCCAGATTACCTTGCTCGAAATTCCAGTTATTTCCAATAAATTTGATAGCAGAATAGTACATACATGTACATGTATGTAACGCATGATGTACAAAATTGTACATGAACAATGTACCATGGAGGAATTGTGTTGCTTATTTGATCGTTTTCTAAACCCGCCCAATTCGCTATCGATCTCAGTGGTCGGCCCCATTTTGAATGAGGACGGAGGTTTTTGAGCAAGTTGTTCTGCCGTTACGTACATTATGCCCATAACTTGCACGTATCCATGTACATTGTAGGCCCACCTCAGCTTTTTTTTTTCAGATATATTTCATTGTCTTCTTGTTGCTTTTCAGAACATTTAACTCTGTTAATGAGAATTCAAGGGGTTTTGTGCACAAAAAGGCATGCAGTGTAACTTACATTTCTATGACTGTAAAATAATATTAATAGCAGGTGGGCTGTTTTTTCCACATTTTCGGTAGATACATGTATGAATTACTCGGTAGATATGAATTACTCTTGCTAAATATATACAATGATTGGGAATCCTCTTGTCCATTTTTTTAGGAAAACAAATTCTATGAAAATAAATTTTCTTCCAGCAGTCAGATGAATTGGTTAACCACCCGCAGGGAAACCCCTGGCTATTTGTTTTTTAATTTCATAAATGAATGCAACTTAAAGTACATGTACATGTACAGTACTGTACAGTAGGATCTTTGAAAACCTAGTCTCAGATGCCAGGAAATGCCTATATTGCACCAGAGAGCATCTACAATCCGAAAACTTACGGGGCCCTCGGCAGGCCCCGGACCCCACGCCATCTACATTGTACATGTACTTTCATCCATCTGCCTGCTACTCTAAAACATTTTGAAACCCTGAATATATACAATGTACCTTGTACCCTTGAGTGTGTGCACACAAGCGTAACACAAGCACGTCTTCAATTTGGTTTAACGTGAAATTAAATGCTGCTCCAAATCATCATTCAGTTTCATTTCATAAGAAGGCAATACTACAATTGTGTCATGCGATTTAAACAATAAACAAAACAAAGTCGGCAAGGCGGACCAACAAGCCACTGCACATGGTCCCCACTGCCAGATGTGTCAGAGATGCTTTCTCCATTCATAACCTGCCCCAGAAGCTCATTTGTTCGGAGTAATCCTCTTGTTTCGCCCATGGGGATGGAGTCGAAGGGTTCCATCATGATGCCCTTGTCCTGGTTACGAGCGCACGCTGACATCGCGCTAAGGGTGCACCACACTAAATACAATGTAGGCCAAAATGGCTGCGCAATTGTAAACCCACAACTTTTCTTAAATAATACATTTTGGGGGGTCATGCAATTGATTGATTGTGTAATTATTATCAGCTATCATAACCTGTGAAGACTTGATAAACTTTGGCTTTAAACTTTATCTTATTTGGCTTGGCAAGTGGAGGGATGCTGTATAAAAAATGGCAGCTAGCCGGTTTGGGGAAAAAACCACATTTTCGGGGATGGTACTCTCTGGGGACAATTAGAAAACAAATTCAACGGCTAACCTGCCAGAAATTGAAAAGAATTTGACAGATTAAGATTCAAACTAAATCTGAGAGACTCCTCGATAAGGATTTTGTTTGCATTCAGTTTAAAAGGTATGTACATGTAGTGTACATGTACATGATTGATCATTGTTGCAATTTTCAGAAATGGGCAGATTTGGGGGTTAGTATTTTATAGGAAATATCGTTCCACTGACCTGTTCAAAGTTTTGTGTTGTTGGATGGCGAAAAAACGAGAGAAAAACAGTGCTCGTTTTCAACCGTCAGGCGGATGATAGTCTTTAGTCAAGGCATGCGTGGCTACCTGGACGCGTGACGTGCCCCGAATGCCAGCATATCCGGGGCGCGGCACTCGTCCAGGTAGCCACGCGCGCCTTGACTAAAGACTACAGGGCAGTTTTCCACTTGTCTTGACAACGACAGCACACCTGGTGCCATCATTTAACAGGATGATTGAAACTACTATTAACTTACAGTCTAGTCAAGGTACATGTATTTCATAATAATTCAGCAAAAAAATTGGAGGATTACCAATCGTGTACACTACCTTTTAATGCTACTTGGCTGTTTCGGAAGTTTTCCGAAACAGCCCTTGTTTTCGTTCAGATTTTTTTATTTTTTATTTTTGGCTGTTACGGAAACTTTTCCGAAACAGCCTTTGTTTTCGTTAAGATTATTTTTTTTTATTTTTTTTTGTTCTTTTTCAGACTTTTGCCCATAGCATTTATGCAGCCGATTGCCTTGATCGTCATGAAAATCGGTGGGTAGGTATTGTCACTAGCATAAAATATCTGAAGTGACGTCATTGTGACGTCATCTGCTGATTTTCTGTGAATTTTTCAATGTTTCAAATTTCAATGTACACTCCAAATTTGACACTGTCATTGATCAGATTGACTCCAAACTCGACCTAGGCCAAGACCACGTTGCAAATGTTTGCTTTAGCAAGTACCGTCATGATGACATCATCATACGATTTTATATTGACTTTTTAGTTTTTACACATTTAAGCCAATATCTCATTAACGGAACATGCTCAATTCGAAACTATTTTTGTAACAGGTCTGTTAGATCATATATATTTCAAAATGAATACAAAAATTGTGACGTCATAATGACGTCATCAAAGGCATGATTTCTTGAAAGACATAAGGGTAGGTCTAATCGCCATGAAACTTGGTGCTTAGATTTGTCAATAGTAAGCAAAAGTCGAAGTGACATCATACAAAATAATACGGAAAAGCCCTATGGTCTGTTCATCAAACAGAACATAGACCTATTTTTTTTTTTCATTTTTTCAGCCAAATGCTCATAGCATTTGTACACGTTTTCTTTCTTACCGGCACTTTGGCTACTTTTATGCTGCCGATTGGCTTTAAACTTGGCAGACACTTAGACTAACTGCTCAGAATGTATGCCGAACATTTACGTCATGATGACGTCATCACATGATTTTTTATGAATTTTTGAAATTTTATAATCGTAACATTCTTTTCAATATTATATATCTAGCGAACAAAACAAGATATTTTCAAAATTCTTTTTGTTATAGCTTTGGTAGGTCTCAAAGATATGCCCTAAAAGGGAGAAAATGTGTGACGTCATGATGACATCATCAAAAATGCATAGCTGCCAACATTAGAAAATTCCAATTAGTAACAAAATATCGCGGCGCGGCACATCGCGGCGCGGCGCAGTGCGGAACAGCCTTTGACATGTACATGTACATAATTTGTATGAAATTTCAATGTTTTTCTTTTGTGTGGCCCTACAGAGTAAAGTACATTGTATCATTAAAAACAAACCAAACATATAGATCCTTGTGCTGTCATCTGTCAGTCATGTCAACAGTGCTTTGTAGGTAGGCCTAGCTGATTTGTCTCCCTTGAAAAACTAGCTGTCAAATTCATCACTAATTCTTACTATAAAATTGTCCTTTCTGTCTACCTTTGGAAGCCATGAGAAACGATAAAATCTCGAAAAATTCTGTAAAGTTTCCAAACTAACAGTTAAACTTGACAATCGCGATGTCTAGAAGTAGGATAACATTAAACTCACGATGTGCTGTGCTGTGCTGCGTTCGTGCACATGTTTTCCTGCATTTTAATCACGTTCATGCCGTTCATCAAGTGCTATTTTTTCCCCCGCAAAACAGCGAAATTCTCACTGGCTTATCTACTGTAAAAATGTCCTTTCATTTATTCCCTTCCACAGTCTTGTTTCACAATGCAATCTCAGAAAGTTCGTAAAATTTTGACAGTTCAGGACTGCAGGAAGCCATCTTGAAAATACATGCAGGCCTATACCCCATACCGCACTTGTGTTTTGTCACTGGCTCCCACACCTTTTTCCATACTTCTACATTTGACACTGGTACCCTGACACACAGTATCGACACTGAACAAATCGATGTTGGCGATATTTCGGTGTTTCAGTATTGTGTGTAATGAATACTGTACATTTCTAAAGGTATGGTATCGACTCCTTTTTACACAAATTCGACAACAACATAACAATTTCAAAATTAATAGTATCGTTTTGTGAAAATTATCCTATTTTGTTTTATTTTAGGCGGAAAATTTGAAATTCGTAACTTTTTAAAGGCAATTCGTATTTTCGTAATTCCAAGTTAAATTCGTAACAATTACGAAAAATTCGTACCAGTTGGCAGCTATGAAAATGTGCTTTTTTAAAACACATATAAGGATAGGTCCGATCGTCATGAAAATTAGTGGGTAGGTAGATACTGTCACTAGCATGCAAAATCTGAAATGATGTCATGATGACGTCATCAACAAATGGGGGAAACTAGTGCGCATGCGTCAATTCTGTATGAAAATGAGGAACATTTTCCTTCACGCACGCACGCACACATACGAAAAAGAGCTGCCATGAAGTTGCACAATAGTCTCACGTACATGTAGCTATCTATACTACTAGCGCCGAAGGGGCACTGGTAAGTTCGCGATCGAAGCTGCTTGCTCTGCTTTGCATTAATTGCAGGCAGCTGGCCGGCTATGCGCTAGCGGCTGCAGTGTTCATCGCTCGTGTTCGCCTGCGACGTCTTGCAACTGTGACGATCGATGCGAGGGAGATACAACGGGTAAGGTGCCGGGCGGGACCGGGCAGGCAACCTGGGTGATGGTGTGTAATCTGCGGGAAATTACTTGTTACATGCAAGAAATACCTCTCCGTTATATTAAACCGTAGGGGCTCGGACAACTCGACCGTTGGCCGACTCGACTCGAGACAACTCGACCGTTGAGACAACTCGACCATCTTTGCGTCAAATGGGAAGACAATTAAGTCGTCCGTGGAGACAAGTCGTCTGTTGAATTGAAGTCGACTCGGAGGTAGGGGAATCGCTGCTGTCTCGGCGGGGATTCGCGTCCAGCCTCAAAGCAAACATGAGCCTGAATTTTTGTCGAGTTTCACCAGTGGAGAAAACCCGCAGGAGATTTAGAGTGCGTCTCAGTATCTTTGTGAACTGTGTGACAATCAAATCACCAGCTAGAGTACGACAATCTCCGTTTTCCCCGGCCGTAAAGAGTGCCTCGTGAGCTATTTGTTTTATTATTATCACGGCCTTTTCTATTTTATATCTCAATCAAATCACCTAACAAGGTCTCCTCAGCACCATTATAATACATCAATTATCATATTCAGCCCCGTTAAGATTTTCTGTTTATTATATTTCCATCATTCCGGAACTTTTTAGTTCATTCCCCTCGGCCCTACCAAACAATCTAAATAGCACGGACCTGCTGTACCTTTATCTTCATACTAACACTCGGGCGGTAGTAGTCAGGGGGTTAGATCTATGCATAATGCATTTATTTATGTATTCATAATGCGCGCTGCAACATTAGGCTAAGCAGGTGCGTGCGCACAACACGGCTTCTACAAGATTCCCAAGAGGTTGTTACTGGTGGTTCGCGGCTATTATGTTTGTCGTGATAACGCCCTCTCAACGTCTTGAACCAAGACTGGTATGTACCCAACTTCATGGAATGACCCACATATAAATTATGTGAAAAATGTGTGACGTCATGATGACGTCATTTAAAATGTGCTTTTTTGAAACACATATAAGGGTAGGTCCAATTGTCATGAAAATTGGTGGGTTGGTAGATACTGTCACTAGCATGCAAAATCCGAAGTGACGTCATGATGACGTCATCGGATAATTTTCTATGATTTTTTTATTTTTAAAATTTCATTTCAATCACAAAATTTTACACAAAAAAGAGAAACAGCTCTGTGTTTGTCCACAAACACACTGTACATGTACATGTACCGTTCGTCTAGTTATATTTGTATTTATACTTGTGGCGTTTATTTTAATTGGTGATTTGGATAAATATATATTTGTGGTGTTTAATTCAGTTTTGAATTTCTATTGATTTACATGTAATTGGTGATTTGTATAATATTTGTGGCGTTCAATTAAATGTTTAATTTCTATTGATTTAATTTCGAATTTGTATTTATATTTGTGGCGTTCAATTTAATTTTGAATTTCGATTGATTTGATTTCTTATTATTATGTCTTTTTTGCCCCGATGGCCGCCCATATACAGTGGGGACTGGGCACATACGTGTACTGTAGACTGGGGAATGGTTACTTTACATATGGAAATGGAAAGACACAAGGGGATCGTTGAGGCTATAGCGTGCGCGGCGCTGGGCAATTACATTTACAGTCGACTCTCATTAATACGAGGTCCTCCGGACTTATGCAAATATCTCGTATTATCTGAGCTCTCGTCCTATCCGGATTGCAGGTTTTGCCCTTTGTGTATAAATGTGATGTCTGGATAGGTCCCAAACACAATGTAAACACCTCGCACATCGTGTCGATAAAATTGAATTGCTTTATATTGGTTATGAAAATGTTGCAAGCAGATTTTTAATAGAACAAGCAGTAATATTTTATAAAACAACACCTGAGCACAAGAACAAGAGTGCTGCAGTTCGCCGACCGGGCGATTTGAGCTGCCCAGATCACTGCAAAACCACTGCATTAGCTACACGAACATAAGTATTTCAATCATGCACATAAATCTTGATGGGGCTCTTGTTAGCTGGTTACCATCACGGAAACGAGCATAAGGCATAACAAGGGAGGAAACCAGTGCATTTTTTGTGGACAACAGATGGCGTTTCTCGATCGTGGGGGGTCTTCATTAATGACTAGTTTTTACGGTAACATTTGTCGAAATGTTGGGGTGCGACTGTCGGGGGGATTAAAAGCTCTAAAAATAATTTATAATCATTGGGGTAAATTAAATATTTTGAGTTACAAACGGGATTGATATTACTGAAAAAAAGAGGGCGCCAAACATTCTGCTTTTCATGATTGCCTTGGCGTGGTTGGGTTATTTCTTTTTCGGCTGGCTGGAAGGGGAACGAAAGCAAGTGTGCTGTTTTTGCACTTTGGGGTTAGTTTACACAATTCCTTTTTGCAATTTTATTTTTTAATTGCCAAAGATGATTTGTATTTATTCATTTCCTTTTATGTGCCCCACAAGTTGCCCGTGGTATCCCTGTTCACCAATGTTCCCACCCAAGAAGCCTGCCTCATAGCCAAGGAACGCCTCCAACATGACCCCGAGCTCCAGGATAGAACAGACCTATTCCCAGACCAAATACAAGACCTCCTCCATACCTACGTCTCCTCCACTTGTTTCAAATGAAGAGACCAGTACTATGAACAATCCACTGGGGCCGCCATAGGATCTCCTCTACCTGACTTGTGGCTACGCTACGTTGATGACACCTTCGTAGTGTGGCCACATGGCAAAGAACAACTCCAGATTTTCCTCGAGCACATCAACAGCCAACACCCCCTCATCAAGTTCACCATGGAACAAAAACAGAACAACTCCATCACTTTCATTGATGTCAAGCTCACCCGTACATGTAGACCTGATGGCACTATATCCCACACAGTCCACCGCAAGCCCACACACACAGACCGCTACATTGTATCTCCATAGTTCTTCGTTCTACCATTCACGCTTCAAGTCATCCGTATGCAACACCCTGGTACGCCGAGCCTACAACACCTGCGACCAGGCCAGCCTACAATCCTGGACAAAACTCGTTGGGACCCCCCCCCCCCCCCCCCCCCCCCACACCCAATCATTGTTGGTTCGGTGTGGTTAAAAGTCGACGATTGGGGAAACTCGTGCGCAGGAAAAAAAAACAACAACGGACATCAACACTGACCGGGAGAAGGGGGGTGGTGGCCTACTGTTGAGGTGTCCCAAGAGTTTTGTCCAAGATTGTAGGTGGGTTATTCCATAAATTAGGGTACCAACTTGCGACATTTTGACCCAAAATGGAAAAATTCATTGAGAGCGGATTCATTAATAATTTTCACTATAACTTAAAGATATTGACATTCCTCATTAATTGTAGCTAAAATCAGACTTTTTACTCCAAATATGCCAAAATATCATGTCAAAAACCCATTCACGGTTTCACGTGTAAAGGGGACACCAAATTAGTTTTCTGCTATTTTTGTAATAATTCATGCTCAATGTGGTGTGTTTATTTTAAAACATATTTTTTGTCTAACCCAGGATAAAACATCAAGGTTTATTGTGAAAATAACTTGATTAGACTAAAAATAACAATTCGTTGCATGATTGTGTATTGGGGACACAATTTGGTGTCCCATTTACACGTTAAACATTTCCAAGCATGCAATCTTTGTTATGATTTCACAAGTGGGACATGTAATTAATGGTGATAGATTCGGATTTGCCAGTGAACCCAATTATCTTTATATTTCTCAGAAACATTACACAAATTTCACGTGTAAAAGGGACACCAAAAAAGTGGGTCTTGTTTACACGTGAAACATTTGGGCTAACACACTGTCAATCTCGGTCAACTAGTTATTAAATCATTTAAATATGGTGTCATTCTTTAGCAGTATTAACAAGCTTCAACATAATGAAGGGCAATTTTTCATACGTTGCAATTGAAACTTAACTCTGCGAATTGGCATGGGAAAATTTGCGAAAAGAATTCGCATTCGCATTTCGCATTCTGCACGCAACTTTTCGCACCGCGATTTCGCAGCGAAAACTTTGCAAACATTTTGCAAAAATTTTGCGAACGCGATGCGAAATTATTTTTCGCATCCGGTGTGAAAATCAATTTGTGAAAATGGTGCGAAAACTGTGCGAAAAACTTGCGAAAAACTTGCGAAAAACTTGCGAAAAACTTGCGAAAAACTTGCGAAAAACTTGCGAAAAACTTGCGAAAAACTTGCGAAAAACTTGCGAAAAACTTGCGAAAAACTTGCGAAAAACTTGCGAAAAACTTGCTGTTTTAGCCGGCTGTACATCGTCAGCGAAATTCCGCTCCAGAAAGCTCCAAAATGGGTCTCGAAAAAATTACGAGAGCGATAATTTTGTTAACATTGATGGAAAAAATCACCACCGTGCAGCTTCCATGATTTTGGGGAGAAAATTTCAACTACAAAGATATATTTCTTACCGATGAAATCTCCATCCAGTTTGACAGGAATACTGCTGGTAGGCCCCACTACTTTATAGCACATGTTCGTTCTTGCCGAATTCGCAAACAGCTGTTTGGCAATAGACTTCACATTTAGTCTTCAATTTACCATATTTCGTTCTATTCAAGCACCAGTCCACACACACAAAATACACTAGTTCATCACGGACTAGAATATGTCTATGGAACGTACATTTGTACGTAGTGAGAATTTAGTTCGCCCATGGCCCGCTGCATGCATGTACATACGTATATTATATAGACTTCAACAAAATACGCTGCTTCCACAGTGTGCCCGGCGCAATGTGTAAATCGAATCGTTGTACGTACTTCTTGACAAATTCTCATTAATACGTCATGGGCCGCGCTGCCGGCCAGGCCCAATCGTGATGTGCATCCTCCTCGGCGCGGCCTCGGAGTTCAACTGACTTCTGGTTTTCGCATTCATGTTAGTTTTCGACAAAATCAGAAATAATACATCAATTTATTATGCGTTTCATACCCCTTCCTAAATGTTCATAAGAGCCCGATTTTGAAAAAATTGAACTTGGCCACGGACAAGAAACGGTAGCCCTTCCTTTCTCCATTGGTAACCCGTGCCGCCTGATTTTGGTTGTCCCACATCAGGCGATAGGATTTGTCGGTAATGGGTCAACTCGTACCCGAGTCAACTCGGGCATTATTAAAAAAAAAACAATTATTTGGAACTCCATTTTAACAGTATCAAATCCTCAAATTTTAAAATGAGTTTGCAATATACTCTAGATTTGGTTGTCATGTAACCAACATAAATCTCCACGTACGACGCCATCAAATTTGGGAATTTCCCTTGGTTGACAAGAAATACATCCTCGTCCAATGATTACAAAAAAAGGACTCCATAAAAAGCTTTTTTTAAATTTTATATCGATGTATTTCGAACATAGACAAATTATATTTTGTAAATAAAAATATACCTTTTGAAAAATAGTTCGAATTTATTTTGCAATAGAATTGTTTTCATAAAAAGATAATCAATCCATTATACATTTGTATACGGTTTAGCAATGGCGTGTACGTGTTGAATCGACGTGCGGTGACTGTATCGCCGGCCCGCCCCGGCCCCCCGGCCCCGTATGCCACCGCGATCGGGACGATCAACCCGGGCCTGGGGCCTGATCATGCACCGTCCGTAAAGATGGGGCCTCGCGGTGACCGTGTACCGCCCGTACTATGCCACCGCGATCGGGACGATTGTCACCGCTGGGCCTGGGGCCTGATGCACCGTCCGTACACGTAAAGATGAGGCCACACAGCGATACACTAAACAGGTTCAAAGTTTTGCCAAAGAAAATCTTCATGCGATCTTGATTGTTTGTGAGTGATGAGGTACAATGTAGTAAACAAAACTAGTTCGCGTTCAAATGGACTGCCCTTAAAATGTTATGCCGTCTTTCTCTAACTAATGTTAGCACTCTCCTTCAAATCAGCCAACAATGAAAGATTATACTTCTGTTTGAGATTTACGATCCACTGCTTTCCATATTGAGAGATAATCAAACGTGTTTTGTGAAAGCAAAGATGAGAAAAGTTTTCGCAAAAGTGAGAAAAGGGGAGGGGCTAATTCAAGTGGGAACATTTTTTTCGCAAAAGTGAGAAAAGGGGAGGGGCCAATGCAAATTATTTTCCCATTTTGTGAAAAGAGTGAAAACTTTTCACACTTTTGTGAAAAGAGTGTGAAAACTTTTCACACTTTTGGGAAAACTTTTCACATTTTGTGAAATGAAAATGAATTCCCCAAAATGAGAAAAAATGTGAAAAGATTTTCCCATTTTAAGGTTAACTTTCAATTGCAATGTACTGTACATGTATGTGCACAAGGTAGTATTTGAGAACCAAACAATGCATTTCTACATCTTTTTTAAAATGTCGCAGCTTTGGTGTCCCTTTTTACACGTGAAACCGTGAACTATTTAGGACACCATACATGTACTGTCAGGAAATTAGTCAGATGTTTCATCCTTTGCTACCAGATATTTAGGTACAAGTACTATAATTTGAGCAACTAAAATCATTTGTATATATATTTCACTGTTGGTAATACAAGGGAAACAAATATCACAATGTAAAGAGGGACACCAAAAGTCATTGGCCCCCACATTTATGGAATCACCCTTTGTCAAGAACTCCACCACATCAAGACAGCACTCAAGTTCAACGGATACAACAGTCAACACCAACAAGCCCAAGCCCACCACTCCACCTGAACAGCGTCCTCAATTCAAGTCTACAGTCACACTACATGTACAATACATGTACATGTACATCAGTCACCTCTCACACAAGCTACAACGCATCTTCAGCCAAGCTCAAATCAAGGTCTACAATGTACCACACAGCACCAGACAAGATCCAAGCTCAACTACAAACACACAAGGACAAACAAGACCCAAACACAAAGGCAGGCGTCTACCGTATTTCCTGTGAATACAGTAAGGTATACATCGGAGAAACCGGCAGAGACCTCAACACAAGACTCAAGGAACACCAAGCACACGGCAGGAAAGGAGAAATAGACAAGTCAGCAATCATCAAACACTCACACGAACAAGACCACCACATCGATTGGAACAAGCCAAGATCATTGCCCCAGTCACATTCTGGCACCTAAGACGCATCAGAGAGGCCATCGAAATCTGTAAACACAACACAGTTTTTCAAGACATCGGATTTCACATCAACGACATTTGGTCCCAACTCATCAAGCAACACACATCCTACACCCACGCTACCCAACAAGCTACTGCCACACCCCAATATCCAGCCGTCACACCTATGTAACTAGACACCCAGAAGGCATACATGTATATGTATATACACATGTAAGCAGAAGCAACTCCGCATCTCATCACTCACACTCCTGAGGGTTGACAGAGCACACTGTCCGAAACGGCGAGTTACACACTCATCCCGGTTCTTTTCAGAACCACACATCTTCCTAGTACATGTACATGTACCCGCAATTCCAGTCTTTCTCGTATCGCAACCACCATGCAAAGCTTCAAATCATATAAAATATTGACATAAAAATACACAATGTAGTTTGATTGCAATATTTTAAAATGCATTTTTCTCTGTAAGTCATGCTTATAATATAGAATTGACAGAAACAGTAACAAACAATAGGGAAATTCATGACATTGAAATTTGTAGGTTACTGTCATGCATTGAAGCTCTTTGTTTTTCCACAACTCCATGTTCAAAAGAAATTGTGAGCTTTGCTTTTCATGTCCAGTGGTTTCTGCAAAAATGCTCTTGAAAGTTCTCATGCAGACTTTCAGAATTATTTTTAAAAATTGTATTCAGTATACATGTACATGTACATGTAGCTGTTCCAAAATTTCCTTTCATCAATGTTTGAACCGTACATTTTGTGTACATCCTGCTGCAGGTGGAGCCCATTCCCGATAAGCTATCGGAACAGTTTGCAATTGTCCTTCCAAGGTGCACGGAGTGCTGCGTATCTAGGGAACCCGGTCACAAAAGGGCCCAAGCATAAGAAGAGCAAGAAGCGTTAAATAACACAAATATGTGCTCTGGCAGCACAAAATGAGCAGAAAGTCGCACTATACAGTGTAGTTTTCCGAGTTAAAAGCAGAAACAAAAGAAATTTCACTGGAAAGTCAATTTGGGGATTTTAATCTGTATATTTGAACAAGTGGTACAGCCCACGGCAGGTTTATGCGTTAAAACTTCACTCGGTCCACGAACCATTCAACCGTGAATTTTGCAATGCAATGGGGCGTGATCTAATATGCAGATTAGACCAGATTAGACGCATGCACATCAGTGTTACCAAAACAGCTATTTCCAACTCACTTGCAAAGCCGTGGCATGGAAACATATACACCCGAGTAAACTGTCCACCCACCCACCCACACAAACGTGTATCCACAGTCGAATGCGGATGTCCTATTGTTCCCTCTTTTGTTTGTACTCCAACTTTTTTGGAAGGCTCCCATACCAGGCGCGTAGCCAAGGGGGGTGTTTTGGGTGTTCAAACACCCCCCATGGCCCAAGTGCCCAAAAAAAATATATGCAGAAAACACCAGTGACTTGGAGAGATACGCTAGTGATAATTATCGCACCCTCCTCCGGACCTCACTCGAGTCTCTTCCAATCCTCCTTACAACGATGCACTTTGTACTGTATATATATATATATATATATATATATATAGGTCAAACCGTTCAGGTTGAGTGCCCTCTACTTATACAAACTTATACAAACTCTAAATTATCGCACTAATGGGATTTTAGCTTTACTTTTAGTGAGACTCTAAGAGAACTGTGATACCAAATATGCCAAAATCAATGATGTGAGAGTACCGTTAACTCTTTGGGTTCCCAGTTTGCTTGTCAACAGACTTCTACAGTCCAAACGAAGGGAAACTCTATAGGTCCGCAATTCCCTTGATCTTTTTATCTCTGATTCCCCAAATTATCCTTCTTACAGTTCAAACTTTTGAGTTGAAGTTGAACCTAGTTGCTTGTAAATTATATATATTGAGAAAGGTATCTCTTTAGGTTCGCATTTTCCTTGCATCAATAATTGAGTCTATATAGGATTACATTTTTGCATTTTTCTGATGTGAATAGAATTATTCCACAAAATAATTATCAATATTCTTTTGCATGATTTGAGCTCAAACATTGCACCATTTTGCATCTAGAGGCCTTAAAATTCCATTTTTTCGCCAAAGGGGAGGGGGACACCCCCTCCCCTTAGACCCCTCCCCCATGTCAGCCTCCAGCAAAACACCCCCCATGAACAAATCCTGGCTACGCGCCTGTCCCATACGTTTTGTACACGATCTCAATAGCGGACGTTCGCTGGGAATCGCGTACGATATTGTTCTCTTTTGTTCTCAGGAATTTTTCGTCCGCAGTTTAAATACCACAACACGTTCACCCACACACGCACGCACCCACCCACCCACCCACATAAGCAGCAGTAGACCACGGTGAAGTAGTTACATGTACATGTACATTACGAATGAGGTACCACAACACAAAATATATCAAATTAAAGCTTCTATTAAACCTGTACTTTCAGTTAATACCATAATCAAAGTAAAATTGTGACTTTCAGCTCATTTTTGGCTGCCAGGTCACCAGAGTGTATTCGAGTCCCTGCAAGTCCTGTCACAAGTCCCTGCAAGTCCACCACAAGCCCTCCAGTCCTAATACCAATTACAAGCTATTAAAGCGTAGTTTCACGGGAAAGGTTGCAAAATGAAAAATAGGTAATCGATGCTTTATTTCATAGGAAGACATTGTTGGAATTTGCTGGTTTTTGTCTCACAAGGACCTTTATGTTGTAGCAGGCTCCAAAAAAGAATTCACAGTTCTACCATGGAGGAAGAAAACTCCTCCATGGTTCTACGCATTACGGTTCTCAAGCTCACATGAGTGCTATAAAGCACAAAATTTGGAGTCTCATTCACACTTTCTAGAAAATGCAATTGATGAGAAATAAAAATAAATGCCAGGGGAACCACCAAGACTTGCAAAGACATTGAAGTATGTCCCACAAATCTGTACACCAGATTTCATCAGGATTGGCCAACTCGTTTTTTTGTTACGCCGTATTGAGTGAGACATTGATTTGTCCGTTAAATGTTTTTTCAAAATGTCCTTTCCTGGACATGGTATTTTTTCCAGAATAAAAAGAAAGGTGAACACAACTTATTGCCTGTCAAAATGACGCTACATATTCCAGTACCGTAATCAAGTATAAAAAGATTGGAATTGGGTAATCACAAGTAAATTCGGAAAAGCAGCAGTCACATATGCCATGCAAAAGTACGTTAACAATTTCCTTTCCTGAACATGGCCTCCCTTTTTTTACAGGAAGTCAGAGATAAAACTTTTTTGACATAAACATGTACCTAGGGGTAGACTCACTACTAGATTTAACAGACTATGAAAAGATTCAGATTCGAACCCTGCTTGCCGTCATGACATTGTCGTTAAACTACATTGTCCTTTCTTGAACATGTAGTTTAACAGAGTACATGTATTTGGCAAAGCCATTCTTGCTTAAATTTGATGTAGTATGCTTATATTGTCTGTAGAGTTTATGTTATAAAATTAAAACCAACTAAATGGCAAGAAAGTGTTAGTGTTTTGTTCTTATAGGTCATTTACTCACTCATGTTTACACACAATACGAGTACACCTGCGCATATACATTTATCTTTATAAGTCACACTTAAATCCAATATTTGTCAGGAATTTGCTGAGTTACTGTTTCATACCATCCCTTCCACAAAATACATGAATTAGTTTGAGTCAATGTATCAAAAATTTACTGTTTAAGTCTAGTTTCTGTGTATTAAAGTGTTCAGGAAAGGACACTTTTTTTAAACAAGTTTAACAACATCTGTTTTACACTGTTTTAACCGTTCTTTCTGTGTGTGCAGCTATTTCATTAGTTTTACCATTCTGCTTGGAAGGTCAATGTGTGCACAACACAATTGTTTTAGGGACCATTCAAAATGTTCAATGTTTTTAAATTTCTATTTTTTTTTTAGCACCCACCCACCCCAATTTTCGATCTTAAAATATTGATTTGCCATTCGATAAAAAATAAATTGTCTAGTTCAGTTTATTTCATAACACATTCAACTTCATCATTATAATAATACCTGAAACATCTGCCAGAAGTTGGAAGAATCTCATCCCTGATGTATAGTTTTCTAGCCAGGGTGAAATTAAAGCGTACAGGGCAATGGATAGACAATGCGAGCTCGGAGCGCGAAGCCTTCATGCCGTGGGGTCCATGGTTTGCTTAAGGGGCCCGAAAAATGTTGGATTCTAGATGCTCTATGGTGCAATCCGAGGCAATTCCTGGTCATTTTTTCTTGACTGTTTTGGGCGAAAGTTTTTGAGATTATATATAAAAAATTTAGTTCATTTGAAATTGTTTAGAATATACTCTTGCTCTTAAATTTATAGCGTAGTGGTAGCGTAGGGGCAGGATTCAAGCATAGTGTTAATTCCCGAAAGCGTAGTGGGTGCTAGCACTATTTAATGCCTGGCTAGAACACTGGATGTACATGTACCCGGTACCCCTCGCACAGGGTTGAAAAAACAAACGAATCGGAATGCTGGAGTAAATCAGCAAGTCAAAGGAGCTTTTATTTTTTTCCTTTCTTTTTTTTATTGAAAAGTGAATTTCGATTTTCAATAATTTACCTTGACCCACCCACATTAAAAAAAAAAAATTTTAAAATCGAAATTTAAAAACATTGTCAATTTTGAATGGCTCTTAGTAACTACCGGTACGTAGTAAAGTGTGCATAGTTTTCAGCACTGAAGTCATGCACAGTGGACATTGTATTTGAATAAGGTACATGTACAACAAGCAACATGGCCGAGTTCAAATAAATAATTGACTCTAAAGTTTTGGATATTTGATACGTACACATGAGTAACACATCATGCAGGCTATATCACACATTAGGGCTGTTCATTTTCGAATAATTTAGTATTCTATTATTCGAGACTGGGCTTGACCGAATATTCGAATATTCGAATATTCGATACTCGCCGATCAAGTCTTTCAGGCGTCTGCTGCAACTGCATGCCGCACCGGTAAAAAGTTGCATGCAAAGCACACCGGTGTTTTACATGCGGTGATCGATATTAGAGACCACCAGATGGACATTTGTTTGCATTGTATCAAGATCATTACAAGTACATATAACGTTCTGATAACAAGAAACTAAACTCCAGCCCAAGTTTTTGCAATAATTATTTTAGAAGCGTCAAGGGTTTTACGGTCGGGAACCATAAACCTCTGTCCACAAAAATGCAGCATTTGACACTGCTAAGTGCCGTAACTTTTCTATTAAAATAGCATCTTAGTCGTATCTGTACGTGCATATATATTTTTTTCAAATATTCGAACCGGCAAAAAGCTATTCGAATATTCGGTTGATGATCGAATATTAGAATATTCGCTATATTCGGGACAGCCCTATCACACATACATGTATTTTATCAGTTTTATTGCATTCTCTTAAACTATTAATTAGTTTTATGGTTATATTACTTGTAATGTTGCTTCATAAGATCAAACTTGACCGAATGTAGTATTTGTTAAAATTGTTGTCCTTTCCTGAACAAAATGAACCCTTTTCATAGCAATGATATTGACCATGGTACAGTACAGCCCACAAGTAGTTTCAAGAACGAGCGAGGGGCCTCGATAATTTTGCGAGTAACGAGCGCGGGCACTCGCACGTTCCTCGCGCGTTTGAAAGGGATTTTACTTTTCCTTACGAGACGAGACGAGTGCCTCGTTCCATCCTCGTTTGACCGGAACGAGCGAGGGGTACGCACTCGCGTGTTTCCCCGGTTGCGAGCGAGTTTCTTGCGTGGGGTCGGCGCCTGTCCGACACGGATGAACGTACACGCACACACAAATGTTCACGTAAGAAAATACGTGAAGATGCCATGCGCCAGTGAACACGGCTAGCCACGTACGTGTATAATATTATCCCGACGTACATGTATGCCTTGGCAGCTAAAATCTGCCACCAGGCAGCTAAAACCGAGGGGATGTTTATGAGTTTGTCGGGCCATGTTCGGAGATTTGGACGGCACATGTACATCAATTAGGAGTGCATGCAGACCTCGTTCCGCCGTACGCAAGTAGGATCCTATCGTCTACTTGCGTTTATGATGGGGGGGAACGAGGACACATTTATTCCTAAAATGGCGGTGTTGTGTAAACAAATCTTTCTGGTTACACGATCTTCTATACTAAGGTCATGGCGTTCAGGTTGGGATATGTAGTGCTATCCCATTCAGTGACGCTTTGTGTTGATTTGTGAAATTGAAAACGTGTATGACAGCAATAAAAACGTATCCGTTTCAGATCTATATTTACCTATATTTGTCTTTGCAACATATGTATTATTATGAATATAATCCTGAAGGCCAATTAAATCCTTAGATCGGAATAATGATTGTAGGGTTGTTTTGTTATTTCACTGGTTTAAGGACTGGTTAAACCCCAATCCTGCTACAAACACAATCACACTAACATGCATCTTGAATGGATCTTTTAGAAATTAATTCATAATTGAACGCGCATCTAACAGAAAAAGCTTCACGCCAATTCAGGTCCGTACGCAGGACAGGGAGGTATGGGTGCGTATGCACATTTTCTGGACCAAATTTCAAAACTTCCGTTCAAAATATACCCCGATTTTTGGGCCGGAAAAGATTTTAAAAAGCTCTCCACATCTATATGGGGGAGGGGGTTTGTTGGATTTTTTTTTATAGCGGCTCATGAAATAGCCTTTCCAAATACTTGCAAACATTACGCATGTCAACGTAAAACATGTGGTGGGCAATCTAATTTTGCCGATTCTTAAACGAAAACACAAACCCAAAAAACAAAAACACCCCCTTTTTTGAGGGGGGGGGGGGGGGGGGGGGCATACGCACTCTTACTCCGTGAATACAATTACTGTGTTTTGTGACTGGCCTAAGCTGGGTAATTACAATAGCGTACATGTACATGTATGTTTTTCATTGCCGGAAGAGATGCAAAGTCAATTCAACACTTAATTCCGACATCATGAGATGCCGCTCAGTAGGAGCCATCTACCGCCAGAGCATTCACCAACCCCAGACGTCCATTGTATCACGTCATGCCTTCGATATAAAAAGCCCGCCTTTGAAATGAAGTACAGGACATGCTGCTCCCTGCAATGACCTATACACAGCCTGACAATTAACCAATGCAAGACGTGTCCATTGTATTATGAATTAGGTGTTTAACCGCACGCAGCTGGCGGGGCAGACAGGCTTGGCATGACCATTTTGTTGAGCCAAACCCAAAATGTCAAAAGAAATTTTTCTTGCACCTGGGTCGATTGTGGGTGGGGGTATGATGGAGGACAACGAAAGGAAATGATATTTCTTACTTTCCTATAAATTAAATGGAAAAATTATGTCGCACTTTAGTGCCTATCTAGGATAAAACTTTGCATAAGCTTTCCTATAATATATAAATACACCATTTTAATATCTATACATGTGACAATGCGGTGAACATACTCACTGGTTTCTCAACAACAATAAATTTTTGTACATGTGTGTGATGTATAAAATTGACAATCGCGAGCAAAATGTTTTGGCTTTCACCGTACATCAGTGTTACATGTAATGTGTTTTTGGGCTTTGGCCGGTGCAAAAACCACGCCAAAATGCACATCGCTTGATGTTTTCCCATAGCACTGGCATTTGTTTGCACAAGCATCAGAAAATCCCGAGCACTGTAAATGTGTTCAAACTTCCACCATTCCGGTGTGCAGTGTTTATGGGTTCAACTGGTGTAAAAAGCCGCCCAAATTCAAAGTGCTCGTTAAGTATAACCCTGTCTGCGGTGTTTCAACGATGTTGTTCGTGATTTTATTAAAAAGTCAAGTAAAAGTATGTTGCTTTTCAATTTGGCATTCTATCTCATTGACACCTACGTTGTACGTGGAACACATGATTTGTAAAATGCTGCAGATATGGCCAGAGCTCGACAAATCCCGGGCCCGGACGCCCGGGACAACCACGCCAGGCCTCCGGGCAACCGGGTTTCCCGTGCTAGAGCCCGCCGGACCACCAACTGTATTGCATATGTTTTTCAGATAATCAAACTCCATAATCATGGACCAGAACACAGTTACACAGATCAGCAGGTACAAGCAAAAATAACATTAAACATTCACCCACAAATAAAGTTTAATATCATCGCCATTCAATGACTTCGTATTCAGAGAAAAATAAGTGAAATACTCGTTCGCACAGAGCTAGCGGCCATCTTTATGCCACTGGTACCGCGCGCTGTCCATGTACTGGCCGTGCAACAGTTGAACGCAACCAACCAGCAACCTCAACAGATTGCGCGTGCTGCGCTAGCGCATGATGTCAATCACTTTTCATAGACATGTTCCCGATCCTTCCAATTATTTTTTGGCTTCAAAAATAACGAAAATAATAACTATAGCAGAACATTTCGCGCTTACTATCAGGGATGTATTTCACGGGTTAGTAATTTATTTATACTTTGCGTAAGTTAGACAATGATGGAGGGACCGGGAACTCGTCTATGATTGATCACGATGTGCTGAACTAGTTCCTGCCGCATGCTATGAAAAATACAAATGCATAATAGATGCCGAAACCAGTCTGCACATACGGGTATTATAAACATTCAGCGGGTATTATAAACATTCAGCGGGCATGTAATTATTCGCGTGATATGACGAGCTGTACCTAGGGTGAAAAGTTTTGATTTTTTTGGGGCTGTAATTTTGTAAATTTAGTAAAAATGCTGTATTCTGCTTGGCTATGCCACAACAGAAGTGAAAATGAAACGTTTTCTGATTTCATCTAAATATGGTGGTGCTGGGTCTGACAAGAATCAAAAAAAGAACTTCTGTTTTATTTCCACAGTCCATAAATAATACAATTTTATAAAGTTTGCGTTTGTTATTTTCAGGTTCGAGTTTGGCCGCACAGGACTACCAATTTTTAACATTGGGCTACCATTTTTCTCAGTTGAAATAAAAATGTGTCGAGCTCTGTATAATGGGGAGTGACTTAATTTACTATCAGATAATAAATAAGTCTACACACGTGTACAGTGTATTATTGCCAGTGTATGGGGAACGGGGGTGTTTCTACACATTTTGTTTGGGATTGTAGCTTTCTTTTTTTCGGGAAGCTCTCGTCTTCTTCACTGACGGAGGTACAACTGCAATCATCCCCATAAAGTTTGCAAGAAGCACACCCAGGCGATGCCCCCAGTTTGCCCTCGCTGGAAATTTATAGTTTTAAGCCTTTTCCTGAACTTTGAAATTGTTGATGAATGCTAAGTTTTCTTCTGAAGCTTTTGTTCATGTTAAACATTTCGAGGTGCCTTTTTGTCTGGGAAATTATTAAAGTTGAGTAATTTTCCCTCCACTTTTTTGTAATAATATGGAATTTTAACATGCCGAATTAAGCTTAACACCTCCATTTGATTTCCATGTATAAGTATGTGTAAATCCACTTCCTTTTTAAGATGTCTTTTCTTGTATCTTCACATTGTACATATGGAAACATTTGGGTGTTTTCGAAACCCCGTTCTCCGGCAACTCGGCCGCGAACAGTGTTCTCTAGTTGCCGATTACGAACGCCAACTGTAGAGCGCCCGGCCTCTGGACGAAAATTCAAGATGGCAGCCACCGTATTAATATTCCAAATGAAAAGAAAGACAATTATCTTATACGAACAAATTGAAATCCTAGAACGTACAGCAATACAAATTGGCAGTCCCACTATATTTATGATCACTACGTGTAATGTTATTTTCTTATACTGTTCCTGTTGGGCTGAATGAATGCTCCCAAAAATTTACGCAAACTCTGTAATGCCTAAAGACCGCCATCTTTTGTTCTTGCCGTTCACGAGCACCGTCCATCAGTGGCGTGTTCGTTGTCTTCATTCGAAACGCTCTTCGCGGGTTCATTCAAAACCAGAACGGGGTTTCGAATACATGTACATGTACCCCAATAACCACACAAGTTAACTTAGACCATGGAGGAATGCTTATGCAGGAGTCCTTTGTTCTTAATCCACTATAGCCCTTATAAAATCAATACTTTACTGAATGCACACCGGCAAGAGCATTTGCATACTTAATGAGGCCCATAGGACTGTGCAGTATCTTTACGATGGCTTAGATAGCTAATCCTCTTACACGGGTGGGAAACTTGGAGTTTTTCCCTCTCAGTAAGGTTTGCCCATGAACTGCACTGAGTTTCATAAGAGTTTTTTTTTTTTACCTTTAAATTGCCATTGTTTCCCTTTTATTTTATTGCAGGTTTTTAGATCATCCTTGTACTTTGATTGTGGCAGGAACAAGTTTCAGTTTGGCAGTTTTGCCTGAAAGATTTTTTTGAGTGGGGATAAGTATTAATAAAGCCGGGTGTGAACCTGCGGTTAATTTTTGAAACATTATTATTATTATTGTTATTACTATTTGTGGGGGAAAGGGTGTGCTCAATATAGGCAGGCATTTTAGTATCCACAAATTTAAGTGTAGTTTAAAGGTCAATGATTCACTGGACTCTGAGAACAACATATTTATAAATATATAAATTTAGTTTTGTATTTTTCATGATTTATTTCTCATTGGTTTTTCTCAGTTTTTCCTCCCATCTTTTCTTGAAAATCTTGAGATATAGTTTTAAGTCTTTTCCTGAGCTTTGAAATTTTTGATGAATGCTAGGTTTTCTTCTGAAAATCACGCTTTTCATGTTAAATATTTTGAGGTGCCTTTTTCTGGGAAATTATATCCTCATGTTTTGTAATAATATGGAATTTTAAGTTTAGAAGACCTCCATTTGAGTTCCATGTATATGTATGTAAAATCCACTGCCTTTTTAAGATCTCTTTTCAGTCTTGTAGGCCATATCTCCACATTCAGTTGTAACTTTTTGGACTACATGTAATTTGTCCACATTTTACATAATTTATACACACATTGGGTGTATTCGCCCGCGAACAGTGTTCTCTGTATGGTTGCTAATTACGAACGTCAAAGAGCACTGTATACAGCGCATCGACAAAAATTCAAGATGGCAGTAACTGTATTAATACTCCAAATGAAAAGAAAGATTATACCAAAATTTTGTAGATTTAGTAAAAACGCTGTATTCTGCTTGGCTATGCCACAACAGAAGTGAAATGAAACGTTTTCTGATTTCATCTAAATATGGTGGTGCTGGGTCTGACAAGAATCCAAAAAAGAACTTTAGTTTTATTTCCATAGTCCATAAATAATACAATTTTATAAAGTTTGCGTTTGTTATATTCAGGTTTTAGTTTAGCCGCACAGGACTACTAATTTTAAACACTGGGCTACCATTTTTCTCAGTTGAAATAAAAATTTGTCGAGCTCTGTATGGGGAGTGACTTAATTTATCCATAGAGCAAGCCTTGCTCTATGATTTATCAGATAAAAAATAAGTCTACACATGTCACTATGAACATCTTTATCCCTTAAAAATTCGTTAAAGAGCCACTTTTCCCTTGATTTACCGTGAACTAAAATTGTCACGCTTTTTTTTTACATATTAAGGGAGATTAGGAGTCCGTGAAAACACCCTTAGAAAAGTCCTATGTTTAGCCCTCCAGAGTGTTTAGAATGTTTACAATGGAAAGTTTATTGACTCCAGGTTTGAGCTTGTGCGAGTGGCACAATCTGGAGGGTTTTTCGAGAGAAAAAAAAAAGAACGACGAAACGCCAACGTAAAGCGTTGAGGCATACTTTTTTGCGTTGTCATTGTGTTGTCATAGGCCTATATAAAATTATTTATTAATAACAATTTAATTGCTTATTACGTATGAGTGAATACTGTAAAAGAAAAAAAAGCTGTAGAAGGTCTACATGTACGTCTTTTATAAAAGTGTTATTTTTTTAATAATTGGGCTCCTAATATAGGTCGGTTGAATGTATTAATTAGGCACGAAAGCGGGCGCGAATTTGTATTCTCAACATTAAACTGGCCCGAAGTCCCGATTTTTACGAAACTTCCTATTTCTTTCTTTAAAATGCAATAACGTTCGGGAAATTACCGGTAGTTCTCTTAACCATTTGATTGTCATTAGCAAATGGCAGTTTTTGGTTAACTTTAAAGATCTGCAGAATTTAAACCCAAATTCGGGATTATTTTTGGTTTAAAGTTCTCTATAATACTGTGCCCAATTTTAATCAAATGGGTTTACTGATTTTAATTAAACCGCATAACAGTCGGTGTTTGGTTACTTTATTAACTATGTATCTTTTTTTTTTACATTTTTTGAATAATTGCCTGTTATATTATGTCTAAAAGAAAGACATTTTTTTATTGGAAATTGGTGTAAATCATTTTCCTTTAATATTCTTTGGAAGTGTTTCATTCCCCCAATCGCCGACACGGATTTACGCTACTGATTACAAAATCATTTAGAAATATGTGACGTGGTATGTCAAAACCAGGCACAGTTGACCAAGATTTTACGTTTGCTATTATAGTGAGCTCGATAAGCTAAATTTTGCGTCATTTCCAAGCAAAATCTCGAACAAGGCATCGTTTTGTGAAATTATCATGCCTCTTTAAAAGTGTTTACAAAATACTTTGTCGAACTAAAATTTCAGTTAGAAAATTTTACAGAACATTTTCAACATTTATAGTAAATTTCAAAAAATCTCAAAAATCGCTTACAATTCACCCCTGACGAATTTTGCAGCTGTTCCTCCGTTCCTCCGTTTTGACATATTATTAACATTATTAATAAAACCGTATTTAGGTAGGCACTCCGTTAAAGGGACAGCGGATGTTTGGTATTGCGGGGGACGTATTAAGCCATGAACCCCAAACATGGCGGGCAGCGCCGGCACTTTGCCCTTCACTAAGTGACATGAGACAGGCGATCTATTTATAGTCTTAAAAAATGGTGTATTTCCTATCCATGGTAGCAGCTTGAAAATTTAAATTTTCACCAGAATTGGACCAAATTATTCCAATTGTATTGCAAAGAAGTTGTTTTCAAAACTTAAACTACTGTTGTTCCCCTTTTGGTTACCCCCGGTGTAATTGTCATAATTTGACCCTAAAAACTTCTCAAAATGTGTTTTTTGTACACTAAGCTATATTTAAATCTATGCAAATTAGTGGGCGTATCCATTTGAACCATTCATTGAGAAATGCTTCTCTGCACTTTCCCCTTGGGGCTGCTCGCACGTGGTTCGTGCCTCCTGCAGATAAACTGCGCAAGGATGCAAATGTTGTTTTGTAATGATAAATATTGTAACAAGTAGGCTAAGACGTGTTCAAATCAGCAGGTTTCTTTAAATAGAGAAATATCTGTATCGCACTGAATGTGGGCTGCGCCATGCATAGCGCGGTACGTCCTTGTACTGGAGTGTAGCCCGAGCCCCACGAGCGAGCGTGTGGTCTAGGCCGGATGCTTGCATATAACGGGAAAGTGGTGGGGGCCAGGCCGGGGCAACACGTCGTAGCCCCATGGGTGTTGCAGCTGGATAACTTGCAGTTTGTAAAATAAAATTACGTCTGCAATGAAAACAAAATCAAACAAGTGTACACATGTAGTTCCTCCATGGTATTGGTAGTTCGTAATTCCCCCAGCGAAAGAGCTAGCTGGGCAGCGCCAACGCGGCATATCTTACCAGTGCGCAATGTTGACAGCACAGTAGCCTTGTTTCAATGCGGTTTGGCTTCATGCATGTCAGAGGCACGTACATCCCTTTTTAGTAGTCACGTGCTGCATGCACTAGAGCACGAACTGTACGCAGTAGAAACAAGCGGACGTCTTGTTTCAAGGCTAGGGGGTCTCAGAATTGCATGTTACATGCCTTGAGGATCTAAGTATTGCACGTTGTACATGTACTTGTTAACGTAAACGTCATTGGCCGATGCCGCGTCAAGTCATAGGCAACGGCCAATCAGCTTGCGTCACGCAGAGCACGTACGGCAGTGATCACCAACGTGGTCTTCGCAGAATTAAACTTCGCGCAGGCAGTATATTTGCGCATACTTTGTTTTATACGCAGTGGCTACTTTTACGGCAGCCGTATGTAACGCGACTTTTAAATGTTATTATTACGGCATGGTAAAAACAATGCGAACGTATATTAGATTTACAACTGAGCTGTCCTGGCCCAGAGCGCTTAGGCTGCTTAATTAGTACGGCATATTGGTTTTGATAGCTGGGGATCCTGGATCTAATCATGGAGGAGATCGAATCCATTGCCGCGCCGTCCGATTACTTTTCCGAAAAGATTTCTTAAGTTTGAAGTTTTAATCAAATGGTTATTTTTATTTAGGCCTAACGTTAGTAGATTAAATTTTCTTCTCTTTGATTTCAGTGGTTTTTTAGATTTTTTGTAGAAAGGGAAATAAAGTCCGAGCAGCATCATTTGGTCGATAGTCTGGTTCCAACAGCAAACATTGTGACGTTGAATACTATTACGTCGGGGAACTAGACAGTTTTTTACCTAGCATTTGAAAGTCTCGTTACGGCTGCCGTAAAAATAGCCCGTGTTATGTTTATTACGATTGTGTTTTATTGAACGCAGTGGCTATTTTTACGGCGGCCGAACGCAACTTTCAAATGCTATTGTTACGACGTACAATGCGAACGTATATCAAATTTAAAACTGTCTATCCTGCCGGATTGCTTCGGTAGCGTAATTGGTAAGGCGTCTGATTTTGATGGCAGGGGGTCCCTGGATCAAGATTTCTTAAGTTTTAGGTTTTTAATGAAATGGTTATTTTTATTTAAGTAGATTTAATTGTCTTCACTTTAGTCATATAAAACCATCTTTATTGAGGGTTAACTGATCCAGCAACAGCTGTTCAGACTTTGTGTCATTTTTAATTGTACCCAGGTCAACTCGTACCCAGGTCAACTCGTACCCAGGTCAACTCGTACCCAGGTCAACTCGTACCCAGGTCAACTCGTACCCAGGTCAACTCGTACCCAGGTCAACTCGTACTCTGCGGATGATTTAATATTTCATATGTCTTTAAAATATATACATAAACCTTTTCCCTCCAGAGACTATATATGACTGCAGTCATGATGTATGATCGTTACTCCCCCACCCCCTCCCAATTTTGTTAGAGGTGTTTAATTAATGACTATGCGAACTGTACCATCGCTAAGATTATTAAATTGTTTTACTATCAGTTTCATATTAATATGAAATTACGCATCATATAATGCGTTAGTACGAAGCCCGGGAAGGGACAGTGAGAAATATTTTTTCCTAGCTGCTAAATCGTTTAAACGATTTAATAAATCGTTCAAACGATTTTTTTAAATTGTTCAAACGATTTACTTAAATCTTTCAAACGATTTAGCTAAATCTTTCTAACGATTTATTAAATCGTTAACAGACGTAGTCGTACTTCCGTATTTACCCTCTGCCATGTTGAATCAATCTCAATTTTTAGGACATTACTGAATCAGTAAATCGTTTGGACTTTATTTTCCTTTAAAAAAAAAATCTCCAACACCACTGAAATCAAAGGAAAGAAAATAAAATCTACTTAAATAGAAATAACCATTTGATTAAAAACCTAAAACTTAAGAAACATTTTCGAAGAAAAAAAATTAGAAAAATAAATCCGTGGTCGAGTGGGGTTCGATCCGGGGTCTCCGGGCTCTCAAATCTGACGCCCTACCGCTCGAGCTACCGAAGCGAGCTGACAGGAGGGGCAATTGTAAAACTTATATACGTTCGCAATGTGTGCCGTAACCATAGCATTTGAAAGTTGCGTTACGGCTGCTGTAAAAATAGCCACTACGTACCACGAAATACTTCATGTATTAGAATTATATACAAAATATTACGTCTCAAACGCCACACGTACATGTACATGTTCATCGATAATGCAATTTTTTTATCAATGGCTGCTCTGCCATTTTCGGCCCAGTACGTCACTTTTTGCAAAGATCCTTTCTTCTAGTCTACTAGGGACTAGTTTCCGTTTTACAACTGGCAATTTTCTTTCGCTTTTATGTGCGAGACATACACTTTTTGTGCCGTACTTGTACGGATTTTAGACCGACTCTTTCAATGACCGTTCCCAAAAGTCTGTACGTACTGCGTACGTGTATGTTTGTGCGTGCGTAACCGTGTCATCCGATTCACATTTTGCGAGGGGACTGAATAACGAGCGAGGGCCGCACCGGCCGTAACGAGTGGCCAACGTGTACGTCTTCTTGCGCTCGCAAAATTATCACTCGTCTCGCAAATTACTCGCAAGAAAGGGGAGCCCCTCGCTCGTTATTGCGAGGGGCCTCGCACGCGTCACGCAACTCGCTCGTTAGATTTCCCTCGTTCGTTCTTGAAACTACTTGTGGGCTGTACTGTAACTCTATAAAGCAGCACACTATAAACGCAATTTCTTTGCCAATTGTTCTACCATGTATACAGCCCTTGGACAAAAGTGCAGATAATCAGCAGGCTGCATGGTTTTCTGTAAAACAGAAAAGAAAGTTTGTGTTTCAATGAAAAAAGAGTTCTAAAATTGAATTTTTTGCCAATATATGAAATTACATGTTATTTTTCGTAGCCTAAAGTGCATTAATATTCAAGACATGACTACTGTAATGACTGCCAATCATTTTAAAGCAACTCCAAGCATGTTTAAGATGTGGAATTAGCAGTTTATGATACATGTACCCACCTTCATTTGACCAATTTTATGGTCTGCAAAGTGTAAAGTGTCTTAAAATTAAAACGAAAAAATGTTTAAGCCTTGACGTTAACATTTTCTAGTACCTTTATGTATGTACTTTCAATAAATAAACATGTTTTATCGATACAACAAGTTGTATTTTTGACCCCCCGTGAGACTTTTTTGCAACCTTTCCCGTGAAATATTGCAAGGTGTGCTCCAGCATGGAAAAGGAAAAGGAAAAGGAAAAGTTTATTTATAGCAAAACAGGATATTATTTATCTTTTGTTTTATTTCATTTAACTTATGCCAAAAGCTGCCAGAGATATATTTTTTTATTTATTTTAAATGAATGGGAAGGGTGCTCCAGCATGGAAAAGGTGTATTTATGGACCATGTGCCCTTTGTTTACATCTGAACAAAATGTGTTCGGCGGTGTGCACACGCATCATGTTTTGCATGAATTTGGTTAGGGAGTGAATCAAAGGTGACTTATTCAAAGGCGATCTGACTTTCAACACTACCCTTAACCAAATTGTATGCAAAAACATGATGCGTGCGCATACCACTTGGCAAATTCCAACACGTCTATAGCAAGGAGTCTATAGCAAGGAGTCTCATGCAAAATTTGTACAAGTTTTTAAGTTTTCAAGGTGAACAAAGAAACTGGCAGGAGCGGGATTCGAACCTGCGGCCTCCGGAACACTGTACCGGCACTCTACCAACTGAGCTATCTTGCCCTTTGTTGGCGGTCTCCTAAATTTTCAGTATCTTTGTAAGTTGCCAAAGATGGTTTCTTTTTTTTATTATTTGCCAAACGTTGCCGAAATTGGGTTTATTTTGTATTTAAAATTTTAGAATATAAAAGGCACAGACGTGTTTCAGGACGCAAGATATATTTATACCAAAACAGCATAGGTTTTATTAATTTAACTTTAATGCCAAAGTAATGCCAAAGTAATGCCAAAGTTGCCAAAGATAGGCTTATTTTTGTAATGTATTTTCTAATCATGGAAATAAAAACTACCTCAGAACAAGACATTCATTTAGTGAACATTTATCATCATTTCATTTAGCCTATGTGTGTTCAGCATGTAATTGATTTTCTACCCCTGTTTTTCTACCCCTGTTTTTCTAGCCCTTTTTTTCCCCCCTACCGACCGACCCTCCCTCATAAGGCCTAAAAAATGAGAACCATAGAATTAAAAAGGGACGCCCTAGTGTGCTCCTAACAGCACATACATGTAGAACAAACCGTAGCAATTACATTTCCCTTTACCAAGCACATGATTTAATCGAGAGCAGCTTTACAGCCTCCAATTAAAATTCTAGTACCTTACATTTTAAATGAAAGCGATATTTGTATGTGTCCTAAGGACAGCCGTGGGAACTCACAAAGTGGGAACAATGGTACCCCAAAAGTTGGTCTTTGTTTGATACACAAGATTCCATTCTACAGATTAGGGATAATCAGAAAACAATGCAAGTACCCCACAAATCTAAAGTACTATAAGGATGAATGCACGTACCTGTGTGTATCACATCTACGAGGCGAGGATTATTGTCCACATGACCAACAATTAGAAGATTGGTCTCTGTTGAATCAGCTCGCACATCTTTTATGCATCTCTCAAAGTTAGTGTCATCTACAAATTTCACCTCAGTGGACATCTTTCTAAATCTAAAACGGACACAGAAATGGCGCCTTATTTTTTTTACTGAAAATCACCCATCACAAGGCCCAAGGGCCACTTTAAAGGTGTGGGCTATGGAAGAAAGAAGAAATAAAATTAAATAGAGAGAAGATATCTATTCACATTTCTTTTGAACATGGCCGGATTGTAAGTTTGTGGGAAGCAAGATACCGGCAGGGAGTTCCAAAATGCAGCAATGCGAGGAAAAAAGCTAGAAGAATATCTCACAGTATTGGCCTTCAGAACAGATACAGTGAAGGGATGAGAGGAGATTGCAAAACATGTGCTGCGAGTGAAAGTGCGAACAGAATAATTGTGTATCCAACAGTTTCTGAATTAAGTTGTTTGTTTGTTTGTTTGTTTTTGGCTGTGTGGATAATTTTGAATCATACTGGCAAAATGAGATCATCATACACAAACTGGAGTGCAGTGGCCTCGTGGCTTAGTGTACCGAACTCAAGATTTCAGTGATACTGCAGATTGTGGGTTCGAGAACGGCTGGGGTCATGGTGCATGTGTCCCTGAGCAAGGCACTTTGTCACAAGTTGCTTCTCTCTACCCAGGAGTAAATTGGGTACCTTTGAGGGCAGTGATGATTATGTGTTTGATTAGCCCATGTGCGCTTAACTTGCAGCCGGGACTGTATACTCCTCAGGGAGTTGAGAATGCTTCAGGAATGATTAATGGGCCCGATGAGTAGGGGTAATAATATTGTAAGCGCTGTGATATAGTTTACTATGTTGAGCATTCTTAAATGCCGGTTATTATTATTATTATTACAAACTGCTAACCTGTGTCATATCTAGAGGTGGGGATGGAGGAGGGGGAAACTTCCTGTATTATGTTTTTTTGTGTTTTTATTGTTTGTACAATTTGTTAAGGGGATGATGCCCAGTAACTCTGTTGATATGTGTTCAGTTTGGACAGTTGTATAAAGTCCATATTAGGCTTGGGCGGTATCGAATTCCACGAGTCCGCGGTTTACATTTTAAAAATACCGCGGTATTCACTAAAACCGGGTATTATTTAAAATTGGGGTATTACTTATGTCATAAAAAAAAAAACTGCCAGGAGAGAACGCACATCTGTAACAGTATTATGCCAGCGTGAAGGCTGTTATCAACTTGCGAAAACTCCTATGCTTTAGTGACAGTATTAATCTATTTGTTTGCAAAAATATATCAACGTGATTGATTAAAACAAATGCTGACTTTTTTGTAGTACATGTACTTATTGTTGTTTGTAACATCATTTGTTAAAAAATACCGATCGTCAACGACCCTGGCAATCGGCATATCATGCCTCGCGCATTCACGTACGTATGCACAGCGAACATGTGCTTTGCAGTTGGTACCCTGCAGCAACAGTGATTCACGTCATGTGCCAGCCCCCGGTTACCAGCGACTCCAACACTGCGTGCGCAACAACAGCACCCGGCGCTGTGGTCCACAAGCCCACTGGCGCTGCGCGCTGTACGAACAACTGTCGCCAGCAGCCGCCACATTACCTCTTTTATGGCACATATCCAGGCGTCCTACGGCCTCCATGTCGTAGACTACAACTACTGCGGTCGCGCCTGCTTACATGTACATCATGCTCGTACCAGTTTTACATACGTTCGCGTATCGCGTGGAGTGGAAAGATAGTGGACGGTGTCGTCAACTTGAGCAGCCAATGCAAGTTCAGATTTTTATACATCAGTGAGCAATCCCCCAGGGAGTGAATTATTTCAGAATTATTTTTGTTCTAGTGCCAGCACTAAAAGTTCACAACACAGTTTACAGAGTAACGGCTTGGCTGGTAGAGACAATCACGAAGTGTCAACTTACAATCAGACGCTGGCAAGAATCGAGGTGGGCCCCAAACCATGAATGAAATGTGACCCGAACGTCTTTTAGATGGCCAATCAGACGGTTTTAAAATGAAGTACGGCTCGCTGCATATGCATCGAATGCCGGCTTGCCGCGCCCACATCACACAAGCCCCAAAACATGAATGAGATGTGTTGCGAATGTCTTTTTAGATGGCCAATCAGAAGGTTTTAAAATGACGTACATGTACTACACACCCAAAAACGTTGACCGCAAATGCGGCGGTGTAAGCAAAACTTCAAAGGCCTTTCTGGTAGAATGGCAAAAACTGGAGTATTGGGTTACCAAGTCGAGCTCCACAATTAGGTCTTATCTTTCCACTGCAAGGCAGACATAACACTGGATGATTGGAGAATGGAGTCAACTGTGAATGCGGTTATTTTTCTTTATCTTTGAAAGGGTTTTTGCAAACATTCTGAGCATTAGGGGGAATACCGCGGTATTGAAATTCCAAACCGAGTTCGCCGGTATTTCGGTATTTACAATGTATGGATACATGTAGTCAGTCGGTATTGTCCGGTATTAAAAAAAAAAGTCACTATACGGTAATACCGAAATACCGCCCAAGCCTAGCCCATATGAAAAAGATGCCTTTTAACCCCCTGAGCACGGTATTTTACGGGAGACGTCGGGGTGTTGCAGCGGTTCTGGCAGCCAAATCGAACCGCTACAATGTGTTTGTGCAGTCAAGCATTATACACAATAATCCAACAATGGATTGAAACTGCACAAACAGCGGCCAGTGGCGTCATCCGGCCTGGTGACACTTTTTTTTTGCGCCCTATGGCGTCATCCGTACGCAAGGGGTTAAAGGTACATGTAGCATACAACATTGAAAGATCACCAAGGCCAAGTAGACCACCAAGACATCAGCAAAAAGAGTTAGGGAAAACAGGAGATGATAATACAGGAGATGAGAACTGAATACATGAAAAAACAAGAATGGTGTGTTGACAAACACAAATGCCCCGCCAAGGTGAATTACCCTTTTTAACTAAAGACTGATTTTTTAAAAGAAAAATGTGTTAATATAACCAGGCCTCGACCTTAGCACTAGCCCGGCGTACAATGTCTAATAGAAACTGCTCCGGGCTAGTGAAAAAAACTCTTTAAATGTAGTGTACACGATTGGTAATCCTCCAATTTATTTTTAGGAATTATTATGAAATACGTTACTAGACTGTACATAAGTTAATTGTAGTCTCAATCATCCTGTGAAATGATGGCACCAGGTGTGCTGTCGCTGGAAATCGTTGGAAAACTGCCCTGTAACCTTTAGTCAAGGTGCGCGTGGCTACTACACGGACAAGTGACGCGCCCCGGTAGCCACGCATGCCTTGACTAAAGGCTATCCGCCCAATGGTTTAAAACGAGCGCCGTTTTTCTCTCGTTTTTTTCGCCATTCAACAACGCAAAACTTTGAACAGATCAGTGGAACAATATTTCCTATAAAATACTAACCTCCAAATCAACCCATTTCTGAAAATTGCAACAATGACAAATCATGTACACTACATTTAACTTGCCCAGCGGGCTAGTTAAAAAAGCATACATGTACCTACCTGCTTGATATGAATAAAACAAACGTTTTTGGTAAAGTTTGAGTGAATCTTCTTGTTTCATTTAATGACCGAGTACAGCGCTGCGGCGTCGACGTCCTGCACAGTCGGTTAAAGTTACACAGCAGCTAGCTTGTGTCCTGATGGCTACATGTCCATACGTACACATGCCATTCATGCATTGCGCGCGTGATGCCATAAGCGCACATGGCTTGTACAAGGTTGGTACATGTAGTCTCATATCAAGTTCAGAATGTGTTGTGCACATGTTTTGCCAAATGCTGTTCGCATGGGGACTGGTTTGATATGGGGAGAAATGCACTGTGAAAGTGCACAAAAAGAGACTATGGATCATTTCTCAATGCTCGGCTTTGATACGGCTGACACTGAAACATTTTTATTTTGTACATCATCAGTGTTTGAGAAAAATGAATGTATGAGCTAACAAACCTATTACAAAAATAATTTGGAATTCAATTGGATGTACATGAGTTCTCAAGATGTAGGACCCTTAAGCAATGGATTTCTGTTCATTGTTAGTGCGCCAATTTTCTTGTTAGATGTTCATAGTGCTAGGGTATGTTCTTTCGCTCTTCTCCATTAAAAATGACATCTGTGAACTCTAAATCCAATATTTTATCATTAAAGAAACACACGATTTTCAGTCAACTTCCGCATTTAATTAGATCCTCCAGAGTGCACCACCAATGACTGCTGCAGTGATCCTGCCTACTAAAATTATATAAACGATGGCAATGTCTGTTTACATTTACATTAAAAAAAAGTCGGGAACTCCGCTGGCATTGTAATGTTTGTAAAGTTCGGACACGTACATGTACAGGTACGTGCGGGGTGCACCATATGACAACATAATCTGCCACTGACATTAGTGTAACTGTAATATCACTTTAAACTTCACAGTAAAAAAATCTTATCCAGTAGTCTCTCAGTTGCTGTGTGAAGAATGCAAAATATAGATTGCTTCTTAATCTGCCATTTTCTTTTAAATTTTGGGAAGTTAGAAGTTTAGAGGTTTAGATATTTCCCAATGACAAAAACACCTCCGAAAAAAGAAAACAAATTTTCCCCAGACCACCTTAATGTCATGCGAAGGCAACTTGTCAAGCCAAACATGACCCAACTTTAAAGGGTGGGTGCAATAAATAAAAAATTTAAATTTAATTTTGTTTTGTGTAACTCTGTTACAATATAAGAAATGTGATTAAAATGCGTTTTCCGTATTTCTGCCAATTTTTGGTGTTTCATTTTCCCGGAATAAAGTTCCCCCTTTTTTCTACTGTTTCCGTGCCCCTAACAGCGTGACGTCATCTCGGGAACACAGAACCTCAGTGAGAGTAGTTTGTGTATACCTATGTGTGGATGTGTATGCCGTTGTTGAGGGAACCAGTCATGCGCGATTAAAAAGCTTTGGATGAAGGGACCAGGGAAACATTTCTCGTCGCTTTGAAATCTACAAACAGAATCTTTTGGATCTGAATCCGACAATCAAGTGTTGATTTTAGACTGTCGATTCAGACACTTCTTCAGAACATTATTGGGGCGAGGAAGAGGGGGAACTTGGAGCTCATCCGTACATGTACAGAAGGCGAGAGTAACAGCGAAAATACTGAAGACTCCGAATCGGACTCCGATGCGGTGAACAACTTGAAAACAACAACGATCGGTATGCTAAATAACACTCGCTGAGTCAAAATACGATGCTATTTTGGTTCTACTGGAAAGAGGTGAAGCCTGACATGATCCTTAGTGGTGTTGCTGAATCCAGCGTATTATCGACAGAAAAAAATTGCAAAACACTGAAAGTTTTTTACGACACAGCGAAAACACATGTCGAGTCATGGCCGACCAGCCAGTTGGGTTTCCGGGATGACGTCACAGCGGCATTACCACTTGATGGGCAGGACTCACCCCTCCCGACTTAAAAAATTATTTTAAAATGCTTACGCGAAATAAAAAAATACAAACAATACACAGTTGTGTTTCAAAAACTATATTTCATCAATATACACAATAAAAATTCCATTGCACCCACCCTTTAACCCTTTCAGCCCCAATGGCTACTATAGTCGCCCGTGCACTATACCCCCCCTTCAGCCCCAATGGCGATTAAAGTCGACCGTGAAGTGCTTAGTGTGTGAACAATGTGGGCACCACAGGCTGCATGCCAATAAACAATGCGGGGCTGAAAGGGTTAAACCCCTTCAAGAACGCTATAATCTTTTCTCCATTTTCTCTTTTAGTGTCAGGCTTGTTGTGGAGAAAATGCCCTCTACAGAACTCGTCAAAATCGTCAACATCTACTACTAGGCGTACAGCCGCTTACGCCATGATGGTACGGCCGCCATGCGTCTGACACGGCACGCCGATGTAAAATTCATGTTTACCATGTAGTTCATGTCAGTATCGTGCCTCAGTTGTTGTCAGTAGCGCGCAATTAAAATTTGCACCGCGCAAACTTTAACTGAAAAAATCCCTGCGCATTTTTTGTTAAATTGCGAGTGCAAATATATACATTTACATTTGATTCAGTTATTTCATGTACATGTACATGTACCGGTACTGTAAAAGGTCATTTTTGGCCAACTGTGGTCCATGCAAGTTTGGCCATGCTCTGATGCCCAAGTCTGGCTCAGGGAAGTGGTGGCAGAGCAATTAACTGTAAAACAAACTACAATTTAGAAATGCTATCCTGTATGGCATTATACACTGTGAGGCCCGAATACGTGAAAACCTTTTGTTGGAACGAAAAACGTGAAAAGTAAACAATGGGCACTTTTTTCACGTAATAAAAAACGTGATAAGTCCACTTTTCACGTCTGTCAAAGTATCACGTATTTTTCGGGCCAGCTGGTTGCTAAGGCATATCTTTCACGTATTTAAATACGTGAAAACTTTGCTCGCGCACGTGCCCATTGTTGGCGGATTAGCGGAGGTGCTATAAACAATCTTTTGTTCTGCAATGGCTGGTATGTTGAACAGCACAACACGACCGTTTACCGGACCATCGCGAGGTAAGTGTGACCTAAAATGGGATTAGAAAGGCTTAGCTTTAAACTTATCAAGGGCGTTTTCTTTCTTTCTTTTTTAAATAAAAGACATGTTGAGTTTGGGTAATTACAAAGTGGGTGCTAATTGGTGTAAATCGATATAACGGAGATTCGTTAACCCACTGCCAAATGCATGTAACAAACGGGGTTGACAACTTGAAAGACTGACGCCCGATGCCGGGGACAACCAAATCGGGCGTTGGGCTACAGTTAGTGGCGGACAATTGTCCGACGGGCAACCTACCTTTTCAAAAAACGGGCTTATATGAAACGTATAATAAATTAATAATGATTATCTTTCTTATTTCGTCAAACGTATGCGAAAATCAAAAGTCTCTGAAAGTTGTTTAAATGAATACGAAAAGTAAACAAAAGTCAGTTGAACTCCGAAGATGCACGATAGCCTACTTACCACGCCGATATCGTACCGCTAGCGCTGTATACACGATTGGGCCTGGGACTGTTTGACGGCAACGCGGCCCAGCATGGCGTATAAAGAATTTGTCAAGAAGTACAACGATTCAATTTACACATTGCGCGGGCCATGCACTGCGGAAGCAGTGTATTTGTTGAAGTGTATTATGCCGCAGGCCACCGCGCCACTAAATTCTCACTACGTTCTGTAGACTCTGTTCCGTAGACTTATGTTCTAGTCCGTAGTGTATTTTTGTGTGTGGACTGGTGCTTGAATTCATGAAGAACATTGTTTTATTAGAACGAAATATGCTAAAATAAAGACTGATTGCAAAGTCTATTGGAAAACAGTTGTAATTACGTATTGACTGCAATAAAAAGACCCGCTTTATAACGCTTGTATCAATTTCACCAGCGTCGCGTACGCGTACTGTCCAAAATCGCTTATGTACTGGAGGTAAAAAATGAAAAAAAGAAGATACGTCTGGTATATCAACTGCCTCGAGTTCAAACACATATTTTCGTGAAACGCGTTATTCACTCCAAAGCCCTTAATAAACCACTCGTGAAACGTCAAAACCAAAAGAGGAAAACAATATCCAGATACACTATTTTTCGCATACTTTTGGTTCATGTCATCATTGACTGCTGTTTTGGTTCAAAATATATCACTGTTCAATCATTTCCAGGTCCGATAATAGAAATGTTGGCCTTTTTTGTCAACATTTTGTGATTTATTTCAGTCTTTGGATGCCACATGCCAATCATACTATACATGTACTACAGGTGTACTGTGACGTTTAATGATGCTAGAATAAGGGTAGTCTGAGAAGTCAAAAAGATATGTGGAATGCGTATGCGTACAGGGGGAGGGGGTTGGAGCCACTGCGTAGGCCCCCTGTGCCATGCGTACAGGGGGGGGGGGATTTATTTGTTCTTTTCAAAACCACCCCTTAACGAAATGTTTGAACCCAGCTCTGCAGCGCTGGCACTTTGGAACAATACGCGTTACGCTCAACGCGCGCACATCTGCACACACATACCGCGCCATTTGCTTGGTTGCTACGGGTACAGTACTTTTGGCCGTGCACAGGAAGATAGCAAAAATAGAAAATGCCATGTGACTCGCTCTCGGCCGATCAAGACACAGAATCTGTGGATGAGGTGATAAAATAACCGTTATTACGACTTGTAAGGATTTTTGAGCACCTTGCTCTTTCTTAAAAAAACGTTTAATAAAGGACGTAGTATTTCATTTACGACCTTTGGAAATCAACAACTGCGACACCTACAGTTAAGTTCCACAGCGCTAGTTAAGTTACACAGCGCTGAGCGCTATATACCCAGCGCTAGCTGAGCGCTATATACCCGTACATATATATATACACGCACTAGTTCGGCAATCGGGTACCAGCGTGTGTAACAGTGTTGACACGCTGGTACCCTCTTTTTGTATTGCACTGGCCATTTCTCACCATGGGGAATTCCCTTCCCGCACGTGCTGTTAGCTTGCATGCAATCGCTAGCTCTCGTCTTGGTTTTTGTTTATTTATTAACAATTCAGGTGCATACTTTGGACCCAGATGGGTAAAGCAATTTCCTCAAATCACCGGATATGGATTTAGCAAACATTTCCAGAGTTTTGGTGCGTTGCGTTTAAATCGATATCGATAAAAACTAAGCTGAATGATGCCGCAATCGAATGAGTACGACTACGACTGCGAGTACGACCCTTCCTTGAGGCTCCAAGGTACAAACAACAACCGTCTGACCATGGAGGAAGGAACACTAACCTTCCTCCATGGTCTGACTGAGATTTCATACAAGGTAAATGTTCATCCTTTAATTAATTAGGTACATGGGGATATTTCTTGGTAACATTTCGGGCGGTGGAGGGGGGAGGGAAAAGCAGGGCTGGACATCATAAATTGAGGCCTAGGGGGCCCTTATGACTGCACACAAATTATGCACATATGGATGTATACATGAACGGTTAGGGCTACATGCGCAATTAATTACTGTTCATTAAATTACACAAAAGAGGTCTTTTTATTTTAACTTTCTATGGATTTATTACAAAATAATTGCTTCTTAAAAAACAAGGAAGAATCATATACTGTACACACATGTACATGTACATGTATTTGCTATTCGACATTAATCCTTTTCTTTTATTGGGAGTGTAGATTCTGGTGACGTGACAACTGATTGACAGGAGGTAAAACTGATGTCGGAGCTAACTGTTTTTAATGTACATTAACTACATACGCTGCTGCCAACGATCATGATTGTGGCCACAGATTAGGCCAACATGAAAATATAAATAAAACTAATTTAAAACGTCATAGCTTACTAATGCACTCTGTATGTTCTTTAAAATCATTACTGAATTTAAAATGATTAAAAGTACTGTCGGAGCTCGACAAATCCCATGGCCCGGACGCCCGGGACAACCACGCCAGGCCTCCGCGGGCAACCGGAGTTTCCCGTGCTAGAGCCCGCCGGACCACCAACTGTATTGCACATGTTTTTCAGAGAATCAAACTTCATAATCATGGACCAGAACACAGCTACACAGATCAGCAGGTACAAGCAAAAATAACATTAAACATTCACCCACAAATAAAGTTTAATATCATCGCCATTCAGTGACTTCGTATTCAGAGAAAAATAAGTGAAATACATGTACTCGATTGCACAGAGCTAGCTGCCATCTTTATGCCACTGGTACCGCGCGCTGTCCATGTACTGGCCGTGCGACAGTTGAACGGAACCAACCAGCAACCTCAAAACAGATTGCGCGTGCATGATGTCAGTCACTTTTCATAGACTTGTTCCCGATCCTTCCAATTATCTTTTGGCTTAAAAAATAACGAAAAATCGGCGCTAAATAATAATAATAGCAGAACATTTCGCGCTTACTATCAGGGATGTATTTCACAGGTTAGTAATTTATTTTGGCATGAACAAACTACATGTACTCACGCTTACTTTGCGTTAGTTAGAAAATGATGGAGGGACTGGGAACTCGTCTATGATTGATCACGATGTGCTGAATTAGTTCCTGCGCGCCGCATGCTATACAAAATACAAATGCGTAATAGAGGCCGAAACCAGTCTGCACACATATACGGGTATTATAAACATTCAGCGGGCATGTAATTATTCGCGTGCTTTGAGGAGCTGTACCTAGGGTGAAAAGTTTTGATATTTGCTTGACCGGGCGCTGGATTCGGATATTGTGTGGAACAAGCAAACGCTATAATTTAGTAAATACGCTGTATTCTGCTTGGCTATGCCAAAACAGAAGTGAAAATGAAACGTTTTCTGATTTCATCTAAATATGGTGATGCTGGGTCTGACAAGAATCTAAAAAAGAACTTCAGTTTTATTTCCACAGTCCATAAATAATACTATTTTATAAAGTTTGCGTTTGTTATTTTTAGGTTTGGGTTTGGCCGCACAGGACTACCAATTTCAAACATTGGGCTACCATTTTTCTCAGTGTGGTATAGTCCGGTGGACTGCCAGTTGAATAAAAAATTTGTCGAGCTCTGACTGTGCACTTATCACGTGTGTTTTCTATTTTTGTTATATTCCTGCTGTTTTGTTATGGTCAAACGACTATCATTGAGCCTTTCTCCTACGATGGAGGAATAATCATCGACGTCGTTTTTGCTAGTAAAAAGTAAAAACGTAAGTACTGGCATCCCTCCTCCTTGCAGCGGCCTAATGCTTTCTTCTTAAACAAGTGTGTGTGTGTTTACACGGGGGATGTGTCAGCGGGTTAGCGAGAGAGGACTTAAGACAACGGGAGATTAGGGATAACAATGACACCGAAGACTTGGGCCGGGTCCTCGGGAGAATTTCGTGTACAAACCTTATGGGAGCTGTTAAAGTTAAAGTACAAACAAAGGGAACAAAAGAAGGGTAAAATAAAAGTAGCCAGTTCGCTGCATCGGTTTTACGTGACATGTTCTATTGCCCATATGCGAATCTGACCAACTTATGATGAGCCTGTATTGGCTAATCATTGTTCCAACTTGGGCATCAGTAATTGGGTATCGGCATTTTTGGCCTACAAGACTGAACAAAATCTTAAAAAGGCAGTGGATTTTACATACATATTCATGGCTCAAATGGAGATCTTTTAAACTTAATTCGGCTTGTTGAAATTCCATATTATTACAAAACTTGAGGATATAATTTCCCAGAAAAAGGCACCTCAAAATATTTAACATGAAAAGCGTGCATTTCAGAAGAAAACTTAGCATTCATCAAAAATGTCAAAGCTCAGAAAAAGATTTAAAACTATATCTCAAGATTTTCAAGAAAAGATGGGAGGAAAAACTGTGAGAAAAACCAATGAGAAATAAATCATGAAAAATACAAAACTCAATTTATATATTAATAAATATGTTGTTCTCAGAGTCCAGAGAATCATTGACCTTTAAACTACACTGAAATGTTTGGATACCAAAACTGAATGCCTGCCTATATTGAGCACACCCCTTCCCCCCACAAATAATAATAATAATAATAACAATAATAATAATGTTTCAAAAATTAACCGCAGGTTCACACCCGGCTTTATTAATACTTATCCCCACTCAAAAAAATCTTTCAGGCAAAACTGCCAAACTTTAACTTGTTTCTGCCACAATCAAAGTACAAGGATGATCTAAAAACCTTCAATAAAATAAAAGGGAAACAATGGCAATTTACAGGTAAAAAACTCTTATGAAACTCAGTGCAGTTCATGTGCAAACCTTACTAAGAGGGAAAAACTCCAAGTTTCCCACCCGTGTAAGAGGATTAAGCCATCGTAAAGATACTGCACGGTCCTATGGGCCTCATTAAGTATGCAAATCCTCTGGCCGGTGTACATTCAGTAAAGTATTGATTTTAAGGACTATAGTGGATTAAGAACAAAGGACTCCTGCATATTCTAAGCATTCCTCCATGGTTAAGTTAACTTGTGTGGCTATTGGGGTAGGCCTACATGTATTCGAAACCCTGTTCTGGTTTGGAATGAACCCGCGAAGAGCGTTTCGAATGAAGACAACGAACACGCGACTGATGAACGGTGCTCGTGAACAACATGAGAACGGCAAGAACAAAGATGGCGGTCTTAAGGCATTACAGAGTTTGCGTTAATTTTTGGGAGCATTCATTCAGTCCAGCAGAAACAGTATAAGAAAATAACATTACACGTAGTGATCATAAATAGTGGGACTGCCAATTTTTATTGCTGTACGTTCCAGGATTTCAATTTGTTCGTATAAGATAATTGTCTTTCTTTTCATTTGGAGTATTAATACGGTGGCTGCCACCTTGAATTTTCGTCCAGAGGCCGGGCGCTCTACAGTTGGCTTTCGTAATCGGCAACAGGAGAACACTGTTCGCGGCCGAGTTACCGGAGAACGGGGTTTCGAAAACACCCAAATGTTTCTATATGTACAATGTGAAGATACAAGAATTAAAGACATCTTAAAGGGACACATTGCTTTGGATTTTGCGATTTGGGCTATATAAAACTAAACATGGATATGGTTGGGAAGCTTTTTTAAAAGTAGAATATAAACATTCATATAACTATCCCTTCAAATTGCGTGGTTTTTGTTTAATTTCGTGACAAATAACGGTCCGCCATTTTGTAGAACCAAATTTTTGACTCCACAAAATGGCGGACTGGGTTCACCAGTCGTATTTCCAGTCGCTGCTGGTTGAAGTACGTTCTGTTAATCCATTTTGATGTACTGTGTGGCACGGCGCGCGCACTGGCGATATGTGTCGCGAGGTAGAGAAAGGTACCTGGCGATCATCTTATAGGTTTACAAGGCCACTGGCTGCGGCGCCAGCCTAAAGACTCTCACAGCGTATTTTGCGCATTATTTAGACGGTGGAAATAAGTCTATGATTTGCGGGTCAGATGTCAGGAGTCAGAGGCCAATTTATTGTTTTGTAATCACTACTCACTAATTACAACACATTATACGTGTTTTTTTGCGTGAACAACTCTTATAAAAGATAAGGAACATTTCAAAACATCAAAATTTCATGACATTTGAAGGCAATGTGTCCCTTTAACAAGGAAGTGGATTTACTGACACATACTTATACATGGAAATCAAATGGAGTTGTTAAGCTTACTTCGGCATGTTAAAATTCCATATTATTACAAAACATGAGGATATAATTTCCCAGAAAAAGGAACCTCAAAATATTTAACATGAAAAGCGTGATTTTCAGAAAACACTTAGCATTCATCAACAATTTCAAAGCTCAGGAAAAGACTTAAAACTATATCCCAAGATTTTCAAGAAAAGAAGTTGGGAGGAAAAACTGTGAGAAAAACAAATGAGAAATAAATCATGAAAAATACAAAACTAAATTTATACATTAATAAATATGTTGTTCTCAGAGTCCAGAGAATCATTGACCTTTAAACTACACTTAAATTTTTGGATACCAAAATGCCTGCCTATATTGAGCACACCCCTTCCCCCCACAAATAATAATAATAACAATAATAATAATAATAATAATAATAATAATGTTTCAAAAATTTACCGCAGGTTCACACCCGGCTTTATTAATACTTATCCCCACTCAAAAAAATCTTTCAGGCAAAACTGCCAAACTGAAACTTGTTTCTGCCAGAATCAAAGTACAAGGATGATCTAAAAACCTTCAATAAAATAAAAGGGAAACAATGGCAATTTAAAGGTAAAAAAACAAACTCTTATGAAACTCAGTGCAGTTCATGTGCAAACAGAGGGGAAAACTCCCAGTTTCCCACCCGGCTTAAGCCATCGTAAAGATACTGCACGGTCCTATGGGCCTCATTAAGTATGCAAATCCTCTGGCCGGTGTACATTCAGTAAAGTATTGATTTTAAGGGCTATAGTGGATTAAGAACAAAGGACTCCTGCATATTCTAAGCATCCCTCCATGGTCTAAGTTAACTTGTGTGGCTATTGGGGTACATGTATTCGAAACCCTGTTCTGGTTTTGAATGAACCCGCGAAGAGCGTTTTGAATGAAGACAACGAACACGCGACTGATGAACGGTGCTCGTGAACAACATGACAACGGCAAGAACAAAGATGGCGTTTGCGTTAATTTTTGGGAGCATTCATTCAGTCCAGCAGGAACAGTATAAGAAAATAACATTACACGTAGTGATCATAAATAGTGGGACTGCCAATTTTTATTGCTGTACGTTCCAGGATTTCAATTTGTTCGTATAAGATAATTGTCTTTCTTTTCATTTGGAGTATTATAATACGGTGGCTGCCATCTTGAATTTTCGTCCAGAGGCCGGGCGCTCTACAGTTGGCTTTCGTAATCGGCAACCAGAGAACACTGTTCGCGGCCGAGTTACCAGAGAACGGGGTTTCGAAAACACCTAAATGTTTATATATGTACAATGTGAAGATACAAGAAAAGACATCTTAACAAGGAAGTGGATTTACTGACACATATACTTATACCATCCTCCATGCTTATACATGGAAATCAAATGGAGGTGTTAAGCTTAATTCGGCATGTTAAAATTCCATATTATTACAAAAAAGTGGAGGGAAAATTACTCAACTTTAATAATTTCCCAGAAAAAAAGGCACCTCGAAATGTTTAACATGAACAAAAGCTTCAGAAGAAAACTTAGCATTCATCAAAAATTTCAAAGTTCAGGAAAAGGCTTAAAACTATATATCTCAAGAAAGATGAGGAAAATCTCACAAATCAAAGAGGTAATAAAACAGGAAAAATTAACTAGATTTATACATTAATATGTTGTCCTCAGAGTCCAGAGAATCATTGACCTTTGAACTACACTAATATTTTTTTATACCAAAATGTCTGCCTATAGCACACGCCTGTAATAAGGTTTCGAAAATTAACCGCAGTATAGCACCATGCAGGTTCAACCTTTATTACTTAATCCCCACTCAAAACAAATCTTTGAGGCAAAACTGCCAAACTCAAACTTGTTTCTGCCACGATCAAAGGACAAGAATGATCTAATCCTGCAAATATAAAACAAGAGAAACGGACAATGTTAATTTAAAAGCAGTTATTATAAAACAAAACTCTTGTGAAACTCCAGTTCAATGTACAAAACCACTGAAAGCCAGGGCCTACTCCAAGTTTCCAACTGGGTGTATAAGGGATTAAGCCATCGTAAACTAAGATACTGCACAGTCCTACGGGCCTCATTAAATATGCAAATCCTCTGGCCCGCTGTACACTGTATTGATCCTAGGGGGCGAGAAGATTGAGAACAAAGGACCAAGGCATGGTTTACTTGGGTGTTATTCCTCCATGCTTTCAGAGCATTGATACACGCATGGTGCGTACGCGAAGTCGTTGTTATCCCGCTTGCCAGACTAAGCCTGAAAACAGACCTATGCTAGCTGTGCAAAATAAACATACGACACCAGACTATCAGTCTGGTTTCCGCCATGCAAGATATTAGGCGTTTTACAAATTTTCTGACCTTTGAAAAATGTCCTTGTAGAATGATTGGTCTTGTAGTGCATACCCTTATGTCACAATATCTAGTTGAGTGGGTTTTTCGGATAGATTCTTGCCAAACAGTTTTTTTGTACTAAGTACATCATGAAATTATCAAAAATTGTTGTTGGCATTTTTTTGGCGGCCATCTTGGTATAATGGCGGCCATCTTGAAATCTGATGTCAAAAAGCTTTATTTTGCTCAATAATTTGCTGTTCTTTTCCATATTTCTTTGTGAAAATAATTTTGTGTGTGCTCTGACAACTCTTTAATATATTAAATCAACAACTCATAACCGAAGAAAGTTTGAAAATATATCACATTGAACAACCAGCCTATATTAAATCAAGATCAAGTGCTGAAAAATATAAAAAAGCACGTGGCAGCAATTTTTGAGCTTGGTAGCCATCTTGAAGCATATTTTAATCAATGTAATGTGCATAATATTTGACTGAGATCATTGATCATAACAAAGTAATGAGGTAAAGAAATATAAAATATTTAGACAAATCTGATTTTTGGATGTTAAAACTACTAACATTTGCCGCCATTTTGAATTTGGCAGCCATCTTGGTAATGATATAGCAGCCATTTTGAATTCAGGAACCATCTTGGGTTATGAGTTGTTGATTTAATATATTAAAGAGTTGTCAGAGCTTTTTGACATCAGATTTCAAGATGGCCGCCAAAAAAATGCCAACAACAACTTTTTTGATAATCTAAGTAGAAAAAACTGTTTGGCAAGAATCTATCCGAAAAGCCCACTCAATTACACAAGGGTATGCACTATTGTTTGGGGTTGGGTATTTTATAGGAAATATCGTTCCACTGACCTGTTTCAAGTTTTGCGTTGTTAGATGGCGAAACAAAAAATGAGAGAAAAACGGCGTTCGTTTTACACCGTCGGCCGGATGATAGCCTTTATTCAAGACGCGCGTGTCTACTTCGACGCGTGACGCGCCCCGGATCATGCCAGCCATAGATATATTATAATTATAAAGACTAGCTGGGCAGCACGTACAGACGCGCATTCTGATCTGCCATTTGCAGCGCCATTTTTTAGCGCGTGGGGCGATACGTTTTTCAACATTAAAAATGGTTTCAAACTGCGTTGCTGCAGTTTGTCACAGCAATAAAAGACGACTGGGAAGCCCCATATCGTGCTGGGTATACTAAATCAGGCTACATTTGTTACAGAGGGCAATTTTCCCCAACAATAACTTTCCACTTTAGAGAGGTTTAGCAGCACGTATTATAAAGCCCGGTTCATACTTCATGCGAATACGTATGCGAAGCGAATTCGTTATGGTAACGGTGTGCGTCACAATGATACTTCAATTGTTGACGTCATGAAATTCGCTTCGCATGAAGTATGAACCGGGCTTTACGCGAACGTCAACGCGAGCGCGCCCGACATTTTTTGGAGCAGGCACAGTGGGCACTATAATTTCCAGCGAGGGCACACTGGGGCCACCACTTTCTACAAGGGAACAAAAATCATTTTGAAGTTATTGGACTTATAGTTACCAAACTAAAGGTATGTCGTAGATATGGCGCAGGGTTTTGAGTTTCTTGTGGGAAATTTTGGGGTGAAAAAAAGAGAACTCTGAAAAATATATATTTTTATTTAGTTATTTTTTTGTGGGGGGGGGGGGGTATCCCCCACTATTACCCCCCCCCCCCCCCCCCCCGGCTGGCTACGCCTATGCTTAATGCGATTCCCAGTTGCGGATAAAATCTCCATCCAAATTTGTGCTCGCCGAATACGTCTGTTTGCCAATAGACTTTACATTCAGTCTATAATTTACCACATTTCGTTCTACATACGTTCTTCAAGCACCAGTCCACACAAAAATTCACTACGGACTATAGAACAGTCTACCATGGAGGAATGAGTCTACGGAACATGCAGTCTACGGAACGTAATGAGAATTTAGTTGCGGGGTGGCCCGATTATGTAGACTATACAGGAATTCGCCGACGCCATTTTTACAGTGGTGCCGCGCTCGCGTGCAGGCTGCCCGCGTTCTTTAATTTGAGTCGCGTGCGCATTTTGGCAAGTTGTAAACACCCTGTTGGTCGAAGCTGCGTCGAGCGCGTGTTTTGGTCGCCGGATTCGTCTATAGACTAATCCGGCGACCAAAATTAGAAGCATTAACTGCGGTGGCGAGGCGCTCGCGTACGTGTTAGACGCGCGCGCTCGACGCAGCTTCGACCAACAGGGTGTTTACAACTTGCCAAAATGCGCACGCGACTCAAATTAAAGAACGCGGGCAGCCTGCACGCGGGCGCGGCACCACCGTAAAAATGGCTTCTCATTTTGTTCGGCTAATTCCTGTGTAACAAAATCCCCGCGCAATGTGTGAATTAAATCGTTGCACTTCTTGACAAATTCTTTACACGTCATGTGCTGACGAGCCGCGTTGCCGTCAAACAGTCAAAGGCCTACGAGATCGGCGCGGTAAGTATATCGTGCATCCTCGGGAGTTGGAGTTCAGTTGACTTTTGTTTACTTTTCGCATTCATTAACAAAAATCTGAGACGTTTGGTTTTTGCATTCTTTTGCAAAATCAGAAAGATAATCATTATAAATTTATTATACGTTTCATATAAGCCCGATTTAGAAAAAAAATGGGTTGTCCGTCGGACAAGAAACGAGCCCGACGCCCGATTTGGTTGTCCCCGGCATCGGGCGATAGTATTTCAAGTTGTCAACCCCCGTGTTTTACATGCATTTGGCAGTGGGTTAACGAATCTCCGGTATATCGATTTAGGCCTACACCAATTAGCACCCACTTTGTAATTACCCAAACTCAACATGTCTTTTTCTAAAAAAAGAAAAGAAAAGAAAATCCCTTGATAAGTTTAAAGCTAAGCCTTTCTAATCTCATTTTAGGTCACACTTACCTCGCGATGGTTCGGAAAACGGTCGTTAACCTTCAATGGAAACGTGTGTAGTGCTGTCCTACATACCAGTCGTTGCAGAACAAAAGATTGTTTATAGCACCTCCGCTAATCCGCCAACAATGGGCACGTGCGCGAGCGAAGTTTTCACGTATTTCAGTACGTGAAAGATATGCCTTAGCAACCGGCCGACCCGAAAAATACGTGATACTTTGACGAACGTGAAAAGTGAACTTATCACGTTTTTTATTACGTGAAAAAGGTTGCCCTTTGTTCACTTTTCACGTTTTTCGTTCCAACAAAAGGTTTTCACGTATTCGGGCCTCACAGTGATATAGCCATAGCATATATGCCAGAGCAGTCTATCGACAGGCAAACAAATCATCCTGGTCATTTTCCCTAATTAATAGGTAACATATAGTGGTCATAAGTGATTAGTGTATTGGCTTATCTGTGCACCTGACCACAAGGATGTGATATTGAATAATCCCTGCCAAAATCACATTCTAGCTCCAATATCACATCCACCAAAATCGTCTACAAACATGCGCTTGTAATGAACAATTTACTGTTGAGGAAAATCTATTATCGTGACTTCAAAAGACCCAGGAAAATGATCTTCCAAGATCTAGTTTCAGAGACTATCAATCAAATCAATATCATTAAATTGTTTTAACAGGCGTTTTCTACCTCTATGTGTCAACACTAATAATATTGCCCTACATGTAGCTACACATAACAGAACATGTACATGTAATCATAACGGTAAGCATGGTCTGGCTACAGACAAACTAATTATCTTGGCCACTGTTGACCCATAATTAATTGGTAAACATTGTTAGTCAGGGATTATTATCTTGGCTTTATGGCTGTGCGCCTGACCACAAGGATGTGATATTGAATAATAGAGCTGTCAATCCCCTTTGATAGATGTGATCTTGGACTAGTGGGCAACCAGGATGTGATATTGGGGTTTATGACTTAATCCTGGATATGATTTTAAAGCATTGTAAAGAGGTGTGAAAACACGATGTGATTTTGGCAAGGGCCAAGACACTGGATGTGATTTTGGTTAAGTGGCCAGACAGTGGATGTGATTTTGGCAAGGTGCTAACACAGGATGTGATCTTGGACTTTAACGACATAATCATGGATGTGATTTCTGGCTCGGATGTGTTTTTTGATAATCCCTGCCAAAATCACATTCCAGCTCCAATATCACATCCACTAAAACCACCTTTCCATTTTTGTAGAGAAATCACATCCAGGCCATTCACAGTGATAAGAGGATGCTGTCTAGCCCCCTAAATTTAAACACGGATGCGCTGCCGATCCGAGTGCCCTTTCCTACCCTGAATCAAAAAATACCATGCTACACGCCACTGTGAGCGCAATGACGGGCAAACAAAACCCTGGTTATGTGCCAGAAAGAACAGCAAGAATTGGCTCAGTTGTTTCTTATCCACTTATTTCTTTGGCAATTATAACTTTGCAAGAATTACGCGTGATGATGTAGTACTCAAATCCCCAAACCAATTAACCAAAGATAAACAAAAGAACCAACTCTTGATTAGTTTGTGTTCTTTATACGACGACCGCCAAAACGCACTCCAATTGGTAAATCCACCGCCCAAGTTTGTCATACAATCATGCACCGCGCGCCCAGCCAGCAATATGAATATTCAACATAAACGTCACGGTTGGACGATACTGTAACGAAACAGGGGTAGACTGATATCAAGACTAGCTGATGACGTATGTGTTCCCGCCCGGTACATCCGGTGTATGAATAATGCATGGCGCGCAGCGACCAATCAGCATCGCGTATTGTGCTAGGTCTGGGCGTTTGCCGCGGGGCCATAGTCAGTTCCAAAGATGGTGGCGAGGCAGTAAGAACTACGTTCAGGTGCTGTCGCCGAACTCGCAAGAACGGTCTCGCGTCAAGATTGTGACGCTATAGCCGGACGAATATTCCGGGTGTGGTCGCTGGATTGTGCGGGATCGTTTGGGCAGTACCGTAGGGCTGCAGTGCGGTCGAGGGTACGACCGGTGAGTTACTGGAGTAGCGGGTTATTTAGGATTGGGGATAGATTATAGCTGGGACCTGGGCTATATTGTAGAACCTGTGAGGTATACCTTAAGCTTGTTGTTATTGAGCTGAGCTGGGTTGAGGTATACGATACTTAGTGAGGATTAATTTGTGCATATTTAATTAAGTCTACCTCCTTACTTTTCTTTAAGAGTTTTTATCATCTTGCCTTACTGTGTATTCCTCATAGAAATTATAATTGTATTAACTGTTAGAGGTGTATGCCCCATAACATTTATATTGTATAAGCTCAAACCGCCTAACGGTGCGAGGATTATATTGCATAAGTTCATACCGCCTAACGGTGTGAGGATTATATTTTATTGTATAAGTTCATCTAAAGTGCACTATTTAAGTGGTGTGCTCAAACACGTGAGGTTTATTTGAGTGAGGGTTATCACCATCGAGAATTATTGTGTAACTTATTGATTGATAATTATTGTTGATTGCTGTTCAGGAAAGAAATAAGACCAATTATTCATCGTCTTTGGAAATACTTGTCACTGTGAGGTTTATTTGTCACTGTGAGGTTTATTAGGACCTATTGGATTTCTTTATTACATTAGGATAATTACTCAATCACAAACGGTGGTATATTTCCACCAAAACGAACAGCCCCTAGGCTTAGTCCACCGTTCGTTTATTGTCCCCCCTTGCGTCTGGGTAGCCGCTCACTCGTTCGTAAGGCTATAAATATTTTTGTGGGATAACAGGTGTTGGTTGGAGCCCTGGGAATAAAGAACAGTCCCCTTAGGTTTTCCCCAGCCCCTGGGTAGCGCGCCACAAATGGTGTCAGAAGTGGGATGTTTGTGATTGTTTAGTGTAAATTTTTGAACTTGTAATAAAGAGAAATAAATTGTGTTTAATTGTTGTTTGTGAGTGCACCTCAGTGAGGTACACTGTGAGGATTATTGGTAGCGAGGGTAACGGGTTATGCTGACCTGGGTCGTTACTGGTTTGGGAATTGCGTTGTTTGTTGTATTGTTGATTGGTGGGTGGATCCTACCGAGGATTCGAGCGGAGTTGCGAATTTTGCGACGTACTGCAAGACAGCAACTGCCGATCCTGTGAGGATTCACCGTGTGGTAGTCGGTACGCAGGGTTTAGTCGATTCTGGAGGCTTGGGACAGGTGGTTCCACAGCCTGAATTTGCTTGTGAGGTACCGCTATCGTCGAGTGGCCAGTGGCCGAGTACTGAGTTTCCTAGTCAGGAGGAAACGTCAGTATGAGTGAGGACAGAGATGTCACCTCGGTGGAGGTTGACAAGGGCTCTGTCTGTGATGAGCTGAACCGCTCGAGAATGGAGGTTCAGTGGTTGGAGTGGGAGAGGGCTCGTCTTTCTTCGGAGTTAGAGGCTGTCAAGAAGGGAGCACAGCCAAAAAGTGTGCATGAGGGTACCCCTAAGAGTAGGGATACACCTTGGGTTGTGGTAGACCCAGAGATTGGGTGGAAGTTGCCCGAGGATACCTCAGGGTATGCCTCATTGAAGGCGAGGGAGCGTTCCAGTGTTGGCACGTCACCTGATTTGGTTTCGAGGGGAGCAAGGCACGTGGAGAGTACACCTGTGAGGTTTATTCCCATGCGTAGTCCTCATACCAATCCCTTCGATGACCGTGAGGATGATTGTGCTAAAAAGGAGCGAGGTTTACACAGTGACTTGTTGAGTTTTGCAACTCGACCTGTTGCGGGGAGATCCAACGAGGTTGTTGGTGAGGTTGACTCGTCTGGAGTGGGCCCATGGCCACTGGAAAGGGAGTCGCGGTTGGTGGGTAATGAGGTGTGCGGTAAACCTCACGGTGGTAAGCCTCACAGGCCTACAATTACCCCCGACCGATACAATGGTAAGGTTCTTTGGAACGATTATTACCGCCACTTTGAGGCGTGTAAGCAGGTGAATCAGTGGAGTGAGGAGCAAGCAACCGAGTTTTTGGCTGCTAGTCTCCAGGGCGAGGCACTCCGGATTCTTGGTGATGGATCGAAGAAGTTCATTTATAGTGAGCTTGTGGCGGGGTTGTCTAAGAGATTCGGTCCTGGTCGACAGGCCGAAAATTATTTGGTAGAGTTGAGGCACCGACGTCAGGGGCCTCAGGAAACTCTACAGGAGCTGGGCCAGGCAATCCGTGACTTAACGTTGAAGGCCTACCCAGAAATCCCCGAAGAGGCGCGGGAGCGCTTGGGGAAGAACCACTTTGTCGATGCGGTGACGAGTCAGGTTGTAAGGGAAGGCGTATATCGTGATCGTCCAAAGACTTTGGACGAAGCGATATGTGCTGCCCTGGAGACAGAGAACTTTGAAAAGGTGGAGAGTGTGAGAAGGGCTGAGAGTAAACCCACGAGGTTCACTAGGGCAGTCGATTCTGACACAGAGAGGCGTCTTCTAAATTTAGAAGAAAGTGCCAGTCATCAGTCAAAGAAAATAGACCAAGTGGTTGAGCTGCTGACAGGATTCACTAAGCAAGGTCTAGCTTCGGGCGAGACGCCACAGGAAAAGTTTTCTCAGAGGCAGTCACCGAAGCCTGAAAGGGAAACGCCTGGTGCGTTGAAATGTTTCCGGTGTGGTGAGGTTGGTCATTTCGCACGGGAATGTACCAAACCTCGTAAGGGGAGATGGATGCAGGGAAACGCCAGCCAGCCGACCGGTGGGCCCGCGGGCAGGCTGGGCAATTCCGAGGGTCTAAGCAAGGACGAGAGTCGGGGACAAACAAAGCCAGTACGAGGCGAGGATCAGAAGGCAGAGAGCCACTAGGCACTCAGCCATTGGTCGGTACTCGGCCTAGGCACGGGCTGTTTGTCAACGGAGTTGTTAGGGGAGCAAGGTGCAGGTTCTTGGTTGATTCGGGGTCGACGGACACTTTGGTTAGCAGTCGGGTCTACCACCGGATGGCCAAAGAGCAGAGGCCGGTACTGGAAGCGGAGGAGTCCAACATTCAGCAGGTTGATGGGAGTCCACTGGCTGTGATGGGCGTTGCATCAGTCGAAATTCAACTGGGTAGGACGGTGCATCCAGTTCGTGCAGTTTTTGCTGATGTCAAGTATGACGGCATATTAGGCATGGATTTCTTGTTACCTACTGGCGGTAACTTGGATTTCCGTAGCCTTGAGTTGAGATTAAATGGGGAACGGGTGAAGTGCATGAGTGGTGCTGGTGAGCCGTTCGTTGGAAGAGTGCTGGTGGCCGAAACTACCGAGATTCCGGCGGGCCATGAGGCTGTTGTGCCTGGTACTGTGACCAGTATCGCCGAGGCATGGGGACAGCCGGCAATCATTGAGCCTGTGGAAGGTGGGGGCGAGTTGGCTCAGCGAGGGTTACTTCTAGCCCGGTCGCTGGTTGAGCCACAGGCCGAGACTCTTCCGCTGCGGATTTTTAATCCGAATAGGGAGAAACGGGTTGTTCAGAGGGGAACAAATGTGGGCACCATTGCGACAGTTGAGGTTGATTCTAAGGTTGTGCCGGGTCAGAGTTTTGTAGGTGAGGTTTATGGAAACCTCCCGAGTCACCTACATGATCTATATGACCGGAGTACGGTCAACCTCAGTGAGGAGTATCACGAGGAGGTAAAGGCTTGTTTGATGGAATTCCAGGATGTATTTTCTTCTGGTGAGGGTGACATAGGGCGGACTGACGTGGTAAAGCACCACATCAGTACTGGTGATGCGAGGCCTATCAAGGAGAGGCCCCGGCGCCATCCCCTGTGTAATCAGGAAGAGATTATGAGGCAGGTTGGAGATTTGCAGAAGCGAGGGGTTATCGAGCCATCCGATAGTCCCTGGGCTGCAAATGTTGTGCTAGTCCGGAAGAAGGATGGGACTAAGCGATTTTGTGTCGACTATCGAGGTCTGAATGGGGTAACAATCAAAGATGCTTACCCTGTCCCTCGTATCGACGAGACACTCGATGCGTTGACGGGCGCTGAGTGGTTTTCCACTCTCGATTTGGCGTCCGGGTATTGGCAGGTCGCCCTCGATGAGGACGCCAGCCAGAAATCAACCTTTGTGGTGCGGAACGGTTTATACAGGTGGCGCTGCATGCCCTTTGGTCTTTGCAACGCCCCTGCGACGTTTGAAAGGTTGATGGAGAGAGTGATGGCAGGTCTTCAGTGGGACATCCTGCTGATATACCTGGACGATGTCATTGTGTTTGGCAGGACCGTGAGAGAGGAGATTGAGCGACTGCGAGTCGTTCTCTCCAGGTTGAGGCAAGCTGGATTGAAGTTGAAGCCCAGCAAATGCTTCTTATTTCAGAGGTCGGTGGGCTATTTGGGACATATTGTGTCGTCTGAGGGTGTGGCTACCGATCCTGAAAAGGTTCGGGCCGTGGCCAAGTGGCCAACACCTAAGTGTGTCAAGGAAGTTCGAAGTTTTTTAGGCCTCGCTTCCTATTACCGGAGGTTTATCAGGGGATTTGCCGAGGTGGCGTCGCCCCTGCATGCGCTGACTGAAAAGTCAAGGGAGTTTCACTGGTCGGATGCCTGCCAACAGGCATTTGAAGAGTTGAAGCAGAGGATGCAGACGGCACCGGTGTTGGCATATCCCATTCCTGATAGCGACTACATCTTAGATACAGATGCTAGTGGAGATGGGATTGGGGCTGTTTTGTCTCAGATCCATAACGGGGAAGAGAAGGTCCTCGCCTTTGCGAGCCGTAAACTCAGCAAGGCAGAGAGGAACTATTGTGTTACTCGGAGGGAACTGCTGGCGGTAGTTGTCTTCCTCAAGAAGTTTAGGCAGTACCTGTATGGTCAGAAGGTTCTACTTCGAACCGATCACGCTGCTCTCCGGTGGTTGCTTAATTTTAAGGACCCCGAGGGACAGCTTGCAAGGTGGCTGGAAGTGATCAGCGAGTATGATGTAACGATTCAACACAGACCTGGGCGGAAGCATGGAAATGCTGACGGGTTGTCCCGGAAGGCCTGTAAGCAATGTGGTCAGGCCGACGTTGATGAAGCATCAAAAGCAGTTGTGGCATCGGATGAAGCCAAGGTGACAACGACCAGTGAGGTTGGCGAGGGTCGCCATGAGGTTGACTCTGGCTTGCCGAGTCCTGAGGCGATTGTGAGGGGCATCTTTGCCCAACCACACTTGCCTAGGACTGCAGTCAGAGAGGCTCAACTTGGTGACGGGAGTATGAGTTGGATTGTTAGGACAAGAGAGGAGTCAGGCAGCCGCCCCAGCTGGGAGACCGTGTCAGCCGCTTCCTCGGCGCACAAGACCCTCTGGTCCTTATGGGATCAATTGGAGGTGCGGGACGGTGTCCTTTATAGGAGCTGGGAGTCTGACGATGGAAAATCTGTGAGGTGGCGTCTGGTACTACCTGAGAAATTGAGAGAAGTAGTGCTTAAGGAGCTGCATGGTGGCCGGACTAGTGGCCACCTAGGTGTCAAGAAGACGTTGGCCAAAGTCAAGTTGCGGTACTATTGGCCGGGAATGACCGCAGATGTGAGGTCATTCATAAGATGTTGCGAGTTGTGTGGGAGGAGGAAATCTCCGCCGAAGAGGAGAGTTTCCCCGCTCCAACAGTATTTGGTGGGGGAGCCCATGGAGAGAGTGGCTGTAGACTTGCTGGGGCCACTGCCCCGGAGTGACAGTGGCAACGTCTGGATCATGGTAGTGGGTGACTACTGTTCCAAATGGATGGAGGCGTATGCCCTGCCTGATGCTAAGGCGGAGACAGTGGCGGACAAGTTGGTCACGGAGTTTGTCTGTCGGTTTGGCATCCCCTTGGAATTGCATTCCGATCAGGGGACAAACTTTGAGTCGGCAGTGTTTGGCGGAATGTGTAAGGTCCTAGGGATTTCCAAGACGAGGACCACAGCGTATAACCCGAAGTCCGATGGAATGGTTGAACGTTTCAACAAGACATTGGTCAACATGGTTGCTGTGATGATTGAACCGAGGAGGAGACAGCGTGACTGGGATGAGTGCTTACCGTACGCATGTTTTGCTTACCGGTGTACTCCCCAAGAGTCAACTGGCGAGTCTCCAAACATGATGATGCTTGGGAGGGAGACCAGGCTTCCGGTTGACTTGCTAATTGAGGGTCCTACGGTAGAGGACACAACAGCGACAGATTTCGCTCAGAGGTTACGGCAGAATCTACAAAAGGCACATGGCAAGGCCAGGGAGTGCCTGAGGCAGAGTGCCAGGAACCAGAAGCGGAACTACGATCGTAGGGTGCATGGCGAAGGCCTAAAGCAAGGCCAGTTCGCCTGGTTGTACAACAAGACAAGGAAGAAGGGGAGATCTCAGAAGCTCGAACTTCGATGGGAAGGACCATATCAGGTCGTCAAGAGGCTTTCTGATGTGACCTACCGGATTCAGTTGAAGCCTGGAAGTAGGGCTTTTGTAGTTCACAGCGACCGACTGAAGCCATACACCGGCGAGACTTTGAAGGCATGGGGGTACAAGCCCACGATGGTGGAGGAACCCTTGGCTGAGGAGCAAGATGAAGTTCCTGAGACCACACCTAGTAGTCTAATTGTAGAGTTAGATGTAGGGCCAGAAATTGAGCCAGAGCCTGTGGAAGCTCCGGTTGGTGGTCACAGTATTGTAAAGGAACCCGAAGTAGTGAGTAGTTCTAGGGAAACTCCTAAGAGGTATCCTCAGAGGGAGCGAAGGCTCCCAGCTAGGTATCGGGATTAGGTTAGTCGGTTCACGGAAATGTTACTAACCAAATTTGTTTTGTTGTTGTTGGTTTGCCAGGTTGATCGATGGCTATCCATTGTTTCCAGTGTCAGGCGTCATTTTCGGCTAAGCAAGGCCTCTGGAGGCATCGGAAACTGATGCACGGTCCTCCCCTGTTCTTATGTTGCAGTCACTGCAATTATCGTGATAAGAGGAGGGACAACCTGCGCAGACACTACCGTGTCTGCCATCCGACCGACAAGGATGGGTACCGCGAAGTGGAGAAGACGGTCGTCAATCACCAAAGGGGCATCACGATGCCAGCCTCCATCGACCGGGGGTTGCTGTCCGGAAGATGGGGACTCGAGCCTGACTCTGAGGCACCAGCGCCAGCAGCGACGGTGAGTAGAGCCCCGGAGAGCCCGTCTGGGGATATCTCCTTTTCGCCCATACGGATCTCGCCGTTGAGAGGAATCTCGCCGGTGAGGAGAAGCCCGTCTCCAACACGCCTGGGCGGGAAGCCGCTCTCTTTCATCCGTCTGATGGCTGGGGGACCAGATGATGCCCCAGAGATGTTTCCGCAGAGTCCTGAACCGCCTTCTCATGGAGATGATCTGCCGACTGAAGAGGTACCGCCTCCGACCGAAGACATGCCTCGTCCACATGAAGATGGACTACCTCGGCCGAAGAGGATGAAGATGGCCATCATCACGGAAAAGATCTTCCGCACCACCTTCATCGATGGAGCCTTGGTGAGAGAAGAGGAAACTCGTCAGAAGTTCTGCAAACCCGTGGATGCGGATGATTACTTCATCAACCAGTAGGGTCGACAAGCCGTCTGCATATATATGAATTACTTCTAATCAACCTTCATGCTGAAATCATTTGTACATAAAGGAAATTATTTAGTAACATTGTGATTCCACAAAAAGAAATCATATATTTTTCTAGCTATTTAAAGGTTTATAAACATTTATAGTTAAAGTTTACAGTTTCCTATATTTTGTTTTAAAAAGGAGAAGAGTGAGAAAAGCCAAAGACCTCGATTTTGTGTGTGTGTGTGTGTGTGCTAAAATTGTGTGACTAGAATATTGTGGCAATTTTATAAATGTGTATAAATTCATCTTGATGCGGGTAATATAAACCTCACTGTCGGTTTTAAGTGCTACAATTGCAGACATTTGAGACGCCTCTCTGGTGGTAATTGAGCCGTGAGGTGAAGTAGACCTCATACATGTGAGGGTGATTATAATGTATAAATTTAAATCATCAAGTGCCTTGGAATACCTGAGGTTTATGGTGAACCCCACATGGAAATAGTAGTGTGAGTAAACCTCACACAACAATTTATGATTGTATAGATTTAGAATACGCCCCTGTTTCTCAAAATTCTTAATTAAGCTATTTGGTCCGGGACGAACCAAGCTTAGCTGGGGCCTGTGTAACGAAACAGGGGTAGACTGATATCAAGACTAGCTGATGACGTATGTGTTCCCGCCCGGTACATCCGGTGTATGAATAATGCATGGCGCGCAGCGACCAATCAGCATCGCGTATTGTGCTAGGTCTGGGCGTTTGCCGCGGGGCCATAGTCAGTTCCAAAGATGGTGGCGAGGCAGTAAGAACTACGTTCAGGTGCTGTCGCCGAACTCGCAAGAACGGTCTCGCGTCAAGATTGTGACGCTATAGCCGGACGAATATTCCGGGTGTGGTCGCTGGATTGTGCGGGATCGTTTGGGCAGTACCGTAGGGCTGCAGTGCGGTCGAGGGTACGACCGGTGAGTTACTGGAGTAGCGGGTTATTTAGGATTGGGGATAGATTATAGCTGGGACCTGGGCTATATTGTAGAACCTGTGAGGTATACCTTAAGCTTGTTGTTATTGAGCTGAGCTGGGTTGAGGTATACGATACTTAGTGAGGATTAATTTGTGCATATTTAATTAAGTCTACCTCCTTACTTTTCTTTAAGAGTTTTTATCATCTTGCCTTACTGTGTATTCCTCATAGAAATTATAATTGTATTAACTGTTAGAGGTGTATGCCCCATAACATTTATATTGTATAAGCTCAAACCGCCTAACGGTGTGAGGATTATATTGCATAAGTTCATACCGCCTAACGGTGTGAGGATTATATTTTATTGTATAAGTTCATCTAAAGTGCACTATTTAAGTGGTGTGCTCAAACACGTGAGGTTTATTTGAGTGAGGGTTATCATCTTTGGAAATACTTGTCACTGTGAGGTTTATTTGTCACTGTGAGGTTTATTAGGACCTATTGGATTTCTTTATTACATTAGGATAATTACTCAATCACAAACGGTGGTATATTTCCACCAAAACGAACAGCCCCTAGGCTTAGTCCACCGTTCGTTTATTGTCCCCCCTTGCGTCTGGGTAGCCGCTCACTCGTTCGTAAGGCTATAAATATTTTTGTGGGATAACAGGTGTTGGTTGGAGCCCTGGGAATAAAGAACAGTCCCCTTAGGTTTTCCCCAGCCCCTGGGTAGCGCGCCACAATACCATTAAATCATACAACAGGGGTAGAGGTACAGCACCTCTTATTACATCGCATTTTGCGCAACCAAAAAAGCAGCTTGGGCATTGATAGATTTCCGTCATATTTCGCAGTATTCAAGATCAATATATCAACTACATTTTATAACACTTTAAAAACACTAACTACCGCGTGTTCGGTGAGTAATTTAACAGTATTTTCATGCTTGATTTTTAACCCAATTATTATTTATCACAGTAAATTGGCGAGTCCCAAGAATTTACATACAATGCTTCAGACAAACATGTTCTACATTACTGACAAAAAAGTTTCCCCCAAAATCTGCAAATAAACATCAGACACCTTTATGGAGCCGCACAAAGTTATATCAGCAGCCGCGCCACACATACCAGGGGCCTATTTCACTAAACTTGACTTAGTGAAACAGGACTGCCCTTCAGACGTGACTTAACCAAGTCTTGTTTACATTTCTGTCTCACTAAACCGTTCTTCACTAAGACGTGTTTAAGTCGCGTAGTGAAATATTTTTATATACGTGAACGAGCCTGGGTCAACTTTTGACCTTCGTGAAAGTTTTCAACTTTCTTGGCGGCACAAACAAACTTGTCGTACGGAAGATAGCATATCGCCAATAACCAAATTACATCATCGGGAAAGAAAATGTCAAAGGTACATGTATAGTACCAAAGTATTTTATATAGATAAATTTAAGATAGGAATTAGACAATGATGATGAGTTTTATGAGCAACAAACCTGCCTCCCTTCGGGCTACCTGTGGCCTAGGCGTATATAATCACTACACTAGGCTACTGTAAGTTTGTGTACGTACTAGGTCTATATAGTAAGCTACAACTTGGACAAAACTCTTGGGACACCTCAACAGTAGACCACCACCCCCCTTCCCCCGGTCAGTGTTGATGTCCGTTGTTAGGGAATTTGGCGGCAATAACAATTTTTCTGCGCAAGAGTTTCCTCAATTGTCGACTTTTAACCACACCGAACCAACAATGATTGGGGGTGGGGGGTGTCCCAACTAGTTTTGTCCAGGATTGTCTGAGTTTTGGCCTAGGATGTCTAAGTCAGGGAGAATTTTCGCACGTACTTCTTTATTTCCATTTTCGAGGTTGGGTTTAGCATATATACATATCCATGCACCTCCAGGTTTTTCTTGTGCCCATGCAATATATCCGTTATCCTTTCTGTAAGAATAAACACTAATTATACTGTTTCAAGTTCCCTGTCCCAAGTATACCATTTTAATTTCGACACAAAAGAAGCATAGATATGTCGATTTCTCAAGTTTATATGTATGGCTGTGACTGCTTCTCTTGTGAGATATGTGTCCATTTCTTCAGATCAGATGACCAAACAATTGCGAAGTTAAAGCGCCCTCTACTGACATACATGTGCTCAACGATTCACCATAGCGATACATAAAAGACTCTTTCTTCTTGTATAACTTTGTTGGTATGGATCATCGTTGGACTTCATGTCCACAATATGTAAATGAGTGAATAAAAAATGTTAGGAGCCTCTGCGTATTATTCCTGTACTTTTGTATACTGCCAGGCAGCGGGCTGCATGGCTAATATAGGTTTTGTCTCAGATTGACATGGAAAATAGTATGGTGAATCGATGGCAACCGTACGCGAACACTCCACGTTATGACAGTTGTGTCTGTTTTGGTGCAGATCGCATGTAAACAAAATGAAATCGTTACTTTAATGAACTGTTTAGCTGAGAGGCTTTTAAAAAGAACTTCTTGAATTGAAGACGTGATTGACTGAAACGGCATCTATTTTTACGGCTTTGTTTCTGGCTTTAAACAATTAATATTATATATAAACAGCCACATAGTAAAGACTATGAGTGACGGAAACTGGTTATCCCCAATCTACATTTGTATACGACAACAAAGTGTGAAACATATGACAAGGCCCCTAGGCAGTGGAAAAAGTTTGTGAAATGGGAATACGAAAACGTCCAGCCCAGCCCCTCCCCCCCTCCCCCCCTCCCCCCCCCTCCCCCCCCTCCCCCCCCCCCCTTTGCAGGATTGAGGTTACTAGGGGTTTTTGCCCCTGCAGGAATATGGAGGATCCAGGTTATCAGGCTCAATGTGATACATGAGGATTTTGGAGGATTGAGGTTACTACATGTAGGGGTATGCAAAAAAACCCTGGAGGATTTTGGAGGATTCGTGCTATGGTCCCCATAAGAGGATTTTGGAGGATTCAGGTTATATGGAGTTTTAACACTTTGAAATCAGAGGATGTTGGAGGATTCAGGTTACATGGGGGGAAAATGATGTAGGGAGTTAGGGTTAAATAAATAATTATGCAACTTACTATACGTACTAACTAAAAGACACTCAATGCTACAAGAAAACACTTTTTGTTATGGTTGCCAGTGTCCAAATAGCTCAGAAACAGCAAGAACAAAAAACATGCATGTGTGGACGTACATTGTAACACTAGTATATGTAACAGTGGACACAGTGTCCATGTTGTACGTCCACACTCAAGTCTGTTCTTGCTGTCTCTGCTATATTTGGACACTGACTACCATAAAAAAGGTGTTCTTGTGTTGCATAGTACATCTTTTAATTAGTACACATGGTGAAATCGGAATTTCCCATATTTATATTTAAAGTGTTGAAAAAACACAAAAATGGAAATATGGACGTGTCCAATGTTATGTCAAACTGGTTCCGTCAAACTGACACATTTTTTTATCATATTTTTGGTAAAATATAATTTACATAATTTAAAACTTTCTAAAATATTGCCCACCCAAAGACTGATGTTACATGAAATAACTGAACCAAATGTAACAGTACTTTTAAAGATATGGATAAATGTCACACACTGTGTCCCAACCTACATGTACATGTAACTTGAAAATTCCAGCTCTAGGCTCATTCGCCGTTTCCCACTGGGCATTTTACCCGATATTACCCGGGTTGTAACGAGTAATAACGGGAGTTATTACCGGGTAATATCAAACCCATGGGTAATAACGGGGAAATAGTAGACCAATATTTCCCTGTTACAGCCCAATATTACCCCATTTACCCGATATTACCAGGGAGAATGTAACCGATATTTCCGGCATTGCCATGTTATTACCACCCGATATAAAACGAAAAAAATCACTCAGTTATTGGAAATTTGGTGTAAGTAATCACGAATTTACAGAAATGGGAACCAGACTAAATACACGTGATCTATTATACATGTACATTACTCTAGATATCAATTATACAAATGCTACAGTAATTTACTAAACACTACACACTAAATAATGTCGCGCTTTAGCTTTATATTCAGCCTTATCCTGCCATCATGAAGTCACGGTTTCCGATGAAAAATTTCAATATTTGAATACCAAAGAAGATGTAATGCGATTCTTCACCTCTGTTTACAAAAAGTCTAAATTCCTATGTGGAATTGCTTAAATAATGAAATATTTTAGTCAGGAAATCGTGTTTTTGGACGAAACACTGCAATATTAACATGACTTGTTCAAACCTTTTACCATTACCCATATTACCTCTCATTACCCTGTTGTAACTGGGTAAAATGTCGGTTTCAACAGGGTAATAACAGTAATATTTGGACTTGAAAATGTTGCTGGTAATTTTACTGTTATTACTCTAGTTCCCAATGTTATAACCAATTCAAATCTTTCGCCATTACCCATATTACCTCTCATTACCCTGTTTTAACTGCATGATGGTAATGTCGGTTTCAACAGGGTAATAACAGTAATATTTGGACTTGCAAATTTTGCTGGTAATTTTACTGTTATTACTCAAGTTCTCAATGTTATAACCAATTCAAATCTTTCACCATTACCCATATTACCTCTCATTACCCTGTTGTAACTGGGTAAAATGTCGGTTTCAACAGGGTAATAACAGTAATATTTGGACTTGGAAATTTTGCTGGTAATTTTACTGTTATTACTCTAGTTCCCAATGTTATAACCAATTCAAATCTTTCACCATTACCCATATTACCTCTCATTACCCTGTTGTAACTGGGTAAAATGTCGGTTTCAACAGGGTAATAACAGTAATATTTGGACTTGCAAATTGTGGTACGAGGTGCACCATTTTCCAATTGTTTTCCTCATAAGAAACAGATCCTGTCGGCCTCGAGGATCATTTATATCTAATTCTTATCCTGAAATACCAAAGGAATTTATAACACTTTCATTATCACACAGGTAATATCATTTGGGTAATAACACAGTAATATTGGTAATATTTAGTCTTAGTCAAATTTTGGGGTGATATTACCGGTAATATCGGTAATCGGTAACAAATTGCCCAGTGGGTTAGAGCTGGAAACACTCGTATTGGGTTTTCAGCAGTGTGTTGTTTTTGTTGGCCGATATGATCCAATATCTTCCGTTTCCCTGAATTATCAACCAAACACTCACCTTACCGGCAGAGTAGTAATTCATGCAGCTTGTGATCCCCTCAAAATGAGAATATGCTCAAGTTAAACCCGAAAAAAAGGTGAATTTTTTGTGCAAGTTCGGTGCATGCACAAACCAGCTGTGTAAAAAGTAATGGAGTGGATTTTTGAACATGAACGATGTTTTCCAATCGATTATCGGCCAGCGGCACTGCACGCGCCTCGGGGCGCGATCTACAACGGCTGTTTGCTGATCGCTGTCAGTATTTCAGCACACAGCCGTTAAATATCGAGCCCCGAGGCGCGCGCAGTGCCACCGGCCGATAATCGATCGAAAAACATCGTTCATGTAGCTTTAAAATTCCAGCTCTAGGCTCATGACATGTGAGATTCGCCGTTTAGAGCTGAAAACACTCTAAACGGCGAATCTCCCATGTCATGAGCTTAACGTTAGAGCTGGAATTTTCAAGCTACGTTCATGTTCAAAAATCCGCTCCATAATTACTTTGTACACAGCTGGTTTGTCATGTTTGTGCATGCACCAAAGTTGCACGAAAAATTCACTTTTTTTCAGGTTTAACTTTAGCATATTCTGATTTTCAGGGGATCACAAGCTGCATGAATTACTACTCTGCCGGTAAGGTGAGTGTTTAGTTGATATATTTAGGGAAACGGAAGATATCGGATCATATCGGCAACAAAAACCACACACCGCTGAAAACCCAATACACAAGTGTTTCCAGCTCTAAACGGCGAATCTCCCATCCCATTCTCGTGTTTACGAGATGGTTGCACCAATGCGCACGCGCACAGGTCTTCAAGCAAGTCGTGAACTCGAGAAGAAAATCCCGCCTCCAGTTCACCACTGCGAGTTACCAGACTTTTGTGAACTCGTGAACACGGAAAACACGACGTGATTGGAACGCAGCATGCAATAGACCTTATCGCAAATACCGCCTGGATGAGACGTCACAATGGTTACTAGGGATTTTGGAAAGAAACGCGCACTAAAATCGCTCCCATTTCCTTCCCACAATCCCTTGTGACCATGTACTTCCAAAAATGTAAGGCTAGAGCCTTACATTTTTGGAAGTAGTGACCATGGTGACATTTCAACCAGGCGGTATTTGCGAAATGGTGTATGAATGAGCCTGCCTAACCCTAACGTTAGTTAGTTCTAACCAGTGGCGGATCTACGGGGGGGGGGGGTTTTGGGGGTTTAAACCCCCCCTTGATCTGAGAAAAAAAAAGAAAAAAAACATTGTCGGGTGTCGAAAATTTGACACGCTGGGGTGTGTAGGCCAATCACCTCAGGTAAAACCCCCCCCCTTAGTTAAAACTTAGATCCGCCCCTGCTAACCATGTTCTAACTAACTGTTGTTAGAGCCTGCCCTCTAACGTTAACGTTCATGACGTTAGACTAGAGCTGGAATTTTCAAGCTAGTCCCAACCTGGTGGAATGACCCAAATACCGCTTAAGCTTAACTGTACATGACTAATTGGGGGCATGCGGGGACACCTACCGTGCGGTTTCTTAATTAATTGGTACACGGCGTCTGATCAAGAATTATGTCACTGGATAGCGTCAGCAAAGATCAGTGAAAGAAAACTCCGCTGAAAAAGTAAAGCAGGATTGAAATTCCCAAGATTCACCCAGAATAAGCACTTTGCGCATGCGCAATCCAAGATTTTCCTACCAAAATTCCCAAGATCTGGGGAAAATCCCAAGGAGTGGCCACAGTGAGCAGGAAGTTGTTGCCACTTGTTACTCATGGGGAAGGGCGCCCTCATACCTTTGGTTGGCAATGCGACCAACCGAAGTCCGTGGGCTCCTCCTAAAAGAGCCTTTGTTGCGAGACGCTTCGATCCCGCGGGCTCCAAAAGGGGCCAGGAATTGTGATGTGCTTGCATACCAACGGCTACAAAAATCACCACCGTGAAATGTGTTGACTTTTCTTTTGTTTGGCGCCCTCCATTGAAAGGCTCTAAAACTTTATAAGCGCGCGCCCAGCGTGAAACTTCTAAAGGGCTTGTTTAATTAGGGCAAGAAGAGGCAATTTTGAGTAGAAGTTGGTAACACGTCCATCCATGGAGGAAGGTTTCTTCCTACATGGTCTATCTTACCTAATTTTGGGGTGCTGAATCTAAAAATCGTTGTTACCAAACTGTATTTTGAGATGAAAGGGGTATTATACCCCCCCCCCCCCCCCCCCCCCCCGCGTTGTAGCTTGTGGGAGAGGTGGCCGATGTACGGGAGTGTGACTGTAGACTTGAATTGAGGGCGCTGTTCAGGTGGGGTGCGGGGCTTCGGCTTGTTGGTGTTGACGCTGTTGTATCCGTTGAGCTTGAGTGCTGTCTTGATGTGGTGGAGTTCTTGACCTATGCTGGCCTGGTCGCAGGTGTTGTAGGCTCGGCGTACCAGGGTGTTGCATACTGATGACTTGAAGTGTGGATGGTGGAATGAAGAGCTGTCCCAGGTAGCAAGCCCATGTGGGGCCCATATGGGAAATACCTGGGCAATCTGGGCATGGGCTAACCTATATGTATCCCATATGGGACCCATATGGGTTATCCCATATGGGGATCTGAATGGGCTGACCCATATGGGTGTCATATGGGACAAACCTGGGCAAGCCCATTTGGGCAGAATATGGGTCGGCCCATATAGGTGTCATATGGGACGAACCTGGGCAAGCCCATGTGGAAAGAAGATGGGTTGGCCCATATGGGTGGCAGATGGGACGAACCTGGGCAAGCCCATCTGGGCAGAATATGGGTCGGACCATATGGGTGTCACATGGGACGAACCTAGCTGGGCAAGCCCATTTGGGCAGAATATGGGTCGGCCCATATGGGTGTCATATGGGACGAACCTGGGCAAGCCCATTTGGGCAGAATATGGTTGAGCCCATATGGGTGTTATATGGGACAAACCTGGGCAAGCCCATTTGGGCAGAATATGGGTTGGCCCATATGGGTGTCATATGGAACGAACCTGGGCAAGCCCATGTGGGAAGAATATGGGTTGGCCCATATGGGTGGCAGATGGGATGAACCTGGGCAAGCCCATCTGGGCAGAATATGGGTCGGACCATATGGGTGTCACATGGGACGAACCTGGGCAAGCCCATTTGGGCAGAATATGGGTAGCCCATATGGGTGTCATATGGGACAAACCTGGGCAAGCCCATGTGGGCAGAATATGGGTCAGACCATATGGGTGTCATATGGGACGAACCTGGGCAAGCCCATTTGGGCAGAATATGGGTCGGACCATATGGGTGTCATATGGGACGAACCTGGGCAAGCCCATGTGGGAAGAATATGGGTTGGCCCATATTGGTGGCAGATGGGATGAACCTGGGCAAGCCCATTTGGGCAGAATATGGGTCGGACCACATGGGTGTCACATGGGACGAACCTGGGCAAGCCCATTTGGGCAGAATATGGTTGAGCCCATATGGGTGTCATATGGGACAAACCTGGGCAAGCCCATTTGGGCAGAATATGGGTCGGCCCATATGGGTGGCAGATGGGACAAACCTGGGCAAGCCCATGGGCAGAATATGGGTCGGACCATATGGGTGTCACATGGGACGAACCTAGCTGGGCAAGCCCATCTGGGCAGAATATGGGTAGCCCATATGGGTGTCATGGGACAAACCTGGGCAAGCCCATTTGGGCAGAATATGGGTCGGCCCATATGGGTGTCATATGGGACGAACCTGGGCAAGCCCATTTGGGCAGAATATGGTTGAGCCCATATGGGTGTCATATGGGACAAACCTGGGCAAGCCCATTTGGGCAGAATATGGGTTGGCCCATATGGGTGTCATATGGAACGAACCTGGGCAAGCCCATGTGGGAAGAATATGGGTTGGCCCATATGGGTGGCAGATGGGACGAACCTGGGCAAGCCCATCTGGGCAGAATATGGGTCGGACCATATGGGTGTCACATGGGACGAACCTGGGCAAGCCCATTTGGGTAGAATATGGGTAGCCCATATGGGTGTCATATGGGACAAACCTGGGCAAGCCCATCTGGGCAGAATATGGGTCGGCCCATATGGGTGCCATATGGGACGAACCTGGGCAAGCCCATCTGGGCAGAATATGGGTTGGCCCATATGGGTGTCATATGGGACGAACCTGGGCAAGCCCATCTGGGCAGAATATGGGTTGGCCCATATGGGTGTCATATGGAACGAACCTGGGCAAGCCCATTTGGGCAGAATATGGTTGAGCCCATATGGGTGTCATATGGGACAAACCTGGGCAAGCCCATTTGAGGGCGCTGTTCAGGTGGGGTGCGGGGCTTCGGCTTGTTGGTGTTGACGCTGTTGTATCCGTTGAGCTTGAGTGCTGTCTTGATGTGGTGGAGTTCTTGACCTATGCTGGCCTGGTCGCAGGTGTTGTAGGCTCGGCGTACCAGGGTGTTGCATACTGATGACTTGAAGTGTGGATGGTGAAATGAAGAGCTGTCCCAGGTAGCAAGCCCATGTGGGGCCCATATGGGAAATACCTGGGCAATCTGGGCATGGGCTAACCTATATGTATCCCATATGGGACCCATATGGGTTATCCCATATGGGGATCTGAATGGGCTGACCCATATGGGTGTCATATGGGACAAACCTGGGCAAGCCCATTTGGGCAGAATATGGGTCGGCCCATATAGGTGTCATATGGGACGAACCCTTGGGCAAGCCCATGTGGAAAGAAGATGGGTTGGCCCATATGGGTGGCAGATGGGACAAACCTGGGCAAGCCCATGGGCAGAATATGGGTCGGACCATATGGGTGTCACATGGGACGAACCTAGCTGGGCAAGCCCATCTGGGCAGAATATGGGTAGCCCATATGGGTGTCATGGGACAAACCTGGGCAAGCCCATTTGGGCAGAATATGGGTCGGCCCATATGGGTGTCATATGGGACGAACCTGGGCAAGCCCATTTGGGCAGAATATGGTTGAGCCCATATGGGTGTCATATGGGACAAACCTGGGCAAGCCCATTTGGGCAGAATATGGGTTGGCCCATATGGGTGTCATATGGAACGAACCTGGGCAAGCCCATGTGGGAAGAATATGGGTTGGCCCATATGGGTGGCAGATGGGACGAACCTGGGCAAGCCCATCTGGGCAGAATATGGGTCGGACCATATGGGTGTCACATGGGACGAACCTGGGCAAGCCCATGTGGGCAGAATATGGGTCAGACCATATGGGTGTCATATGGGACTAACCTGGGCAAGCCCATTTGGGCAGAATATGGGTCGGACCATATGGGTGTCATATGGGACGAACCTGGGCAAGCCCATGTGGGAAGAATATGGGTTGGCCCATATTGGTGGCAGATGGGATGAACCTGGGCAAGCCCATTTGGGCAGAATATGGGTCGGACCACATGGGTGTCACATGGGACGAACCTGGGCAAGCCCATTTGGGCAGAATATGGTTGAGCCCATATGGGTGTCATATGGGACAAACCTGGGCAAGCCCATTTGGGCAGAATATGGGTTAGCCCATATGGGTGTCATATGGGACGAACCTGGGCAAGCCCATGTGGGAAGAATATGGGTTGGCCCATATGGGTGGCAGATGGGACGAACCTGGGCAAGCCCATTTGGGCAGAATATGGGTCGGACCATATGGGTGTCATATAGGACGAACCTGGGCAAAGCCTATTTGGGCAGAATATAGGTTAGCCCATATGGGTGTCATATGGGACGAACCTGGGCAAGCCCATTTGGGCAGAATATGGGTCGGACCATATGAGTGTCATATGGGACGAACCTGGGCAAGCCCATTTGGGCAGAATATGTGTCGGCCCATATGGGTGTCACATGGAACTAACCTGGGCAAGCCCATTTGGGCAGAATAGGGGTCGACCCATATGGGTGTCATATGGGACGAACCTGGGCAAGCACCATTTGGGCAGAATATGAATTGGCCCATATGGGTGTCACATGGAACTAACCTGGGCAAGCCCATCTGGGCAGAATATTGGTAGGCCCATATGGGTGTCATGTGGTACGCACCTGGGCAAGCCCATGTGGGCAGAATATGAATTGGCCCATATGGGTGTCACATGGAACTAAACCTGGGCAAGCCCACTGGGCAGAATATAGGTCGGCCCATATGGGTGTCATATGGGACGAACCTGGTCAAGCCCATGTGGGCATAATATTGGTCGGCCCATAAGGGTGGGTAAGCTCTTATCCAGAACCACTAAAATGACATCGTCGCGCGCATCGCGCCTTGTGCCTATTCAATAAGGACTTGTGCCTATTTAATAAGGCCTAGTGCATTTTCAGTAATACATGACGATGTCATTTTGGTGGTTCTTGATTAGTGCTTACCATATGGGTGTCATATGGGACGAATCTGGGCAAGCCCATTTGGGCAGAATTAAGTTGGCCCATATGGTTGTCACATGGAACTAACCTGGGCAAGCCCATGTGGGCATAATATGAGTCGGCCCATATGGGTGTCACATGGAACTAACCTGGGCAAGCCCATTTAGGCAGAATAGGGGTCGACCCATATGGGTGTCATATGGGACGAACCTGGGCAAGCACCATTTGGGCAGAATACGGTTCGGCCCATATGGGTGTCATGTGGGACGCACCTGGGCAAGCCCACGTGAGCAGAATATGGGCTTAATTGCCCATATGGGTGTCACATGGAACTAACCTGGGCAAGACCATGTGGGCAGAATATGGGCTTGCCCATATGGGTGTCATATGGGACGAACCTGGTCAAGCCCATTTGGGCAGAATATGGGTCGGACCATATGGGTGTCATGTGGGACGCACCTGGGCAAGCCCATGTGGGCAGAATATGAATTGGCCCATATGGGTGTCACATGGAACTAACCTGGGCAAGCCCATGTGGGCGGAACATGGGCTTGCCCATATGGGTGTCATAAAGGAAAACCCGGGCAATCCCATCCGGGCAGAATATAGGCTTGTCCCTATGGGGTGTCATAGGGAAAACCACATTGCATGTGCATGGGAAAACAACTGGACAAGTCCATGGAGAAATAGTTTTGTCCATGCTTTTACAGGCTGGAATATTTACAATTACCGTGATAAAAGTTTAAAGTCTCCTGAGGGACCTGCACGTGGATATTGCATCTTTTAGTCAAAATAAGCCAATGATTAATTTTCCAAAATTTAATTGTTCAAAAATGTTACCAGATGAATTCAACCGCCCTCTATCGAGCCAACTATTATGCGTCACTGGTCCATGCAGGCTAAAAATCTCAGATCGTGGGCGCCAGAAATCACAGCGTTCGAAATCATTCGTGGTTATTGGTGGCAAGTTTTTGTTTTTTTGTAAACAACACCTTGCGACACAGATTTGCTAGCAGAAAAGAATTAAGTTGGCCCATATGGCTGTCACATGGAACTAACCTGGGCAAGCCCATTTGGGCAGAATATGGGTCGGACCATATGAGTGTCATATGGGACGAACCTGGGCAAGCCCATTTGGGCAGAATATGTGTCGGCCCATATGGATGTCATATGGGACTAACCTGGGCAAGTCCATGTGGGCATAATATGAGTCGGCCCATATGGGTGTCACATGGAACTAACCTGGGCAAGCCCATTTGGGCAGAATAGGGGTCGACCCATATGGGTGTCATATGGGACGAACCTGGGCAAGCACCATTTGGGCAGAATATGAATTGGCCCATATGGGTGTCACATGGAACTAACCTGGGCAAGCCCATCTGGGCAGAATATTGGTAGGCCCATATGGGTGTCATGTGGTACGCACCTGGGCAAGCCCATGTGGGCAGAATATGAATTGGCCCATATGGGTGTCACATGGAACTAAACCTGGGCAAGCCCACTGGGCAGAATATAGGTCGGCCCATATGGGTGTCATATGGGACGAACCTGGTCAAGCCCACGTGGGCATAATATTGGTCGGCCCATAAGGGTGGGTAAGCTCTTATCCAGAACCACTAAAATGACATCGTCGCGCGCATCGCGCCTTGTGCCTATTCAATAAGGACTTGTGCCTATTTAATAAGGCCTAGTGCATTTTCAGTAATACATGACGATGTCATTTTGGTGGTTCTTGATTAGTGCTTACCATATGGGTGTCATATGGGACGAATCTGGGCAAGCCCATTTGGGCAGAATTAAGTTGGCCCATATGGTTGTCACATGGAACTAACCTGGGCAAGCCCATGTGGGCATAATATGAGTCGGCCCATATGGGTGTCACATGGAACTAACCTGGGCAAGCCCATTTAGGCAGAATAGGGGTCGACCCATATGGGTGTCATATGGGACGAACCTGGGCAAGCACCATTTGGGCAGAATACGGTTCGGCCCATATGGGTGTCATGTGGAACTAACCTGGGCAAGCCCACGTGAGCAGAATATGGGCTTAATTGCCCATATGGGTGTCACATGGAACTAACCTGGGCAAGACCATGTGGGCAGAATATGGGCTTGCCCATATGGGTGTCATATGGGACGAACCTGGTCAAGCCCATTTGGGCAGAATATGGGTCGGACCATATGGGTGTCATGTGGGACGCACCTGGGCAAGCCCATGTGGGCAGAATATGAATTGGCCCATATGGGTGTCACATGGAACTAACCTGGGCAAGCCCATGTGGGCGGAACATGGGCTTGCCCATATGGGTGTCATAAAGGAAAACCCGGGCAATCCCATCCGGGCAGAATATAGGCTTGTCCCTATGGGGTGTCATAGGGAAAACCACATTGCATGTGCATGGGAAAACAACTGGACAAGTCCATGGAGAAATAGTTTTGTCCATGCTTTTACAGGCTGGAATATTTACAATTACCGTGATAAAAGTTTAAAATCTCCTGAGGGACCTGCACGTGGATATTGCATCTTTTAGTCAAAATAAGCCAATGATTAATTTTCCAAAATTTAATTGTTCAAAAATGTTACCAGATGAATTCAACCGCCCTCTATCGAGCCAACTATTATGCGTCACTGGTGCATGCAGGCTAAAAATCTCAGATCGTGGGCGCCAGAAATCACAGCGTTCGAAATCATTCGTGGTTATTGGTGGCAAGTTTTTGTTTTTTTGTAAACAACACCTTGCGACACAGATTTGCTAGCAGAAAAGAATTAAGTTGGCCCATATGGCTGTCACATGGAACTAACCTGGGCAAGCCCATGTGGGCATAATATGAGTCGGCCCATATGGGTGTCACATGGAACTAACCTGGGCAAGCCCATTTAGGCAGAATAGGGGTCGACCCATATGGGTGTCATATGGGACGAACCTGGGCAAGCACCATTTGGGCAGAATACGGTTCGGCCCATATGGGTGTCATGTGGGACGCACCTGGGCAAGCCCACGTGAGCAGAATGTGGGCTTAATTGCCAATATGGGTGTCACATGGAACTAACCTGGGCAAGACCATGTGGGCAGAATATGGGCTTGCCCATATGGGTGTCATATGGGACGAACCTGGTCAAGCCCATTTGGGCAGAATATGGGTCGGACCATATGGGTGTCATATGGGACGCACCTGGGCAAGCCCATGTGGGCAGAATATGGGTTGGCCCATATGGGTGTCACATGGAACTAACCTGGGCAAGACCATGTGGGCAGAAAATGGGCTTGCCCATATGGGTGTCATATGGGACGAACCTGGGCAAGCCCATTTGGGCAGAATATGGGTCGGCCCATATGGGTGTCATGTGGGACGCACCTGGGCAAGACCATGTGGGCAGAATATGGGCTTGCCCATAATTATGGGTGTCATATATGGGACAAACCTGGGCAAGCCCATTTGGGCATAATATGGGTCGGCCCATATGGGTGTCATATGGGACGAACCTGGGCAAGCCCATCTGGGCAGAATATTGGTAGGTCCATATGGGTGTCATGTGGTACGCACCTGGGCAAGCCCATGTGGGCAGAATATGAATTGGCCCATATGGGTGTCACATGGAACTAACCTGGGCAAGCCCATGTGGGCGGAACATGGGCTTGCCCATATGGGTGTCATAAAGGAAAACCCGGGCAATCCCATCCGGGCAGAATATAGGCTTGTCCCTATGGGGTGTCATAGGGAAAACCACATTGCATGTGCATGGGAAAACAACTGGACAAGTCCATGGAGAAATAGTTTTGTCCATGCTTTTACAGGCTGGAATATTTACAATTACCGTGATAAAAGTTTAAAATCTCCTGAGGGACCTGCACGTGGATATTGCATCTTTTAGTCAAAATAAGCCAATAATTAATTTTCCAAAATTTAATTGTTCAAAAATGTTACCAGATGAATTCAACCGCCCTCTATCGAGCCAACTATTATGCGTCACTGGTGCATGCAGGCTAACAATCTCAGATCGTGGGCGCCAGAAATCACAGCGTTCCAAATCATTCGTGGTTATTGGTGGCAAGTTTTTTTTTTTTTTAAACAACACCTTGCGACACAGATTTGCTAGCAGAAAACTTTGCACTCTGATATAAAAACTGAAGTTTAAAAATTGCAAAATAGACTACCGAAGTGATGACGTCGATGCAATGTTTGGAGCCAGAATACTTTTGTTATTTTGTGTCAATGTGTTTGCATGACTGGCTGTTAACAAAGGAACAGTCGTAATCTCTATTTATTTGGAGCCAGTTGTCCAGCCAACTGACGTCAGACTTCGGGACTCAATTCCCGTATCTTCAGTTACGTTTCTCGGAACCGCCGATAGAGGGCGCTTTGTAAGCATTCTTTTACCTAGGAACGTTCGAATTATGAGGCCAGGCGATGCTAGCCCGTGAACATAATATAATAGGGCCTAGCCATAAGATTTTGTTGATGCCTTTACAAATCCTCTCCCCCCCCCCCCCCCCCCCCCCGCCCCTCCACTCCCCCAGATAAGTTCGGACTCGCTGCGGCTACTTCTTGGAATGATCCATCAAAGAATCCACTCAATATTCTTCTAACGTAGCCAGCACATACCGGGACTGTTATCTTGCAGAAATAGTGGCTAAAACTGACTCCCTCGAAGCGTATTCCACACGGCTGGCATACCCACCAACCTAGTCGTAAATATATACAAAAACAATTTCCGCAAGACCAGTCACTTACGTAAAAACCGATAATGAGACCTTGCTCAACAGAATCTTTCTTCCTCCAACCTTTTCCACAAATAAAAAAAGAATGGAAAAAGACATTTTGTTGATGCCTTTAACAACCCGGCCCCACCCTCCATACCCCCTGAACGAACTTTGACTCACTGCGGCTATTTCCTGAGATGATCAAAAAACTAAGATAAACTGCATGATCATTCCTTGAATTTTGCCTGCACACACCGGTTCTTTCTTTCTTGCTATTTTCAAAATTTAAAAAGCACTTCATCTTGTAAAGAACAAAAAGTTCAACCAAAATAAACAATCGGTTAACCAAGGCCCTGAAACAACCCAGCTAACAATTTTACGTTGTGACAACGTTGCCACATGGTCACGTTTTCGTTGCGGCAACGTTAGGAAATTGACGTTGCCGCAACGGAAAAATGTCGACTCCCATACGCGTTGCCACAACGTTATCACGTAACGTTAGGAGGACGTTGCTGCAACGTAAAAGAAACGTTTACTGGTACTTGATTACAACCTTGACGGCACGTTAATACGACCTAATCGGCACCTAACAGCAACGTATATGCACGTTTCTACAACCTTATGGAGACGTGATTACAACTTGATTATCACGTTACAGCAACCTTATTATAAGGGACGTTTCTACAACCATTTACAAACGTTATTGCAACCTTGTGGGCACATCTCTGCAACTTTGTTGGAACCTAAAAGCAACTTTATGGGACGTAATTGCAACTTTATTGGGAACGTCACTGCAACCTAATTGGCACGTCACTGCAACTTTTTGGGCACGTCACAGCAACTTTATGGGACGTAATTGCAACTTTATTGGGGACGTCACTGCAACCTAATTGGCACGTCACTGCAACTTTTTGGGCACGTCACTGCAACTTTGTTGGAACGTAATAGCAACTTTATGGGACGCAATTGCAATTTTATTGGGCACGTCACTGCAACTTAATAATTGCCACATCACTGCAACTTTATGGCACACTATGCAACTCTGTGGACACGTTCCTGTAACATAATAGGGATATTTGAAGTTAATTTCTGCAAACGATAACAAATTAAATACATGTACATGTAAACGGAATTAATGTCATTCTAATTTTATTACAAAGAATGTTGGAAATGATACAAACAAGTCAACTTTTCTTGAAAATGACAGCACGCAAGATGTCATGATTTCTCAGGATGCTTGAGACTATTATTCACTTACAATCAAGAAACATATTTCATAATAATTTGGGAGTTTTAATGTTGATGTTTGCAAATGTATATTGCATTCAAGAAAAGAAGTAAGTTCGTAATATGACCTGACCTAAAGACCATGCAGGTCATACCCCAGGCTGCAAGAGCAAAACAAACGAATTAGATATCGGAAATATTAGCTTCAAAATTCACCGGAGTTATTTTCTCCCTTTTCGTAGCGCATGCGGGAATAATTTCCGTGACATAACAAATTTGCGTTCACTTTGGCTTTCTTGCAATAATATGAACTTGTCTTTAACTGAACGAATAATAGTGTGATGGAGTGTGTATAGTGTTGACAAAATATGTTACGGGTCTGGCCAAAGGCAATTGCGACGGGCCCCTTACCGGTTTTTAACATCTATGAAAGTCCCCCATCACACCATTATCCTCATAATAAATACCTTTTTGATAAAATGATAAAAAGTCGACAAGTTGAAAAAAGTTAAACCATTTCGTTCTTTCAAATCAAATTAATTCAAGTGACATACACAATGGTAAAAAAATACATTGAAGCAAAATATATACAGTAGTTTCAGTTTGAACGTCGACAGGCTATATAGGGAGGTGAGTTTTAAATCTAAAAACAAAAAAAATGACAACGTAAATAAGGTACACATTATTTTGAAGCCGTCCTCTGCCACTGACAATCTATATAAAACGTTTTACATGATCGTTTTATGTTGCTACAGGGTTTATGAAACTTGTACATGTAATTTCTTTTCGTGAAGGTATACATCGGTTTTCAGTAAATTGCGAAAATTAAAGTTAAATCAGACGCATTTTTAAATGGGAAACCACAAAATGGCGTCTCGTAACTTTCAAATTTAATGTAAAAGAGTGAAAAACTCACTCTCCAAAAGAGTGAATCCCTTCTCAAACCACTCCAAAAGCGTGAATCTCTTATAAAAACCACTCGAAAATAGTGAAATTTCAACTCTTTCGTGGAGCCATATAAGGGACAAATCTTTTTAGAGTTGTCCCTTATATGGCTTCTCGAAAAAGTGGAAATTTCACTATTTTCGAGTGGTTTTCACTCTTTTCGAGTGGTTTTTACAAGAGATAAATTCACTCTTTTGGAGTGGTTTGAGAAGGGACTCACTCTTTTGTAGAGTGAGTTTTTCACTCTTTTACATTAAGAGATTGTTCAATGTGTTTTAAGAGTTAGGCTCTTTTCACAGACCGTTTAATAAGAAATTCCAATACATGCAGATTTAGAAGTGCAGGTCCATTCATCGGCAAGGTTGTAAACATGGCACGTCCCTCATTATGACGCGATTCTGATAAACAAATAACAGGAAAAAAATGTATCAGATAATTATTATGCCTGACCGATGGTGCACTAATTCTCTAAACTATTCCAAAACCAAGCCCTTCTCAGAGGCTGACAAAAGCCAAAAATAATGTCGATAAAACAAAATATACCGGTACCAATTGAAAATTTTTAGGGCAAAATGAATTTTTTTTAGAGCATGGTCAAGCATCTTTATTCAACACACGACTGGAAAAAGAACACTTAATCACTTTACTCATTCCAAAAACCGTGTGCCTTTTACACTTTTTAAAAGTTATTTTCATCCTCTTAACAGGAATACAGATGTGATCGAAAAGTCAACTCTGTGTATGTACTTACGGAGAAAAACAACAGATGATTCAAAAGCATCCCGCAAACGCCGTATGAAGTAGACAAGCAGTTTAAACATGTCACAGCCTGCCACCCATTGCACTCAGATGAAGCATAACTGCAGTGTGGGTACAAATTACAAAACATTATGAGCAATTTTAAGATTAATATACCAATAGAAAATGAAAACAACGGAACACAGTTTGTTGTTGTCCACATGGTCTTGAAGGAAACATTTTAAAAGCACTTTACAAAAGGCTGTTACAAAAAGTTAGGGCAATTCTTCTTTCATCTCTTAGCAACGCTGACCTAGCCACGAACCTTACCCAATCACACACACTTCTAATATTTAATGCGGTCACTACACGCCAAACACTTGAGCTATAACCGGAACGTCCAATTTCCGTGTACTTAGACATTCCAGCGAAATCTAGAGGACCGTGTTTACGCTGGAATGATTTGGTGTCTGAACTTTTGGCCAGGCCCTGTGACTCAATGGTACGCACGTAGCCATGACAGCGACCTCGTTAATGTACAAACCATATGGTGCAGGCTTTATTTGGGGGGAAATATCTTAATAGTTAACTGTATTATTTTGCAGTTAAATTTGCAGTAGGGCTACTTTCCTTTGAGAAATCAAATTACAAGATACCGGCACGTACCCCAGCTAACTCTTTCATGTTGTCAAAGCTAGTGTGGTTTGACCATTGCTTAATTGGAATCAAAATGGTACTGGGCTACACTACAAAGGTATTCTCGGTTTTTAAACACTGTCAGACATTTTTCCATTTTGCTAATAAATCATATAAGATTCTTCCATGCACAGCTATAAAAACTAGCCAACAGTTTTTTTGTTAAAACTCTATAGCAGTCCCAATCTTCCAATTTTAATAGGATTTTACATGCACCCTATAGGGGGTTAGCTATGTCATTAATGCCTGCGAATCTGCCAGCATATATCCGTATCATACTCAGTTTCCTTTGGGCATGTTGGGAAAAATACGACTTTTTCCAACTAAACAAGACTTAGAACGTTAGGGCCTACATGAACCTAATTTGTATTGTTTCCTCTATAAATGCTCAAAATAACAAACTAGCCCATCCACCTAATTGATTTGTACTCTTCACAAATCTGAATCGACGGAACATTTTCAGTATCAACTAAAAAAAAAGACTGTCCTTTCGTAAATTACGTTCGGAAAGTTGCCAGTATATTTAGTGATTTGCTTGAAAAAGGTTTTACATGTATACGTAAGAATACTGAAAAATCGTATTCCCGAAATTACACGAGAGAATGTCACTGATAATTTTAAGATTTATAGAAAATATACAATTCCTACCTTCTGAAGAAATGCTGCTCTGAAAAGCTACCGTATACTATTAGTACGTGTGGAGCCTGACTTAGCCGGACATCAACTGGAGGGCGACCGTTAATAGTGGCTGCTTCCTCCCGCTCGCTCGGTAACTGAGCACCGCGATTCAAATGATGCGGAATTCGGTGCCGCGCATGCGCCGTGGTATTAGTTTTCTCTGAGAACGGGCAAATTTATGTAAGTTGATACGCTCCATACAGTGCCGGAACACGATGCATGGATGCAGGTACAAGGATAGGCGGAAAAGATATGTCTAAGAATCGCAACATAACAGCAACTTTTTGAAAATACCATACCACACTTTCAAAACGTGATTTGCGAGTTAACAACAACGTTAAGATAAAACCTTCGTACGACGTCATCACTACGTCACGTATTGCAACATCAATACAACGTTGTGAAAACACCGAAATACAATGTTACCACAACGCCATTATAACAACATCAGAGCAATGTTGTGAAAATACTTAAGTATAACGCCGTAACAACGTGATTATTACAACTTAATGGCAACATTTATTAAATAACCTACACACGACTTAAGTACAACGTTAGTTAATACAACCACACCGCAACGTTGTGAAAATATTTAACTACAACGTCATGGCAACGTTAAATTAACAGCATAAACACAACGTTATAAAAACACCGAGATACAACGTTACTGCAACGTCATGATTACAACATTGTAGCAACTTTGTGAAAATACTTAACTGCAACATTATTACAACGTTATTATCACAACTTAATTACAACGTTTATGAAATAACCTCCATACAACTTTATCACAACGTCATAATTACAACCACAGAGTAACGTCGTGAATATACTTAACTACAACGTCAAGACAACGTGATATTGACAATTTAATGACAACATTATGAAAAAACCTTCATACAACGTTAATGCAACGTGATATGATAACTTTTATACGACGTTGTCAAAATAACCAATATACAACATTTTTACAACCAATAAATGAACGGTCAAATGTTGTAGCAAAGTTGCTTTAACGTCCTCGTGAAACGTTACCAAATGACAACCTTTTCACAACTTTGCAAAACGTTGTGGCAACGTTATGTGTTAGCTGGGAAAAAGTTCCATCACATTGACTCAAAATCGTAACACATAGTCTGCATGTATGATTACGCCCCCTCCCAATAAACACAGATAAGAAATTATTAATAACCAAGCTCTGGTGAGTCGATTGTACAGCCACACGGCTGGCATACCAACCAGCGGAATTACATAGATACACAAAAACAGTTTCTGCAGACCAGTCACTAATATAAAATTATTAAATAGGAGAGCACCACCAACAGCTAGGGTCGTTCATCCTCCAACTTCACCAATGTTTTATGGTGGTTGTTTTATAAAAAACAACGAAGAATGAGGATCGGCTTTGTTGATGATGACTTTACAAACCCTCCCCCCCCCCCTCCCCCAGATAGGGTTGTTCTAAAACCCCCTCGACCCCCTCGACCCCCACGACCCACGACCCCTCGACCCCCTCGAGGTACGTTCTGAGTCGGATCGTATCCCAAATCGAAACCCGGAGTTCGAATACGGCCCCAGATCGAATGCATGCTGCGCGCGCTGCACACATTATTTTACTGAACACGGAGGATCGAGGAACGGACTGAACTGCAGCTGCATGCTGGGCCAATTTCACGGAGCTGCTAAGCACAAACATTTGCTTAGCACTAAAATGTCTTGCTTGGTTAAAACAGGTTACCAGCCAAAAGGCCATGGGATTTTCATGCTAAGCAAACAGCTAGCTGAATGCCAGCCACAAGCGGTACACTTCACATCAAAATTTGGTTGGTAATCCTGTTTATCAAGGAAGATTTTTCATGCTAAGCAATTTTTGTGCTTAGCATCGCCGTGAAATTGGCCCCACTGCAAGAATTGGAGATTCACATCCTGACAAAGACAGGAAAGCCTTATTAGTTCTCTAAATATTGTGTGACAAACTGCATGGAGGAAGGAAATACAAAATGGGTAGATTTTCTGCAATAAACTTAGACAATCAGGTCGCAATCTGCCAACGTGATTTTGACAACGTAAACTAACTAAACATGTTATGACTTGTGCATGATGACCCCCCCCCCCCCCCCCCCCCCCTATGTAAAAAATAAATACACTTTAAATATTGCGTCCCAAAGAATAACGTTGAATTTATTAGTTTAAAAAATCGAAGAAATAATTCCCTGCATAGGGCCTAATTTGAAAAATAACAATGTTATGAAATAATTAAGTTTTGCTGAAATAATGAGCACAAAGTAGTTGAGGATTTGTTTTCTTCACGTATTTATTGAATTAAAAAATCTTCTTGGAAATAGTAAATCCCTGGCATGTAGCCTGTTTAAAAGTCTTCATTTTCTCAAGAAACATTGATGTACTAAATATTTACAAGGGGGGGGGGGGGGGGGGCGGCTTCGCGCCTGTTTAGTGTTACGTGATCAATCCATGGAGGTCCTCCATGATCAAGTTTTGGTTGCATTTCGCCTTTGCCCATCACAAAAAGACGTACCACCGTCCCATGTTTGTGATGCAGGCATGGTTGACCAATCAGGATGCCGGAAATCCATGCGGCCGTCGCGTGAACAGTGTGGCCACTCATCAAATTTGAAAATCCAAAGATTTCCCAAGGCAGTGGAAAATACTGTACAAGTGTATATGCCAAGCACCTTTTTATAATGAGCATTTTGCGCATGGGTAATCCTTATTTTTCCCACCAAAATTCACAAGATCTTGGGAAAAATCCCAAGGAGTGGCCACGCTGTCTTGGATGGAAGCGATATCCTTCTACGACCTAATGAGTTGTAGGCCATAGAAGAACGTTGCTAAAAACTGCGCACTGACCCAGCTAGCAAATATCAGACATATGTATGCCCATTTCTTTATAGAATATGAAATTATCTACTCGGGAAGAGGATCATTTGTGTTGAGGCATCATTATAAATTCTTGTATTTTGCGACTACATGTCGCCATGCAGCAAACGACGCAGACACGAATTCGAAGTCATGCAGCAAAACGACACGACAGGAATTCGAATTCGGGCCCGTAAACGCTGGTTCTCATTTGGGATACAATCAGGGCCCAATTTCATAGCGCTGCTTAATGGTTAACAGAAAAGTTGTGCTTACTGTAGCAGTAAACCATGCTGCTGCTTAAGCACTATTTCATGGCATGGATGTGCTTAAGCTTCCACGCGCATAGAGACTTCTATTGTGATGTCACCGATTTAAGCAACTTTTTCCTCCGTGGTTAAACATGCTTTTGCTGTGCTTACTGTTAACAGTTTCTATGAAATGACGGAGGCTGTGTTAAGCACAAAATCGGCCGTTAAGCAGCGCTATGAAATTGGGCCCTGATTCTGGGTCGGGCCGGCCTTGCGACACATGCATTGCGAAACAGTTTGTGCATCGTGCGTAGTGTGTGCTTAAAAGCGTAAGAGTCGAGGGGGTCGTGGGTCGTGGGGGTCGAGGGGGTCGAGGGGGTTTTAGAACAACCCCAATAATTCCCCCATGTCAAATACATGTCGTGGGTCATTGACTTTAACATGCAGCAATATGCACCAGAATACACAAACTTAAGATCATATTTTCATAATTTTTCCAACATTTACAAGAGACACCGAATACAAAATGATTAACAATTATTGTTGGTTGTGTGCTTTTTCCTCCGTCCCTCGCAACCTTGACGAGAAATCGCAGCCGCTTTATATAATAATTCATTAGTTTTGTATTTTTATGTTTGCAAATTGTGCATATTATCTTTAAAGATAGAGCAGCGGTAGAACGTACCCTTCAAATGTTTAGTTAATAGAGACCGTTTTTAGTTAACATGTTTTTATTACATAACATACTAACAAATATACACATTTGTCATACATAAACGTGTTTTGTGTCAACATCGCAGGTGACCCTGTAAGCCGTAGTTCAAGCGGTGCTTCACTTTTTTCCTATATGCCAGAAAGTTCAAGTTCGGCTTGTTCTAGTGAGAATGGCTGCCCTCAGTACGATGGTAAGAACAAGGCTCAACTAATAGAGGAGCAAGACTGGATCTTCGGGCGCTTTTGAGCATCCCGTACTTGATTGATTGATTGATTGATTGATTGATTTATTTAGATACTTGTGACCACTGTACATTTTTGACAAAAGACGACTGAGTGCTATCTGTACATGTGCCAGTGTTGGAGTCGAGTCCTACAATCCGAGTACCAAGTTCTCCGAGTACATTTAAAGCCGAGTATGGGCCGAGTCCGAGTACACTGATGATCAAGTCCTGGGCCAAAAATTCGAGTGCGAGTTTTTCAGGGTCCGAGTATGGGCCGAGTACGAGTACACCATCAGAAACAAAAATGCAAGTTCTGAATATTATTATAATGTATCTGCATCATCAGGAGTCTAAACACCACCAATTCAGGAGACTGACTATTTCACTATATTTCCATGTTTTCTATTTGTTTGTTTACACAAGATGATATACCTACTTAAAAAGTTGTACATCACATGTGATTGAGCCAGAAATTTCTCCTTTTGGCAATTTACCTAACAGCCCAAAAAACTATTTATGTAAGTGTACTTTCGAGTCCGAATGTGCAGTATCAAAAGAGAAAATCATCGATTATATTCCCGATTACAGGTATCGAGTACAAAAATCGGGTACGTGCCGAGTCCAATTTTTTTAATTTTCGAGTACTGAAAGTCGAGTTTGGGCCGAGTACTTACTAGTACTCGAGTTGTACTCGAGTACGAGTACAAGTACTCCAACACTGGCACGCGCTACTTGGAGCTATTGTTTTAATATCCTATGCTTGGGCCGGATCCAGACGGGAATGGGCTACCAACCCACGTATGCCAATTTATTTGGCTGGCAGATTTTTGGGGGGAGGGGGACATTTGGGGGAAAGTTCTGATGTTTCTCCCTCCATCCACAAAAATTCCTGTATCCCCTCCTACGCACTTTTGTGTGTCACTATTACTGTAGCAATGTTGCTAAAGTAAAGTGTATAAACAATATTGAGCACTTCTTGTCGCCATAGCAACAAACCTGCCTCTTTGCCGTCCGCCATGTTGTTGGACAGGCATGTGAAAATATCGGCACATAGTAGGCCTAATTGTACGCGCCCGTTACACGTCATGGATGCCACAACCCGAAAGTGCCGTTATAGTCGGTACGGTCTATACACGATTTTGCCTCAGAAGACAGACCTTCGGAGTGAGGATATTCCAAAGAAATATCTGTCTCAGGCATAAGTACAGAAGTACAGAGACGATTTACAATCTCCGTAGTCAGGTGTGCGGGAACACTTTTGAAAGTTGGGAGGGGGGGGGGGGGGCAAAGCAGTGCCGGCCGGCTGCTGCACCTTTCTATGTTTTTCTATGTGCGGAACTGCCAAAGGTGGGGGGGGGGGCATTTCCCCCAAGTGGCAAAAGTGGGTGGGCCAATCTCCCCCCCCCCCCCCCCTTGGGTCCCCCTGTTCCGCCGCCAATGTCCGTAGCACGTGGGTACTAGGACATTATTGTGTAGGCCCTCCCTGAAAGTGTACTTTTTGAAATGGTTATATTTTCGATGTTTTTTTATAGTTTCGATAAATGTATGTTTTCGATAAGTGTAATATCCAGTTTCGTTACATAATCCGGTCCTTAGTAGAAATGGTTTCTATATTTGGAATTAACAGGTCCCCTGAAGTGTGGCGGGACGGATATCCAACTAGACAACTCGCGACCAGTTTCGACTGTGTACGTGCCTGTTCGAAATAGGAGCAACCCATGCCCCCAAAGCCTGTCCTGCTTATGGCTCATCACCGGCGAGATCGGGATGTCCATCTACGTCCAAGTTACCCGACAGACGGGAGAGTACATCTTCGAAGACATCAACGACGAAGATGGGCTCACAATCGGTATAGGTCACGATCCTTCCAACGAGAAAAGCACCATCGCAACCATCAGTCTGTACTACAGGCGCCGCTTAGACGACGGAAGAGCCTACATTATCACGAGCAACCTAGCCTGGGTGACCATCTCCGCACATGTGGCGGGTACAGACTGCGTTGAATTTGATATAAGATACACACTTCGGGAAGAGCAAGGTTAGAGCTTGGGCCAATTTCATAAAGCTGCTTCAGAACAAAAATTTGCTGAAGCACAACAAAACCTGCGTAGTAAAATCAGGGCCCAATTTCATAGCGCTGCTTAACACACGATTTTCTACTATAAACGGAACCCCTCGCCCTTTTTCATAGAGAGTAAGCACAGCGAAGAGCCCGCTAACTTCGGAAGCAGGATTTGCTTAAATTTGTGACGCAACCATCTCCATGCACGCGCAAGCGTTAGCACGACATGGCCATAAAATACGCTAATGCTTAAGCAAATTTTCCTGCTATAGTTAGCACAACTTTTCTGCTTACCGTTAAGCAGCGCTATGAAATTGTGCCCAGGTTACCAGCCAAAACTCCATGTGATTATTATGCTAAGCAAACAGCTAAATACCAATCACGAGCAATATACATCACATGGAGTTGTGGCTGGTAACCCTATTTTACTGAGCAAGGTTTCTTGCGCTTCAGCAAGTTTTTGTGCTGAAGCAGCTTTAAGAAATTGGCCCCTGGCCATATTGCATTAGAAAAACATGATGCTCTGTTCGAATTGGATAGGTAGATTGCATAGGAGGATGTCATGTGATTGTCTATGTTATACTTGTTCAATACGTGACCGTGCAATTTGTTGACTCTACATGTAATAGACCTTATGCGTAGCGGCCATCTTTGAGGCTAATGTCTTTGTTATCCTTGGACATACATGGGTAGTCCTTTTTTGCTTACATTGTTACAGAATTTGAATGATAAAAACGTACCTCAAAGATGGCCGCTACGCATTAGGTGTATTACGAGAGTCTTCATTTGTTGCTGAAATATTGTCCACCTTATCCATGTTTCCATTTTGCATCTACACAATCGCACTCGGAATTTTCATTTTAAAACGTGTTCGCTTCCCGTTCATCAACAAGGTTTGAGGTAAGGAATGCGGCGCCGCAAAGAAAAAACAGCAGTACCGCAATCAATACCACATCTGGACAATACGAAATGCTCCCTAATCCAGCTGTGCTGCCGTCCGTCTGTCAAAAAAATGGTCTGTCGATTAGGTAGGTACGTGCCATGGTACTCTGTGTGGTAGAATTATCGGAAATGCGTTCGAGGGTGAAAAGTAGCCTTTTTGAGATTCATGACAACGTGCCATCTAAAGGTTTTGTGCATTTTTCTGGTGTGTAAGACTGGTTTTCAATTTCCACTTACAGATTTCTGCGAGACAGGTACCAGTCTTTGCCCAAAGTCTTCGATTTGCCTACCGCCTTCAGCATTCTGCGATGTTAATCTTGACTGCGGTGCCTTTGCTGACCAATACGACTGTGGTAAGCTTTTGATGTTGGCCCTAAAATTGACAATTGGCATATTAATTTTGTATGCCATGCCAAACTATAGGCACATGTTGGCGCGGGCGGAGTTGCGTCATCTGACGAAAACAACCATTCACGCTTGTTTTCATCAATTGTTACAGACTTTGTCCTTTGTTTACATCTAAACCGCCCTATATTCAAATGTACCGGTCGTATGCGCATGCATCGTGTTTTACATAAATTTGGTTGGGGGTAACATCAAAGGTCACATAATTCGACGTAACCCATAATTCGACGTCACTCCTCAATCTTTTCTGCGTACATTGCTGCAGAATCTGAATGATTAAAGTACATCCAACATGGCCGTGACGCATTCGTATATACGGGGAATGTCAATAGTGGGTCAGGAAATAAATCAATGTCTAATGATCTCACTACACGCAGATATGTGTGGTAACACAACAATCCCACCGCTGACACCAGGTGTTCCTAGCCATATACAGTACGCCTCCTCGTGGACCAGAGAGGTTGGCGAATGGAAACCTCCTATCCGGGATTGCTTCTGGCTGGTCACGGCCCCGGATGATAGCGTCATCGAAATCAACATCCTATCGACCAATAAATTTGGCCCCAAGTTTTACTGGGACTCCACCGCCGAAGGAATCGACGAATGGACGGCGAGAGAATTCGGTTTGGGGACCCTCACCACCACTTTGTACGCAGACGTATCTAAAATTTGGATATATGCCGATCTATCACAGAAGAACGAGGACATTGAAAGATTTACTTTATACGAACTTCAACTGACTGCCTTCAAGAAACAAGGTGGGAGGACTTAACAATAGTTAATGGAAGACTTTTTACATGCTGGAGAGCAGCAGACCGGTCCTTTTTGCTTGTTCTGAGCTTGCGCGCGTAGTTCTGAGCACGTGCACGACTGGTGAAAAGGACCGGTATGTCTGCTGACACCAGCGTCTCAAGTTTTCCATTGGCGTTCCGCACTGATTTGTGTGTAAAAATATCTGGATACCCAATTGGCCATTGCGCGCAGTACGAACTGAGTCCAGAAGCCGCCATATTTCCGTACCAATCGTATGGGATCGTTGTTTGTATTATCAATACATTGATTAACGTGTACTATTGAGAACAAGGATGTGTGTAGACCCTTGGGACAAGGTTGTCAAACGTATTGTTTTCGGCACGGTAAGATGGCGGACGGCGGCTTCAATTCGCACATAAACTGGGTATCCAGATATTTTTTTACACAGACGTCAGTGGCTTCCCCGCCCTTCTTGCGCGTCCATTGCAAGGAAGAAGGGAGCACAAGTAAAAACATATACGTTTTCATACAACGTCACCAGCCCACATTGGTCATCCGAGGCCTAGTGTCCATGGTTCTGAAGATTTTTGTTTGTTTTCAAACAAACCAACCAGGCCTGCCACAGTCAACCTTATAAGCTTTAACCAGCCCAATGCTACAATACCGTGGTCATTCAAATTAACATTCTATTATCACACTGTTTTTAACCTCTCGTCCAAAGAATGCAATCCTGGGGAGTTCCAGTGTTTCAGTCAGGCTTGCGTGGCGGGAACCAGACGATGCGACGGTATCCCAGACTGCCCTGTACACGAAGATGAATACGGCTGCGGTAAATACACAACAAACAGAAACTAGTCCAGGCTATAAACACAAAAATACAAATGTGGTATTCATAATTTATTATCAAAATTCGCAATACCATCAGTGTATTTTTAATAACTCGGCAGTCAAATTTTAATGAGTATGAACAATACAATCCTTATGATCTCGAATTTCAAGACGATCGGTAGTATAGAAACTAAATTTTACAACACTGGGTACATGGGATACAAGAGATTATTACAATAACAGATATGTGCTCTTGTGAATATCACCATACACACGATAGTCCTCAAGCGATTCACTTTTTGTTAAAACATAATTTGAACTATATATTACGCAGATATTACCGAATGATATGGAAACGGAAACCATAACCTAGTTGAAATTGTGAGCAAAAATTATTGCTGTCTCGGGTTAATGTACAAAACAAAACATATTAACCGAGAAGTAATTTAAGCATTGTTCCAATATACAGTAGCAAATGCTTATAATAGGCCTAACAAAATGTAGAACATCTATCCGTCGTGACGAATCGGTCCGCAAAGATACCACCGCAATTTTGTTATAGGGCCATCGTTCTTCATTAACAGTGCTTGATACTTTGTGAACATCATCTAATTTCTAACGACAGATATTAGCTGTGGTGCTAATCAGTACATGTGCCCAACAAATGGTCGGTGCATTCGTTCAAGTTGGGTATGCGACGGTTGGGGAGACTGCCCAGCTGACGATCTAGCGGACGAGTTGGATTGCGGTGAGTTGATTAATAAATGTGTCTGAAGATGTCTTTACAAGCATGCACCACCACGTATAAAATCAACTTTCTATTTGACACAGTTCCTATTGAAATGCTGCGCCCGTTCCTATAGTATATTGATCAATAGACATGTACAGTTATGCCCCAAATTATTCATTCCCATGCCAAATTCGGGGTATTGTGAATCATTGTATTCATTATTTCTACTTTTATGCTAATGATGTAAAACCAAAATATATATATAGATTTGTACATGCCAACTAAAAGTCATTAAGTAAAGCCTAAGTTCCACCAATACAGCTTTTATGTATGAGAGAAAAGCAAACTACCAGATTTGTCAAAGGGTATGAATAATTCGGGGCATAACTGTAGATAATATCATAGAGTATATAGGATGTATGTATATTTACAACTTGCAAACAAAACAGGAACACTCTTATACTTCAAAGGTTTACCCTATATAGATTTGTGCGTGTGGGCTATTTTCATTCAATAATGGAACCTTTAACAATAGAGGACAGTAGGGTCCTCGGTTGAGAAAGGTCCCCGGTTGAAAACCGTGTAAAAGAAACAACGAGCGTCCTTGCCAAAAAGTTAAAGTATGAACAATAGAAGGACAAGAGGAAGTCCCCGATTGAAGGGTTTAATTTCTAAATTAAAAATGCATGAAGGGCCCCCCAATGGAAACCAGTTTTAACTTTTTGGTATACCTGGGTAAAGAAATGTAGTAAAATAAATAAACTATGTCGTCCGACTGACATTACCAGAACTAATTAAAGAGGATACTACAGTTTTTGGCCGATAATGAGTTAACTCAAATTGGCAGAAGACTAACTCAAATACACTGTTAGAAAGTTGGGCAAACAAATTACCCAACGTTGGTACAATAGTTAACATGTTCAACCTTTGGGTATTTTGTTACGTAATTTACCAACTTTGTATAACCACAGCTGTGTACAGACCAATAGTTGTTTAATTAAAGTGGGGTTAAACAACAGCTGTGGTTATACATTATACAACAGTTGGTAAAAAGTTACACAAAGGTTGAACAAGCTGACCATTGTACCAACGTTGGGTAATCTGTTTGCCCAACTTTCTAACAGTGTACATAAACTAATGCATGTCCTATATAAAATCTACGTTTTTGTTGATGTTTTGAAAAGAAATATGATACATCGTTTACCTCTGCAAGCTTTTTTTGTTATTTTTTGGCATCCGCAAGGGAAATCAGACATAAGTCGCATGACATATTTTTGAGTAATTGCAATTTATATGAACATCGTCGAAAAATCACGATTCCTGTTTTTTGTAAAAATACTGTAGTTTAAAGCATATTTTAATTCAAAATACCTGGTTTGCTTTTGTGTTGAGACCATGAAGTGTGTACAATTTGACATTTTGTCTGGCGTACTTCCTAAAAAATCGTATTATTTTCCATTCTCAATGCTGAATTTATGGCTCTATTCGAAAATCCAAATAGAATTATTTTTTTCAACATTACAAAGCTTACATTATATATTTTATTATGGAAAATGGAAATCTCAATTTTCAAAATTTCCAACTTTTGTCTGATTTCGCTTGCTGGTGCCACGTTTATATTTTTGTACAGGACGTTGTGGTGATACGTACGTGTACGTCAGTCCAGATAAACCAGTTAGGATGAGTCAACCCATCGACATAAAAGTGGATTGCTTATGGAGAGTCTCAACCTCCGGCAAGCACTCCCGAATACGGGTCGACATCTTAAATCTACCTATCATCGAATTTGTCGAGAGCGATCCATATCGAAAGGCTTACGTTTCCTTCGGTTACGGGCACATTCCTTACAACGGTACTGAGGTCATCCGGAAATTTGGACGTTCTCGCTCTTACCCAAGGCTGATGACTTTCGATGGCCCCGAAATCTGGATAATATTGGACATTATAAACAACGTCATCATCAGCAGCTTGACACGACTTCGTCTCGAACTGCTGTTTCAGGAGTACAGTAAACAAGGTGTGGCCCATTTTTTCATTTCACAAAATAGGGGCAGATTTACATTTGAGATCAATGACGTGGAAATGATAACTAAACTGGTCAGGTTTTGACCCTGCTTTGACATACTTTCAAGTGCTGTCCAGCACCTTAATATACAATGCCACCTCCTGCATCTTTGTTCGCTATTAAAATGTATTCAAACTTACCCAGTCAGTTTCCCATGCGGTTTGTTTGACGAATAAGCCATATCCTCATTGAGTGATCCCCGCAATTTGTATTGCGGTTGTATCGTAAAAAAAATGGGCACGATTCCTGGCTATGCCCACCCGAACAAAGATACTGACAATTTGGGAGACGGCCAACATAGGGCAAGATAGCTCCGTTCGTAGAGCGCCGGTATGGTATTCCCGAGGTCGCAGGTTCGAATCTCGCTCCTGCCAGTTTTCTTTGTTTACTTTGAAAAACATAGAAAATGGTTACAGAAAAACGCGAAAAGCTATGAATGGTTGTAAATCAATAAGTTAATAGAATATTTCAAGAATATTTCATTACTTTCTATATAAGAAGCTCTCAGTGATATGTCCCAGCGTTTTGCATGGACATAATTATATTTGAAGCGTGTATATATAGAGTCAGATATTTTGAATCATTCCAGAAGTTAATAAAATATTTCAATATAACAAGCTCTCACTGATCAAGATCCCAGAATGTTAATTTTAAACTTGTTATATTTCATAACATCTTATAGTTGTAGAGTGTTGATAGCAAGGTGTATAACGTTGAAGTAGTTTGTGTGCCTGGTATTTTGGAATAATTATTATGTACCATCTTGTGTTGATAGATTGCGGCGAAAACATGTTTTCCTGTTCCAATGGTATTCTCTGCATCGACGGAAGTAAAGTTTGCGATGGAAAAATCGACTGCCCTGAATTTGATGACGAATTCAACTGCGGTAAGAAATCTATTGAATAGAAATGCCGAAATACTCGCTTGATAGATACATATTTAAATTAAATAATACAAGGAGCAAAAATATCAACCAATTTCATTCAGTCAATTAATTTAAGAATCATTTTAATTAAAGAAATTAAATTAAGGTCTCTCTGGAGAGAGGAAAGAAACACAACAGGAGAACAAGTATTTCTCGACACTTACAAAATCAGAGGTAGCATGACTAATCTTCAGATAATCTCATGCGAGAAATGATAGTTCAAGTTCCTCTGTTGCACCTTGAAATGACGCGTAGTATGTATTTTTCGCACCACGGAGTGGCGGAAAGTGTATATTGTGACCTGCTCTGCAAAAGGGGCACATAAGTCGCTGTATTCTTTTACAAGTAATGGGCCGTTCAATGTGAAGAGGGTGACAAATTCTTCAAACAAGTGATTTTGAAAGGAGGGAATTTTTTGCATCTTTGATACCTATATTATTTCATAACCAAAATCTTTTATTTTAGTGAATGAGGTTGGAAAAAGAATGTGTTTTTGTCGAGTGCTTCCATCTATTGCTTTGCTTTTTGCTTTTTTAAATGGCTTGTTTCTCCTGAAGTCATTTCAAGAAATTCCTGAAAACAAACATGCAAATTTCCAAATATCTCGTGATTGCAAAATGCTAGAGACCTCAGACATATACCATATGAAAGCTTACAAAATGGCCTTTCCAGCTATATATAAAACACTATTTTCAAATTTTGCAACATAAGTGCCCTTTTTGCAGAGCGGGTCACATATATAAATTATATGTTGTTGTGCGAAAATTTGGCCAAATACGTCAGTTCGTGGTGCGACCTTGGGATAAATCCCGGGGGTGGGGGTATATATCTCCCCCCACTTTTTGACCAGAGGGGGGTGGGCCATTGGATCACCCCCTCCCTCAGATTTGTGTAGTGAGAAACAAAAATATGCTGATTTCGAGTTTATTTTGTAACTTTCCAACAGTCAAAATGTATAAAAAACGGAACACAAACAGTACAAAAGCTTTGCACCGTTGTCAAAGGCTTAGGGACATAAGTGTGCATATTTGCATTAGATGTACACAGCCTACATAGGTGACCAGACATTTGTGTCACGAACAGCACCCCCTAGTGTCAAATTTCTTTGGTCGGCCGAGATTTTGGTCACCCCCCCCCCCCCCCCCCCCCCCTTAACTCGCCATACCCCATCCCCCTCTCGCCGACACGGATTTACGCCACTGGGTGCGACCAGGTATTAACGAATCGTACCTTTCCAGTGTTAAGTTTCCTAGGCGTATTCTTCTTCAATCACTCATCCACTGCCATTATTATAGCTCTTTCATTGAAACTGTAAATATATGTTGTATTTCAGTTATTTTATTTCTTTCAAGGTACGTGTGGACAATTTGAATACAAGTGTAGTCGAAGCGGCGAATGTGTCCATGCCTCCAAAATATGTGATGCAAGTTTTGAATGCGTCGACCGATCTGACGAAGGAAGCTGTGGTAAGCATTTGCACGTTTTTCTGTTATCACTAATGATGCACTTTCCGATCTTTTTTTTTTTTTTAAGGCATTTTCTTTTGGGCTTTTTAACCAACACGCCATGAAAATTAAAGGGGATTAGACACAATGCCTCTCATTCAATCTATCCCATGTTTTGAATTGATTTGGGGAACTCCGATGGTGAAAGCATCTTTAAAAATTGGTAGCAGCCGTCTTGGAAGATGTTGCCTTTCTTTATTGGTTTCACCTACACTGCAAAAACTGTTTAGCAATTAAACATTTTTCTAAACACTTTCTTGCTAGTATCAGTTTGTAAACATGTTTAAATACTAAACACGTTTAGAGTATTGACGGACAATGTTTAGCCATTGAACATTGATGTTTAGGAATTGGACACGTAATGTTTACCTGATAGCAAGATTGTGTTTAATTGCTAAACACACTTTTTAGAGTGTATCAAAGAAACCCAAATTTCAATAAAAAAAATTGCTTTCCAAAACATTTCAAATTCCATCAAACTAGGCTAATACCTACGTTTTTAATTAAAACAAGCAGGTTTTTCAATTTGCAAAATCCTAAACTTGATCCTAACCCTAACCCCAAACCCATCCTATACCCTATAAGCCCTTTCCTAACCCTATTTCTCAGCCCAGTCCTTACCTGTGCCCTTACCCCACATTTTTACATTGCTTTGGTGTACTCGGGCCTACTTAGTTTGCGCAATGACGCAGTGAGTCGGCTTGTCAGGAAGACTGTTTTTACGCCATACTTGCTTAAACCACATCAGTTTCTCTCTCCTGTTTAATTAACCCTTTGAATTTACACACAGAACCGTGCGGGGAAACTATGATCGACCTATCACCCAGTCACCATACTATCACCTCCAAGGGGTACCCAGAGTCATACCAATCGAACATGCATTGCATTTGGTTCATCCGCGCGGAGCCAGGCTATGACGTGATGGTCGTATTCCTTGACTTTTTTACGGAAGAATCTTACGATTACTTAAACGTCGGCAATGGGACGCATCCCGCAACACTAGCCAAATTCTCGGGGCCGCGTTCTCCCGAGAGAGTTTCTCTGCACTCCCAAGACATATGGATGGCTTACCTGACGGATTACATGTATGAGCACAGAGGCTTTAACCTCAGTCTGGAACAAGTTAAAACCGGTAAGCTATCAGAAAAAAATACCGATTTTTTGACAAGTTGCATGTCACAACTAGGGGCCGATTTGTAGAAGGCACCAATCGTTTACCCATTTTCAAGGGGAGGGGTGTTAGATGGAGTGTACTTGACTCTCCCCCCCCCCCCCCCACCCCGCCCGCAATTGTTTTCGTAGTCCAGAATTGCCAGAGTTTTCTGTTTACCTGGCTATGTGAGCTGTAAGACAGGTTCTCGGACTTGTTTTCTCTTGAAATAAAATCCTCCAAACCACAATTTGTACCAGGCAAAAAATAAACATGGTAGAGGATTCGAACCCATGCCTCGTGCTCCAAAGACTTATCCTCTACTAATATAGCCACGACAGAGGTCGACTGGATCGGTATATTTCAACCTTATACAGTTGTCTGAAGACGTCACTCTATCTAGCGCCCTCGTGCGACGCTTATTATATAACTTAATCATGAGTATGCATGTGGTCATTCTGGTCTACGAATATATAAATGGCTCCCCGCCCGCTTCAACGTTTCAGGCAAAACATAGCAATTTCGGGTTTGCGACTGCAGTGCAGTCTAACACCGCCAAACCAGTCTACGAATGGCTCACTGGTGCAAAATGCGTTGACAGGCGTCAGAACTTAGATTGACAGATACTCTGTGCTTTGCATGCGTTACTTACGAAAATATGATACGCAATCATTCTTGTTACCTGAAAGTGGAATATGCCCGCATGTACATGTATGCTAAGAATTTTCCGGAACGCTGTGCAGATTTCTCAAAGACCATGAAGTAAAATGTACCAAGGCACCAGAAGGCAAACGGTCTGAAGAATGAATACTACATGCTACACTGCTCATTGTGAATTTCAATTCAATTCATTTTTCACAACTTACCAAATAAAAAGTCACGAAGACTAGAAATATTTGGTGTGCAATAACAAACCCCATACATTCGATTAAATATCAGATGAAATACATACAATTTAAAGTAATAATTACCTAAATATAAAAATTACCGTATGCAAACTGCAAATCAAGTACGCATTGCTGTACGTATGCTCAACAGCTTTTTCAAAAGACACTCGCCCTCTAATTCCTGTACAACTAATTATACAACCAATACAATTTTGAATAAGTTAATTTAATTAACTACCAAGTTAGAGCAGGCCTGTTGCCTGCCCCGAGACTGGAGGTGTTGTCAAACCCCAATGTAGAACTTTTGGCGTATGCGGAACAATGTGAACACATGCATAAATACGTACCACGAAGTGCTTAAGCGAAGTGCTTAAGTTGCATTTGCCGTATTAAAGTGAAAACATTCAGTGATAAATTTGTAGTAGGCTAGCCCGAGTTATAGTGAATTACCGATTTTGTTGATGTTTTTTTTATTTCTGAGCGGAACTCGTAACCGAGCGGGAGGGGGGGGGGGGGGGGGGGGTCGTTCGAACCCCTCGACCCCCCGCCCTCAGCCTACGGGCCTGGAGATTGTCTCTTTTTCTCATTGTGTCATCAGCATTCTGTGCCGAGGGTGAAATAAAGTGTGAAGGTACTTCTTTACTGGTCTGCATTTTGGAAGAGAGAGTCGGTGATGGGAAAGGAGACTGCCCTGGTTCCACGGATGAAGGGTACCAGAGAGGTAAGAAAAGTTTCCACACAAAATCAGTCCTTGGAAATAAGGACATAAAATCATGGGGCGTGCACCGCCCTGCCTAACAACACTTGTTACTGGCAGTGACATCATCGTGGGTAAAACACCTTCCACATCGCTATATGGGTCATTCCATAAATTTGGGGTCCAAAAGTGTGACATTTTTTGGTGTCCCTATTAACAAGTGAAAACAAGTAAAAAATAGTGTGAAGTCAATTTAAATGACACTTGATGGGACTTACACAGGTCAGGTGTAACAGGGACACCCAAAAAAGTCACACTTTTGGACCCCAAATTTATGGAATGGCCATATAAATATTCATTAGTTTTGTACACGACACCTGATATCAGGACTTGAAAACGACGTTTTCACTACCGATATCGTCACAGCCACAAATGATGGATCCTTTGTGGGCGGGGGCACGCCCCATACTTTTATGTACAATATACACAAAATATTTATAGCGTTTTTCCTACTTCTATTTCTCAATTACCCGAACGACAACCCGATAAACCTCGCAAAAAGTCTTTATGCACGAAACCATCGGCCCTGATGGTTTTGTGCACAAGAACCAATCAGAGCAAGAGTAACACGGCGACTCGAGTCGGTTAACTAATGAAAACACAGGTGCTCGTAATTATTATGCAGTGGGCGGCACTAACGTCGGCTTTTTGCACGCGGCATTAATGCAAGGTTTTATCGAGACGGTTCAGGTAATGTCTGAACCTTAAATGTTTTTTTATAACCAAATTATCTTCTAGATATCTGTGGGGATTCCTATGTCGAACTTAATGGAGACCTTCAATACCATCTTGCCTCCCCTCATTACGAATTCGGGACATACCCTGCCAGGACGGCCTGTATCTGGGTCTTCGTGACAAAGAAAAACCTGTATAAATTCAAACTGTGCATAAACGACTTCGACTTGGAGCACACATTTGATGTCCTGCGGGTCGGCGTGGGGAACGACAGCAACGCGGGAGTGGCGGCAAGTCTGACGGGGACCACCAAGATCTCCCAGATGTGGTTCGAGAGCAGCCAGATTTGGCTAGATTTCAAGACAGACGGCAGCGTCAACGGAGCTGGGTTTAACATCACTGTGAGCACCGCTAGTAAGTTTATCTCACTACCACTGATCTTTTGTAATTCTGAAATACCAACAGGACTCCAGTACATCACGGTGTCAGATCATGATAAAGGTCGATATTATAGCAATATTAAACATTGGGCAGTTTTGTAATGAATGAATTTATCAAAGTACATGTACCATCCTGAAAGTCCAACACGAAAGTCAAAAATGTGGGCAACCCCACCAACTCTGTTGTTTACCTTTACCTAGGCTTTTAGCCTTGTGTTGGGCGACTTTCACAAATAATTCCTCCTCCTCTTAATATTTAATTAAGATATTTTCGTGACCATCTGATTATCAAGCAACCTGGGAAATTGAGCAACGCTTCTCTATGTAATGAAGGAGGTTGCCATATAACACGTGTGTTTGTTACCCTACTTGTGAGTTACAGGCCTGTATTAAGCCTGACTATACAGTGAACATCAGTATAGGAACTGGACTAGTTTCAGCAACGTAATATTCGTAATCATCGGGATGTAATAAGAGGATGTTGATTGCTGAGAGAAGTCTGCGTCATTTTCTAGTTTGATGTAGATTGCGTAATGTACAATACGCAATCTACATAAAACTACAAAATGACGCAGACTTCTCTCAGCAATCAACATATACTGCAGCCAAACAAACACTGACAGTTTGGGAGACCGTCAACATAGGGCAAGATAGCTCAGTTGGTAGAGCACCGGTAGGCCTACGGTATTCCGGAGGTCTCGGTTTCAAATCCCACTCAGGACTACCAGTTTCCTTTATTCACTTTGAAAAAAACTAACAAGTTAAAAAATGGCCTGGCCTGAAGACTAATATCGTAGGATCGGGACGCATTTGGTGAACCTTCATTCCTTCGGCTTCTCCTTCAATACGACTCTCCTTAAATCCTACTTCCCACAATCTTGTGATTGGCTGATGTTTGCTCGTGAATATGTGCAGTTCCCCCAGTGTGTATAGTGTAAACGCTGAATAGAACAAAATAATAAGGCGACGTGGTCGAGCTTGCTCGGGTGGCTTAGTTGTAAAGCGTCTTGTTTTGGATCACGTGCACCGAGTTCGATTCTCAAACTGACTATTATTTTGTGTGTTTCTCTCTTTTGTGGACAAATATTCTGTTAAAACAGTTTAGAGTAGGCCTAAACTTTAACAATTGCTCTTTTTCTAATTCCTGGTTTGGAGGTGTGTTGTTCTTTTCAGGAAAATATCCGAGATCCAGTTTTGCTGCTCCTATAGCAAAGTAAACAGAATCTCGCTAGCAAATCACAAAATGGCAACAATGCTGCGATTAACGAGCAGTCTGCCCACATGCTTCATAAATTCCTAACAGAAAGGGAGGTGTCTTCGTCGTGCTCCGCCAGGTGTTCACACTATCAAGACACAACGCTTTGTCTGCTCCCCGCCGCACTATGTGATGGCATTGACGACTGCATGGATGGAAGTGACGAAAGTGGTTGCGGTAGGTCCACAGTACGTTCGTAATGAAGGGGTTAACTTTGTAATAAGCCACTTCGGTATCAAAGGTCAAAGGTTATTCGGGATAAAATTGCTTCCGTAGTGTCACGCCATGTTACGCGAACGCCCATTCTGATTTAATTGAACACGTGCGCGTTGTGCGACCACCTTTTGCGTTCACACGCGCGCGTTGGGTCACGCGGGTCATTCGGGATAAAATGTAATTGTGCACATAATGCGCAGTTGAAATACCGAACTGGCTTATTCGTGTGACCAATAAGGACACCTATATAGGACACCGATTTAAGTATAGGTTTTCACAGTTACTATAACACTTGTATCACACGAATTCTCGATATCGATATTTCAATTCCGAACACGGTTGAGCTCAGTTCGCAATTGAGGACGAATCGGAATGCTGAAAAACCGTATTATACTGCACCTGAAATGGAATGCTTTTGAAATTCAAATTGAGAATTGAGCTCGACGATGTTTTTCGGACGCAATTATCGGTTTAGGGAATTCGTGTGATGTAAGTGTTTAAACTGAGAAACCTATATTACGCCATAGGCCTATGATGCAAAATTGTAGCTGAAGCAAGCTGTTGATTGTCTCCAATCCATTCAAAATGTAGACACGCTATTGCGGATCATAACAATTATTATACGGCAAAGAAATGCCTTTAGACATAATACAAGAGTGCTGTGAAAAGTCACATTATATTTCTATTTCTACATGTACTTTCTGTTCTTCTTTTTCGTTAACACTGTTAACCCCCTTTTCAAAATGAACAGAGAGATTAGGACGATGCGATTTCTACAATGCGCGTCCAAAATCACATCGTGCTCTATTCAAATCCTATCTGAAGCCTGTAGATTATTGTCCTACCCTGACAAAGAGAACATTGTGAAGTTCTACACTGTTAAAAATTACGTTGTGGTACAACGATTTACAGAGTTTCTTTCTGTATAACCACGTAGAAACTCTGTTACAAACATTGTGTTTTGTTTTACAAGGAATTCCTTGTATATCTGCGCAATTTTAAACTGTACATAATTATACAAAGCTCCCTTTTGACTTGTTCATTCACATAGAATCTACTGTAATCCTACATGAATCTCATTATGCGGCAGCTGACCAATCAGAATTGAGGAAATTTGTGTGCGCAAAAATCATGTCAAATTGCTGTTGTTTAAAAACAAAAAAAACTTTCTTGATCATAATAGGTAATTTGTCAGGCAATTCATGTACAGAATTACTTTTATCCTAAGATTATTAAATAATGTCATTATTACATCCCCGTTCATGTTCAAAATATCGAAACGGTTGATGGCGAAAACCAAACTGTCATGTCATGTCATGTGTAAGCTGTCATGTGTATGTAATAGTATGTTTGGGCGCATACACTGTAGTATTATGTGTATTACGTAGGATTGACAACGATCACGCTGTACAAAATTGTAAAAGTGATAGAGTTTACAAAGATTCACTGTGTATACACAATGCAGTGACTATTATTATATAACGAAAATGTCTGTTGAGGTACAATAAAACTTAAGTTTTGTGGTGCCAATTGACATACGAAACCACTGTAAATATACAGCAACATTTATAACAGTATATGTATGACCACTTTAAGGTAGCGTTAGAACCATTTGAGAAATTTCCAGGCGATTGCGCCACCTTTCTTGATTAATAATTGATGCCGTGCATTGCACATTTATTAACAGTGAGTTTGAACTGTGGTCCAGACCTGTTTGTGTGCCTCGGCAAGCGGCAGTGTATACTGAAGGAGTCGGTGTGCGATGGGAAAGTGGACTGCAAACTGTATAACGATGACGAGCAAAACTGCGGTAAGTCTCGATCATATCAGCGCGCCCTCTCGAGGTGTACGTAAGTGTCGACATGAATGTGATTAGTCTGGTTCCCTGACCTGACAATTCCCTGACGTCTATAAATTGTAGGTCAGGTAGCCGCCACCGACAAAAATAGTTAAAGAAGCATGCTTTTTAGATGCTGCAATAATTCAAAAATAAGACTTTCCCAAAAAGGACTGCATTGCCTTTAAATTTAAATAGTGATATTGGGCATTTCATCTGTTGCAATTTTTGCCAATGCGAGCTTTGATTTAATGCACAACTGAAAACAAATCTGGATCGACGGGTATTTTGTTGTTTACCTTAAAACCATTTTACTCCAGAAAACACCCGACCATCGCGAACGATAACGATAATACCCGAATTTCAATGGAACGTATTCGGAAAACTTCGGACATTTTCGGAAACGGGAGAAATTTCTCCTGTTTTCGTCACGTGACCACTGGCGGCTACCTGACCTATGGCCGTGCCCGAATTATCGGCTACAGCTATACGGCTGTTGCTCAGAGGCATCTAAATGCAACCATTTTGACGACTTAGGAAGCCGTTGGCAAAAGCCGTAGCTGTAGCTATAGTTGCCAATTCGGACACGACCTAATATTCATCAAAAATTTATATTTTGGTCTGGGAACAGACTAAAATATGATTTGAGGCTCTGCATGGAATACATTTTTGATAACCAAAGTCCAGATACTTTGCTAGTCGGGGTGGAATGTGTATTTGTGAAGTTGGAATACTTTCGAACACGGTATTCGAGTAGGTCTAGTATTCGAGTTCGAGTACCGAGCTAGCTCTACAACTCTGCTATCAGCACATTAGGCTCGACACGCGTACGCCGTATCGAACCTATTAGCGTATTCACTTAATATTCAAAATTAATATACTTTTATTAAGGAATTAAGGATTTGAATCGGTGTTTTTGTCAGTTTTAAGTCAGGGGCGGATCCAGGAATTTTTGCAGGGGGGGGGGGGGGGGGGGGGGGGGGGGGGGGGGGTTCAGGGGCGGATCCAGGAATTTTTGCAGGGGGAGGGGGGGGGGTTCTGAAATTTGCCCAGAAAAAGTGACTCCCAAAATGTTCCGCCTGCGAAAACAATTTACAAGGGGGGAGGGGGGGGGCTGATAAACTTTCTCACCGTTGGTGGCGCCCATATAACCTCTTTGTTTTGTTCTCACCCATAGGCAAAATATGATCTGTATTCGCAAGGCGTAGGCCCCTACAAGCAAAAGCAAAAATTAAATTGTCAACGAGCAGAAAGGGGGGGTTCGACCGCCCCCCCTCCCCTGCATCCGCGCCTGTAAGTGTATCGTGAAGAAGGTGTAAAGAAGTCTTTGTAAAATATTTGCAAAGGAATGTAGGCCTACACTAAGTAAACAAATATGTTCTGCAGAGATTATGCGTTCATTTCCATGTTTGTGATTTTACGTAGAAACCTACGGCTGCCCTTCAGGTTGTGACTGTTTCTTAAAGGAAGAGGGTCTACACATACAATGCATTCATGGATGGAGCCCCGCCATCATCAGTCAGCTGGTTAAAATAACAACTGGATTGTAAGTATAGGACTACCAACTCTTGGCAGGAATGTCGGCCTTATATAGTGAGCAGTCTTTGTAGTATTTCCGGAAATAGAAAACACTATTTTCGGAAATAGCAAGAATTACGTCTTACACTGTAAAAACGTTGGGTAAAACATAATTGGGCAACTGCTATTTACCCAACATTGGTATTAATTTACCACATTGTTGGTTTATTCTGGTAAAAATTGACCAACTATTGGGAAGAATTTGCCCAAGATTTTCGGTTGTTGATATGTTGCCCAACACTGGGCAAAATATCAACCCATTTTGACCAATTTATTTTAGAGTGTACCAACAAAACTTTCCACCTCAAACCTCGCCTCAACTGCATAAATTATCTCATAAACAAAATTTAGTGAATTGAGTTTGAGTTTGTGTACCAAGGAAGGCTATGAAACAAAACATTGATGAAAATCTTATAGGCCTAATACCGTTTACGAATTCAGTTAATGGCAACAAATAATGATCTGTTTGAACGAAAGATGGAAGGTTTCTGATAGCCAAGGTTGAAGGATTTTCTTCTTTTACACGAAATTGTCGTTGTGCAGAGAGCTGACCGGAGCCAACATGGGCACGCTGGAGACCGGAATTTTTAAGAGACTGGATTCGCTACGCACATTGTGAGTGTAGTCTTTAGACCGAGAATCCATGTGTCCGTATTGTGTTATGCGTATGCGTGATGCGTCAAAATAGAATTACACGAAAAGCAACGGATCATTCAAAGCGGATAACGCAATACGCATTGCGGATGAATGGATGTATGCCAATTGCATTTCGTGTAGTTTAATTAACGCATTACGCATTACGCATAAAGCCCGGTTCATACTTCATGCGAATACGTAGGCCTATGCGAAGCGAATTCGTTAAGGTAACGGAGAAAGTCACAATGAAACTTCAATTGTTGACGTCATTAAATTCGCTTCGCATTCGCATGAAGTATGAACCGGGCTTTACGCAATACGGACACATGGATTTCCGGCCTTAAAGGGCCAGTCACACTGGCCACGATAACGACGACGATAACGAAAACGGTGAGAATAAACGCCATTGATTGGTGAAATTTTGGCGCGTGTAATACGTGCGCGTTCCACCCACCAATAGAGAGCGTTTATTCGCATCGTTTTCGTTTTGGTTATCGTTATCGTGGGCAGTGTGACCGGCCCTTTAGGCTGGTTCATACCCTACTTCACGCGAATACGAATGCGAAGCGAATTTATGACGTCAACGCCAATTATTCGCGCTGCGAATTCGCAGAAGTTGAACAAATTTCAACGTGTGCGAATCGTCGCCGCGAATGTTTCATGACGTCAAATTCGCTTCGCATTCGCATTCGCGTGAAGTATAAACCGGCCTTTATGGTATCAAGTTCCCCACGTGCTCCTTGAAATGAAAGTGCGTCCTGCACCCGATTTCATGAAACTCATCGTAACTTACGATGCATCACAGCGCTGCGACGCGTCGTATCCCTAAAGCCCCTGTCCCACTAGGAGATACGACAACTTACGACAGGTTGCTACTGGAAATCGCAGGCAATCTTAAGGCGGCCTCAGGTCGACCTGCAACCATGCTCATGTCACCCACGACGCGACGATCCACGACAATTCCACGGCAAAGACAGTCATGTGACTTATTTAACAATGAGGGAATAAATATGTGCTTGGCAGGTTCGGCTCGGGTCATTGTCAGCGACCATTCCGCTGATAGATCTTAAACGTACTTGCATATTCCCATTCATAAATACCTTTAAGTCAAAGTGTCGAAACAAGTCAAAAATTATAAGTTATCATCAATTTTGTTCAACATTTTTACTTTATGTTTTTCAAACACCCCTCTAGCTATGATGTAGTGTGCCGCTCGCGAGGAGTAGAAAACAATCTCCTTATATGGAGATTGGTGAGCGCGTGGCGCGTACTGCGTGATTTGGTGCAGAACACGGAGTGCAAGTGTCGTGTGTTGATTGGCTACACGATGAAAAAGGATGATCTTGATGCGCGCACGACGTCGTAAATTCAAACACAGGTCGACTGCGATTGATTCCGCCTGTCGGGAACACGTCGTAAAAGTTGAATTTTTTCTACTCCTGCGACTGGTGATTTTTGTGATCGCTAAAGCCCCAGTCCCATAGGACCTGCGATTTCCCGCGACCAGTTCAGTCGTGCGACAAGACCGGTCGTGGGTAGTCGTGAATATTTCCTGCGATTTTAGCCTAAGAGTCACATTGTAAGACCAGTCGTGCGACCTGTAGAAGACTTGTTTCCGACTGATAGCACTATTAATCGCACGACTGGCTACGACCAATCGTACGACTATTCGTACGACTTGTCGTGGAGTCGCACGACTAGTTTTGCTTAGTCGTGCATCTAGTCGTGCAATCAGGTCTAAGCGCACGACAAGTCGTGCCAGTAGTCGTGGAAAGTCGTGCGACTGTCGTAGACAGAGGAATCCTCACGATCAGCCACGACAATGAAGGACCACCCAAGACTTGTCCCACGACCATCCCACGACCATCGCACGACGTCGCACGACAAATGACTAGGCTGCGACAAGATGCGACTACTTCGGTCGCAGCCAGGTTTTTAAACAGTTTAAAAACCTGTCTGCGACTGGTATCGGCCGTGCGACTATTCAAGACCACCCACGACCACCCAAGACTTGTGGCACGACTTTTCTTAGATTGCCTGCGATTTACAGTCGCAGCCTGTCGTAAGTTGTCGTATCTCCTAGTGGGACTGGGGCTTAACTGATGCCAATCATCTTAATATCGTCGCAGTTAAACTCAGTTCCTAACAAAATCGGCGACTGATGTATTCCCGACGGTCGTGGCGCAGGCGTAGCTTGATCCTAAAAAGTCAGTCGCGGACTGTTCTGTTTCGTCGCAAGGTCGACCTAGGGCCGCCTTTAGACAAGTCGTGCCACAAGTCTTGGGTGGTCGTGGGTAGTCTTGGATATTCGCACGACCGAAATCAGTCGCAGAGAGGTTTTTGATATTGTTCAAAAACATGGCTGCGACTGAAGTAGTCGCATCTTGTCGCAGCCTAGTCTTCATTTGTCGTGCGACGGTCGTGCGATGGTCGTGGTCCTTCATTGTCGTGGCTGATCGTAGAATTCTCCTGTCGTACGACAGTCGCACGACTTTCCACGACTACTGGCACGACTTGTCGTGCGAGTAGACCTGATTGCACGACTAGTTGCACGACTAAGCAAGACTAGTCGTGCGACTCCACGACAAGTCGTACGAATAGTCGTGAGTTGTCCTGCGTCGGTCGTGCCACTGCCCAAGACCGGTCAGCCGGAGATGACTGACAGAGTTGATGTGCACTGCTCATCGTCGGCGACTACTGAAATCCCTGCTCTACGTGCCCTGTATTTATAGTCGCACCACCAGTCGCACGACTGGTCAAGACCGGTCGCAGCCAGTCACTACCAGTCGGCACCTGTCGCACGATTAGTCGTAGCCAGTCTTGCGATAGGACCTTACCATTCTTACGTAGTCTTTGGTAGTCGTGCGACAGTCGTGCGATTAGTGGTGCTATCAGTCGGCAACAAGTCTTCTACAGGTTGCACGACTGGTCTTACAATGTGACTGCTAGGCTCAAATCGCAGGAAATATCCACGACTACCCACGACCGGCCTTGTCGCACGACTGAACTGGTCGCGGGATTCATTTCACAAAACACATCGTAAGCGCGATACGTTATTTTTCGAGTTTAGCTGAAACGCAGTTCTGGTACGAGCCTATTGTTATACATGTACGACTGTTTACCGAGCAAGCACAATATTAACGCGCAAAAATTTGAATGTAGCGAACTTCATCTTTAGTGTCGTCTGCTAGCTGAGGTGAATCTAGTGCAATTATTGCTATGCTAGTATGAATATCATAGACTTTGTGGAATTCGGAATTTACGGAAAGTTGTACTTGTGGGATTCACTGTATCAATTTACAATAATTTTAAAATACGCGAGCATTTTCCATGAATTACTTTCGTTCCTTCCTTAAAATCTATCAAATTTCATTATCTTCAAGTACGTTCCAATTTAGTTTTCTTTACCTAAGTGCTAGCTGTGTTGAATTTCATTTCCAACACGTTCCACTGAAATACCTCGCTGTTCGCTAAATTGTTCACAGGAGCCTATCCCTAAAAACACGCTCCCTCCTCAATGCCCGTCTAGCTTCGCGGTCTGCCAAGAACATATAATTATAAGCGCCATCCTCAATCCTGCGATATGTTTACGTGAAGTTACGACGACCCAAAAGCACGTCGTAAAGGAACTTGCGATGCGTTCAACGCATGAAATGGATCTTACGACGTGTTGCGAGTTGCGACGCGTTAAGGCCGGTTCATACTCGGCGCGAAAGCGAATGTGAACGCGAATTTGTGACGTCAGGGCATGTTTTCGCGCTGCAAATTCGCAAAAGTTGAACACATTTCAACTTGTGCGAATCTTCGCCGCGAATGTTTCATGACGTCAAATTCTCTTCGCATTCGCATTCGCGTGAAGTATGAACCGGAATTTACACGTCGCAACTCCAGTCGCGACGCGTCGTATCTCCAGTTGCGACGCGTCGTATCTCCAGTTGCGACGCGTCGTATAGTGCTTTGTGAAATCGGCTGCTGGCCTGCATTGAAATCAGACGACTTGTCGGCTTTTACATGCCCTTATGCTGAATTATGCATTATATTTAGAACATTTTGTGTTTTTTTCTTCCTATTTCAAACCAGACATTACCAATCAATGTTGGCACTGGAAAATGCAATTTTGTTTGCATTTATCTGTATTGTATAAGACAGATGCTGTTCCGGGTCCTCAAAAACAGTTCCGTCTTGTTTTTGCTTTGTTTACAGATGCTTACGAAACAACAACATAACGTCTATCCAGATGAACGCCTTTGTAGGCCTGGAGAACGTAACTTCTCTGTAAGTATCGAAAACGTGTTACATCCGATTTATCATTGAAAAGTAATGTGCAGAATTAACTAGCTAGAATAGTGTTGGGAAGGCTTCGTGAGCACGGATGCGGCATGTATGACATGTCCATATCAAAAAGTATACATATTTTTTTCTTTAAAGATTTGTAATCATAACTGTTTGTTATTTACAGTAGTATTATTACCGTCGTTTTTCATGGGCCACTTTCGATTTGAATGTTACACAATGGTTTGAATTCACGTCTTGTGAGGTGCAAAATTAGGGGCGATAAAAGTACTGCAGGTAATCGTGTTACAGTCATGATTTTTTTTTACCGAAAAGCAGCCAAATTGTTTTCATATATAAAAACAATTCAAAAATTAAAATTTACACTTAAACATTAATGTTTAATTACCTGATCTGAGCTCGTGCTAATGGTGACAAAGTGTTGAGTAGCCCTATACTGTATAATAGGCGTGAGACCATTTAACAAGGAAAGAATTTAACAAGAAAATAATCTTGTACGTAATGAAAGTTAAGGACCGGTCACACTGTTCACGATAACAAAGACGAAAACGTTGAGAATAAACGCTCTCCATTGGTGGATGGAACTCGCGCGTATTACACGCGCGATAATTCCACCAATCAATGACGTTAATTCTCACCGTTTTTGTTATCGTCGTTGTTATCGTGGCCAGTGTGAACGGCCCTTTAGGCCGGAAATCCATGTGTCCTTATTGCGTTATGCGTGATGGTGATGCGTTAAAATATAATTACATGGAAAGCAATTGATCACTGGAAACGGATGGCGAAATACGTATTCCGGATAAATGGAAGTATGCCCATTGCATTTCGTGCATTTTCATTTTAACGCATTATGCATAACGCAATACAGATACATGAATTCTCGGCAATTGGTTTTTGTCGTTATTATTTTTGTTATCATAATTTATTTCAGCTCATGCGCAAGTAAAGATCGATGCGAATAATTTTAACTGGCCCCTCCAAACGTTTCTTTCCTTGTATAGGGACATCTCTGAAAATAATATTTCTGAATTGACGGGAGGAATGTTTAACGGATTGCCGTTGCTAACCTATTTGTAAGTATTCCAATCATTTGTAAATACGCTAATGTGATCTTCGGCCACCTACCCTGCGGTGCACCGGACCAAAATCCAAACACTCTCGCACCCAAGTACTGTGCGCGACAGTACAGCGTACTTACAATGCACGTACTGAGAGAGACACCAGACACCTGGCTTGCAGTCAGCCACACTAAAACATATACCCAGCACGATATGGGGGCAGAGGGGTACCTCCCCCCCCCCCCTTTTTTTTGTCCCTATACCCTATGCACTATCCAGACTATTGTTACCTAACACATCCCCCCCCTAGACATCTGAAAAGAATTCCTGAGATTCCGGGAACACAATGACAAACACAAAAGAAGGGGGGTTCCGTCTGCCCCATATCGTGCATCATATGCTAAAACATTGGCCTACAGTGCACAAACATTATGGAGGTCAGCCCACTGTGCACAAAACATAGTGCACAAAACATATGGAGGTCATCAACCTATGGTGTTTTGTCTAATTATTTACGGGTGAATGAAACATGACTAGCTATGGGGACTTGATGGGGTCATCTGACATATGGTCATGTATGAACTCACATTTTTTAACCCCCAGGGCGGTAGATATTTAAATTTTAGCAAAAGGCGACTGTTCACTACAGTAGTCTTGTATAAAAAACTGATGAATTGTGTTGAAAATGTATGGATCGAATAAATATTATGTTTCTACCTCAGGAAAAATGTTGACCCCTGCTTACATTAAAACTTGTTGGGTAAATATAATGTTGCTGCTCTTTAGACATTTACCCCAAATATTTTGTTTCTTTAAATTGGTATTTTCTATCTACGCAAAAGCTATGCCTGTTTTAATGAGGCATCGAACGAAAAAAACGCCCGCGTTTATTTAGCGAATTTTCACTTTTAAAATATCGAATTATTAGCGACCCGACAATAATTCAGTTTCCGCACGGTGGATCTTTATGTGCGTGTAGACGAGCGAAAGCCACCAAAAATAGAAGCCATTTTGGAATATTGCAGACGCCCAGAATAGAAAAAAGTCCCTTTTTCGTTATAGTAAAACATTATTTGAAAACTCCTCAATACAAAAGATTCTGATTACTGACTGTGTATCTTTTAACGAAGCATGTGATATGCATTTTTAAAAGGGGGATACGATCAGTGCCTGTGGGGTACATCGGACATAATGCGTTTGGTGGATTGACGCGGCTCCAAAAATTGTAAGTGCATGACATTCAACCTATAATGCTAATGTAACCTTGATTAAAGGATAGGGGCCATTAATGCGCCCAGTCTCTGACGGTCCAATCAAACATACATAAAATATATTCAACGATCACATTGGGACCAAATGTCTATTGTGGACAGCTGTACATCGTGCTGATTTTCTTTTCTTTTTTTTTGGGGGGGGGGGGTCCGAAGGTAGGCCACTTTACACAGGTTTAACTGTAGTAATTGGTAGACCGTCTTTCCACTGTTCATGACTGCTGACCCAACAGAAGCAAAAAGCAACTCTTAAACCTATTTAACCAATTCGTCAACGACACCACGAAGTAACACCCAATTCCAGTGCGGTGTTACTTCGTGAAAACCGCTCAATGAATAATTTCGGTTTCACGAACTAACACCCAAGTGTGCGCGCGGGCTTCGGACGGTGACGTGAGGATTTTTGACTTCACAAAGGAAAAAGCATGTTGCGGAAATACAATTCATAGAAAAACGCTTTGAAAGGTTTGACAGGAATTTACTTCACTTGTATTCTTGGTGGGTTACAGAAAAAAGGTAACAAAAACATTCAAATTGTGGTGAAATAAAGATGGGATGTTGGTTAGTGGAAACGGAAATGTACCGAGTGAGCGACAGTGTACTTGGGTGTTACTTCATGAAAACAAAAATTATTCGATTCTCTAAAATACGCGCGCGTGGCGCGCACTCAAGTCAACTCGGGTGTTACTTCGTGGCGTCGGTGATGAATTAAGGCCTGCACTCGGTTCAGACAGGCGTTCCAGATTTTGACAGACGTACTTTATTCAAGCAGCGCGTAAAGGCAAGTTTATACGCGCTGCGCACTTACCGCGTTTGCAGCTTGCTGCATGGTCCATCAATTTGTAGCGGTCCTCAATGCGCAAAAAGACACGCAGTGCGCAAACAAAGTTCGCATGTGCACGCGTACTTTCTGAAAAGATTTGAAAGTTCGTACACATTATAAAGTCGGAAAATTGAAAGTATTTAACAATTTACGTAAGAGCTTCCGCATGCGCACAAAAATTAAAAACGCAAAGGAGGAGACTTAAAACTACGAGGCGCGATCAGAAAGTTCCGAGACTGCGCCTATAACAGGTAAAAACCGTACGTGATTTAAATCTGGCCGCCATCCCCTTCAAAGTAGTCCCCTTGTGCAGCGTATCGCTGCCACGCTTGGAACGCTCCCTGGAAATCCCGTTCCGTAAGCGCGTCAAGCACCATCTGCGATTCTCGCTGTCCACAGTGTCAAAACAGCGACCCTTCAGCTTGAACTTCATTTTGGGGAACAGAAAGAAGTCGCAGGGAGCCAAATCTGACGAGTAAGGGGATGGGGAGAGACGATTGTGTTGTTCCCTTGAAATCTTGACAATGGGTGCATATGTGTGAAAGGGACGTAGACATTCTTTGATTCGAATGAGCTCCTCGGACGCTTCGCGTCCTCGCCCATTCCAATCAAAGAATGTCCACTTTTTCGTCGTTTCTCCTTAACAGAACCGAAAAATTTCAAATCTTCAGCTAACAGGGTATAAATTCAATGTTTGGACACACTTTGTATTGTACCATGGATGCTTTGTCGACGGACTCACGATACTCCTATTCGACCGAATCATGTTGATTCTACTTGACAGACTATACCAACACTCGTTGTAGATGGTCTTCTGATGCTCCTGATCTTCGACTCCCGATACTGATGTTATTAGCTTTCTATTAGTGTTCTTTGTTTTAGATAATGCACAAATTGTCGGTGATTCGGATTAAGAGAGCTCCCAACAAAGACGGGCCAATCAAATGTTGCTTTCGTAACCCACTTCTCTGTGACTTGGGGTTTAGACCGAACCTCATTGAAAGAATGAAGACAATTTGACGGAAATGCCCGGTTCAACTATACGAGACGAGATTGCGCTTGTAACAAGCAAAAACCGTACGTGATTTAAATCTGGCCGCCATCCCCTTCAAAGTAGTCCCCTTGTGCAGCGATACACCGCTCCCCGCGCTCCTGCCACGCTTCTAACGCTCCATGGAAATCCCGTTCCGTAAGCGCGTCAAGCAACATCTGGGATTTTCGCTGGATCTTCTCCACATTGTCAAAACGGCGACCCTTCAGCTTGAACTTCATTTTGGGGAACAGAAAGAAGTCATATAGGGAGCCAAATCCGGCGAGTAGGGGGGTGGGGAGCAACGATTGTGTTGTTGATCCAACTCTTGTCACCGCTGATGATCCTCGACATGAAGTTTGGGTCATCCCGGGCCTGTTGACGGAGATCCTCGCAGATTTCGACACGGTGCTGATTCTGCTCGAGATTCAGGTCCATGGTGAAATCGCAAATGCGCACGTACCAGTGGTCACAAAAATGCGTGTAACACAGGTGCGGATGATGTTGATCAAGCGATGTAACTTGGAATACTTACTCACAAAAGTTATTGCTGACACCTGCTATATGCACATTACTGTGCTGCGCTCCGTTCGTTCGCAACATAACAGTCTCGGAACTTTTTGATCGCAACTCGTACTTGCATACTTCGTTGCTGCGAGGCAAAGGCGAATCATAAAATGTGTGCTTCGTGACTCTTCTCGTACTATTATGTCGTCTCCTGCGCGCGGTAAAGGTAGGCCTACCGACTGATTGCGGGATGTCTCAACGTCAAATTTCCCAATTGCCATACATCAACAAAATGATTAACATAAATTTGCATTGAGTTCGGCTCATGACTAGAGCGACGTCTGAAACCAAGTCGCTCCTGAGTCGCTCTGACGACTCCAACAGTCGATCTTTTGCCGTCTAGCGCGTCTAGTCGCTCCTAATTGTTTCAGACGTCGGACTTTTCATGTACTTAATTCAAATCTTGTCCTTAATTTGGTTCGGAGCGACTCTGGAACGCCTGTCTGAACAATACCTCGTCAACAACGAAAACACGACACTGGTGCATTCGATTGTCCATGATCAACTACAGTGGCTCTGTACGGCAATGGTTCTAGAAAGATGGTCTAGGTTCATCATAAAACCAATGACGGTCACTGCAAAACTGACAAAGGTGGCCACTACAACATTGTGGATGGACGGATTGTTTCTCGGTTTTTATTCACCTAAAACGAGGCTAAAATTCACGCTTGGTGAAGGTTTACAATCAGATGTGGTTGGGTTGGCGAAATTTTGAATTGCCAACTCTACGACGCTAAAGTTTTCCTGTGCCAAGGATATTTCTTCGACAGATTCAAAAGAAATGTTCATAATATTTAGACCTATGGACCCAGGCGGGGTAACTTCCAACGTTTGTGAGACCGACTCTCCTCCCCATTTTTTTATACTCAAACGGAGTTGCAAAACTCCTTTTATTGCTCCTCAGGAAACTTTCATCCATACACTATTTACACAAATTTACAAAACATAATACATGTATTGACTGAAATATCTACAAAAATATAGTCACAAGAAAAAACAAGGAAATAGAAAACAGGGTGAAAGTTTCAGACAATAGAGAGGTTTCGTTAGCGCACGGTTAGAGAGACGACTATGTTTAGTTCCCGTGACCTCATCAGTTTTTGCGCTTGTTTGACGTTTTCCTCACTCATCCTAAACGTAATCACCTTGTTTACAAGGATAGCGGTCGCACTACACGTAAGTAAGAAACGGATAAACCAACGAACATTATTTTACCAAGTTTCGTCGCGTACCGTTTTGAGCTAATCGTTGGCGTACGCACTAACCGTGCGCTAACGAAACCTCCATAATATGCATGCAGGTTAATACTTATTAAGAAAATTGTCCCGTTGTGTATATAACATAATGCTTGATTTTTCCCATACATTTGAATAAAAAGATTTTCACAGGGCCTGTTTCCTGAGCGTATTTTTAATGTTATTCTGATACTTCTTCAATTATTTTTTTAGAGTGTCACTTTTATCCATGTTGTAACATCTTGTCAACCAAATAGTGCGAAGCAACCTAGTTTGAGTTGTTTCAATTATTATTACTATTTTTTTGTTTGGTGTTTTAATGGTTCTATTGTTTCATTATATTTTCAGAGTGCTGATGCGAGGCAATGGTAACTCCAATGTGTCGAGTCTCTATGCCAAGGCTACCAATATAGAAGATGATGCACTCAATGACTTACATGCGCTCCAAATAATGTACGTAGTCGGTGCACGACAGTAACAGTTGCACGATTTGTATTAAAAATTACTGTCCCTTTCTGCACGACCAATCTTGTGCAGACCTCTATTTATTCATGGCAAATGAATAACAGATAAATAATAAAAATTAAAAAAACTAACAAATCAACATTTTACAGCAGCTGTTCACCAATTTACAATGTACAGTAAAACACTGTTCACGTGGTGCAATCATGAAATGTAATGATTCGGCCAAGTGCACCGGAGGACTTGAGCTAAATTCGTTAAAAAGGTTGTTTTGCCACCCTCGTTGCCCATGCAATCACTGAGTAAATTCTAAAAGTGATGTTGCCGTCATGTATTTATATTTCTCTTAGCAACTGAAAGTTCGCTTTGGAACAATAACATTATCTGTTGTCTGTCTTTGTGTATACAATTAGATACGTTGACGATCACCGCCTTTGTTGTGACTTCAAGTCAGTGCTTCAGACTGAGGACCAGTGCGTCAATATTCAGCTCCAATCGCCGCTGTTTAACTGCGGCAGACTGATGCCCAACACCGTCCTCCAGGTCTTCATGTGGATCTTGGGCTGTAGCGCCCTCATCGGCAACGCGGTGGTCATTGCCTGGCGGATCCGGGAGGACAGCGGAAAGGGCAGCAAGTACGTGCACTCGTTTCTCGTGCTAAACCTGGCCATGTCAGATTTCCTGATGGGAGTGTACATGGTAATCATCGCCTCAATCGACGCCATCAAGAAAGAAGAATACTACCTGACGGCCACGCAGTGGAGGAACAGCGCCCTCTGTAAGGCGGCTGGGGTCATTTCAGTCCTGTCCTCGGAAGCGTCTGTGTTCTTCATCACCTTGATCAGCGTTGATCGCTACCTGTGTATCGTACGTCCGTTCAGCAGAGTTCGACTCCAAGAAAGATCAGTCTGGGTGTCGGCAGCCACGATTTGGTTTGTTTCCCTGTTAGCGAGCCTCGTTCCCACACTCCTGGTAACCAGCGACTCGGGCTTCTACGGATTATCCGATGTCTGCATTGGGCTACCGTTACTCACCAGACCGGCTGATTATAAATTCAACGAGGCGGATATTGGAGACATGTTGGGTAATGACGCCTACTTGGTCCCACACCCAATAGGAAGCAAGCCCAGCTGGTTCTATTCCATCGTGCTGTTTCTTGGCGTGAATCTCATCTGCTTCCTTGTTGTCACCGTGTGCTACGTCGCCATCTTCGCAAAGGTCAGGAGGTCTATCCGACGTGTCAAGCGGCACACGCACAAAGATGAGGAAATCAAGATGGCGACCAAGGTGGCGGTCATTGTTGGATCCGATTTCATGTGTTGGATGCCGGTGATCGTTCTAGGGATCCTATCGCAGACGAGCGTCATTCAAATCCAGCCTGCTGTCTACGCCTGGTTGGTTGTGTTTGTCCTGCCTATCAACTCGTCTCTGAACCCTTACCTGTACACAATCGTGACGGTGGTTAGCAGTAAGCGCCAGGCACATCTTGCAGCCAAGAAGAGTTCTCGAAAGCCGCACTTCATTGGCTTTCCGATAGTACCAGTCGAGGGTCAAAGACCAGACCAGGTGAATTCAACCGCGCCGACATCCACACACACCACTACACCAGATAGTTCAATGAAACCCTGTTAAAAATTTGACCAGTTTTCGCTGCCTTTGGTCCCACTTGATAAAGATTGAAAATCAGTTGAAATACCGTATCTCCTGATTTTTCTCGTCGACCTGTTTAGCACTTAATAGCAGTACAAGCGTACGATATAAGCGTACGTGCCTGCAACGTCTGATGGTTGTATGTCCATTCAAATGCCACTCGCAGGTTCAAATCCAACTCTTGTAAACTTTCTTCTTTAACTCAAAAATAAGTCTTGTACACAATCTCAGTTGATTAACTGAACACTTCAACTCGACTTGAGTGATTCAATTTTTCATTTAAGAAAATGAATATTTCTCAAGTTCCTCCTTTAAACAGATACCCAGCACGATATGGGGCATAGGGGTACCCTCCCCCCCCCCCCCCCTTTGTCCCTATACCCTATACACACTCCATATGCATATGAAGCACGCTATGGGGCAAAGGGAAACCCCCCCCCCCCCCTTTTTTTGTGTTGGTCATTGTGTTCCCGGAATCTCAGGAATTCTTTTTATAAATATAAAATAGGGGGATGTGCTAGGTAACAATAATCTGGAGTGTGAATAGGGTATAGGGACAAGATTCACACCTATGCCCCATATCGTGCTGGGTATCTACAAATGGCAAGACGTGCTTATTCATAATAATAATAATAATAATAATAATAATAATAATAATCTAAAATTTATAGTGCGCCTTTTGCATACAAATGATCAAAAGCGCATTACAAATCAAAATGTTCATGTTCAAGGACCACATTTTTACTCCTCCGGTTATACGTAACTCCCAGCCGTGTTTAAACAAAGGTTTAAAACACATACACGTGACAGGATCTCGACCAATAGGAATAGTGAAACTGTCCCAGGTGTTGTTGAATTCTGTTTTAATTCATTTCAGGAGTTTTAAACTTACAATTTTGGTGTATTTTATTCATTATTTATCCAAAGGTGACCTTCATTCATCTTGGGTATTTCAATCAGTTACAAACTGTAATTTTGATTTGTAATAAAATATTTTGTGTGAGCAATCTACATTGTCGTACCATTATCATGGAATTATTGCTTTTTTTCTAATTCTATCTGTGTTACGCTTTTACCTAAAACAGTACGATTACTTTTAGAAGGAACATCTAGATATATTTTTGTGTTTAAACTATGCTAACATAAACAATTCAGCATTAGAAGCGATAATGCGCATAATTTGCTTCTGCCTAAAGTGCATTTATTCTACTGGTAATGCTTGTAGTGCGATTAGAAAACGTAAAATGTCTTCCCAATAAAAATACTTTTCTTTTTTATCATTTGTATTTATGCTCGATAATGGTAAACCGATCGTAACCTGCAATTCTGTAAATCAAACAAATTTTAAGTCGAAGCATGTTACTAAGTTGGATACAAAGTCATACATCAAAATATATAAAATAGACCAAACTAAGGCAGACAAGGACAAAACAAGAAGAGGGCCGAGCCGTGATAATTCAATAAACGAAATTAAATCAAACATCAATTGTATGTATTTAACAACCTAAAAGTAGTAAAATGCTATTCGTGCCGATGGTAGCCATCTTGGATTCCCATAATGCATTGCAGTAGATCATGTGACATTGGATTTTCGTCCGAAGTCATTGGTAAGTTCATGTACAGGACCATGTTTCTGACATCCATAATTGATTTTTCTGTGTATTTCCTAAACCCCCCCCCCCCCCCCCCCAAATAAAAATATATATATACAGGGTGTCAAAAAGAAAATTCCAGGCTAAACCAGGCAACCTCAGAATCTAGATTTCGACAGGATTCCTGATGCGGGAACTTCTTACATGAAAAATAGTCTTTATTTCATCAAAATCAGTCAAGCCAATCAGAAGTTATGTCATTTTTTGTGCAGCAAGGTCAGCCCCCAACTAGGAGTGACTGACTGTGACTTTTTTACATTTTTCATTCCAAGAAGCTGTCCGTCTGTGGTTATAGCAGCCCAGTCATGAAGAAAATCTCTCTGATCGTTTCTCGAGTCTGAAGTAAACTCCCTGGGTGGATGGTCTTTTGCTGCATAGGCTCTAGTGTTCTGTTTGTTGATGCACCCGTTCAGAGGAAACTTTGCCTTATCACCACAGATAAATCGTCGCGCACAGCAGTGAACCATCTCGAATACCGCATTCTCCGCTCTGGGTCACCTGGAGCTAAGCCATGCCTGGTCTGGACTTTGTAGGGATAGAATTTTACCTCTGCTGCCATTCGTGAAAAGGACGACTTTGGAATATGCAGTTGGTTGCGCCTGACGGATTGTCTTGGGTCGTCTTCCATGTTGGCTCGAAACTGTGCCAAAGAATTAATGTCTCGCCGTGTCCTTGGCCTGCCACTGTTCTCCTTATGCCGATTCAAACTGGTGCCATGATTTTCATACTTTGCCACACTGTAAAAAGCAACGGCTAACACTTTTTTAATACTTCAACGCGTTAATAGTAATACTTTACACGTAAAGGTATAGGTGACGTTGAACGCGATTAACACTAAAACACGTTTAAATTGGCGTTGGTGTTTAATGATTATTAACCTTATAAAGTGTTAATATCTATAATTAACACTTCAAGTGTTGATAATCATCAACATAAATGCCTATTTTAACGTGTTTTAGTGTTAATCGCGTGCAACGCCTCCTATACCTTCACGTGTAAAGTATTAATATTAACACGTTGAAGTGTTAAAAAAGTGTTAGCCGTTGCTTTTTACATGTGCACATTTCGCTTGACTGTTCGTCCAACAGGTGGGTCCCTGTTAGGAAATCTCTGCTGGAAACTTTCTATCGTTTGGAAGGTTTTGACCATAAAGACTCGCTGCTCAGTTGTGAACTGTTGGCCAACCATCTTGCCATTGGGGCAATCAAAAGAAGTTCTCCACTACAATAAGTAGGCCTACATGGGCACATACACGAGCATGGAAGACGACCCAAGACAATCATCCACGCGCAACCAACTACACATTCCAAAGTTGTCCTTTTCACGAATGGCAGCAGAGGTAAAATTCCATCCCTACAAAGTCCAGACCAGGCATGGCTTAGCTCCAGGTAATCCAGACCGGAGGATGCGGTATTCATGATGGTTCACTGCTGTGCGACTACGATTTATCTGTGGTGATGAGGCAAAGTTTCCTCTGAACGGGTGCATCAACAAACAGAACACTAGAGCCTATGCAGCAAAAGACCATCCACCCAGGGAGTTTACTTCAGAATCAAGAAACGATCAGAGAGATTCCCTTCATACAGACTGGGCTGCTATAACCACAGACGGACAGCTTCTTGGAATGAAAAATGTAAAAAAGTCAGTCAGTCACTCCTAGTTGGGGGCTGACCTTGCTGCACAAAGAAAAATTATATAACTTCTGATTGGCTTGACTGATTTTGATGAAATAAAGACTATTTTTCATGTAAGTAGTTCCCACATCAAAATCTGTCGAAATCTAGATTCTGAGGTTGCCTGGTTTGGCCTGGACATTTTTGGGGGGACACCCTGTATATAAACTCCTCAAAAAAGTTTGGAATCTTTTTTCAACCCTGTATTTCTTGAGTTATTTGGGGATTGGTCATATTATGTTGTGTATCAATAAGAAGCTTGTTTATTCTGCTTTACGATAATACCTCATTTGTAACAATAGCTTGTTCCAGAGCTGAAATATTGTCTTGAGAAGATGGTAGGGTCACAAACAAAATGTGCCAAATCTGTGCTCAACAGAACAATCCACTGTGCTTAGAACTGACAATTACAGGTATTGATTTTGAACTGACCATTAGTGATATTGATTTGAATGCCTTTGATTTGTATTGAATAAGAACAGGAATTGAACAGGTGGTTGAGCATGGATGAATGCACAGTGACTCTCTGGTTCTGGACTCTTTTTCAAAGTGGTCATTTGATGTTGGTATCTTGCATTTATGGGAACAGCTGGGTCGTTCTGTGCGCAAGAGAGTGACTGATGCAACAACTTTGGTTCAGCTGCGACAAATATTGACGGAGGAATGGAACGCCATACCGCAGGATCGAGTGAGGAGGCTGGTTAGCAGCATGAGGAGGAGGTGTCAGGCTGTTGTGGCAGCATTTGGATCTTCAACTCGCTATTGGGGAAGTTTTCTCTTGCATGTTTTGTGCATTGCCAAATTGTCTCCTCTATTCATGTCTACTGCACTAGCACAGTGGATTGTTCTGTTGAGCACAGATTTGGCACATTTTGTTTGTGACCCTACCATCTTCTCAAGACAATATTTCAGCTCTGGAACAAGCTATTGTTATAAATGAGGTATTATCGTAAAGCAGAATAAACAAGCTATTTATTGATACACAACATAATATGACCAATCCCCAAATAACTTAGGAAATACAGAGTTGAAAAAAAATTCCAAACTTTTTTTGAGGAGTTTATATATAGGCCTATATCCCCCAAATCCCAAACATTAGACAGTTCAGAAAACCCCAGAAAATGCTAACAAATTTATTCGCGTCGATGGCGGCCATTTTGGATTCTCAAAATGCAATGCCGTAAGTCAGATTTATAAAAAAATAATTAATGCAATTACCTCTTGAATTTATTCGTTTAACCTCTTAAAATATCCTCAATCAAAATTGTATGTAAATCTATTGATTATACATTAAAACTAAAGGGTTATTACATATTCTTTACAGTGAAATTTTGTAACAAATAAATTATAAGCTTAGCCTACCCACCTTGCTATTAACAGCGTAACTTTGACCCATCCTTACCTGTGTTTTCTTTAAAGATGAAGTAATACTTGGCACAGAATGTTACGAAGTACTACGAAGTCATGACGTTGCACCGCGTTTCCCTTGTACAACCAGGCGGGGACGGAACAGCGCGCTGCGGTATCACGGCCTGCATTTCAGTACATAGAAGTTGAAATCTTGTCAAGTTTGTTTACCAGTGGTTCCGACAAATACAAAGACTACTCATAAGAAACAATAAATGATTTCCTTTAGGCCCCTTATACGAAGAAAACAATAATACACAAATATATTTTGTCGGAGAAAGCGATAACTACGACGTGGTAATATTTAGACACGTCTTCACTTAGCAAATATTGTAAACACGTTACGACGTCATTACTTCGTTGCTCCATTGAAATATATACAGTGGATCAAATCGCAATTACAGTGTGCATGACATTGTGCATATAATGCCAAAAAAGGAAAGGATAAACAAATTGATACAAGGAAACCGGGGAAGTTCAATTTCGAGTTTAAACCCTCCACCACAGCCAGAAAAGGGACTACATTTACATGAATTGATCAGTTGGCTCTTGCATTTTTGTGCAAATGCGTAAAACGTATAAATGCCTAATTTGAGGTACCGATAGTCGTGTGCACATTTCTGAGGCATGTTTTGAACCAAACCTCTAAAACCGCACGTTGCTAAACTTAGCTTAACTAGGCTAATGGTTTATATTTTACCCTTATATAAAACTTGTTTGTCGCGCTTTGTTCAGCTACATATCTTAATGAACATTTTGCGGGGTCTCTTTTATGGACACATTATGGCACACGGTAAAGCGTTGCCATAGGCCTACACTGTAAAAAAATTCCCGTATGTTTACGGTGAAAAGCATGTAAATATCACGGTGAATAACCGTATATGGATTGCGCGCTCGTGCATTTTACTGGGAAAACCCGTAAAGGGCGCCCTTTACGGTTTTTCCCGTTAAATGCAGCGCGCAGTCCATTTACAGTAATTTCCTTATTTCTGATTGGTCATGCAATTGCTACGCAATGGGCGGCGCATTACGTAGCAATTGCACGACCAATCAGAAATGAGGAAAATTGTGTTCACAAAAGTCAGGTTAAATTGCCGTGTTTACTCAAAAAATACACTTTCTTGACCATAATGTTCTATAATTCAAACAATTCCCAATAGAATTTTGATTTTTTACAAACATAGGTGAAGAATCTTAATACATAGATGTATTAAGATTCTTCACCTATGTTTGTAAAACATAGGGGATCTCTTTGAATTTCGTATTCAAATATCAAAATTGTTCATAGGAAACCATGACTCTATTATGGGGGGATACGCTGAATAAAAAGCTAAAGCACAACATCATTGAGTTTGTAGTCTCTCGTAGATTATCGTAGCATTAGTTTGGTTCCTACTTTATTCATTTCTGTTAATTAATGGCAACCAACACTAAAAAATTCATATAAATGTACTGCGCACTTCCCATTTTTGCTTCAACCCTAGAGAAATGTTTACGGTTTTTCGCTGGCAACCCGTTTTACTGGGAATTTGCCGTAAAATTACGGGCAATTTTTTGACAGTGTACCATGCGTAATGCGATGCCAATGCATTTCGAAGGACCGCGGGTATCTATGCGCCAATAAATACACGTTGAATATCAATGTTAATGAATATTCCAAGGTCACCCTAAAACAATGAAGCGTCTCTAATTATTCATCGTATTATCATTGTTCACTGGCTTTTATTGCGAAGGCAATCGAGTAATAAACTACACTCAACCAAAGAAATAAGGGAAAGATTTTACTTTAATACCCCCACCAAAATTGGTAAGGAACAGCAAATCTTAGAAAATAACCATCCATCTGTGTTCATAATTGTATAAACACTTGGCACAACCTTTAATTTTGAGAATTTTGTTGGGACATTTTAGTGCAATATAGGGGAAGAAAGTTTGTGTTTTCTGTGTTTTCTTGGCACCATGCATGTATAGTCACTCAATGTGTTCACATACATGTTGATTTCTTCCTCATTTTTCACAGATTTTGATGACATAAATCTTGAAATAACAGGTTGTTGTGCCACATGTTTAGACAGTTGTTATCAAAGAGGGTTGGTTATTTTCCAAGATTTTGCTGTTCTTGATCGATTTTGGTGGGGGTATTAAAGTAAAATCTTTCCGAAATAAGTCCCCTTCTAATACTTGATGTAACTCAAAAATGTTTTATTGATTTTTGTCATTAAAAAAGGTGATGAATGTACAGATTTCTTACTCACACAATGAGTGGTTACTGTTGGCCGATAGACAGCGTTTTCACTGTGAAATCATGCATTTGAAGGTGTCTTGAGGTGATTGCAGAAGACGGCGGACATACCCTATATTGAAAAATTCTTGCGGATAAGCACAAAATCCTTTCTTTTTTACTGGGCTACTTAACTAAAGTTAAGACGTGAAGTAATAAATTGTGTTTTAATGACCAGAAAATGAGTGAGTACCAGAATGAGTACTTCTACCTTCCTGTGTGTAAAAGTGAACTTGCTGACAAAAGTGCAACTTTTTTCTTGCACGCAATTTCATAACATGCATGATTTCATAGTGAAAACGATGTCTATTGGCCAACAGTAACCACTCATTGTGTGAGTAAGAGATCTGTGCATTCATCACTTTTTGTATGACAAAAGTCGATAAAATACTTTTTGAGTTACATCAAAAAGTATTAGACGGGGACTTTTGCTTGAGTTTATATCAGGAGTGTATTAATACACAGGAGTCTCTGTCTACACCTGTATTCCCGTATGATAAAATCAGCGGCATTTTTCAAAAGAACCAGTGGCAGTCGATTTTATGTAAATTTTGTTATTTTGCTGCCATGCTGGCGTTATCAACTCTCCTCCAAGACTAGGCCTAAACCTGTGCATAAAATGACCTCCATATACTATACTTTAGCAATGAAGAACCAAACAATTCCAAATCTTCAGCTAACAGGGTATAAATCAATGTTTGGCCACACTTTGTATTGTACCATGGATGCTTTGTCGACAGACTCACGATACTCCTATTCGACCGAATCATGTTGATTCTACTTGACAGACTACCAATACTCGTTGTAGATAGACTTCTGACGCTCCTGATCTTCGACTCCCGATACTGATGTTATTAGCTTTCTATTAGTGTTCTTTGTTTTAGATAACCCACAAATTGTCGGTGATTCGGATTAAGAGGGCTCCCAACAGAGACGGGCCAATCAAATGTTGCATTCGTAACCCACCTTTCTGTGACTTGGGGTTTGGACCGAACCTCATTGAAATAATGAAGATCGTTAGACGGAAATACCATTCAACTATACGTACCATCCTTTTTTATTACCAACAAAAACCCTTGCTCGTGCCTCTAACACGGGCACAATGTAAAGCAAATAATATAGGCTCGCTGTACCTTTTATTCTTGTTGGCTTGGTGTAGGGATGTTTGACAGGATTACACAGAAAGCGTAGTGGATCAAAACACTTTCTTGCAGTTGCGGTCGACAGGTTGCGTAGACAGCAGTCCATGCAATAGAGTACCGAAGTGATGACGTCAATCAATGCAATGTTTGGAACCAGAATACATTCTAAACTGCATGTGTTTGGAACCAGTTGCCGTCAGACTTCGGTACTCTATTCCCAATCCATCCGAGAGCTGTTAAACTAACCAAAATGATATTGTACATGTATGATGCGAGGAAGGACATATACTGAACATTTACAATATACAAATTGCATTAAACATGGCTCCAGGAACAAAAGAAGGCTTTTTCCCCATCATAAATGGTACCAACCCCAAAACTATCGTGCACTAATGGAACAATTAAAAAGCCTTTTTTTGCCAAATTATTAGAATCCTTCATTGATTGTACACATACGGTAATGTTTCGCATCTGCTTAATCAAAAGAAGGTTCCCCCATCATAAATGGTACCAACCCCAAAACTATTATGCACTAATGAACAAAAGAAACAGCCATTGGTGTAAAATTATTAAAAGGCTTTAATTGACTGTACTATTGTGCACTAATGTAACAATTCAAAAGCAATTTTTTCGCCAATTTGTTTTAATTCCTTCATTGATTGTACACATACAGTTATGTTTCGCATCTGCTTAATCAATCTAGGTTTCAATCAAATTACATAACTGTAACCAACAATGATTACCTCACGTGCTTTAACTAATTGATTAATTCATTAAAGATAATTGTTAATGTGTAGTTCAACAAACCCAAATTATTATAGGAGGAAGGACTTTGGAACATGACTGAATTGATACTGAAAATGTACAATATAAAAATGGCATTAAATATAGCTGCAGGACAAAAGATGGTTCCCCTATCATAAATGGTACCAACCCCAAAACTATTTTGCACTAATGAACAATAAAAACAGCTATTGGTGTAAAATTATTAAAAGGCTTTAATTGACTCTACATATACAGTAATGTTTCGGATCTGCTTAATGAATTTGTTTTAATCAAATTACATCACTGTAACCAACAATTATAAACTCATTATAAACATGCTTTAACGTACAACTAATTTATTAATTTATTAAAGATATTTCTTTTTTAACCAGTTAAACAAACTCAAATGATTATACATGTATGATACGAGGAAGGACTTTGGAACATGACTGAATTGATATACTGAAAATGTACCGTGCAATATAAAAAATGGCATTAAACATAGCTCCAGAACAAAAGAAGGAACAATTTCCCAATGATCTATAGTACCAACCCGAAAACTATTGTGCACTAATGGAAAAATTTAAAACAGCCATTTATGCCCTACTATCAACATACAGTATTGTTTCGGATCTGCTTAATTAATTAAATTACATAGCCTCTGTAATCAACAATAATTAACTCATTACATATTTTAAACTTAAATTAATAGGTTCTTTACGAATCTGCAAATTTATCAGGTTTAATCAGTTCTATTATAAGTATTCTAAGCAAAACTACAAGGGACAAACATTTGATTTATATCAATTCAACTAGTTATCATACGGCAAGCGAAGCCATTTTTGACTGTGGTGACGGTGTGAAATAAATGCAGTAGACGCTGAAGAGACGCTCCCAGTAAAAGTGAGAGGCTGATCTTGTGCTTTGACAATTTATCTCGTTTTTAATTCTGAAAACTGAAATGGAGCATGTATTGTCAAAGCAACACAGATAGTAAACATTTTTACGAGCTCCAGAAAGCACTATTGTCATAATGAAACACTATCATAATGAAAACTATTCTGCGAACTGATCACTACACTGAACTCAGAGTATGTCAAATGGCGATCCACGTTTATTTATTTATTTATTTATTTATTACATTTCTTTACCCAGGGTGTGCCCAAACAGTTTAAAACTGGTTTCCATTGGGGCCCTGCATATTATTAGTTAAAACTGAATATTTACACATTCATACAAAATATTTAAACAAATACAGTAATGTTTACACAAATAAATATATTTTCGGTTAACTTTTCAACTCTCCAGAAGCCTATTGCTGATTTACGGGATGGGCGAAAAACCCGCGAAAAAAAAACCTTTTAGGGTGAAAAACAAGGGGAAATTCCCATCCGGCTCAAAAGTATTTTGGCAACCAAGTTTATAACTCCGCAGGTCAGCGTAAATGACAGAAATATCACTGATAGATGGCTTTACGTAGCTCCGATTTAAATGTACTTAAGGAGTTTATGGTTCTCATTTGTTCAGGCAGATTATTCCATATACTGGCACCACTCACAGCGAAACTTGTCACGTAGCATTCCTTTTTGGCGAAAGGAACTTTCAGTGCCATTTGGGTCGATTGTCGTGTTTAACGAATCACTGTAAGTGGTGTGAACAGATTTGTCATGTACAAAGGAGTCATTTTGTTAAGGCTTTTGAAAACAAAGATTGCCTTTTTGGACTGAACTCTTTCCTTAAAAGGAATCCAATTTAGTCTGGCAAACATATCAGCTGAGGGGGTGAGGAAGGTACATTTAAGGATTATCCGTGCGGCTCTTTTGAGACATTTGTTGAGGGTATTGTCGTGAGATATGTACCTTCCTCCCCACACCGTACAGCAATACTCTAAAGATGGCATAACTAAACTTACAAAGAGTGTGTGCAGGCTGCTTTGGGGAACATAATCACGAATTCTGTTTAACACACCCAATTTAGACGAAACAGTCTTCCTTACGTATTCAACATGTGTACCCCAACTTAATGTTTCATCAACAACTACACCCAAGCATTTACAAGATTTCACTTTTTCGATAACCTTATCAGCAATGCACACGTTCAGGTCGACGTTGGATATTTTCTGCCTTGAACCAATAAGCATACATTTGGTTTTGTTGGCATTTAATGCTAGTTTGTTTCTTTGGCACCAGTTGTGAATACTAGCAAGAGCTACATTCAAGTTCCTTTCTATTTCGTTAATACTAGAGGAACTACAAGTTAACGTGGAGTCATCTGCATACATAAATAAGTTGCAATTTTGGGGTATACAGGATGGAAAATCACTACTATAAACAATGAATAAAAGTGGCCCTAAGATCGACCCTTGTGGAACGCCTATGTCTATGGGCAAGACCTTCGATATTGTGCCCTTAATATTTACAGACTGACTACGACCGTCTAGGTACGACTTAAACCAATTAATTCCAGAAGATGACAAATTCAGCTTCTTCAATTTGCCTAGTAGGATTACATGATCCACACAATCAAAAGCTTTACTGAGATCTATGAACACGCTACCTGTAACTTCACCTTGCTCCATAGCCTCAAAACACTTGTTTGTTAAATCGTGTAGAGTGCTTTCAGTTGAGTGCAAGGGTCTAAATCCCGATTGGCAACTAGGTATCAAATTGTTATCATCGAGGTAGCTATATACTGCCGAGTGCACCCATCTTTCTAGAATCTTAGAGATAATTGGCAGTATAGAAATAGGCCGATAATTACCTGTACTACATTTATCTCCTCCCTTGTGAATTGGTGTTACCAAGGCGTGTTTCCAAACTTTAGGGTATTGCTCGCATGTTATGGAGAGGTTAAAAATATAAGTTAAAGATTTAGTAATATAAGGGGAAGCAATTTTAATCATTTTAACACTGATGCCATCCGGACCTGTTGCTTTCCCAACCGACATGGATGATATTTGCTTTTGAACGAACTCTTCTGTAATATTAGGTACAGTGCATTCTTCAAGTTCATCCAGAGAATCAACAATAGAGGCGTAGGTATCATTGTTTTCAAGTTCGCCCGATGGGCAATTTCTAGCTGTACGTTTTCCTATTGTAGAAAAGTGTTCATTTAATGTATCAGCAATGTCAGTGGGATCGTCAATATTTTCTCCATTTGGGGAAGTGATAGAATTTGGAGCAATTTTCTGTTTTTTAGGAAGTACCTCCTTTAGTTTTTTCCATAGCATAGATGAATTGCTTTTATTTTCTTCTATGGCTGATGTATAGTATTCGCTCTTCTTAGTGCGGATTGCATTAGTTACATTGTTCCGCAGCTTTTTGTAAGAGTCCCAATCGATCTGTGAGCCTGAGCGTTTTGCGATTTTGTGTGCACGATCCCGCTGTCTCATAAGTTTAAGAATTTCGCAATCGAGCCAAGGTAAAGAGGCACCCCGAATACGTTTAGTTTTGATTGGCGCATGAAAGTTAATAATACTCATAAATATGGAGTGCCATTTGCACCACGCTTCATCAACATCATAAGAGTCCAGTACATCTTGCCATGGTGCATTAAGGAGGTCGTCTTTAAATGCATCATTGTCTATATTTGTAAGACATCGAAAATTTATTGAGCGACCTTTAATTGTTTGTGTTTTCCAACTATGTTGACCATAAACAAGATAATGGTCACTGATTAGGACTGGTAATACACCACATTCCTTTATTAGCTCTGGATGGGAGCTGAAAATGAGATCGATTATTGTTTGAGTGGACTCAGTGACACGTGTTGAGTCATGTATGAGTTGCGCCAATTGGAATATACCAAAACAAGAAATAATTGGGTTTGAGTTCATACTATGATCGTCAACTGAAACATCATAATTAAAGTCCCCAGTTGCAATAATTTCTTTACATTCACAGGAGGCCTTATTAATAATATCACTTAGTTTATCAATGAATTCAACAGAGCTTGAAGGTGGCCTATAAATAGAACTAATAAGCACAGGCTGTCTTTGTTTACACTTAATTTCAACCCATATGCACTCGACATCATATGTTTCAAGATCCTCACGACGAGTGAAAGTTAAATTGTTTCGGATATACATGGCAACCCCACCACCATGCCGGTTCCTGTCTTTTCTGACAATGGAAAAATTTGGTAATGTGATTTCATCGTCGGAGATTGAGGCATTGCAGAAAGTTTCATTTAGACAGATGATATCGAATGGATTTGTAGACATTAAAATTTTAAATTGGTCAAATTTGTTTATTAAACTTCTCACATTAAGATGGGCGAATGAGAATCCCCCGGAGCTTCGGTTGTAGATAACGCCATCTGTTAAGTCTATCGTAGATTTTTGCCTTGTGGATTGAGCAGCTCTCTGACCGTTTTTAGGTATTGGTCCCATTCCTGGCCTCGATAGTGTGTCTGGGTTAGTGGCTGACGGAGATGGGTTGGATGCTGTTGTTGATACGGGTGTGGGTAGTACCGATTTGCCATTTGAAAACCCGTCGGGACATCACGAATCGCTGTAGTCCGCTCCTTCACGACATCAGAGTACAAGGTCTAATGCCTTGGGGGACACATTTTTGTAATAACAGGAAAGTGACAAATACTTTTTAAAATATTATTTGAAAAAGGCTCGCAATCAATATCTAATTGATACCCCGGATATATAAAATACCATGATACAAATACACCTAAAATTACCTTTTTACCAATTGCCTCTTTACCAATAGTGTACATTGTTCAGCCGTATGTATTTTAAACTAATCATTTATCGTAGTACGGTATTTCTGACATGATCAATATAACGTGCCAACAGTTTAGTTTTCCAGTTGGTTTGTTTCAGCCCAGGTTTGCATGGTGATGACGTCAGAAGGCTGGAGGTCCTGGTCCTCACTAAGTGGAGTGCCGTAGATCAGTGAGGACAGCGCGCTTCGGAAGCGTTTGTATCTTAATGCGAAGATGAACGGATTGACGCACGAGTTGGCGGCTACCAGAATAACCGAGGTGATGTAGACAGGTCCAGTGAAATCCACAGGCCAACCAAAGTTAAACATCACGATAATGAAGTAGTTTGGGGTCCAGCAAGCAAGGAACGAGATGAACACGACGAGAAGCGTCTTTAAAGTGATCCGACGGGCGCGCTGCACTGGCTGCAATTGCTCTTCGCAGAAGGCAGGGGCGTAGTCAGTACTGGCGTCAGCTTCCCTTCTCAGTTTCATGTGGAGGTGGCCAAAGAAGAATAACATCAACAGGCTGGGTATGAAAAATGTCACCACGGCGACCGCGACCCCCGAAGCCTTGGATAATTCGGACGAGGAGCGAAAGCAACGACCGTCTTCCATTCTGCCCACTACTGCATCGTACAGTCCCACAGCCAAGAACCCCAACAGCCAGACTGCCATTATGATGAAAACCACGGATCGGTTGTTAAAGAATCTGCCGTGTCTAAAAGGGTAGACCAGGGCAATGTACCGCTCAAATATCACCACAAGTAGGTTGATGGTGGATGAGACGAAGAAGTTCCAGAGAAAGAGACTCTGAAACCATATGTAGCAGACAAAGTAGTACCACGGAGTGTCTGGAAAGCTGTCTGGCCCTGGCATGTTGGTCTTCAGGATGAGGAAGAGCGACCCTAGACAGTCGAGTGTTGCCTGGTTGAAGATAAAGGTGTCGCTGATGGTGTGCATATACGGCACTTTGTAGATAACCACAGCCACTATGGTGTTCCCGATCACACCGAGCACTCCCAGAATGCTTCTCACTATTCGGAGAATTAAGACGTGGTCCGCCATGACTTCAAGGTAGATTTTTTTCAAGTTTGAACCGTACAGAAAAAAGGCTCTTGTCGGAATACACCAACTGCAAACTCAGACTCACCGTATGTTTTAACCAAGTTTTCCGATGCACCGTGCGTGATCGTTACATGTGCTCCGTTTCCTTTCAGCTTGGTGATCATAGTCTTTAGAGCATTAATTATATACCTTACGAAGCGTGCTTAGACCATACCGTAGACGATAAAATTTATTGTTTTTCTGTGCACAGTCATTGAATTTTATTCCACATCATATCTTCTTTAATGGCTTACAATGCGAATGTAGAATGTAGTCGAATCCAATATGCGTTGCAGGGGAAGTCATGACCAACAGATCTTTAAATAAATGTATTTCCTCCAAATGTATTTCTTCTAATCATTTAAAAAAGAAAACAACTGTTTTCGATTCTCTTCTTACAGTGGATTATGTTTAGTCCTCTGTATGAAGTGTTTCCAAAGCAACTACATTTCCAAGGGAAAATTCGAATGAAAGCCACAAGTTAATCACACAGCGAGCTTTTATTCCTACAAATTCGCGTCTGGTTACAGACGCTTGCACACGGTAACTGCAACAGTATGCATATTCACTAAACAACTAAACACATGTCCTGATACACTTCGTACGCACATATAAACTTGAAGTGTCGCAGCCAAAAAAGAAATTAATAAATAAGTAAATAAAATTTAATAAAATAAAACAAAATAAAATAAAATAATGCAGTCGAATCTCAAGAAACATGTTGCCAAAGCTAACACTCACATCAAAATTGTACAGACTATCCACGGATGACAGAAGCCGCGTCAGGTCGGGAGCGCAACCAAGAGCATGCTCATCGTTTTCTTTGACATTCGCGGGGTTGTGCACCATGAATTCCTCCCCCATGGTCAGACTGTCGACAAAGCATCCATGATACAATACAAAGTGTGTCCAAACATTGAATTTATACCCTGTTAGCTGAAGATTTTGAATTTTTCGTTTCTGTTAAGGAGAAACGACGAAAAAGTGGACACTCTTTGATTGGAATGGGCGAGGACACAAAGCGTCCGAGCTCATTTGAATCAAAGAATGTCCACCTTCTGAGTCGTTTCTCCGACTTAAACTACGTCCCTTTCACACCCATTGTCAAGATTTCAATGGAACAAAAAGCTGTCCATTCTTACTAATGCTTTGAGGTATGAGATGAATTAAATTAATTAAGTTAACTGTACATTCTTGAAAAGAATCGACACTTTTCTGAATAGAGTGACGTCACAAGAGTAGTTTAATCATTGCTAAAATATTTTATGCACAGGTTTAGTCTTGGAGGAAAGTTGACAACGCATGGCAGCGAAATAACTAATTTACATAAAATCGACTGCCACTGACTGTGCATAATGCTTTTGAAAAAAATGCCGCTGGTGTTATCCTATGGGAATACAGGCGTAGACAGAGACTCATGTGTATTAATACACTCCTGATATAGTTTATTACTCGATTGCCTTCGCAATAAAAGCCAGTGAACAATGATAATACGATGAATAATTAGAGGCGCTTCATTGCTTTAGGGTGACCCTTGGAATTTTCATTAACATTGATATTCAACGTGTATTTATTGGCGCATCTACCCGCGGTGCTTCGAAATGCTTTGGCATCGCAATACGTATGGCAACGCTTTTCTGTGTGCCATAATGTGTTCATAAAGGTTCGGTTTAAAACATGTCTCCAAAATGTGTACACGACTATCGGTACCTCAGATGGGGTCCCCCCGATGGGGTCCACCCGATGTTCCCCAATACCTATGTTCCCCAATACCTATGTTCCCCAATACCTATGTTCCCCAATACCTATGTTCCCCAATACCTATGTTCCCCCGATCCTTGGGGTTAGGGTTAGAGGTACGGGGGAACATAGGTATTGGGGAACATAGGTATTGGGGAACATCGGGACGGGGTCGTTCCCTAGTCCCCTATTCTAACCCCAAGGATCGGGGAACATAGGTATTAGGGAACGTAGGTATTGGGGAACATAGGTATTGGGTATAGGTATGCACCCCCTCAGATTAGGAATGTTTACGTTTTACGCATTCGCACAAAAATGCAAGAGCCAACTGATCGATTCATTCAAATTTAGTCCCTTTTCTGGTTTTGCTGGAGGGTTTAAACTCGAAATTGAAGTTCCCAGGTTTCCTTGTATCAATTTGTTTATTCTTTCTTTTTTGGCATTATGCACATGCACACTGTAATTGAGATTTGATCCACTGGATATATGTAATGCGATCAAGCAAAATCAGTCGGAACTCGGCAATCCTTGTTTTGAGATATGGGCCAAAATAATGTTGGTAGGGGTGGAAAAATCTAAATTGACTTAAAAAAGAACATTAGGGAAAAACATTCTTTGCTAAGGACTTTGTATTATAAGTGTGCTAGAAATGACTCAATTAAATTACCGTAACTTTAAACTTGATTTTCTCAGTTTCTTTCTTTTTATTGTGCCGGTGTTCAAATATTTGTAACTTTTTTAACCAAAGGTCGTATTCACATGGGGTTTTCACTATAGATGGAGCTTGAAGTATGCTACAAATGAATATGTAAAAATACCAAAATTGTCCAGGGCCTACTTCAGACTGATTTTACTTGATCGCATCACATATTTCAATGGAGCAACGAAGTAATGACGTCGTAACGTGTTTACTATATTTACCAAGTGAAGACGTGTATAAATATTACCACGTCGTAGTATACGCTTTCCCCGACAAAATGCACTTTGCACGTAGGTGTATTATTCTTTTTCTTCGTATAAGGGGCCTAAGGACTTTCTCTAAGGGTTTCTTGACTTTTCTATGACATAGCTTGTTTGAACTTATTTTTATTGTCGAAAACTTTTCTTCAAAATTTGTTATTTTTAAGGAGTGATTTTCGGACGGTTCAAAAGCTCTTTTGACAAGTGTATGACGAAACATAAAAGTGTATTACGAAAGTGTATTACGAAACATAAAAGCGCCCTCTCGCATAGACTGGCCGAAAGATTTTCTAAGAATAAACCTTATTTTAATCTTTCATGTTTTTACATGCAGTCATATTTGAACGAAGGTAATACTTCATTTTATGTGGGGTGTGTGGGTTTGTTTTTGCATTCAATAGGGGACCTTTAACAATAGAGGACAATAGGGTCCCCGATTGAGAAAGGTCCCCGTTTTAAAATCGTGTACAAAACCAATGAGGGCCCTTGCCAAAAAGATAAAGTATGAACAATAGGAGGACAATAGCAGTGATGTAGTCGAGTCCATCACAAGTCCCTGCAAGTCCCTGCAAGTCCATCACACCCCCCCCCCCCCCCCCCCCGTCCTAATTCCAATCGCAAGCTATTCAAATGAGCTTTGACAAAGGCATTCATTTGTCATTGTTCATCGAAAGGACTTCAAACTGGACTTGCAAAAGGACGTGTGAAAGGACTTGCAGGGACTCGACTACAACTCTGGACAATAGGAGGTCCCCGATTGCAGGCGTTTACACACTTGTGTGAGTGTGTGCTTATATTCCCGTTCAATAGAGGACATTAACCATAGAGGACAATAGGGTCCACGGTTGAGCCAAGGTCCACGGTTTAAAATCGTGTACAAAACCAGTGAGGATCCTAAAATAAGGCCTGAACAATGGGAGGACAATAATGTCCACGATTGCAGGCATGTGCACGCTTATGTGTGTTGTGATTTCCATATTATACTGTTATTACGGTCTGAAAATCTCCAGACTATCCGTAAATATAAATTACTAGAAAAAGCCTGAATTTTCTCAGATGCAACAAAGAAATCAAACAAGATCACACTGATATAAAGAACAAAAAAACAATGTGATTTAATAATGAGAATATTCGAGAATCAATAGGTTTAACAAGTGTAGAAGTTATTATACAATATATAACTTAAAAGATCTTACGGGCGAGGACTAATATAGGTGAGGGCTCAGACGACTTGGGCAGCTCTGCAATGGGTGAGGACTTGGGCGAGGACTTGGACGACTTGGGCACTCAACAACGGACGAGGACGACTCTAATAATGCGGGGCGAATTCACCTCCAAAACAGCCGAAGAGAGACGAAAACAGCGGGGGACGACACAAACTGGCTCCCGTCGCGAAAGTAATGGGGATATGAGACCCCAAATATTGAACCGACGACAGTTCACAAATAAATGTCTCTTTTTCCGGAGATAAAACTCAGCAATAACTCTCTCCAGACGCTCCTACGCAGACGAGTCATATACAGGTCACAGGTCCGGATAAAAACAGCTCGATGAACTCGATAACCAAAATCCCAACGAAATTCTCCGTCCGTCTAAAGTCCTGATTTTGTTGTGAAGTTAGCCCGTTATAGAGAAATTTTATACATTCCAGAAATTACTAAAATCTTACAAATCACGTCAGCTTCCGAATATAATCTTACAGAATTACGTTACATCTAAAAATAATCTTGTACACAGCTTCTAAATACAATCACTGTGTTTCTAGAAAACATCTAGCGTATACGAGAACCTTCTGGCATATAAGGCTTAGCGTAAACAACGTTGACCCATTCATTCAAAAGTTAGGGTCAGCCGAGGTCGCACGCGTATGCAACTAAGTGACGCGTGGCCTCGCCCACGTTTGTGACGGTTGTACATAATACTGAATGAGGGGCGTATATAAATTCCGTGAGGGGAATTTCATAACACTGACAACGTGACTTTTCTTTTCGTTATCACACGACAGGTGTAGCGCGCTAATTCCTAGCGCGCTTTGTTACGTAACTATACTTTATGCAGTCGTTCTTATAAACGCTAAGTTGTCTATTCAACTTCATTCTCGGTCGAGCAACTTCACCTCGCTGGTACACACATTAGTGCACCGTGCAACATGAATCCGTCTAACTCTGACAATTTAAGCCAGGAGATCCTTCTGGCAATCAGATCACTGTCGAATTCCATCGACAGTAAAGTCAAATCCGCTTTTAAGAAGCAGCGGATTTCAGCCGATAACCCTCCTGAATTCAAAAGCGAAGGCAGCAAGGACCAGTTTCGCCACTCGGAGAAACTCTCTGGCCTAATGGACTCTGCCTTAGTATATTTCGACGTGTGAGACGTGAACGCAGCCAGAGAGGTACTTAATCAAGCCAGTAAAGACATTAACCAACGCCAGAAACTGATTAAACTGGCCGACTGTTCATTACAAGGTTGGTCCACGGTGAAAGAGTACATCGCAGACGACTTGGCCGACGATTCAGACGATGAAAAACGACTACGAAAGGCAGAAAAGATGGCGACGACTATTAAGAAAGCAGAAGCTGCAAAGAAATCAAAAGCCAAGGCTCGCAACCCTGTACGCCCTCTTCCTGCTGCGCCTTCTTTTCGTCCCTTCGGCCGAAACACCTATAGCCCCAAATTCCGTACCTGTTTCCAGTGCGGCATCGCGGGCCACGTCAGAACCAACTGCCCATCCCTCCGATCACTTAGCCTCGCCGATTGCAACCTTCTACTTCAGCAATCAACGATTCCAACACAATATAGAGCCGGGGAAGCATCCGGGCAAGGTCCAACAACCTCGGTCCCGACCGGCGTAAAGGGTAAGCTAAAACCTACCCTTTCATTTTGGCAACACGCACTTAAGTGTAGTTCATTTGTTGAAGTTTTCTCGGTTGGAAATTCCGTTTTATACCACTCCTCCTGTTAGTTTGCCAAACAATAAGTCATAGTCTACTCCACAGAAAATTTGTCGAAATGGCCATTGCAGATTTGCTCGCTAAGCGTTACATTTTAGAATGCACTAAATCGCCGCACTGTTGCAATCCCTTGACTTTCGCAGAAGGTAAAAAGTTGCGTTTAATTCTAGATCTTCGGCACCCAAACAAGTATATTTGGAAAGAAAAGTTCAAGTATGAAGATTTGACTTCTATCGCACCATCACTCGATTTTAATCAGTACTATTTCTCATTCGACCTCGAATCCGGTTACCATCACGTAGATATATTTCCACCTCACCAGAAATATCTCGGTTTTTGTTGGCCTTATAGCAATTCAGCCGTTCGATATTTTACCTTTACAGTTCTTCCTTTCGGTTTGACTAGCGCATGCCACTTATTCACACAATTAACCAGGCCAATACTACTGTCGTCAACACGGTATAGTTTCCTTTATGTACATCGACGACGGATTAATCGTTTCTCCCAGCGTAGAATCGGCCCCCGCCAACGTCACTTTTGTTCGCAACCTGCTTACTACCAGCGGATTTGTTCCTAGCAAAACAAAGTGCGTATGGTCGCCTACTAAAACAATACTATACTCGCTTTCATTTCCTCACTTTTAAATTCTTGCCATTCCAAGCATCAACCCATTCCCGTATCCGTACGAGACATGGCACGCTTTACCGGTCACATAATTTTATCAACTTTGGCACTCGGTCCAGTAGCTCGGTTTATGACTCGCTATTCCTACTGGGCCATCGAAACACGTCGATCATGGCACGATTCTATTCTTTTACCGGCCGGCACCGTCTCGGAACTCAACTTTCGGCTCACTCTGCATTCTCTGAACGGTTTTACTATACGAGCCAGGTTAGTCCCTTCGTTGACCATTTATTCCGATGCTAGTGACATAGGCTACGGCGGTCACGTTGAGAATTGCCCCCATCTTCAAGTACACGGTACTTGGTTCCCAGAAGAGCAAAGAAAAAGTTCCACCTGGCGCTAGGCAGTAAGTAGGATACTCGATCAATTTGAAACCGAAGTGACCTTCAAAAACGTCACATGGTTTACTGACAATTCTAATGTTCTAACTATCATTCAATGTGGTAACTCAAAGCCCCGATCTACATGAATTGGCTAGAAATATTGTTCACATGGCCAAAACATTCAATTGCGTCTTGTTGCCCGAGTGGTTACCTCAGATATTTGGGAGACGATGGCTTTGGGTATTGTAGACCCAGAACTACAACTACTAGCCAGACATCAATTGCCTTCCCTACTCCTCTCGGCCTAAGCCTCATCCACCACCAAAACCTACAGTTCAGCCTGGCAACGCTGGGAAGCCTGGGCGTCAACCAAGACCGGTGTTACCGTCTTTCCGGTTCAGCCCATTGATCTGTGCTTGTATACTATACATCGTTCCTTCAACACAAGTCTTCCGCCGATACCGCGTCATCCGCAATTAAATGGGTCCACAGCCTTGCCGGTTTGCCATAGCCCACTGACGACCCACTTGTCAAGCTGGCCCTTCAAGGCTACAGACGTTCTTTGGCTTCCACTCCCGACCTTAAGGAACCAGTTTCACCGGCCATCATGGCGCAGCTCTTCACAGCTCACGGGCACTCGACAGCTACCGACTTGCGGGTGCCCTTCTATTTGTTTTATCAGCTACGCCGGATTCTTGCGTTTCAGCGACCTCCATATTGTACGGCGTACAGACTGTGAAATCACCAGCAGTCGGCTGGTAATTCATCTCACCAAGTCTAAAACTGACCAATTTCGACAGGGAGCAGACGTAGTCATCGCTAGAACTTTTACTCCCACTTGCTTGGTAAAAATCGCTGAGAGATATTTATCCGCTTTGGGGGATCCATTAGATTCATCCCTACCAGTCATACGGCGAATTACAAACACAAAGAAAGGCCTAGTATCCACAACTCGTGGACTTAGCTACACTAGAACTCGTGAAATTGTTCTACAGGCGCTTCGCCCCTTCGTCCCTGATATCACCAAATTCGGGCTCCATAGCCTTAGATCCGGCGGTGCTTCGGCGGCTTCAACCTCCTTGGTACCATCTCATATATTTTCCAGTCATGGCAGATGGTCCTCCGAAAAAGCAAGAATTGCTTATATTAAGGTGGACGATAACTCTAGCTTACTTCCATCTACAGCCTTAGGAATATAATTTAGCTCTATCTCGAATTGTTTAATAATTTAACGTTTCGGCCACAACGTGGCTCTTGCAGGAGACGTAATTCTGTCTCGATATAGATGTCGGCCAGATTGCTTAATGGCCCCCAACAACGAATTATCATCGCTTGTGCCAGCCCAATTCATTCCATGTGTCATAACAATTCTGATCGTATGCCAAGATATATTTTCTCACCAGCCGATGGTATTCAACGTTATTCATACTTTAAAGAGGAAAGAAAACCAATTTGCATTTGTTTACTTTAGTGGCTTTTCTGAGAGCTTATGCCTCCCCAAACCTAACAAAGTAGGTTTGAAGAGTTTATGCATGGATTTGGCAATTTTAGAGAGGTTTTACTTTGGTGTCTCTTTCGCTCAGAATCAGAAAAGCTCGGGGTCAACCGCGTGTTTACAATCCAATCGTGTGACGTAGCTGCGTAGGGATAGGTGACGTCACTATGCGAGTGCCCATTGTGTTTGCGTGCGTGCATGTGTACTATGTGTTGGTTTTGTCCTATTTTTAATGTTCCTGGCGGTGCATTGTTGCATGAACGTTGCACTAATGAGTTTTTCATTATTTTTGTAATGGGGTCTTTGTGGAGCAGGAAGCTTACTAGTGTCTTATTCATCCATATTTTGACACTGAAATTTGGGTTTGGAATTTGTGTGGATGGAGAGATATACCGTACCCTGTGGAGACATGAAAACAATAGAGACAAAGGGACTGAATAGGTCTCCACTAGGCAATTCTATGGGTTAGGTTGTCTCCACAAGGAATTTTGTGTACAAAGACTATGGGGGTTTGCTTAAGTACAGGGACAAAGGGGAGAACAATGCCATGTCTCCACAGGGATGCAAAAACGCAGAAATGTGGCTGGATTTGTGTGCGCCGCGAACATAGTCTGGTAACTGCATTGTATCTGTCTCAATGAAATGAACCAAAAATTAGCTGGCCTGACGTTTCCAACTTAAGCAAGTTCTTTCTCTCTCAAAGGCATTTGCCTTTGAGAAAGAACTTGCTTAAGTTCGAAACGTCAGGCCAGCTAATTTTTTTATTTGTATATTTCAGGTCCAGTCAGTCAGTCAGCAGTTTGCAACAGTTTAATTCATTTTCAATGAAATGAAAACATACAGTGACGTCGCGATACGTACAGACGTACACGTACTTTTATGACACCTGCTGGTCGCCGGACAAAATTTTCGCTCTGGAATAATGGCAGAATCTGATGGCTCGTGGGAGGAGTATAGCGTAGATTCTGAAGGTTTTCAGCTGCATAATACTTATCAACTGTAATACATTCGAGCTCTGAATAAATCCAAAAGTAAGCTAGGAAGGCCGTGAATTCGGAAAAATTGCCAATAGAGTACGACCAGCTGACGACGAAAATGTCATAACACACACGTGGATGGTAGTGCCAACACGCTGCAGACGTGGTGCAGTGGCCGCGCTGCTGGTCCACTGAGGCCAAGTAAGCGCACACGCGTCATAAGGTCATTATGCATACATTTGCATCCTTAATGACCTTTGCAGGAATTGAGACCAAACGCTCACTCCAAGGGGCAATTTTAGTCATTTTTTTTTTAAATGAAATAAATTTTAATCGTTTTTTACCAATTTGTATTCGGTCAGAAGAATATACAAGCTCTCAGAAAAGCCAATAAAGCGGTAAAATTCAACTTGGTTTTCTTTCCTCTTTAAGTACCTTTTTTTCTAAAATTTCTAATAAAATTTTTCCACTTGCAATCTCGCCATTAATGATATATTTATATATGTATTCCTTGTTAACTTAGGTTCCAATGACTGTTCCCGCTATACGATTTCGAAAAAACCACCTACCTAATTTAAGCTGTGATCCATTCCTACTGTTGTCTAAATAACCATATCCGTTTATAAATTTGCAATCGTTCAGATTGATGAGCAATTTGTGCTCGCTCTTTTTTCATGTGGAAGAATGAAATACAGCGAGGTGGGCGGCTCCTCCTACAATGTACTCCAAATTGTTGAAATTTGTGTTCTGTATTTCTCTCACATGAGGAAGATATAGAAAAGAAAAGAATTTTCTTTCGGAAGAATGGAGAAAGGAAATTTACTTTGTGTACATAACACTGTGCCAATCGTAAAACTGATCTTGGCTCAGGTAAATTTGTCACTGAAGCGGTGCAGACACACCATGAATATTCAAAAGAAAGTGCCTTGCCTTCTCAACTGAACGCTCGGGGAAAACTCAGAATACGCAATGTTTATCATTCGACCAAACAGCGGCTTCCGTGGTTAGTATCGATCAAAGTTCAACAAGATGATTTACGAGTAGGACCCTATACATTTCAATTTGCTGTGGATGGGTTTTCATGCGTCATATACGAGAGATTACTCGCGCTGTGAGGCGGCGCCGAATTGGCTGTTGGATCAAGCTGCCTCCTATAACACCACTGTGCTTATTTTTGCTCCAATTGCGCTGCATTCGCGTCCAAGGCTGTAAAATTGGCTGTTAGTGAGGAAACCAACCACTGCGAGAAACTGTTTATGCGGCTGTTACATGAAAGGACGGGAAAGACCCAAGTGAATGATATGAAATTTTGATTTCATCTTCAATTTCTGATATTCTGACATTTTGATTATTATTTTTGTATTGATAGTCTTTTTTTAAATCATCGGTGAACTTGGTCAAACTTCAGTCAAAAGGCAATGCTACGTCGATTTCAAAGGAGATTTAATCTACGTATTCTTTTCTAGTAGCGATTTGTTTAGGGTTAGTCTTGATTTCGATTTAAAGATTCGGTAAAAAGAGCATGGCGAATCTAATTGTGTACACACGATGGAACAGGATGACAAGAACTTACTAGAATCCGCTAGAAAGCTACAGTCAAACACTCCAGTTGCTTAGGCCTAGTGGCCTCTAAAAAACGTTTTTTTTTATCCAGCCCGAGGATGGATTTTAAGGTATTATTTCTCCATGCCTGAACGAACTGGCTTGCGGCTCACAGCGTTGTCATCCCGTTGTTAGGTTTGCCGAACGTCGCGTAGGGAACTGGCTTTTAGTCAAAAATTTAGCTAAAATGGTCCATCACAGTTATGATTCGTAATTGAAAGGAGACGGCAGGGAGATCAATAACATCCAGCGAAGCTGCATAGTTGACGGTGATACTTTCTCTCTTTTTTGTGGATGATTGTTGCCAACCACTTACAAGTTTGACGTCAGACACTTCTGGCAGAGGTGAGATCTTTTCCTTTCCGTAACTAAATTTCAATTTTAAGAGGATTGGTGAGAAGATGGAATTTGCGTCGGGGATGAATTAAAGGTGGTCATTGTTGCAATTTTTCAGAGATGGGCGGATTTGGGGGTTAGTATTTTATAGGAAATATCGTTCCACTGACCTGTTCAAAGTTTTACGTTGTTGGATGGCGGAAAAAACACGAGAGAAAAACGGCTTTCGTTTTCAACCGTCAGGCGGATGATGGCCTTTTAGTCAATGCACGCGTGGCTACCTGGACGCGTGACGGGCCCCAGATATGCCAGCGTGTCCGGGGCGCGCCACTCGTCCGGGTAGCCACGCGCGCCTTGACTAAAGGCTACATTTGTTACAGAGGGCAGTTTTTTAACGATTGCCGGCCGGCAATCGTTGGAAAACGATATAAATTTCCACTATTCTTGACAACGACAGCACACATGGTGCCATCATTTCACAACATGATTGAGACTACTATTAACTTACAGTCTAGTAAGGTATTTCGTAATAATTCAGTAAAAAATATTTGGAGGATTACCAATCGTGTACACTACATTTATATTACAAGAGAGATTTGTGTCCTTCTCGACTCCGACAAGCTCAGTTGTCGAGTGGTTAGGACGTCTGCACTAGTAAGTAGGAGGTCGTGGGTTCGAGTCCCGCCCCAGTAAGCCAGTGAATGTTTCCCAGAAAGCACTGAGCATACAGTGCTCTAAACACTACGTCGGTAAAGGGCAAACATCTCTCTCGTAAGTTGAAGAGGATTGTTTCGTTGACCGTTCAACGACATTAAAAGTAATTAAACCTATATAAGCCTAAAAATCTAATTCCATGCTGAAAATGTAACCAAAATCCAATATTTGCGAATATGGAGATGATTCAAATATGCACATTTTTTTAGATCATCTTTAAATCCATGTTTATTACAATTTCAGCTTCATTTTATTTGTCCTTTGAAAAGGAAATTACATGCAATATAGATTGATACAAATTAAATTATTTTCATTTTCAAAGTGAACAAAGAAACTGGCAGGAGCGGGATTTGAACCTGCGACCTCCGAGTTAATTATGTAGACAATCAAAAATATAAACAGCAATGACATAAGCTTATCAAGATAACGACAAAAATAAATAGAGAAATCATGAAAAGTAAAGACTGATCTAGTTTGCCAGATTAGGATGAACTATTAAATTGAGCAATATTGATGGAAATTTTTTTTAGCGATGATGTTGTTTATTTAGAAGTCGTTTGGAATCGGGGACAAATGAATTTAAATGCCTGTTTGTTCTGGTCCTTACTGACTGCCATCTTATGCCATCTACTAAGCCTTTTAAAATATGTGCCGAGAGGATGATCATCATTTTCTGTCACACTCCGAGCCTTAGATTTCATCTGATGGTATCTGAACATGTGTAGGCCTATTCTGAACAAACTGGCTTGCAGTTCACAGTATTGTATAGGGAACTGGCTTTTAGTCTAAAAATGACCTAAAAGGGTCGTCCATGGTTCCTAAAGTATGAAGATCCCTTTCTTTACTTAGGTCACCTGAAGTCCCTGCACTACCAGATTGTAGTTACAGCCTGCGCATCGACAGTTGTTTCTATATTGTCATAGTTGTAAGCAGGGGCGGATCCAGGATAGTTTGCAGGGGGGGGGGGGGGGGGGGGGGTCTGAAATTTGCCCAGAAAGGTGACTCCCAAAATGTTCCGTCTGCGAAAAAATAAATGGCAACAAGCCGGGGGGTTTCGACCCCCCCCCCCCCGGATCCGCGCCTGGTAAGTATAGTTGTAATATAGTTGTAATTATAGTTGCCATATAGTTTTTATATTCTAATAGTATTGTAACCGTCGACATTTTTTGAAAGCCCGTTCTGTTATTTATGATCAATCAATTTAGGAAAAAAGCATTATAGCAGCTTTCCGTTTGAAGACAAATGAGGTTTCATGCCCGTCTTTTTGTATTGCCGGAACAAATTAGTTGTAGTGAAGAATATTTTATCCTTACCCTAACCACACTCCTTTGTTCCTTGCTTTCCCCTTCCCCTCCCTTTGATGTTCACCCACTGCCACTCCTTTATATCCCGCTTTTGTGTTTCTCCACCCACCCACTCTTGCATGCATGTTCCCTACATGTTTGTTTCTTGTACTCTGTCATTTGTCTTTGAGAAAGAACTTGCTTAAGTTCGAAACGTTAGGCCAGCTAATCCTTTTTATATGAATTGTGCTTACAAAATCATGTGTCACGGTGGTTGATTTAATTTGAATTAATGATTGGGCGCGGAGCAAGACAGTGGTACTTTCAACATTTACGTATCGATTTCTGTAATGGTTTGATTCATAAAAGTGAAAGCGTCTTTTGAATATTGTGAGCTGTCCAATTCCATTTTTTGTTCTTTGCCTAGTCTTCCAAAATATGAAAAATTCTTTAATGGCTTTCCATAGCCCTCAAAGAGCCGGGGAATCCGCTCCATCACCAATTTTTTCCGCAATAGTGGCGCCGTGCTCTATCTGCGCTGAATCTTTCTGACCTTTCTTGGTTTTTTCTAAGGCACAATTTGACACCAAATTTAGAAAAAATCGAGGTTACCATACTCGCACAATGCAACTCTTTTGGACGGTGGGTAAAAACTGCATTAACCTTTTACATAAAAACCATGCATCCACAAAACACGGTACGGCGTGTATAATGTCATGTACACATCATAAAATCGTAACTACAAAAATCTTTGATTCATTGCAATGAAAATTTACACTGGTAATTATCGTAGATATCCACATTTGCATGCTTACTTTCATCTGAGGATTCTACCACCACCTTGAGTGGTTACGACAAATCCTGGTTCTTGGAGAGACGCACTATCATACTTACTCGTGGTGGTAACGACTGCCATTGAGGAAAACAAAAATGGAGAATTAATTAAGGAAAGCTGGGGAATGATAATGTCCACAAGCATAATAAGCTCCCCAATCTCTCTAATGATCACAGTTCTATACAGTACACAAGGATTCGTGTCCAGAACTGAGCTCTACTAAGTCCTAAATTCGCTTTCACTTTTCTGTTCTCTATATTCAGTCTCATCCAGCGGCGTTGCCAGGGCTCTCTCCATAGGTGGGAGCGTGACGTGGGGGATGAAATGTATTTGGGACTGGATTGTGTGTGGGCGCTCATAGTATTTGTCCTAATAATAATGTAGGTTCCCCAGACGATTTGGGAAAATTTGCAAATTAGTTTATAAAAGATGCATTCGTTTTCTTGCGAAATAGAATATACGTTCACAATCCTGTTTTCTATTTACCAATTGATAATTCTATTTCAATGAAAGTACCTTCAGTCGTAACAAAAAATAATCAGCGTACGATTTCCTTAATGTGCCCTGAATTTAGTATATTCATAATTCATTAGCTCGAATTTGAATGCACATCCGCAATTCTGTTTTCCTTGTAATTTATCATCAATCTATTTCGCTAAATGTGCAGCCGATTTCCCGCGCAGTGTGTTTTTAATGCATACCTGGGCAAGCATTGGAATTCATTTATTGTTTTAACAAGGTGAACTAAACCAGGTGGTCTTATAGTCTTTTGAAACATATCAACAAATAAGCTGAAGAAAATCGTTCTTTCTTTGCTCAGCATTTGTCACGATCGCATCATATAGCCAAATTTCACAGTTGACATACCGGTAGGCCTCCTAAAATATCCAATAATGGTAGGCAATCGAACTGATAAAATGAAAGAGAACTTTAAGAAATACAGAAAGACATTAAAATACAATCAATACAAAGAACCACCAACAATATAAAAGGACAAACACATTAATGATCAATTAGGCCTACAATACATTGATTAATCAATTATAGGTTTTCCCGGCAAATTTTCGATCATTTTCGTTATTGGTCATTCGAATTCGCGTAGTTTTTACACATCTGATCAAATTAGGGTTTCTTTTTCACTGTTTGGGCATTCAATTTCAATTTTTAACCACCCAAGATTGTGTTCCTAATGTTCGTCTTCGTTTAGGGGCATTCTATTTCGTTTTGGTGCATTCAAGACTTCATTTGTTGCATTCTTACATTAACTTTTGTGACATCCTCTTTGATGGTTGAAGCATTCAAATTAGCGAACGTCTGTATGCAATGACGTATGATCATGTTTTTCTTTTCTTATTCGTTTATGGGCAATCACTTTCATCAAATGGTCATTCAAATTAATAAGATTTTTAATTGATATATTTTCTTATTGTCTTCTGAGGTTTTTGTAAAAATTATTTAAAAATTACAATGGAAAATGTCCTAACAATTACCAATTAACATCTGAACCGATGTGAGGGATGGAAGATGTACCCCGGTAACGAACTAAATGAAAAAGGGTAATAAATTTTCTTTTTCACTGTTGATCTTTGGTCATTCAAATTAATCAGATTTTTTAATTGATACATTTTCTTACTGTCTTCTGAGGTTTTTGTAAAAAGATTTTTAAATTACAATGGAAAATTTCCTAACAATTATATTTTAACATCTGAATCGATATGAGGGATGGAAGCTCTACCCCGGTAAAGAGCTAATGAAAAGGGGTAATATAGGTTTTCCAGGCTATTTTAACACATTTTTCATTCATATTCACCAACTCTAACATAATATTCGTCATTCCAGATCATTTCAGATCATTCCAGATCAAAGCTGTTGCCGAATGGCAGCATTCAGAGATTGAATACCAATCAATTTAGAACTGTTTTTAAGTAAATTAGTCTGGCGTGTGATATTTTACAAGCATTTAATTTAAATTTATAATGTTAACTTTAATTTAAACTGCAACATTACATAGTTCTTTTCAGTTTTATATGGAATAAAAAGAGTGAAAAAAATAAAGACGACCATGCAAAAAAACAAAAAACCGTCGATGACCCATATTTTCCTTTGTTACATGTGTGTGTAGGCTACCTACAATGAGTCTATACCATATTTTTAAGAAAATTGATTCGAAAGAAACATGCAATAGGCCTATATTTATGAATAACGGGGAAAGAACAGAACAATAGTGGAGAAATTATCCTCATCTGCGACCTTTATGCCTTCTGCAGAAGATGTCGTAATGAAGTGTATCGAAAATTGTGTGGCAAAAGACGAATTTGTTTTCTGAATAGAACTCTCCGGCGTAGACAAGACGAAATTGAATACTCCTCGCCGAAAATGGGTGTTCGTGGATTGAATTCGATTGAACAACAATTGAATTGTATGACAAAAGACGAAATTAAACCTCCAAGTGCACTAAATCGATGCTGATGGACGAATTTAAATATTAAAGACGGTGAATTCGAATGATAAATGTTTTAAAATAGCCGGGAAAACCTATAAAATGTATTGTTCACTCTTGATCTTTGCTTGTTTTAAAGTTTGAACAGGGGCATCTGTATGTTTTATACATGTTTATAAATCTTTTTTTTACTGTTTAAAAGAAGGCTCGTCATCTTATCTGTTTGAAGACTTAGTTAAGAAAGTGAGGTGTGCATCTACAGATTGAAGACGTTAGATATGATTTACGTTGAGATAACTGAACGAGATATAGGAATATACGGACATGCAGGAATGTGGACATGCAGGAAAAGATGCTTGAAAAAAGGTAAAGTATATATTGGCTATGTTTGTCCATTAATGAAAATGAATGCCCGACAACCCCTCACTGCTGGTCCAGACGAAATTGAATGAACAATACGTACGATACTTTCAATTTGAATGTATCTTTTACAGGCACGAGTGAAGCTAAAAGACGATACAATGCTCGGGTAGTAAATTTCAATGATTATTTTTGATTGGCGAATGACGATCTGCGTGATCATTCAACTTCAATTTAAATTGAATAAATCCGCTTATTCAATTTCAATCTAAATTGAATGAGCCAGGCGTTAAATCGAACGAAAACATGGAGAAATTTGCCGGGAAAACCTGTAATTAATCAATTCAAGTTGTATCATGAATTGTATATTTGCCCAGTTTATTTAAATTGAATGCAGAAATTCCGAATATTAATTATACCAAATGAAAAAGATTATTCAATTCAGGCTGTGTCACAATGACAAATCGATTTGCTGCGAAATATATTTGCACATTCTTAATAATCGGCCACGCATACGTCAAACCGAAAGCCTAATCACGTATTTGTAATCGTTTAAATGAAACGTTATGCACATTAATTTATTTGAATGATACAAAATGAAATCGAATGCTAGTTTTTGCGAAACTGAAACCCGGATATACGTCTTTCTCAAAATCAGCACGAAATTGAATTCAAGTTTTACAAATTCTGTTGAAAACGCATTGAAGAAATCAAAAGCCAACAAAGCAAAGGGCCCAGATGGGATCTCTGGAAAGATTCTAAAGACCTGCTACAAGGAACTGTCACCTGTTTTCCGAGATATGTTCCAATGGTCACTCGATGCACACCAAATTCCAAAGATGTGGAAATCATCAAATGTTGTCCCTGTTCCTAAAACAGCTAAACCATCTGTACTAAACGATTATCGGCCAGTAGCGCTTACTGCCATTATAATGAAGTGCTTTGAGACCATTGTTAAAGAACTTCTCCTGACACATACCAAGATCTTTGCTGATCCTTGCCAGTTTGCGTATTGTGCAAAGCGAGGGGTGGATGATGCTGTAATCACACTACTACACAATGTCCACAGTCATCTAGATAAACCTAGAACTTATGTAAGAACGCTATTTGTTGACTTTTCTTCAGCCTTTAACACACTGCAACCACATAAGTTATTACAGAAACTACAGAACATGAACATCAATCCACACTTATCAACGACTTCATGAGGGCCAGATCGCAGCGCGTTAGGGTCGGAACTTTATTTTCTGATTTAATATACACAAATACTGGAGCACCGCAGGGCTGTGTCTTATCACCGGTCCTCTTTACTCTGTACAACAATGATTATCAAAGTAACAGTCCCCCCCCCCCCCCCCCCCCCCCCCGGCTACGCCGCTGGTCGCATTTTGCATGATTGATTCGTCTCGTCTGTTTATGTACGAGCGCTCTATACTGTTTCATCTTTGTTCTGTTGCAGGATACGACCTAAGGCAAATTAATTTCCTGTCTGTTCCGTTCTCGTTTTTAAACCACAACCTTAACTTATGTAGTCGCTCCGCCTGGTCGTTAAACAAACGAATATCATAAACAAATACTAACTTCGTGACTCGATTAATCCGACGATTCCCCAGGCTATCCGATTTGTGATTTAGCATCGTCTGATGTGGGGTGATTTATTATCTTGCACAATCTATTTCCTAACCACGCACACAGGTGATAAGTCACTTAAAAAAAAAAATATTTCAAAAAAAATTCTCGTCGAAAAAAGAAACCATTTACTATCGAAATAAATACTACACGGTGTTCCGGAGGTCGCAGGTTCGACTCCCACTCCTGGCAGTTTTCTTTGTTCACTTTGGAAATGTATTCAAATTTACCTAGTCAGCTTCCCTTGTGGTTTGTTTGACGAATTACAAAATTAAATAGTCGTATCCTCATTGAGTGATCCCCACAATGTCATTTCCCGGGTTGTTTCGTAAAATTGGGCATGATCCCTGTATACGGCATTCTGGGTTGATGACTTCTGACTAGCGACCACCGAACCAAGAAGACACTTACAATTTCAGTTGGTAGAGCGCCGGTGTTCCGGAGGTCGCATGTTCGAATCCCACTCCTGCTAGTTTTCTTTGTTCACGTTGGAAATAAATACCAAAATAATAATAATAATAATTGTTATGCTTATATAGCGCTTTCCATCGTATCAACGATCTCAAAGCGCTTTACAATTATTACCCCGTTCATCAGGCCCTGGACCACGCGGAAGCCGATATCAGCGCTCAATTGGCCTCACCCTCTCAAGTACCCATTTATACTCCTGTGTGAAGAGAGGAAATTGTTGTTAAGTGTCTTTCCCAAGGGCACAAAACACCATGTTATTGGCAGGGTTCGAACCCACGTACTATCGTACATGAGTCGAACACCGTAACCAATAAGACATGGCATTCATAGTTTCCATCCGTTTGTACTGACCTATACCGTATCACCAAGGTTGCTAGTAAGATAATAGGTTTTGAAGTAAAGCATCTTAGAGAAATCGTGGACAACCAGTATCTTAATAAATTGAAAGTAATAACCCAGGACCCAGCTCATTCTCTTCACTCCTTCATTCACATTCTCCCATCAGGAAGGTATCGTGCTCTTTCCACTCGTACAAACCGGTTCAGATTATCTTTTTTACCCAGTGCTATTTATCTTTTTAATTCGCTTTTTATTAGGTAAAATTATAATTTCTAGTGTAACTGTTATTTTAAGAATTGTACTTTTTTTCTGCACTTTTGTAAATATAGATGTATTTCTCTATTTTAATTGTTTAATATGTAAGGATTTGAATGTTTAGTGCACACCGGGAAGTCAAATTTCACTTTTTCATTGTAAACTGTGATGAAATAATATAATTGAATTGAATTGAATTGAATTGAATTGAATTGAATTGAATTGAAATTCAAATGCACATCTTGCGAAATCGTCCGGGAAAACCTATATTATTTTATCCGTTTGGAAATGTTCAGGGGGGGGGGGGCAACGGCGCCGGAACGCTTTTGAAAGTGGGGGGGCAAAATGCTGCCATTTCTATGTTTTTCTTTATGTGGAACTGCCAAAAGTGGGGGGGGGGCAATTTCCCCAAAGTGGAAAAGTGGGGGGGGGGGAATGCCCCCCAGCCCCCCCTGTTCCGCCGCCGTCGGAGGGGGGGGGGGGGGGGGGGGGGCACTGCCCAGCGGCGTAGCCGGGGGGGGGGGCAGTCCCCCCCCCCCGGCTACGCCGCTGGTCGCATTTTGCATGATTGATTCGTCTCGTCTGTTTATGTACGAGCGCTCTATACTGTTTCATCTTTGTTTTGTTTCAGGATACGACCTAAGGCAAATCAATTTCCTGTCTGTTCCGCTCTCGTTTTTAAACCACAACCTTAATTTATGTAGTCGCTCCGCCTGGTCGTTAAACAAACGAATATCATAAACAAATACTGCCTTCGTGACTCGATTAATCCGACGATTCCCCAGGCTATCCGATTTGTGATTTAGCATCGTCTGATGTGGGGTGATTTATTATCTTGCACAATTTATTTCCTGCCCAAAATGCAACCTTAAAACACTTACTTCTGAAACATAACCACGCACACAGGTGATAAGTCACATGAAACAAAATATTTCAGAAAAAAATTGTCGTCGAAAAAAGAAACATTTACTATCGAAATAAATACTACACGGTGTTCCGGAGGTCGCAGGTTCGACTCCCGCTCCTGGCAGTTTTCTTTGTTCACTTTGGAAATTTATTCAAATTTACCTAGTCAGTTTCCCTTGTGGTTTGTTTGACAAATTACAAAATTAAATAGTCGTATCCTCATTGAGTGATCCCCACAATGTCCTTTCCCGGGTTGTTTCGTAAAATTTGGCATGATCCCTGTATACGGCATTCTGGGTTGATGACTTCTGACTAGCGACCACCGAACCAAGAAACTTACAATTTCAGTTGGTAGAGCGCCGGTGTTCCGGAGGTCGCATGTTCGAATCCCACTCCTGCTATAGTTTTCTTTGTTCACGTTGGAAATAAATACCATAATAATAATAATAATCAACGATCTCAAAGCGCTTTACAAAAGGACCACGCGGAAGCCGATATCAGCGCTCAATTGGCCTCGACCCTCTCAAGTACCCATTTATACTCCTGGGTGAAGGGAGGAAATTGTAGTTAAGTGTCTTTCCTGAGGGCACAAACACCATGTTCTTGGCAGGGTTCGAACCCACGTACCATCGTACATGAGTCGAACACCGTAACCACTAGGCCATGGCATTCATAGTTTCCATCTATTTGTACTGACCTATAGAGTACCGAAGTGATGACGTCAATCAATGCAATGTTTGGAACCAAAATACATTCTAAACTGCATGTGTTTGGAACCATTGCCGCGGCAACTGACGTCAGACTTCGGTACTCTATACCGGTAGTTGTTTGGTTACCAGTTTACTTTATTTAACTGCGGCTCTAACAAGGCTCTTGTAATTTGAAAATCCCCTTCCAAGCGCAAACAAATAATAACTAAAATTTCATCGCGTAATGGACTATGCATGAGATAAAGATGATTAGAATGTTTGCGACATCAGACCCGTTTCAGGAAAATTTAACTTCTTGCAATCTATTGCAAAAAAATCTGAGTCCGAATTTATGCTAAAGGGGTTACTGAAATCGGTTGATTTTAACACTTGAGATGGTACGAGTGACGAAATCTGCTCAGTTGAGTCATCGCAAGGTTAAAATAAGTCTAAAATCCACTCAAGGTATGGAGCTACACAAGAAAAAATTATCAACGTCGCAAGATTAGGAATTAAGATTCCTACTGCAGCAGGCAAGATCGTAAGTTAAAGGTAAACATGCACTGAGAAAAAATTCCATAGAGATACAGAACGAGGGAAAAAGCTATTGGCATAGTTTTTTGTTCTAAATATAGCTACAGCTAAGGGTGGAGTGGTTAATCTGTGGTCAGGCCAGGCTGTTGAAAAACCTGGCCAAGCCCCAGGAACGCCCGGGCCTTTGGGCTTCTATATTCCCCTGATTGTATACAATAAACTGCCCATTTTATTTTATTCTGGAGTCCAGCCGGCTCCCATTGTTCACCCAGACTTGACTGACAGCTGAGGCATCTTTTGATCTAGCCGTGAATGGGTACAGATTAGTGTGGGAAGGGCTACAACCAGGCCTGGCCTGGCAGAGGCCGGGCTTTATTGATTAGTTAATGCTCTATTGTTAGGTGATTTGTGGCTTACAATAGCAAGAGTAAAAGCCCGAAGGCCCAGGCATGGATGGGCTTTTCAAAGGCCTGGCCCGACCACAGATTAACCACTCCTCCCTAAAGTTTATTGGCGGGAACAGGCTAGTAATAAATTTAATTAGTTAGCTTTTGCGCATAAGATAAGACTATTTTGACAGTGTAAACCACAGGAAGACCTAAAATAGCCTAAATAAAACGTTTATTACCGTACAGCCCGCCCTGCATTATTGTTTACTGAGGGCAAGCCTTTGTGTTATCTTTTGTCTCTTCACTTTAACCTTCTCCAATAGACTAAGTACACGTGTACATCCGAGAGTCGTTTTCAACAATAGACCTCCCTCAGAGTACAGGAATAATTCCATTGTTTCGTTATCTTTGTGTCCTTAGTAGTGCGCTGTTTTCTACAAGTCATGTGTATTATTCCTATTATTTTAAAATTTGTATTTGGCAATTTTACAAACACACTACTCGAACCTGTCACTTCCTCCGCTATTCGCATCTGACCTAGACGTTGTTGAACTTTCACCCAAACACTTGTCAGCCATGCCGCCCTGGTCTGTTAGTGGTTTCCCTGGCGACTATTTCAACATTTCTCTTTAATATAGGTTTTCCCGGACGATTTCGCAAAATGTGCATTTGAATTTGTAAAACTTGAATTCAATTTCGCGCTGATTTTGAGAACGACGTATATCCGGGTTTCATTTTCGCAAAAACTATAGCATTCGACTTCGTTTTGTATCATTCAAATAAATGAATGTGCATAACGTTTCATTTAAACGATTATAAATACGTAATTATGCTTTCGGTTTGACATAATGTGTGGCTGATTATTAAGAATGTGAAATATATTATGCAGCAAATCGATTTGTCATTGTGACACAGCCTGAATTGAATATTCTTTTTCATTTGTTATAATTTAAATTCGCAAATTCTGTTTTATTGTTGGTTCTTTGTCTTAATTGGAAAACAGGATTGCGGATGTGCATTCGAATTCGCGCTAAAATAGACTATCAATATACTAATTTCATTGCACATTCGAAAAATCGTAGGATGATTTTTTTACGACCGAATGCACCTTTATGGAAATAGAATTATCAACTGTTCAATAGAATACGGGAATGTGAATGTTCATTCTATTTCGCACGAAACGAAAGCATCTTTTACACATTAATGTGCTTATTTTCCGAAATCGTCTGGGAAAACCTATAGTTTATTCCAGTGACTATGTGTGCAATATTAGCCAAAACCAAAAGAGCTAACGCCCATAGTAGAGAGGTTGAGATTTCCTACTTGTACTTGTACGTTTACGTGTACGCATACTATCAGCTTACCAACAAAAGAGACACGTTTTCAGTTTTCATTATAAGCGCATACGGTTGATTTCATGTGTTTAAAACTATGTTTGTTTTAAATGTTGACAAAAGTTTAAGACGATTGTCTTAAAATACCGGTTGAGTCAGATTGGCGCAGTGTTTACTGTCCCCGCCTTTCACCGCTGTGGCCCGGGTTCGATTCCTGCCCTGGTCCACATGTGGATTGGGTTTTCAGTCCCTACCTGATTCCGTAGGTTTTCCCCAGAATATTCTTCTGGGGTTTTCCTCCCACCTCTAAAACTGTAATTTCTTCTCATTGTCTTCTCTCCACAGGTTTCTTCAGGCTTTCGAGCTACAGTGCCTAGGGCACTTTTGAGGAATCCTTGGTTTCATTACCAGAAAAAAATAATAATATTAATAATAATAATTACTAATAATGATAGTAGTATGACATCATCAGCCCGCCCGGCGCAGTCCTTCCTTTTAAGCCCTACACGTAACGTCGTACGTGTAAAAGCGATTTCTTAAGTACACTGACACGTGTAGATTATAGGATGCCTTATATTAAGTTGGATCACAATGGTGTTGCTATTGTTCATCAGTATCGATCGCTTTCCATTTTGCTGCATACAGACCTACGTAGTTCATTAATCTCGGATTTGTTATATAGTCTTTTAGCAGCTTTTAGGGTATGCAAGACGTCTCAGTACTGTGCAAAGCCCCTCAACTCCTCTTACCACTGTACCGTTTGGGCACGTAATTATGATGAGAACAGTCCAAGAACATCGGGCTTATCAAATCGGCATTCATGCTCCGAAAATGACGAGAGATCGAAGGTTCTTTTTTTCAAAGACTTACTTAGGAATTTCTGGTTTCAGTAACTCCGATAGAATTATTAATTCATCATCGTTAGCATCGTTAGTCAATAGCACCCAATAACCGCATCCCCGCAGCCATATTGCACTTTTGCAAGTCGCTGTTGCAAGTGACATGCTTGACTGATCACTATGGATGTCTCAGAGGTTACGAGACATTCTGATGTCTCAGAGGTTATGTTTTGTCTCAGGGGCTATTGTTTGGTATTTTAATTTATTAACAGTGATTGTTCAAAAGGTTACCCATATCCTAGTGATACAAAACCAGTGCCCTCTAACGCCGCCTTGCGCATAAGGTCTACTGATATTTCTAATTAATGGGAAGGGACGGGCATGCATATATATAACTTTTAGGGCATGATACATATTTCAAACATTGGTGATTTTGCATAACCGACCCTATGAGAACTAATAATAGCCTGTAAAATTACACATTTAAAATTTGGCATGCAATTTTGATATTGACACAATTGAAGCAAACTTTCAAAGCCGTAATTAATGTAGTAATTAAATCGTATTTCCTGATGAGCACATTGAGAAATTACACACAAAATGAATATGAGAAATATACAAAACAGCGGTTATTTCAATCACTTTTCCCGTAACAAATTGGCTGTCCGCTTCCAATAGTTAGCCACTGTTTCTGTACAGAATTTGACCGCATCATGCACGACTTCACTTCCACACGTACACCCAGTCGTTTTTTGCTATACTCGCGAGGACAATGCTTTGTGTTTCCTATTCTTCCTTTAATATAACCCAACCCCATAGACTAAGCACGTATCCTTACGTTCGAGGACCGATTTTAACAAAAGACCGTCTCTCGAGGACAAGAAAGATTCTTTTGTGTGTTCTTTCTTTTCTTGTCCTCGAACGTATTACAATACAAGAGCATACACACCAGTGTGTAAACACCGGCAATCGCGGACCTCCTATTGTCCCTCTTTTGTTTATACTCTAACTTTTTCGGAAGGCCTCCCATTGGTTTTGTACACGATTTTCAATCGTGGACCTTGACACAATCGCGGACCCTATTGTCCTCTTTGTTAAAGGTCCACGGTCTGAATAGCTATACAAACGCACACAGTCGTTTTTTGCTATACTCGCGAGGACAATGCTTTGTGTTTCCTAGTCTTCCTTTAATATAACCCAACCCCATAGACTAAGCACGTATCCTTACGTTCGAGGACCGATTTTAACAAAAGACCGTTTCTCGAGGACAAGAAAGATTCTTTTGTGTGTTCTTTCTCCTCTTGTCCTCGAACGTAGTACAATACAAGAGCACCTCCACACACACACACACACTTATGTGCGTTTTCCTATACTACTGAGGACCATGAATGGAACCCTTCTTTTGTTCCATTTGTTTGTACTTTAACTTTTTCCGAACAGCTCCCATAGGGTTTGTACACGAAATTATCCCGAGGATTCGGCCCAAGTCCTCGGTGTCATTGCTATTCCTAATCTCCCATTGTCCCAAGTCCTCTCTCGTATAGCCTAACCCACTCACAGACACACCCACACATATAAGTGTGTAAACGCGTGCAATCAGGGACCTCCTATTGTCCCTCTTTTGTTTGTAAGGCCTCCCATTGGTTTTGTACACGATTTTCAAACGGGGACCTTTCTCATTCGGGGAGCCTATTGTCCTCTTTTGTTAAAGGTCCCCTATTGAATGCTATTAAAGGCAGATTTAAAAACAGCTTCAAACAGGTAAAGACATACCCTGGAGCAGACATCTACTCAGACCACAACCCAGTAATGGCTACAATTGCATTAAAACTGAAGAAAACTCAAAATTCAAGCTACGGCCGGAAGAAATATGATCTATCTACTCTGCAACGACCAGACATACAGCATTCCTACGCAGTTGAGGTGAAGAACAGATTTAAGACACTACCGAAAGAAGACACCGAACAACATGAAAGTGACGCGGACAAGACAGAGGCACAATGGAAAAACATAAAAGAAAGTATACAACATGCCAATGTAGAAATTCTTCATTGGAAGGAAAGAAAGGCTAAGCAACCATGGATGACGGATCACATCCTAAAACTCATGACTGAAAGGAAAAGAAGAAAAACATAGTGGAATTTCACTCGATTAACAGACAGGTTCAGAAAGAATACCATAAGACAAAGGAGGTATGGATTCAAAGGAAATGCGAAGAAATTGAAACCCTTGATAGAAAACATCAACAAAAGAAATGTATGACAGGATAAAAGAGGTGACGAACACAAAACCATCAAAGAAAGAAACTGGATGCATAAGAAGTAAAGAGGGAAACATTATCTTTGACCAACAAGAAATATCAAGCAGATGGGTGGAATATATGACTGACCTGTTTGGTGACGAGAGAGAACCAAAACCCATTTAGATGTGGTAAAAGCTCCTGGACCTGATAGCATCACAGCTGAGATGCTGAAAGCACTAGAAAAAGAAAGTTTACCATCTACAATACAGGCCACACCCCATAAGAATTAAGACAATCAATTTTTGTGACAATCCCGAAGAAAGCGAAAGCTATGGATTGCACAGATTTTAGAACCATCAGTCTGATGAGTCACGTGGTCAAAATGCTACTCCGGATCATCTTGGAGCGTATTAAAAACAAGATCAACAGAGAAGTTGGGAAGAAACAATGTGGATTTAGACCTTCTAGCGGAACAAGAGAGGCAATCATCAATTAACATGAGATCAATAAGCGAAAGGCACATAGAGCTAGACACTGAGGTACACGTCTGCTTCATTGATAAAGTTCACCACAAAGCAATGATCGACTGCTTGCAAGCAATCGGGTTAGACGGCAAAGACGTCCGACTGATTGAAAACCTGTACTGGGACCAGGTAGCAGTGATACAGATCGGCAACATTCTCTTTCCCACTGTTGAAATCAAGAACGGCGTCAGACAGGGATGTGTACTCTCACCCAGCTTATTCAACATCTACACAGAAATGATCTTCAGAGAAATTGAAGATTACAGAGGGATGAATGTGGGAGGATTTAGTGTGAATAATCTTCGATATGCAGACGACACAGTCTTCATGGCAAAATCAGAAGGGGATCTACGAAACATTGTGGACAAAATCAAAGAAGAAAGTGAAAAACATGGACTTAAAATGAACGCCAAGAAGACAAAAACAATGGTCATCAGCAAGAATAAGTCAAAAAACAGCATCTAGGTTGACGGGAAAGAACTGGAACAAGTCGACTCATTCATCTACTTAGGACAAATAATAACAGAAGATGGGCGATGCCAGGATGAAATCAAACGAAGGATAGCTATTGGTAAATCTATCTTCAATAAAAGGAAACATATCTTTACATCAAGGAATATCAACATCAAAACACAGCTAAGACTAATCAAATGCTACATCTGGACAACAGTACTATATGGAGCAGAAACATGGACATTGACGAAAGATTCAACCAACCGACTCGAAGCATTCGAAATGTGGACATACATGAGAATGCTGAGCATCCCATGGACAGCCAAAAATGATCAACAAACGAGTCCTTCAAAAAGCACTGACCAAGAAATCCCTCATAAAAACAGTAAAATACAGGAAGGCGAATTACTTTGGACTCATGATGAGAAACCAAAATGTTGCAGAAGACTCTTTTGGAAGGCAAAATAGAGGGGGAAAGACCAAGAGGAAGAAGACGAACATCGTGGTTTGACAATGTAAGAGAATGGACTGGCATGAACTACACGGAATATGCGAGGGCATCTCAGGACAGAAACAGATGGAAGTCCATTGCAGCCAACCTTCTGCGAGAAGACGGCACTCCCTTTGTTATACCCTCGTTTTTGTCCTCACCAGTACGTCAATAATAATACACCCATGTCCAGCTTATAAGTACACTCTAAAAACTGTGTTTAGCAATTAAGCAATCTTGCTATCAGTTTCCTAAACATCAATGTTCAATGGCTAAACACTATCCGCCAATACGCTAAACATGTTTAGTATGTAAACGTGTTTACAAACTGATAACAAGAAAGTGTTTAGAAAAGTTAATTACTAAACACTGTTTTATTGCAGTGTAATTGATTTACAAATGTCACAAGTCCTCGATCCTGTGTTGCCAGTGCCTTGCTCAGTTACAATTTGATCGTCTTTAATAAGCAACCATGCGGCTCGTTATTTTCCTTGCGAGGCGTCTGCTTTGTTTAAACAGTACAACATGGGACGAGGGTGCTGTTGGTAGATGTTGGAATTTTGATGGCGTTGTCATTTGGGCTGAATAGATTGAGGAGCAACGCTCTGGATATTGTACAAAGAGCACAATGCGCAGAGTAGCAACAGATGCAGTTATAGGAGCACTGACGGCAGGTTTAAATTAGATTGGAAGATGTAACTTACGGGCTAAAATTGTTCAAACAACAGGCGCACTGTTCGCGAGTATATCTGACTCCAGAATGGCACATCGACGCGTGTTTGAAGTCTTCGCGGTTGCTCAATCATGCACATATTTTTTCGCTTACCTTTTTGCTCAATGTTTTTTAAATTTGAATTTGAACTGGTTAATTACTGTACCAATCGACCATAGCAGCCAAAAGATGGATTACGGTCAAATTGCAAAGGAAGCGTTAAACAAAATTGCACATTAAAATTGCTAATTAAGGAAACGGACACCTAAAAGTAAACAGGAAAACCTCCTTTTAAACGACTGATAACAACATGATAATAGCCTAATGAACAATTACATGTTTCGGAGATAAAATTGACTTTGACTATAGAGTAATATAGGTTTTCCCGGTCAATTTCAACAAGTTTTCATTCAATTTAACGCCTGGCTCATTCAATTTAGATTGAAAGTGAAAGATCGAGCAGATCGTCATTCAACAACTAAAAAGAATCATTCAATTTCACTATCCGAACATTCTATCGTGTTTTAGCTTCGCTCGTCTCTATAAAAGATGCATTCAAATTAAAAGTATCGCATTGTTCATTCAATTTCGTCTAAACCACGAGTTAGGGGTTGATCGAGCATTCATCGGTTGATCGGTCCCTTGGCCTTCCCTTGGCCTACATCATGCCTATTGGTAACATTATTCGTAGTCATGACCTTCAATTTCACATCTATGCGGACGATACACAAATTTACTGCAGGTTTGATCCCAAGAACCCAGCATCGATTAACACAGCAATAATGAAATTGACTGCGTGCATTCAAGAAATAAAATCTTGGATGACTGAAAACTTGCTTCAGTTAAATGAGGATAAAACGGAATTTTTTGTTGCTGCTTCCTCCTATTCACTACGCAACATGCCACGGATTGAGCTTAAGATCGGAAATACTTTAATAAAACCATCCCAGAACGTGCGCAATCTTGGAATTATTTTTGACTCACAAATGTCAATGACAAAGCATGTAACCAATCTTCGTTGCAACATCAACTTCCACTTACGTAATATCAGTAGAATTCGGAGATTTCTTGATTTTGATTCCTGTCATCAAGTGGCTCGTGCACTTGTGCTGTCCAGACTTGATTATGGAAACTGTTTGCTGTTTGGTGCGAATGAAACCGACTTGAACAAGCTGCAACAAGTTCAGGACCGGGCAGCTCGCCTGGTGTTTGGAGCAAAACGCTGGGAATCGGCCACTCCTTACCTCCGCACTCTTCACTGGCTTCCAGTTCGTCAACGAATACACTTCAAAATGAACTTATATGTTTTTAAGTGTTTTCATGGAGTAGGTCCTAGCTACCTCAATGAATGCATATATCAATACAAACCTGGACGACCTGGCCTTCGCTCTGGCTCTGACTGCACTGTTCTTGCTGAACATAGGACTGTAAACTCTGCTGGTGACAAAGCTTTCACTAACGCTGCTCCCAGACTTTGGAATGAACTCCCATCTCAAATCAAATTGTTAGACACTATTCAATTATTTAGGAAGCACTTAAAGAAACACCTATTTTCAACTTTGTAGTATTCTTGTTTATTTACGTTCGTTCAGTATTTTTCTAGAACGTTGTATCTTATGAGGTTTGATGCTTATCATAGCGCTGTGATCTACACGAAATAGCGCTTTATAAGAACTTATTATTATTATTATTATTATTATTTTCATTAATGGGCAAACATATTTCAATTTTTTTCAATCATCTTTTAAGACATTCCTGCATATCCGTATTCCTGTAAAAGTCTGGGCTATCTCAGCGTAATCATATCCAACGTCTTCAACCCGTATAAGCACACCCATCTCTCTCTCCTAAGTGTTCAGACAGATAAGATGGCGGCCCGTGGAAATTACAGTAGGGTGCAAAATGTGGATAGGGAGAGATTGATCGAGGCATTCGAGAACAACAACGCCGGCTACCTAGAGCTAGCAGATCTGGGAATTAAGAGAACGCAGCGGTCGCTGTGAAAGGCTGCCCAAAGGAGGAGCTCACAACACCAATATTGACGAAGAAATGAGGAACCAGCTTCAACACCTGCTAGACTTTAACCCCTTCTATCTCTTGAGCAAATGAAGACCTACAGCATGCCCTGCCTGAGAAGCCGCCTGTTTCTTCCAGCACTATTGCTCGAGCTTTGGATGGCATGTTGGTTACCTTGAAACTAGCAGAGGACGTGCCTGAAGTAAGAAACTCCCCGCGCGTACTTGACATGCGCGTCGAGTACGCGCAGTGGTTTCCGCATCATGGTGTGTTAATAGCCCACTGTGTCTTCATCGACGAGACAGGCTACAACATCTGGACGAGACGTTTGTTCGGACGAGCCCTTCGTGGAGTCCCAGCTAGAAGAGTGGTCCATGGGCAACGTGGCCGCAATTGCAATGTAACTTTTGCAGTTTCTGGTGAGATCGGACTGGTATATCATCGCATTGCGTTTGACACCGTCACAAGAGAGAGAGGTTTAAGGGGTTTCTGGCGGCAACAGCACGCGAATGCGAGAATATGTTTCCCCGGGATGAGCCCATCTTTTTGATCTACGATAACTCCCGCCAACACGTGAACGCAGAGCTGCCACCAGATGCCCATCTCCTGATCCAGTTAATTAAAGCGACCCCTTCCCTACTCCCCATTCCTAAACATGACTGAAATGGCTCACTCTGCCTTCAAAGCTGGAGTCAAGAGAGATCTAGCCCTCCCAGAATGGCAGCAAAGAGTAGGGGATCGACAAGCCGCGCATGAAGCAAGAATGAACCTACAGGAGTGGAGATGTGATCGTCTGATGGAAGTGGCCCAAGAAAACATTGGACAAATTACCCAAGAGAAGTGTTCCCGGTGGTACAACAATTGCCAAACATACATGCCACGATGTCTTGCACGTCAAGAGATTGATGGGTGAATCAAAAGCTTACAAAAAGAGAGCGAAAAAGAGACTGTAGTGAAAGGATTAGTAAACATGTCAACATAAATATGGCCCTTATAGATTTGTTCAAACTTTTAAACAAGTAGAAAAGATCAACAATGAAAAGGAAAAATACGTAGCCTTTTTTTATTTATATATTTCGTTACATCATATATCCGTCATATCAGTTAATTTGTTATACATTTGACAGACACAAATATTTTGAAAAAAAATGAACCTAAGAAGAAAATATGTAACTTTATCCATTAAAACAATCTTTTAATTTGAATGGACAAACGATGAAAACGATTGCCCATAAACGAATAAGAAACGAAAAGCATGGTCATATGTCATGTGCGCACCGACGTTCGCTAATTTGAATACGTCAACCGTCAAAAGATACCAAAACGTAATTTAAGAATGCTACGAATTAAGTATTGAATGTACCAAAACGAAATAGAATGCCCCAAAACGAAAATGAACGCTCTTAAAAAAATATTGGGTTCCTAAAAATTGAAATCGAATGCTCCAAAAAAAAAAAAATTGATCGGATGTGTAAAAGTCAGGCGAAATTGAATGGCTGATAATGAAAATGATCAGAAAAATGCGCAATTTGGCCGGGAAAACCTATATTTAAAATGGGAAAACGTACTGTTGAAGAAAAATATTTGTACACCAGGTGGATTTACAGAGAAAGGGAATCTTTTCGTGTCATACAAATATTTAAAAATTATAACTTTAAATGTGATATGTGATTAAATTATTGAGTTACTGTAAATTAAGAATAGAAAGAAAATTCAATATAAATTCGCCCTAATTCCGGGGATAAAATACATCGTTTTGCTTTATTATTTCATTATTAATGCTGAAAACGTGATTTGTTTGAGACCTAACTCTCCAATTTAACAATAGTTGACACAGAAATATGATATACTATTAAAATCAGGCATTGCAGTCTTTGAAAAATAAACCGCATTTGTGTCATTCTTCGTTTTTGTATTCCTCTGTTATTGTATTTTATATCACGCGCGATGTAAAGATCTATAGCGCTTGTCAAACAAATATGGCAAGCTTGTATACAACACTCAAAACCTGGAATTCAAAGAAAAGATATGTGCAATAAGCTTTTTAGCTAAAAAGCTACTATACAACATTAGCAAACATAAAAAACTACCGAATTATTATGAAATACCTTACTTGACTGTAAGTAAATAATAGTCTCACGCATCCTGTGAATATTTAAGAAAAGTGGAATTTTTGTATCATTTTCCAACAATTATCGACCGAACATCGTTGGAAATATATGTAGTCTTATTCCCCGACCTGATAATTCCCTGACGTCTATAAATTGCTCCCTTTTGCCTGAAGTAGGGTCAGGGAACCAGACTACAAGAACAGCATTTTCCACTCAGTTTTCTCTGTTTTCGGAGCATCTATGAACACAAAACTTTAAACAGGTCACTGTTGCAGTACTTGCTATAAAATACTAACCCCCAAATCCAATCATTTCTGGAAATTACAGCAAAAGAAAATGTTGGTGTATACTACCGTCCTTAAGGTAAAGGCTGGGAAACACGACAAAAAGGAAAAACACGACGAAACGTAATTACCATGATAGTAAAACAAATAGGGCAATGGCAACCAAAATGCATAAAAACACAGAAAGGCGCTGGTTGTTAGAGCCTAATTGATATGGGCGTCCCTTGTTATTTCTATGGTTCTCATTTCCGACCGACCCTATTTCTGGCTCACGACCGGAGAAAAACAAAGCCTGTTTTTTGCCGCTGTCCCTCTCTGGAATTTCCTACCAAGAAAACAAATAGAGAAAAAGTGCTAATTTCCGGGGACAACTTTCCGCACAAATAATGTCCGTGGTAATTTTAGTCTTTGTGAGATTAAGCGCCCCGGTTTTAAATAACCGGTTGGGTGTGTGCACGCACGTTTGTAGTACATACACTCTTCCCACTGTGTCAGGACTTTCTTTTGTTCCCACACACCCATCCCCATAGACTCAGCACACGTTTACTCGTGAGGACACCTTCCAGACAAAAGAAAAAACGTGAGGACAGTATTGTTCCCTTTGTTATACCCTTTTTGTTGTCCTCACCAGTACGTCAATAATAATACATGTACATGTACAATAAACAGCATAAATACTGCAGAAATCAGTGCAATAATTGGTGCACGCTTATTGGGATCAACTGTATTCGGCGTGTTCAAGTCCGTAAAGGTAGTATACAACATTTGCTTTTCCCTAAATTTTCAGAAATGAATGGATTTTGGGGGTAAGTATTATTAGCCTATACTGTAACACTCACCTGTTTAAGGTTTTGTGTGCATAGATGCCAATGGGAAACAGAGAAAAAAATGCTGCACCGGAGGTATGGTTCCCTAACCCTACTTCAGACAAAACGGAAGAATTTATAGACGTCAGGAAATTATTAGGTTGGGGAAGTAGAATATTTCCAACGATGGTCGCCGGTCAGCGGAAATTGATATAATTATACAATATATTTTTCTTAAATATTTCAGTACACCAGGTGCCATGATTTCACAGGATGCTTGAGACTATTATCGGTATTTACTTACAATCAAGTGAGGTATTTCGTAAAAATTCAGTAGTTTGGTTTTTTGATGTTTGCAAATTACCTTTAAGGCGCTCTATTTTTAGTCAACCTGCAACTGATGTGAGAAATAAACTATTAACGAATGTTGCGAACAAGTACACAGATTAGAAATCTGGGAAACTGCAGCAACTCGAATCATCTGTTGCATTTGTGTGTGTATCACATCGGCGTCCAAGTTAAAACATTTGTAAGTTGATGATGCAGTCTTGTTCTAAACTATCATTCGACAAACATGGATCCGAGGTGTGCTCCGAAAGTTGCCATATAATGCTTTATTCATTTTGTTATCATTTTAAAATATTGCCCACGAGGTGTGTTCCAGGCTGAGCACGAAAAAGGCGCATTTATAGCAAAGCATTTAAAGCATTTTACTCATGCCAAACGTTGCCAGAGATGGGTTTCTTGTTTTTTTGTTTATTTTAGGTAAGCAGGATAAGTGTGCTCCATCATGAAAAAAGTGTATTTATATCAAGGAATCTCGTGCAAATTTGTACAAGTTTGTACAAGTTGCCAAAGATTAATCATTTTTACAGCAAAACGGGAAAGGTTTTAAATTTCGTTTAATAACATAAACAACAGTTGTTAAAGATAGGCTTTATTATTTTTATTCATTTTATAATCATGGAAATAAAAGTTAACTCAGAACAAAATGTGAACGTTTTTCATCATTCTATTTAGCCTATGTATGTTCAACATGTAATGTTTTTACCCAATATGGATTATTATATTTTTTTTCGACCGACCGACTCTTCATCAAGACCAAAAATATCAGAACATAGAAATATAAAGGGACGCCCTATTGGTCAGAAAAAGCGGATGAAATCCAGCAAATTCAATATTATTATGACCGTGAGCATCCTCGCTACTTGATAAAAGTATTATCCGTTCAATTAAATTCCTTGTCTACCGAGAATTCAAAACAAAGTTCCATATTGCAAGCACAAGAGCTAAGAAATATCCGGTGCTTGAGGTACCTATTATGATTCGAATTAGCAAACTGCATCAGCATTTTAAGTGCTTTAAATACCATATTTTACTTGCCTCTTGCTAAGGAATAGGATAGAGTTATGCAGTGTGGGTTATTACAGTTTAATGCTATGTCCGTGATCTTACTGAACATTTAACTTCAAAATATTTCTTTCTACTAACAAATTATGGAAGAAAAGTGTACCTGTACATTAATTAGAAGCATGCCGCTCCAATTCTAAAAGTACGTCAAACGAGTACGTGAATAGTGACAGGAACAATTTTTACTTCGTAGCACTACGACACGGGCAATAAACAAAACTTCACTGCAAAAGTGGGCCCCCCAATAGTTATTTTAATAAGAAACATTTTAATAATGAAAAGACATGTCTTTTTATCTATTAAGTGTCCATACACATTAGATGCAGAGTTTTTAACTGATGTATTTTCAACACATCTCTGAAATTATACATGAATTGTGTTCTTGCTGATCATACCAACTAACTGCTTTATGCCATCTGTACTGAATCGATTGTGCTGTGTGCTTAGGCCGACCTCTATCAACACAAATTGAATTAATTATTGCCGGTGTTTGTATTCTAAGAGCTATAGGGTTCTGTCCTTTCATTTTACACTAATATCACCCTTATTTTGCGCGCACTCATTCGTCGTTATCGGGTACTTAACTCGATCGATATTTGCGACCTGGTAGCACGGAACGAGCGAAAAGTTGAACTGTGCCTCAAGCGGAAACACCATTCTATCATATCCCAAAGTTTTTGTACAGAATTCAATCTTAAAATATTTTGGGAGGCTGATATCGTTTTTGAACTAAGGTTATTCTGTGCACGAGTCAGGAACTTTGAGCTATATTTTCGCCAAACAAGAGGTCAAGATGACAATTGCATAGGGTTACACGGAGTTTCAGGAATGAGCTATACAAACAATACTAAAATAGGACATAAGCTTATTGCATACATTTTTATGAAATACCACATTAGTACTTCCACCTGTTTCATGGTGCCTAGTCACATTTTATCATGGTTCAAAATGAGAATAGCAAGCATAACACGATAATGACGATGACAATGACGACGATGACGACGATGACGATGACGGGAATGATGACGATGACGATGACAATAACGATGACGATGATGATGAAGCCTAACTTTCATGAAGCCTAACCCAACTTTCTCTTATCCTACCCCCACGAATTTTGGTTGGACCAATATCTATCGATATAACCTATTTGCGACGGTAAATGTTTGCCTCTAAATAGGAGCTGTGGAATTAGGGAGACACTGAAATGTCCCCCTAATTCCACTTGTACCAAGGGTACTTTTGTAGGAATGACTTTCTTTTCGTACAAAAACCATCTAAGAAATTGATTATATTGGCTTTTCAATTGAGTGCCTGTTTTAGGAGTTTGTCCGCGACACTGTCCTAACATGTAGGGTTCGTAATTTTTTTTGAAAAGCATAAAACAAAAATGTTCTATTCATTTTTGACGCCGGCTTACGCCTTTCCGTCTCTTTCGCCTCCTTTGTCACATGGCCTGCAAGTCTGTTGTCCATGGCCATATCGGTTTTGAACAGAAAATCCTGTCCATTTCTAGTGTGCTGTGCTTGCATCATTTAGCCTTCGAACAAATTTCTAGGATCGAAACAGCAGACACTCATAACTTCTATCCAAAAATATATCTATTTTTCCCAAAATGTGTATTCCCCTTTCGCTAGCATGTCCTTTCAATCATTTTCTCCTCACCCTTTCCTGCCGCCGTCTTTCCTATCAATAAACTCCGTTTAGATTTCCCTCGGTACTCGTTCAGATGTACCCTAAAGCTATGGGTCTGAAGTGGCATCAAAGAAGTGTAAAGGTTCTGACTATAGGTTATTTAACTTGAAGATTGAGTGCCAAATGAATCATGTCGCAATTGACCTATCGCGGTCGAATCGCGTCAACGCAGCTTGTGAATTATTGTCTAATCACATCAATTATAATTCCACGTGGAACGCCCAAAATCTGAGGCAAACAAAAATTACCACACCAAATTCCCATAGGGTCATCTAAGGGGTGTGGTTAGCTCGTAAACGGCGATAGGTCAATTAGGGTCTCATTTGTGAAAATGCCGGCTCTTGTCATTAGAACCCATTCAATTCCCAGAACATAAGATGCGAAGACAACTTTACGGCAGAAAGGGCTCGTTTTCGTTTGTCCTAATGTCTGGGCACGTCATTTGTTTTTAATCTTAGCTTTTTCATATTTTCTGTCTTGTCTTGTCTTGTCTTGTCTTGCTAGCTGTGCCGTGCCGTGCTGTGCCGCGTGCCGTGCCGTGCGCCGCGTGCCGTGCGCCGCGCCGCGTGCCGCGCGCCGCGCCGTGCCGCGCGCCGTGAAGCGTGTTTTGTTATAACACTACCCTCCTTGGACACGGATTATTTTTTTTTCTACCGAATTCGCTTTGGGAAAACCAATACAGGAACTCATGTACGACAAAATAGACAACAAAATCTGGATTTCCATTGTTTCTTCACCAATTTCAACGATCCAAACAAGAGATAGTTTAATACATGACAACAAATATTGCGCTGGATAGTTTATTCGTTTCAAATCGATGTGTATTTTTTTTACTTAGTCTTGTCATTCAGTTGGTGGTTGGCGTTCATCCTGTAAAAAAACTGCTTCCTGGAGAATAAATATTGAGATAACAGAAAGCTGCAGTCCTTGTACAGGCTCGGGTGATAAACAGAACATTGGAAATCGTCTATTCCGGGTTTTATTTGTATTATTATTATTATTATGATTATTTTACTAAATAGGGCAATAGGGAGACACTTTAGGGTTCATAATCATGACTTAGGGAGACATTTACTTTTAGGGAGACTTTTTGGTGTCTCCCTATTTATCTAGCCCCCTTAAGGAGTGAGAATTTTACTGTCGGAACTGAGTTATATCGATAGAGAATGGTCCAAAACATAAATATACCAACTTTCGTGGGGTTTCAACAGGTAATATTTGGGTTAGGTTACATTAAAGTCGGAAAAAAAGTTGTGCACAAGTCTATGGCAAAGTCTCCCTAATGACCCATTTTCGGTAATTATAATTATTATTATTATCATTTACTATTATTGGATTATTACATGTCTTTATCGCCGCCAGCGGCGGAAATTGGCAAGAACATTTGCAATAATTTAAAACTTATTTAAGAATAATCTAATTAAACATAATTTATCAAGCACCCAAAAATAGGAAGGGTTTATGGTAAGTTGGGAAGGGGGGAAGGATGTAAAATCAGGGGGAGGATAAGGATACAGTATACACTGAATAACAAATACATTGCAAGACAAAAATAAGATACATTAGCATTACAAAAGGGTACCTAAGCGTAAAACAACAATGACTCATTGCATTACAAAAATAGAAGTGCTAAGGGGTTGGGGGTTGATGGGGTGGGAGGGTATAGATGGGGTAGGTTTAGGAAACGGGGTAGATGGGGTGAGGGTAGATAGGGTAGAGGTGGTGGGTAGGTAAGGGAAAGGGGGTAGATGGGGTTAAGTGAAGGGTAGGTGGGGTAAATGGGGGTAGATGAGGAAGGCAGGATTGGGGGATTCCTATGGAGTAGGGTGGAAAATCAAAGAACAAGAATAGGACTGATTAAACAATCTTTAAAAATATGTTAAACTAATATAAATCATAATGAATATCTATACAGCGTCAAACATAGCATCAGAAATAGAGAAGTACAAATACAATTAAAATGAATTTCCTTGTTTTTTGTGTTCCATGGTAACTTAGTAAGATAAGGCACAGGGCTGTTCTTGTACCGGTTTGTTCAGCAGTTAAGGATAGAAATGTGGTTATTATTTCTTAATTTGTAACTACAGGTGATTTGGACCTGTGCTCGGGTAACCAGCTGAAAAACTTGTCATCTTTAAAATCCTGCGGGGCACCGGACCAAAATCCAAACACTCTCGCACCAAGTACTGTGCGCGACGGTGCAGCGTACTTAAATATGCACGTATATAGAAGCATTTTTTTGGCAGACTATTATCTTCCCAAAGTTACTGCACATATTTTGCCCATGAAAAAAACACAATATCTTCCCCCAAGCAGGCCCCAGACAGAAGGATAGGTATACTGGTATATAAATAGTAATTTTTTTGATTGAATTAATCGATTTGGTTTTTACCACTACTAAGGGTATATTATACTTTTTAACAGCTTACCCCAGAGAGTGGAAGTCGCAGAGAAGGCACGCAATTCCATTGAAAACCTGTGGATTTACGGTTGTCCCGCGGTGCAGACAGAAATTTTTCGTGTATTTCAATCCTGAAAATAGTTCACCTTGTTTAAACATGTTGTCTAACAAAAGTATACTTAAAGTCGTGCCTGTCAGAAAATGATTTTTTTTTACCAAAAATATCTTTGCTATTTGGGGCGTATGCAAGCCTCCATTTTTTTTATTTCTTGGTTGCTTGTGCGTATCAAATTCACACAAAGCTACACCTGAATTGATGTCGGGCCGTAAATTTCCGACACTTTCTGAAGTGAATATTTAATAATTGAACGAAGGTTGCTTGTTTCGTTTGATGTCTCATTTAAAAGTGAATAAATTTTGTGTTGCTGGGAAAATAGCCAATAAAATAAACATTACTTGATGAGCGGCACCTGGATCAACACGACCGTTTGCTTACCTCACCTCACTGACAGCAGGTGCATCACAGTAAATAAACTGCATCAGACGTTAACGATAACACTTCAATTAATTATCATTAAAACCCCTGGGTTACCAAAGTGATCGGCAATACCTAACTGAAGATCACTAATCAACCTTTGCCCTTTGTTCTTGCTAAGAATTTAAAGCCAGTATTTTTGCCCATCGATAACCTCTCCTACTTGTACTACAATAAAATGAGATGACGCCGGGTTTCCTAAACCGATCAGCACAACCGTATTACCCTTCGAATGTTGTTCTTTCTAGAGAGTTAAAGGTAATATTTCGTTTAGGACGAGCTCTCCCGTTCCGGTAAGGTCGTATATGATCACACATATTGTTATTACGATGCAATCTATTTATTTCAAACATATTTTAATGAATGGTGATAATAAACTGACCATGCGTCATGGATGTTGCCATGTGCAACGTTCTGGGACCACTCCATGATGGTTGTAACTCTTGCTTTAAAAACATTTTGATACAAAATACCATCAGCTGCTGAACTTGATATTTGAATATAGAAATTACAAGTACGTCTTTCGTTTCGACTATGAATACATTACTTTAATAGCTAAAACAATTAATGGATACAAATTCAATAAAATATAATGATATACAGCGACAAACAGCAGCAGTACATCGGCATGATGTTTACTGTATAAGTGATAAAGTTTAAGGAGAGGGTGACATTTTAAAATCTTTCAATTCCTTTTTGAGAATCTTTCTCAAAGATTCAGTTATTCAGAAGCTACTGCATTTAATGTTCTATACCGATAATGTAAACGCTTTTCTCGTTCCTTTATTACCTTTATTTCTCGGGATTTGATATTCAAAACAAAACAGTACAACTTGAACAGACATACAGACACAGCAAAAAGATAAATGTGACCGAGCATCATGAAAGTCGCATTATAGCTTGATGAGTTACAAACATAACAACGATTTTGCACTGAAAATTTGTTTTGGGATTTGAACGGTTTACACTCGAAAAGCCCTATGCTGTATGTAGTTGTAAAGCCAAGTTCAAAATCTCGAAGTACTTATGGGGCTGAATTTTTTTTTTTTTTTTAAACTCAGGTTAAAGTAAGCACCGTTTACACACTGTATTTTCTCAAAACTGGGGGTTAAAGACTATGACAACTTCAAAAGGTTACAGTGGGGCATAGGAATTAGCAAGAGCAACCCACAATACTGTCTGTATTGTTGGGTAATAATCTCAATTTTCAATTTTAATACTGTATACCATTGGCACTCCATACTTTGTACTTAGTGACATCACAGGTCACAGAGTGACCTCTCGTTGCTGAATACAGTATAAGTGAGCCGATAACCGTGTACATGTTATCCATTATACGACTGAGGGCTTGGGACAATGGGGGATTAGTGATAACAATACAAGTGAGGATTTGCGCCCAAGTCCGCGGTAGAAGTCATGTGCAAACCTTATGGGGCATGTTGAGAAAAAAAGTACAAACAAAGGGAGCGATGGAAGGAAACACCCCACGTTCTCAGTAGTATAGGAAAACACAAAAAGTGGCACAAGCTGCAAACAGCCCATTAAGGAAGCGCTACGAGAAGTTACCTATTGAAAGAATTAAGACTTTTTTGTTAGGATCATAAAGACATGTGTACAGTTATGCCCCAAATTATTCATACCCTATGAAAAATCTGGTAGTTTGCTTTTCTCTCATACATAAAAGCTGGATTGGCGCAACTTAGGCTTTACTTAATGACTTTTAGTTGGCATGTACAAATCTACAGATATTTTGTTTTCACATCATTAGCATAAAAGTAGGAATAATAAATAAAATGATTCACAATACCCCGAATTTGGCATGGGTATGAATAATTTGGGGCATAACTTTATATCGTTCCCCTATATTCAAGATCCCTGCAGTAAAAATAAAACATTCTAAGTTGTAAAATATACACACTTTAAACTGGGACGAAATGAATAAAAAGAGGAACAGCTTGGTAATGTTATGATTCATTATGGAACGGGCGAATCCAGAACACAATTTTTTTTTGGGGGGGGGGGCAAACATGTTTGTTTTTTAAGGAATTTGTTTGGGAGGGGCCAACAAAAATTGGGCTACGTTTTGTGGGTGGGTGTACGCAGTGTGGCTGCCTTTTTGCGACGTCAGTTTCAAAAAATAAAACATTCCCCCCCCCCCCCCCCTTGGCCCCCTTTGACCCCCCCCCCCCGGATCCGCCCTTGAGAGCCACTCAACGCAACTCAATAGTGAGCACCTTATTTAGTACCGCATCCATTTTTGTTCTTATCTCCAGTTGAAGATGGAGGTTGGAATAACTACATTCGTGTTATGTTTGTTTATCATCTGGGAAGCCTCTGTCAAAGTCGTGGATTCGCAAGGTAAGCTTTGCTTCTTCGTAACAGTAAACTACTATTTTGGGGGGGTTTGTCGTCATTGTCTCAGTTCATTTTTGTGTGATATCTATAGGTCTGAAAATTAGGAACATTTCTCAGAAATCTGTTGGTTGTCATGGTTGTAAAATCCTCTTCTCATTGGCTAATAATGTGACATTATTAGCTGTTCTAATTCCAGAGCAGTTGCACTCATCAGTCACTGGTACCCTGAGAGGGTTCCCCAATTATTTCCTTATCGTTATTGCCATTAAAAAGTTGATTTTTCTGGTTATTATTTAACTTATGTTCCATGCAAAGATATGTGAAAAGAGTATCTCTCAACTCATGATAGATATTTAATATCGAATCAATTAATATTTGGACTGGTCACAGTGCCATAGATTTGTGTATACATTACATGTTTTGTTTGACCTCCTTACCCACAATGCATTGAAAATGTCGAAAAGGTTTTTTCAATTTGGCTTTAATGACTTCATCAAACACATTACGTATACCACCTCACATTCGAATGTGTACAGGACCATATTTATAAAATTGGTTCCCTGGTAGTGCCTATACAGCTGTTAAAAACCATTAGTGGCATTTGTATAGCTCCGTGACAAGTTTGCTTCACAGCGCTGTCAGCTTGCATGATGAAATGCAGCAGAAAGTGCGTTAAGGGCAATCAGTCACCATACCTAATGAATGTTTATGAGTGCAATGGTAAGAATAATTTCATCACCGCGTACATTTGAATAGAACTTTTATTTTTGCGGTGCGGCCGCGCGCCGTGCTTTGGCACGAATAATTCAATGCACGTGATCGACGATCTACCAATCAGATGGCGGGGATTTATTTAATGTGTTGTATGCGGCTAGATGGGTTGAAAATGAACCATCAGCTCTTAGCTGCCTTCGACCTGCAATAATAGTGATTAATGAAAACGCTCCGTCACGCCATTATAGTACTTGCCGGTTGAGACAGGTGGGCGACAGGTGGGCGACAATTTCCACAGTTACTGCAATATACATGAGTGCAGCTCATTTTCATCCGTTTCCAACAGGCAAACAAATTATTTACGAAATGACTGCAAAGCATGATAATCTTAATTATAGTCCCTATTAATTATCCAGGGGCCTGGCTGATTATACCAGTGGCGGATCTACGGGGGGGGGGGGGGGGGGGGGGGTTTGGGGTTTTAAACCCCCCCCCCCCCCCCTTGGGCTGAAAAAAAATAAATAACCAGTGTCGGGTGTCGAAAATTCGGCACGCTGGGGTGTGTAGGCCAATCTCCACAGGTAACCCCCCCCCCCCCCCCCCCCCCTTAGTTAAAACCTAGATCCGCCCCTGTATACTCACTTGTACATTCTAAATTGACGTACATTCCTAATTGAAACATTTAATGATCATTGCTGGCATGTCCGAGTTCCAACCATTTTGGCTAGTTACACTGTAAAAACGTTGGGCAAGGAAAAGTTGGGCAAATATGATTTACCCAGAGGTTGGTAATTTTTATTACAAATATTGGTCATTTTCCCAAGATTTTACCCAACACCAGGTGCTCTAAATTGTTGAAATACGTTTGAAAAAAAATGTGTAAAATTTGACCAGATGTTTCATAACTCAATTACCCCAACTGAGTTTGTCAATTTTTGTTTGTCAGTTTGGGCAACAGTTTACCCAACAAAATGACCAACCTATAAGGGAACAACAGTTACCTTTTCACTGGTCTGTTTGTGTCAAACGTCAGTCACGAGGGGGATCTAAAATGTGACGAATTAGGAAAAACTAAGCTAACAGTGGATTTAACCTGTCAAAATCTACGTGAAGAAACTATAGGCAGGCTTGCTGATGGTTATTAGCGCTTCAAGCAGAAAAACCCCACATTGTTTTGTTCATTATACCTATATCAATGAATACAGCGATTTAACTCAAAAAGCTTCAAAATATTGGTCTGGATTTGACAAATGTCTGGGTTTTTGAGAGAGTAGTTTGCGCGTTACAAATGTGTTACATTTATCGCGCGCCTTATGCACGTGCGATCAGCTCCGCCGAGTTAACGTGCAGTCGTCGTGCACACACATCACATCGAAAAATGGCCGCTGAGTAGAGCTGTCTGTATACGCTCTCGTCTTGTTCAACATCAAGTACTGTAGAAACTGCCCGAAATATCTCATCTTGTGAGCTGGCTTACCAATGTTCGACAAGATATTTTAATAAGGTGATCAGTGATTCACATAGGCCACCATGTCTTTGATGGTAATCTTTGTTTCTTGGACAACATGACAACGACTTCGTAGTACCATGGAGTAGGCGGCTGGCCGCCTGTATGGGCGGTCGTTCTACAGGCGGCTATAACTGATTGATGTGAGGCTTTCATCCATTACACGTGCACTGTGATCATGATGTTGATGTTAATGTTGATGAAGATGACTGTAATGAATTTTAAAGTAACGCTAACCAGACCCGGGATAGGCCTATTTATGCTGCAAGCCTACTTGAGAAACCACCACGACATCAGAAAACGTCCTCCCAGACTTTGAGTTGATTGAACATAAATATATAAAAACAAAAAAACATCATAAAATTGTTAAGAAAACAAAAGACCAATAAATTATAAAAGAGGGCCCCATTTGTGGGGCAAAAGCTTTGACCAATACAATATGGAAAATCAAGTGACCATCTATTGTTCAAAATAAAATAACCAATACAATGCACAATTTGCATGACCAACTCGATTGGTGAAACCTGGTGAACCAACCATTTGGTAAATCGTTTTCGCCCAACTTCTGGTCAAAACGGCTTGCTAAAGACAGTTGGGAAGTTTCTGACCAGAAGTTGGGAAGTTGATATTTGCACCAATTTAGGGCAAGAAGTTGGTCAAACTTTGCCCGACTTTTTTTACAGTGTAGTTATTACATGTATATCCTGTATACAAGGCAGTATAAATGTCATCAAAATATGTTTCCGGGCTTAAGCAATTTCGGGCCACTTTTTTGGCAATTTGAACTTTTCGTGCGACATTTCGTCGCACCCCCACACACAAAAATCATGCGAATGGTTGTTATACTTTTTTGTGGCAACTAAATGGTTTCTTTTGGAGATGGACGCCATTTTGTATATTTTGTCTTGTTTTTAGATTAGTATAAGTCCAAGTTAAACAAACATGTTTAGCGTCCAGGTTTTTTTTTCTTTTTAGGGAAGGAGGAGGGGCTTTTTATTTTTATTTTCAGGATGGCCGCCATTCTTTTGTAAATTTCCGACAACCGCAGGTTTTTCAACTGTTCAAAGACACAAAAATGAAAGACATGTTGGGCAAGATAATTAAACATGTTTACAGTGGTTTTAGAAGTTCCGACTGGTAAGTATTCTATTTTCCGATGGATCGGTGACATTTTTGGGGGGTTTTTTTCACTTCATTTTGCACTAGTAAAAATGAAAAAAAAAATCTAGGTGGCCCCAAAAAGGAAGCGGGCGGGGACCCTAAACATTTGTTTTACTTCGCCTAATTTGCATTTATACTTATAAGATTGTACACATACATAGTTTTAAATATAAAACTATACACTAAACTCCTCATGAAAAGTAGCTCATTAAAATTCCAAATTTTAAGTCTAAACTAGTTCGCAATTGAAGTGCTGAAAGTCTGTGATTCTGTCCTGAACACAAATTATGCTCCTGCTTATTTACTAAAACAAGCGCTTTTCTCGATATTTTGGCATAGATGTTGCATTTATTTTGATTTTTCGACACCTACGAAATCTTTAGTTTTCTTCATCGCACTTTTAAAGCTTCACACTGTGAATCCCTTGGATGTGATTTCCTATTCAAAATGGACATGAGGATTAAGAGGATGTGATTTTAACAATGAGGGTCCAAAATCACATCCTACTCTATTTAAAATCACATCTGAAGCCTGTGAACTATTATCCCACCCTGACAAAGAGTACATTGTGACTTCTGGGTTTAACAGCTTAAACCGCATTTTGATTCTAGGCTCTGGATGTGATTTTGGACCCTCATTGTTAAAATCACATTCTCTTAATCCTCCTGTCCATTCTGAATAGGAAATCACATCCAAAGGTTTCATAGTGTCAATGCATTCCGACAAATATAATTAGGATGTTTAGAATACTTTATTCGTGTAAGACGACTCCTCTTTGTAAGAGGCCGATTCATCGGAGAACCAGGTTGGTGTATGGTGGTTCCGGTTCGAATCCCGGCTGGGGCCAACATTTGGTTTGGTCTGCAGGCGTATTTAAAAATATTCGAAGGGATTGATAAATACGTTTTGAAGCTTTGCATGGTGGAAACGATAAAAACGTAAACGAGAATTGCGGTTGACACCATGTGAAAATAATCTCTTCCGGGAAAATGTATGGGTCTGAAAGGAACCGGAGAGTAGAACTCGACGTTTGTGTGCTCTGTCCGTCCTCAGGAGAGTAAGCGATGGGCTGTGGATAGTGCTGCAGCTTTATGTCTTCTGTGATCAGTGGAGTTTGTCGGCTGGATGATGTTGTGTGCACTGGGTTGTAGCAGTAGCTTGTTGGGCTGCGTGGGTGGAGGATGGAATCCGATGTCTTGGGTGACCGTGTTGTGTTTGCGGATTTCGATGGATTCTCTGATGCATCGGGGTGCCAGAAGGTGACTGGGGCGATGATCTTGTCTTGATTCCAGTTGATGCGATGGTCTTGTTCGTATGAATGTTTGGTGATTGATGATTTGTCTATTTCTCCTTTTCTGCCGTGTGCTTGATGTTCCTTGAGTCTTGTAGTGAAGTCTCTGTCTGTTTCACCGATGTATACCTTCCCGCACTCACAGGGTATGCGGTAGACGCCTGCCTTGGTGTGTGGGTCTTGCTTGTCCTTATGGGTCTGTATGTGATGAGCTTGAATCTTGTGTGGTGCTGTGTGGTAGACCTTGACTTGAGCTTGACTAAGCAAACAGAAGACATAAAGCTGAAGCACTATCCACAGCCCATCACTCACTCTCCTGAGGACGGACACAGCGCACTGTCCGAAACGTCGAGTTCTACTCCCACCCCGGTTCTTTTCAGAACCACATATTTTCCCAGAAGATATTATTCTCACATGGTGTCACCCGCAATTCTCGTTTACATTCTTACGAAGGGATTGGTCCATAGGTGTATTTAAAAATATACAAGATATATTGAAAGTATGCAAATCACTTTCTTTTTGTCATTCAAAAGATTACTTCTGGCCGAGTTCCGATGTATTATCATGGCTATCTTCCTTAGATTATTACAACCCGTGTGATGTACCAGGTTCGAGCGATAGTTTCTGCCCCGAGTTGAGTGGTAAGTTTATTAATAGGTGCCACATACAGACCTTTGGAACATTACACTCATCACAATCACACTCGAATGAGCTCTAAAGCTACACTAAATTTGATGTAGTGAAGACGCATTGTTTGAATTGTTACTGCATTGCGAAAATGGCGATATGTGGTATCTGCATTGGAAGAATGTTTCAAAATAGATTGCTGTTAATTAAACACGCCAGTTTTTCGAATTTGGCTTTTTGATTTATTTTTTTCCGCTGTTACCGTTGTAAATTTAAAATATTTTGTGCGTGTTTCTTGTTTTGGTTTGTTTGTTTGCTTATTTGTTTGTTTCTATTTTCAAAATGAACAAAGAAAACTACCAGGAGCGGGATTTGAACTTGCGGCCTCCGGAATACCGTAGCAATGATCTACCAACAGACTGAGCCATCTTGCCTTGTGTAGGCGGTCTCCTAAATCATTAGTGTCATTGTTGAGGTGGGGGGGGGGGGGGGCGCTAGTCAGAAGTTATGGGGGGGGGGTGCTAGTCAGAAGTTATACACCCATCACGCCGTATAGCCAGGGATCAAGCCCAAACTTAATGGTAAAATCTGGGAAGCGACATTGTGGGGATCACTCAATGACGACACGACTTGTTTTTGAACTTACAATATCGTTTGTTTGTTTGTTGGGGCGTTTGTTTGTTTGTTTTTGGTTTTTTACTCAAAAACCACAAACAAGACACTAGGCCTGGAAGGATTTAAATACGTTGTTATTTCCATACATTAATTAAACCTAAAGTATACCGTTTCTACAGTATGAGGAAACGCTGAAAACCAATTCAAACTAAGGGTGCGAAATTCAGTGCACATGAAAATTGATGGTCATTTGGCCTTGCTTTTATGTACACAGATATTTGTGGCAACTCGTCCATACAGCTCATTCCTGGCGTCTCCTACGAAATAGCCTACGGGGTGTCTTGGCTCGAAAATAGTGACCAGGGATATTATTATCATCCCATGTTTAACTGTTCCTGGCTGGTCACGGCCCCAGATGGCAGCCTGATCGAGGTCAATATTCTGGAAACCAATGCCAGAGGCCCGTACATCTCCGTGTCCACCAACGTTGAGGGCGGCAATCGATCACTGTTGTTCAGTCTGGGGACAGATCAACTTGGAATATTCTACACCAATGTGTCCAGCATTGAAATGGTAGCCGTTTTACTGGATCCGGACGCTTTCAGACAGGTGATTTATGGCATTAAGCTTACTGCATATGAAAATCAAGGTAAGCCTATATCCCTTCTTCGTTTACACGGTCATATAGAGAAAAGAAAACATGATCTTCTCCAAATAATCTCTCGGGACAACACTGAGTATACAGTATTTACAAAATACGTCGGTGAAGGACAAAACCACATATATTGAATTTACATCACCCGGCGCAAATTCCATCTTCTGAAGAGTTTGGTTGCGGTACCCGCTGCTCTATTGGATTCGAACCAGCTAGCCGACACCGGCAAGCTCGGTGGTCGAGTGGTAATTTACGTCTGCATCACCCGACGCAAATTCCACTTTATTAAAAGAAAACACATCCCTGTCTGACACCAACGTTTGGGGAAATATCTCATACAAACTGTCATTGTATATTCCAAAGTATTCTGGCTTAATTAACCCTGCGGATTGCCATGGTACTGTTTTCTACAGTCCATTGTGCATTTATGTTTTATTACTCCGTCATCTTTTCTTCAAAAAATCTGAAATTGTTTAAGTTCTATGTTCAAACATCGTATTAAAAAATGGCCTTTCCCTTAAAACAATTTAAGATATTTTGAAGAGTAATAAACAAAAAGGCACAATAGACTGTACAAAACAGTACCATGGCAATAAGCCAGTTCGGTATCAACCTCGTTCCCATGGTGTCGAGCAGCGCCCTTACCGACACCAGAGCTGCTCTCTCACCCTGGTATGGGATCATTTAAATGTGCAAGATTTTTGAACACGCATGCAAATTCGGCTCCCTGTGAGCGATGTATTCTGGGCACGTAGTAGTCTGATGGCAATACTTAAACTTCACTTCTTCGTCGCATTCACACCATAGGCGCTTTTGTACTAGATTGATTAGCTTGATTGTAAAATCGTGCAAAAATGCCGCAAACTACGTGCAGTTCATGGGTTCTCAGAATGGTTGACATGGTTGAGCATCAACAAAGCGTCATTTATCTCAAAATGAAAAGAACAAAAAACTAATTTACATATCCTTCTGATACCAGTTTTCCTTGTGGTGTTTCCGTACGTGGCGCACACTCGAGACAAATTAGGCTTCGGACTTCCTTTTAGTTTTGATAAAGCCTAAGAACATGCTTTCAAGGCTAGCAACAGGCCTCGGACTGCGGCATGGCGGGTGGCGTTGCCGTTGGTATTGACAGGACCAAAAACCCGCCGTTTCGCAGCTGGAGCACTCTCACCAGGAGATCTTAGGTACTTGCTACAACCACTGCTGCTACATGCATGCCAGTTTAGCGATGTTGACGCGTGCATCCTCCACCGTTTTGTGGACCATTGTTCCGCAACTTCGGCATATTGTGTCACTCAGTGTGAAAGCTATGGTGCAAGCAATTTTTTTGGTCCACTGACTCTCCAGATGTGCTGCGTCCCACGATTGTCGCTTTTGGAACACACGATGTAGGCCTAAGTATCAGATTTGACGGGTGTATTTTTTGAGGGGCTGGGCGTCGCCATTGCAGACATTTCAGAGAATATTTACTACAGAAAAGTCACTTTCATCAAGAAATACAGTGGAATCACCAACTGCACGGTTTTAATTTCTCTATATGTTAATAAGCTAATGCTATCCAATCAGGGCACGAGTAAGGAGTTCCCATCCCAAAGCGTACTTTTGGAAACGAGGGTGAGAATAAAGTAAGCCTTGGGAACGAGGTTGAGTTCGATATCTCAAAAGTCAAAGGTTATTCGGGACAAATTTGTTGACGTAATGTCACGCCATGTTACGCGTACGCCCATTCTGATTGAATTTAATTTTAACACGTGCGCGTTGTGCGAACACCTTTTGCGTTTTCACACGCGCGCGTTAGGTCAAGCGGGTCATTCGGGATGAAAATCTCATTGTGCACATGCGCAGTTGAAATACCGAACTGGCTTATTCGCAGGGTTTTAAAGATTCCATTTTTTGAAGATATTACGACTCCGAACGTCTCACACCATTGCAAAAAGTAGACTATTACAAACACCGACCTGTCATCATATTACTCGAACAATACTTGGAATATGTGTATGAATATAGTTTTAAGACAATATAGAGCGTGTATAGGAATTATTCCAATGAAACATTTGAAAAATTTCTGGAATCTGTAGTATAATATATAGTAACAATAACGTAGCTCTGCACTAGGTATAAACTGTGTAAATGTGCGTAATACGTCGAAAGATTGTGTATACAAATATAATAGTATATACAGGGTGTATCAAAAAGAAGTATACGCTCAGAAAAATGTCTCAAAAATGAAAATTTTAATATTCTTGGAATATGGCTCATATATATGGGTAGAAAACCTTTCAGGCTTTAAAATGACACCATGATCATTTGGCGCACTTCATGCATGACTGATCAGGGGCTAAATTTACAGGTTGAATGTACGTGCTCCGTGTAGGGATTTCAACATTTGAAGGAACCTTATACAGAATGCAGATTTTGTTTATGAGGGATTTATAGATGCTGATGAGTATTAGAAAGGCTGGTGCCATCAGGATTAAAGCCGCATCCATGGGTTCATGGAGAACCGCAGAGAACCATAGAACCCAATAGACCGTGTAAGTCTCGCGCATAAATGTCACGATTGAAGGACCCGGAATGTTTGAACTTATTCAGTGTTACGTCAAATATCAAATGAAAACCAAACAAAACCACCATGTCATAAAATTTTAAAATAACCTCTCATATTAATCGATGTTGGAATAAACGTTTCTTTCTGTATTCCCACCCCACATTTGCCTACACAGGAGATTCGTTTGTTGTTTCGTTTAAAGCAACCTAACATTTTTTATCTGTGTTTGTGCCATTCTCAGCCTAGATCCGGACCATTACGTGGTGTTGAATTGTCTGCCACTATTTGATTGTTTGTTTGACATTTCTAAGGATTCCTGATTTGGGATTATTGCTCATTTTTTGCATTACCTCAGCATAGGTTCGTCTGAATTAATAGCACTTTTTATCTTCAACGAATGTACGTTATATTATTTTTGAGCAGAATGTGGTGCCGACGAGTTTCAGTGTCAGAGTCAGCAGTGTGTGGCGGGAACCAGACAATGCGACGGTATCTCGGATTGTCCTGTTCATGAGGACGAATACGGTTGTGGTAATATAAAAAAGAATATCAATCCGTGTAGACAGAACGTGATGTAAACCGTACCAGTACACTGCACAAAACGGTGGTGTTAAATTAACACCGTGTTATTTTGAACCATTCGTCCAACACAGGTATCGCATAGCGTTAAGTTAACACCACAATTTGTATAGCTTTACAGTTTGAATACACAACATGTAGTATTTTCATTCTTTGTTTTCATTATCAGTTTTCATCTCGGATTGTGAATACCCATGATGTAGAATAAAAAAAGCCATGGAAATTCGAAATTAAATTAAAAAAAAAAAAAACATTTAAATACCTTTAGGAGGAATAACATCTAGGGGGAATTTCCAAAATTAACAAAAAAATGCTTTATTTAAAACCCCTTGAAGCCGGTTATTTATAATGAGGCGCCGGGGTGCCGTAACGGCCTGTGCAGCCAAGCGAAACGGACACAAGAGGCTTGTGCAGCCAGGCGTAACATACACAATAATAAAAAAAATGGATTGAAAATGCAGAGAATGACGTGTGTAGACGTCATCCGGCCAGGTGGCCAATTTTGTTTACGAGTATAGACGTCATCCGGCTTTTAATGGAGAGAGTAGCTAAGTACTACCGAAAAATAGTACTGTTTAGCATGTGCAAAATAGCAAAGTTGTTAAACTTAAAATCACCGTGACGATAAAATCTTATGTTAAAGTGAACACCCATTATTAGGCGAAGTAAGTATAAATAGTTGATTCCTTATTTGAAGCAAGATATGGTACAGAGGAACCCCCCCCCCCCCCCCCCCCACCCTTTTTGGGTTGGTCATTGTGTTCCCGGAATCGCAGGAGTTCCTTTCAGATATCCGGGGGCGGGATGTGTAACAATAGTCTGGAGTGTGTGTCAAGAAGGGGGTTACTTTTTTGTCCCATATCTTGCTGTGTATATAATTCCTTGCAAAGAGGGTAAAACTACACTACCCATTGTGACTGCGAGTAGGCATCTCTCAATGCGTTGTGTATAACACTTTGCTTTCACCCGCTTTTAATTTAACAGGAACCAATTGCTCGAGTGATGAATACATGTGCCCAAGAAATGGCAACTGTATTGGCGCTGAGTTGGTCTGCAATGGCGAAGGGGATTGCCTGGGTTTGTCAGACGAGTTTGATTGTGGTGAGCTGAAATACCAACGCGATGGCAGCCACTTCGCGTTTGCGTAGTTACAAACTTTACATTTTCTCCGTTTTTTTAAAGTTTAAAACTACCTTTTCGTTTTACTTGCAGATGTTGGCAAATGTTAGTGTTTCAAAGTGACTTTCAAACAATGATAACAAACTATTAACCCGTCGTTGAGTTTACCTGAGAAAATGATCATTATGACTTTAATTAAACTTTTTATTTGGTTATATATTTTGGGTTTAACCTAAACCGTAAAAGCATTTAGGGTGTTTGAGCGTGAAACTCGGCTCTCCGCAATTTCGTACCTAGATGTAGAACGAAAAGCTATGCCAATATATTTTTCCCTCGTTCTGTATCTCTGTGGAATTCTTTGCCTGGTACATGTTTCCCTTCATCTGATGAACTCTCCTGCCTCAAGAGGAATATTAATTCCTACCTCTTGCATCTTTGATTCTTTTTTTCTTTGTATCTCCATACATCAGTGGCTCTTAGGCCGGTTCATACTTCATGCGAATGCGAAAGTGAAGCGAATTTTGTGACGTCAACAATATATGTTTTATTGTGACGGTCGCCGTTACCCAGGTGAATTCGCGCCTTTAGCCTTGTTTGGGGCGAATTTGCAGGCCTGATACTTCACAGAGGCAATGGAAGCATTGCCTCCAAGTCTTTACCTTGATGCCTCTTTACCCTCCGTACCTCTTTACCCTCCGTACAGTGCCCCTACAAAAATGACTCGGGCGCACCAAGGTGCTGCTCCGGAAGGCACTTTCTAAAAGCATGGACATGAAACAGTCACAGACATAGGCTTTTTTGTGGATGAAAGCACTGTTGTTTACTGTCTGTCACTGGGATAGCAGTAGAATGATTGATACATGTAGTTTCCTTTATGATAGCCGACTACACCGCCAACTCAAATGACCGTGGTTTGTTTGAAGTGGATGGGGTTTGTACACAAACCAATGGGGCTTTGCTATTGGCCCTTTTTTCTTCTGGTCGGTTTGGCTTGTTAGTAATTTCGACATTAAAGGTGACTAGAGGCCCTAAGACTAGGGGGTTCGATTGAGGATTACATGAAGTTTGAGCGAAATTAGCCCAAATAACAAAAATACAAAAACGTGCCTCACCAAACAGGCACTTGGCGTCACGCAGGGTTTATAGAATATTTTGTTTCTAATGCATGAAATTGCCTAGATTTTTCCGAAAACTAAGTTCCAGCCCTATAATAAGCAGAGTTGTAGTCGAGTCCCTGCAAGTCCTTTCACAAGTCCTTTTGCAAGTCCATTCAGAAATCCTTTCATAAAACCAGTCACAAGTAACTCGATAAACAATGACAAAGGAATGCCTTTGTCAAAGCTCATTTGAATAGCTTGTTATTGGAATTAGGACTTGGGGCTTGTGATGGACTTGCAAGGACTTGCAGGGACTTGCAGGGACTTGTGATGGACTTGACTCATTGGCTACATCCCCGATAATAAGATTTGAGTAAGTATCAAAGTGTCTAACTCACTACAATCTGGTTCTTTAAGCACCTCTCATTTATACTAGATTATAGTACCTCTTAGGAGATGAGTTGGCCCCGCCGTCGGTGAAAGTTACCAAGCCTGGGTCCATAGGTATGAAAACGGGATAATCTCTCTGGAATCCGTTGAAGAATTATCATCTATTTAGATCTAGGCCGAAAAAACTCGTAAGGGTGGTAGGGTTTGAAATTCAAATTTTCGCTAACCCTACAACTTCTGATTGTAACCCTTTCCTTAGTGGCTCAGTTCAGCGTTGTATTGGGTGATTTTAATTGTTCTTTTTCTGTTTCCCATCTCAGGGCGTTGCGGGGACTCGTACATCAAGTTAACCCCGGATCAATCCGTAAACATCAGTCAAGCCATCGATATATCTGTCGATTGTCTGTGGCTGGTAACGTCCTCTGGAAACACTTCCAGGATCCGGGTCGACATCCTGAAATTACCGATCGTTGAATATGTCTATGATGACTTCATCACCTTAGCATCACTAATTTTCGGCTGTGGACACGATGCTCGTGATCGGAGTACTGTCGTCAAGACGTTGGATGCAACAACGTATCCAGGAGTGATAACTTTCCCAGGGCCCACAATCTGGATTGTTTTGGATGTTCTTGTTAAAATCTACGGAACTCCAGGGAGGTTCTGGGTTGAGTTAAGCGTCTCAGAGTACACCATACAAGGTAGGTAGGGTTGTTAGGTACATTCATGGTACGTTTGAGCTTCTGCTCACACTAGGTTTTATTGCCGCTACATGAAAAATAGCTGTCATGCACTTATTACGTTTATAATTAGCCTAAACGTCAGATATCTTACATAAGTTTATCATAATTTAAGCACAGTAACCCATACCGTGTCAGCCTGCGTAAGAGATTACTTGCGTGTACGATAGGTCTTGGCGTGTTTTGGTGTATGGAGGACGGGAACAAAGGAATGCATAAGCCGTTTAGAAGATACCGCCATCTTTGCCCGATATCGCCACCTTTATTGGGCAAGCGCAAAATTTAATGCATGATCTCCATGGAAATGTTTAGCTTGCGCATGCACGAAGTGTGCGCATGCGCATGCCACTAATCCCCGTGGAGATCACGCACTGAATTTTGCGCTTGTCCCCTAAAGATGGCGGTATTGAGCAAAGATGGCGGCATTGAGCAAAGATGGTGATATCCGCGAAACGGCTTATGAATACCATATGTCGACGATAATGTATCGTGCATTAAAATGGTAGACTTGCATTATACCCAATAGAAAATTAATCGTTAAAGTTAAATAGAAGGACAAAATGTGGCGATGAGCTCCGTGGGCCAACAAAAAAGGGCGCTTTTTCACCAAGCAACTAGGGGCATTTCTCAAACCCTGGCTTTGGCTCGGGCTTCAGCTTCGCGTAATTCTATTTTCCCAAATTTGGCAAGATCTTGGACACTGTTTTTGCTATTATGTACATCAAAATATTATATTTTTACCTTGAGCCTGAGCCTCTTTATTTATTTACGTATTCAAGTATTCAGATTTTCAATTAGGCTGGGGAATAGCTAGCCTTGAGTTAAGGCTGTGCGTGCTGGTAGCCTGCGGTCACCCGGCCCGCACGGCGAACGGGTTACATACAATTTCGCTGGTTTCACACACGCCATTCCTCATTCATGTGATACACGTAGACTAGGGAGATTAGATAGTCCGTTCGCGGACTCTCTTTTATCGCGGTTTTGATTCTGAACAATAGAGTCGGGAATCAGACACTCTGATGGCATGATGGCGTCCATAGTAGGCCTAACTCTCCCAATTCTCCCTTTCTTTCCGTTGAGGGGGTAATTGTGCACGAAGCCAATAGCTTTGCACACCATATTGGGTTGTTAACTTGTAATAAGCCAGTTCGATGTTTCGCTCGCGCATGCGCCAACTCCCTGACGACCGTATTTTTTTATAAACAAACCTTTCCGCCCGATAGCAACGCACGTCTTGGACACGCGTTTTTCCATTTCAGCTTGGATTTCTTCATCACAAGTCTGAATTTTCCAAACCTGTCTGTCGAAATGTTTGCCATCATAGGAAACCCCATTAAATAAACTCCAACTTGATTTTAAAATTAGCATTTTATCGCTCAGAGCAAAAAAGTTGTGATTTTTCCCGAACCCTCGCACATTGTCCGGGCCCACCGGACGTCCAGCCCATGAGACACGGGCAAAATTAGTTCCAAATCTCGCTTCGCACAACGCAGCAACACAGAACATGCGTCGCGTACCGCGAGTCAGACTATAAGTCTGGCAATTGAGAATACGCATACGGTACCAGTCTGGTTTCCGCCACGCAAGATGTCTCGGAGTTGTTACAAAATAAATCGTTTTGCTTCTGTACTCGATCTATAAAAATACTTGTTGACTAAGTGCGCCTGGTTTGTCTGATTTTCTTTTTTATAGAACCCTGTTTATAATAGTTTGGACTTCATGTGTACGAAGCTTAGCGTTTTTTGGCTTTCCTTTTATTTATAAAGTTACATTCAAAAAAGTTACAATTTGTCAAAGAGATTTAGAGTTTTACATGTGATTTCAATGAACGTTGCGGCACCGACGCGTAAAAAGCGCAAGTTGAAAGTTCAATTTTGTTATATTATATTTTCCAGCTAAAATGAATGAAATTTCTAAATAAACACCATGGATCGTAAGAGTTAATATTCCTTTTGATATCAGGGATGCTAGAGCCATGCTAATACTTATTATCACTGTTTGAAATTGACTACTTTTGAGTATGCTATGCACAACACGAATGGCGCGCCCACGTACATGGGTTTGTTTATCCAATTTCTATCCCACAATTCCCTGCGCGCCCGAGACATCGAATTGGCTTAATACGAAAACCGGAAAAACACGCTTCCTGTTCAGATTGTGGCGTCGACGAATACCCGTGTTCATTCGGGCTTCTCTGCATCGACAGAAGCCGAGTCTGTGACGGGAAGGTGGACTGTCCAGAATTCGACGACGAGTTTGGATGCGGTAAGCTGCAAAACATGTACACTGATGAGGACATTGTAACTTGTTGTGAAGAGCACGTTTATTCATAATTAAAACTCTCAGTGGTCACTGTTTGTCCGTTTTGGGGGACATAAGAATACAATGTGGCATATTCAGTAAAAAATTAATATCTTGGCTGACAACCGACAGAAGCCAATTTGGTACACTGTTAGAAAGTTGGGCAAACATATTACCCAACGTTGGTACAATGGTCAACACGTTCAACCTTTGTGCAATTTCTTACTTAAAGTTGGGTAATTTTTCACAAAATGTACCAACTGTTGTATAACCACAGCTGTCCACGATTTCGATTGTTTGCACTATTTTGCTTTAAAACACTCTACTTAACCATTTTGACATCCTTCTGTAAGCAAGACATCATTAATTTCCAAATTACATTAATAATGCAAGGGGCAGACATCTCGATAATTGCATTTTGCGTTTTCACGAAGAGACGCAAAGATGCCTGCCCCTTGAACGCGTACAAAACGTATTGCACGGAAAGGCGTAAAAGTAGGTCAACCGAGATTTTCGTTTTCACGAAGAGACACATCTTTGTTACATTCTCAGCTGCGCGCACGTAAACACGTGCGCCCATTTCATATGGAAAAACACGTTGAACAGAAAGGGCCACAATGTAAGAAAACCTGAATTTTCGTTTTCACGAAGGGACACGCATCTTTACTAATTGATTTAGGCTAATTAACCGTCGTGTTAATTCTAATTACTGGGTTCACGTACAAATTCACCTCTCATAGAATCATGTGAATGTTTCCTTACTGCACAAAAGTGTTGCAAAGTATAATTTTTTGCAGTTTTAAAATAGGAGAAACTTCTCTTGCAATTATCTCGAAAACACTTTTTCTTCAAAATCCACATGTGTGTCTCTTCGAGAAAACTGTGACGAATTATTGGTTAAAGTGGGGTTAAAATGGTACTGCCCAACTTTTGTTTACCCATTTTTATTTACAGTGTACCAAACAAGACATACTCGTACATGCAGACATACCATGAGTATTACCATATTAAAGTTACATTTTTGAACTACCCAAAAACAACTAACTCCAACATATTCCATTATACAAAATTGAGTTGGTTGATTCATATTTTTTTCCAATTGGGAATCCAATATTCCAAGTCAATTTTCATTTTAAAACCAAGTCAAATTGATTTACCATTTGGAATACGTTGATTACTTTGGGTAATTGGGTGTGTGGATAGTGAACGAAAACGACAATAATATATCAAATTCTGTTTTCGCTAGGCCTTTGTGGTCCAAAGTACACGTGTCGAGATGGTGTGGACTGCGTCGATGCCTCTATGCTGTGTGATGGCCACTATGATTGTCTGGACGGCTCGGACGAAGGAAAATGCGGTATGTGATATTGCTTTAACACGCACTATAAGGAAAGGGAAGATTTGACATTCAAAACAGATACGATCGTTTACTGGATGTGATTTCAACAATGTTAGTTAGAAATGTATTACAGAGGTGATATTTCAAATGGAAATTACATTAATGATGGACCTCTCTCCACGAAAATGTAAAAAGAAAGTTTGATATTGTGTGCACAGTGTTATAATTATGGAGACACTCTGCATTTTTCATAGCCAAAAAGTCTAAGTAAAAGGCTACAGCAGAGGTGGTGGGGTTCGCCACATTTTAGGTTGCTATCCCCACCATCCTTACGGTTTTCCTGGGTCCACATCTAAATTGAGGATAAATCTCCAATAGATACCAAAGAAATTATCCCAATCTGCAGACCTATAGACCCAGTCGGGGTAACTTCCACCGCTGTGACCAACTCACACAAGTGTATAACCCACCTTCAATCAGGGACCTCCTATTGTTCATACCTATTTTATCTCAAGTCATACAAGTAAGAAAACAACTCTAAAAGTTGTGGTTTTTAAAGTTTCATCATTTTTCGTGTTTTTCTTTTATATAATTACTATCAGAACCTTGTGGAGAAGGAATCATCGACTTGTCGAATGGACCCAACAATCTCACTTCGATCGGGTACCCAAGCTCCTACCCATACAATGCATACTGTGCCTGGCACGTGTATGCGGGGCACGGCTATAACGTATTGGTCGTGTTCCTGGACTTCGATACGGAAGAAGACTACGACCCGTTGTTCATCGGCGATGGAGTGCAGTCAGTGATGTCCACAGAAATAAGTGGCAGTCGACATCCAGCGAGGGTTTCCTTACGCACCGAGGACATATGGCTGGTGTTTCGATCGGACTTCTTATTGAATTACAGAGGTTTTATGCTCGGCCTTGAAAAAGTCGAAAGTGGTGCGTTCCTTTGAAATATTATTTGAGGTTCTGCATAAAGATAAATTGTTTACGTACATCAAGTGAAGTAACGAGCTCCAAAAGCTAAGGTTGGCTCTTAGACGTTGATACGAGTTTAAACCTCGGTTTTTCTAAGAACAGCACTGCTCGTTTTTTTAGTGCTTAGATCGTATAAAATGCCCACGTCGCCATAGCAACTGCAATAAACGCCATACCAGCCTCGTTTCCAGGGCCTACTTTAAACTTGTTCCCAATAGCAAACCATGGCTGAGAAAGTACCTTGCATTTTGTTGATTGGTAACTGTAATAACGAGGTCATAATTCGTAATAATTGCCCATAACGATTCCATGAAGAGAATTTTCCCAACATTTACGTCAGAAAAACAATAAATATTTAACAACCTTCTAAAAAGTCCTAAAATGTCCTATTGTCTAAACCTGAGTCACAAAAAGTGGTTAATTTCCCATGTTTTAAATGCTGTCACAACCGTTATTTTCAGGCGTATGAAACCCCACACCAACTGACGAGCATTTTGAGTGGGTTTTCATGAACCCGCCTGGCAAATTACGACGATTTTACCTACAGTGCATGGATTCTGTTCGTTATAGTTTAGTATCCTGTATCTCTGTCACGGAAGCTCGCAGTATTCTGCAGCACCAAACTACATATGATGCACGATATGGGGCAGAGGGAACCCCCCCCCCCCCCCCTCTTTTGTGTTGGTCATTGTGTTCCCGGAATCTCAGGAATTCTTTTCAGAGGTCTAGGGGGGATGTGTTAGGTAACAATAGTCTGGAGAGTGTATTATGGTATAGGGACAAAAAGTGGGGTACCCCTCTGCCCCATATCGTGCTGGGTATACCAAACTATGCTACTCAGAACGCGTCTGCAATCCACCTAATTATATCAGCAAGATTTTTGGATTTTCAAATGATCCAATTTGATTGATGATGTTTTGTTTGATGCAGTATCGTGTGCCGAAGGAGAAGTCGCGTGTAATGGAACTGCTCTGTTGATCTGTATTCGGGAAACGAACGTCTGCGACCAGTGGGGTCACTGCCCAAACTCAACAGACGAGCACTTTTGCCCAGGTACTACTTGCTCTTACTTTTTTTCCGCTGTAAACAAACATTCGTAGCTCAATCGCCTTAAAGATGATGTTGATTGCTGAGAGACGTCTGCGTCATTTTGTAGTTTTATGTAGATTGCGTATTGTAAAATAAATCAGCCAATTATTTCTGCCACGAAATAAAAAATGTGTGACTTTTGAGAGCTATTTTTATCAAATCTCCTCTAGCCCGCTGGTACCAAAAGGGGAGTATGTCATATGATGTCAGATTTGTTTGCTGCCTGCTGCGACGACTTTTAGACAAATGGTACCAGCGGGCTTGAGGTGACTTGATAAAAATAGCTCTCAAAAGTCACTTTTATATTTCATGGCAGAAATAATTGGCTGATTTATTTTACAATACGCAATCTACATAAAACTACAATATGACGCAGACTTCTCTCAGCAATCAACATCATCTTTAAAGGTGTGATATATATTGGTAAAGCTGACGACACAGTTGCGGGCAGTGCTCATACTTTGTATGATTCAACATATACATTGCAAATGAAATGAATCTGTGAGAGTTTGAACTCTATCCGTACGTCATCTAAATCACAAGAAAACAGTTAAAAAAAACACTTACTTGTTACAGATTATTTGAACACTGAAATGTTTGTTTTTTCGATTGTTGAAATTGAAATTAGCCAAAGCGTTTTTGAAGGTCCTCGGTACTTTGTTTCATACGGAAATATTTCTCAGGAGAATTGGTACCTTTACCATCTTTATTATATATTGATGTATTTATTTAATTCTTTCTATTAATTAAACAAAGGATTCCTCAAATTTAAAACTGCATAGGCCCTATCGCACTGTAGCTCGAAATCCTGAAAAGACCTGTTCCCTGCAGAAATGAAGAAATGTTCAGTTTTAGAGGTGGAAGGAAAACCCCAGAATGATATCCTGGGGAAATCCACGGAATCGGGCAGGGACTGAATACTCAAGCCACGTGTCGGCCCTGGTGGGATTGGAACCCGGATCATAGCGGTGGAAGGCGAGGAAAGTACTACCAGGCCAACCTGACTCCCCATCTTTATAAACGGCTTTCAGATTGAAACTATATTGGATCATTACCAAAGCTATAACATGCCTTCAACAATTACTGATCGAATGTTGCCATATTCCACTCTCGTAATATATTTGTTTTGTCAAATAGTAGTTTCTTAATAAAGCCCCACATTTTTCTCGTAGAGAGTTTCATAGAAAATTAAGGCTGCAAGTTATAATATGACATTGATTTTTATGTTTGTTAATTGGGGCATGATTGGGGTTAGCTTACAGATGAAATCGAATTGTTGTAGCTATTCCAACGGCAACTTTAATATACGATAGGGTTGAAGCTTTCACAGCAATCCAGTCCAAGCCTCGCCTTTGACTTTCTGACATATTAGAAGAGAGATTTGTGCCTTTTTTCCGACAAAGTTTATGAAGCACTGTACGCTCGGTGCTTTCCGAGAGGCTGTGGGGAAAAATCACAGGCTTAACTCGGGTGGGACTCGAACCCACGACCTCCTGCTTACTAGTACAGGCGTCTTAACCACTCAACCACTGCACTTGCCGGGATCGGCTTGCCGATTAGGCCAGTCCCCCAAATCAGCCAGAAGTGTGCCAACTTCTAAAAGATGCATACACAATTATAGATCTACTTTATGCATTTCCAATGTTGTAAGAATGTTGTTATTGTCTTCCTTTTTCTAGACACCTGTGGCCTGAGCCTTATCGAACTGAAGGAAAAGCAGTCCTATGAGCTGAAGTCACCACTGTATGACCTTGGGATATATCCCAACCTAGCCAATTGTGTCTGGAAAGTCAAACACAGCGCTCGAACCGGAATACAGCTCGACTTCAAGTCCTTCCATTTAGAGAAACACTTTGATTTTCTATTGATTGGGACGGGGAACGACAGCAACAGCGAACCGGTGGCCAGTCTGTCGGGGACCACCAAGTTAACAGGCATCATTTTCCACTGCAGTGAGATCTGGTTGTGGTTATGGACGGACGACATAATAGCCGAGACAGGATTTAAGATCACCTTACATGCAGTTGGTAAGAAACGTCAACGGTGCACATAAATCAAATTAGGAATAAAGCTGTATGGCTGCATATATTGTTTAATGTATTTGACTGTTAATAGCATGTTTAAACAGTGAAGCTAAGGAATTTGTATAAAACAGGCTACCCAGGGCTAATGCAGCTTCGTAGATGCAGATCATTCAATCGAGAATGATCAGGCCTTATCTTCTAGTTGACGTTACCCGAGCCGTACTCGACTCGAGACGTTGTGACCAGTGGTTTTGTTAAATGCTTGACATTCGTCTCTGCCATCGAACAAGGCTAAAAGCCACTCGAGGTACAGAGCTACAAAAAGAAAAAGAGTCAAAGATACAAGAGGTAGGAATTAATATTCCTCTTGAAGCAGGAAAGATTGTAAGATGAAAGGAAACATGCACCAGGCAAAGAATTTCATAGAGATACAGCAGTACTCTCCCCACCATCCTGGTCAGGACTTTCTATTGTTCCTACACACTAACCCATCCCCATAGACTAAGCACACGTTTACTCGTAAGGACACCTTCCAGACAAAAGAAAAAACGTGAGGACAGTATTGTTCCCTTTGTTATACCCTCTTTTTTGTCCTCACCAGTACGTCAATAATACAGAACGAGGGAAAAACTATTGGCATAGAATATTGTTCTACAGCTATAGGTACAACACTAAAGTATATTGGTATGAACAGGAGGGAAGACCGATTTTCACGCTCAAACACTCTACATAATGTCATCAGACAGGGAAATATGTTTGCAAATTATTTATGTACTAATTTAATGTTGTTTTTGGTTAACCGCATAGATAAGAGCGAAGAGCCACACTGTTCAGGTTGTGTGCACTCCCAACGCACACATGTCCATTTCTGTCTCCATCACGAAGCCTATTGCGATGGCGTTGAAGACTGCACTGATGGAATTGACGAAAACAATTGTGGTATGTACCAATGTTAAAAACGTTCAGTTTGGCCCTTAAAATTGCTGGGTTCTTTCTTTTACATGAAACCAGTAGCGCACGAAGGATTTGACTGCAGGGAGTGGGGTCACCAAGTTTTGTTTTTCCCACATTTTCACAATTCCAAAAAAAGAAGTGAACCCAATTTTTTGGAAGCGGACATTATTTTGAAAAGCGTTGACGTTGGTGGCGCCATTTAGTACTACATTGTACGACTGGTAAATATGCCACATACATGTCGCCGCCGCCAATTCGTGCAACTAAAAATACAAAACTGACAACCTGGGGAGGGGAGGGGAGGCGGTTCAAGCCCGCGAACCCCCAGATGCGCCACTACACGGAACCCATTAATTGCATACTTCTTGTTTCTGTAATGTCAATTATTGGCTTGAGACTAAGAGCAAGTTCGGTTGGGCGACTAGAGTGACTAGACTTAACCATAGTCGATCTAGATGTCACCCGAACTAGTGCAACTGGATAAACCTAGCTCTGGACCATGGTTTCTCTGGTCACTCGCGAGTTACGTCACGGTTTCAAGATGGAGGATCGGTAAACTGGGCAAGTTTTGCAAACGTTTACGATAATTTGTTGGTTTTGTCCAATGATAATAACTCTTTGCAATAAGATAATGAATTATTTATTGCACCAAAGTTAAGTAGAGAAAAAAATTGAAATAAATAATAGAAAATAGAAATGACATGCAAACATTTGCTTCGTTAACAACTAGCAGACGACATTCTTTGCAGTTTGTTGTTGCTGCACACTAACTAGATTTGACGTAGTCGATCGACTAGATGCGTTCGAGTGAAGGACAGACCACGCATGCGTTTTGTAAATAGCAAATTGACAAAAAGGACTAGGTCAGCAGCACCCGAACTTGCTCTAAGCTGCTCTTCCTAAGCCACCAATAGTGCAAAGTTCAGATTTTTCGTGCCATTTTATAGGCCTAAACCCTGATATGATAACTTGCCACTGACGTCATAGTGCAAAGTTGGACATAGTTCAAGCACAATTGCTTCGAACGCACTTGTGGAAGATTTGATGCTTTGGTTAACTAAGACAAAAAAATGCCATGGGCGGCGATCCCGATGGACGAGGACACATCCTCCCAATTTTTTGGGGGAGGGGACGCCAATGGCAGTGTGCCCCCAATAATTTCCCCTATGCCATATACATTTTATAGGTCATTGGCTTTTACGTTCACCAGTATGCACTGAAATACACAAAGATCGGCACACATTTTCGAAAGTTTCCCAGTATGCACAAGAGACACCGAGTACAAAATGTTTAACAATTATTGTTGGTTGTGTGCTTGTTCCTCCCCCCCCCCCCCCCCCCCCCCCCACCTTGAAGAGAAATCTCCGACACCGAAAGATACTGCGTGTATAAAAAATTACTTCATGACAATTATGACGGTCTGAGTATTATGTAAAAGAGACCTGTCAAATTTGTTGGTGCAAATACGGTTGCGTAATCTTCATTCGTTATGATGTAATAGGGTGTTTAATTTGAGGTTAGTTTTTACCAAGGTGAATGGCATTACTCGGGGTTTTCTCCTGACTTTATGACTGTTTGATTTGAATATCCACTGGTTGAAGTCTGTTGGCACAAATTTTAAACCGGATACTGAAATTTACCATCAGAATATTCCACTTTCCACATGTCTTCCGCCAATATCTATGCAATGTTAGAGCCGGTGACGAAACGCGCGTGAAGCTGCGGACAGTTTCTGCAGAAAAACAGCGTCAAAAACAACCCTGCCCACGGAATGTCCATTTCGCTAGACTAAAAGAGTGATCTTTGGAAAATAGCCAATTGCGTGATAACTAATGATGATTACGTAATTATACTCAAAGCAGTAATTTTTAAGTTATTAAGAAAAAACGAAGGACATGTTGTTTTTTAACACGCAGCACCGTACCTTTTCAGCCAAGTGACCAGATAGCGTGAAAGCCACCACGTGTGCAACGCTTTATTAATCCAGATATTAATCCTGTGAAAATACATTGGTCGGTGACTGCGTCTCTGTGATTTTGAATACAGTAGGATGTATTTTGGACGCCCCCTGTCGAAATCACATCGTCTGATCCTCAGGCCCGTCTCCAGCTCCGGGCACTGGGGGGGGGGGGGGGGGGGGGGGGGGGGGGGGGGGGGGGGGGGGGGTCACAGTGCCAGCTAGGGGGGCCACATCACAAGAAAAAAACACAACTATATATAATGTTGACGCTTTGCCAATGGGGAGGCTAATTGGTTGACATGGGGCCTGTCCCATCGACCCCCCCCCCCCCCCCCCCCTTAGCGACGGGTCTACTTATCCTCCCCGTCCATCTTGAACAGAAAATGACATGACGTTCATTTCAATTTTAATTCAGTGAACGTAACCTGCAGGGATGGCTTTTACCACTGTCTTGGGAAACAGGAGTGTCTACCACTGGAGTCGCTCTGTGATGGGAAAGTCGATTGCAAGTTGTTTCGCGACGACGAGAAGGAATGCGGTAAAGAACCTACGGAACGCAGTATACCCAGTTCACGACACATTATATATTTATTCCATGCATAAACAATCTGGAGAGTTCATTGGCCGTTGCGCGCTCAATGAACAGATGTCTCCAACAGCCGCCATATTACCACTCGTGTAACATCCATCAATCATTATGAGGGTACCGGTGAAAAACTTCTGTGTCCACCTGTGGGAGAAAACTCATTAGGCCCTTTTTTATAACATCACACAACTCCCTCCACGTTTAATGATCCGTAACGTTTTTACTTTTATTTTTTGGCAATATTGCGTGAACATTCAAGTGAAAAGCTCCAATTTGGTTACTAGTTTCCCCATTGCCTTGTGTACTGTGTCTATCCAGAGTAGCCAAATGAACAAATACGGTGTATTCGTATTTGTAATTCACATTAGGTTTTATATGCATCCAACTGACAATTTCCCCACCCGGACGCAGGACAGAGTTGACCTAGCCCAAAGGCGGCGCAACAGGGGTGGCAGTTGCCACCCAAGTTGTGAAGCGTATTGGGGTGGCAGTGCCACCCCAATACGCTTTAAGCAGTTAAAGCAGTAACATTTAATGCCAAAATTCTAAAATGGTGATGCCACCCCAATAAGAATCAGCTTCCGCCGCCCTTGTAGCCATCCACGTGTGCATAGCTATTTGGCCATTGCGTGCGCACTGTACGGAGAACTGAAGCCCACAGCGGCCCGACTAAATTTACAAACCGCCTTAAGCTAGCCCAACCCAGGCCAACTACTTTAAAACCCCTTGCGTACGGATGACGCCAAAGGGCGCAAAAAAACAACAGTGGCACCAGGCCGGATGACGCTATTTGCCGCTATTTGTGCAGTTTCAATCCATTGTTGAATTATTGTGTATGCTACGCTTGACTGCACAAGCACACTGTGGCCGTTTCGCTTGGTGGCTGCATGCGCAGGCCACCCCGCCGCCTCACTACGATAACCGTACTCAAGGTGTTTTAAGACTGTCTAATATACACTTAGACCGTGTCATTGCAATGGTCTTACTTTTTGACCGTCTGAAAGCCAGAGTTTTAAGACCGGCTCTTAAACGCACATAGACAGTTTTAAGACCGCTTATTGCAATCCGCCCCAGGAATACTTCATTGAGATACCGAACTCATACCGGTGATGACGGACGGTGTCATTATCTTAAACATTCGATAGGCCCTACGGCAGTACCCGTGATCTGCGACTTCATCTGTTACTCCCATTTTCATATCCAGATATCCGTGGTCGTCCTGACGGATGTGGTAGTTCCATGATAGACGGGAAGCTTAGCGTGAAGTGTGAACATGGCTGGAACCCCACTACCGTCAACCAACTCGTTCAAATAACACATTCCCTGTGAGTGCACAATATACTGTAGTGCAAGTTTTAAAACACAAGCCTTAGGCAGCATATGTTTCAGTTCGCCTCTTTTAGGAAGTCTATCTCTCCAACAACCCCTAGTGGAAACAATGTGGAATCACAATGAGGTTTAAGCTTTTGAACGCAGACGTCACAACTTTGTTTGTCAAGATGGGACAAATTGTTTACATGCTCAAAATGTAATTTTTGAAAATTTAGTCTCGTTTTCTTGTCATAAGTCGTTCTCCCACAATCTCCTATGGCCAAACAAAGGCCTGAATGTACCGTACATTATGATTCAATGAAATATATGAAACATGTCTTATGTGTCTCCAGCTGTGTCTAAAAGTGAAATGTTGGCCTAAATGTTAGTGTGCGTTTTCATATTCGCGGCAACTAAATTCCCGACATCCCAGGCCCACAGTGCGCGCGTAATTTGAATTGTTTCATTGTTTGCTAAATTGCCGGCGGCGGCAAACATCTCTGAAGTTATACTGTTGAAATCCTTCCCCGTTTAAAAGAATTCACGGAATATCTCTGGGCCTTCCGCTAATTCGCAAGTTTCAAGACTTTTTGCGTTAAAAGGTGTCAGAATATTTTGATAAATAATGACTGAATCTATTATTTGACAGAGAGCTGTCAGGCGGAAATGTGGGCACACTGGAGCAAGGACTTTTCAAAAGACTCGCGTTTCTACGCACGTTGTAAGTTGAGATTGCATTGTCCAGCCCCTGTAATTTCTGCTGTTATGTTTAACCTCGATTAAAGGTTTTGGGTCATCAAATTGGCACAAACAACATGAGACTAGAAAAACACACTGAAATGTTGACTTGTTCCTTCCAAAATTCCTTCACAAATTATTTAGCTATGTAGTGCCTGTGCAGCAATAGCAATTAATACCTTTGCCACAACTTCTTGCAAGAGTTACAGTGTACAGGGTGTCTTAAAAAAAGGAAACCGAGATTAATCTGTTTATTTCTCAGATACTGCTCAGTTTTGTTTAAAATGGTAACCACCATCTATTACTTAATGATGTCCTCTTTCTTCTGACACCAAGAAATCCATGCTACCATCACGGATGACTGAGCACAAAGTTGTGCAACGGACCATGTCAGAAATGGCTTTGTACCAGATGCACCACAGGTGTATTCGCACAGTGTTCAGCATGTCTAAAAATAAGAACAAAGACCAATAAAGACCAAAATCATTTCTTCAATGATTAAACAGTTGGAGGCTTATCCCTGTCCCAACTTAACCCCAGTGTCCTTCAACAACCCCCCCCCCCCCCCCCCCCATTTCTTTCAACGCAAACTTCTGCCCTGGTTCTCATTGCTCTGACCGCATTCCTGATTACGGCTCTCTGTCCTCTTAAGGTCTCAACTGCAGCCACGATTCTGGCCCGTAGGTCATTGATGTCTCTGGGCGGTGACGTGTAAACTTTGTCCTTAAGATGCCCCACAAAAAAACAGTCACAGGGCGTGAGGTCCAAAGCAATTACTCTCATGTTAAATAGACGTGGTGCATCTAGTGCAAAGCCATTTCTGACATGGTCCGTTGCACAGCTCTGTGCTCAGTCATCCGTGATGGTAGCATTGATTTCCTGATGTCATAAGAAAGAGGACTCCATTAAGTAATAGATGGTGGCTACCATTTTAAACATAATTTAGCAGTATCTGAGAAATAAACAGATTAATCTCGGTCTCCTTTTTTTTAAGACACCCTGTAGAAATGTTGGGGTTGGCCTTGTATTGGTTGCAAAGAATTAATACAAGTGCAACAATCAAATTCCGTAAGCGACGTTACAAATGGAACTAACCGCTACAAATGGACATAAATAAGTGTTTAATTTTTACAGATCTCTACGAAATAACAACATATCGAGTATCACTCCGAAGACTTTTGCCGGCTTGAAGAATTTGACATCATTGTAAGTTTCCTGCTTCATTGACTTTTGCACTACGAAAGTAATTACTCAATTTGAATGGATTTGTAATCCAATTTCCGCATCAGCTTAATTAGCAAAATATAACTATTAAACTATCATTATAAAGTTAGTACAACGTGCAAAGATCAGGATGATGTTACAACTGATTGTGCAAAAGTTCACTTCGAACTTCAGGAAAGTACTCTGCAAAAATCCCATTCTGTGCACAAAATGGAGTAAATTCTGGTACGTGAGGCAAATACCGGTAGTGTCAAACATTTAAAACATAAAAAAACAAAACTACTGAATTATTACGAACTACCGTATTAGACTGTAAGTAAATAGTAGTCTCAAGCATCCTGTGAAATCATGGCATCCGGTGTGCTGTCCCTTTTAAGAAAAGGGAAAATTTATATCGATTTCCAACGATCGTCGGCCGACAATCGTTAGAAATAGTCTAGTTCCGGGACCTGATAATTCCCTGACTCTATTAATTGCTCAGTTTTGTCTTAAGTAGGGTCAGGGAACCAGACTACTAGAACAGATTTTTTTCTCTCTGGTTTCCCAGCATCTATGCACACAAAGCTTTAAGCAGGTTAGTGTTACAGTATTTGCTAGCATGCTATAAAATACCAATCCCCAAATCTATTCATTTCTGAAAATTACAGCAAAAGCTAATTGTGTATACTACATTTAAGCGGAGCGCATAAGATGAGACGAGCTAAAATCATCTCAAGTGTCTCAAATAGCAGATATTAGTTACCTAGTTTATATGGAGTAGTAGGCCGCTATATTTTGGGGACAGGCATATGATAATATCGGCACGTACTGCCGTATTGTACGCGTGTGTCCCACAGCGTGACGTCATATCAGATACTCATCTGTAGAAGATGTGCTATATCTGACGTCATGTGTACATCCATATTGAAATGTCCCAGCGGTATGCGCACGCATCGCGTTTTGCATACAAAAAAATTATTTAGGGGTGATGTCGCCTTTGAATTGACCTATCGCGGTCGAATCGCGTCAACGCAGCTTGTGAATTATTGTCCAATCACATCAATTATAATTCCACTTGGAACGCGCAAAATCTGAGACAAACAAATATTACCACACAAAATTCCCATAGGGTTGTCTAAGGGGCGTGGTTAACTCGTAAACGGCGATAGGTCAATTATATGTGATCTCTAATGTCCTCAACCAAAATTATGCAAAACACGATGCGTGCGCATACCACCGGGCATATTTGAACATAGGGCGGTTTAGATGTAAATAAAGGGCACTTGGTCCATAGACCTATGACGTAATGGCGTTACATTGTTTCGTTTACCTCGTTGCATTTGTGAGGCCATTAGGGGTCGGAACAGCACGTTTAATTAATCACGGCATATATTTCAGTAAACACAGACTGGGATCATGTCAGTTTTTGTTACAAGTACCTCTTACACGTTTTTCAGACTCGTAAAATTTAAGAAACTGCCATACCGTAATCCTTTAAACAGGCATCTATGTCCTAACTTGGCCAAACATGGTAAACACAGTGTGACGTTGGGTGTACCTAAATGTTTAAAACATAATGATTGAAATGGTTTTGGTGTACGGATTTACAGGGGCACGGTTGCTTACGTGAGAAACTTTATTTTGTATCTTTCCCATAGCGATATCTCTGAGAACACGTTCGATGAGTTACCGGGAGGGGTGTTCAGTGAACTGACGATGCTTGTAGAATTGTAAGTAGAACGAAAGTTAGTTAACGCTTAAACACTAGTCTGATAACCAGCTTGTTTATGTCTTTATGCAGGTTGAATCACATTTCAAATATAAAACGTAAAACAACCCTTAATTTCACAACCAAATTAAATTAATGATTGAAAAGTTCGCTTTAATGGTCGTTGGAATTGTATGATGTATGCTATATTCAATATTGGTCCATGGACTGGCCCCATGCCTATTCAGAATTTAGTGACCACTGCGAACTAGAAATCTTTGACAAGCCGACTGGGCTTTTATGAGCTCCACAAGCTCCAGGTTTGACCTCATGATTATTCAGTTATTCAAGCCGCCTGCCTTCCCATCGGCTTGGTTTGTGTTACGGAAAGCAGCGACGTACGCTAAGAAAAACAGCGGTACCGCAATCGATACCGCACCTGCATGGACAATATGAAATGGCCCCTCATCTAGTACAGAACGCAAGATCAATCGCAGGAAATTGCTCCTTGAGCATATTTGGTGGACATTCGATGACAGTCAGAAAATACCTGTTTTGACTACGCATGTGCTTTTGATGCTATTCTTCGGAAATGAACACTCCATCTTTAAGCCATGTTTCATTCATCTCTTTCAGAGCGATACGATCAGTGCCGATTCAATTCATCAGGGCAAATGCGTTTGATGGCTTGACACAACTCAGAAGAATGTAAGTGTTTCAGAAAAGATGATAATAATAAGTCTTTACAAATAGTCTTTTGGCAGTCGCACTTCGGGTCTTTATATTAACAGTAGATTTTATTTTGTTTTACTAAAGGGTGCTGATGCGTGGAGATGGAACAGCCAATGCCATCTCGTCATCCCTTGACAATCCTGCGACGGAAGTGGATCACCAAGCTTTGAGTGGCTTACAATCACTCCAGACAGTGTATGTATTATATTAGCATATTTTGAGAATGGCATGAGGCAAAAAAATTTTCTTCAAAAGATCGCAAGAAGTTTTGTTATTTATCTCATACAGATATGTTGACGATCACCGCCTTTGTTGTGACTTTAAGTCAGTGCTTCAGACTGAGGACCAGTGCGTCAACATTCAGCTCCAATCGCCGCTGTTTAACTGCGGCAGACTGATGCCCAATACCGTCCTTCAGGTCTTCATGTGGATCTTGGGCTGTAGCGCCCTCATCGGCAACGCGGTGGTCATTGCCTGGCGGATCCGGGAGGACAGCGGAAAGGGCAGCAAGTACGTGCACTCGTTTCTCGTGCTGAACCTGGCCATGTCAGATTTCCTGATGGGAGTGTACATGGTGATCATCGCCTCAATCGACGCCATCAAGAAAGAGGAATACTACCTGACCGCCACGCAGTGGAGGAACAGCGCCCTCTGTAAGGCGGCTGGGGTCATTTCAGTCCTGTCCTCGGAAGCGTCTGTGTTCTTCATCACCTTGATCAGCGTGGACCGATACTTGTGTATCGTACATCCGTTCAGCAGAGTCCGACTCAAAGAGAAGTCGGTCTGGGCATGGACAGCTTCGATTTGGTTAGCGTCGCTAATGGCTAGCCTCGTTCCTACAATCATGGTAACCAGCGACTCACACGTCTACGGGTTATCCGATGTCTGCATTGGGCTACCGTTGCTCACCAGACCCACCAGTTTCACATTCAAAGAGGCGGATGTGGGCGATGCTTTGGGCAACGACACCTACTTGATACCGCAGCCTCAAGGAAGCAAACCCAGCTGGTCCTACTCCATCGTGCTGTTTCTCGGCGTCAACTTCGTCTGTTTCCTGACCATCACCCTCTCCTACGCCGCCATCTTTGTCAAGGTCAGGAGGTCAATCCGCCGCGTCAAGCGCCACTCCCACAAGGAAGAAGAGATTAAGATGGCGTCCAAGATGGCGGTCATCGTAAGCTCGGACTGTCTGTGCTGGATGCCAGTCATCATACTCGGGATCCTATCGCAGACGAGTGTCATTCAAATCGAGCCTGAAGTCTACGCCTGGCTGGCCGTATTCGTCCTGCCCATCAACTCCTCTCTTAACCCTTACCTGTACACCATCGTGACAGCCATCAGCCGCAGGCGCCAGTTACATCTGCCGTCCACGAAGAGTTCGGCTAAGCCCACGGTATACCACATCCCCGACGTTCAGCTTGAAGTGCTCAGAGATTCTGGCTGTTGGACTACCGCCACCACGCCCACTGGCTCACTTCATGGAAACGTTGGATAAAAAATAGAAGGAACTGTGTGAACATGATACACGTATAGATACCCAAGTACTGATGATTGATTTTTTTCATAGTACTTTTCCCATGTTTCTAAATACAAATCCTAAAGTTTGGTGCACATTTATCCTTGATCCTTTTTGCGTAGCATTTGTAGATTCCTTACCATTGTGATTGTGAGTGACATCACTGCCAGAACTTTAGTTAACTTACGAAATGAACGCTAAGGCAATCTGTAGTAAAAGAATACGAGCCGTAGCTCCGCCCACGTACCGATGGTGGTTACTACAACCAAAGATCGTATGGGGAAGATCGAACACTCCGCTGAAAAAGTGAAACAGGAAGTAGTTGCTCATGGGGAAGGGCGCCCTCGTGCTTCTGGTAGATGAAACTTGCGACCAACCGAAGTGTTCCCTGTATTTCTCAATGGAGAAAAGACGACGACTTTGTGCTCCGCACTGACTAAATGTCTCCTCTAACAAAATGTGACAAGAATTGGTCTTTACAGTACATACTTAATGTTTCTCAACTTTTTTTTTCTTTTTCTTTGTTATTGAATCATGTATTTATTAATTCTGATATTCATTTCTGGAGACCAACTTTTTGCAAATATCATTAAAAAGAAATAAAACTGTACATATTATGGCACAAAACTAAATTATTTGTCAGAGAAATTGATGTAATAAATAACGGATTCTATTTTGAAAATCATATTACTGGGTGTGTCTTACTTTGTTACTGATTGTCTGAAGTAGCAGTTATATGTATTACCAGTGAAACAATTGACAGAAATTATCAGGGGAACACTTCTCGAGTGGAGCAAAGTTTTATAAAAATGCCTCATTTAGCTAAGTTCATTAAGTCGTTAAGTCCAACATGACTGTTACTTTATCTTTAAAAAAACAACTCAACTGTGGATACTTCCTGTGACAACAAAGATTTTGTTATCTTTTTATACATTTAAAAAAGATTTTCCCTCCAATAAGGAATGCATAAAATCTGATACCTGCCAACTTATAACCAATATCTCGACATTTCAATCTTGTTTTTACATGTGAAAAAACGTCAGTCCTTAATAACTAAAGACATTGTATTCCCTGGTTTACTAATATCACTCGCTAAAACGTAGCTACGTGTATTATAATGGAGGTATACCTCCTTGATATTATTTATTCATTCACTTATTCCTTCTATTTGTTTCTTCATTTCTTCATGTTGTCATCTTTTTAAAGCTTTTTTCTTCACCAATGAAGGGCGCCATTCCCCACAGTCGAAAATAATGACGTCATATAGCGTTTCATTGGGCGCTGTACAAAAAGATACCCAGTGTCCGATCTTCCCTCTATACTTCCCTTTGCTACAACTTGTTTGCTGACCCTAAAAATACTGCAACATAGCACTTCTTCACCTAAAGGCTACAGCAATGGTCACTGAGAATCATGGCCCAGCAATACCTAAAATAATGCAAATAATGCGTATTGCTATCCCTAGCTGTGACGCGTCCAATCGGGTTTTAGGCTCACAAAGATGTATCAATGTTTGGGTATTGGGTGCAATGTATTGTCTGCAAAGTGCGTACCCGTAATGCGCCTGACCTTCGTTGCGATCGATTTCGTCTCCTCGCCCGACCGCAACTGACGTCCAAAGCATTACCCTCTGGTCGAAATGCCCGCTTACTGTTTTGCTGTGCAATTAGAAGTTGTACGTGTCGGTTGTCTCCATGGTAATTGTCGGTGGAAATAGGAAGTGCAACTTGAGGTACAAAACAGAAGGTTTAACTTTTCGATTACCCACCTCCACCATTTGATAAGTACATGCATGTACTTTGATGGATGATGAATTAAATTGCTGCCTTTATATTACCAAATTTAATATTTCATTTCTGTAAAATATTAAAATGGAATGGCAGACCATGTGATTTCGACAGCTATAGGACCAAAACCATATCCAGAACCTGAGAACCTGTGGCCTAGAATCTTTTTGTGAGCAGAGATAGTTTGCAGGCTGCATGTGTATTTTCGGACGTCTGTCGTAAAGGTTCACTGGGGAATAATGAATTTATCTTCCAGCAAACAAATTCAATTTGTATCAGTTTTAAGATCTCATCCATTTTGAGCAACTGATCAAAATTGACGTTGTGCAGAAAACAATGGCCCCAGAAACAAAAACAAATCTCTCAACTGTTCATCTTTGTCAATACAATTCAGTTAGTTTTTGTGTTTAACGAATAGATTCGGAATAGAGTGAGAACAAGCATTTACTGTTCACGCGTACGCTTGGTTAATAAAAATAATACCGGTACTTCTGGCACTCTCAAATAACACGCTCAACGCAGAATTAAATGTGTATAAGAAACAGGAAAGATCGTAAGATGAAGGGACTCGTGCACCAGACGAAGAATTCCATATATACAAAGCAAGGGAAAAAGCTTTGGGCATAGCTTTTTGTTCCACAACTATACAGGGTGTCCCACAAAAAAGGAAACCCACCTTTTCAGGTAAATTATCCGACAACCAAATATTGTATTCCTCTTAATGGTATGGTCAGGTGAAAGACCATCTTGTCTTCTTTCATGTGATATGAAATTATGATGGTAGCATCATGCATGACTGATCAGAGACAATTTGAAGTTGCTATTTCGGTTTTTGGTTTTGTTCGGGATAAGTGGGGCCTTTATGTAACACATCATGACTCAAGGAATAAGGAGGTCTGTGACGAAAATCTTTATCTTTTTTTACATTTCTTTTATACCATTTTTTACATGGGAATAAATTTCTCCGGAAACGTAGTTGTCCAAAGTTCAATGTCCTTCAACATGTCCACCATTCCTGTCCACACAAGCCTGTGCCCTGGTTCTCATTGCCCTCACTGCACGTCGGATCACGTCCCTCCGCTGCCGCACTGCCTCAACCTCTGTGATGATTCTGTCACGAAGGTCATGAACGTCTCGAGGCGGAGAGGTGTAGACCTTACTTTGAGATAACCCCACAAGAAGAAATCGCACGGACTGAGGTCTGGGGATCTGGGTAGCCACTCGTCACAGACCTCCTTATTCCTTGCGTCATGATGTGTACATAAATGCCCCACTTATCCCGAACAAAACCAAATCTGAAATAGCAACTTCAAATTGTCTCTGATCAGTCATGCATGATGCTACCATCATAATTTCACATCATATGAAAGAAGACAACATGATCTTTCATCTGAACATCCCATTATGGGGAATAAAACTGTTGGTTGTTGGGTAATTTACCTGAAAAGATGGGTTTCCTTTTTTGTGGGACACCCTGTATAGGTACAGCTAGCCTTGGTGGAAACAGGCGGAAAGCCGAGTTTCACGTTCAAATACCCATCCTCACATATGCACCCATATGGGGTAGGTGGGGCCTACATCTATTGCAGACTTTAATTTCCTTCTTTTAATCTCCTTTGTCCCTGTTGAAATCTCAAACTCCATAGCGTTAACTTTGTGGGGTACCTGGATTTCTAAAGACTCCCTCGTGGGGTACAATTGTCCCCATTGTTACCCTTTCTTCCCTGTACCCCGCAAGGAGACTAATGTAGGAACACCATAACTGGAGGATTAACCCCAAGCTAGACAAGTCGGCAGAACATTTACCATGAAAATATCTGTAGAACAGCCTAAGAGTAGCGACAGATCTCTGGTGGGAGAGTGATTGTAAGGATGAGACCAACTCTTCTCCACCCAAATTCCTCCAAATTCTCTGGCCCGCTTGTTGATAAATATTCATGCAAAGAAATGTTTACATAAAGAACAAATACAAAGCATTTGGTTTATTAACTTTTCAAATTGAACAAAGAAAATTGACAGGAGCGGTGACCTCCGGAATACCGTACCGGCGCTCTACCAACTGAGCTGTCTTGCCCTATGTTGGCGGTCTCCCAAATTGTCAGTATCTTTGTTCGGTGGGCGCTCGTCAGAAGTCATAAACCCAGAATGCCGTATAGCCAGGAATCACGCCCAATTTTACGATACAACTTGGGAAGCGACATCGTGGGGATCACTCAATGAGGATACGACTTTTGAAACCTATAATTCGTCAAATAAACCACAAGGGAAATTGACTAGGTAAATTGACTAGCGCCCCCGAACAAAGACGCTGATATGTTTTCTTTGTTCACTTTGAAAATTTATTCAAATTTACCTAGTCAGTTTCCGTTGTGGTATATTACAGTTTTTCTCAATCGCTTTAACACGGTTACCGCAACCTCATACAAGTTCATCAAAACAAATAACCCGATTCCTGAAACACTTGGTATGCTAACTTAAACTACAAATACTGATGCCAGAATAAAATATTGTATCCGAATATCAAGAAACTTTTTACAAAAGCTCATACCACCGTCAATTCGCGCAGACTGTCAACATATCACTAACGTCTATTGACAAACATTGTGAAACAGAAGAAATTATGACAACATACACATTTCAAATTGTGTGTTCTCTTTATTTAAAGTCAATATCTGCATTCAACCTCGTCCCCCCCCCCCCCCAAAAAAAAGGTTTAGTTTTTAGGCGAATGCGTCCGAAAATGGAAAGTATAACAGTTTCCATATTGTTTTATGCATGATCAAGGCGATCATTTCCATTATGCCCTTAGTTGGGAGAAAAATGCATTCAGATGAAAACCGTGTGAAATGCACATTGCTAACGTTTAATGAGATGCAACAATTTGCTAGTGTACCGAAATTTGTGCGAATTCAACAAAAGAATACTTTAAGTTCCAGACCAGACACGCAAAGTTTTGAATGGTGCGATTTCACTTCTGATAGACCCAAGACGTAATGACGTCACGCTTTGTTTACATGTGCGCTTTCCTATGTCCCTAACGTGTCTGGCGCCCTGACCTGGCTCCCATAGGAAAGCGCACATGCAAACAAAGTCATTACGTCATTACGTCTTGTATCTAGTATCGTCACTTTGTTGCAGTTGCCGTGTTAAAGCGATTGAGGAAAACTGTAACTTATTAGAAAGCTGAAATCCTAAAGCCTGTACACGTAGTTTGAAATGATATAAAGAAAGAGGTTCCTTGAGAACATTGTTATCTTAATACCGGTTTTAATCTGCACATTTAAAGACACTGAGCTCATTACAGTAGAATAGTTAAGTGTGTACCCGAGTTAGAAGAAAACACAAGGTGTATCCTTGTCGAACATCATAGTATAGCTTTGGTAATTATTAAAAATGTGAAAGCTTACTGTTTGTAAAGAAAAAACAGTACCAATCCTCCTGAGAAATAGAGCTTGAAAGTGCATACCTCTGCATGGTGGCGCGCATCCGGAGACCTCGAATAGGAACATCAACGTGTAACATTGCTAGTATTTTCAATGTCTTTGTATTCATTGAGTGTTAAAGAAATTCACCCACTGAAATGGCCTTCACAAAATTGTTTATACCATATCAATTTGTAATAACTTCAAAATCAGCCGAATCGACAGAGAAATATCGTGCTAAAAAATTACCTCAAACTTCCTAAAATCTGTAGAACGCACGTAGTATAATTTTTCGTACACACACACATGTGCGTTTTCCTATACTTATGAGGACCATGAATGGAACCCTTCTTTTGTTCCCTTTGTTTTCCGAACAGCTCCCATAAGGTTTGTACACGAAAATCTCCAGAGGACTCGGCACAAATCCTCGGTGTCATTGTTATCCCTAATCCCCCATTGTCCCAAGTCCTCTCTCGTATAGCCTAACCCACTCATACCATACACATTCACAGTCAGGTAAACTAGCTGCAGTACTTATTGTGTGTTAAATGTTAAATGTAAATTCCTTGTGTTTTTTTTTTTTTTTTTTTTTTTTTGGTTTCTTTTTCTTTTCTATTTTTTGGTTTTTTATTTTATTTTAATTTGTTTTATTTATTATATATTTTTTTCCTATTATTTTTTCTCTTTTCTTTCTTTCTTTTGTTAACATTTTTTTTTTTTTTTCATTTATTTATTTGGTTACTTTTTTCCTTTTCCCCGAGATAAACAAAAAATTTACTTGCCACAACAAATCATCTTTGCTCTTAAAACACTCGCGAGATAAAATAAATACACCAAAAACTCCGTTATAGGTCTTAGAATCCATTAACTGCAGGTAGGTAAAAACGCCGCGCGCTTCGCAACTTCTACATTCTCGTTCTCACGTGAGTAGGCGAAATGAAAAGGAAAGCGCAAATCGTAGTTTCACCTGGGTATGCTAACAACGAATGTTAAGGTCAAAATAGTATTTCCTTTACCCCCCCCCCCCCCCCCCTCTTTTTCTCTGCAATTTTATTTGAAAAATAATTACATTAAATTCCACGCTAAGTATTTCTTGGGGTGGTTAAAGTTAGAAATCATTCTACCAAAATTATGGCGGGTGAAAGAGCAATGCAATGTAAAATGTCCATAGCGGGCTGCGCGAGGTCTCCGGAAGCCTGCCGCGTGACCATTTACTTTAAGGCTCTATATCCGTCTGAAATGCTGTCATCTGCGAGAAAATTGTACCTGAAGACCTTCAGTAATCGAAATGAAGCACATATTACTAATGTGCACAAAATAACTGTTTTCAATATTTTATCCCGACTCGGAAGACGGATTAAGCTAACATTTCCAAAGGTACGAGGTGCGATCAAAAAGTTCCGAGACTGCGCCTATAACAAGTAAAAACCGTGCGTGATTTAAATCGCTCCCCGCGCTCCTGCCACGCTTGGAACGCTCCCTGGAAATCCCGTTCCGTAAGCGCGTCAAGCACCATTTGCGACTCTCGCTGGATCTCCTCCACAGTGTCAAAACGGTGACCCTTCAGCTTGAACTTCATTTTGGGGAACAGAAAGAAGTCACAGGGAGCCAAATCCTTCGAGTGAGGGGGGGGGGGGGGGGGGGGGGGGGGCGACGATTGTGTTGTTGCGGTCGAAAAGGACCGCGCGTTTTCAACGCGCTGTGAGCGGGCGCGTTGTCATGTTGGAGCACCCAATTGCCAGCGCGCCACAGTTAGGCCGTTTCCGCCGAATGTTCTCCCTCAGGCGCCGAATGTTCTCCCTCAGACGCCTCAGAACGGTGCAGTAGAACTCAGCGTTGACAGTCTGACCCTGGGGGAGGAATTCACGGTGCACAATCCCGCGAATGTCAAAGAAAACGATGAACATGCTCTTGTTTGCCTTCTTCGGTCTTGGAGACTGCGGGCTCTTCCACTGCGAAGACTGCTGTTTGGTATCTGGGTCGTAGCCGTAGACCCAACTTTCGTCACCGCTGATGATCCTCGACATGAAGTTTGGGTCATCCCGGGCCTGTTGACGGAGATCCTCGCAGACTTCGACACGGTGCTGCTTTTGCTCAAGTTTCAGGTCCATGGTTAATCGCAAATGCGCACGTACCAGTAGTCACAAAAATGCGTGTATAAAAACACAGGTACTGATGTTGATCAAGCGATGTAACTTGGAATACTTAAACAAATTATTGCTTACACCTGCTATAATGCACATTACTGTGCTGCGCTCCGTTCGTTCGCAACAGGAATAGTATCGGAACTTTTTTATCGCAACTCGTATGCTATTTCATGTGTATATGTTGAATCACACAAAATATAAAGACTGTCTGCAAATTTGATGTAAGTTCTACTATAAAGTTATTGTCACAATTAATTAAAAGTCTAGGATTTCGTTGCCTTCATTCGAGGTAATTTCATCCGAAAACTATTGCAGAGCAACATCCTGGACACCAGAGAATTCTAGTTCAAAATGGATACATTTGTCAGTAAAGTCAAAAGCAAAAGCCTTGCGAGGTTCGCCTAATGGTACTTTCCTCGCCTTTCACCGCTGACATGCGGATTGGTTTTTAGTTCCTGCCTTCTGATTCTGGGCTTTTACTCCCACTTCAAAACTGAACATTTCTTCGTCGTCTTACTACAGGTTTCTTCAGGCTTTTGAGCTACAGTGCGATATGCACTTTTGACGAATCCTTGGTTTCATTACCAGAAAGAATGAAAAGAACTAACAATTCTAATTTATCTGATAAAAGGAATATGGAAGAAATACTGATCACTTGATAAAAACGAAAACATCCTTTATGAACTACAATTTTATTAATTTCTTTTTATTACCGAGAGCTTTTTCTTAACTGGCAACTGTTTCTGAAAATCGGTATACATGTACATGTAATAGAAAAATGGTAATCGGTGAGTTTATGTGTCGAAATAAACAAATTAAATGGTTTTTGAAAAAAATTATAGCAGGACAATGGTTATATTGACAATGTAATCATCATTATGTGTTGTATTCTGTTTTTTCGAGTGACATAATTAAACCAATCATTTCATTTTACTTGTTACGGTAATGTAATCTTACCAGTACGGTTATGTAATCTTACCGGTACGGTAACTCAAAGGTCGCAGGTTCGAATTCCGCTCTTGCTAGTTTCTTTGTTCACTTTGAAAATGTAATGTAATCTTGTTTGATTCCTCTGTTGCGTCTGTAAATTTCTAGAAACTACAGGGTAACTATAGTTAAAATACATATATGCCTATTAAAAGAAAAACCACCTCATCAGCCAATGCATTAAAGGTACTATACAACATTTGCTTTTGCTGTAATTTTCAGAAATGAATGAATTTGGGAGTAATAGGAATACTGTAACACTGACCTGTTTAAAGTTTTGTGTGCATACTAGTAGAGCTGGGGAAACAGAGAAAACGAAGTGAAAATGCTGTTCTTGTAGTCTGGTTCCCCGACCTTACTTCAAACAAAACGAAACTAGACTATTTTCAACGATTACCGGCCAACATCGTTGGAAATTAATACAAAAATTCCACTATTCTTGAAAATGACAGCACGCCAGGTGCCACGATTTCACAAGATGCTTGAGACTATTATTTACTTTGAGTCAAGTAAGGTATTTCATAACAATTCAGTAGTTTTGTTTTTGATGTTTGCAAATGTTGTATATTACCTTTAAGATTAAACGAGCCTTTAACCAGTTATGAAAAACCAAATAATGGCCATTTTTGACGCGCAAGACTTAGTTCTGCGATGGTTTACAAGCATGCACAACTATAGTCTCTGCATCAAAGCGAATGTTCCCAATTTGATTCTCGTCCTCGTATTTAGACAACCCCCACTGCCACAAGTCTGCCAGATACACTCCCTGCTCCCCCTCCGGAATCAACGCTGTTTGTCCAAGTAGCGTCTTTAAACACGCTGTCAAGAAAGGGTGGAAAATACGCTGAAATTATTATAATCTGTATTAGGAGTATTAAGCGCATTTGTACAACTTTTCGGATTAGCCTACTTTAACAGCTGTGGAGGGATTATCTCTCATGTTGCATAATAAGCGATCAATTCATTGTCCCAGGTGTGGCATCGATTGTGGTACCGCTGTTTTTCTCAGCGGCGCTGCATTCCATACCTCAAATCTAGCTCATGAATGGGAAGAAAGGCGGCTTGAATAACTGGATAATCGTGAGGTCAAAACTAAAGCTTGTAGCTCACTAGAGCCTAGTCGGCTTATGAACGATTTCCAGTTTGTAGCGGCCATTAAATACTGAATAGGCATGAACGGACCATGGAGAAAGAACCATTAGTGGAGGCGGTCTTCCATTGTTCCAATATGAATGTTTATTTTTAACAGCTCTGGCTTGGAGCAATTCAATCCTACCCCTCCACTAGAGCAGAGGGATTAGTGATCCGCATGTGGATTCTCGTGAAGCTCTGGCCGCCAGGGGATCACACATCATGAATATTGCTGCTGTGACGAAACTGCCTGTGTACAATGACCTGTATAGAACGTGCTCATTATATCCGCCGGCTGGGCTTAATTCTGGTACCGGGTACCGCAAAAACAACGTTACCGCAATAGATAGCGCTTTCAGACAATGAAATGATCCCTAATGCCTTTATATACGGGGCATGTTGCCATGTTAGGGGCAGTTGGTCTGAGGGAACCATCGATAACGCCCACCTCGCTACATTATTCATATTTGTCTTAGGTTCTCCAAAATGTGAGAGTTTGAATTTGTTTTTAAAAAAATTACCCGGATTCTGTTTGGTGAGTTTTCTTCCTTGAGTTGGCTATTCCCTCACGATCCTTTGTACGGTGTTCTAGACAACGCAACAATATTATAACATGATATCAGACAGAAGGAAATAGACACATACATTTTGTTTGCAGTTCGGAGAAAGTTATGGGAGCCTGAACCTCACACTGTACATCGGTCCATCCGGATGACACAAACACGTCTTCGGTTTCGTCGATGGTTAAACCCCATGACCGAAATTCACTCGTGTATCCCTGCAATACATGAAATCAATGTGGTAAATGTTAGTTGAAAATCGGTAGGGACTTAGAGGTAACATGATTTTTACCGATAGGTTGGGTCATGAACCAAACTACACAAACCCTCTTCTTAGTGTGCCGTTGTTTTGGATCCGGAAATGCAGTGTCAACGAATGCAGTCAACTCGCACTCCAAAACGGTGAATCTCTTATAAAAACCACTCCAAAAGAATGACATTTCCACTCTTTCGAGGAGCCATGGGTCCTCGAAAGAGTTGAAATTTCACTCTTTTTGGGTTGGCTCCTCGAAAGATTGGAAATTTCACTCTTTTTGAGTGGTTTTCACTCTTTTTGGAGTGGTTTTCACTCTTTTGGAGTGGTTTTTATAAAAGATTCACTTTTTTAGAGTGGTTTGATAGGGGATTCACTCTTTTGGAGAGTGAGTTTTTCACTCTTTTACATTAGAGTAGGGCCTTCATCTTGCTCCTAAACATGATTATATACTGACAATGTGTTACATGTGGACAGGGCGTCAGTGTTTGTAGTTATGTTAAGTATTTCTGAAATAATTAAAAACCTCATTGAAAAAGACAGACTTGTAAGACCGGTTAACAGAGTCACTGCCAAGACTGTTGCACCTTGTGGTATTTACACTGAAACACTGGATCAATATATCTAATCGATATCGACTATAATATATAATAATTTAATATAATAACTTGTTTTTTTGCAGAGTGCATTATCAGAATTAGATTTCCATTCATAACAAAACTTTGACTTTGGTTATAATACAGTAATTAACAAAAACATTGGCATACACAGAATTGGAGAGTGGAATTTGGAAAGATGGGGCGTATTCTACATGTATATCCCGTCCTCACGTGACTCCAGTACAGTGTTCTCGGGTCGCCGATTTCGAATAAGGAAGCGCACGTCGGAGTGCTCTCTGTGCGGCGCCATTAAAGATGGGGATGCCCATGAACCATGCAGCGAAAGTCAAAACAATCTTCACAGCTTTTATGTTGTTTGATTCTTCGGATGAAGAAGACAAGGTGAATACAGATGATCCAATATTTCCGTTTGTTGCAACTTTTCGCATTCGAAAAAAAAAACGTTCCAAAATCCATTCGCGTCGGCAGTATTTTTTTCTGAAGGGGGCAAAGCACTCACCAGAAAGCAACAAAGGGATAAATCATCGGCCGTGTAAAAATCGATATACATTCAATAATTTAGTACGACATTGACTTCGCACCTTGTCTTCTTTTTCAATTTTTTGTTCCTTCTTTTTCTATATTTCAGGGGAGGGGGAAGTTCCCCCTTGCCCTCCCCCTCCCCCGAGACGCCCATGCCAGAATCCGAGGATATAGAATGTGATGCGCTGTCAGCCATCTATGTTCTTGTTCTTTATCTACTCCCCAGCTGGGCTGTTCGCGAACGATGTTCGCATTCAGTCAACACGAGAACGAGCGTTCGAACGAGCGTTCGTGGAATTTGAGCTACGTGCGTACGATCCCATTCTATACGATTATGTGGTCTTTAACGCTTTCACCGTTGCTGATCAGGGGCCAATTGTATGGACCCGCTAAGCACAAACATTTGCTTAATACAAAACAGGGGAATCAGGTTGGCGCAGTGGTTACTGTGCCCGCCTTTCACCGCTGTGGCCCGGGTTCGATTCCTGCCCTGGTCCACATGTGGATTGGGTTTTCAGTCCCTCTACCTGATTCCGTGGGGTTTTCCTCCCACCTCTAAAACTGTAACTTCTTCTCGTTGTCTTCTCTCTACAGGTTTCTTCAGGCTTCCGAGCTACAGTACCTAGGGCGCTTTTGAGGAATCCTTGGTTTCATTACCAGAAAGAATTAATAATAACAATAATTTTTAAAAAGGAGGTTACCATCCCAAATGCCACGTGAATACCAGTCGCAAGCAATATACTTCGCATTAAAGTTTGTTTGGTAATTTCTTTTTTACAAATGTCCTCAGGGCAAAACAACTGTCATCCGTGAACAAACCTTTACGTAATCCGCCCACTTGGGGTGATGATCCAAAAATATCGCCGCCTCAGAATACAAGGAAGTACGAGTTAACAGAAACAGTCCTTCCCCGCCCGGCTTCAGACAGCTCAAGATGCTTCGCAGTGCCTTGGCGTGGTCCGTACACCAGTGAAGAACGAACAGACACACCACTTTGTCGAAACTTTCCAGCCAGTCAGGGTTGTCACCGCATGTCTGGGCGTCCCACTTGATGTACGTTATATTTGGACCGTAGTTGTATTGACGGGCAAAATCTAGCATTTCCACTGATGTGTCGATACCTAATGAAAAAAATGACACGGTGACGTAGGTTGTAGAAATGTCGCTCCCATGTATCTATTTATTACATATCTTTACCCATGGTGTGCCCAAACAGTATAAAATTGGTTTCCATTGGGCCCAACATACATTGTGACTAGTCGACCTGCTTTGTCCCTCCTGGTCCCTCCACTATTCTCCACATACATGTAATTTCTTGCGCTTATAATCTAGCGTCGAGGTAGTCAGTCGATCTATAGGGGTCACCTGGGGTCACCTGGGGTCACCTGGTCCATCCACGGTAGTAGTATAGAAAGGACAGTTTCTGACACAGACAAAAAATCTCTCTAAAATTTGTCTCTAAAATCTGTGAGACAGATAATTTCCCTCCCCCACCTTTCTCTCTGTCTCTAAAATATGTGAGACAGATTATCTGCCTCTACCCAAATCTTCCCGCCTCTGTCTGTCTCAAAATCTCTCCCCAAAAATCTTCGAGACAGACTTGTTGAATGGTTGTATTTTCAACGAAAGATTTTACCATCAAGAGTTGATTGAAACAGAAAATGCTGCTTGCAAAGTTTGTTACATGAAAAAAACTCTTTTAGGCCTATATGGTGTAAAAATGAAAGTTATGGCTGTCTTCTCGGTGTCCGCCCGATAGTCCGAAGGTTCGATTGTCCGAAGGTTTATTGATCCGAAGGTTCGATATTCCGAACGTACAAATTCACCATAAGAGGGGGTTCATTAGTCCGAAAATGAAATAATGTTTGTTAATCCGAACATTTGATGCGATAGTCCGAAGGTCCATTGGTCCGAAGGGCCGACAATCCGAAGGTGTATTTATCCGAATGTTCGGTAGTCCGAATTTAGAATAAGGTTAATTAGTCCGAAGGTTCAAAAGTCCGAAACGAAAATATAGTTCAATAGTCCGAAGGTTCATTATTCCGAAAGCACACAAGGTCCGATAGTACGAATTGACAATAATGTTGGATAGTCCGAATCGGCAATAAGGTCCGATAGTCCGAATCGGCAATAAGCTTATTGTCAATTCGGACTATCGAACCCTATCGTCTATTCGGAATATCGAACCTTCGGATTATTTAACCTTATTCTCTTTTCAGACAAATGGGACCCTTCGGACTATCGAACCTTCGGACTATCGAACCTTCGGACTATCGAACCTTCGGACTATCGAACCTTCGGACTATCGAACCTTCGGACTAACGAACCTTCTGACTAATAACCCTTCGGACTAAAGAACCTTCGGACTATCGAAACTTCGGACAATCGGGCTGTCACCGTTATATCTTCTGGCCCAACTTAAGGGCACTCCATACAAAGGACTGTGGAAGAAACTTTGGATACAGGTTTCTAAAAATATTGTTATGGTGACACATATTAAAGTTTGATAAAACCATTATACTCACCAGCAAGAGAAACATGCACAAAATGCCATTCCTATTTATTTCACATGGAACCTCTACAGAAAACTCTACCTGCGTACTGCACAAAAACCAACAAAAGAGCTTCAGGGTCATCTTCCACATACCCAGAATCAGTCTACCCACAGCCAACAGGATCGAACTGGGTTTACACATGGCTGCCCGTGTGTAAATACCAGTCGTCTCCATTGTTGATGATCAATGCCCTCGCGGCATTTAGTCAATAGAGTTTACAATTACATGTATTGCATACACTGTATAAATACGACTTAAGTCTCTCCTTGGGAAACGTTTGTACTTTTCACCTGACCTAGAAATAGCGCTCTCGCAGGAGCGCCGTTGTCAAGGACTGCCAATGTGTTTGTATTTTTCACCTCAAAATATACTCTGTGTGTGTTTTTAATTAAAGGCGGCGACCGTTAGGCTGTATATACTCGTAATAATTCGGTGGTAAAGGTTTATTACCATATTCTTTAATTATTGTGAATTGGTAAGTTTTTCGATAAGAATTGTTTTCTTTTTCTATTCGTTCAAAAACCACTTGTTTTCTACCTCATTTTCTATTTCATTTTTATTTCGTTCTAATTCTTCCCTCGCTTTTGTTTGCGTCCTAATGGCTTCTTTCATGCCATTAAACTTCCGCAATCCATGATTGATTAAAGTATATTCTTCGTGGCTAATGTCACTGTCGTCTATAGCTTGAGACACGAGCTCATTATAGTATCAACTTGCTATCGGCCAACACTCTTATTTCATCGTGTTTTTGGCTTAACCCCTAAACTTTTTGCTAAGATATTTCAAAGCTAAACCAACGCCTACGCAACCTAAGAGGTATCGTCTGGCAATATTTTAGTTATCGTTTCCTTGATTCTATTATATTGACTTTTCAAGCACGACATTTTTCAAGTGGATCTTAAATCATTGAGCTCTTTAAATTTATCATCGAGGTCTCTTCTTTCGTCATCACTCGTTGCTTCATCAAGTTCCGCTTTTGTTTGACTAATTTCAGCGTCTAGCTTGCTCAGGTCGGCTGTAATTTAATCCTTCTGTTTGGATTAATGGACTTGTGTATTGACTTCTAAATTATCGCTAACGTCATCGGCAGCTTTTGGAAGATTTCTCAACTCAATAGTTTCGGGTTGTATCTGACTTAATTCTTGTTGCACCTTTTGTAATTGATTTTTATCAGCTTTTACCAAACCAAGCTCTTCTGGTATAAATAAAGTTGGTTTATATCCAGCTTGGACAATTCTTTTTCTTAACGTATCAATACCTACAAACTTTCTAGGATTATTATCATACGTTAACTATATTTCAACGTAATAAATACCATCTTTTCCTTCTTCTTTATAGTAAAAAATACCATCTTCTTTTTTATGAAATTTTTCATAACTTATACTCGTTGTGTTACTGTAACATTTGCTTTCCATAAAATCATAAAAAGATTTTGCATAACCAGCGTTTGCGTAACCAGAAAGTTGATCTAACCTATAAATCGCTTCATCAGTTGTCTGTGGTTGGGTTGGGTTGCAAGTGATGTAAAACCAGTCTCGTCTTCAAAAGTTTCGTCCCATTCAAGATCAGCGTCGTCATCGACGTCGTCGTTTGTATCCAAATTATCCATTTCTAAAACAATCTTCTCCACCTTCTGCCATTTATTATAACCTATTATTTAATCGTTTATGTTGTAGTAATAATAATTTTTAAAAAGGAGGTTACCATCCCAAATGCCACGTGAATACCAGTCGCAAGCAATATACTTCGCATTAAAGTTTGTTTGGTAATTTCTTTTTTACAAATGTCCTCAGGGCAAAACAACTGTCATCCGTGAACAAACCTTTACGTAATCCGCCCACTTGGGGTGATGATCCAAAAATATCGCCGCCTCAGAATACAAGGAAGTACGAGTTAACAGAAACAGTCCTTCCCCGCCCGGCTTCAGACAGCTCAAGATGCTTCGCAGTGCCTTGGCGTGGTCCGTACACCAGTGAAGAACGAACAGACACACCACTTTGTCGAAACTTTCCAGCCAGTCAGGGTTGTCACCGCATGTCTGGGCGTCCCACTTGATGTACGTTATATTTGGACCGTAGTTGTATTGACGGGCAAAATCTAGCATTTCCACTGATGTGTCGATACCTAATGAACAAAATGACACGGTGACGTACGTTGTAGAAAGGTCGCTCCCATGTATTAATTTATTACATTTCTTTACCCATGGTGTGCCCAAACAGTTTAAAATTGGTTTCCATTGAGGCCCTACATAAATTGTGACTAGTCGACCTGCTTGGTCCCTCCTGGGTCCTCCAGTATTCTCCACGTACATGTAAATTCTTGCGCTTACACTATCTAGTGTTGAGGTACTTAGTCGATCTAAAGGGGTCACATGGTCCCTCCAAGGGTCACTCCTGGATTCCTTGTGCCCGAGGCCAAACAAAAATAGTTCTGCTTCCGGTTACCCCACCTACCCAATTTGAACAGCCCCGACCCTAAAAAAAAATTCGGGAAATAAGTAAAAAAAAAAAAACATAAATGCTGTAAATGCTACCTTTTAACATTGACTAACGTAGAAACCTACATATCATCAGCACAAAAAGTGCCCAAAAAAATCCCTACATACTCTATTTTCAGGAATAAAGCAAGGGGAAATTCCCATCCGGCTCCACATTGCCGTGGCAATGGCAGAAATATCACTAATGGATGGGTTTGTGTAGCTCCGATTTAAATGTATCTAAGGAGGCAGAAGATGGAATGTTTGCGTCGGGGGATGATGTAAATTAGAACTGAGATGTTTTCTCTTTTGCCCTGTCGTAATATATGAAGCACTATATACTCAGTGCTTTCCGAGAGCCTGTGTGAAAAAAATCACAGGCTTACTCGGGCGGGATTCGAACCCACGACTTCCTGCTTACTAGTGCAGACGTCTTACCACTCGACCACCGAGCTTGCTGGGGTCGGCTGGCTGATTCGAATCCAATGCAGCAGCGGGTATACCGCGTAATCAGTCAGAAGATGGAATGTTTGCGTCGGGGATGATGTAAATTAGAGCAGACGTCTTGCACTTGTAAGCAGGAAGTCGTGGGTTCGAATCCCGATCGAGTAAGCCTGTGAATTTTTTCACACAGGCTCTCGGAAAGCACTGAGTATACAGTGCTTCATATATGACGTCGGGACAGGGCAAAAGAGAAAACATCTCTGTTCTAATTTGTATCTAAGGAGTTAGTGGTTACTTATTGTTCAGGAAGATTATAGCATATAGGCCTACTGGCACCACTCACAGCGAAACTTGTGGCGTAGCATTTTTTTGTGTCAAAAGGCACCTTTCACGAATCACTGTAGGTGGTGTGAAAAGATCCGTCATGTACGAAGGAGTAATTTTGTTAACACTTTTGAAAACAAGGATAGCCTTTTTGGACTTACATTTTTCAGAAAAAGGAGCCCAATTTAGTCCAGCAAACATATCCACTGAAGGGGTGAAGGATATACAATTAAGGATTATCAGTGCAGCTATTTTTCGACAGTTGTTGAGAATACTGTCTTGAGATATGTATCTTCCTCCCCACACAGTTAAACAGTACGCTAAAGATGATATAACTAAACTTACGTGTGGGCTCCTTTGGGGGAAAATAATTACGAATTCTATTTAACATATCCAATTTAGACGAAGCAGTGTTCCTTACATATTATGTGGGCCCCAACTTAATGTTTCGTCAATAACTACATACATCACCTATGCATTTACAAGACTTCACGTTTTCAGTAAGACTTTCAGCCATGCATATCGACGTTGGACATTTTCTTCCTTGAACCAATTAGCATGCATTTGGTTTTGTTGACATTTAATGCTAGTTTGTTTATTTCGCACCAGTTGTGAATACTACATTTAAGTTCCTTTCTATTTCATTAATACTAGTGGAGCTATTAGTTAACGCGGAGTCATTTGCATACATCAATAAGTTGAAATTTTAGGGTATACAAGGTGGAAGATCACAAGTATCAACAGTTAATAAAAGAGGACCTAGGATCGTCCCCTGCGGAACACCAATGTTTACGGGCAGGACCTTCAATACGAGGTGCGATCAAAAAGTTCTGAGACTCTTCCTGTTGCGAACGAACGGAGCGCAGCACAATAATGTGCATACAGCAGGTGTAAGCAATAACTTCCGTGAGTAAGTATTCCAAGTTACGTCGCTTGATCAACATCAGCACCTGTGTTACAAGCATTTTTGTCACCACTGGTATGTGCGCATTTGCGATTTCATCATGGACCGGAAACTTGAGCAGAAGCAGCACCGTAACGAAGTCTGCATTACGCCCTCAATATTTACAGACTGACTGCGACCGCCTATGACTTAAACCAGTTATACAGAAGATGACATATTCAGCTTTTTTCAATTTGTCTGGTAGGATTACATTACCAACACAGTCAAAAACTTTACTGAGATCTATAAACACACTGCCTGTAACTTCACCTTGCTCCGTGGCCTCAAAACACTTGTTTGTTAAATCGTGTAGAGTGCTTTCAGTTGAGTGCAAGGGTCTAAATTCATCAAGGTATATATATATATCTTGCCGAGCGCACCCATCTTTCTAAAATCTTAGAGATCATTGGCAATATAGAAATATGCCCAAAATTACCTGCATCAGATTGATCTCCTCCCTTGTGAATTCATGTTACCAAGGCGGTTTTTTTTCTTCAATCTTTATGGTATTGCTCGCTTCTTATGGAGATGTTAAAATATGAGTTAAAGATTTAGTATAGGTTTTCCCAGTTATTTTAACACTTATATCACACGAATTCCCTTTATTGATAGTTTAATTTCGTCCCAAAGCTGGATTTCATTCAAGGTGCAGTTTTAATCGAATTTTTAGAATTCTGAATCGTCCTAAATTTGGGTAATTAGTGTCATGTGGCAACCGGTGTTGAATTGAAAAGACAAATTTGTTATTTGTCATTCACTTTAATGCTTTGGTCGTTTAAAATCAGACGGTGGAGGCAGCTCAACAGAATGTCTATGAGATAACACCCGACAAGTGCCAGAGGTGGTACAACCACTCACAGACCTACCGACCCTGATGATATGGCCAGAGAGCAGACTGAAGGCTGAAAATGGCATGATGAAGCAACGGTGATGGTCGTTGCAATGCAAAGGAGCATGCACGCCCAGGCATTTCTTCAATATAGAATGAGCTTAAATCAATGGTCTCTAACCATCGTGACCCAAAAATACCTAAAATAATGTAAATAGTTTATTGTTGTACCTACTGTGGCATACTCCATCTTGATTTACGCTCACAAAGTTCGTGTAACATTCGGGTCTAGTGGGTTTGTTTTTGCAGGGGGGACCAAGGTCCCCGGTTGAGAAAGGTCCCCGTTTGAAAATCGTGTACAAAACCAATGAGGGTCCTTGCTAAAAAATTAAAGTATGAACAATAGGAGGACAATAGGAGGTCCCCGATTGAAGGTGAATACATCAAGTACACTTGAGTGTATTGGTCTACATAGTACGTACCCGTAATGCGCCGGACCTTCTTTGCAATCGATTTCGTCTCCTCGCCCGTACCACAACCGACATCCAAAACATTATCATCCGGTAGAAATGTCAGCTTACTGATGTTCTGCTGTGTAATTGAACGCTGTACATATCTGCCGTCTCCTTGGTAATAGTCGACAGCCGAGAAGTTCATTTTGCACTGTGACCCAACAGCAGATATGAGCTAAACGTACGGGTAAATAGTCTAGATTTCCAAAAGGAAGAGGTAGCCGTTGAACAGGTGCAGTGGCTCCTTTTATAATCTATGGATTTGTCTACAGTGGTAAGAAGAGTTACAAATGTAGACTATTCATCTGACTGGAACTTTGTCCTTTTTAGCGTAATTATAAGCCAACAACAGGAACATGAGATATGTCGCAACTTTGAAGTGTAGTCTTACTGTGCCAATGCAAGGTATACAATGTACTAGTAATATATGTATTAGACCTTGCATGCTAGGGGTACACATGAATTTTATTGTTTGTGCATAATGCACAAGGTCACACATTCAAAGTCATGTTCACTGATTCCCATTAATACAGACTGGATAGGACACCGCGTCGTGTTCGTGCACGAATGCGCGGCCGAGCAATGGCGGCGCACAAGAGTGTAAGAGGGTAAACGAGCACTGTGTGTTTACTTTATGTACTCTGGGGCCAATTTCATCAAGCTGTTAAGCACAAAAATTTGCTTAGCATGCAAATGCTTCCTTGATAAAAACTAGATTACCAACCAGATTTTCATGTGTGGAATATTGCTTTTGTCTGGCATTCAGCTGTTGTTTGCTTAGCATGAAAATTACATGGACTTTTTGCTGGTAACCTGTTTTTACTAAGCAAGACATAAATGTCTTTATTTTTGATTGTGTTATTAAAGAAGTTCCGTTTCTGTGCATTACCCTCTTCTTTAGTTGTAACGTGATACATTATAGACGTACCGTTAAATAGGCCTAAACACTTTGTAACCCGAGGTTCACTTCCAAATACAGGAACCAATCACAGTAATTAACTCCTTATGGAAAGAAAACTCCCTTTTCACAAATTCAGGATTTGCATGCACAATTAATGATGTTTTATTGTTAAGACATCTCAATCAAATAGCGATAAAACACAAAGTTTAGGTTTTAAATACAATAGGCAGGATCCTGCAAGACTAAATTAACAAATTGAGCTCGTGATAATATTAGGGCGCCAAATATCTAAATTAAAACCGCGAAAACTACAGCGAAGAGTCCATCTTCATACAAGGGCGAAAAGCCGACGTCATGGAAGGTGGGCAGAAAAGTTCAAGTAGCTGGCGATAATCTCAAGAGGAGGCCGCCCTCGTCATTTGCCGTAAAATTAAACCATGTACTTGCGTGATCCCGCAAGCGGTGGAGATAAAAAGGCCACAGCAGGGTTGGTCTCGGACGTACTGGAGTAGATAGCCTGTGCGGGTTGCACCAAGGGCGATCAAGCGTCGAAACAGCCAGTGACGTTTTGAAATGGTTCCTCCAGTAGTCCGAGTCTAAAACAGAGAGTTACAAGTGGTCCATGCCACATTACTAAATTTGCCACACGATGATACGTGGCTACACAGGAAATACCTTAAATAAAATAACTATATACATCGGAAAATACATGTGTGGGCAACAAATGAAATCTGTAAGTTGCCGAGCACTTTCGTTTAAACAATGCTCTAAAGTATTCGTATAAAACACGTCTCAAACTAGACAGTGCAAGACCAAGGCTTCTGGTCTTACATACAAGGTTTAAATGCAAATAGAGACCCTATTCTCAATCAAAATGTCCAAATAAAGAAAGTGAGCTTCAAAGCCTATCGCGAGATAACAATTGTATCTCTACGTACGGACTATAGTCCAATGCACAAATGCCAGCAAAGGCTACAATCCACAACAAATAATAAATATACAGAGTGTGCGTCCTTAAGCATATAACGTGAAACTATCCCAAGACATCAATTTGTGTCTACGTCTCATTCGATCGCAATAAAATCTCATCAAATATTCGTAAAGTAAATTCAACAGGTAAATCAAAATAAGGGCACAATAAAATAGTCAATCAGTCCAGGCTTTAGGACTGAACATAATACATGAACTTATTAAATGTAGAAAACCTATCATTTAAGGTTCACCATCACTCAAACCACAAGTTGAGAGATAGGAAGTATTATAAATAATTACTCAAACTTACCTAAAACAGAGAGCCAACATTCGTGCAAGAGGAGGTGAACTTATGCAGTTGGGATCCTCCAACGAACAACAAAGGAAAATGTGCAGAGGCCGACGAAAATGTGAAGAGCAGGCGGTCAGTACGGTGGCAGAGCTGGAAATGCTGGGCTTTGCCAAACTTTCGGGGCAAGCCAGCACCCAGACCATGCTCTGATCACATGATCAGCCCAGGCTCTCATTGGCCAAGTTTAAAACTGTCACACATGACAATGTACCTGATTGGTCACTCAGTAACCGGGCAGATAGGACACTCAGCAGAGTCTTGTGGTTTCACAGCTTCTGGAAGCTGTGAACAACAAGGGGGATTAAGTGTCCCTACTTCCAGCTTATCTCCCAAAAGCCTGCTGGGGGGCAGTGTACTCTGGGGCAATGCCCCCAATAAAACCAGAGGTTCTCAGAAGGTGGGTAAAAGATCAAAGGATGACCTGAGATAATGATAGGGGGAATCAAAGGTCTGCTGCAAGGCAGGCAGACATCAAAGGACTGTGGAAACAAAAGGGGGAGGGATTAAGGGTACTACTGGGCACAGCATACCAAGTCGTAAGAACAACAATATGCAGGCTCAGGAGAACAGAATCAGTGGAAATAGAAGACACATGAATAATAAAATGAAGAAATAATTTAAATGTAGAATTATAACCCAAGACCTCCCTTGGGTCGGGGTTACATCCTCCCCTTTCTTAACTTGCTTCCTCCGGGAGCAAAACAAAAGAAATAAGGAGATATATACAAGAAATACACAATTCTATAGAGGCCGAAATATTCTGTAACTCGGCAGCCATCCTCTGGGAGCAAAGCAGAGAAAGCAAAGAAATATATACATAAGCACAGAGGGATATCTACTGGCCGAAAACCTTCCTCTTTAGGTCGGAAAACATCCCGGATGTTTGGACCTTCCGGCTGTAGACAGGTTGCCCTCTTGTCTCGAACTTCATCCTCATGGGTGGTCGAGACACTCGGGTTGAACATCTGACAAAACCCGATTCAGAATCAGACGTTTCTGCCACGACATTCAGGATGGGCGTTCGGTCATTTGGAGGCTCGTTCAATTGGGGAACCTCAGTTGATCGACTGCAGTTCTCATCATCCATGAGGTGATGAGGGGTTTTCTCTTTCACAGTGGCACCTCCCGGCTCCCCTTTCAGGTCATCTCCTTGGTCCTGAGGGGTATTCTGGGAGTGCCGAATTGGAGAGGCAGTTTGATGTAGAAACTGTGCCTGAGGATTGGCAGAGTGTGGGTATTGCGACGGAGAATTGGCGAAGTGGGAATATGGCGGCAGAGGGTTGGCAGAGTGTTGTAGGTGCTGCGCCTTTTGTGCCCCTCTGGATGGGCGACCACGACTCTCTAGCTTCAGTCGGGCTTCATCCTCCTGCTTCCTGACCGCGGAGAGCAGGCTGAGGAAAGATGGCGGCTGATCCATCTTGTCCCTCAGTTGCAGATTAACCAGGAGCATCTCGTCAAACAAAATGCCACGAATGAATTGGCTCAGTCGCACCCTATTTGACTGTGCATGAGGGACAACACCCCTCCTGAGAACTTGCCTCAAGACAGTCTGCAACCTTGTCAGAAACTTTGTTGGAGATTCACCCTCAGCCCGAGTCAAGCTGTGGAATTTCACGAACAATTCATCATCCGTTTGGGTGTCACCGAAAGCTATGTCGAGGGCCTTTAGGTAGTCATGTGACGTAGCAGCAGGATTGTCACGACGCAGATCATTGACGGTGTTGAGCGCAGGTGGCCGCAAGGATTCACGAATACGTTTCCTCTTCTCAGCATCATCAAGGTCCTGCCACTCATCCATCTGACTCTCGACATGATCTATCCAGGAGATGTAGTCGTCCTCATCACGACAGGGTGTGGAGGAACCAGAAAAACATCCGAGTTTCCGGTAGTTTGCTGCAAGGGTGCAGCGAGCGAAAGGCCTAGAAAAGTCGGAAGGAAGATGTTGCTGAGAGGAAGGGCTGCCAGAGGAATCGGAAACAGAAGAAAAATCAGAGGTCCTGTTTCGCAAATGCCACGCATCTAGCACACCTCTCTTCCTCAGATCACTCATAGTGACACGCTGGGTCTTTGAAGGGGGGTTGTCAAATCGGATTACCCGACAAGGTGTCGATGACCCCTGAAGGCCGATCTGGATCTCGGACCCTAGCCCAAGAGAAGAGATAGGCTGAGAAAAATCACAGAGGAAAATAGCCGGGCCCTGGTCCCCTTCATCCTTCCTAGAAAGTCCTTCTAACGAAGGGATCCTGTCATACACGGAACAGGCTAGGTCATCTATAGCCTCGACCAACGGGCTAGAAAGAGGACAGGTCAACAAAACAGAGTGACTAGGTTGGAGGTCGTCCTTTTTACACCAATCCAAACCCTTCTGCCTGAGTGTTGCCTCTGCCATTGTGTGACAAGTGAAATTTGAAGCAACCAGAAAATACAATATGCACAGAACAATGCAAAATTTGGCAACAATTTGGCAAAAAAAAGGAACTTGCACGGATGTTGGCTCTCTTGGCAAGTATCGAACAATATAATTCATAAGATAAATATATGATGCAACAGTTTGCAAAACAAAACAATGGTAAATCACAGGGTCAATAATGTCTCGGAGAGAAAGCGTTAGCAAAAATCAATAAAACAATGGCGAATCAAAGCATCAATGCTAAATTCAACAACAAAACAAAACAAATGTGCATACAAATCCCGTCACGACTTTAAATCAAGTCATAACCAAAAAGAAAATAATTTCCCGGACCAGCCCCCAAAATGTAACCCGAGGTTCACTTCCAAATACAGGAACCAATCACAGTAATTAACTCCTTATGGAAAGAAAACTCCCTTTTCACAAATTCAGGATTTGCATGCACAATTAATGATGTTTTATTGTTAAGACATCTCAATCAAATAGCGATAAAACACAAAGTTTAGGTTTTAAATACAATAGGCAGGATCCTGCAAGTCTAAATTAACAAATTGAGCTCGTGATAATATTAGGGCGCCAAATATCTAAACTAAAACCGCGAAAACTACAGCGAAGAGTCCATCTTCATACAAGGGCGAAAAGCCGACGTCATGGAAGGTGGGCAGAAAAGTTCAAGTAGCTGGCGATAATCTCAAGAGGAGGCCGCCCTCGTCATTTGCCGTAAAATTAAACCATGTACTTGCGTGATCCCGCAAGCGGTGGAGATAAAAAGGGCTGGGTCGGTCCTTGGACGCCACAGCAGGGTTGGTCTCGGACGTACTGGAGTAGATAGCCTGTGCGGGTTGCACCAAGTGCGATCAAGCGTCTAAACAGCCAGTGACGTTTTGAAATGGTTCCTCCAGTAGTCCGAGTCTAAAACAGAGAGTTACAAGTGGTCCATGCCACATTACTAAATTTGCCACACGATGATACGTGGCTACACAGGAAATACCTTAAATAAAATAACTATATACATCGGAAAATACATGTGTGGGCAACAAATGAAATCTGTAAGTTGCCGAGCACTTTCGTTTAAACAATGCTCTAAAGTATTCGTATAAAACACGTCTCAAACTAGACAGTGCAAGACCAAGGCTTCTGGTCTTACATACAAGGTATAAATGCAAATAGAGACCCTATTCTCAATCAAAATGTCCAAATAAAGAAAGCGAGCTTCAAAGCCTATCGCGAGATAACAATTGTATCTCTACGTACGGACTATAGTCCAATGCACAAATGCCAGCAAAGGCTACAATCCACAACAAATAATAAATATACAGAGTGTGCGTCCTTAAGCATATAACGTGAAACTATCCCAAGACATCAATTTGTGTCTACGTCTCATTCGATCGCAACAAAATCTCATCAAATATTCGTAAAGTAAATTCAACAGGTAAATCAAAATAAGGGCACAATAAAATAGTCAATCAGTCCAGGCTTTAGGACTGAACATAATACATGAACTTATTAAATGTAGAAAACCTATCATTTAAGGTTCACCATCACTCAAACCACAAGTTGAGAGATAGGAAGTATTATAAATAATTACTCAAACTTACCTAAAACAGAGAGCCAACATTCGTGCAAGAGGAGGTGAACTTATGCAGTTGGGATCCTCCAACGAACAACAAAGGAAAATGTGCAGAGGCCGACGAAAATGTGAAGAGCAGGCGGTCAGCACGGTGGCAGAGCTGGAACCCTTACAAAAAAGTTCTATAGAATTCTATAGAGTGTGTTATAGAGCTCTATACGGTTCTATAGAGGCAGTGGTTTTCTATAGAATATTTAAGGCTGTCTATAGAGATTTAAAGAATTTATTTAGATTTCTATAGAACAAATCTTCCAGTTCTATAGAATGGTTTCTATAGAAATTAGACATATCAATTTGTTTGTTGAAAGTATGTACATTTATATAGTAACCCACACTATGTTTCTAATTTCTATAGAAACATAGAATTGTATAGAATACTCCAATAAAAAGACTGTCTATAGAGATTTAAAAAAAAATCTATAGATTTCTATAGAACACTGATTAAACAAATTCCTGTCAGTCTTCTATAGAATTCTATGTTTCTATAGAAATTATAGACACATTAATTTGTTTGTAGAAAGTACATATTTAAAGTAACCCACAATATGCCCCTAATTTCTATAGAAACATAGAATTATATAGAACACTCCATATGATTTTATTTTTCTGTAGAAATTAGAGATGAGTATAACTATATAATACTTTAACATCTTTTTTTTCAATCAAATTTACTAACAAGATCAAGGCTGAGGACTATGATTTTTAAAGAAGCGATTATAAGCATTTTCAAAGTATTCATTTGTTTTCCCTTACCGAACTGTGGTGATGTACACCACATTATAATTCGGTGCAGGTTTGGTACATAATATGTACCTCTCTGGGTGTACACCATGCAACACTGAATATATGCAACAGCACATACATGCATATGGAGGAAGTCCCTTCCTCCATGATACATGTAAGTACACCACACAGCTAGCCCGACAGTTTACTAAGCCAAACAGGAAGTTGATGTGTACAGACCAAAGCCTACATGTACTGTTACATCATCAAGAGTATCATGTTACTTAGACTCAAGTCACATGACAAGGTGACCTTGCTGCTTGCATACCAGAGATAAACGGTCAGTGTGGGAAATTTGAAATCTGCACTGCAGTCAGTTCTTCCTCCATGGTTGAATGTCAGTGCAGCAGTGCAGTATGGGCTTGATGGCAGAAATTGTATAAAACTGGGTCAAAATCGTGGATATTTGCATGGCATTTACATGTATGCCTGTGGACATAATTCACTGCTCATGTACACACTCAACCTGTACATGACATGTAAAAAATACACTGGTGATTGCTGGATGGATGGACAAGTCTTTGGACATGATCGATCACACGTACAAGATACAAGCAACATGTTGAACCATAGAGGAAGGAATGGTTGAACCATGTCGACACGCTGATCACAAGCTGTTTGTATGCGGTAAGTCTGCAATTGTTACTATAGTAGGAGGTGACATTCCCTTTTTTGGCTTACACAATCTTATTTTGACTAATATTCTGTAAAGATTGTCCCCATTGTTGCTTTGTATGTTAGTGATAACAAAACAGTTGTTTAATAACCAGTTAGCTGTCTAAATTTCAAATGAAAAGGGAAAAAAAAATGTATATGACAAAGGGGAAAATATTGGGGGGGGGGGGGGGGACGGACGTGTCCCCCCCCCCCTCCCTCCGGATTGCCGTGCTTTAAGTCCATTTTTAACTTTCAATTTTTGCCTATTGATCGCCACAAAATTATTTCATAAATTTGTATCTGTGTAATAGGCCTACGGTTCAGTATTTGGGGTCTCATATCCCCATATTTTTGCGTCGGGAGCCAATGTGTGTCGTCCCCCGCTGTTTCGTCTCTTGGCGGCTGTTTGTTGGAGGTGAATTCGCCCCGTGTTCAAGCTCGTTAGCATCGAACTGTGTTTGCCCGCACCATTTCGAGTCATCCTCATCCGTTGCATATGCAGAGCTACCCAAGTCGTCCAAGTCCTCGCCCATTACAGAGCTGCCTAAGTCGTCTGAGTCCTCGCTCAAGTCCTCTCCCGTAAGATCTTACGAGTTGCATGTATATTATATAAGATCTTTTCTTAATTGTACACTTGTTAAACCCTTTTGTATGCAGTAAGTCTACAATTGTTACTATAGTAGGAGGTGACATTCCTTTTTTTAGCTTACACAATCATATTTTGACTAATATTCTGTAAAGATTGTACCCCTTGTTGCTTTGTACGTTAGTGATAACAAAACAGTTGTTAGCCAGCTGTCTAAATTTCAAATGAAAAGGGAAAATAAAATGTATATGACAAAGGAGAATCTTTTTGTTTTTGGGGGGGACACACTGCCATAGCCGTCAACTCCCAAAATATTGGGGGGGGGGGGGTGTTCCCCCATGATTGCCCATGCTTTAAGTCCATCAGAAAGTCCATTTAACCCTCAAAAATAGTTTTATTTAACTTTAAATTCTTGCCTATTGATCGCCGGAGTAAACCGAGTTTCACTAGTCCGTGTGTATTTTAGATTTTCGGAAGTATGAGTTCAATTTTTCGCCAGGACATTTCTCTTTACGTCAGGTGATTTATCAGTTTCCACAAATGCCTTTTTCAGGGCTGATTTTCTGAGGATACCAATGTAAATTTTCCAAGTGCGCCAACAGGGGTGATTGTTCACCATTAATATTTTAACAACCAAAATGTAGTTTACCCCCTTAAATCTCAGTTAAATTTCAGAGATTTATGGTGGGATCTATTTTCATTGTTAAAGATTCATGTGTTTTAGGCTCTTTTATCTTTCATACTGTAATCATTCTTGTTCGTCTCTTTGCATTTGTTTATAAAATACAAAACTATTTAAGCCTTCTTTAATTTACTTGTTTTGTATCCGTCCAAAGTTTTTTTTAAATTCCTTTTTGCCTACCACTTTTTAAATATAGAAACAATGATGTATGTGGAATTATGTAGTTTCCTATTTAATTAATGTTGATCGCATATCGGGTGCTTATACATGTATTTATACATTTTTCATTAATTCCCTGTGTGAAATTATTCATGTACAGTATTAGATTTGGAAAAATTCAGGACTGTTTTGGCCATGGCCTATGCTGGAAATAAATGCAGTGAAAAGTACACAGCAAAAAAGTATTGATCTCCAATTGTTTTAATTTTGAAGGATGAAGTGTATCACGTCGATATTTTCTTGTCAAGAGTAATGCCATAGGTTGATAGAAAAGTCGACATACATATAAAGGATTCAATTAAAATGTTTAGAAAAGTTACCAAGTTTGTAAATATTTATGACATTTTATAAAAATGGAGTCATCTTTCTATATAATTCTATTAGATGTTTTATAGAAAAGTGGTCATATTTCTATAGAATTCTATTAGATGTTTTATAGAAAAGTGGTCCTATTTCTATAGAATTCTATTTGATGTTCTATAGAAAAGTGGTCATATTTCTATAGAATTCTACAAGCTGTTTTATAGAAAAGTGGTCATTTTTCTATAGAATTCTATAAAAACTATAGAAGATCTCTAAAGAAATTATATACAAATCTATAGAAAAATTCTGTAGAATCTTATAGACATTCTATAGAATTATCTTTTATAGAATTGTAAAATTTCTATAGAATTCTATAAAATGTCTTATAGAGAAGTGGCCCATTTTCTAAAGAAACTCTAAAGAAACTCTACAGAAACTCTACAGAAACTCTAAAGAAACTCTAAAGAAACTCTATAAAGGAATTCTATAGAATATCATATAGAAATTCTACAGAATTTTTTTTTATAGATTTCTATAGAACTTTTTTGCAAGGGAAATGCTGGGCTTTGCCAAACTTTCGGGGCAAGCCAGCACCCAGACCATGCTCTGATCACATGATCAGCCCAGGCTCTCATTGGCCAAATCCTAAACTTTGGTGCATATTTCTTCTTGCTCCTTTTCGCGGAGCATTGATACGCCTGCATTCCTTACCATTGTGATTGTGAGTGACATCACTGCCAGAACTTTAGCTGACTGATGAAATGAAAGTTAAAACCCCTTGAGTACGGTTATTTAAAGGAGGCGCCGGGGTGTCGCGCCGGCTCTGGCAGCCAAGCGAAACGGACACAACGTGCTTGTGCAGTCAAGCGTAACATACACAATAATCCAACAATGGATTGAAACTGCAGAAATAGCGGCAAATGGCAACCTCGTTCCCATGGTGTCGAGCAGCGCCCTCACCGACACCACAGCTGCTCTCTCACCCTGGTATGGGATCATTTAAATGTTCAAGATTTTTGGACACGCATGCAAATTAGGCTCCCTTTGAGCGATGTATTCTAGGCACGTTGTAGTCTGATGGCAATACTTAAACTTTACATCTTCGTCGCATTCACAGCATAGGCTCTTTGGTACTAGATTGATTAGCTTCATTGTAAAATCGTGCAAAAAGGCCGCAAACTACGTGCAGTTCATGGGTTCTCAGCATGGTTGACATGGTTGAGCATCAACGAAGCATCATTTATCTCAAAATGAAAAGGACAAAAAACAAATTTACATACCCTTGTCATACCAGTTTTCCTTGTGGTGTTTCCGTACGTGGCACACACTTGCCGGCAAATTAGGCTTCGGACTTCTTTTTGAAGGACAGGCTTTCGGGGCAACAGGCCTCGGACTGCGGCATGGCGGGCGGCGTTGCTGTTGGTATTGACAGGACCAAAAACCGTCGTTTCGCAGCTGGAGCACTCTCACCAGGAGATCTTAGGAATTATTTGCTACAACCACTGCTGCTACATGCACGCCAGTTTAGCGATGTTGACCCGTGCATCCTCCACCATTTTATGGACCTTCGTTCCGCAACTTCGGCATATTGTGTCACTCAGTGTGAAAGCTATGGTGAAAGCAATTGCGGAAAACTTTTTTTGTCCACTGACTCTCCAGATGTGCGTGCCACGATTGTCGCTTTTGGAACACAGGATGCAAGTATCAGATTTGACGGGTGTATTTTTTGAGGGGCTGGGCGTCGCCATTGCAGAAATTTCAGAGAATATATACTACAGAAAAGTTACTAACGTTAACAAATACTAACAAAAGTTTCACTTTTAGCGCGCCGCGCTTGCAAACTTTCATCAAGAAATACAGTGGAATCACCAACTGTACGGTTTTAATTTATCTATATGCTAATAAGCTAATGCTGCATTTTCACTATCCAATCAGGGCACGAGTAAGGAGTTCCCATCCCAGGGCTTACTATTGGGACGAGGTTGAAAATAAAGTAAGCTATGGGAACGAGGTTGGGAAAATGGCGTCATCAAGCCAGGTGCCACTGGTTCTTTTTGCGCCATTTGGTGTCATCCGTACGCAAGGGGTTAATTAAAGCAACCTATAGAGGAATTTCACATTAGCCTGTCTGCCCGTTTCCGGGTAGTCTTGGTTGCAAGACCTTCGTGTTCCTTTTTTTCCTTTCGCTAAAATAGCGAGGGCGCTGTTTCTCAGTAAATCGACTCGGCAATGTATTCGATTCTAAAATGTTTTATATTACGCGCTCTGATAAGAATCGATTCTACCGTTCTTTGCTCGATTATTCACTTCCACGAAGGTCTTGGATATTCCTCCAAGCGGGTCTTAACTTTTTCTTTACTTTTTCGATCATTCTCCCCCGACTTTCCGGGGGAGCCAATCAGCGATTGAGTTTTACCTTGATAAATGAATTATTCATAACTTGGCGGGAATGCACGATTAAATAGGACGCGGTGCGGTCATCACCCTGGGTGGAGTGGGTGCGGTTTTTTGTGTATGTGTGTTGTGTTGTTTGGAAATTTGAAGTTCACCGCGCCCGGGCTAGTCTTGGTTCCAAGACGTCCTTAGCGCGGTGCGACGTACAGCGCGCACGGCAGCGCCCTCTAGCTACACACAAACACACACCAAGGCCAAATCGCTAAGAACGTCTTGGGCATTTCGCAAGGGAGCGCGCGCGACCTGCTTATGCATAATTTAACAGGCGGGTCAAACGAATAATCGCGCTTGCGCACTGGAGGAAACTCATGTTTAAGTAATAACTTACTAGTCAGTTAACGTTCTGAGCAGAGTGATTCTGGACTGGCAAACAGGATTGAGAAATCTTCGGATTGTTCTAAAAATGTGATCTGGAATATCAGACGTTATCTCTGCCAATTTCAGTCCCAGATGTTCAGCACGATGTAACTGATCAACAGCCAGAGCTTTCAATGGCACGACGACAATAATCAGCGCTTTCTCCTATTTGCATTCGGTTACTTCGTTCATGGAGGTAGGAAACACCTCCATGCTTCGTTCAAGAAATCTAAGACCAATGGAGCAGCTTGAAAAATTACACTCTTGCCAAATCCCGTTGGTAAATTAACAAACAAATCATGGCCACGTACAAATTGATGAATGGCACTGATCTGATGACTTTTAACTTTCCAAAAGTCCAGTTTTTTTGCTGTAAAATCGATCGCTTGGTCCACGCGGTCAGACATTTTTTCCAACAAACAACAAATGGCTTGGTACTGCGCTGCACGTTCATACGTACGTACACACACGTAAACCCGACGTGAGTACAGAAACTAGACTAGTGAGTGTTGGCTATTTACATGCGACAATGCAGCTACGTCACACGCGCATGCAAATGCCACACAGTTCTGCTCGCGATTTCGCGAGCAGAACTTGCGAAATTCCCAAGACGGTCTTAGCGATTTGGCCGTGGCGTGTGTGTGTGTAGCGAGAGGGCGCTGTCGGCCGGCCGTGCGCGCTATACGTCGCACCGCTAAGGACGTCTTGGAACCAAGACTAGTTTCCGGGTTGAAAGCGAGAATGTCAGTGCTAAACAAAAACAGGGAGCAAGTTCGGTTGGGCGACTGGAGTGACTAGACTTAACCTTAGTCAATCTAGATGTCACTCGAACGCTGCGTGGTTTGACTAGCTAGACCAACTGGATCAACCTAGTTCCGGACCATGGTTTCTCCAGTGAACTCGCGAGTTACGTCACGGTTTCAAGATGGAGGATAGGTAAACTGGGCAAGTTTTGCAAACGTTTACGGTAAATTGTTAGTTTTCTCCAATTATAATAACTCTTTGCAATAAGATAATGAATTATTTATTGCACTAAAGTTAAATAGAGAAAATAAACGAAAAACATAATAGAAAATAGAAATGACGTACCAACATTTGCTTCGTTAACAATTAGCAGACGACATTCTTTACAGTTTGTTGTTGCTACACAAACTAGATTTGACGTAGTTGATCGACTAGATGCGTTCGAGTGAAAACAGACCACGCATGCGTGATAGAAATCGCAAAATTGACAAAAGGGACTAGATCAGCAGCACCCGAACTTGCTCAGGGCTATATTCAACACATTCTTTCATGCATGAATGAATCACGCCACACTGTTAAAACGCTGTTTAAACAACCCGGGTTGTTCATGTGCCCTGCTTAAACAACCAATAAAGTTGTTTAAGCAGGGCACATGAACAACCTGGTTGTTTAACTTGTTTAAACAATTTTTTTAAGCAGCGTTTTAACAGTGCATAAATGGCACGCAGCGCAAGATCAGCATACTCAGTTGTTTACCTGGCATTGAGATCCTCGCTTTCAAACCCGTAAGTGCGCAGATCGGTGCTATTTTTGTCAATTCGGGATTCCTCTGTAGGCCCAGTACCTGAAGTGGTTAGTACCACTTGTTTGCTGACCAAGGAGCGGTCCACCCTCGGCCTATTTCTGGCACTTCCTCGGCAGTTTATGGGCAAGCTTGTGTAGCGTACAGTAAGCCGCCGGCAGCCGCTCTTTTGCCACCATCAGACTGCTGACGAGCCAGCGGTCAAATTCTCCAGTGGTCAATGCCGCCGGTGGACTACCATCTAATAGACCTTAAAAAAATGACCTTGTCTGCATGCGTGCTTTAGATAGAAGCATGGTAAATAAAGCATGGGGTTGTTTCTTCTGAGGTACGTTAATGACTGGTTCTGATTCAATTAAATGAGAGACTTATGTGAAGGTGGTTGTAGCAGACATTACCGGTCCTTCCCATTGTTCTCACCAATCGTGCAAAGGACCGGTATGTGTGCTGCCACCAGCGTCTCAAAAGTCTGCCATTCCAGCGGTGTTCTATCTTGATATTTTGCTACAAGGCCGTGTTTTACAACTTCAGACAATTTACAAGCTCGAGTGCATAATTATTTCAAATGGTTAACACAGACACGGTGAAGACAAAAATCAGACGATATTAAAAAGTCTCCGATTTTTAATGCAATTTAGCTCCAAATGAAGCTAAAAGCCACTCGAGGTACGGAGCTACAAAAAAAGGAAATGAATCAAAGATATAGGAGGTAGGAATAAAAAATGATTAAATATTGATATTAATCTGAAATGACTTGCAATTTGATACCGATGATGCCATCATGACTTATTACATTTTTGCACATCTTTAGTTGCTTGTGCATTCATGTGTTAACATTGTACTTGATATGGGTTTTCATGTAGTCAAACAACTTTGGGAAAAGCACAAAAACATGTACACGTAGTTTGAATGATGACTTAACGACATAGATAAATCATGGATGAGAACATTGCTACATGAAAATGACATTTAATCTTCCCATTTCAAGACACTGGGGTCATTACAGTAGAATACCTAAATGTGTATATACGTAAATTACAATAAAACCCAAGGTGTAGCCTTGTCGAACATTATGGTGGATATCTTTAAAGGTATTAAAGATAAAGGCAATTCCACCGTCATCGACGTTACATTTGTACCAAGCTCTGTGTTTAAAAAGTATTCTATCATACCGGGAAACTTAGAAAGTTAATGTTATTTGTGGTACTGGTAGTTATTAACATTCACGTGTTTGACCTAAAAATCTCTAGAAAAGCACCAGGTAATTAACAAGATACGAGCTTTAGAAGTGAGCGTCATGGACGTTACGCGAATGGACACACGTTTTTTGTACAACATTCATCACAAAATCTTCCTGAAGTTCCAACCCTAATTATGTAATTTCTGTTTAATATTATAAACATGGTAACACTTTATCTAAATTTGAATACAAATTAGGAAAAACACCTTCCTATAGTATAGAAACACCTCCAAATGAGCGTCATGGATGTTAGATTCGTAGGTACGTCATGGACGTTACACATTTGAATTCCAACATTTACTTGCTGAATGAGTTGATAACCAGTAGCGTATCCAGCCACTGTTGATAACCAGAGTTGGAGTCGAGTCCCTGCAAGTACTTTCACAAGTACTTTCGCAAGCCCAGTCAGAAGTCCTCTCATAAAGCCGGTCACAAGTAACTGGATGAACAATGACAAAGGAATGCCTTTGTCAAAGCTCATTCGAATAGCTTGTGATGGGGATTAGGACTGGAGGGCTTGTGATTGACCTGCAGGGACTTGTGATGGACTCGACTACATCTCTGTTGATAACCCAAAGTCATGGGCTCGCTGCAGCTCCTGTCAGTTTTTTTTATAAATGTCTGTTCACCAACTATATGTTCTATTTTCCCATTCATTGAAATAACATGAATTTTCGTTTTTAGTCACTGACTGACGGATTGAGCTAACATTTTCACAGGCTTGTTATTTCATGTGTAAATGTTGAATCACACAAAGTATAGAGACCGTCTGCAAATCATGTTATCGGCTCTACCAATGCTATACCATACATTAAAAGTTCTGGTCACAATTATTTGAAAGTAGGATCTAGGTAGCTGCATGTTATCGAGGTATAGTCTCATCTGAGAACCATTGCAGAGCAACATCCCAGATACCAGAGAAGTCTAGCTCGGAATGGATAAATTGGTCAGTGAAGTCAAAAGCAATAGACGGATATATGAAACGCGAGCGGTTTTAACATTTAAGTGACACAGGTCTCCAATAAGGTGAACTACAACTATCATATCATGAGAATACACGATGTGCCCTCTGACGCCACGTGTTTAATGTGTCCGGTGGTATGTGCACGCATCGTGTTCTACATAATGTGGTTTAGGACTGTAGGTGTGACGTCGCAGGTCAGATCGCCTTTAAATAATTGTGACCTTTGATGCACTCAAACAAATTTATGCAAAATACGATACGTGCGCACACCGCCGGGCATATTTGAATATAGGGCGTAAACAAAGGGCACATGTCTAGATTGGCCTTGTAGTACTTTCCTCGCATTCCATCGCTGTGACCCGGGTTCGAATCCCACCAGGGCCGACATGTGGATTGGTTTTTCAGTCCCTGCCTGATTCCGTGGGTTCCCCCCAGAATACCATTCTGGGTTATTTTTTTCACCCACGTCTAAAACTTAACATTTCTTTGCTCGTCTTCCTACAGGTTTCGCCTGGCTTCCAAGCTACAGTGCGATGTGCGTCTATCAGAAATTCTTGGTTTTATAACCAGAAAGAATATTGAAATGAGTAAAAGCCAACCTGTTTTATCGAAGATAAGATTGGATTTGAAAGTAACATTCAAAGTCGTAATATATAATCATTTAATATTTCAAGTCAGACCAACATCGAGCGCACTAACACTTTTAATGAATCTGATAAAAAATATGATCACTTGAAAAAACCCATACACCTAAAAATATAAATCAACTACATTATCATGTCTTATGTGTATTACCACGAGTATCAGAGAATTTTAAAACCAAACAACTGCACTTGTTGATTGTAAAAAGAAAGATCCAGACAAAACAAAAGACGGTGGTATTTTCTGCCTTCCAGGAATTGTTATTGTGACCTAATTACATAGAGAATTCTAGTAGGCTTGGTTTACCTAATGAATGATTAATATCCAGAATGATTAATTTCCAGAAAGATAGAGTATACATAGGGGGTGGCACTTGGGCTGAGACGGACTGAAAAGGTTCTCGGGCTGTAACCATACTCCGACGGTAACCATACTCAGTGCTGAAAAGATTCTGGAACTGATCGAGTGGCTCAAAAGTTTTTCAAGTTTACGGCGGCGTCGTAGACCTATGTTCCACGGCTGCCGTTCGGATGAGCAACGTTTTGACTTTGTGTCTTTTGACGGGTTTTGATGTACCTATTTTAATTTGCGGAACTATCGGACAACTTCTTTCGTGGTTAGCTATCTGAACCTGTTTTCCGTGTCTTTGACGAGAGAGACCACGAGTTTGTAGTGTACCGTCAGTTAGCTACGTTTCACGCCAGACTGTTCGAGAAGTAACAGGACTGACAGCAGAGAGCCAACGGTCAAGGGTCACAGCAGACTACGCGGGTCGCCAGCCTCACCCAAATGTCTCGTTTTAATTAATGTAGGCCTATATAATAAACTCCATTATAATTGTATAAAATTACGTCAATTGTAACAACGTTCTAGAAATTATTTTTGTGTTGTTTTTTGTTTGTTTCTTCGAACTGATAAACAAACAAATCACTTTGTTTTCAATATTACAATAACAGTGTAATCTGTTGCGTCTGAAAATTTCTAGAAACTACAGGAATTTCTGGGACCTGACAATACACAAGGTCTGTTAGAATGCGTACATATTAAAGCAACAACTACCTATCAATGCCTTAAGATCGAACAAGACTTGGCCCAAGTCTGAACAAAAACATTTCCAGTTTTGACGCGCAAGACTTAGGTCTGCAATGGCTTACAAGCATGCACAACTATGATCTCTGTATCAAAGCGAACTTGCCCAGTTTGATTCTCATCCTCATATCTAGAGAGGGCCCACTGCCACAGGTCCGCCAGATACGCCCCCTGCTCCGCCTCCGGAATCAACGCTGTTTGTCCAAGTACCGTCTTCAAAAACACTGTCAAAGAAGGACAAAAACAGGCTAAAATTATTGTACTTTGAATTAAGACTATTGTGAGCATTTCTGCAATTTCCCGGATTATTCTACTTTAACATCTGTAGAGATATTATCTCTAACGTTACATAACAGTGCCTTTATACACGGCCATAACGTTGCCGTGATCTGCGCAAAGAAACCATTCAGAACGCATACCTCGCTTTATTAATTATCTTTGTACTAAGTTCTTTCAAAGTTGAGAGTTTGATTTCGTTAATACTTTTTTCGATCCGGTGTAGCGTGAATTTCAGTCACTGTGAAATATGGGCTCATTGGTAGTATTGCACATGCCTAAGCGAAGATAATTAGGAGAGTGGTCGGTCACGTGAGAGGGTTTAATTAACCAATAATAGTCCGATTCTCATAGGAGTCTGATTTTCATATGACACAGGATTCTTTTTGTTAGTTTCCTTACTCGAGTTGGCTCATGATCCAGGTACGGTGTTCCAGACAACACAATAATATAACAGTCTTCGGCAGAAGGAAACGAGCACGTACGTTTTGTTTCCAGTTCGGACAAAGTTATGAAAGCCTGGACCTCGCACTTTACACCGGTCCATCCGGATGACACAAACACGTCTTCGGTTTCGTCGATGGTCAAACTCCATGACCGAAATTTATCGGTGCATCCCTGCAATGAATGAAATCAATGTGAAAATGTTAGTTGAAAAATCGGTAAGGCCTAGAGGTAAAAGGTTGATTTTTATAGATCGGTCGGGGTCATGAACCAAACGAATGGAGTAAGCTCGCGTGGCGCTATCAATAGAGCCTAAAGCTACTTGGAAAGATGGTAGATTAACCCTAACAGTCCCAAATCCTCCAATTTTAAAGGGACACAATGCTTTGGATTTTGCGATTTGGGCTATAAAATTGAAATGGATATGGTTGGGAAGCTTTGTTAAAAGTAGAATATAAAGATTCACATAACTATCCCTTCCAATTGCGTGGTTTTTGTTTAATTTTGTGACAAATAACGGTCCGCCATTTTGTAGAACCAAATTTTTGACTCCACAAAATGGCGGACCGTGTTCACCAGTCGTATTTCCAGTCGCAGCTGGTTGAAGTACGTTCTGTTGATCCATTTTGATGTACTGTAGCACGGCGCGCGCGCAGCATGCACTGGCGATTATGTGTCGCGAGGTAGAGAATGGTACATGGCGATCCATCTGATTGGTTTACAAGGCCACTGGCTGCGGCGGCAGCCTAAAGACTCTTACAGCGTATTTTGCGCATTATTTAGACGGTGGTATTTACTACTGGAAATAAGTCTATGTTTCGCGGGCCAGATGTCCGGGGTCAGAGGCCAATTGTTTGTTTTGTAATCATTATACACTAATTACAACACATTATACGTGTATTTTTGCATGAACCACTCTTATAAAAGATAAGGAACATTTCCAAACAGCAAAATTTCATGACATTTGAAGGCAATGTGTCCCTTTAATATGATTTTGCATGCACCCTAGAGGTTAGGGTAAATCAAAGATGATAGATAGCTGCCCTCATTTGGCCCCTAAAACATGATTAGGCCTATACTGACAATGATTATATGGACAGGACGTCGATGTTTGTAATCATGCTAATTATTTTTGAACAAACAATTTGAAACTTTCTCGCTCAAAAAGAAATTGTATGGCCGGTTAACAAAGTCACTGTAAAAAATGTGGCATCATGCGGTATTAATACTGAAACGTTCCTTCGATATCAATACCGCACGGTGTTAATCTAACAGTGTTTTTGCAGAGTACATGATCACAATTAGTCTTTCATCAGAAAAACGTTGACCTTGGTTACAATACAGTATAATTAGAAATGAATTGGCATGCACGGAATTTGAGAATGGAATTTGGAAAGATGCAATTTGAGCTACACGTGGGTACGATCACATGATGTACGATCATAATAGTGTTTCAACAACACTTTGACTCTTTCCGAGTAGGGACGAATTTAATGGACCTGATAAGCACAAATTAACATTTGCTTAGCACAAAAAATCTAGCTTAGTAAAACACAGGTGACCAACCCAAACGTCACACGATTGCCATGATAGAGTATAAAATACAATCGCAAGCAATCGTACCTCACATGAAAGTTTGGTTGGTTATCCTGTTTACATAAGAAGGAAGACTTTTCACTCTAAGCAAAAATTTGTGCTGAGCAGCTTCATGAAATTGGCCCAATCCCAATTTTATTCCTTACAAAATGTCCTAAGAGTAAACAACTGTCATTCGTGATCCAACCTTGACGTATTCCGCCCACTTGGGGTGATGAGCCAAAAATTTCGCCGCCTCAGAATACATAGAAGTACGGACATTAAGAAAGAGCCCCTCCCCGCCCGGCTTCAGACAGCTCAAGATGCTTCGCAGTGCCTTGGCGTAGTCCGCACACCAGTCAAGAACAAACAGACACACAACTTTGTCGAAACTCTCCAGCCAGTCAGGGTTGTCACCGCATGTCTGGGCGTCCCACTTGATGTACGTTATATTTGGACCGTAGTTGTATTGACGGGCAAAATCTAGCATTTCCACTGATGTGTCGATACCTAATGAACAAAATGACACGGTGACGTACGTTGTAGAAAGGTCGCTCCCATGTATTTATGTATTACATTTCTTTACCCATGGTGTGCCCAAACAGTATAAAATTGGTTTCCATTGAGGCCCTACATACATTGTGACTAGTCGACATGCTTGGTCCCACCTGGTTCCTCCAGTATTCTCCACGTACATGTAAATTCTTGCGCTTATACACTATCTAGTGTTGAGGTACTCAGTCGATCTAAAGGGGTCACCTGGTCCCTCCAAGGGTCACTCCTGGATTCCTTGCGCCCGAGGCCAAACAAAAATAGTTCTGCTTTCGGTTACCCCACCTACCCAATTTTAACAGCCCCGACCCTAAATATTTTTTCGGGAAATAAGTAAACAAGAAAGAAACATAAATGCTGTAAATGCTACCTTTAAACATTGACTAACGTAGAAACCTACATATCATCAGCACAAAAAGTGCCCAAAAAAATCCCTACCTACTCTATTTTCAAATGCCATGTTATCGGAAGCAGAACTACATTTTGTTTGCCTGACCATACCTGTTTCCTTATTCATCTTTCTTATAACCAACCCTCTCGGTTACACATTCATTAAAAATGAATATTTACACAAATACAAGAATATTTACACAAATAAATCTTATATACGGTTAAATTGTCAAGTTTCCAGTGTCATTCTATTGCTGATTTACGGGATGGGCAAAAAACCGCGAAAAAAATCTTTTCGGGGAATAAAACAAAGGGAAATTCCCATCCGGCTCCACATTGCCGTGGCAACCAAGTTTATAACTCCGGTTACCCCACCTACCCAATTTTAACAGCCCCGACCCTAAAAGAAATTTCGGGAAATAAGTAAAAAAAAACAAAACATAAATGCTGTAAATGCTACCTTTTAACATTGACTAACTTAGAAACCTACATATCATCAGCACAAAAAGTGCCCAAAAAATCCCTACATACTTTATTTTCAGGAATAAAGCAAGGGGAAATTCCCATCCGGCTCCACATTGCCGTGGCAATGGCAGAAATATCATTAATGGATGAGTTTGTGTAGCTCCGATTTAAATGTATCTAAGGAGGCAGAAGATGGAATGTTTGCGTCGGGGGATGATGTAAATTAGAACAGAGATGTTTTCTCTTTTGCCCTGTCGTAATATATGAAGCACTACATACTCAGTGCTTTCCGAGAGCCTGTGTGAAAAAAATCACAGGCTTACTCGGGCGGGATTCGAACCCACGACTTCCTGCTTACTAGTGCAGACGTCTTACCACTCGACCACCGAGCTTGCCGGGGTCGGCTGGCCGATTCGAATCCAATGCAGCAGCGGGTATACCGCGTAATCAGTCAGAAGATGGAATGTTTGCGTCGGGGATGATGTAAATTAGAGCAGACGTCTTGCACTTGTAAGCAGGAAGTCGTGGGTTCGAATCCCGATCGAGTAAGCCCGTGAATTTTTTTCACACAGGCTCTCGGAAAGCACTGAGTATACAGTGCTTCATATATGACGTCGGGACAGGGCAAAAGAGAAAACATCTCTGTTCTAATTTGTATCTAAGGAGTTAGTGGTTATGTATTGTTCAGGAAGATTATAGCATATAGGCCTACTAGCACCACTCACAGCGAAACTTGTGGCGTAGCATTTTTTGTTTTGTCAAAAGGCACCTTTCACGAATCACTGTAGGTGGTGTGAAAAGATCCGTCATGTACAAAGGAGTAATTTTGTTAACACTTTTGAAAACAAGGATAGCCTTTTTGGACTTACATTTTTCAGAAAAAGGAGCCTAATTTAGTCCAGCAAACATATCCACTGAAGGGGTGAAGGAGGTACAATTAAGGAGTATCAGTGCAGCTATGTTTCGACAGTTGTTGAGTGTCTTGAGATATGTACCTTCCTCCCCACACAGTTAAACACTACGCTAAAGATGACATAACTAAACTTACAAAGAGTGTGTGTGGGCTCCTTTGGGGAAAATAATTACGAATTCTATTTAACATATCTAATTTAGACGAAGCAGTGTTCCTTACATATTATGTGGGCCCCAACTTAATGTTTCGTCAATAACTACATACATCACCTATGCATTTACAAGACTTCACGTTTTCAGTAAGACTTTCAGCCATGCATATCGACGTTGGACATTTTCTTCCTTGAACCAATTAGCATGCATTTGGTTTTGTTGACATTTAATGCTAGTTTGTTTATTTCGCACCAGTTGTGAATACTACATTTAAGTTCCTTTCTATTTCATTAATACTAGTGGAGCTATTAGTTAACGCGGAGTCATTTGCATACATCAATAAGTTGAAATTTTAGGGTATACAAGGTGGAAGATCACAAGTATCAACAGTTATTAAAAGAGGACCTAGGATCGTCCCCTGCGGAACACCAATGTTTACGGGCAGGACCTTCAATACGAGGTGCGATCAAAAAGTTCTGAGACTCTTCCTGTTGCGAACGAACGGAGCGCAGCACAATAATGTGCATACAGCAGGTGTAAGCAATAACTTCCGTGAGTAAGTATTCCAAGTTACGTCGCTTGATCAACATCAGCACCTGTGTTACAAGCATTTTTGTGACCACTGGTATGTGCGCATTTGCGATTTCATCATGGACCGGAAACTTGAGCAGAAGCAGCACCGTGTCGAAGTCTGCATTACGCCCTCAATATTTACAGACTGACTGCGACCGCCTATGACTTAAACCAGTTATACAGAAGATGACATATTCAGCTTTTTTCAATTTGTCTGGTAGGATTACATTACCAACACAGTCAAAAACTTTACTGAGATCTATAAACACACTGCCTGTAACTTCACCTTGCTCCGTGGCCTCAAAACACTTGTTTGTTAAATCGTGTAGAGTGCTTTCAGTTGAGTGCAAGGGTCTAAATTCATCAAGGTATATATATATATATCTTGCCGAGCGCAGCCATCTTTCTAAAATCTTAGAGATCATTGGCAATATAGAAATATGCCCAAAATTACCTGCATCAGATTGATCTCCTCCCTTGTGAATTCATGTTACCAAGGCGGTTTTTTTTTCAATCTTTATGGTATTGCTCGCTTCTTATGGAGATGTTAAAATATGAGTTAAAGATTTAGTATAGGTTTTCCCAGTTATTTTAACACTTATATCACACGAATTCCCTTTATTGATAGTTTAATTTCGTCCCAAAGCTGGATTTCATTTAAGGTGCAGTTTTAATCGAATTTTTTGAATTCTGAATCGTCCTAAATTTGGGTAATTAGTGTCATGTGGCAACCGGTGTTGAATTGAAAAGACAAATTTGTTATTTGTCATTCACTTTAATGCTTTGGTCGTTTAAAATCAGACGGTGGAGGCAGCTCAACAGAATGTGTATGAGATAACACCCGACAAGTGCCTGAGGTGGTACAACCACTCACAGACCTACCGACCCTGATTCATGGCCAGAGAACAGACTGAAGGCTGAAAATGGCATGATGGAGCAACGGTGATGGTCGTTGCAATGCAAAGGAGCATGCACGCCCAGGCATTTCTTCAATATAGAATGAGCTTAAACCAATGGTCTCTAACCATCGTGACCCAAAAATACCTAAAATAATGTAAATAGTTTATTGTTGTACCTACTGTGGCATACTCCATCTTGATTTACGCTCACAAAGTTCGTGTAACATTCGGGTCTAGTGGGTTTGTTTTTGCAGGGGGGGGGGGGGAGGGGGGGGGGGGGGAAATAACAATAGGAGGACAATAGGAGGTCCCCGATTGAAGGTGAATACATCACGTATACTTGAGTGTATTGGTCTACATAGTACGTACCCGTAATGCGCCGGACCTTCTTTGCAATCGATTTCGTCTCCTCGCCCGTACCACAACCGACATCCAAAACATTATCATCCGGTAGAAATGTCAGCTTACTGATGTTCTGCTGTGTAACTGAACGCTGTGGGTATCTGCCGTCTCCTTGGTAATACTCGACAGCCGAGAAGTTCATTTTGAACTGTGACCCAAAGGGAGATATGAGCTAAACGTACGGGTAAATAGTCTAGATTTTTCAAAATGAAGAGTTAGCCGTTGAACATGTGCAGTGGCTCCTTTTATAATCTATGAAGAGTTACAAATGTAGACGACTGGAACTTTGTCCTTTTTAGCGTAATTATAAGCCAACAACTGGAATATGAGATATGTCACAACTTTGAAGTGTAGCGTTACTGTGCCAATGTAAGGTCTAATACATACTACCGGTAATATATGTATTAGACCTTGCATGCTAGGGGTACACATCAATGTTATTGTGTGTGCATAATGCACAAGGTCACACATTCAAAGTCATGTTCACTGAATACAGACTAGGCACCGCGTCGTGTTCGTGCACGAATGCGCGGCCGCGCAATGGCGGCGCACAAGAGTGTAAGAGGGTAAACGAGCACTGTGTGTTTACTTTATGTACTCTGGGACCAATTTCATAAAGCTGTTAAGCACAAAATTTTGCTGAGCATGCAAATGCTTCCTTGATAAAAACTAGATTACCAACCAGATTTTCATGTGTGGAATATTGCTTTTGACTGGCATTCAGCTGTTGTTTGCTTAGCATGAAAATTACATGGACTTTTTGCTGGTAACCTGTTTTTACTAAGCAAGACATAATGTCTCTTACCCTTTTCTTTAGTTGTAACGTCATACATTATAGACGTACCGTTAAATAGGCCTAAACACTTTATAACACGTAAGTAAGATTTGAGGCTTTGCATGGCGGAGATAGTTTACTGATGAAAGAAAGGTTTGCGGAAACACCACGTGGAAGTATTTCTCAAAAAAGGAGAAAATGGTTCTTCAAAGAACCAGAGGTATGACTCGACTTCCGGTCAGTATGCTCTGACCGTCTTCAGGAGAATGCCTAAACTCTAAGAAAGTAACCTTAAGTAACCTAAATTTATAACAACTTACTTGTGAAAGGATATGTATTTTTCCCGACTCAAGTTTCCATCCTTCTCCGGGCAATTCACTGCCGCGCACACCCTAACCATTCTTATTGTCTATTGTAGCCTGTAATGCTACAGATCGTCGCTGATTATACTGTCAATAAAGCTCAGCGTATGAGACGCACCAATATATTTGTTCAAGTGTTCTTTAATCTTGCTGATCAAAACATAAAACAAACAATCTGACTGATGTCACTGTTGTAACTGCAACAGAAGTTGGTTGACTGTTGACGGAAATAAGGTGACGACAATCACTACGTCACGTGACGAAAAGGTTGCGGTTACAGTTTAAGTGTCAATTATGATGTCACACAGTGGTGGTGTCAAGCTAAGGCCTAACAGTAAGGCAGTAATGTGATGTGGCGTGAGGTGAGGTGTCACAGTGGTGAGGTGACACTGTGGTGGAATGTCAGTGGTGGTGGAGTGTCAAAGTGGTGTCAAAGTGGTGACGGTATGCTGGTTCGACTGAAATACAAAAGGAAAATAGAGAACTACTAAATACATGCACTGACATGTACCTCATATGTCACACTAATCTCTGCCAAACTATACTTCATGCATGGGAAGTTCCCCAGCGCCCTTAGTAAAGCATGATTCAGACAACTCGAATTAATGAATATTCATTAGCTCCACGAGATAGTAAAGGTGCTCGTGGCTTCGCCACTGCACTCGCACTGGTCTTTTTTCGTGTTACCAGCATCCGGGATGCCACGAGCGCCTTGACTAAAGGCTAAGGCCGTGTCCGGATTACTTGGCTACGGCTTGAAATTACACACGAGTCTACGGGAAGTGGCTGCATCCGATACCATTAGCCTTTTAGAGGTATGGCGGACACAATAGGAGGGCGCTATTTGATTTGGGTAAAACCTGTGTATTTATACCCAAATAAAATAGCGCCCTCCTATTGTGTCTGCCATACCTCTAAAAGGCTAATAGATATGTGTGTAACATCCGGCCGTAGCCAAGTAATTCGGACACGCCCCAACATGAACATCTAACAAAAGAAAACCCAAATCAAAAAATTAGCTGGCCTGACGTTTCGAACTTAAGCAAGTTCTTTCTCAAAGGTGAATGACAGAGTACAAGAAACAAACATGTAGGGAACACACATGCATGACGCAGTCTTTTGTTTGTAACAAAGGACTGCGTGGGTTTTCTTTTGTTAGATGTTCATAGTGCAAGTCACTGGTTGAATTACATTACATGCATGCGTAGTTAAGTCTGATTACCCACAGATTCTGCTCCAGCTGGAAAATGAAAATGGTCGACTCAAGTGCTAGGTGACATCGACACGAGAGGGCGTTTGAGCGTTCTATTAACCCAGGGGCCAATTTCACGGAGCTCCTGAGCACAAACATTTGCTGAGCACCAAAAAGTCTTGCTTAGTTTAAACAGGTTATCAGCCAAAAAAACATGGGATTTTCATGCTAAGCAAACAACAACTGAATGCCAGCCGCAAGCGATACACTTCACATAAGAATTTAGTTGGTAATCCGGTAATTTACCAAGGAAGACTTTTTATGCTAAGCAAATTTTGTGCTTAGCAGCTCCGTGAAATTGGCCTCAGCTCTCGTGGCTATAGACCTTTATCATGTTGTCACCATCTTTGTCTTGTTTCCTGTATGCATTAGCATATTAGCAATTATGAATAGTGATTCCAATTATTGAATGAAGGTGCCAGACTATTATTCCTTCCAGCCTCGGTTTGGTTACATTGATTTTAATAGGAGAAAAACAAGATGGCTGTACCATGATAAAGGTATATTACCCGACTGCCTTCACCCGAGTCGACGCACGCTTGGATACGGCAGGCGCGGATCCAGGGGGGGGGGGGGGGGGGGGGTTGCTTGTGAGGGCCAATTATATAGTCCCAAAGTACAGTAGTAAACCAGAAAAGAAAACCAAAACCATGTAAAGATTTCTCTGTAGAGATTCTGGCTGTTCATGGAAACGTTGGATGAAAAATACAAGGATATCTTGTACAACTGTGTGAACGTGATACACGTACGTATAGATACCCAAGTACTGATGTTTTCATTAATTTCCTTTTTTTCATGGTACTTCTCCTGTGTTTCCAAATGCAAATCCTAAACTTTGGTGCATATTTCTTCTTGCTCCTTTTCGCGTATAGCATTGGTACGCCTGCATTCCTTACCATTGTGATTGTGAGTGACATCACTGCCAGAACTTTAGCTGACTGATGAAATGAAAGTTAAAACCCCTTGAGTACGGTTACTTACAGGAGGCGCCGGGGTGTCGCGCCGGCTCTGGCAGCCAAGCGAAACAGACACAATGTGCTTGTGCAGTCAAGCGTAACAAACACAATAATCCAACAATGGATTGAAACTGCAGAAATAGCGGCAAATGGCAACCTCGTTCCCATGGTGTCGAGCAGCGCCCTCACCGACACCACAGCTGCTCTCTCACCCTGGTATGGGATCATTTAAATTTGAAGATTTTTGGACACGCATGCAAATTAGGCTCCCTTTGAGCGATGTATTCTAGGCACGTTGTAGTCTGATGGCAATACTTAAACTTTACATCTTCGTCGCATTCACAGCATAGGCTCTTTGGTACTAGATTGATTAGCTTGATTGTAAAATCGTGCAAAAAGGCCGCAAACTACGTGCAGTTCATGGGTTCTCAGAATGGTTGACATGGTTGAGCATCAACGAAGCATCATTTATCTCAAAATGAAAAGGACAAAAAACAAATTTACATACCCTTGTCATACCAGTTTTCCTTGTGGTGTTTCCGTACGTGGCACACACTTGCCGGCAAATTAGGCTTCGGACTTCTTTTTGAAGGACAGGCTTTCGGGGCAACAGGCCTCGGACTGCGGCATGGCGGGCGGCGTTGCTGTTGGTATTGACAGGACCAAAAACCGTCGTTTCGCATCTGGAGCACTCTCACCAGGAGATCTTAGGAATTATTTGCTACAACCACTGCTGCTACATGCACGCCAGTTTAGCGATGTTGACCCGTGCATCCTCCACCATTTTATGGACCTTCGTTCCGCAACTTCGGCATATTGTGTCACTCAGTGTGAAAGCTATGGTGAAAGCAATTGCGGAAAACTTCTTTTTGTGCACTGACTCTCCAGATGTGCGTGCCACGATTGTCGCTTTTGGAACACAAGATGCAAGTATCAGATTTGACGGGTGCATTTTTTGAGGGGCTGGGCGTCGCCATTGCAGAAATTTCAGAGAATATATACTACAGAAAAGTTACTAACGTTAACAAATACCAACAAAAGTTTCACTTTTAGCGCGCCGTGCTTGCAAACTTTCATCAAGAAATACAGTGGAATCACCAACTGTACGGTTTTAATTTATCTATATGCTAATAAGCTAATGCTGCATTTTCACTATCCAATCAGGGCACGAGTAAGGAGTTCCCATCCCAGGGCTTACTATTGGGACGAGGTTGAAAATAAAGTAAGCTATGGGAACGAGGTTGGGAAAATGGCGTCATCAAGCCAGGTGCCACTGGTTCTTTTTGCGCCATTTGGCGTCATCCGTACGCAAGGGGTTAATTAAAGCAACCTATAGAGGAATTTCACATTAGCCTGTCTGCCCGTTTCCGGGTAGTCTTGGTTGGAAGACCTTCGTGTTCCTTTTTTTCCTTCCGCTAAAATAACGAGGGCGCTGTTTCTCAGTAAATCGACTCGGCAATGTATTCGATTCTAAAATGTTTTATATTACGCGCTCTGATAAGAATCGATTCTACCGTTCTTTGCTCGATTATTCACTACCCATACCACGAAGGTCTTGGATATTCCTCCAAGCGGGTCTTAACTTTTTCTTTACTTTTTCGATCGTTCTCCCCCGACTTTCCGGGGGAGGCAATCAGCCATTGAGTTTTACCTTGATAAATGAATTATTCATAACTTGGCGAGCATGCACGATTAAATAGGACGCGGTGCGGTCATCACCCTGGGTGCGGTTTTTTGTGTATGTGTTTGGAAATTTGAAGTTCACCGCGCCCGGGCCCGAAGCGTCGACCGTTGGATGAAGGATTGCGCGATCCGCGTGACCCAGTCTGTCATGTCTGTGGGAAATATTTTTTAAGTTGACGTGCTGGCGGCACGACGTGTCGTTAAAATCCGCGAAGTATCTGTAGTGCAGCTGATTTCTGTAGTGCAGCTGAAGTGTATTTAGACATCAAATAAGTGTAGGCCTATACGAAATATTTGTCCGACACTTGCCACCGTACAGACAAGTGAGGAAAGTATATTTAATCTTCTTCAACATTAAAAAATGAGAAGGATGATGAGTGAACATGTGAGGTATTTTAATACTTCCGAATGTAAATTTAAAAGTATAACCTTGGATGACAGCCAGTGTGTTTACTACGAAGCAGAATTAAAGTCAAAAAGATTGGAACATATTTTTTTAAACGGAATGTTATTTTGAAAATCGAACGTGTTTTTAAATCTAATGCATTTTTTAAAAGAACGTGTTTTTACACATCCAACGTGTTTTTTACCGACCGAATGCATTTTCCAAAACCCAATGAAATTTTACAGACCGAACATCCTTATGATTCGAATGCTTTTCCAAAACCGAATGAAATTTCACAAACCTGACATGTTTTTGCGATTCGAATGCATTTCCCAAAACCTAATGAAATTACAAACCTAACACGTCCTCACCAATCGAATGCATTTGTTTCCCGACATAAAACAGCCGCAGGTTTTGAATTTCATCCGACATCTCATTGCCTCCGAATTTTAAAAACATTCGATCTTTTTGACAGTGTTCGGCCCGGGTTTTGCCGAGTAGGCCTACCCGAACTACACCTGAACCTTTCTTTGATTCGGAGGTAGTCTTGGCCCAAGACGTTAGGCAAGTCTTTGCATGGCGACCTGTCGGAAGCTAGATCGTGATTCAGCCTGCGGCATACGGTGTACATAATAGCCCAACTTTTATAGTTAAACATAATCCAAAACCATTTTTCGACAAGAAGAAGTGTTGATAAGTGAAGGCAAAAACATAGATTTCGGGGTTGTGGGGATGGGGAATATATCTGCACCCCCACACACTTTATGACAAGATCACCCCAGACAATAAAACCAGACAGAAGAGACAAATTAAAATAGACCAGGAGGCATTTATTATACGGAGTATAAATTTCACATAGCGGAAATTACAGTAGAATTGTCAGAAAGAGGGTTAAATGTGGGTTTGTGTATGGACCATAATTAATACATGTGTAATAAACAGCGTAGTGTCCAATCCACCCCCCCCCCCCCCCCTTCGAAATTTTCAGTTGGTTGGTTCTGGAAATTTCATGATTACATCCCCCCCCCCCCTTTTTCCCGGTCTCCACACATGTCATAGTCAAATCATGAAGGCGCGCTTGATTGAGTGAAGGTAACAATTTATGAGAAGGTATTACTCGATGACATGTACATTATGTATTGTGCATGTACACTGTATGAGCTAGAACACTATTGTGTAAACATGTGAGGTGTTAAACTTAAAAAAAGAACTTCAGAAGGGAGGACGTCCCAGCCAGTTTGTATAAGTAAACGTATTATACATTTTTTAAAATGCCACATGTACATATAATAGAGTAATGGTTTCAATGTACATGTATATTGCAGCAGTTGAAAAAAATTCCATTTTTTTACAGTATTAAATGACCGGTACATCTGCCAATTTAATTTTTCAGGATGGAAATTGAAAATACATGAAAAAAGAGATGTAAGTTGTAACAAATGGTGTGTTTCATATTTCAGATGAACTCTGTGGCAGTTCTAACCTTCAATGGTAAAGTATATGTTAAAGAGGAAAGAAAATCAATTTGCATTTTTCTACTTTAGTGGCTTTTCTGAGAGCTTATGCCTCCCCAAACCTAACAAAGTAGGTTTGAAGAGTTTATGCATGGATTTGGCAATTTTAGAGAAGTTTTATTTTGGAGTCTCTTTCGCTCATAATCAGAAAAGCTCGGGGTCAACCGCGTGTTTACAATCCAATCGTGTGACGCAGCTCCGTGGGGATAGATGTCGTCACTATGCGAGTGCCCATTGTGTTTGCGTGCGTGCAGGTGTACTATGTGTTGGGTTTGTCCTATTTTTAATGTTCCTGGCGGTGCATTATTGCATGAACGTTGCACTGATGAGTTTTTCATTACTTTTTTAATGGGGTCTTTGTGGAGCAGGAAGCTTACTCGTGTCTATTCATCCATATTTTGACACTGAAATTTGGGTTTGGAATTTGTATGGATGGAGAGATATATACCGTACCCTGTGGAGACATGAAAAAAATAGAGACAAAGGGACTGAATAGGTCTCCACTAGGCAATTCTATGGGTTAGGTTGTCTCCACAAGGAATTTTGTGTACAAAGACTATGGGGGTTTGCTTAAGTACAGGGACACAGGGGAGAACAATGCCATGTCTCCACAGGGATGCAAAAACGCAGAAATGTGGATGGATTTGTGTGTGCGCCGCGAACATAGTCTGGTAACTGCATTATATCTGTCTCAATGAAATGAATCAAAAAATTAGCTGGCCTGACGTTTCCAACTTAAGCAAGTTCTTTCTCAAAGGCATTTGCCTTTGAGAAAGAACTTGCTTAAGTTCGAAACGTCAGGCCAGCTAATTTTTTGATTTGTATATTTCAGGTCCATTCAGTCAGTCAGCAGTTTGCAACAGTTTAATTCATTTTCAATGAAATGAAAACATACAGTGACGTCGCGATACGTACAGACGTACACGTACTTTTATGACACCTGGCATGGTCGCCGTGGACAAAATTTTCGCTCTGGAATAATGGCAGAATCTGATGGCTCGTGGGAGGAGTATAGCGTAGATTCTGAAGATTTTCAGCTGCATAATACTTATCAACTGTAATACATTCGAGCTCTGAATAACTCCAAAAGTAAGCTAGGAAGGCCGTGAATTCGGCAAAAATTTCCAAGAAAGTACGACCAGCTGACGACGAAAATGTCATAACACACACGTGGATGATAGTGCCAAGACGCTGCAGACGTCGTGCAGTGGCCGCGCTGCTGGTCCACTGAGGCCAAGTAAGCGCACACGCGTCATAAGGTCATATGCATACATTTGCATCCTTAATGACCTTTGCAGGAATTGAGACCAAACGCTCACTCCAAGGGGCAATTTTAGTAAAAAAAATTTCAATGAAATAAATTTTAATCGTTCTTTACCAATTTGTATTCGGTCAGAAGAATATACAAGCTCTCAGAAAAGCCAATAAAGCGGAAAAATGAAACTTGGTTTTCTTTCCTCTTTAACATAAATGTAACTTTACAATAATGGATTAAAATCTTTGCAGAAATAAATTTTATCCAGTGAAAAATTATGTTTACCTCAAGAATTAAAATAAATGAGTGAAGTTAACCATCTACTTTGATTTTAAATCCACTGCATTTAAGTGGTTTGCTGGGCTTGCTATTTCAGACTTCTCTTCTTCATGTTCACTTTCTTAAATATTAGTATACATGGATTACTATACACATGTAGGAATGTAATATATTTAGTGGAGGAATTTTTTATTGGGAGAAATATGAGTAATATAGACAATGATGAATTTAAGCTCCACCTTGAAGACAAAGCGAGTAAAAACGTTTTTCAGTCAAAAGTTGACCAGAGACCGTCCTGTAAATTTATTGTGCATGCAACTGGACTGAAATATCCAATACAATACTGGGCCTGGCCATGGCTGGCTGCAAAAAAGGCACCACACACTGTAATACATGACTGGCAAAAATCAATCTTTGATAAAAAATAGTTTTAAAATTTGACTATTCTGCATTTATTTATTCATTCACATTGGCTAATTAACATCCCAGATTAAAGTGCACACCTGCAGGTAAATTGTCATTATCTGGGACGTAGCAAGAAAGATCAGAAACTCCAAGTTATTCAAACTTAAAGTTCAAGTACGTATACGTACACTATACAAACAAATGTACATGTATCCACAGTGTTCATGTGGATATGTAGGATGGGACGCTGTATTATCGCGGTACTTATCACGTTTCCCGATCGGAATAGAGATTGCTCACCAACCTTCCCGAATTGTCCTGTCTTTTGTGTTGTATAACTCTTGCTTTTTTACACTGACATAAAAAAATCCGACGGTGGTTTGTTTTATTCCCATGCGATGCCTGTGAAAATAGACATGCTCGTCATTGCTCGGCGGAGTACAGACTCTGTATTATCGCGGTATGTGGGAAGTGGTTTTTACAATGATCTCAACTTTCTTATTCATAGTTAATTTTTGACCAAAACATCCCTGAATAAAGTATGATATTTTCCCTGTAAAGTTCAAGTTGATTAAAGACGATTAGGCCTGCAGGATGATTTCTTAACACCCTGTCCCCCCTGGAAGGCGACAAAATTCACTGAGACAAGTCTACTAATTGACGATTGGGGGCGCCATTCACTTTACACGGTGCGTCGTTTTATTTTTTTACCGCACTGTCCTTATTTTGATCCCGCAAATGTTTTTACAAATCGCGGTGGAAATATGGTCCTTCGGCGTCATTTTACGTTTGCAGCTGTAGAATGGGAACCAGACAATGGAACTTCCATGGACAGACCACCATTAAAGATTTATGTTAAAATATAGACGGTACTTTTTAGCAGACACGGTGAGGCAAAATTTACAAGTTTTGGAAAACGTGAATATTTATTTAAAATCATTAAAAGTCCCGACACAACATTTTATAATTGTCATTTTTATACAACTCAGCAGGAAGTCCTTAATGCCTGATGAACTGGATGAAAAATCGCCACACGAAGGAGTTTTGGCAACGCAAAAAAAAGAGACATTTCCGATGCCGCGATAATAGAGTTGCCGCGATAATTGGGAGTCAGACTATACATTGTACATATACAATGTAAGTGGCTTTTGTACACAGTACATGTACATCCACGGTTTTTTTCAAACGGTATTATATTACACGTAGCGTCGACCACAGGCGCATTTTGCATAATTGGGGCAATCGGTCAGACCATGGAGGTCAGACCAGTCACGTGATATGAATAATGCATGTTTAGCCACGATTTCCATAGTCGGGTCCCGCCCTCAAAAGTAAGAATATCCAAGACGTTACCGTACATCCGTGATTGATCGCAAGCACGCCTGCCGTGACAGCCTGTAAATTGCGCCCTCTGTTGATGACAAGTATCAGACAGTAACGTCTTGAACCAACCAACACTAGTTTCCGGGTAGTCTTGGTTCCAAGACGTCCTTAGCGCGGTGCGACGTACATGTACAGCGCGCACGGCAGCGCCCTCTAGCTACACACACACACACGCCAAGGCCAAATCGCTAAGAACGTCTTGGGCATTTCGCAAGGGAGCGCGCGCGACCTGCTTATGCATAATTTAACAGGCGGGTCAAACGAATAATCGCGCTTGCGCACTGGAGGAAACTCATGTTTAAGTAATAACTTACTAGTCAGTTAACGTTCTGAGCAGAGTGATTCTGGACTGGCAAACAGGATTGAGAAATCTTCGGATTGTTCCAAAAATGTGATCTGGAATATCAGACGTTATCTCTGCCAATTTCAGTCCCAGATGTTCAGCACGATGTAACTGATCAACGGCCAGAGCTTTCAATGGTACGACGACAATAATCAGCGCTTTCTCCTGTTTGCATTCGGTTACTTCGTTCACGGAGGTAGTAGGAAACACCTCCATGCTTCGTTTAAGAAATCTAAGACCAATGGAGCAGCTTGAAAAATTACACTCTTGCCAAATCCCGTTGGTAAATTAACAAACAAATCATGGCCACGTACAAATTGATGAATGGCACTGATCTGATGACTTTTTACCTTTCCAAAGCCCAGTTTTTTTCCTGTAAAATCGATCGCTTGGTCCACGCGGTCAGATATTTTTCCCAACAAACAACGAATGGCTTGGTACTGTGCTGCACGTTCATACGTACGTACACGTAAACCCGACGTGAGTACAGAAACTAGACTAGTGAGTGTTGGCTATTTACATGCAATAATGCAGCTACGTCACACGCGCATGCAAATGCCACACAGTTCTGCTCGCGATTTCGCGAGCAGAACTTGCGAAATTCCCAAGACGGTCTTAGCGATTTGGCCGTGGCGTGTGTGTGTGTAGCGAGAGGGCGGCCGGCCGTTATGCTCTGCTGGTTTCCTTGATGTTCACCAGGTGCAGTTATTCCTCCCATCAGTTCAGTTGGGGGAAGGTCTTGTCCAGGAATTACATATATGTATATTATATTTCTTTTCACTACAGATTCTTAACTACAAGTGTATATTTGAACTCTGTCATATATTAACCCTGCGCCGCACTGGCGGCCTCCATTGGGAACGCCGTTTTTGTTGTTTTCCTTATAAAAAAAAAAAAAAAAGCCCCCATACATTGATACTCCAGATATGCCTAGCCTGGTCCTTGCCGAAAAGCACTGTATAGTCACTTTGTGACCTGGGTTGCAGGGCAAGCCAGGGTAAGCCATAGAAATGCATGAGTCGGGGAAAGTCCCATAGGGTTGTGCACAAATCTGCTCACAGTTGTTCACAATGGGTTTACCGCAGGCATGTAAATGATATGTCAATAGCCCAGCTCCAGATGGCCAGGCCTTTTGTAGTCTGCCGACCCAGTCGAGGGCAAAGGTCTTTAGGAGGGCATGTGGTTTTGTGGGTTGTGTTTTTTTTTTTTTTGCTACAAGCACATGCTTCCCCAAAGGAAGCAGGCAGTGTCACCGCATCAGTAGAAGTTGGCAGTGCGGCGCAGGGTTAAGGCATATTTTTAGCGGGAATTCGACAGACACAGGTTAAAAGTTTTCTCAATGCTCTATCAGAATGGCCAATAAATTTATTCTATCAATTTATTTCATCATTTATAATTGCCCTAACATAAAATGTAAGAACTATGACAGTAATTTCAAGTTTTGTGACAGGCACTCTAATGACTCCCTGGAGGTTCACCAGGGGCCATTCCTCCTGTAGCTCATAGCATTAAGCGGGGGAACATCCTGTGCCTAGATGTTTTAATGGTTCATATCGGTGTTTTCATCACAGATTTCCTAATTGGTGTTAAAATGACTGTTGGCCTTTGATAATTTGTGTGGCCTGGTTTTGCCAATGTTCTGGCTAGTTCTGGTGTTGCATCCACTATGTGACAGGGTCTGGTGTGCCCTAGTTAACAGGGTCTGGTGTGCCCTAGTTAGCAGGGTCTGGTGTGCCCTGGTTAGCAGGGTCTGGTGTGCCCTATTTCATGGCTGGGACTGGTGAGCCCAGGGGGTCTGGTGTGCCCCACGTAAATGCATTTTTTCTTTACCAGTTTGCCCATAAAATCTCTGGTATCTGGCAATACTTTGGATAATACAACAAATGCTGTGGCATAGCTACAAATACATTGTGTGTGTGCTGTCATTCATTTTCAGTCTGAGAATAAGTTGACATTAATTAACTACAAATTAACAGAGACAAATGAAGTAGGAACCAGACTAAACAGAAATAACTTATTATACATTTCTATGGTAGAGTGTACACTTGCTACGATAACCTACGTAAACACTACAAACTGAATGATGTCATGCTTTATCTTTATATTCAGCTTATCTCACCATAAAAGGGCTTGGCTTCCCATGAACAATTTCAATATTTGAATACGAAGGAAAATGTAATGAGATTATTTACCTATGTTCGTAAAAAATTAAAATTCTATTGTGGAATTGTTTGAAAAGAACATATTATGGTCAAGAAAGCATATTTTTGGACTAAAAACTGCAATTTAACCTGACTTTTGTAAACACGCAATTGCTACGTAACTTTACACTTAAGGTGCAATCAAGGAAGTCTCGGTATTCAGCACTCATTTTCAGCACTCACCGTGCAACACTTCCACTTTTTTTGGTCAAATTTAACACGTGAGGTGCTAACTTGTGCCACGTTAGGTGCACGCACTAGTCTTGCTTAGCACTCGAATTTAGCACTTTTGTTTTTAGAGTGTACTTTTGTTTATAGACATTATATTTTCACAAATGCGCGCAATTCTTCAAGTAAGTCCAAAGATTGGGAACATTTTCTAATCGTAACATTTCAGATTTACCAGAAACGAAACGAAATGTAATAACAACAACATTGAAACGAGAGGTTTTTCGTCAATATGACGAAAAAAGCTGCTCCGCAAGGATGTTTATGATGTGCATCGTATAAATCCATATTCTAGCACACATACAAGTAAATATGGCTCAGGTGAAAGTGTGGCCACATACCGATATTTAACCCATTCAGAGCTGTAGGTCTGTAGATTTAGGCCTTAGAAAAATCTACGTTTAATGTGACGTCATATGACACGTGATGACGTCATCATTTCGTCAGTTCAATTTTCATCTGTCACATATCATGGTCTGAGCACATACCGAGATTCAACCCAATCGGACCTGTAGTTCTCTAGATGTAGGCCTTAGAAAAATGCACCTTAAATGTGACGTCGTATGGCACGGGATGACGTCATATTACGTCAGTTCAATTTTCATCCATCACACCTGATGGTCTGGGCACATCCCGAGATTTTACCCAATTGCATCTGTACATGTAGTTCCGAAGATTTAGACATTAGAAAATTGCACCTTTCATGTGACGTCATATGGCACACGATGATGTCATTACGTCAGTTTATTTTTCCTGTGTAGCACATGATGGTATGGGCACATCCCGAGATTTAACCCAATCGGACCTGTAGTTCTAAAGATTTAGGCCTTAGAAACATGCACCTTTAATGTGACGTCATATGAAATGTGATGACGTCATCATTACGTCAGTTCAATTCTTATCTATCACACATCATGGTCACATACCGAAATTAAACTCAATCGGACTTCTAATTCTGTAGATGCAGGCCTTAAAAAATGCCTTTAATGTGACGTCATACAGCACGTGATGACGTCTTAATTACATCAGTTCAATTTTCATCTATCACATCGTGGTCTGGGCACATCCCTAGATTTAATCCAATCGGACCTGTAATTTTGCAGACGTAAGCCTTAGAAAGATGTACCTTTAATGTGACGTCATATGACACGTGATGACGTCATCATTACTTCAGTTTAGTTTTTATCTATCACACATATTATGGTCTGGGCACATCCCGAGAAAAAAAGGAAACAATTTGTTTACCGTATTTACATGTCGGGGGGGGGGGGGGGGGGGGAGAGATATGGGCCAAAAAGTGAGGGATGCGTTATTTCCATCTCCCAACTCTGCAGCTTGAAGCCGATACGAAAAAGAGAAATCGCTCTTTTATATTTATAAAAAGAAGGAAAAGAGAAGGCCGTGGAACATATTGGTGTGCTTTCGTTTGTTTGTTAGGTTTTTTATGTTGTTTGTCTGTTTGTTTTTCATGTGTGATTGTTTTTTTTTGTAATTCTTCTATTTATTATGGTATTAATTTGGTAGGATAAATTATGAGGTGACAAGAAATTTTCCGAGTATCAACTATCTTATCTAACAAACTGAGATGTTAGGCAAGCTATCATGAGCCCTAAATTATACTAAATTAACCATCTATAAATGTACTCACTTATATCTACGCACAGCCGTGTGGAACGGCACACAGATGATTAGGAAATTGGGTTTAATTAACCTGAGGTTTTAAATTTAATAAACGATTGAAAACAGAAATCACGTTGGAATTGTCTGAAATCATAGTCACAAGATGGCGCTATACACATTTCCAGCTCAGACACTTTCGCACAGTACCTAAATTCACCTCATTATTGGAAATTCTGCAACCGCTAAGGTTGTCTGCTGCCCTCAACACATTGGTTTATATGCACTGACGTGCGGATAAAATTAGACTGCTTCCCGCCCCATACGTTATATCCTAATCCTACATTAGAAGTCCGTAGGACAACGGATGGACCGGTAACCAGTCTAAATCAGTCTACACATTAATGCACAACGCGCTACCAAATATTCACGGTTACTGCCTTCCCAGAATTCTTATGTTTAGCTGCTCCGGCGCGTAGCGCTGCGGAGCAGCTATTGTTTTCGTTAAGATTTTTTTTCTTTTTAGCTGCTCCGGCGCGCAGCGCTGCGGAGCAGCTATTGTTTTCGTTAAGATTTTTTTTTTTTTTTTTTCTTTTTTTTCCCTATTTTTCTTCTGCCCTTTTTGCCATAGGTTTTGTACACAACTCCCTTTCCCACCTAATTTCATACTATTAAAGCTCGTATTGTCCCCTCGAGTTGTCACAACAAAGACCATATAGCGTAGATGGTCCTAAAGCAATGACGTCATGATGACGTCAGTAGTTTTCAAATTGTGGCCTCATGAATATTTAATTTTCCACGCTTGCAGGCTCAATATCTGAAAAACCAATCGAGATGTGAAGTCTATATTGCAAAGTATTAGTTGGGCGGCCAAAATGTTTCTGCTTGAGTGAAATGTTCGTGACGTCATCATGACGTCATCTGGAGGTCATTAACTTAAAAAACAATTTTGCGTGTTTAGCAACCGCCTATGACAGCAAGCATAAGACAATTCATACATTGTATTTTGGTCGACCTTACTGCAAGCGGAAATGATCGTGGCTCATTCCAGTGTGAAATAAGGCCCATTTCAAAATTTTGCGAAAAGCAATAAGATAACATAAGAATTCTGGGAAGGCGATAACCGTGGGTATTTTTTAGCGCGTTGTGAATTATGTGTGGACTGATTTAGACTCGTTATCGGTCCTTCCGTTGTCCTTCAGACTTCTAATACAGGATTAGGATATAACGTATGGTGCGGGAAGTAGTCTAATTCATCCCGCACGTTAGGGCATATCTACCAATGTGTTGAGGGCAGCAGACAACCTTAGCGGTTGCAGAATTTCCAAGAATGAAGTGGAATTTAGATATTCTGCTAAAGTGTCTAAGCTGGAAATGTGTATAGCGCCATCTCGTGACTATGATTTCAGACAATTCCAACGTGATTAATGGTGCATTTTTTAAGGCCTACATCTACAGAATTACAGGTCCGATTGGGCTGAATTTCGGTATGTGCTAAGACCATGATGTGTGATAGATGCAAACTAAGCTGACGATATGATGACGTCATCACGTGCCATATGACGTCACATTAAAGGTGCATTTTTCTAAGGCCTAAATCTTTAGAACTACAGGTCCGATTGGGTTAAATCTCGGGATGTGGCCACACTTTCACCCGAGCCATATTTACTTGTATGTGTGCTAGAATATGGATTTATACGATGCACACCATAAACATCCTTGAGGAGCAGCTTTTTTCGTCATATTGACGAAAAACCTCTCGTTCTTTTTTTTTTTTCTTCTGCCATTTTTGCCATAGGTTTTGTACACAACTCCCTTTTCCACCTAATTTCATACTGTTAAAGCTCGTGTTGTCCCCTCGAGTTGTCACAACAAAGACCATATAGCGTAGATGGTCCTAAAGCAATGATGTCATGATGACGTCAGTAGTTTTCAAATTGTGGCCTCATGAATATTTAATTTTCCACGCTTGCAGGCTCAATATCTGAAAAACCAATCGAGATGTGAAGTTTATGTCTATTGCAAAGTATTAGTTGGGCGGCAAAGATGTTTCTGTTTGAGTAAAATGTTCGTGACGTCATCATGACGTCATCTGAGGCCATTAACTTAAAGCACAATTTTGCGTGTTCAGCAACCTCCTATGACAGCAAGCATAAGACAATTCATACATTGTATTTTGGTCGACTTTACTGCAAGCGGAAATGATCGTGGCTCATTCCAGTGTGAAATAAGGCCCATTTCAAAATTTTGCGAAAAGCAATAAGATAACATAAGAATTCTGGGAAGGCAGTAACCGTGGGTATTTTGTAGCGCGTTGTGAATTTATGTGCAGACTGATTCAGACTCGTAAACTGGTCCTTCCATTGTCCTTCGGACTTCTAATGTAGGATTAAGATATAACGTATGGGGCGGGAAGTAGTCTAATTCATCCCGCACGTTAGGGCATATCTACCAATGTGTTGAGGGCAGCAGACAACCTTAGCGGTTGCAGAATTTCCAAGAATGAGGTGGAATTTAGATATTCTGCTAAAGTGTCTGAGCTGGAAATGTGTATAGCGCCATCTCGTGACTATGATTTCAGACAATTCCAACGTGATTAATGGTGCATTTGTTAAGGCCTACATCTACAGAATTACAGGTCCGATTGGGCTGAATTTCGGTATGTGCTAAGACCATGATGTGTGATAGATGCAAACTAAACTGACGAAATGATGACGTCATCACGTGATATATGACGTCACATTAAAGGTGCATTTTTCTAAGACCTAAATCTTTAGAACTACAGATCCGATTGGGTTAAATCTCGGGATCTGCCCAGACCATCATGTGTTACACAGGAAAATTTAACTTACGTAATGACATCAGCGCGTGCCATATGACGTCACATTAAAGGTGCATTTTTCTAAGGCCTAAATCTTTAGAACTACAGGTCCGATTGGGTTAAATCTCGGGATGTGCCCAGACCATCATGTGTTACACAGGAAAATTAAACTGACGTAATGACATCAGTACGTGCCATATGACGTCACATTAAAGGTGCAATTTTCTAAAGCCCACATCTAGAGAACTATACCGATTGGATTGAATTTCGGGATTTGCCCAGACCATCATGTGTGATAGATGAAAATTGAACTGACGTAATGATGACGTCATCCCGTGCCATACGACGTCACATTTAAGGTGCATTTTTCTTAGGCCTACATTAGAACTACAGGTCCGATTAAGCTGAATCTCGGTATGTGCTCAGACCATCATGTGTGATAGATGAAAATTGAACTGACGAAATGATGACATCATCACGTGTCATATGACGTCACATTAAACTCGGATTTTTCTAAGGCCTAAATCTACAGACATACAGCCCCGATTGGGTTAAATATCGGGATGTGGCCACACTTTCACCTGAGCCATATTTACTTGTATGTGTGCTAGAATATGGATTTATACGATGCACATCATAAACTTCCTTGAGGAGCAGCTTTTTTCGTCATATTGACGAAAAACCTCTCGTTTCTTATTGCTTTTCGCTAAATTTTGAAATGGCCCTTATTTCACACTTGAATGAGCCACGATCATTTCCGCTTCCAGTAACTAAACAGTTTTGGAACTACGTTAAAGCTCGTAAAACTACTGATTCGTCTATTAATTGCTTAACTGATAATGGTGTAAAAGTCACAGATTCTTATAAAATGGCTGAGGTAATGAATTACCAGTTTAGTTCGGTTTTTAATATTCAAGATGACATGCAAAAATCCGATGAACGTGCTACAGACCCAAGGCCAGTTGCAGACAGTATGTGTGACATTAGATGTACACCATACGAAGTTCGAAAACTACTCAATGAAATTGATGTCAAGAAGGCCCAAGGCCCTGATGGAATGGCGCCAAGAATCCTGAAAGAGGGTGCTGATTATTTATCGCCCTCTTTGGCCAAACTGTTTAACGCCTCCTTAGAATCGGGCATAGTTCCAGACGATTGGCGAAAAGCGCACGTAATTCCATTATTTAAAAAGGGTAAACGTGATGATGCCAGTAATTACAGACCCATCTCCCTCACTTCAGTAGTTTGTAAAACTTTAGAGAGGATTGTTTGTAACAGGCTGGTTAATCACCTTAACACTAATAATATTTTAAACGATAATCAGCATGGTTTTAGAGCCCAGTGTTCGTGTGAAACACAATTAATCGATGCCGTCCACGACTGGAGCAGTTTTTTAGACGCTGGTGCTAATGTTGACATAATTTTTCTTGATTTTGCTAAAGCATTTGACAGAGTACGCCATGATTTTCTCCGCAGTAAGCTCGTCAAATATGGTGTCGGAACTTTAAATGTTAGATGGATTATGAATTTTCTTACTCACAGAGAACAAAGAGTCTCTATCAATGGTAAAAAGTAAAATCAGGTGTTCCACAGGGCACCATACTTGGTCCAACACTGTTTCTTTGCTTTATAAACGACATTTCTGTCAATATTCAGTCTACATTACGTTTATATGCCGATGACTGTGTCTTATACCGTCCCATTTTAAATGAAAATGACGTCGAGATTTTACAGTCTGACCTTAACTTACTCCACACTTGGTCTGAACGATGGAAACTAAATTTTAACGTAGATAAGTGTAAGGTCATGAGAATGACTAGAAAACATCAACTTAGTGAACCTAACTATTATATTGATGTGAAAAGATTGTCTACCACGACGTGTGAAAAATATCTTGGCGTTATGATTAATGACAAGTTAAACTGGAACGAACACTGTCATGCCATATATACAAACTGTAGCAAAATGCTGGGTTTGATAAAACGAAATTTTAGGAACTGCTCCAGAAACATTTTAAAGCGGTTGTATATTTCTCTTATTCGATCCCGAATGGATTATTGTTGTACAGTTTGGGATCCGCATAGATTAACTCATTCTTCTGTTTTAGAACGTATTCAAAACCAGAGCGCTAGATTTATCCTCAGGGACTGGCATACTAGCTATGATATATTAATTACCGAGCTAGGCTGGAGTAACCTTCAAACAAGAAGAAAGTTTCTGCGACTTGTTATGTGCTTTAAAATTTTAAACAATCTTGTCAATGTTAGCTCCCTTAACAAATTTAGTCCTGCTTCAAGAATTGGCCGAAATGATCATAACCGTAAATTACAAATCCCTTTTGCCAGAACAGATTGCTTTAAGTTTTCATTTTTTCTTCGAACAGCTAGTGATTGGAATAGGCTACCTAACCATGTCATTCAATGTACATCGTTGAACGCCTTTAAACGCTCCCTTCTGAATTTTTAACTTCTCAATTTTTGTTAATTTTAACTTTAACTTTAATTTTATGTTAATATTTTTCGTGTCTCGTTTTTTATCTTTCTTGTTGTTCTTATAGTCTGTGGTTTACTTTAGTTTTAATTCCTTTTATTCTTCTTTCCGGGGAGTGATTTTATAGTTTTGTATTTTATTTTTCTTAGTCGTATGGTGACTGTGTTTTTATATTAGTTTTAAATTCTTTTAACTTATCCGGGGAGTGATTTTGTAAGGACCCTGCGGTCTTGTTCACAACCCTTGACTTGGTCAGAAATTTTATAATAATAAAGGTCGACCTAAATACAATGTATGAATTGTCGTATTCTTGTTGTCATAGGAGATTGCTAAACACTCAAAATTGTTCTTAAAGTTAATGGCCTCCAGATGACGTCATGATGACGTCACGAACATTTCACTCAAGCAGAAACATTTTTGCCGCCCAACTAATACTTTGCCATAGAAATAAACTACACATCTCGATTGGTTTTCCGGATATTGCGCCTGCAAGCGTGGTTAATTAAATATTCATGAGGCAATATTTTGAAAACTACTGACGTCATCATGACGTCATTGTTTTAGGACCATCTACGCTATATGGTCTTTGTTGTGGCAACTCGAGGGGACAATGCGAGCTTTAACAGTATGAAATTAGGTGGGAAAGGGAGTTATGTACAAAACCTATGGCGAAATGGCAAAAGAAAAAACAAATCTTAACGAAAACAATAGCTGCTCCGCAGCGCTGCGCGGCGGAGCAGCTAATGAATGACAACATACGAATTTGCTTTTTCAATTCAACACCAATTGCCACATGTGACGAATTTCCCGAATTTAGGAGCTCGAAGATGTTTGGGGACGAAATTCAAATATCGATATAGTATGGAATTTCATTGCTGCCATTTACGCGTCGCATGTGTGTCATTGTTGCTTGGGTCCACAGCCGTTTGCGCCGTCAACGGCGCATAGTCACGTCGTGCCGTCGCATAGTCGCGTCGTACCGTCGAGTAGTCGTGTCGTGCCGTCGAGTAGTTGCGTCGTGCCGTCGAGTAGTCGCATTGTAGCATTCTTGATTTCGGGTCCTTGCCGTTTACACCGAAAACCCTGAAAATCAACAATGCAACAATGCGACTATGCGACGGCACGACGCGACTATACGACGGAACGACGCGACTATGCGACGGCACGACGCGACTATGCGACGGCACGACGCGACTATACGACGGCACAACGCGACTATGCGACAACCCTATACAAACAGTACAAAACTATGCGACGGTACGACGCGACGGCACGACGCGACTATGAGACGGCACGACGCGACTATGCGACGGCACGTCGCGACTATGCGACGGCACGACGCAACTATGCGCCGTTGACGGCGCAAACGGCTGCAGACCCAAGCAACACTGCCACACATGCGACGCATAAATGGCAGCAATGGAGTTCCATAATTTAGGGAATTCGTTTGATATAGGTGTGAAATAACTGGGAAAACCTATTGTAACCACTTGATGCAGGGCAATGGGTTAACACCAATTTGGTTAAAGACCAACTAAAACGCCAATTATTTTTCGACTTTTTGGACTTATCTGATAGTTTATGCCTCCCCAAAACTAATGTGACAAGTTTCATGATTCTGAAAAATAAAAAATAAAAATTTTGAGCCTTTTTCTTCTGAGCCACTTTGACTCGATTCAGAAAAGGCCGAGGTCAACTGCGTGCCGTATCGCGCGAGTATTGACGTATACGTGTAGAAACATATGACGTCACTGTATTATACGACAATGTTTTACGTAGAGTCTGTACGTATTTTTTTATCTAAGGCTAGTATTACTTGCTGTGCTTTTTGCACATGATTCAGGTGTAACACTACGGTAAACATATTTTAAAGTGTTGACATCTTTGTGAGACACATTTAGAATTGGGGTTGTAGGCTTGTTCTTGTTGAAAAGCTAGTTATGATTCATACTTTCCTTTGTTTGCAGTCGGCTTTCATTGGGACCTGCGCGGTGAGTTGTGTGTGAGCTGATGCTATACTCTAGTCTGGCGACTTTGCTTATGCAGCCCCGCACCTTCTCAGAACTATACAGTGTACACACAATTTCTGTTATAAGGTACCAGACTCAATCGGATGCAGCGCATGCGGTACCGTGCGTGTACAATGCATGTCGAGTCAAGCGAGCGTGGACAGGGAGGGAAACGGCCGGGGCTCTGGCTGCTGGAGCCGGCAACCGCAGGCAACGTCGTCGTCTGGTGGTGCGCGTGAGTCCGGGACAGGATTGGAATGCTCGGTGCCTTTAGAGTTGGAATGGCTCCAGCCTTCAAACGGAATTGTGCCTTCAAACCCAGCTGAGTTTTCATACTAACACTATCATCAATACAGTCTTTGGCGAAATGTTCTGCACATATTTTGGACCATTTCGACAGCCAAAAATCAGATCTTGTATTGTCTACAAAGCGGACCCACTGTCGCCTTTGAACTCCATTCACTGGGAATCGCAGTAAGGTTAGGTCAGGTTTTTTGTCGCTGTTCCTCGTGCAACCCCCAACTACACACGATCGAGGCATAATTATCCCAGAACCATGCTCATACTGAAATAATATCAAAATTAGACAAAATAGACGGGAAAACGGAGGAGTTATGTCGACAAAAACTCTTCCAGCAGCATCAACTCCACGTACGTACATGCATAGTGTTTGGCTGTTGCATCAACCGACTCTACACGTGTACGTCACGGGGTCACGTACATACATTTAACATACATAATGAGCTTTCGCGAAACAGGATAAATGGTTCAGAATAACAACCCTTTTTTTTTAAATAAAAAAATCCCTCTCGTCTGCAAACTAATATCCATCAGTTAAAAGAGTATTTAAACTGTCGGAAAAGTCCAAAAAGTCGAGAAATTTTTTTGGGCGTTTTAGTTGCTCTTTAACTCCTGATAGTTATATCAGCCGTGCGAAGCAGGCTGGTAATATTGTGATCGTCGCATTTCTTTCTTTCTTTCTTTCTTCGGGCAAACGCTGACAAAAAATGCTATATCTGCCAAAATCCTTGGTCGATTTTAGCCAAATTTAGACAGGATCTTCCTTGACTTGAGTCCTATCTCAAGCGACCAGCATGTGGTGTCAAACGTCACCTAGTGGTCACTAGTGTTCATTTTCTTCAAAAATGCAAAATGCTTCTTCTCCCACAGTCTTGGTCCAATTATTGTCAGACTTGGTCAGTTACATCTCTGGACCAAGCCTCATATTGGTTGTTCACAGAATTTGGCCAATTGTCACCTAATGGTCAGTCGGGGTCATTTTCTTCAAAATTACAAAATGCTTCTTCTCCCACAGTCTTGATGTCAAAATTGGTTATTTACATCTCTGGACCAAGCCTCATATATGGTGTACACATAATTTGGCCAATGGTCCCCTAATGGTCAGTCGGGATCATTTTCTTCAAAATTACGAAATGCTTCTTCTCCCACAGTCTTGATGTCAAAATTGGTTATTTACATCTCTGGACCAAGCCTCATATATGGTGTACACATAATTTGGCCAATGGTCCCCTAATGGTCAGTCGGGATCATTTTCTTCAAAATTACGAAATGCTTCTTCTCCCACAGTCTTGATGTCAAAATTGGTTATTTACATCTCTGGACCAAGCCTCATATATGGTGTACACATAATTTGGCCAATGGTCCCCTAATGGTCAGTCGGGATCATTTTCTTCAAAATTACGAAATGCTTCTTCTCCCACAGTCTTGATGTCAAAGTTAGTTATTTACATCTCTGGACCAAGCCTCATATGAGTGTTCACATAATTTGGCCAATGGTCACCTAATGGTCAGTAGGGGTCATTTTATTGTACTGAAACGGGTAAAACGATTTTTGGTCAACATTCTTCACCTGATTTGAACCATTTTTCGTCAAGTACATGCTTAGCCCATACCCTGTACATCATTTTAGTAGATTTCAGGGTATAGTGGCCACTCAATGGTCACTCGGTGGTTATTTTATGAAAATGCGGAAACGCTCCCCAAAAATGTTTTTTTTCCTAGAAGCTTAGATCAATTTTAGCCAAACTTGGTCAAATGCATCCTTGGCCTAAGCTCCTTCTGGGGTATTCAAAGGTCATCAACTAGTCAGTAGGGGTCAATTTGCAAAAAAATTCAAAATGACCCCTTCAGCCCGACTTGGTCAGATGCATCCCTGTCCCGAGCCCCGTATGGGGTACAGAATTAGGCCAAAGGTGGTCAGTCGTGGTCAGTAGTGGTCATTGTATTGAAACATACAAAATGCATTTTCTTCTATATTCTTTAGCCGATTTCAGTCAAAATGGGTAAGAAGCATCCCTCCCAAGGCCGAACTTCATCTGTAATGGTCAAACTTTAGGGTGAAAGGTCACCTAAGGGTCGGTTGGGGTCAAAATGCTTCTTCTCTTACATTCTTTTGCCAATTTCAACCAAACTTAGATGCTTTGGCAATTTCGGGCCAATAGTCACCTTGTGGTCAGTGCCAGTCAGTGCCAGTCAGTTCAGACAAACCTTTCAAAGGGCTGCTTAGGCTGATATCCGTGCTTCGTGAAGCACATTAGCTCTAGTTCTCATTCCTATTAATTTGCCAGTTGGGTTTGTGGCAATGAAAGCATGTTGTTATTCCCTTGAGGCAATTGTTTCTTTAAGCCAGAAAGAGTTTTGCCTGGGTTTGGCGGCCACGCTTGCTTTCGATGGCTGCTCTGGTTATACTATAATATAAGGGAAGCAATTTTAATCATTTTAATGCCATCCGGGCCGGTTGTTTTCTCAACCGACATGGATGATTTTTACTGGCTAAACACATACCACACATTCAGGCATGCACGCCCAGGCATTTCCTCACTCCAGAATGAGCTTAAAGCAATGGTGTCCAACCATCGTGACCCAACAATACCTAAAATAATGTAAATAGTTTATTGTTTTTCCTACTATGGCATATACTCCATCAGGTTTTAGGCTCACAAAGTTCGTGTAACATTCGGGTCTAGTGGGTTTGTTTTTGCATCTAAGGGGACCAATAACAATAGAGGACAATAGGGTTCCCGGTTGAGAAAGGTCCCCGTTTGAAAATCGTGTACAAAACCAATGAGGGTCCTTGCTAAAGAGTTAAATTATGAACAATAGGAAGACAATAGGAGGTCCCCGATTGAAGGTGTTTACACATACACTTGAGTGTATTGGTCTACATAGTACGTACCCGTAATGCGCCGGACCTTCTTTGCAATCGATTTCGTCTCCTCGCCCGTACCACAACCGACATCCAAAACATTATCATCCGGTAGAAATGTCAGCTTACTGATGTTCTGCTGTGTAATTGAACGCTGTACATATCTGCCGTCTCCACGGTAATAGTCGACAGCCGAGAAGTTCATTTTGCACTGTGACCCAACAGCAGATATGAGCTAAACGTACGGGTAAATAGTCTAGATTTCTAAAATGAAGAGTTAGCCGTTGAACAAGTGCAGTGGCTCCTTTTATAATCTATGGATTTGTCTACAGTGGTAAGAAGAGTTACACATGTAGACGATTCATCTGACTGGAACTTTGTCCTTTTTAGCGCAATTATAAGCCAACAACAGGAACATGAGATATGTCGCAACTTGGAAGTGTAGTTTTCCTGTGCCAATGCAAGGTCTAATACATATACTAGTAATATATGTATTAGACCTTGCATGCTAGGGGTACACATCAATGTTATTGCTTGTGCATAATGCACAAGGTCACACATTCAAAGTCATGTTCACTGATTCCCATTAATACAGACTGGATAGGACACCACGTCGTGTTCGTGCACGAATGCGCGGCCGCGCAATGGCGGCGCACAAGAGTGTAAGAGGGTAAACGAGCACTGTGTGTTTACTTTATGTACTCTGGGGCCAATTTCATCAAGCTGTTAAGCACAAAAATTTGCTTAGCATGCAAATGCTTCCTTGATAAAAACTAGATTACCAACCAGATTTTCATGTGTGGAATATTGCTTTTGACTGGCATTCAGCTGTTGTTTGCTAAGCATGAAAATTACATGGACTTTTTGCTGGTAACCTGTTTTTACTAAGCAAGACATAAATGTCTCTATTTTTGATTGTGTTATTAAAGAAGTTCCGTTTCTGTGCATTACCCTTTTCTTTAGTTGTAACGTGATACATTATAGACGTACCGTTAAATAGGCTTAAGGGGCCATTCAAAATGTTCAATGTTTTAAAATTTAGATTTCTTTTCGAAAATGTGGGTGGGTGGGTCAAGGAAATTTATTGAAAATCGAAATTTACTTTTTAATAAAAAACATAAAGGAAAATTAAAAGAAATGCTCTTTTGACTTTCCAATTCCACTCCCGCATTTCTATTCGTTTGTTTTTTCAACATTAATACCCGTACGGCCTCTGCGTAGTATTAGACGTTGTGTCATCCGTTGTTCAACAGAGTGGATATTCTATACTTCATAGACTGTTCTTATGGCTTTTCGGCATTTGGAAAAGCACTGCCGTACCGGGCTGCACATTATTGATCAGATATAGAAACATGAAGGAAGAAACATCATCTTACAACGACTGCCATCGTCTTTGCTAGGCCTGAATGTACAATTAAAGCGAAGCAAGAATTCCTCTTTTTCTCCAAAAACGCTTAGCAAATGCTTTATCTAATGTCCTTCAAACGTTCAAAATGATGAAGTAACGTTTGTATATATATAATCACGATACATCTTTGAAATGCAAATAAGGGTGTTTGAGATCGAGAGAGTAAAATTCTATAGACCTATTTAAATTCTCCCTAAGTCATGCATCAAAATATACCCAATCGAGTACGCACTGTAGACTGACTTCCGTCTCTACTGCTATCAATTAAATACCGCAGCAGAGACGGGAACCGTGCTAATAAGCATACATGTTGCTTGCGCGTTGCGAAGCCCTAAGAAAACGATACATGTAGGGCCTACATGCATGATTTTTACACGAATGTCAACTTCAAAAGGGGTATTGTGTGGCTTCAACTTCAAGAATTTCGGAAGTTGTTGAAAAAATGTACTTGTGACTTGAATTGAAAAAAGAAATGACTGGGTAAACAAATTGGCTGCAACACTGGCCGCCACGTGGGTATAGTGGACATTCCTCCATGGGTGGATGGACGATCTGAGTGGCGATATTGTGACAGAGAGCTTTGGCGGTGTTAAGTTTTTGAAAGTTGTTTAGGCCTACGCGTTTCACAACATTTTTATCATGCCGTAATTTGTAGACGATTTTATCGCCATATCGGCGATACAGCGGGGAAAAATATCGACTACAAAAAAATCAGTATGGCCAGCGGTAGGTCAGAAGCTGATTATGAAACACAAGAAGTCATGGGGGAACATGTTAAAGTGGGGGAGACCCACAGCTGCATCACGCTGTCATGAAACTGGGCATTTTATTATGTATTTGTTTAATTGAATAGAAAATCAATATTTTAAGATCGAAAATTGGGGTGGGTGGGTGGGTTAAACAAATTTCGAAAACAAATCGAAATTTTAAAACATTGAACATTTTGAATGGCCCCTAAACACTTTATAACACGTAAGTAAGATTTGAGGCTTTGCATGGCGGAGATAGTTTACTGATGAAAGAAAGGTTTGCGGAAACACCACGTGGAAGTATTTCTCAAAAATAGAGAGAATGGTTCTTCAAAGAACCAGAGGTATGACTCTACGTTCCGGTCAGTATGCTCTGACCGTCTTCAGGAGAATGCCTAAACTCTAAGAAAGTAACCTTAAGTAACCTAAATTTATAACAACTTACTTGTGAAAGGATATCTATTTTTCCCGACTCAAGTTTCCATCCTTCTCCGGGCAATTCACTGCCGCGCACACCCTAACCATTCTTATTGTCTATTGTAGCCTGTAGTGCTACAGATCGTCGCTGATTATACTGTCAATAAAGCTCAGCGTATGAGAAGCACCAATATATTTGTTCAAGTGTTCTTTAATCTTGCTGATCAAAACATAAAACAAACAATCTGACTGATGTGGCTTAAAAATTAAGAATTTAACAGAGTTCTGGCTGTAAGACTTGATCCAGATGACTTGACGGTATTGACAATTGGGTAATTGACAGAGTAGAGGTGACAAATAACAGTCATGTATGTAACTGCAACAGAAGTTGGTTGACTGTTGACGGAAATAAGGTGACGACAATTACTACGTCATGTGACGAAAAGGTTGCGGTTACAGTTTAAGTGACAATTATGATGTCACACAGTGGTGATGTCAAGCTAAGGCCTAACAGTATGGCAGTAATGTGATGTGGCGTGAGGTGAGGTGTCACAGTGGTGAAGTGACACTGTGGTGGAATGTCAGTGGTGGTGGAGTGTCAAAGTGGTGTCAAAGTGGTGACGGTATGCTGGTTCGACTGAAATACAAAAGGAAAATAGAGAACTACTAAATACATGCACTGACATGTACCTCATATGTCACACTAATCTCTGCCAAACTATACTTCATGCATGGGAAGTTCCCCAGCGCCCTTAGTAAAGCATGATTCAGACAACTCGAATTAATGAATATTCATTAGCTCCACGAGATAGTAAAGGTGCTCGAACTGGTCTTTTTTCGTGTTACCAGCATCCGGGATGCCACGAGCGCCTTCACTAAAGGCTAAGGCCGTGTCCGGATTACTTGGCTACGGCTTGAAATTGCACACGAATCTACGGGAAGTGGCTGCATCCGATACCATAGACATGTGTGTAACATCCAGCCGTAGCCAAGCAATTCGGACACAGCCCCAAGTCACTGGTTGAATTACATTACATGCATGCGTAGTTAAGTCTGATTACCCACAGATTCTGCTCCAGCGGGAAAATGAAAATGGTCGACTCAAGTGCTAGGTGACATCGACACGAGAGGGCGTTTGAGCGTTCTATTAACCCAGGGGCCAATTTCACGGAGCTCCTGAGCACAAACATTTGCTGAGCACCAAAAAGTCTTGCTTAGTTAAAACAGGTTATCAGCCAAAAAGCCATGGGATTTTCATGCTAAGCAAACAACAACTGAATGCCAGCCACAAGCGATACACTTCACATTAGAATTTAGTTGGTAATCCGGTATTTACCAAGGAAGACTTTTTATGCTAAGCAAATTTTGTGCTTAGCAGCTCCGTGAAATTGGCCTCAGCTCTCGTGGCTATAGACCTTTATCATGTTGTCACCATCTTTGTCTTGTTCCCTGTATGCATTAGCATATTAGCAATTATGAATAGTGATTCCAATTATTGAATGAAGGTGCCAGACTATTATTCCTTCCAGCCTCGGTTTGGTTACATTGATTTTAATAGGAGAAAAACAAGATGGCTGTACCATGATAAAGGTCTATTACCCGACTGCCTTCACCCGAGTCGACGCACGCTTGGATACGGCAGGCGCGGATCCAGAGGGGGGGGGGGGGGGGGTTGCTTGTGAGGGCCAATTATATAGTCCCAAAGTACAGTAGTAAACCAGAAAAGAAAACCAAAACCCTGTAAAGATTTCTCTGTAGAGATTCTGGCTGTTCATGGAAACGTTGGATGAAAAATAGAAGGATATCTTGTACAACTGTGTGAACGTGATACACGTATAGATACCCAAGTACAGATGAATTTTTTGATTTTCCTTTTTTTCATGGTACTTCTCCCGTGTTTCCAAATGCAAATCCCAAACTTTGGTGCATATTTCTTCTTGCTCCTTTTCGCGTAGCATTGGTACGCCTGCATTCCTTACCATTGTGATTTGAGTGACATCACTGCCAGAACTTTAGCTGACTGATGAAATGAAAGTTAACACCCCTTGAGTGCGGTTACTTACAGGAGGCGCCGGGGTGTCGCGCCGGCTCTGGCAGCCAAGCGAAACGGACACATTGTGCTTGTGCAGTCAAGCGTAACATACACAATAATCCAACAATGGATTGAAAATGCAGAAATAGCGGCAAATGGCGTCATCAGGCCTGGTGCCACTGGGTTTTTTTTTTTGCGCCAATAATGTTGACGTCATCCGTACGCAATGGGTTAATTAAAGCAACCGATAGAGGAATTTCACATTAGCCCGTCTGCCCGTTTCCGGGTTGAAAGCGAGAATGTCAGTGCTAAACAAAAACAGTGCTATATTCAACACATTCTTTCATGCATGAATGAATCACGCCATAAATGGCACGCAGCGCACGATCAGCATACTCAGTTGTTTACCTGGCATTGAGATCCTCGCTTTCAAACCCGGAAGTGCGCAGATCGGTGTTATTTTTGTCAATTTGGGATTCCTCTGTAGGCCCAGTACCTGAAGTGGTTAGTACCACTTGTTTGCTGACCAAGGAGCGGTCCACCCTCGGCCTATTTCTGGCACTTCCTCGGCCGTTTATGGGCAAGCTTGTGTAGCGTACAGTAAGCCGTCGGCAGCCGCTCTTTTGCCACCATCGGACTGCTGATGAGCCAGCGGTCAAATTCACGGGTGGTCAATGCCGCCGGTGGACTACCATAAGCATGGGGTTGTTTCTTTTGAGGTACGTTAATGACTGGTTCTGATTCAATTAAATGAGAGACTTATGTGAAGGTGGTTGTAGCAGACATTACCGGTCCTTCCCATTGTTCTCACCAATCGTGCAAAGGACCGGTATGTCTGCTGCCACCAGCGTCTCAAAAGTCTGCCATTCCAGTGTTTTATTTTGATATTTTGCTACAAGGCCGTGTTTTACAACTTCAGACAATTTACAAGCTCGAGTGCATAATTATTTCAAATGGTTAACACAGACACGGTGAAGACAAAAGTCAGACGATATTAAAAGTCTCCGATTTTTATTGCAATTTAGCTCCAAATGAAGCTAAAAGCCACTCGAGGTACGGAGCTACAAAAAAAGGAAATGAATCAAAGATATAGGAGGTAGGAATAAAAAATGATTAAATATTGATATTAATCTGAAATGACTTGCAATTTGATACCGATGATGCCATCATGACTTATTACATATTTGCACATCTTCAGTTGCTTGTGCATTCATGTGTTAACATTGTACTTGATATGGGTTTTCATGTAGTCAAACAACTTTGGGAAAGCACAAAAACATGTACACGTAGTTTGAATGATGACTTAACGACATAGATAAATCATGGATGAGAACATTGCTACATGAAAATGATATTTAATCTTCCCATTTCACGACACTGGGGTCATTACAGTAGAATAGCTAAATGTGTATAATATAATACGTAAATTAGAATAAAACCCAAGGTGTAGCCTTGTCGAACATTATGGTTGATATCTTTAAAGGTATTAAAGATAAAGGCAATTCCACCGTCATCGACGTTACATTTGTACCAATCTCTGTGTTTAAAAAGTATTCTATCATACCGGGAAACTTAGAAAGTTAATGTTATTTGTTGTACTGGTAGTTCACGTGTTTGACCTGACACTAAATCTAACAAGATACGAGCTTTAGAAGTGAGCGTCATGGACGTAACGCGAATGGACACACGTTTTTCGAACAACATTCATCACAACATCTTCCTGAAGTTCCAACCCAATTATGTAATTTCTGTTTAATATTATAAACAAGGTAACACTTTATCTAAATTTGAATACAAATTAGGAAAAACACCTTGCTATAGTATAGAAACACCTCCAAATGAGCGTCTTGGATGTTAGATTCGTAGGTACGTCATGGAAGTTACACATTTGAATTCCAACATTTACTTGCTGAATGAGTTGATAACCAGTAGCGTATCCAGCTTTTTGTGCCAGGGAGGGCAAACAACGTCAGAACCGTCTTTAAACCGTCGCAAAAACACTATTTCATTTTGTTTTTTATGACGCCTCAAATGCCGCCAGGGGGGTGATGCGCTCAAACAAATTTATGCAAAACACGATGCGTGCGCACACCGCCGGGCATATTTGAATATAGGGCGTAAACAAAGGGCACATGTCTAGATTGGCCTTGTAGTACTTTCCTCGCATTCCATCGCTGTGACCCGGGTTCGAAACTCACCAAGGCCGACATGTGGATTGGGTTTTCAGTCCCTGCCTGATTCCGTGGGTTTTCCCCACTGATCTCTATACACTGGATTGGCTGCGAAGCTCCGCGATTGAAGCCACCGCGCGGCCATCTTGCTATATTCAAAACAATGGCCGTTTTCCAAACCCCTGGCTTCAGCTCCGTCTCCGAATTCAGCCCATTGCCAAACTGCATCCATGCATGCAGTTTGTGAATGGGCTGAAGTTGGAGACGGAGCTGAAGCCTGGAGCTTGGAAAACGGCCATTGTTTTGAATATAGCAAGATGGCCGCGCGGTGGCTTCAATTCACGCATAGGCAATCACTGCTGCGCTGCCAATCCAGTGTATAGAGATCAGTGGTTTTCCCCAGAATACCATTCTGGGTTTTTTTTTTCACCCACGTCTAAAACTTAACTTTTCTTTGCTCGTCTTCCTACAGGTTTCGCCTGGCTTCTAAGCTACAGTGCGATGCGCGTCTTTCAGAAATCCTTGGTTTCATAACCAGAAAGAATACTAAAATGAATAAAAGCCAACCTGTTTTATCGAAGATAAGATTGGATTTGAAAGTAACATTCAAAGTCGTATCATTTAATATTTCAAGTCAGACCAACATCGATCGCACTAACACTTTTAATGAATGTGATAAAAAATCAAATGTAGAAATAATGATCACTTGATAAAACCCATACACCTAAAATCCTAAATCAACCACATTATCATGTCTTATGTGTATTACCGTGAGTATCAGAGAATTTTAAAACCAAACAACTGCACTTGTTGATTGTAAAAAGAAAGATCCAGACAAAACAAAAGACGGTGGTATTTTCTGCCTTCCGGGAATTGTTATTGTGACCTAATTACATAGAGAATTCGAGTATCTTTGTTTACCTAATGAATGATTAATTTCCAGAATGATTAATTTCCAGAAAGATAGAGTATACATCAGGTATGTAGTCGAGACCATCTCAAGACCCTGCAAGACCATCACAAGACCATCACAAGACCTTCAGTCTTAATTCAAGTCTTAAGCTATTCAAATGAACTGTAATAAAAGCATTCCTTTATCATGGTTTATGCCTGTTACTTGTGCCTGTAGCAAGCTGGTCTTGTGAATGGTCTTGTGAATGGTCTTGTGATGGTCTCGACTACATCACTGGTATATATAGGGGGTGGCACTTGGGCTGAGACGGACTGAAAAGGTTCTCGGGCTGTAACCATACTCCGGCGGTAACCATACTCGGGGCTGAAAAGATTCTGGGACTGATCGAGTGGCTCAGATGTTTTTCAAGTTTACGGCGGCGTCGCAGACCTATTCCACGGCTGCCGTTCCGATGAGCAACGTTTTGACTTCGTGTCTTTTGACGGGTTTTGATGTACCTATTTTAATTCGCGGAACCATCGGACAAATTCTTTCGTGGTTAGCTATCTGAACCTGTTTTCCGTGTCTTTGACGAGAGAGACCACGAGTTTGTAGTGTACCGTCAGTTAGCTACGTTTCACGCCAGACTGTTCGAGAAGTAACAGGACTGACAGCAGAGAGCCAACGGTCGAGGGTCACAGCAGACTACGCGGGTCGCCAGCCTCACCCAAATGTCTCGTCTTAATAAATGTATATAATAAACTCCATTATAATTGTATAAGATTACGTCAATTGTAACAACATTCTAGAAAGTATTTCGAACTGCATAAAAAAAAAAATCATTTTGTTTTCATTATTACAGTAACAGTGTAATCTGTTGCGTCTGGAAATTTCTAGAAACTACAGGAATTTCTGGGACCTGACAATACACAAGGTCTGTTAGAATGCGTACATATTAAAGCAACAACTACCTATCAATGCCTTAAGATCGAACAAGACTTGGCCCAAATCTAAAAAACAAAATGGCCAGTTTTGACGCGCAAGACTTAGGTCTGCGATGGCTTACAAGCATGCACAACTATGATCTTTGTTTTAAAGCGGACGTTTCCAGTTTGATTCTCATCCTCATATATAGACAACGCCCACTTCCACAGGTCAGACAGATACGCCCCCTGCTCCACCTCCGGAATCAACGCTGTTTGTCCAAGTACTGTCTTGAAAATCACTGTCAAGGAAGGAGAAAAACAGGCTAAAATTATTGTTCTCTGCATGAAGAATATTACAACACTTTATCTGGCAGAAGGAAACGGACACGTACGTTTTGTTTGCAGTTCGGACAAAGTCTTGAGAGCCTGGACCTCACACTGTACATCGGTCCATCCGGATGACGCAAACACATCCTCGGTTTCGTCGATGGTTAAACTCCATGACCGAAATGTATCCGTGTATCCCTGCAATGAATGAAATCAATGTGATAAATGTTACTTGAAAATCGGTAAGGCCCAGAGGTAAAAGGATGATTTTTACCAATAGGTTGGGTCATGAGCCAAACTACACCCTCTTACTCTTACAAACCTCTTACAAACTACACTACTGTACATGCAGCAGTATGCACCAGAAGATTAGCACACATTTTCAAACAAATTCCAAGGATACACAAGGGACAAAACGCTTACAAATTATTGTTGGTTGTGTAGTTTTTCCTCCGTCTCCCCAATCTTGACGAGAAATCGCCGCTGCTGAATAGGCTGATCAAAAATGAGATAGCTAACCTCACTTGCCCTAAAACATGATTATACGGACAATGATTATATGGACAGGGCGCCAATGTTTGCAATCATGCTAATTATTTGTGAAAAAAAGTTAAAACTTTCTCAATTAAAAGAAGGGATTTGTATGACCGGATAACAAATTCACTGTATTGGGGGTCGACCCCCCCCCCCCCCCCCCCCCCCAGCTCGTTGCCTTTTTGTTTTTAGCTTGTAGGGGCCCACGCCTAAAGTTGCAAACCAAAAAGCAGAAACCCGATCGGTCGTATTTTGTGTGTGTGGGTAAGAACAAAACAAAAGAGGTTAAATTGCGCCACAAACGTTGAGAAAGTGTGTCCCCCCCCCCCCCCATCCACCCCCCCCCCCTCCAAGCTTGTAAAATTTGTTGTTTTTAGGCGAAACATTTTGGAAGTCAACTTTTTTGGCAAATGTAAGAAACAAAAATTTAGAACCCCCCCCCCCGCAAACAATCCTCGATCCGCCCCCGCAGTACCAAATCCAAAATGTTACCATTAATATTGCCGCTCGTACCATGATACCTTGTAGGTTCCCTTAAGAGTAGTACAAGTCCAGCAGAATTAAATACATCGAAAACGATTTCAATTTGATTGTTTAGGCCTACATGAGAGTCCTCATTCCTGTCCCAATAAATTAAGAGATTAAAATCTCCCACCACCAAAATCAGATCAAAACTGGAATGAAGACATTCAATAACTTGTAATTGAGGCACTAAACATATTTTGATCACTGTTTTACATCAGAGGAGGGAGATCTATAGGTAATTGTTTTGTTTGCATGTCAGAGTACAGCAAACAATCCCATTATGAACAAAAGCATCGTTATAGAACGGTCTGGGGTACAGGGACTGTTTAACAGCAATTAGCACGCCGCACCATGAGAATTGCGATAATGTCTGAATACCATAATTATAAGCATTATTATCAACCCGTTCAGAATCAGAAACAGTGTAATCCAACCAGGTTCTAGTTAATGCTAGTATATTTTCATTCCAAGCAATCTTTTGTGCTGAGCAGCTACACAAAATTGGCCCCATGCCCAATATTATTCTTTAAAAAATGCCCAAAGGGTAAAACAACTAGTCCTTCGTGATCCAACCTTGACGTATTCCGCCCACTTGGGGTGATGAGCCAAAAATGTCGCCGCCTCAGAATGCAAAGAAGTACGGACATTGAGAAAGAGCCCCTCCCCGCCCGGCTTCAGACAGCTCAAGATGCTTCGCAGTGCCTTGGCGTAGTCCGTACACCAGTGAAGAACAAACAGACACACCACTTTGTCGAAACTTTCCAGCCAGTCAGGGTTGTCGCCGCATGTCTGGGCGTCCCACTTGATGTACGTTATATTTGGACCGTAGTTGTATTGACGGGCAAAATCTAGCATTTCCACTGATGTGTCGATACCTAATGAACAAAATGACACGGTGACGTAGGTTGTAGAAAGGTCGCTCCCATGTAATTTTTTATTACATTTCTTTACCCATGGTGTGCCTAAACAGCTTAAAATTGGTTTCCATTGAGGCCCTACATACATTGTGACTAGTCGACCTGCTTGGTCCCTCCTGGGTCCTCCAGTATTCTCCACGTACATGTAAATTCTTGCGCTTACACTATCTAGCGTTGAGGTACTTAGTCGATCTAAAGGGGTCACCTGGTCCCTCCAAGGGTCTTCCTGGATTCCTTGTGCCCGAGGCCAAACAAAAATAGTTCTGCTTCCGGTTACCCCACCTACCCAATTTTAACAGCCCCGACCCTTAATCTTTTTTCGGGAAATAAGTAAACAAACAAAAACATAAATGCTGTAAATGCTACCTTTAAACATTGACTAACGTAGAAACCTACATATCATCAGCACAAAAAATGCCCAAAAAATCCATACATACTCTATTTTCAAATGCCATGTTATCGGAAGCAGAACTACATTTTTTTGCCTGACCATACCTGTTTCCTTATTCATCTTTCTTATAACCAACCCTCTCGGTTACACATTCATTAAAAATGAATATTTACACAAATACAAGAATATTTACACAAATAGATCTTGTATACGGTTAAATTGTCAAGTTTCCAGTGTCATTCTATTGCTGAATTACGGGATGGGCAAAAAACCGCGAAAAAAATCTTTTCGGGGAATAAAGCAAAGGGAAATTCCCATCCGGCTCCACATTGCCGTGGCAATCAAGTTTATAACTCAATCAGCGCAAATGGCATAAATATCACTAATGGATGGGTTTGTGTAGCTCCGATTTATATGTACAAAGATACTGACAATTTGGGAGACCGCCAACATAGGGCAAGATAGCTCAGTTGGTAGAGCGCCGGTACGGTAACCCGGAGGTCGCAGGTTCGAATCCCGCTCGTGCCAGTTTCTTTGTTCACTTTGAAAATGAGTTATTAATTGTTCAGGAAGATTATAGCATATACTGGCACCGCTCACAGCGAAACTTGTGGCGTAGCATTTTTTTGTTTTGTCAAAAGGCACTTTCACGAATCACTGTAGGTGGTGTGAAAAGATCCGTCATGTACAAAGGAGTCATTTTGTTAACACTTTTAAAAACAAGGATAGCCTTTTTGGACTTAAATGTTTCAGAAAAAGGAGCCCAATTTAGTCCAGCAAACATATTAGTCTAGGCGAGATTTCAAAAAAAGTTACATGAAGAGGCATTTTTGAGTAGAAAGGTGTAACATACTTTTTATACCCAATTAATGTGCCCCGAATTCAAAAATATACGTTACCAAGTTACAGAGTCCTTCCCCTTGAAAATTTACCCACAAATCCGACAAGGAAAATAGCAGACGACATCATGAACATATCACATATTCTCTAAATAGTATGGTACTGTAATATTTGTATGTTCACTTACCGCACAATACTATGGGATTTCAGACTAGTCAGGTACGTACACACACTCAAGGTCAAGTTACTAGGCACCAGACTTGAAGCGACACATGCACGGTGCAGTTAGAAAAACAGCACGATAAAATAGCCAGAAATCATATCCTTTTTCCTGCAAATGTTTTCAGGCTTTTCCACTGCCCTGTATTGGAAATCTATGAGACGGTTTTAGTGGTATTTCCGACTGTTTTTATTTGAATTTATTACTGTCAAATAACGTTTTTTTTCGGGGGATTTTTCAGTGGTCTGTGAGTGTGTTCTGGTGACTGGATTTACTGTTTAGTACACCCAGATGAACACACAGAGTACAGACGGTAGCGGAGGTTCCTAGTCCTGGCATTTGACAATGGGTGTTTTCTAGACTGCATAAACCACGATTTGTGTCAATTATGACTGAGTAATCAAACCCGTACATGTACATTTGTACTTGTGTTCATCATGCCAAATTCTCTACTTTCATTCAGCATTTGATTCTGTAGGCCTTCAAGTTTTGTTTTACTAGTTCTCAAACGTACACATGACTGTAGCTCTGTCTGTTGTTTGCCCAACTACAACACATACAATTACAAAATGTAAACATGCGAGTGTGAGGGATATTTGGTTGAAATTGAAATAGAAATGATCTGCATGATGTAGGTCTACATGCATGTAGCCTGTTATAGTTAGCCAACATAAAACAAAAGCAACACAAAAACACACCACCAAACAAATTTAGATCTTCTGCATGGTTGAGCTTTTGCACTTAATAATATCGAACAAAAAACAGTTGTACTTTTCTGTGTGGTTAAAAACCAACAACAAGTAGGGCCTTCAGGGTGGTCCAGAAAAAAACTGACACTTTTTGTTTTGTCATAATTTTTACAAATGTTGCAGTTTTCCCAAGATTTTTCTGCCAGGGGTGGGATACCACTGTAAGTTTTTACTGTAAAAAGCATTTTCAAAATGCCCACTTTTTTCCTGACTTTTTCTAGTAATTAATAACATGTTCGATCTAAGCCCCTCGCTGCTGCACAGCTGCCACCCTAACATTAAAGTTGTTGACAACTCTCTCCAACATGTCTCTTGGAATTCTCCTTATTTCTCTCCTGATGTTTTCTTTCAGTCTCTCGATTGTGTCAGGGTTGTCCTGCATGGTAGACTCTCTCCTTCAGGTAATCCCAGAGGAAGTAGTCTGGGGGGTTGAGATCGGGGATATAGGGGGCCATGGGTTGTCCGTCCTCCTCGAAATTAGCCGGTCCCCTGGAAAGTACTGTTCCGGTACTCAAGAGTGCGGTTTGAACAGTGAGGGGGTGCACCATCCCGTTGAAACACGAACACAGCTGTCTTTCAATAGGATGGTGCACCCCCTCACTGTTCAAACCACACTCTTATATACCTGAGACAGTACTTTCGAGGACGGACGGACAACCTATGTCCCCCATATTCCCCGACCTCAACCCCCCAGACTACTTCCTCTGGGGTTACCTGAAGGAGAGAGTCTATACCAGGACAACCCTGACACAATCGAGAGACAGAAAGAAACATCAGGAAAGAAATAAGGAGAATTCCAAGAGACATGTTGGAGAGAGTTGTCAACAACTTTAATGTTAGGGTGGCAGATGTGATTCAGCAGCAAGGGGCTTGTATCGAACATGTTATTAATTACTAGAAAAGAGTAAGGAAAAAAGGTGGACATTTTGAAAATGCTTTTCACAGTAAAAACTTATAGTGGTATCCCACCCCTGGCAGAGAATCTTGGTAAAACTGCAACATTTGTAAAAATTATGACAAAACAACTGTAGCATTTGTGGACGAGAACAACAGAAATTTCACGTATGTCTAGATTGGAATTCAGATTTCTTGTTCGTGGTTAAGTGCTTGCAATTTGTAGTTTGACTTATTGCTCTTGTTGTTGGTACATATAACTCGGTACACTCACACAGAAAATACAAACACTTTAAGTTTAAGGCAACTGCAATGGATCATGTTGTTAGCTTAAAATGGCCTTTGTCTACTGACCTTTCTGCCTGTTTATTTTGTCAAACAAAAGGAGGCCATCTTCGCAAAGCAAAAAGTCAAGGAATACAAACTGTATCCAAATTGCTTGAGGTTAAAGAAATGGTAAATGATGTACAAAACAGATGTCATTGATCGATTGGCTAATGTTTTTGGCTCTGACAGTTGTCCTGTTTCCGTTCTCATCTGGCATAGAAACTGCAATGCCCTCTTCACTGACAAAAACAAAATCCAGCAATTACAAGATGCTGCTGAATCAAGCAATGTAAATTATACATCTAGTAGTGCTGCAGACGTAGTAAGTCAGACAAAAATCATCCCAACTACAGTGTACAACACGAACATGCAGAAGTAGTTCCAACCTATAATCCTTAACTGTTCAGTGGAGATTTCTTGAAGATATTGGAAAACAAAATCACAACAGTGGGATCCATTTGTGCATTTGGTTACATGTAACATTTTATTGCAGATCATGGTGAAATAAAACTATAGAGAAGCAAATGGTTTTAATAATTCTTTTTTTTAATCATATAATTTAGTTTGGCAATAAGACTACTTTAGTTTAAAAATATACCTCATCAGTGGTAGGTTCCAGTTTTTGAACAAGTACCCCAAACTAGGTTACATTGATATGTTACTATTACTTCTATTTGAATGAAACTATTTAATATTTGGGGAAATTCTGGCAAATAAGACCACTTTAACCCCTAAATACAGCTTTTAAACCTTGGTTTTTTGATTCAGCACACCAACATTTGCTAAGATTGCATTGCTATCAACTTTTATTTTAAAATGCCATTTTTACCTAAAAATGCAATTTTAAAGACTAATTTGGGGTTTGGGGCCGGTAATACAACTTTAATCTAAAAATACAGTTTGGTAAGAATGATTTTTGGTTTCAGCACCCCCAAATTAGGTAAGATTGATATGTTACCAGTTTCCATTCAAAAATACCATTTTGTACTAAAATAAGTATTTTTAAAACTATTTTCTGGGTTTTGTTTGCCTATAAGACCCCTTTAATCTCAAAATACAGTTTGGTAAGAATGATTTTTGGTTTCAGCACCCCCAAATTAGGTAAGCTTGATATGTTACCAGTTTCTATAAAAAAATACCTTTTTGTACTAAAATAAGCATTTTAAAACTATTTTCTGGGTTTTGCTTGCCTATAAGACCCCTTTAATCTCAAAATACAGTTTTTAACAACGATTTTTGGATTCAGCATCCCCAACTTAGGTAAGATGGACATGTTACCAGTTTCTATTCAAAAATACAAATTTATGTACTAAAATACGCATTTTAAAACTATTTTCTGGGTTTTGTTTGCCTATAAGACCCCTTTAATCTCAAAATACAGTTTGGTAACAACGATTTTTGGATTCAGCACCCCCAAATTAGGTAAGATGGACATGTTACCAACTTCTACTAAAAAATGCCTCGTCTTGCCTTAAAACAAGCCCTTTTTTGAAATCTCGCCTAGACTATATCCGCTGAAGGGGTGAAGGATGTACAATTAAGGATTATCAGTGCAGCTATTTTTCGACAGTTGTTGAGAATACTGTCTTGAGATATGTACCTTCCTCCCCACACAGTTAAACAGTACGCTAAAGATGACATAACTAAACTTACAAAGAGTGTGTGTGGGCTCCTTTGGGAGAAAATATATAAGAATTCTATTTAACATATCGAATTTGGACGAAGCAGTGTTCCTTACATATTTTGTGGGCCCCAACATAATGTTTCGTCAATAACTACATACATCACCAATGCATTTACAAGACTTCGCGTTTTCAGTAAGACTTTCAGCAATGCATATCGACGTTGGATATTTTCTTCCTTGAACCAATTAGCATGCATTTGGTTTTGTTGACATTTAATGCTAGTTTGTTTATTTCGCACCAGTTGTGAATACTACATTTAAGTTCCTTTCTATTTCATTAATACTAGAGGAGCTATTAGTTAACGTGGAGTCATTTGCATACATCAATAAGTTGCAATTTTAGGGTATACAAGGTGGAAGATCACAAGTATCAACAGTTAATAAAAGATGACCTAGGATCGTCCCCTGCGGAACGCCAATGTTTACGGGCAGGACCTTCAATACGAGGTGCGATCAAAAAGTTCCGAGACTCTTCCTGTTGCGAACGAACGGAGCGCAGCACAGTAATGTGCATACAGCAGGTGTAAGCAATAACTTTCGTGAATAAGTATTCCAAGTTACGTCGCTTGATCAACATCAGCACCTGTGTTACAAGCATTTTTGTGACCACTGGTATGTGCGCATTTGCGATTTCACCATGGACCGGAAACTTGAGCAGAAGCAGCACCGTGTCGAAGTCTGCATTACGCCCTCAATATTTACAGACTGACTACGACCGCCTATGACTTAAACCAGTTATACAGAAGATGACATATTCAGCTTTTTTCAATTTGTCTAGTAGGATTACATTACCAACACAGTCAAAAACTTTATTGAGATCTATAAACACACTGCCTGTAACTTCACCTTGCTCCGTGGCCTCAAAACACTTGTTTGTAATATCGTGTAGAGTGCTTTCAGTTGAGTGCAAGGGTCTAAATTCATCAAGGTATATATATCTTGCCGAGCGCACCCATCTTTCTAAAATCTTAGAGATCATTGGCAATATAGAAATAGGCCCAAAATTACCTGCATCAGATTTATCTCCTCCCTTGTGAATTCATGTTACCAAGGCGTATTTTTTCAATCTTTAGGGTATTGCTCGCTTCTTATGGAGAGGTGAAAATATGAGTTAAAGATTTAGTATAGGTTTCCCCGCTATTTTAACACTTATATCACACGAATTCCCTTTATTGATATTTTAATTTCGTCCCAAAGCTGGATTTCATTTAAGGTGCAGTACTAATCGAATTTTTAGAATTCTGAATCGTCCTAAATTTGGGTAATTAGTGTCATGTGGCAACCGGTGTTGAATTGAAAAGACAAATTTGTTATTTGTCATTCACTTTAATGCTTTGGTCGTTTAAAATCAGACGGTGGAGGCAGCTCAACAGAATGTGTATGAGATAACACCCGACAAGTGCCAGAGATGGTACAACCACTCACAGAACTACCGACCCTGATGCATGGCCAGAGAGCAGACTGAAGGCTGAAAATGGCATAATGAAGCAAACGTGTGATGGTCGTTGCTATGTTGCTTGTTATAATGCAAAGGATCATAAACAAATAAAGATGATCCCATTTTCCTTTGTCCCTTTTTTATGAATACAAATACTGAAGTAAGGTTTGTTCATCAAAGAGCGACATTACAAAAGTAGTGTTTAATCTTAATGCCTAATTTACATGTCAGTTAAGAACATAACATTCTCTTTGGCCCTGTATTCATCAATATTCTGAAAGGTCTACTCATGATTTTAATGTTAATTGTGAAACACAACAAAGAAGATTCATAACTAACAGCTAACTAGTTTTATTTATAGACATTATAATTTCACAAATGCGCGCAATTCTTCAAGTAAGTCCAAAGATTGGGAACATTTTCTAATCGTAACATTTCAGATTACCAGAAACGAAATGTAATGACAACATACGAATTTGCTTTTTCAATTCAACACCGATTGCCACATGGGACGAATTTCCGGAATTTAGGACAAATCAGAATGCTAAAAATTCGAATTATGCTGCACCTTAAATGAAATCTAGTGGTGGATTTTTGAAATTCAATTTGAAAATTGAGTTCGAAGATGTTCGAGGACGGAATTCAAATATCGATGTAGGAAATTCGTGTGATATAAGTATTAAATAACTGGGAAAACCTATTGTAACCATTGATGCAGGGCAATGGGTTAACACCAATTTGGTTAACTCCCGATAGTTCTCATTCCTCTTAATTTGCCAGTTGGGTTTGTGGCAATGAAAGCATGTTGTTATTCCCTTGAGGCAATTGTTTCTTTAAGCCAGGAAGAGTTTTGCCTGGGTTTAGCGGCCAGTGTTGCTTTCGATGGTTATATCTGCTCTGGTTATACTATAATATAAGGGTAAGCAATTTTAATGGGGTCCGCGCATAAGTCCGACGCCTCATAGGTCCGACGCCTCATAAGTCCGACAAAAATCCCATCCCCAACCAAATAAAGGCCCATAAGTCCGACGCCTCATAGGTCCGGCGACCCATAGGTCCGACGCCCCATAGGTCCGACGCCTCTTAAGTCCGACAAATATATGTACTCTTATTTCAGTTCATAAGTCCGACGCCTCATAGGTCCGACGCCTCATTAGTCCGATGCCTCGTTTATCCGACAGCTGTTATTGTTAAAAAGTGGGTGGGGGAGTATACCCCTCTCCTCCTACCCGTGATTTACGCCTGTGGCATCAACCCTGGCGCCAAAAACTGCGCGCTGGCGGATACACATTGCCGGACTAGTTAATTATAGTTAGTTCATGGCATTCATGCTATGCACAGTGCGCCCTCTCACGTTCGTACACTGTTAAAACGCTGTTAAAACGCTGCTTAAACATGAACAACGCTGGTTTAACTTGTTTAAACGACTTTTTAAACAGCGTTTTAACAGTGTAAGTAAACAACCTCGCTCACATCGTCGTGTAATTTTCGGTGAAACTCGTTCTTGCCTTGTCGGACAAATGAACCTTTCTTTGTATCGGTCCATAGCTCTGACACCTCATAAGTCCGACGCCTCGTTTGTCCGACGTCGGAATTATGAGGCTTCGGACTTATGAGGCGTCGGAGCTATGAGGCCGAATACTAAAATTGTCCATAAGTCCGATGCCTCATAAATCCGACGCCTCATAATTCCGAATTTTCGGACTTATGAGGCGTCGGACTTATGAGGCGTCGGACTTATGAGGCGTCGGACTTATGAGGCGTCGGACTTATGAGGCGTCGGACTTACGATACGGCCCCATTTTAATCATTTTAATGCCATCCGGGCCGGTTGCTTTCTCAACCGACATGGATGATTTTTACTGGCTAAACACACTGCAACATACCACACATTCAGGCATGCACGCCCAGGCATTCCCTCACTCTAGATTGAGCTTAAAGCAATAGTCTCCACAGGCGCGGATCCAGGGGGGGGGGGGGGGGGGGGGTGGGGGGGGTTGGGGGTCGAAACCCCCCCCCCCCCCCACCCACCCACCTGCTCGTTGCCAATTCTTTATTCTTTTTTATTTGTATTTGTAGTTTTTTCTTGTAGGGGTCTACGCCTAAAGTTGCAAACCAGAAAGCAGAAACCCTACAGGTCCTATTTTGCATATGGGTAAAAACAAAACAAAGAGGTTAAATGGCGCCACCAACGGTGAGAAAGTGTCACAGCGCCCCCCCCCCCCCCCCCCCCCCCCCCCCCCCAGTCTGAGTATCATACGTTGCATGCATTGTATCAACGTCTGATATATGTGGACATGCTAATTTATGCTACCCCGAGCGACAGCCAATCGGAGTGGACTTTGCAACTTGTGACGTCATTTCGATCTGAAATGTGGACGAAGGTACTGATTGCTTGATAGGTGTCAGCTGACCCCGTTTATCTGTATTAATCACGGCGCGTATGTAGCAATGCGATGGCAGTTCAAATGCCGCCGTGTCGATATGTCGCGTACTCCCGATCCCCCAGCACGTGCACGCGGTACGCACAGTACAACTGCAACCATAGATATAGAATTTAAAAAAACTATTTCCCCGTTCTCTCATGGACGCTCTACGCACTGTAGTGCGTGGGGTGGCGCTCACCGAGAGTGAGAACGTCACTCAATAAAAATAAGTAATCGTTTATTGAAAACATTTATTCACACATTGCGGCAAACAGATTAAAATTAATAGAGTAAATTAGTATTGGCTTCCCAGTCGTCTCCTATTGTTGTGACAAACTGCAGCAGCGCAGTTTGAAACCATTGTTAATGTTAAAACGTATCGTCATAATGCGCGTCTCCCCACGCGCTGAAAAATGGCGCTGCCCATGGCAGAATGCGCGTCTGTACGCGCTGCCCATCTATGGGCTCCGTGCGCCGTCGAATGAGGGCGCTGTCCACATAGCAACCGCACTTCCGTGGGCAGTACGTCGCTGGTATCCGCACCGCGCTCCTCCTTCATTTGATAAACGTATACCAGTGGGATTGCTTTGTCTGTTTGCCGACTCTCGATAATTGAGTTTTCAATAAGAATATCACAGCGGGAACCAGACACTTAAATTGAAGTCAGGTAAGATGGCGTCGATATTGACCCCCGAACTCGCCTTTTCTTTCCGCTGAGGGGGTAGTTGTGCACGGAGCCCATAGGGCCTTTACCAAACGGGGCTTGAGGCTTGGGGCTTGAGGCTCGGGCTAGGCTCGTGCTTGGCTCGGGCTCGGCTAGGCTTCAACGCAAAACAAAATGGCAGCCAAAACGTTTGGTACGTTCAGGCTTCGGGAGGCTTCGGTTGACCATGGCTAGCTTCGGTTATCGGCTCGGCGTCAATAGGGTAAACTGACAAAAATTACTCGTGCGTAAATATGTGCAATGATTTTTATCACTCATGCAATTTTATTAAATTTGTTCAAACAAACTTTTAATTACCATAACTTACTTCCCTTATCCACAAGGTTGCTGAGATTTGTCTGTTTTCTTCGGTGGTTCTTAAATTTATTTTATTAGGTGGGATTTTGGGGTACGGGCGGGGGTTGAGTTGAGGTGGATATATTTTTTAAAATGTATTTATTAGTGTCTTGGAGGTAGGGTGGTTGCATTTCAGTAATTCTAAGCATTAAGGACCACTTTAAGTACAAACAATTAATACACAAATCCCGTAATAACCCCTACTGTCCATCCCCACCAAGAATGATCAGTTAAATGCATGTTTAGTGAAAGGCAATCGTGCAGTAACTGCAAGCTCATAACAGCAGTCAGTACCAATAAAATACTCAATACCAAACTCAACCCGGTTGCTAGACTTTTAAATTAAAGGAATTTTATTCAATAAGATTTTCAATTATATTTTCATGTGTAAAGACTACTTAAATTTACAATGCAATAAAAATTGGAATGATTTTATTATAATATATGTTCTTTTTTTTAAGCACTGACTTAATTATGAGGTAACTCATAAAACATGAAAAATGTAAGTAATATTTAAAATCAATATGTATAACATTTTGGTCAGTTAGGAAAGATTATGAAAGGTTTTTCCAATAAAAATAATCAGAGTGTTTTTGCTGTACGTTTATAATTACGAGTGATAATATAAATGGTAATGGTCCAAAGCGTGGTATTAGATTCTGACAACCATAAAACCTTAATTAAATCTAACTAAAGCTGTCATATTTCCATCTTTTATTCATTATTAAATGTAAGTACATGTACCAAGTACTCCATTCATTCTAGAATTTGAGGTTGCCTCTAACAAGTTTAAAATGACCAGTAAAACAGAGACAGAAAATTCATCCATTGTGATAAACACCAATCTAAATCAGTAAAGGTGAAGTTTTACAAGATTGTTTTACTTTGGAACAAACAAGACAAAAACATAAATATGACCAATTATGCAAAATTGAGTCCAAATTGACTACTGAATTTGTAAACTGTTAAGGCCAAACAAAAATAGTTCTGCTTCCGGTTACCCTTTCTAACCTATTTTAATGGCTCAACCCCAATTTTCTTTTCGGGAAAAAAGAAAGAAAAATGCTTTAAATACTACCTTTAGAGCTTGACTACACGTACACACCTACAGCACACAAAAAATGCCCCAAAAATGTCCTTTATGATTTTCAAATGCAATGTAATCAGAAGCAGAACTAATTTTTTGTTGGCCTTAAATGCACATTTTATTAGCAATTACTGTTGTTTTAATACTTTTTCTGCAGGTAGTTTGCTTTAAACAATAATGCGCCTATCAATTGCTTCCCCCCCCGGGCTGCCCCACCCAAGATGTGGGGATTGTCACTTTTGAAGTGACAAAATCCCCACCCCTAGGACAAAATTTTACTGACAATCCCTGACATACATGGGTGGGGCACCCCCACCTTATGGTTTAATAACTTCTGATAATGGGGAAACAATGGCAAAATGAGTAACCAAACTCCCCACCCTGGGGCTTGAAAAACGTGACCAAATCCCCACATCAGACCTGTGGCAGCCTGGGGGGGGGGGGGGGGGGGTGGGTGGGGGAGGCAATTGATAGGCGCATAACTCCTTGAAAAAGAGGGCATAAGTTAAAGGGTGCATCCAGAATTTACAAATTAAATTGCTTATCAGAATTAACAGGGGTGGGAAAAAAGTGTACCACAAACTTAAAGAATGACCCGTTATATAACTGTTGCTGTAGAATTCAAGTTAACTTGGGGGAGGGGGGGGGGGGGGTGGTGATCCAGTGGGACACCCCCCCCCCCCCCTTTTTCCAAAAGTGGGGATAATAATTCCCCCAGATCTACACCATTGATATTGTGCTGCAATACCAGTCCTCATAGTTGCTAAAATGTAAACAATTATGTTGTCTGCCTTCAGATATTCCTGTTAACTTGCCTATTAAAAGCACTCATTTTCAGTCCTTCTGATATTCTTCTTTTTTTTTATTTGCCAACAATACCAAAATTTAAGGGGAGTGTAAGCCATGCAAGTGTTAGTTGTTTTTTTACCATAAATGAAAATGGTCACTGCAAACATCCACAGAAATTGGATCCGTCTTTAAGTTCAGATTTCCAAGGACTTGAGAATCAGCTGCTGGTTTCACTGTTACTTGTGGCATTTCTACTTTGAGCATGTAGTGGTGCCACTGCAACCCAACTGCCTTATCCATAGCCTCATACAACTCCCAACAAGAAGGACTGTTGTGGTGCCTGCATGGTTTAGGACTCTTGGTTCCTGTTAAACAACAGATACAAGTGAAAGATTTATTATCACAAACTAAACAATGCAATATTTGCTGCTAAAATGAAAAAAAAATGAATCTATGGCTGTTTTTGCTCGATCTGCCTAATTTCTGCTTTCTTGCAACAAAAACAATCATTACCCTTTCAAAAAAGCAACAAATAAAATGTACATGTATTAAACTACCTTAACTTAACTCCCCGAGATATGTGTAAAATTGTATTCAAATGTGAAGATTTGGGATTGTTAGGGATAATTAAAAGATTTTTCATCCATGATATTCACAAAAAGGGAAACACTTTTTGACACAAGTTGAATAATGCTGATGAATCAGTACCTGCAATAGCCATTATTTTTTGTTTGTTTTTATGGAGGGGAGAAATTGTCAGCATTTTAACTTTTTATTCTAGCATTCATTTGTACAAAGTATATACATGTAAGTAGTGGGTTTATGCTTCAACTGAAAGCCTGTGAAGCTTTTTTCACGTAAAATTATGTTACCTACAAATATGTGATAATGTGACAACATAATTACGTACCTGTGATGTATAGGGCATAGCCCTGTCCGTCGCCTAAGTTCTGAAGTATGGGCAACACGTTCACATTTAACTGTTGATTTTCATTTTTGCCTTTTTAAAGATATAAGATCAAAATGTGGCTACTTTTCCGTAAAAATGAAAAGTCTTGGCTAAAAATCGATATCAGGCAATGTAGCCTCAAATTTGGCCCCAAATAGGACATGCATGCAAAACCACGAGTAACCTAACAATAGAAAAGTATTTATGAAAAACGACAGTTAAATGTAAACGTGTTGGGCCGTATCCACTTCAAAGTCCAATAGATTCTTGTGTTAATTCCCCTGTTCCTAAAGGATATTTAAAAGAGAGAAAGTAAACTCATTTTAGACAGATGTTAGAACTTAGACTCAAATCAGATCTGTTCAAACATATGAAAAAGGCTATCTTTTTAGAAAACTAACTCCACCCTTCAGAATTCAGATGTCGCTGAACACACTATCCTGAGTACCTGCCTCTCAGTCATCTCGGATGTATATTGGATTTTGGCAAAACGTGCAGCAGATACTGTTCTGGATGCAACCTGTGTAGGCCTATTCTACGTTCAAAATTTCAACTGAACAAATTGTCTTTTCCGTACGTGTACGGGAAGCATGCTGACACGTACAACTACAACTTAGTGTATGTACATCTACATGTTATGTACAACTACAAGTTACAAATCTCAACCTCCGACTCTAGCTCTCACTACTGTTTTTGAATTAATAAATCTAAAATGTAAGAACTCTAGGTTGACGCAGCTCAGCTCAGCGGTCGGTTAACTTCTCCAACAAGAACAAAAACAACCGAGTTCATGAGTTCTGTCCCAAAATTAACAGGGAAAATTACTTACACTGAAATTTCGCTTTGCCTGGCTTAGCTCTGCTAGCCCCAAAACCCAAGTTCCGTCAGAATCCTTCATAAGTGTTGGCACAAAAGTCAAAATGCGAAATACCGCACAACGGCCGTACAATGTCCACACATACGTACGTACACCGCTGTTTTTTTTTCAAGATGGCGACTCGCTGAAAGTTTTTTAACACTAACGTCATCAAGCCCGTGTGCAGCCCCATTTCGGCAGGCTTGATAAGGCTTCGGATTTTGGCCCAAAACGGAGCCTCGGGCTTCATCACCTAGCCTAAGCCCGCCGTTTGGTATGAGGCTTCAAAATGGCAGCCGCAAAAATGTAGCCCAAGCCTAGCCTCTAGCTTCGTTTGGTAAACGCCCATAGTCTTTTGTATTCTATATCTATGGGGGTTTTCGAAACGCTGGCTTCGTCTCGGCTTCGGCTTCGTCTCCGACTTCTGAATACCTGAGAAGCAAACAAAATGTAAGTATTCTAATTTTTGCTTTCATATTCGACCGAATGAATGACCCTGAAGCAGAACATGCACCAAAATTTAGAATATTTCCATTTGGTTTGCTTCTCAGTTATTCAGAAGTCGGAGACAGAGCCGAAGCCGAGACGAAGCCAGCGTTTCGAAAAAACACCTATGACTGCAACATGATTCCGTGCGCGCGCAGAAATGTTTACACTTCCCAAAGATATGCATATCCGGGGCGCGTCACGTGTCCGGGTAGCAACGCGCGCCTTGATTAAGGGCTAGTGTCTGATCAGCGGTTTACCGAAGGTCCAAAAACCGAGCAGGCTGATTGGTCAAAATATAGAGGTCAAGAGGCGGTTGTCTAGCATAATTAATCGCCAGATCTGCACACATATTCGTCACCGTTTTCACGAACTGACACTCACGCGCACCTGGGTGTCAGTTCGTGAAACCGCGTACTGAGTAAATTTCGGTTTCACGACGAACTGACACCCAGGTGTGCGCGCGCACATTGGACACTGACTCGCTAGAGAAGACTTCGTTTTCACGAATTGACACGCAAGCATGTAGCGGACCCATTAAAAGAAAAACGCTTTAAAAGCTTTGACACGAATCTACTCCATCTGTATACTTGTGGGTTTACAGAAACCTTGAACTGAAAACCGCTAAACTCGTGAAATTAGGAATGGTTTCTGTTCGTGAAAATCGCGTTGCACGAGCGGCTATTCCATAGACTACCAACCTCTCCCCCCTCCAATAGGGTCCCCGGTTGAGAAAGGTCCCCGTTTGAAAATCGTGTACAAAACCAATTATGAGGGTCCTTGCTAAAAAGTTGAAGTATGAACAATAGGAGGTCCCCGATTGAAGGTGTTTACACGTACACTTGAGTATATTGGTCTGCATAGTACGTACCCGTAATGCGCCGGACCTTCTTTGCAATCGATTTCTTCTCCTCGCCCGTACCACAACCGACATCCAAAACATTGTCATCCGGTAGAAATGTCAGCTTACTGATGTTCTGATGTGTAACTGAACGCTGTACAATCTGCCGTCTCCACGGTAATAGTCGACAGCCGAGAAGTTCATTTTGCACTGTGACCCAACAGCAGATATGAGCTAAACGTACGGGTAAATAACTCTAGATTTCTAAAATGAAGAGGTAGCCGTTGAACAGGTGTTGGGGCTCCTTTTATAATCTATGGATTTGTCTACAGTGGTTAGAAGACTCAGTCGAGAAAAGTGGTCCAGTTGCCTGGTATAGGAAAACCCCACTGCTCTGGGGTTTGTGTAGAAAGCGGTCAATTTGCAGCTCCTATCACGTTCAATTACTGTCAGCTGTAGCCTTGGCGGTGTTACGGTTTGTTAAATGTGTAGAGAGGTGAACATGCCCCTAAATTTACTACCCTATGGAGACATGAACAGGGACAAAGGGACTGAATAGGTCTCCACTAGGTTGTCTCCACAAGGAATTTTGTGTACAAAGTCTATGGGGTATGCTTAAGTACAGGAACAAAGGGGATGCAAAAATGGGGATCCCTGCACTTGGGTGGGTGTGGGTGCGTGGCCGCCGCGCGCGCCGGCCGACTGCATAATTATGGAGGACCGTTGAGGCTTCGCGATAGGTTAATTTTTGTATATACAGTTCATGCGTGCTGGCTATGCGGTGTATCATTTAGCAGAGCGTAGTGTCCTCAATTGCAAACAAAATACAAAATACTTGTTTAAGACGGGGGTAAAAATGGTACATCAATGGAAACCCCTGTTTATGTGTCACCTGGTAAAATGGGCAACATGATACAACAACATTTCTGCAGGGTAAAATGTTTGGAAAAAGAATTCGGGGAGAACAAGTTGTACACAGAATACCCAATAAACCTAACAAATAGAGATTCCCCCACTACGCGGTGCCTGCACACACACACACACACACACACACAGGCGCACAGATGGGTACTTATGGGGTCCATCTATTGTACAATAGATGGACCCCTTCTCCTAATCCCTTGTTTTATTCTTCCTTTGTCCCAATTGAAATCTCAATAGCCATAGCGTTATACATGTGGGGTACGGTATATCTCAGGCTCTCCATACTCACACAGACGTACTGCCCAGTTCCCTATAAATGTGCTACAGGCTAGGCGTTCTTTTCAACTGTACGCCCAACAGTTTGTTTATTTTAACAAACTTGTCAATTTTGTTGTTAGCAAGTCAAATTTATTCAAGTCAAGTTGCAAGTCAAGTCAAGTCCCAAGTCTTTATTTCCAAGTCAAGTCCAGTTAATTCAAGTCAAGTCCGATGGCATCGAACGGACAAGATGTGTGTGACTTCGGCTCTCCGATTTTTCTGAAAATTGCAACAATGACCAATCATGTACACTGCCTTTAACCTCCCCGAATACACTTTTGTCAGAAGAGATAGAAACCGTCACGGGGGTGGGGTGGCAATGTACATCCGAAATAATTTAACTTTCATCCGCCGTGATGACCTAGAAACAGATGATGTCGAGTGTCTATGGGTTGAACTCAAATGTAAGCAAAGGCAGCCTGTGATTATATGTTCTATTTACAGGCCACCCTCAAGTTCTGTTGAGTTTATAGACAAACTGAGTGGTATTTTAGATAGAGCCTCTAGTAAATGTAAAGAAATTATTGTAGTTGGCGACTTTAATTGTGATGTTTCCGAGGACGATAATGGTACTTCACCAAACCCTATAACTTCATGTTTTAATATGTTCCAAATGACGCAACTTATACATTATCCTACCCGCGTTACTGAATTCACTGAAACAACCATTGATCTAATTTTTAGCTCTCATTCTGAACTTGTAAGTGAAAGTGGTGTCCTACACTGTTAAAACGCTGTTTAAAAAGTTGTTTAAACATTAACAACCAGGTTGTTCATGTGCCCTGCTTAAACAACTTTATCGGTTGTTTAAGCAGGGCACATGAACAACCTGGGTTGTTAAAAAAGTTTAAACAGCATTTGAACAGTGTACCTGTCCTGATTAGTGACCACTATCTTGTTTACGGTCTTCATAATTGGAAAGCCCCCAAAAAGAAGGCCGTTCAATTAACTTCAGAAGTTTTAAAGGTATAGACAATGACGTTTTTCAAGATGACCTCTTTAATGCCCCATGGGACTATGTCCTTAATTGTCATGATGTTAATGAAGCATGGTCAATATGGCACTCTCTGTTTATGAGTATTATTAACCACCATGCACCATTGAAATCAAATCGTATTCGTGGTGCATCGTTGCCTTGGCTCGATGGGGAAATTCAAAAAATTATGCGGCAGCGAGATCTTGCAAATAAAATCGCTGAACGTTCAGGCTCACAAAATGACTGGAATACATACAAAAAGCTGCGAAACATGACTACTGAAAAAATCCGCAGCAAGAAAAGAGAATACTTTAAATCAACCATCGAGGAATATAAAGACAACTCATCCATTCTGTGGAAAAAACTAAAAGAGGTTCTCCCCAACAAACAATTATTCCAAAGTCTATTCTTTCCCAAAATGGGGAATTCGTTGATGGTCCCACCGACATTGCTGATACATTTAACGAACATTTTTCTACAATCGGAACACGTATGGCCAGTAATGCCCCTCCATGTGAACTTGAAGTGGACAACAATACATGTATCCACTCTTTTGTTACAGATTCACTTGATGAAAAATGCTTACTGCCTGATATTACAGAAGACTATGTTCAAACGCAAATATCATCAATGTCGGTCGGGAAAGCAACATGTCCGGATGGAATAAGTGTGAAAATGATTAAAATAGCGTCTCCGTACATAACTAAATCCTTAACACACATCTTCAACCTCTCGATAAGATGTGAGCAATACCCTAGAGAGTGGAAACACGCCTTGGTTACACCTATTCACAAGGGTGGTGACAAATGTAATACAACTAACTATCGGCCTATTTCAATACTGCCGATTATCGCTAAGATTCTAGAAAGATGGATACACTCTGCATTATATTCATACCTTGATGAAAGTAATCTGATTCCTTGTTTGTCAGTCAGGGTTTAGGCCCTTACACTCAACTGAAACCACTCTGCATGATTTAACGAACAAATGTTTTCAGGCTATGGAGCGTGGGGAAATGACAGGCACTGTTCTTATAGATTTAAGTAAAGCATTTGACTCTGTTAATCACGCAACTCTCCTAGATAAACTTGAAAGGGTGAATATGTCAACCTCTGTAATCAACTGGTTTAAGTCATATCTAAGTGAACGTAGGCAGTCTGTGAATATTGAGGGCAACATATCTAAGACCCTACCACTTAACACCGGCGTACCACAGGGATCAATTTTAGGTCCACTGTTATTTATTATTTATACAAGTGACCTACCACTTTGTATCCCTAAAGAGTGTAATTTATTCATGTATGCTGACTACTCGACATTAACGTGTAGTTCTACCAGTGTTGATGAGATAGAGAACAACTTGAATACAGCCCTAGCTAGAATTTACGATTGGTGTGTCAGAAACAAACTTACAATAAACGCCAGCAAAACCAAATCCATGCTCATTGGAACTAAACGAAAAGTATCCAATGTCAGTATCGCTGGTAGTCCAGTGGTAAAGGTGAACTCTTGTAAATGTTTGGGTGTTATTATTGATGAAACTTTAAGTTGGGGCCCACACGTTGAATACGTGAAGAAAACCGTTTCCTGTAAATTAGGTATGCTAAATAGAATCCGCGACCATGTTCCCCAAAGCAGTCTCCACTCTCTTTTTGTTAGCTTAGTTATGCCATCTTTAGATTATTGTAGTAAAATGGGGAGGACGGTACACATCTCACGGCAATATTCTTAATAAATGTATGAAAAGAGCCGCGCGGATAATCCTTAAGTGTGCATTCTTAACTCCTTCAGCCGATATGTTTGCTAGACTTAATTGGATATCATTTTCTGAAAGAGTTGAGTATAAAAAGGCTATTCTTGTCTACAAATGTATTAACAAAATTACTCCTTTGTATATGACAAATCTGTTTACACCACTTATTCAGAATCGTGAAACGAGACAATCCACTGACATGGCGCTGAAGATTCCATTTGCGAAAAAAGAATGTTATGCCTCACGCTTTGCTGTAACAGGTACAATCAAATGGAATAATTTGCATGTACAGTTGAGAACCATGACTTATCTGACCTCGTTCAAATCTGAACTACGTCAAACGTTCAGTCAGTAATATTTCCGCAAATATGTATTATTTTTTCGCTGTCTTCACTGATTATACAAATCTAAATCTGTGCTGATCTACGGAGTTTACAAACCTGGTTGCCATAACAATAAGGAGCCGGATGGGAATTTTCCCGTGTTTTCTCCCAAAAGGGTTTTTCGCGGTTTTTCGCCCCTCCCGTAATCAGCGAATATTATAGCCATATATTTTCTTGATGTCACAACATATTTCCAACTGTTTTGTGTTCACTTAACACACCTCATAATTAGCGATGTTGTTTCACACTGTACATAGTTGTACAATATTTATACTAGTTGCTTAACAAATTATGCATTAATCCCATATGCTGTTATTTTATTGTATTGTATTTATAATGTAATGTACTTGTACATGTGTGTATTCATTTGTAATTGTATTGTATGCAGGGCCCCAATGGAAACCAGTTTTAAACTGTTTGGGCATACCCTGGGTAAAGAAATGTAATAAATAAATAAATAAATAAATATATAATAAATAAGTCAAGTCAAGGCTTAAGTTTAAGCAAATCGCGACTCGAGTCCAACTCCAGTCCGAGTCAGCGACTTGAGTCAACAACACTGTTAACATAATGGTTCATTGATATAGTTTGAATAATTAGATTGATGGACGTTGTAGATGTATAGTAGAGCTACATTTGTGACTGAGGTACACAATAGGCCTTTGTTGTCTTTATTTATAATTTTTACGTTGATGGAAAAGTTTCTTGATTATCATAACTGTCGTTTATTTGTACAATTAAGCAATGGTTAAAACTTACCGGTTTCAGTGAACTCTATCAAAGCATATAGGGTATGAATGCTTTTTAAATGCAACCGTTGTTGGAAATAATGTGTTAAATTAAGTGTTAAATTCTAATCGTCATTTGAAAGGTCAACTGTCAGTGATTTTTAACCCCTTGAGTACGGTTATTTACAGGAGGCGCAGGGGTGTCGCGCCGGCCTTTGCAGCCATGTGAAACGGCCCCAATGTGCAGTCAAGCGTAACATATACACAATAATCCAGCAATGGATTGAAACTGCACAAATAGCGGCAAATGGCGTCATCCGGCCTGGTGGCACTGGGTTTTTTTGCGCCATTTGGCGTCTTCCGTAGGGAAGGGGGTTATAATTAAGGCTACTATTGTGCCGACGAAAGTAGTTTGCTATTTATTTAAACGTATGAAGTATTCTTGCTTTATGTGTATCCTTGTTTTATGCTTATCACATGGTTTCTTCTTTTGTAAAAAAGTTTTAAGCCTTTAAATGTTCCAGTTTGATTTATGTCTTGAGGGGCAATGGGTAGATTCCCACCTCCCCTACCTGAATTCCCCATTGAAGGTTCCGATTGTTGGTTAAAGGTACACACCGGCCTCTTGGGCGATTTTTGGGCGATTTTAGGCGCTAAATTAGATTTCACCATGACTGGAAGGGTTTTCTTAATTAGAATATAAAGGTCCAAGCGCGAAAACGTGAAATTTTCGTGTAATTTAAAAAAGAACGTTAGTCACGTGACTTTCTTGCACCAAATTTTGGTTCACGAAACTCACGTGATCATTAGGGCTAGTTTTACTTCCAGCCGTAAAACCTTTCAATAACTGAACCAAACTCCAGTTAAATTTAACCATAATAATCATGACTATTTTTCCCAACTGTACCTATTGTTTAATTGTTGATTATACTTCAATTTGGCGAAATTTTTGCGAAAGTCGTAACACTTTTCCCAAAGACCGGGCGACGGACCCATGTTTCACGAGACACGGCGTGGGGCCAGCGCGGCATAGCCCCCGTGGCCGGCGGAGCGAAGACCCAGCACACAGCTGCCGCATAAATATATCAACGCTGCACTACTGCACTGTACATATCGGTACGGCGATCAGTACAGTACTGGCGCCGGCTGTGTGTAGCCTACTAGACTACTGGTCGGCGGCTTGCGTCACGTCGACGCGTCGCAGAGCTGGTCAGCACTGTAGACATGAGACCCCATTGAAGGCATGATCCCCGTCGTTGACACATGCAAATTGCAGTTTTACTCCTAAATCTGTGAACGTCGTTTAGTGGTGGGGGCCGTCCTGCCAAATCATCCGCAGAGACACGGAGGATATTGAGCGTACGGGCAACCCGGAGAAGGGCCGACCGCTTTCGTCAAGCTGGTGAGGACCGCCTAGCGAAAGTGGTTGGACCAGCTAACCAAGCCAGATGGAAAACGCTGAGGGACCAAGCCCTCGGACTTGAGACTGATCATGAAGACAGCATGAAAGATGCAGTATTTGCCAGAATATAGGGCATAGGGAACCCCCCCCCCCCCCTCTTTTGTGTTGGTCATTGTGTTCCCGGAATCTCAGGAATTCTTTTCAGAGGTCTAGGGGGGACGTTCCTATACCTTGTCTGGCGCCCTGACCTGCCTAGAAAGCGCACATGTAAACAAAGTCATTACGTCATTACGTCTTGGATCTATTAGCGTCACTTTAGTTGCAGTTGCCGTGTTAAAACCCCTTGAACCCGGTAATACCGGGTATTTCATGGGGCACTGGGGCGCCAGGCCGGGTTATGCATCCAGGCGAAACGGAAACAAGAGGCTTGTGCAGCCAAGCATAACGTACACAATACCCCAATAATGGTTGAAAATGCCGAAATTGGCACATATAGACGTCAACCGGCCAGGTGGCAATTTTCAATCTGCACATATTTGTGTCTACCGGTGGCAAGGGGTTAAAGCTATTGAGAAAAACTGTAACTAATTAGAAAGCTGCAAATCCTAAAGCCTGTATACGTAGTTTGAAATGATATAAAGAAAGAGGTTGCTTGAGAACATTGTTATCTTAATACGGGTTTTAATCTGCACATTTTAAGACACTGAGCTCATTACAGTATAATAGTTAAGTGTGTACCCGAGTTAGAAGAAAACCCAAGGTGTATCCTTGTCGAACATGATGGTATAGCTTTGGTAATTATTAAAAATCTGAAAGCTTACTGTTTGTAAAGATAAAACAGTACCAATCCTCCTGAGAAATAGAGCTTGAAAGTTCATACCCCTGGTGGCGCGCATCCGGAGACCTCGAATAGGAACATTAACGTGTAACATTGCTAGTATTTCTTTCTTTGTTATTCATTGAGTGTTAAAGAAATTCACCCACTGAAATGGCCTTCACAAAATTGTTTCTACCATATCAATTTGTAAAAACTTCAAAATCAGCCGAATCGACAGAGAAATATCGTGCTAAAAAATGACCTCAAACTTCCTGAAATCTGTAGAACGCACGTAGTATAATTTTTCGTACACACACACATGTGCGTTTTCCTATACTTATGAGGACCATGAATGGAACCCTTCTTTTGTTCCCTTTGTTTGTACTTTAACTTTTTCCGAACAAATCCCATAAGGTTTGTACACGAAATTCTCCGGAGGACTCGGCCCAGGTCCTCGGTGTCATTGTTATCCCTAATCCCCCATTGTCCCAAGTCCTCTCTCGTATAGCCTAACCCACTCATACCATACACATTCACAGTCAGGTAAACTAGCTGCAGTACTGATTGTGTGTTAAATGTTAAATGTTAAATGTTAAATGTTAAATGTTAAATGTAAATTCCTTGTGTTCTTTTTTTGTTTTTTTTGTTTTTTTTCTTTCCTTTTCTTTTTTTTGGTTTTTTTTAATTTTAAATTCATTCTATTTTTTATTTTATTTTTTCCTTATATTTTTTCTCTTTTCCTTCTTTCTTTTGTTTACTTTTTTTGTTTTTCCATTTATTTATTTGGTTACTTTTTTCCTTTTCCCCGAGATAAACAAAAAATTCACTTGCCACAACAAATCATCTTTGCTCTTAAAACTCTCGCGAGATAAAATAAATAAACCAAAAACTCCGTTATCCCTATCAATACCGCGCGCGCCACCTGGGCTCAATGTTGCATGGACGTTCGCAACCATCGTGCTTGTTTGTCACAGGAATTTATAAGCTTTACACGACCAGCGTTCTCTGTTGGCACGAGCTACTATTGTTTGCAACTGAAATGTGAACAGCGCCCTCACTTTGGGCAGCGCTGTGCAGTTGGTTTACACTTGAAAAGGCACGCGCGCGAAAGGCACTTTGCATCCCCATGCCACTTAGCCGCTATCATGGCAGAAAACGCTTCCAAGATTTTGGAGGAAATCTGCGCAGATAGCGGTTCAGATATGTCCGATGATGAATCTTCTCTAGCGACATCTGACGACAGTGATGGCGAAGCTATGCAAACTTCGTCAACTTCGTCGGGAAAGCCAAACTTCAGGTAGGGAGGTTCATAAAACTTAAAAGGTTCAACTTGGCTAGTCTCGAAATGTTTCGCATCCGTCATTCATGTCTATAAAAATATTACTGGGCTACTGTAATGTAACCTTTGCTTTTTAATGTTCTTTCGCGGGGAAAATCATAAAAAGCACTGAACGTTTAAGTTTGCATTGCATAATACGATGGAAATCCTATTAGAAATTGATGAAAATATTGAATTTGTACCTGAAGTATGCAAAGTCAAGTGTGATGATTTTGCATCCAAATCAAAGTTCAGATAGGACAGCAAATGCAATGCTGAAAAAAAACACATTTCAATTCCACTGAATTGGGCCTTATTCAATTACTAAAAAAAAGACTGGCGGCAATAATAATCTATAAAAAGGAGGAGATTTGAATGTAATTAAAAACTACAATTTATATTAATTAATGTACATGTACCCCCGAAATCAAAATATTAATCACAATTTCCTATAAGAACATTGGTCTACAAATGAACAGCAGCCTCGTACATGTTTCTGAATGTCCGTATTTTTACTTGTTCGCTAAGAATAAGATTGATAAGTAAGATACTAGAAATATTAACTACAATCTGTGTCTTATGTGAATTTAGGGATAAAAGGCCTACAGCAATTAAATCATGGCTGCACTTATTTCAGTGGGAACACTAGATATGAGCATCCAAAAACAGCATTGTATGGACAGTTTGTCATTAAAGGTAATACAACATTTGCGACCACCCACCCCCCCCCCCCCACCCCACACAGACAAGAAAAAAAACTACCTTATTATTATGAATGACCGTACTTGACAGTCAAGAATAGTCTCGAGCATCCTGTGAAATCAGGGCACCTGGTGTGCTGTTCTGTTTAACCAAACTGACATTTTGTAGCAATTTCCAAAGATGGTTGGCCAACCGTCGTCCAAAAAAATACTAAACCCCGGATCAATCCGTTTGACCCAAAAAACAAAAGCTAATGTTGTATACTACCTTAAAGAAAATGTGCCTTGAAATGAATAGCGTCCCATTACCTTTCTGAATGTTCCTATTTCAGGTGTGGATGGAATAAAGCAAGCACCTCCTACAGCAAGCGCCCACCGATGAACTTCAGTGAAGAGACTGGCTGTACGGAAGATTTCAGTCACCTGTCACCCATGCAGATCTTTCAGCTCTTCTTCTGCCAAGCAGTGTGGGAGTTGATGGTGGAGGAGACCAATCGCTATGCCGACCAAACAATGTGTGCAGATGCAGCCAATCATCAGCCTGCCTGGACTCCAACTACTGTTCCTGAAATGATGGCATTCATGGCCTTGCTTCTGTGCATGGGTATCAACAAAAGGCCTCGCTACAGCATGCACTGGTCCAGGTCCGAAGTTCTGCGAAGTCCCCTGTATTCGGCGACCATGTCTCGCAATCGATTCACTGCGATCCTTCGATTTTTCCACCTTGCCAACAACAGAGCTCAACCAGGTGATGCTCCCCCTGACAAACTGTCCAAGGTTCGCCCGCTGCTCGACATTGTATTGCCATCCTTTCCTCGCATTTACAAGCCAGGCCGAAACCTCTCACCGGATGAGACAATGATCAAGTTCAAAGGCCGACTTGGTTTCAAACAGTACATGCCACGAAAGTCCGCCAAATGGGGATTGAAATGTTTTTCATTGAACGAGTCAGAAACCGGTTATACATGTGCCTGGAAGGTGTTCACCGGCTCTCAATCCACATCAAAAGAATCTAGTCAACCCTCCGTTGGTTATGCTTCAACACACCACCCACCTAATCTTTCATCTGCTGGGCATGTAGTCCTCGACCTTATTAAAGGACTCGAACATAAGGGACATTTCATTTTCATGGACAATTGGTACACGAGCCCGGCTCTCGTCTGCAAGTTGTCACAGTTAAAGTTCGGAGCTCGTGGAACTGTACGCTACACCTCACAAGGGATTCCAGATTGTGCAAACCCCAAAAAGTTCCCCATGAGAAGAGGTGCTGACCCCCAGTTTTACACCAAAGCCGGGCAACTGTGCGTCGTTTGGCAGGATGCCAAACGTGTAACTCTTCTTACCAATTTTGGAAACTGCGATATCGACACGAAAGACATTCGGAGCAAAAACAGTTTGAGTGGACTTCGTACAATCAAAAAACCTGCTGTCGTCAATGATTATAATAAATACATGGGAGGAAGTGATCTCGCAGCACAAATGTGTCAGTACTACTCGCACCCTCACAAATCGATGAAATGGTGGAAAAGAGTTTTCGTGACCATTCTTGACATCTGTTTGTTGAATGCTACCAATGTATACAACAGCATCCCTACAAACCAGCACTTGACCACTTTGGATTTCAGGGTCAAGGTGATAGAAGGACTTCTTTCCACCTGGAAGCACAACCCAGCTCAGCATGCCAGTCAAGTGACATGTGGTTCCAGCCGCTTTCCAAATCATCACTATCCTGGGAGAAATGTTGCTGGCAAAAAGCGCAACTGTGTTGTTTGCAGTACCAGAGCCAAGCGGAAACAAACTCGCATAATTTGTAAACAGTGTGACAAACCAATGTGTGTAATACCATGCTTTGAGAAGTTTCACAGTCTGTGATAAGCATTCGCCCGAGTAGGTTTTATTGCGGTCCCCCCCCCCCCCCCCCCCATTTCAATGTTGGAGTGACGGTGCACACTGCCAACCCAACATTGAATCGGGGGGGGGGGGGGGGGGGAGCTGCATACACAGCATTTATACCCTGCATTGGTGCACAGCGCCCGCTGAAAATTGATTCAGCATTGACCATCGTGCGAAGCATGCTAAAAATCACAAAGCTAGGAAGTCAAAATAATTGGTCAGCGAGGTTAACAAATGAGCAAACATGTAGTTCATAATTCCACAATGTTGCGCCTGCCTGTGCACACATTTCATGTCGTATTGACTGCACACGCAAAACATTGATCAGAAATTACACATCTTACGATTGACGCAAAATTGCAACTAATAATTATAATAAATGGGGAAGGTACCAAAATAATCATCAATAAATAATCTTCCTAAACAACCGTTTCCATAACAAAATACCAATTTGAGTGAAAATGGGAAGAAAAAAACCTAAAATGCACACTATTTTGTTTACATGTACTTGTCTAGGTAGACCTGTATTTTTGCAGTCTCCTGAACTCTGATCGACCCTTCCAATTTGTCAGATCCGTAATACATTGACATTCTAAAAGGTTATTTTTTCACAATTTTGTTCATGGCTTGTAACGGAGATGGGCAGCTATAGGGAGTTAGCTCTATTTGACACATTGTATAGATTTTCATTGCTGGTCAATCAGCGCTAGCGACGCGTATTATAGTTGCTTTGTGTACACTGTATAACTTATGTTTCTAAATCTTTACTTTTTGTTTTTAATGTGTTTTGTTATGTCTGGTATGCCTTACACAAGCTGTCGCTTTTTAGGTTTTGCCTCTTTAAGATCTTCTTGACTTGATTTTCTTATTTGTATTCTTTTATATCTGTTGTGAATTACCATGAAGAGGAAATAAATGTTGCTTGTTGCTTGCATTAAAAACATCAAACGTTTATATACATTTGTACATGTACATGTAGCCAAAACTATTCAAGATCTTGCCTAATCTGGGGACAAAATTACACGAAGCCCGAGCCCAAGCCAGGGTTTGAGAAATGCCCTCTTAACTGCATCCAAACGGTACTAATTTGTTCAAGTTTGTGCAATTATCACAACAATCCTTGAGAGTTGGGGATTTATGAACCACCCCTCAAAATAAATCTCTTTTCAAAGAGCAATATTTTAGTTCTCATTCAATTAGTTAGGTTGGGGTGCTGTTTCTCAATGAACCTCAGGATTCCACAACACTTCAAAGAAGAATAGCCTTTCATTACATTGCCTTGTGAGGGCGCTATACACTAAAACTTGGCCAAAAGTGTCTGGTAAAGAACTGGACATGTCATGTACATGAGTGTGGTATCCAGAGCACAGTCACAAAATATGCCTTGGTATTGAAAGGGTTATAGGTCTCAGAAAAAACGCCGCGCGCTTCGCAACTTCTACATTCTCGTTCTCACGTGAGTAGGCGAAATGAAAAGGATAGCGCAAATCGTAGTTTCACCTGGGTATGCTAACAACGAATGTTAAGGTCAAAATAATATTTCCCTTACCCCCCCCCCCCCCCCCCCCCCCTCTTTTTCTCTGCAATTTTATTTGAAAAATAATTACATTAAATTCCACGTTAAGTATTTCTTGGGGTGGTTAAAGTTAGAAATCATTCTACCAAAATTATGGCGTGTGAAAGAGCAATACAATGTAAAATGTCCATAGCGGGCTGCGCGAGGTCTCCGGAAGCCTGCCGCGTCACCATTTACTTTCAGGCTCTATATCCGTCTGAAATGCTGTCATCTGCGAGAAAATTGTACCTGAAGACCTTCAGTACCTGAAGACCTTCAGTAATCGAAATGAAGCACATATTACTAATGTGCACAAAATAACTGTTTTCACTATTTTATCCCGACTCGGAAGACGGATTGAGCTAAAATTTCCAAAGGTACGAGGTGCAATCAAAAAGTTCCGAGACTGCGCCTATAACAAGCAAAAACCGTACGTGATCTAAATCTGGCAGCCACCCCCTTCAAAGTAGTCCCCTTGTGCAGCGACACACCGCTCCCCGCGCTCCTGCCACGCTTGGAACGCTCCCTGGAAATCCCGTTCCGTAAGCGCGTCAAGCACCATCTGCGACTCTCGCTGGATCTCCTCCACAGTATCAAAACGGTGACCCTTCAGCTTGAACTTCATTTTGGGGAACAGAAAGAAGTCACAGAGAGCCAAATCCGGCGAGTGGGGGGGGGGGGGGGGGGCCGACGATTGTGTTGTTGCGGTCGAGAAAATCGCGCGTTTTCAACGCGCTGTGAGCGGGCGCGTTGTCATGTTGGAGCACCCAATTGCCAGCGCGCCACAGTTAGGCCGTTTCCGCCGAATGTTCTCCCTCGGGCGCCGAATGTTCTCCCTCAGACGCCTCAGAACGGTGCAGTAGAACTCAGCGTTGACAGTCTGACCCCGGGGGAGGAATTCACGGTGCACAATCCCGCGAATGTCAAAGAAAACGATGAACATGCTCTTGCTTGCCTTCTTCGGTCTTGGAGACTGCGGGCTCTTCCACTGCGAAGACTGCTGTTTGGTATCTGGGTCGTAGCCGTAGACCAAACTTTCGTCACCGCTGATGATCCTTGGCATGAAGTTTGGGTCATCCCGGGCCTGTTGACGGAGATCCTCGCAGACTTCGACACGGTGCTGCTTCTGCTCAAGTTTCAGGTCCATGGTTAAATCGCAAATGCGCACGTACCAGTGGTCACAAAAATGCGTGTATATAAACACAGGTACTGATGTTGATCAAGCGATGTAACTTGGAATACTTTTAAAAAAAATTATTGCTTACACCTACTATAATGCACATTACTGTGCTGCGCTCCGTTCGTTCGCAACAGGAATAGTATCGGAACTTTTTGATCGCAACTCGTATGTTATTTCATGTGTATATGTTGAATCACACAAAGTATAAAGACTGTCTGCAAATTTGATGTAAGTTCTACTATAAAGTTATTGTCACAATATTAATTAAAAGTCTAGGATTTCGTTGCCTTCATTCGAGGTAATTTCATCCGAGAACTATTGCAGAGCAACATCCTGGACACCAGAGAATTCTAATTCAAAATGGATAAATTTGTCAGTAAAGTCAAAAGCAAAAACCTTGCGAGGTTCGCCTAATGGTACTTTCCTCGCCTTTCACCGCTGACATGCGGATTGGTTTTCAGTCCCTGCCTGATTCTGGGATTTTACTCCCACTTAAAAACTGAACATTTCTTCGTCGTCTTACTACAGGTTTCTTCAGGCTTTTGAGCTACAGTGCGATATGCACTTTTGACGAATCCTTTGTTTCATTACCAGAAAGAATTAAAAGAACTAACAATTCTAATTTATCTGATAAAAATAATTGAAGAAATACTGATCACTTGATAAAAACGAGGCACGAACTACAGTATTATTTATTTTTTGTATTACCGAGAGCTTTTTCTAAATTGTCAACTGTTTCTGAAAATCGGTATACATGTACATGTAATTAAAGAATGGTAATCGGTGAGTTTATGTGTCGAAATAAAAATTGTTAAATGGTTTTTAAAACACGCTATAAAAAAAAATATATATATATATATATATATAGCAGGACAATGGTTATATTGACAATGTAATCATCATTATTTGGTGTATTCTGTTTCTTCGACATAATTAAACCAATCATTTCATTTTACTTGTTACGGTAATGTAATCTTACCGGTACGGTAACTCGGAGGTCGCAGGTTCGAATTCCGCTCCTGCCAGTTTCTGTGTTCACTTTGAAAATGTAATGTAATCTTGTTTGATTCCTCTGTTGCGTCTGTAAATTTCTAGAAACTACAGGGTAACTAGTTAAAATACATATATGCCTATTAAAAGAAAAACCACCTCATCAGCCAATCCATTAAAGGTACTATTATACAACATCTGCTTTTACTGTAATTTTCAGAAATGAATGAATTTGGGAGTAATAGGAAACACTGTAACACTGACCTGTTTAACGTTTTGTGTGCATATTGAGGCTGGGAAAACAGAGAAAACGAAGTGAAAATGCTGTTCTTGTAGTCTGGTTCCCTGACCTTACTTCAAACAAAATGAAACTAGACTAGACTATTTTCAACGATTACCGGCCAACATCGTTGGAAATAATACAAAAATTCATTTTTTCTTGAAAATGACAGCACGCCAGGTGCCATGATTTTATAAGATGCTTGAGACTACTATTTACTTGGAGTCAAGTAGGGTATTTCATAATAATTCAGTAGTTTTGTTTTTGATGTTTGAAAATGTTGTATATTACCTTTAAGATTAAACGAGACTTTAACCAGTTATGAAAAACCAAATAATGGCCATTTTTGACGTGCAAGACTTAGTTCTGCGATGGTTTACAAGCATGCACAACTATAGTCTCTGCATCAAAGCGAATGTTCCCAATTTGATTCTCGTCCTCGTATTTAGACAACGCCCACTGCCACAAGTCTGCCAGATACACCCCCTGCTCCCCCTCCGGAATCAACGCTGTTTGTCCAAGTAGCGTCTTTAAACACGCTGTCAAGAAAAGGTGGAAATAGGCTGAAGTTCTTATAATCTGTATCAGGAGTATTAAGCACATTTCTACAACTTTCCGGATTAGCCTACTTTAACAGCTGTGGAGGGATTATCTCTTATGTTGCATAATAAGCGAGTAATTCATTGTCCCAGGTGTGGCATCGATTGTGGTACCGCTGTTTTTCTTAGCGGCGCTGCATTCCGTACCTCAAATCTAGCTCATGAATGAGAAGAAAGGCGGCTTGAATAACTGGATAATCGTGAGGACAAAAACTGAAGCTTGTAGCCCACTCGAGCCTAGTCGGCTGATGAACGATTTCCAGTTTGTAGCGGCCATTAAATGCTGAATAGGCATGAACGGACCATGGAGAAAGAACCCCATTAATGGAGGCGGTCTTGCATTCTTCTAATATGAATGTATATTTTTAACAGCTCTGGCTTGGAGCAATGCAATCCTACCCCTCCACTAGAGCAGAGGGATTAGTGATCCGCATGTGGATTCTGCGTGAAGCGCTGGCCGCCAGGAGATCACACACTCATGAATATTGCTGCTGTGACGAAACTGCCTGTGTACAATTAACTGTATAGAACGAGCTCATTATATCCGCCGGCTGGGCTTAATTCTGGTACCGGGTACCGCAAAAACAACGTTACCGCAATAGATACCGCTTTCAGACAATGAAATGATCCCTAATGCCTTTATATACGGGGCATGTTGCCATGTTAGGGGCAGTTGGTCTGAGGGAACCATCGATAACGCCCACCTCGCTACATGATTCATCTTTGTCTTAGGTTCTCCAAAATGTGAGAGTTTGAATTTGTTAATATATTTTTGGACCCGGATTCTGTTTGGTGAGTTTTCTTCCTTGAGTTGGCTATTCCCTCACGATCCTTTGTACGGTGTTCTAGACAACGCAACAATATTATAATATGATATCCGGCAGAAGGAAATGGACACATACATTTTGCTTGCAGTTCGGAGAAAGTTAAGGGAGCCTGAACCTCACACTGTACATCGGTCCATCCGGATGACACAAACACGTCTTCGGTTTCGTCGATGGTTAAACCCCATGACCGAAATTCATTCGTGTATCCCTGCAATGCATGAAATTAATGTGGTAAATGTTAGTTGAAAATCGGTAGGGACTTAGAGGTAACATGATTTTTACCGATAGGTTGGGTCATGAACCAAACTACACCAACCCTCTTCTTAGTGTGCCGTTGTTTTGGATCCGGAAATGCAGTGTCAACGAATGCAGTCAACTCGCGTGTATATAGCTTCACGCGCTTTCAATCGAGCCTAAGGCCGTGTCTGAATTACTTGGCTGCGGCTTGAAATCACACACATGTCTATGATAGTGGCTGCAGCCACATCACATAAACTTGTGTGTAATTTTAAGCCGTAGCCAAGTAATTCGGACACGGCCTAACGTATTCGCATGCTAACGCTACTTGCGAAGATTATAGATCAATACTTTCTTAAAAGATCAATACTCTCTTAATGTAAAAAAGTGAACAACTCTCCAGAAGAGTGAATCTCTTATCAAACCACTCCAAAACGGTGAATCTCTTATAAAAACCACTCCAAAAGAATGAAATTTCCACTCTTTCGAAGAGCCATGGGTCCTCGAAAGAGTGGAAATTTCACTCTTTTTGGAGTGGCTCCTCGAAAGATCGGAAATTTCACTCTTTTGGAGTGGTTTTCACTCTTTTGGAGTGGTTTTTATAAGAGATTCACTTTTTTGGAGTGGTTTGATAGGGGATTCACTCTTTTGGAGAGTGAGTTTTTCACTCTTTTACATTAGAGTAGGGCCTTCATCTGGCTCCTAAACATGATTATATACTGACAATGTGTTGCATGGACAGGGCGTCAGTGTTTGTAGTCATGTTAAGTATTTCTGAAATAATTAAAAACCTCTCATTGAAAAAATAGACTTGTAAGACCGGTTAACAGAGTCACTGCCAAGACTGTTGCACCTTGTGGTATTTACACTGAAACACCGGATCAATATATCTAATCGATATCGATTATAAGATATAATAATTTAATATAATAACTCGGCTTTTTGCAGAGTGCATTATCAGAATTAGATTTCCATTCATAACAAAACTTTGACTTTGGTTAAAATACAGTAATTAAAGAAAACATTGGCATGCACGGAATTGGAGAGTGGAATTTGGAAAGATGGGGCGGGATTCTACATGTATATCCCGTCCTCAAGTGACTCCAGTACAGTGTTCTCGGGTCGCCGATTTCGAATAGGGAAGCGCACGTCTGAGTGCTCTGTGCGGCGCCATTCAAGATGGGGATGCCCATGAACCATGCAGCAAAAGTCAAAACAATCTTCACAGCTTTTATGTTGTTTGATTCTTCGGATGAAGAACACAAGGTGAATACAGATGATCCAATATTTCCGTTTGTTGCAACTTTTCGTATTCGAAAAAAAAAAACGTTCCAAAATCCATTTGCGTCGGCAGGAGTTTTTCTAGAGGGGGCAAAGCACTCACCAGAAAGCAACAAAGGGATAAATCATCGGCCGTGTAAAAATCGATATACATTCAATAATTTAGTACGACATTGACTTCGCACCTTGTCTTCTTTTAAATTTTTTCTTCATTTTTTATTTCAGGGGGAGGGGGAAAGTTCCCCCTTCCCCTCCCCTCCCCCGAGACGCCCATGCCAAAATCCGAGGATATAGAATGTCCTGCGCTGTCAGCCATCTATGTTGTTGTTCTTCATTAACTCCCCAGCTGGGCTGTTGGCGAACGATGTTCGCGTATTGGTTCTCGACATTCGATAACCCGTTATTGCATTCAGTCAACAGGAAAACGAGCGTTCGAACGAGCGTTCGAACGAGCGTTCGAACGAGCGTTCGAACGAGCGTTCGAACGAGCGTTCGAACGAGCGTTCGAACGAGCGTTCGAACGAGCGTTCGAACGAGCGTTCGAACGAGCGTTCGAACGAGCGTTCGAACGAGCGTTCGAACGAGCGTTCGAACGAGCGTTCGAACGAGCGTTCGAACGAGCGTTCGAACGAGCGTTCGAACGAGCGTTCGAACGAGCGTTCGTGGAAGTTGAGCTACACGTGCGTACGATACGATTATATGGTCTTTAACGCTTTCACCGTTGGTGATCAGGGGCCAATTGTATGGACCCGCTAAGCATAAACAAAATAAACAAATAAACAAAATGTCACGTGAATACCAGTCGCAAGCAATATACCTCGCATTAACGTTTGTTTGGTAATTCCTTTTTCACAAATGTCCTCAGGGCAAAACAACTGTCATCCGTAAACAAACCTTTACGTAATCCGCCCACTTGGGGTGATGAGCCAAAAATATCGCCGCCTCAGAATACAAGGAAGTACGAGTAATCAAAAACAGTCCTTCCCCGCCCGGCTTCAGACAGCTCAAGATGCTTCGCAGTGCCTTGGCGTGGTCCGTAAACCAGTGAAGAACAAACAGACACACCACTTTGTCGAAACTTTCCAGCCAGTCAGGGTTGTCGCCGCATGTCTGGGCGTCCCACTTGATGTACGTTATATTTGGACCGTAGTTGTATTGACGGGCAAAATCTAGCATTTCCACTGATGTGTCGATACCTAATGAACAAAATGACACGGTGACGTACGTTGTAGAAAGGTCGCTCCCATGTATATATTTATTACATTTCTTTACCCATGGTGTGCCCAAACAGTTTAAAATTGGTTTCCATTCGGCCCAACATACATTGTGACGAGTCGACCTGCTGTGTCCCTCCTGGTCCCTCCACTATTCTCCACATACATGTAATTTCTTGCGCTTATAATCTAGTGTCGAGGTAGTCAGTCGATCTATAGGGGTCACCTGGGGTCACCTGGTCCCTCCACGGTAGTAGTATAGAAAGGACAGTTTTTGACAGACAAAAAATCTCTCTAAAATTTGTCTCTAAAATATGTGAGACAGATAATCTCCCTCCCCCACCTTTCTCTCTGTCTCTAAAATATGTGAGACAGATTATCTGCCTCTCCCGAAATCTTCCTGCCTCTGTCTGTCTCAAAATCTCTCCCCAAAAATCTTCGAGACAGACTTGTCGAATGGTTGTATTTTCAACGAAAGATTTTACCATCAAGAGTTGATTGAAACAGAAAATGCTCCGTGCAAAGTTTGTTACATGAAAATAACCCTTTTATATGGTGTAAAAATGAAAGTTATAAGTTATGGCTGTTTTCTCTTCTGGCCCAACTGAAGGGCACTCCATACAAAGGACTGTGGAAGAAACTTTGGATACATTTTTCTAAATATATTGTTATGGTGACACATATTAAAGTTTGATAAAACCATTATACTCACCAGCAAGAGAAACATGCACAAAATGCCATTGCTATTTATTTCGCATGGAACCTCTACAGAAAACTCTACCTGCGTACTGCACAAAACCAACAAAAAAGCTTCAGGGTCATCTTCCACATAGGCCTACACAGAATCAGTCTACCCACAGCCAACAGGATCGGACTGGGTTTACACATGGCTGCCTGTGTGTAAATACCAGTCGTCAATGATCAATGCCCTCGCGGCATTTAGTCAATAGAGTTTACAATTACATGTATTGCATACGCTCAAATACGACTAAAGTCTCTCCTTGGGAAACGTTTGTACTTTTCACCTGACCTAGAAATAGCGCTCTCGCAGGAGCGCCGTTGCCAAAGACAGTCAATGTGTTTGTATTTTTCACCTCAAAATATACTCTGTGTGTTTTTAATTAAAGGCGGCGCACTAGGTTGACCGTCAGGCTGTATATACTCGTAATAATTCGGTGGTAAAGGTTTATTACCACATTCTTTAATTATTGTGAATCGGTAAGTTTTTCGATAAGAATTGTTTTCTTTTTCAATTCGTTCAAAATTTATCATCGAGGTCTTTTCTTTCGTCATCTCACTAGCCAATATTTCGTAGCGAGAACACCACCTACAGTGGCGGTAACTTTGATGGTGTCTTCTACGTCCAATTTCCCAAGGTCTGCGGGTTTAATTTTCTAAAGTTTTTTTACTCAACATTGTATAACCTACACTGCAAAAACCGGGGTGTTAAAAATAATACCAACGTTGTCAAATTTGATTCTTTCCCGGTATCTATACAGGACAACACCCATGGTGTTAATTGACACCGAAGGTTGGTGTTAATTTATTCCAACACCAAACATGGTGTAACTGTATACACCAGAAAATGGTGTTAATTTGTAGTATACTTGGTGTTACATGTACTCTAAAAAAATAGAGGCGTATTTCAACTGGAAATTCCAGGCAGAAAGTAATTTCAAATTTATAGAAATTAATTAAGTGGACTAATTGGAATACATTTATTATACATTACTATGACAGAGTTTACAAATGCTACGGTAACCTACTTACACTACAAAGTGGATATTGTCGTAATTTAGTTTTATATTGAGCATTTTTCTGCCATGCTGAAGTCATGGTTTCCATGAACACTTTCAATATTTGAATACAAAGACGTAATGTAATGCGATTCTTTATTTATATTTTTACACAAAATCTAAATTTTGTGGTGGAATATTGTTTGAATAATTACACATTATGGTCAAGAAATTGTGTTTTTGGACGAAACACCACAATTTAACGTGACTTTTGTGAACATAAATTTCCTCACCATTAAACACGAAGAAGTGATGCCGTCCAATCGGATTGCTGGATCTTCGAGCATGCGCACGTTGTGTAACCTTTTAACACTAGAATTATTTAACACCAAGTTATTTAAGTTTCTGCCTGCACGTTTGAATAAATTTGTGCTATTTTAACACCAAAAGAATCACCAGAACGTTTAAACCAGCTTAGTGTTAGCCATTTAACACCAGCGTTTTTGCAGTGTACAGTCAACAAACTCAACACAGCACCATGATAAAGAGTATTAGCAACGTTCTTCGTATCCATTTTAATTTAAACTATTATATTTTTAAAAACATGTTTTATTTGTTTTTCTATTCTATTTCTAAAAGTCTTCTTAATTCATTCTGATGTTTGATAAATCCTGTTCCTGTTGATACGGCTTTGGAGCTGTTGGATCTCAGGTAAGGCTAAACTTTTTACGATTGTAATTTGAGTAGTAAGGGAGATGCCGATTCTATGTCATTTCTTAAAAATTCAAAAATCTCTCCAATTTTGCTGTAGGTACATACGTCAAATTTTTTAAAACCAAAATAATCTAAAAATCGCCCAAATTTTATTTTAAATTTTGGTGTGTAGATACACACCAAAATTAGCAGAAAATCTAGAAAATAAAAAGTGTTTTTCATAGTCGAGAAGCGTACGAAATGTACGGAGTCACAGGCGTCGCCTGTGACTCCGCTCTTACGCCAAAATAACGAGGCAAAAAAAAATAACTCTCGTTGTAAGTCCAAAAATAACATAAGGCAAACAAAAATTAATTGTTTTTTTATTTTTTAAAAAAATATTATATTTGTTACTATAAAGATGGAAACACAACCTACGATTCGAGGATACAATAGATGGAACAAAATAACTTTAAAAAAATATACCGATAAGTATAACTTATCTTTAGGAGCGCCAACAGGGCGTAACGGTGTAACTATCAGGCGAGATTATATTCGAGCTATAAAAGAAGAAGAAGACAAATTTAAAAATTTGCGACAAAAATCTAAAGCTTCGTTAGCGCGAGTCGCGCACGATAAAAATATTCGAGTTATTTCTACAGGTAGAAATGGTCGAGCGATAAAAAAAGATTACATCGAAGCGATAAAAAGATTTAAGGAGCAAAATACTTTTCGAGAAGCAGACTTTCGAGAGACTAGAAGATTTCAAAGCAGTTATAGAAATTTGGAACTGATTCCGAATCTGTTTACCGAAGATCCGAAACAATTTTACAACACCCACGTATCGATGATCAAAAACAAAATCATCGCTGAATTAAGAGAACTAAGAACGATGAAACTTCAGATCGCTATGAAAGTAGAGTATAAAAAACGTAACTCGGACGGTGTGACTGTAACAGCGATCGCTCCTCATTTTAGTCTCCAAAATCGTATCTTAAACGAGAGTGAGATAGCTACGACTCTCAGACAACAATATGAAATGATATTATCTCAGATAGATAAATATACGAATAAAGGAAGTGGTTGGACTATAGATAAAATACTCGCGTTTTACATTAACATAAACAGAGTTAACCCTCTGGTAGGTGCTTCTTACGTAAAACTACCCGAATTTATCGCTAGTAAACACGCAACCGTCAACATCAAAAATGAAGATCAAGAGTGTATAAGATGGTGTATAAGAGCCGCCCTAGGTATATATACCGATAGAGTTAAAAACCAATTAGCAACAAACCCAAAGTACCAATTTCGTGGAGCGACGCCATCTACTTATAAAACCGATGATGGATTAAACTTCACCGGCGTAGACTTCCCCACACCATACATCAAATATCTAAAATAGAAAGACAAAACGATATAAGTATAAACGTGTTAGGATATGACGCAGACTGCAAAAATAAAACCTATCCACAAGATAAAAGGGGCTTGATATATCCGCTATATTTATCTAAAAGATCGTACGATACGTCTACGACTGTAGGGAGTACAAAAACTATCAGTTTGCTATTATATAAAGGTCATTATTGTTGGATAAGTGACTTATCTAGATTCTTATCCGGCGTTACCAATAGTCAACATCGTAAACATTTTTGCTTGAGATGTTTAGCGCATTTTAATTCGCGAGAGAAGCTTGACATACACATAGAAGATTGCGAAGGAATAGACTCTGCTCTATCTACTATTAAAATGCCGCATGAAAGCGCGAACAACATTCTAAAGTTTAAAAACTTTAAGAATTTACAAGACGCACCCTACGTCATATACGCGGATTTTGAATCTATCTTAGAAAAAACAAAGGAGACGTCGTCTAAAAAGACTCATGAACACAGAGCCTGCGGTTATTCGTACGTTGTAGTTAGATGCGATGGTCGTAAAATGAAGCGAAAGACTTATAGAGGTGGACACGCTATAGACAATTTTATAACCTCGTTGCAAGAACTCGAACCTAAGATCAACGACCTACTAGCTCACGTTGAGCCGATAATATATACGCTAAAAGAAGAAAAGATACACCTAAACTCTAACGAGTGTTGGATTTGTGAAAAACCAATTTATCCAAATTACTCGTGTAATTGTCATTGTTATAAGCCCGTAGAACCTAAAAGTATAGAAGAACTGAAAGAATACTCGTACATAAACAAAAAGGGATATCTCGAGTTAACATGTATGTTCTGTGAAAAGAAAATTAACAAATTTCGGAAAGTCAGAGATCATTGTCACACTACGGGTAAGTACAGAGGTGCCGCGCACGCTTTTTGCAATCTTAAATTACGAGTTATACCCGGTAAAACGACAATACCGGTCATCTTTCATAATTTGGAGAATTACGACGCCCACTTGATCATGCAGGGTATTTCAAAGTATCAAGAAGATATCTGGTGTATACCCAAAAATTCAGAAAAATACATTTCATTTTCGATCGGCCAATATAGATTTATCGACTCGTTTCATTTTATGTCTAGCGATCTCGACAATTTGGTAAAGTCTTGCCCGAGAGAAGCTTTCAGGCTACTCTTGAAACGTTATGGCGAAGAGAACGCGGACCTCTTATTACAAAAGGGTGTATATCCGTACGAGTATATGGACAGCTTTGAGAGATTTAACGAAACTGAACTTCCAGCTAAACATCATTTTTACAGCGCGTTAAAAGATAAACATATAAGCGACGAAGACTACGAAAGAGCGCAACGAGTATGGCGGACCTTTGACATAAAAAACATGGGTAAATACCACGACTTATACGTAACCGCCGATGTACTATTACTAGCCGGCGTATTCGAGAATTTTAGGCAAATGTGTAGAACGAATTACAAGTTGGATCCAGCCAACTACTTCACAGCACCGGGTTTAAGTTGGGACGCTTTGCTCAGACATACGAAAATAGAATTAGAACTTTTAACCGAAATAGATCAACATTTATTTTTTGAAAAAGCAAAAAGAGGAGGAATATCGAGCGTCGGAAGTACGCGCTATGCTAAGGCTAACAATAAGTATCTGAAAGATTACGATTCCGATAAACCCGACTCATATATTCTCTATCTAGACGCCAACAACCTATACGGATGGGCCATGAGTCGACCGCTACCCTACGGCGAGTTTAGATGGGTCACCCCTAGTCAATTTACCCACGATCGTATCATGGCGTTAAAAGATAAGGCTCCAACTGGATATATATTTGAAGTGGACCTGGAATATCCAGCCGAACTACACGATCTACACAACGATTATCCTTTAGCCGCCGATAATATAATCATACCTGAAGAATGGTTATCGAAGTATCAACGAGAGTTGGCGAGCGAGATAGGAGATAGCGCTAAAGTAAAAAAATTAACCGGCACGCTATATCGCAAAGAAAAATATGTATTGCATTACGTCAATTTGAAACAGGTTCTGAGGCTAGGTCTAAAACTAACTAAAGTACATCGAGCTTTACAATTTAAACAAAAACCTTGGATGAAATCGTACATCGATAAAAACACGCAACTCAGAACGAAAGCAAAGTCGGATTTCGAAAAAGACTTTTTCAAATTAATGAATAATTCCGTATTTGGTAAAACGATGGAAAATGTCAGAAATAGAATAGATGGTGTGCTACTGCGAGACGATCAAGTAGAAGAATACGAAAAAATAGTTTCTAAACCTTGTTACAAGTCTACTACAGCGTTTAAAGAATGCGGCCTCTCATTCGTGGAATCGTACAAAAAGAAAACGTATTTAAATAAACCCATCTATTGTGGCGTTAGTATATTGGATTTATCGAAGACTCTAATGTACAGTTTTTATTACGATAGTTTAAAAAAGAAGTATGGCGATAAAGTAAGATTGATGTATACAGACACGGACTCGCTGCTTTTGATTATCTATACGAAAGACGTTTATCTCGATATGGCGAATCATACAGACAACTACGATTTTAGCAACTACGAGAAAGACCACTTTTTATACGACGATACTAACAAGAAAGTTATCGGTAAATTTAAAGACGAATGCGGAGGAAAAGTCATAAGCGAAGCTACTTGCATCAGATCGAAGATGTACTCGATTTTATACGGAGGAGATAACGATAGTATAAAAAAGGCCAAAGGCGTAAACCGAGTGGTTATAAACAACGATCTATCTTACGAAAAGTATAAAAATTGCGTTTTATCGAACGAGTGCTATTCAAACAAGATGATTCGTTTTGGAACCGAGCGTCACATGATATACACAGAGTCTCAAGTCAAGCAATCTTTAAATCCTTTAGATACGAAGAGATATATTTTACCTAATGGGATAGACACTCTGGCTTATGGTCATCGCTCGATCGATAAATATCTACTCGAAAAATCAATTTCTTACGGTTATTATCTATTAACGTGTCATCGCAGTCTCTTAAAGAAAAACTCAGTTCGGGTATTTTACTCTTAATTAGCGGGATGGTAGTTTTTCTTTGATTTTGCAACGACGCGAGTATATCCGATTTGGTTTTAATAGATATAATCGGTATAACGTCTAACAAGTCCGTATGATTTCCGTTATAGAAATTATTAGACGTAGATAACTGATCGCAATATAAAAAAACTCGATCGATAGGCGTCGTATTATAATGTCCTACAAGTTCACCAGTTTTGGGCCACCAAAAAGCGATTGATAGGCCCAACACTTTTTGAGTAAATTGATCGAACCTAATCCTCGATTCTATATCACTCCGAGCAGCCATATCAACACTAGGATTAAAAATAATTGTTTTAGTAAGCTTGTCCACGGAAACTGTTATCAAAGTTAATTTATTAAGTTCAACTATTAATCCATCGATATCGTAATTTCCAGCTGGAATTACAAATTGACCGTCAGTAACACCTCGCTGTCTAAATATTTCCCATTCTATAGTTAAACGATGAGATATATTATAAAAACCGACGGTAAATATCGCGCTGTTTAAACTCATACAGTAATCTCCCTTAGAGTTATCTATAGGTTTTGACAAAGTAAACGTTTGTTCGCTACCGACCAATTCAAAAACGTGCGATTCCATTTTAATAAAGCGAAAAAACTCTTTAAAAATCGCTTAAAATTTACCGATCGTCACGTTAAAACTAATCTTTTTTCCTCGATTATCGATTAACGTGTCATCGCAGTCTCTTAAAGAAAAACTCAGTTCGGGTATTTTATTCATACTTAGCGGTATGGTAGTTTTTCTTTTATTCTGTAACGTCGCGATTACATCCGATTCAGAGTTAATAGATGTAATCGGTATAACGTCTAACAAGTCCGTATGATTTCCGTTATAGAAATTATTAGACGTAGATAACTGATCGCAATGTAAAAAAACTGTATTCACGTAATTAATATTATAATGTCCTACAAGTTCACCAGCTTCGGGTTCCCAAAAAGCGGTTGATAGGCCCAACACTTTTTGAGTAAATTGATCGAACCTAATGAATAGGTCTATATCTGATATACTATTGTTATTAAAAATAATTGTTTTAGTAAGCTTGTCCACGGAAACTGTTATCAAAGTTAATTTATTAAGTTCAACTATTAATCCATCGATATCGTAATTTCCATCCGGAATTACAAATTGACCGTTAGTGCTACCAGATCTATCAGATCTTTCCCATTCTATAGTTAAACGATGAGATATATTATAAAAACCGACGGTAAATATCGCGCTGTTTAAACTCATACAGTAATCTCCCTTAGAGTTATCTATAGGTTTTGACAAAGTAAACGTTTGTTCGCTACCGACCATTTCAAAAACGTGCGATTCCATTTTAATAAAGCGAAAAAACTCTTTAAAAATCGCTTAAAATTTACCGATCGTCAAGTTAAAACTAATCTTCTTTCTTCGATTATATATTAATGCGCCGTGGCGATCTCTGATACTAAAGCTAAGTTGGTTTATCTTATCGCTGGCGAGTCTATGACCATAGAGACGCCGACGCTCTACGATCGTATCGCCTCTTTTCGTTATCGGTATAACGTCTAACAAGTACGTACCCCTTCCGTTATAGAAATTATTAGACGTAGATAACTGATCGCAATGTAAAAAAACTGCGTCGATAGGCATTGTATTATAATACCCTACGTAATCTACGCCAAAAACTAAGTTTTTGACCGATATCCCCAACAATTGTTTAATGTTTTTATCGAAGCGCATAACGTTATTTTCTTCCGTTACGTTTAAAGATATCTTTTTATTAAGTTTATCTATAGAGACTTCTAACCAAACTAATTTACTAAGTCTATCTCCGATCCAATCTATATCGTAATATCCAGCCGGAATATCAATTTTACCATCCGTACTACCCGTTCTTTGCCCCGTGTTCGGATCGACTTGATGTATAAAATAGAGAATTTCGCTATTACTAGTTACGTTATAAAACCCCGCGGTAAATATCGCGCTGTTTAAACTCATAGATAAATCCCCCTTAGAGTTATCTATAGGTTTCGATAGAGTAAACGTTTGTTCGCTATCAAACATTTCAAAAACGTGCGATTCCATTTTTTATTTTAAATCTTATTTATAAGATTTAAAATAAAAAATGGATTTCGCTCAAATTTTAAACATTTTAGCTACGAGTAATAAAGCGGCAGAAACTGTTGGAAAAGTCATAAATCTAGTTGTAGATCACGATGATAAAGATGTACCCCCTACGGGCGTTTACAACGAAGTGAGCTCGAAGGTCTCTCCGCTTAACTTGGATCAACTCACCATCATCGTAAACGCCAACACGAACGCGAGTTTTAATGCGGATTTAATAAAGCTATTTGGCGCTTATACAATGTCCGATATAAAAGACGACGAAACGGTCGAACGTTACGCGTCAGACCCCATGACGTTTTATCAAAATCAACTCAACTTCGCATTTTGGTGCGCGACTTCGGGTTGCGGCGTAGGACTAGACTTGACGCGCCATAAAAACCCCGTTTAATCGGCTATGTTCAAGTTTCACGTATATTTCACGATCAGAAAGATACTTTACTTTCTAAAATGTCCGGTTCCAAACGACGATGTATTCGACGATCTAAACAATAACATCGATCACGGCGCTTATATAACGTCGTGTCAACGCTTTCAAGTCGATCCGAACGTGAGTTTTAAACAGACCGTAGACTTAACATCAGGGGGTTTAGGTACCGCGTACTATTACGATAGAGACTCGCGTCAATATTTACCGATTCCCGGTAAAGATTATACGCCTTATGGCCAAGACGACTTAAATCCACACTCCGGTGGTGGTGGTTACAACATGGGTTTTACCACGCCGGATGATACGTATATTCACGGTAAGTACACCGTCATGTATATCAGACAATCCGAGGACGTTTTACGACTCGGTTTTAGAAAGTTTATACGTCAGAAAAGCTCGTTTACGGACGTGGGTATAGAATACATAAACGAAAGCGTGAGAGCGTACGTATACAGTATACTCGGTGCGCAAGCCCAAACAAAAACGAGTATACTAACTGCGGGTACTGGGTTAGACGCGCAAAGACAATTCGTAAATATAGTAGAAGACGTTATAAATAGCCCTACGGACTTAGAAGCTTCTATAACCAGATTTCAAGATTCTTTACAGTACGCTAGAAGTTCGTTAAACTTCGTGATAAGCCCCGGATTATACTTGATTCCATCAAATATGGAGCTTTTAGTCGGTATTCATCAAGGTTATAATAATAATATACAGATAGCTACGCCAGATTCATCGATAGGATTAAATGTCGACTTGAACTCGGACGTAGCTACGCAAGTACCTGAACCTCAACCGCCTCAGCCAGCGCCCGACGAGCCTCAACCCCCGCCGACGCCAGACGAGCCTCAACCCGACCCAATCTCAGACGAGCCTCAACCCCCACCAACCCCAATCTCAGACGTACCCCCACCACCAACCCCCATCTCAGACGTACCCCCACCACCAACCCCCATCTCAGACGTACCCCCACCACCAACCCCCATCTCAGACGTACCCCCGGCGCCACCCTCTCCTGTAAAAAAGAGTAGTACGAGCGTAGCTACGTCCGTAGGGGGTATAGATATACAGCAGAATTTAGACCCTCTAGACCCAGAACCAGACTCGCACGAACAAGAAAAAACTGCTTTAGTCGTCGGCCTAATAACCGCTGCTGGGGTGGGGTATCTAGCTTACGATAGTTTACTACGTCGCTGAAGAAGGCGGTAACTCAGTATCTGATGGAACGACCATTAATTCTTTCGAAACGAACGATCTCTTGGGGCCGTGAGTTAGCCAGTACAACGCGGGCTGCCCGGGGTCCGTCGTTCTTTTTAGTATCGTATACATTTCTAAGCTCCAGATGGGGTCGGTAGCTCTTCTTCTAACGTCTTTTTCAACTTCTCCAGGAGCGTAAAGATATCTGACGATATCATCGTTGACGCTTAAAAGTTCCTCTGGTTTATCTGGTTTAACAGAACTCAATTGCTTTATTTCTAACTGAGACATAGCCGCTCGAGGAGTTAACGGTTTACCTTTCATAGTCGATATCAATCTAGTTTCTTCGTTGTTTAACGCTTTTATAACGTCGGGCAATCTTTTTACCCACTCGCGGCTACGCTCGGTAGGCTCTAACATTTCTTGAGCGTATTGATGACCGAATAATCTTTCGGCTAAAGTACGATTAAATCTTTCTACTATACCTTGAGCTCTATGATTACCGACCTCGCCTCTTTGTACAACGACATTTCTACCCCGCATCAAAGTATTAAACTCGGCCTTAAATTCTGTACCGGGGTCTACTTTTATTGTTTTGGGCCAAGACAAAGCCGATCTTTTATAAATCTTTTTTATAGCCTCTACAACTTGAGTACTCGTTTTATTCGTCAAGGGTTCGGCTTCTTTATATCGAGTGGCTACATCGACGATCGTCAACGCGTATCTATAAGTTTTTCGTCTAACTACATCGTGAGGTAGATATAACAAATCCGCTTGATGTTGTTCATTGGGTCGTCCGATAACCTTATTGAGGCTCGTAGGTCTCGGTATATTCGAAGGGGCTGGTAAATATATTTTCCACATGGCTTGTTTTCTTAACCAATTTCTTGTTATAGGCTCCGACGCTCCGGCTTTTAACGCTAATTTTTTTATGGCGCCTGCGCCTTTCCAATATCCTTTAGGACTGTAAAATATTTTACTTAATTTTGTTTCCATATTATAATAAGTTTTTATAAACGAACGTACAAAAATGGCGAGTGTATTAATGATGTTAGGTGGAGCTGTAATAAATGCTTTAGCGTTTACAGGATCGAACTTTCTATTTTCGAAGATGGGTGGGGGAGACGAAGAACGTAAACGACACGATTTGGCTTTAGAAAGATTAACTGCAGCTAAACAAGAGTGGGCGGAACACAGAACCAAATATCTAGATTATCTAAACGATCGACTACATAAAGAAGCCAAGGCTCAAAGAGATTTTAAAAATGTAGATGAGGCGTTGAGAGAATATAACGAAGTAACCGGTGAAGATATGCGTCTGCCTCGCGAACCTGTATTGTCGGACTTTTACGTACCCAGCGAAGGTCAAAAAGATGGCGAAATTGCATTTATCTTAGGAGGCACTGCTGTTTTAGGTTTTTTAGTTTATAAGTTTATTGAAGTTTTTTAATTTATAAGTTTAGATATTTTAGTTTTTTTAATTTATAAGTTTGCTTAAAAGTTTTTTTGCTTTTTTATTTTTTTTGTTTCGTTAAGTAAAATGAACGCAATTTACGGAAGCAAGCTGAATCCTCACAGAAGTTTTAAAAATCCTAGAGCGGTGAAGGGATTGAGACAATCGATGGTTATTACTCATACTCCTAGTACCGCAGGAGCTGGCAGTATGTTAGTCGTTCAATTTCCTATGTTAAGTCCAGACGATGTAGTCGTGCCGGGTACTGTACGATTAGCTTTTAATATAAACCCCTCAAAAAAAGTTTCGCAATTTTTTTCAATCAAATATATTTCGGATTATTTGTGACCTGATCATATCATGTCGCATATCAATGGAAAGCTGATGTGATCACCTTTACAACGATACCTCATTTGTAGCAATCAGTTGTTTGAGGGCTCGGCAACTCTATCGTGAATGCAGGGGGGTCACAAACTGAATGTGCCAAATTCGCCATTATCTGTGTTCAACAAAACAACCAACGCTGTCAGTAACAAATAAACTCTGTGACAAGGAATAAATAACACACATATTGCACTTTTTTTAATTTGTCAATTGGATGTCCCAGAAACAAGTCGCAGCCTCATTTGGAGTAAGTCCCAGTGTCATCTTAGGACGTTACGGTAGACCGCTTTCGGATCAGACAATCAGGAACAGACTGCATGCAGCCAATCTGCGAGCGCGTACACCTGCTAGGAAGCCTGCAATGACTGCAATTCACCGTCAAGCCCGTTTGCGCTGGTGTCGGCAACACCGGCAATGGAACTTCAACCAGTGGAGAAATGTCATGTTCAGAACCTTGACTGCAGATTTCTGGAAGAAAGCCGACGATTTCTAAGAGCTGTAATGGTGATGAACCGGTCTTCTTGTGGTGTTGTCTTCTTGGGACGCCCACTTCGCGGTCTGTCCTTGACATAGCCGGTGTCACGAAACTTCGCCTTCAGTCTGCAGATGACACTGGGACTTACTCCAAATGAGGCTGCGACTTGTTTCTGGGACATCCAATTGACAAATTAAAAAAAGTGCAATATGTGTTATTTATTCCTTGTCAGAGAGTTTATTTGTTACTGACAGCGTTGGTTGTTTTGTTGAACACAGATAATGGCGAATTTGGCACATTCAGTTTGTGACCCCCCTGCATTCACGATAGAGTTGCCGAGCCCTCAAACAACTGATTGATACAAATGTGGTATCGTTGTAAAGGTGATCACATCAGCTTTCCATTGATATGCGACATGATATGAACAGGTCACAAATAATCCGAAATATATTTGATTGAAAAAAATTGCGAAACTTTTTTTGAGGGGTTTAGATATAGAATCTGAAGGTAGTGGCGCCGATGATGACGCGACTCTATATCACAACGTGGCACGAAATTTAATTAGTGGCGTAAGAATCAAACTAGAAGGTAAAGATTTCATAGCCTTTACGGATGCCGATAAATATAACGTGTATAAAGACTTGTGGCGGCCAGCCAGCGCGAACGATGCGTATCGAGGACTCGAATCCTCCAACGTCACAAAACTCAGAATCGGCGCCAGTTCTGGGAATGCCAACGCGAATGGTGGAAAAGACAAAGCGATATCCGATGCTTACGGTAATAGATATTACATTCCTCTAGATTTTGAAATGCTTACGGATCATCAGCCTTTTAGCCCATCGACGCTTAAAGATAGACTAACTTATGAATTTACATTTAACGATCACGCGAGCGTAGTAAAATCTACAGATTCTAACGCAAAGTATAAAATTTCAGGGATAGATCTCGAGTTTGAAACGGTGACTAACAAAATGTTGGCCGATAGTATCAGACAAAAATATCGAGGTAAAACTCATTTTCTATATGAGAAGGTTCAAAGATATACGGTTAAAGCGTTAAACAAGTCAGATACTACTTGGAACATTAATCTTAATCAAGCCATTAGGAGTCTCAAAGGTATACTACTTTTATTTAAAGAACCGAGCGAAAAAGATCCTGAGGTCTTTTATAATCCAAAGATCGAAAAAGTAGACGTTACGATAGAGGGTAAGCCGAATCAATTGTATAGCCAGGGCATGAAGCGTTATCAACACTGGGATGAGATTACCAAGTTTTTCGGCGACTCTAATACAGAATTTGGTGCTAGCGTAGCCAAAGACTTGGACTTACACGATATGTCTATAGGGGATTACTTAAACGATAGTTACGGTCTTTGGTTAGATACGAGAGTGACCGACGACAACAAAAGTCACGGTTCTGGTAGGAAAATAGGAGACGTGGGTGGAGGTATCTCTCTTCATTTAGAAAGAGAGGCTGAGACGGCTGGTCAACTAACGTGTTACGTTTTCTTGGTGATGGATGGTCAGTTGGTTCTCGAAGATGGAAGATTTAGCGCTAGTTACTCGTAAATTATCTACTTTACTCGAAGAGCAAATTATCTACCTTACTATTAAATAAGCTGTACCCCTAATAGATGGAAGATTTAGCGGCAGTTACTCTTAAAATATAGTCTTTACTATAAATGAGCTGTACCCCTAATAGATTTAGCGGTAGTTACTCTTAAAAATACAAAAAGTAAAGTTTCTACCTTACTATTAAATAAACATGTTTCCAAAGACACCACACTGCGCCCTAATATGTGGCAGGACTAATTCGGGTAAAACTAAATATATTTTAGATCTATTAGAAACTACGTATAAAGATCACTTTGAAAATATTGTAGTTATTTGTCCTACGCTATCGAACAACAAGACTTATCACGAGAGACTTTGGTTGTGGTTAGATCCTGAGATATACCTATGTGATTTAGAGGTAGAAAAGATGTCTCTCAACGAAGCTTTAGAATTTTATAGAGCTCGATTAAAAGGATCTCACGTTTTATTTTTGATAGACGATTGTAGCTCGGAACAAGATATAAAATATCGTAAGGCGGCGCCCGGGGGCTACGCTCGCACTTGCGTTTTAACGAAATTGGCGTTTAGTGGTAGGCACGACAATCACTACTGTTGGTTGATGACTCAAAAGTATAATTGCGTATTGACTGATTATCGAGCTCAAACCGCATTCGTCGTACTATTCTATTGTAAAGATAAAAATAGTTTCGATCAATGTCTCGATGAAAATGATGCGGTGCCCTTAGAAGAAAGATCGAGAATTAAAAAGATTTTAAGAGATGTGCCTTTTAGTAAATTGTTGATAAAAACTGATCCCCCAGTCTGTTGGCGGTTGATCTATAGTTAGTTGATAGATCTACTGTAGATGAACTGTAGATGAACTGTTAGATAACTGTTAGATAACTGTTAGATGAACTGATAACTGTTAGATGAACTGTATATCTATACAGCAAACTGATAGATAACTGATAGATAACTGATAGATAACTGATAGATAACTGATAGATAACTGATAGATAACTGATAGATAACTGATAGATAACTGGTAGATGAACTATAGATGATCTATAGATGAACTACAGATAAACTATCTGTTAGAATATCTAGACATTTTGCTAAAACTAGTAATAGCCATCAACTTATCTTTATTTTCTTACGATTATATGTCTTTTAGAAATAAGATTAAAAAATATAGTTCTATTTTAAATGAGCAAATCGATAGAATCTCTAAACACGCTAGCTCTAGAACCTCGTCCTGTAGCAACGGCTGCTGAGCCTCCAGATCATAAAGATAGACTTTTAGGCGTGGTTGCTTCCGGCGATTCTAAAAAATATTTCGGTAAAGAATACTCCGTTAAGGAAATAGAAAGCTTGGCCGCGGAAAAACAAGAAAAGTTGTATAAAAGATACGAAGCCAAGCTCGGTAAAGAAATGATAGTCAGTTTGGGGGGTTGCGTGTTGACTCTTTACGCAAAAGCTTTAGGTGTGACTTTGCCGCTGGCTTCGCCATTCGGTTATAAACTTTGTTTAGATTCTGAAGAAGCCCTCGTCACTGATTTAGAAAACGATCCCGTTATTTCTAGCAGTATGTCCAGTTTACTTTGCGAAGTGAATTATAATTATGGGGTTTATTTATCTCCTTTGGTAGCTATGTTGATCACGACTAAACATTTACGAGTAGATGGTGGCGGTAGTAGTAGTACGAGTAGTATAATTACAAATACAACAACAACAAATAATAGTAGTATTATAAAAGATGAATCCAGAAACGACAACGACGACGGATCAGACGACTCCCCCTCCTCAAGAGCCTCCTCAGCCGACTCCAGCCAGAGTCACAAAAAAAAGAGTAAAAGATCCTAAAAGAGTAGAGCAAGGTAAAAGACTGGCCGAAAGAAACAGAAAGATGAAAGAACAAATAAAAAAAATGCAAAGTGTAGAAGACGAAACTCCTCATCAAGAAGCTCTCCAGCTGGGAAGCATTCCAAGCTGGGGATATGCGATAGCAGGTTTGGCTATTTTAGGAATTGGATATCTCGCGCTTAGAAATAAAGCTGTAGTTAATGACGGAGCAGAAACAGTCGCTGCTGCGCCGCAGCAAAAAGTAGAAACGCCAGTATGCTTTGTAAACACAGCCCCCAAAGTTGAAGATCTAATAGAAATGGAATAAAAAAAAAATTTTTTATCTGTATAAGTAAAATGGATACTAAAAGCATTGCAAATACTCTTTATCACGGCGCTGTGTTGGCTGCGTTGAGTGTGGGTTATACTATGTTGAGTAAAACACTTTTAAAGATTAAACCCGCCGATTTAGGAAAGTTAGATATAGAAGATACGATTAAAATGACCGCTACGGTAGGTAGCGCTCTAGCCACCCAGACTTGGTTAGTGAGTCAAGGTATAATTCCTCAGAATGTAGTAAATACTACTTAAAAGATAAAATATACGACTTATTAAAATGGCTGAAGGTGGAGAATATATACCTACGGATGACTTAGGTCGAAAAGACGAACAACAAGATGTTGCTGATCAAGAATATCAAGATCAAGAAGAAGACGAATATTTCTATGATGATGAACATATAAACGAAATAGAAGAACGGCTAAAACGGCTAATAAGCGCACCAGATACCGAATTCAACCATGTAGAGACAAGTAGTCTTATGGTAGAGTTGGTAAAAGAAAAATTCACAAATTTTTATAAATTTATACTTAAGACTACTGGATATGCACCAGGTATTGAAGATCCTACTAATTTTAGAAGTGATAAAGACGGAGGGTTATCTGTAAAATGGTATGCAAAAGATAAATGGATTAAATTAACGAAAAAAAAAAATCCGCGAATTTTTTAAAAATTAAGCACTATTCAAGCTAACACTAACGTAGAATTTATTAGACATGATCTTGGTATTTCTGATTATAAACATATTAAATCTAGAACGACGCAATTACAACAAGAATTAAATCGGATACAACTTAAAAATATTGATCCTCTAGATATTTCAGAAGTCTCCGATGCTGTTAACGAACTCATAGAAGAAATAGTAGCGGAAGCATTAGGAGAAGAGGATCAAGGTGTTGATGTTGCTAGACCACGAAAAACATTAGATGAGCAAAGTGGATTATTAGGTGAATACAAAAGAAGATTAGATGAGCAAAAAAGAGAATTAGATGAACGAGTAAACGCATTAGATAAATTAGCAAAAACATTAGATAAACGAGTAAAAACATTAGATAGATCGGTCGAAAGAGTAGATGAACGAAACAGGGTATTAGATGAACGAGAAAGAGCATCGGATGAACTAGAAAAAGTATTAGATGAACGAGAAAAGGTAATTAAAAAAATTACAGGATTAGAAAGCTTGAGAGAAATTGCTGGTTTAAGCAAAGCGTTACAAACTCAAAAAGGTGAGTTAGAATTAAATTTAGCTAAACTAAGAAGACTAGATGATGAAATTAATCAAACCAAAGCTGAACTAGCTGAAGCAATGAGTGATGAAGATAGACTAGTATTAACCAGACGATTAAAAGATCTCAATGATGAAAGATCCGCTAGAATGACGGCGGTGCTCGAAAATGAACGAGGACTCAAAAGTCAAATCGTTAGAATCAAAGAAACGGTTAATAAAATATTAGATGGAGATACCTCGCTAGTGGAAAAGATTAGAATTCTGTTTAGAGAACAAGGCGTGACGGTGGTTAGTATATTAACCGCGTTTGCTTTAGCTATAAGTACGATCGTTTCTTCTTTGGTGGCGGCTTTTGGTGGGGGTGGTGCGGCTACCGCGGCGGTTGTTCCAAAGCCAACGCCTAGCGCCGCAGGTAACGTGAAAGATTGGATAAGTAATCATTTAAAAAACTTGTCCAATTTGCTAAAAAAGCTCGGGGGTAAGTTATTAGCAGCTTTACCGGCTATTTTGGGTAGTATCGCGAGTTGGTTGTTCAATCTGTTGAGTGAGACGGTAGGTTGGTTGGCCGATCACGTGTGGACTCTATTGATCGACGTCGGGACTTTGATTCTCGTCTACGTGCAAAAAAATTTAAAATAATAAATTAATTTATACGACTTAATAAAATGGTCACAGATTCTATTTACCCTAAATTGTCCGATGTACCCGGGGGCGTTCCGAGAGAAGAGATACAATCTACTTCAGTCTTTAGGCTAAATAAAATAGAACGAGTGCAAAAAGAGATAACCGACGAGAGAGACAAGAGAGACCGGTTGCACAAAAAGTATAATAAAATTATTACCTGTTTATCTAACGCAGAGACCGTTATAGAGTGTGTAGGAGTCGTGTCTGGTACCATCGGTATAGCCGGCGTTGTCGGTGTCATTAGTATACCTATAGGCGTGGCGTTAGAAGGCTTAGCTATAGGATGGGCAGGTGTAAGTTTAGTATTAAAACGATTTAGTAAAAATTTTAGAGGTAAAGCTAAGAAACACGATGAGATTAGAGTAGTAGCCGAAACTAAATTAAATACGATAAATCAATTAGTGTCTCAGGCCGTAGACGATGGTGATGTAAGTCACGAAGAATTTGCTCTAATCAACGACGAATTAAGAAAGTTTAACGGAATGAAAGAAGCCATTAGAACTCAAACGAAAGCTAGAGAAGAGTCCGATAGAAATCAAAAAGAAATAGACGACGAGGTCGAAAAGAAAGTGGTCGAGCTTCTAGCGAAAGAAAAAAAAGATCTTATCGCAAAACTTACGGCTTTAGGATAGAAATATGTAAAGAGTACGCTATGCCTGTAGGACGTAGCGGTGAACCACCTAGCTATGAGAGTGCTCAAGAAAGTTTACAGCTTAGGCCTAGTGCTCCTTGCAAAGAATAATTAGTGTAGCGAGTATAGTAGATCTACGAGTATGACAAAAAAAATAGCCCCCCATCTCTCTAGTAGAGATGGGGGCTATTTTTTTTGGGTTCGAGTGTAGCTATGCGATCGCTAACCATTCGCGATAATCTCTCGAGACTAAATCTTTTAGATCGATAATAAAGCTATCGTCGGGTTCGAGTTCTAACGTAGTATAATTAAGAAAATCTCTGTCTTCCTCATCTTGATTGGTATAATAAATATAATCTATGAGATCGTCATCTTCCGTAATGTCTATACTCACATCTTCGCAGTGGATACAAAAAGAAAAATTATCGTTCATCTCTTTCTTATATCTTTCTCTTTCGACTACATCGTCGTAACACTTTAATAGATTAAGAAACGTACCTCTCTCATAGCATAGGTAGACCAGTTTTAATAACGATTTTGAATCTACGTGAATATAATATTCGCGACCCGTATCTCTCGTATAAAAGCAACTTCCGCAATCGTGCGTTATACATTGAGTAGTTTTAAATACGGAAAGAATTTTCTCTAAAAGTGGATGTGCTCGAATCAAAGGTTTAATTTCCATCTTTTATAATGGTAATAAGATATTTTTTTTTGCCCCGTTATTTTTGAAAGTCGCCGTACATTTCGTACGCTTCTCGACTATGAAAAACACTTTTTATTTTCTAGATTTTCTGCTAATTTTGGTGTGTATCTACACACCAAAATTTAAAATAAAATTTGGGCGATTTTTAGATTATTTTGGTTTTAAAAAATTTGACGTATGTACCTACAGCAAAATTGGAGAGATTTTTGAATTTTTAAGAAATGACATAGAATCGGCATCTCCCTTACTACTATTTGTTCGTGAAAACCGTAGGTGTGCTCATTCATTGTATGTGATTCATATGCAATGCAACATTACTACACGTATATGCTACATTGTACTGTCGGGTAGTGTTGTATAAAAAATAAACGGATAAGAGGGGTTCAAAAAATATTGGCGATTGTGTATAGTGCAGGGCCCCTCTTTAGTTTAGTTTTGATTAAATAGGAGTCAATAATATATTTTTTCTCATTCCAAAAATGAATTTTTCAACCTAAAGCGGACTTCTCTTAATTCTAGTGACATCTTTGTTTGTAATTTTGAACCATTTATTAAGGTAGAAAATGCAATTTTCTTACGCGCTTTACCGTGACGGCTGTTGCGATGCGAATCAACGCGGTTTTGCGTGTTTACTGTGCGTCGCTGTGATCGCTGTCTCTATTTTCGCGTTGCGTTTTGTCGTCTTCATCGTCGCTTCACCCCAAAATTTACCTTAAAACTAAAACCCTGCCCTTTATCTACGGCATACCTGTTGGTTTGTAATGTCGCTAACTAGTTTGGCACATGATTCCAATAACCTAAAAGTGGATTTTTGTTCCCTTATAGGGAACAGGGCCCTACACTACACAATCGCCAAAATATTCCAGGGATATTAAACAGGGGTGAGATTTGTCAGGATTTTTTCTGATTTGAGGATTTATTGTAGGGATTTCAGAATTTTTCAAGAATCTCTTTTGCAATCCGGAATTCCTGAGGTGTTGTCCTAAAGGTGTTTTTACCCTGTAAAAGTGGATACAGACCAATAAAAAATGATATTTTATGGGGGTGCCTTTAGGCAAAAACAAACTATATGTTGATCTAGGGTCGTCATGGATTTTTCGTGGAGTTCGTAAATTTCGTATTTTTTGCCAATCTCACCCCTGATTTAATCATGACTGATGATGTTAAAATACATGTTTTAACTTACAATGAACCGTTATGGCCTTGTTTACGTTCTCGCAAATAAAAGTTGGGGGGGGGGGTCTTAAGTGTTTGTAGTATATGCATACACATGTGACACATGTACATGATCACCAGGGGGCTTGGAGAACTCGAGCGGTGTGACAACTCGATTGTATGGAATTCCATACGATTGTCTGTGCATAATGAAAAGGCCAGTCGTCTGTTGAGAATATGCCTAGCACAGTCGAGTTGTCTCCATGTCAAAGTCTCAACGGACGAGTTGATAAATGGTCAAGTTGTTGCACTGGCCGAGTTGTCTCAACGGTCGAGTTCTCCCGAGTCAAGTGGGCAACGTTGTCTGACATTCATAATCAGCATATGGATTGGGTATATTTACACCACAGCACATTTTGGATTATAAACATAATTTGCCAGTATATATAATATGCTCGAGGTTATGTGAAAATTAAGCTTTGTTCACATGGGTTTTGTTTCGTTGTGGATGAAACTTCTTTTTGATTCTGAACTTGGAGACAAGTTTACTTGAGCCCGAGTCGATTATAGATATTGATTACTCCTGATCCTAGGAGCCTTGGGTATACTATTGGGAATTTAGGCGAGGTAAAAACAACTTTTGGGGGGTCGCCTGGATTAAAAGAAAAATTACCAGTGGAAATGAAGTGAAAATAACATACAAGCTTACTAAAACTATTAAAACCACTGTAAATTCCCTGCAGGATGTGTAGAATTTTGAGACAATTTGTGGTTCAAAATGCCATTACAAATGTTGTGAAAAACACATGATTCTAAACAGGATTTAGTGCTAAATATTCATACCATGTCAGCCAATCACATTAGAGAGTTTTGACCAATGAAGGCTCTTGTAGGATCAAACTTTTAGCCAATGGGCAGCTTCTTATTCTGGTGGATGGTTGGGTGGGAATAGGAAGTGAAACTTGGGTTCACTTTGTCACAGCACTTTAAGGTATGCAACCAAGTTTAAATTAAAATGGATACGAAGAACGTTGCGAATACTTTTTAATTACCCACCTCCACCCCATCTCCGCCAATTGCCAGGTACTTTGTGCGAAGATGATTTTTCAATTGCTGCTTTTATATCACCACATTTAATATTTAATTTTACTTTATGCTCTGCTGGTTTCCTTGATGTTCACCAGGAGCAGTTATTCCTCCCATCAGTTCAGTTGGGGGAAGGTCTTGTCCAGGAATTACATATATGTATATTTTATTTCTTTTCACTACAGATTCTTAACAACAAGTGTATATTTGAATTCTGTCATATATTAAGGCATATTTTTAGCGGGAATTCGACAGACACAGGTTAAAAGTTTTCTCAATGCTCTATCAGAATGGCCAATAAACTTATTCGATCAATTTATTTCATCATTTATAATTGCCCTAACAAAAAATGTAAGAACTATGACAGTAATTTCAAGTTTTGTGACAGGCACTCTCATGACTCCCTGGAGGTTCATCAGGGGTCATTCCTCCCGTAGCTCATAGCATTAAGCGGGGGAACATCCTGTGCCTGGATGTTTTAATAGTTCATATCGGTGTTTTCATTACAGATTTCCTAATTGGTGTTAACATGACTGTTGGCCTTTGATAATTTGTGTGGCCTGGTTTTGCCAATTTTGGGTACATGTTCTGGCTAGTTCTGGTGTTGCATCTACTATGTAACAGGGTCTGGTGTGCCCTAGTTAACAGGGTCTGGTGTGCCCTAGTTAGCAGGGTCCGGTGTGCCCTGGTTAGCAGGGTCCGGTCTGCCCTGGTTAGCAGGGTCTGGTGTGCCCTAACTATGATATTCTGGTGTGCCATATTAACATGTATCAGGGTCTGGTGTGCCCTAATTGTTACTGTCCTGGTCTGATGTGCCATATGGTGGGTCTGGTGTGCCCTATTTCATGGCTACGACTGGTGAGCCCAGGTGGTCTGGTGTGCCCCACGTAAATGCATTTTTTCTTTGCCAGTTTGCCCATAAAAACTCTGGTATCTGGCAATACTTTGGATAATACAACAAATGCTGTGGCATAGTTACAAATACATTGTGTGTGTGCTGTCATTCATTTTCAGTCTGAGAATAAGTTGACATTAATTAACTACAAATTAACGGAGACAAATGAAGTAGGAACCAGACTAAACAGAAATAAGTTATTATACATTTCTATGGTAGAGTGTACACTTGCTACGATAACCTACGTAAACACTACAAACTGAATGATGTCATGCTTTATCTGTATATTCAGCTTATCTCACCATAAAAAGGCATGGCTTCCCATGAACAATTTCAATATTTGAATACGAAGGAAAATGTAATGAGATTATTTACCTATGTTCGTAAAAAATTAAAATTCTATTGTGGAATTGTTTGAAAAAAACATATTATGGTCAAGAAAGCATATTTTTGGACTAAAAACTGCAATTTAACCTGACTTTTGTAAACACGCAATTGCTACGTAACTTTACACTTAAGGTGCAATCAAGGAAGTCTCGGTATTCAGCACTCATTTTCAGCACTCACCGTGCAACACTTCCACTTTTTTGGGTCGAATTTAACACGTGAGGTGCTAACTTGTGCCACGTTAGGTGCACGCACTAGTCTTGCTTAGCACTCGAATTTAGCACTTTTGTTTTTAGAGTGTACTTTTGTTTATAGACATTATAATTTCACAAATGCGCGCAATTCTTCAAGTAAGTCCAAAGATTGGGAACATTTTCTAATCGTAACATTTCAGATTTACCAGAAACGAAACGAAATGTAATAACAACAACATTGAAACGAGAGGTTTTTCGTCAATATGACGAAAAAAGCTGCTCCGCAAGGATGTTTATGATGTGCATCGTATAAATCCATATTCTAGCACACATACAAGTAAATATGGCTCAGGTGAAAGTGTGGCCACATACCGATATTTAACCCATTCAGAGCTGTAGGTCTGTAGATTTAGGCCTTAGAAAAATCCACGTTTAATGTGACGTCATATGACACGTGATGACGTCATCATTTCGTCAGTTCAATTTTCATCTGTCACATATCATGGTCTGAGCACATACCGAGATTCAACCCAATCGGACCTGTAGTTCTCTAGATGTAGGCCATAGAAAAATGCACCTTAAATGTGACGTCGTATGGCACGGGATGACGTCATATTACGTCAGTTCAATTTTCATCCATCACACCTGATGGTCTGGGCACATCCCGAGATTTTACCCAATTGCATCTGTACATGTAGTTCCGAAGATTTAGACATTAGAAAATTGCACCTTTAATGTGACGTCATATGGCACACGATGATGTCATTACGTCAGTTTATTTTTCCTGTGTATAGCACATGATGGTATGGGCACATCCCGAGATTTAACCCAATCGGACCTGTAGTTCTAAAGATTTAGGCCTTAGAAACATGCACCTTTAATGTGACGTCATATGAAATGTGATGACGTCATCATTACGTCAGTTCAATTCTTATCTATCACACATCATGGTCACATACCGAAATTCAACTCAATCGGACTTCTAATTCTGTAGATGCAGGCTTTAAAAAATGCACCTTTAATGTGACGTCATACAGCACGTGATGACGTCTTAATTACATCAGTTCAATTTTCAACTATCACATCGTGGTCTGGGCACATCCCTAGATTTAATCCAATCGGACCTGTAATTTTGCAGACGTAAGCCTTAGAAAGATGTACCTTTAATGTGACGTCATATGACACGTGATGACGTCATCATTACTTCAGTTTAGTTTTTATCTATCACACATATTATGGTCTGGGCACATCCCGAGAAAAAAAAGAAACAATTTGTTTACCGTATTTACATGTCGGGGGGGGGGGGGGGGGGGGGTGGGGAGAGATATGGGCCAAAAAGTGAGGGATGCGTTATTTCCATCTCCCAACTCTGCAGCTTGAAGCCGATACGAAAAAGAGAAATCGCTCTTTTCTATTTATAAAAAGAAGGAAAAGAGAAGGCCGTGGAACATATTGGTGTGCTTTCGTTTGTTTGTTAGGTTTTTTATGTTGTTTGTCTGTTTGTTTTCTATGTGTGATTGTTTTTTGTTGTAATTCTTTTATTTATTATGGTATTAATTTGGTAGGATAAATTATGAGGTGACATGAAAAACCAAGATTTAGCCTGAGAAATAAGAAATTTTCCGAGTATCAACTATCTTATCTAACAAACTGAGATGTTAGGCAAGCTATCATGAGCCCTAAATTATACTAAATTAATCATCTATAAATGTACTCACTTATATCTACGCACAGCCGTGTGGAACGGCACACAGATGGTTAGGAAATTGGGTTTAATTAACCTGAGGTTTTAAATTTGATAAACGATTGAAAACGGAAATCACGTTGGAATTGTCTGAAATCATAGTCACGAGATGGCGCTATACACATTTCCAGCTCAGACACTTTCGCACAGTACCTAAATTCCACCTCATTATTGGAAATTCTGCAACCGCTAAGGTTGTCTGCTGCCCTCAACACATTGGTTTATATGCACTGACGTGCGGATAAAATTAGACTGCTTCCCGCCCCATACGTTATATCCTAATCCTACATTAGAAGTCCGAAGGACAACGGATGGACCGGTAACCAGTCTAAATCAGTCTACACATTAATGCACAACGCGCTACAAAATATTCACGGTTACTGCCTTCCCAGAATTCTTATGTTTTCTTATTGCTTTTCGCTAAATTTTGGAAATGGCCCTTATTTCACACTTGAATGAGCCACGATAATTTCCGCTTCCAGTAAGGTCGACCTAAATACAATGTATGAATTGTCCTTTTCTTGTTGTCATAGGAGATTGCTAAACACTCAAAATTGTTCTTAAAGTTAATGGCCTCCAGATGACGTCATGATGACGTCACGAACATTTCACTCAAGCAGAAACATTTTTGCCGCCCAACTAATACTTTGCCATACAAATAAACTACACATCTCGATTGGTTTTCCGGATATTGCGCCTGCAAGCGTGGCTAATTAAATATTCATGAGGCAATATTTTGAAAACTACTGACGTCATCATGACGTCATTGTTTTAGGACCATCTACGCTATATGGTCTTTGTTGTGGCAACTCGAGGGGACAATGCGAGCTTTAACAGTATGAAATTAGGTGGGAAAGGGAGTTGTGTACAAAATGCGAAATGGCAAAAGAAAAAACAAATCTTAACGAAAACAATAGCTGCTCCGCAGCGCTGCGCGGCGGAGCAGCTAATGAATACAACATACGAATTTGCTTTTTCAATTCAACACCAATTGCCACATGTGACGAATTTCCCGAATTTAGGAGCTCGAAGATGTTCGGGGACAAAATTAAAATATCGATATAGTATGGAATTTCATTGCTGCCATTTACGCGTCGCATGTGTGTCATTGTTGCTTGGGTCCGCAGCCGTTTGCGCCGTCAACGGCGCATAGTCACGTCGTGCCGTCGCATAGTCGCGTCGTACCGTCGAGTAGTCGTGTCGTGCCGTCGAGTAGTTGCGTCGTGCCGTCGAGTAGTCGCATTGTAGCATTCTTGATTTCGGGTCCTTGCCGTTTACACCGAAAACCCTGAAAATCAACAATGCAACAATGCGACTATGCGACGGCACGACGCGACTATACGACGGAACGACGCGACTATGCGACGGCACGACGCGACTATGCGACGGCACGACGCGACTATACGACGGCACAACGCGACTATGCGACAACCCTATACAAACAGTACAAAACTATGCGACGGTACGACGCGACGGCACGACGCGACTATGAGACGGCACGACGCGACTATGCGACGGCACGTCGCGACTATGCGATGGCACGACGCAACTATGCGCCGTTGACGGCGCAAACGGCTGCAGACCCAAGCAACACTGCCACACATGCGACGCATAAATGGCAGCAATGGAGTTCCATAATTTAGGGAATTCGTTTGATATAGGTGTGAAATAACTGGGAAAACCTATTGTAACCACTTGATGCAGGGCAATGGGTTAACACCAATTTGGTTAACTCCTGATAGTTATATCAGCCGTGCGAAGCAGGCTGGTGATATTGTGATCGTCGCATTTCTTTCTTTCTTCGGGCAAACGCTCACAAAAAATGCTATATCTGCCAAAATCCTTCGTCGATTTTAGCCAAATTTAGACAGGATCTTCCTTGACTTGAGTCCTATCTCAAGCGACCAGCATGTGGTGTCAAACGTCACATAGTGGTCACTAGTGTTCATTTTCTTCAAAAATACAAAATGCTTCTTCTCCCACAGTCTTGGTCCAATTATTGTCAGACTTGGTCAGTTACATCTTTGGACCAAGCCTCATATTGGTTGTTTACAGAATTTGGCCAATGGTCACCCAATGGTCAGTCTGGGTCATTTACTTCAAAATTACAAAATGCTTCTTCTCCCACAGTCTTGATGTCAAAATTGGTTATTTACATCTCTGGACCAAGCCTCATATATGGTGTACACATAATTTGGCCAATGGTCCCCTAATGGTCAGTCGGGATCATTTTTTTCAAAATTACGAAATGCTTCTTCTCCCACAGTCTTGATGTCAAAATTGGTTATTTACATCTCTGGACCAAGCCTCATATATGGTGTACACATAATTTGGCCAATGGTCACCTAATGGTCAGTCGGGATCATTTTCTTCAAAATTACGAAATGCTTCTTCTCCCACAGTCTTGATGTCAAAATTGGTTATTTACATCTCTGGACCAAGCCTCATATATGGTGTACACATAATTTGGCCAATGGTCCCCTAATGGTCAGTCGGGATCATTTTTTTCAAAATTACGAAATGCTTCTTCTCCCACAGTCTTGATGTCAAAATTGGTTATTTACATCTCTGGACCAAGCCTCATATATGGTGTACACATAATTTGGCCAATGGTCCCCTAATGGTCAGTCGGGATCATTTTCTTCAAAATTACGAAATGCTTCTTCTCCCACAGTCTTGATGTCAAAATTGGTTATTTACATCTCTGGACCAAGCCTCATATATGGTGTACACATAATTTGGCCAATGGTCACCTATATAATGGTCAGTCGGGGTCATTTTCTTCAAAATTACGAAATGCTTCTTCTCCCACAGTCTTGGTGTCAAAGTTAGTTATTTACATCTCTGGACCAAGCCTCATATGAGTTTTCACATAATTTGGCCAATGGTCACCTAATGGTCAGTAGGGGTCATTTTATTGTACTGAAACGGGTAAAACTCGATTTTTTGGTCAAAATTCTTCAACTGATTTTAACCATTTTTCGTCAAGTACATGATTAGCCCATACCCTGTACATCATTTTAGTAGATTTCAGGGTATAGTGGCCACTCAGTGGTCACTCGGTGGTTATTTTATGAAAATGCGGAAACGCTCCCCAAAAATGCTTTTTTTCCTAGAAGCTTAGATCAATTTTAGCCAAACTTGGTCAAATGCATCCTTGGCCTGAGCTCCTTCTGGGGTATTCAAAGGTCACCAACTAGTCAGTAGGGGTCAATTTGCAAAAAAAATTCAAAATGACCCCTTCAGCCCGACTTGGTCAGATGCATCCCTGTCCCGAGCCCCGTATGGGGTACAGAATTAGGCCAAAGGTGGTCAGTCGTGGTCAGTCGTGGTCAGTAGTGGTCATTGTATTGAAACATACACAATGCATTTTCTTCTATATTCTTTAGCCGATTTCAGTCAAAATGGGTAAGAAGCATCCCTCCCAAGGCCGAACTTCATCTGTATGGTCAAACTTTAGGGTGAAAGGTCACCTAAGGGTCGGTTGGGGTCAAAATGCTTCTTCTCTTACATTCTTTTGCCAATTTCAACCAAACTTAGATGCTTTGGCAATTTCGGGCCAATAGTCACCTTGTGGTCAGTGCGAGTCAGTTCAGACAAACCTTTCAAAGGGCTGCTTAGGCTGATATCCGTGCTTCGTGAAGCACATTAGCTCTAGTTCTCATTCCGTTTAATTTGCCAGTTGGGTTTGTGGCAATGAAAGCATGTTGTTATTCCCTTGAGGCAATTGTTTCTTTAAGCCAGAAAGAGTTTTGCCTGGGTTTGGCGGCCACGCTTGCTTTCGATGGCTGCTCTGGTTATACTATAATATAAGGGAAGCAATTTTAATCATTTTAATGCCATCCGGGCCGGTTGTTTTCTCAACCGACATGGATGATTTTTACTGGCTAAACACATACCACACATTCAGGCATGTACGCCCAGGCATTTCCTCACTCCAGAATGAGCTTAAAGCAATGGTCTCCACCCATCGTGACCCAACAATACCTAAAATAATGTAAATAGTTTATTGTTTTTCCTACTATGGCATACTCCATCGGGTTTTAGGCTCACAACGTTCGTGTAACATTCGGGTCTAGTGGGTTTGTTTTTGCATCTAAGGGGACCAATAACAATAGAGGACAATAGGGTTCTCGGTTGAGAAATGTCCCCGTTTGAAAATCGTGTACAAAACCAATGAGGGTCCTTGCTAAAAAGTTAAAGTATGAACAATAGGAAGACAATAGGAGGTCCCCGATTGAAGGTGTTTACACGTATACACTTGAGTGTATTGGTCTACAAAGTACGTACCCGTAATGCGCCGGACCTTCTTTGCAATCGATTTCGTCTCCTCGCCCGTACCACAACCGACATCCAAAATATTATCATCCGGTAGAAATGTCAGCTTACTGATGTTCTGCTGTGTAACTGAACGCTGTGGGTATCTGCCGTCTCCTTGGTAATATTCGACAGCCGAGAAGTTCATTTTGAACTGTGACCCAAAGGGAGATATGAGCTAAACGTACGGGTAAATAGTCTAGATTTCCAAAATGAAGAGTTAGCCGTTGAACAAGTGTAGTGGCTCCTTTTATAATCTATGGATTTGTCTACAGTGGTAAGAAGAGTTACAAATGTAGACGATTCATCTGACTGGAACTTTGTCCTTTTCAGCGCAATTATAATCCAACAACAGGAACATGAGATATGTCGCAACTTGGAAGTGTAGTTTTCCTGTGCCAATGCATGGTCTAATACATACTAGTAATATATGTATTAGACCTTGCATGCTAGGGGTACACATCAATGTTATTGTTTGTGCATAATGCACAAGGTCACACATTCAAAGTCATGTTCACTGATTCCCATTAATACAGACTGGAAAGGACACCGCGTCGTGTTCGTGCACGAATGCGCGGCCGCGCAATGGCGGCACACAAGAGTGTAAGAGGGTAAACGAGCAATCTGAAAAATTAAGAATTTGACAGATTTCTGGCTGTAAGACTTGATCCAGATGACTTGACGGTATTGACAATTGGGTAATTGACAGAGTAGAGGTGACAAAATAACAGTCATGTATGTAACTGCAACAGAAGTTGGTTGACTGTTGACGGAAATAAGGTGACGACAATTACTACGTCATGTGACGAAAAGGTTGCGGTTACAGTTTAAGTGACAATTATGATGTCACACAGTGGTGATGTCAAGCTAAGGCCTAACAGTATGGCAGTAATGTGATGTGGCGTGAGGTGAGGTGTCACAGTGGTGAAGTGACACTGTGGTGGAATGTCAGTGGTGGTGGAGTGCCAAAGTGGTGTCAAAGTGGTGACGGTATGGTGGTTCGACTGAAATACAAAAGGAAAATAGAGAACTACTAAATACATGCACTGACATGTACCTCATATGTCACACTAATCTCTGTCAAACTATACTTCATGCATGGGAAGTTCCCCAGCGCCCTTAGTAAAGCATGATTCAGACAACTCGAATTAATGAATATTCATTAGCTCCACGAGATAGTAAAGGTGCTCGAACTGGTCTTTTTTCGTGTTACCAGCATCCGGGATGCCACGAGCGCCTTGACTAAAGGCTAAGGCCGTGTCCGGATTACTTGGCTACGGCTTGAAATTGCACACGAATCTACGGGAAGTGTCTGCATCCGATACCATAGACATGTGTGTAACATCCAGCCGTAGCCAAGCAATTCGGACACGGCCCCAAGTCACTGGTTGAATTACATTACATGCATGCGTAGTTAAGTCTGATTACCCACAGATTCTGCTCCAGCGGGAAAATGAAAATGGTCGACTCAAGTGCTAGGTGACATCGACACGAGAGGGCGTTTGAGCGTTCTATTAACCCAGGGGCCAATTTCACGGAGCTCCTGAGCACAAACATTTGCTGAGCACCAAAACGTCTTGCTTAGTTAAAACAGGTTATCAGCCAAAAAGCCATGGGATTTTCATGCTAAGCAAACAACAACTGAATGCCAGCCACAAGCGATACACTTCACATAAGAATTTAGTTGGTAATCCGGTATTTACCAAGGAAGACTTTTTATGCTAAGCAAATTTTGTGCTTAGCAGCTCCGTGAAATTGGCCTCAGCTCTCGTGGCTATAGACCTTTATCATGTTGTCACCATCTTTGTCTTGTTCCCTGTATGCATTAGCATATTAGCAATTATGAATAGTGATTCCAATTATTGAATGAAGGTGCCAGACTATTACATTGATTTTAATAGGAGAAAAACAAGATGGCTGTACCATGATAAAGGTCTATTACCCGACTGCCTTCACCCGAGTCGACGCACGCTTGGATACGGCAGGCGCGGATCCGCGGGGGGGGGGGGGGGGGGGTTGCTTGTGAGGGCCAATTATATAGTCCCAAAGTACAGTAGTAAACCAGAAAAGAAAACCAAAACCATGTAAAGATTTCTCTGTAGAGATTCTGGCTGTTCATGGAAACGTTGGATGAAAAATAGAAGGATATCTTGTACAACTGTGTGAACGTGATACACGTACGTATAGATACCCAAGTACTGATGTTTTCATTAATTTCCTTTTTTTCATGGCACTTCTCCCGTGTTTCCAAATGCAAATCCTAAACTTTGGTGCATATTCCTTCTTGCTCCTTTTCGCGTAGCATTGGTACGCCTGCATTCCTTACCATTGTGATTGTGAGTGACATCACTGCCAGAACTTTAGCTGACTGATGAAATGAAAGTTAAAACCCCTTGAGTACGGTTATTTAAAGGAGGCGCCGGGGTGTGATCGCGCCGGCTCTGGCAGCAAAGCGAAACGGACACAACGTGCTTGTGCAGTCAAGCGTAACATACACAATAATCCAACAATGGATTGAAACTGCAGAAATAGCGGCAAATGGCAACCTCGTTCCCATGGTGTCGAGCAGCGCCCTCACTGACACCACAGCTGCTCTCTCACCCTGGTATGGGATCATTTAAATTTCAAGATTTTTGGACACGCATGCAAATTAGGCTCCCTTTGAGCGATGTATTCTAGGCACGTTGTAGTCTGATGGCAATACTTAAACTTTACATCTTCGTCGCATTCACAGCATAGGCTCTTTGGTACTAGATTGATTAGCTTGATTGTAAAATCGTGCAAAAAGGCCGCAAACTACGTGCAGTTCATGGGTTCTCAGAATGGTTGACATGGTTGAGCATCAACGAAGCATCATTTATCTCAAAATGAAAAGGACAAAAAACAAATTTACATACCCTTGTCATACCAGTTTTCCTTGTGGTGTTTCCGTATGTGGCACACACTTGCCGGCAAATTTGGCTTCGGATTTCCTTTTGAAGGACAGGCTTTCGGGGCAACAGGCCTCGGACTGCGGCATGGCGGGCGGCGTTGCTGTTGGTATTGACAGGACCAAAAACCGTCGTTTCGCATCTGGAGCACTCTCACCAGGAGATCTTAGGAATTATTTGCTACAACCACTGCTGCTACATGCACGCCAGTTTAGCGATGTTGACCCGTGCATCCATTTTATGGACCTTCGTCCGGCAACTTCGGCATATTGTGTCACTCAGTGTGAAAGCTATGGTGAAAGCAATTGCGGAAAACTTGTTTTTTTCCACTGACTCTCCAGATGTGCGTGCCACGATTGTCGCTTTTGGAACACAAGATGCAACTATCAGATTTGACGGGTGTATTTTTTGAGGGGCTGGGCGTCGCCATTGCAGAGATTTCAGAGAATATATACTACAGAAAAGTTACTAACGTTAACAAATACCAACAAAAGTTTCACTTTTAGCGCGCCGCGCTTGCAAACTTTCATCAAGAAATACAGTGGAATCACCAACTGTACGGTTTTAATTTATCTATATGCTAATAAGCTAATAATGCATTTTCACTATCCAATCAGGGCACGAGTAAGGAGTTCCCATCCCAGGGCTTACTATTGGGACGAGGTTGAAAATAAAGTAAGCTATGGGAACGAGGTTGGGAAAATGGCGTCATCAAGCCAGGTGCCACTGGTTCCTTTTGCGCCATTTGGCGTCATCCGTACGCAAGGGGTTAATTAAAGCAACCTATAGAGGAATTTCACATTAGCCTGTCTGCCCGTTTCCGGGTAGTCTTGGTTGGAAGACCTTCGTGTTCCTTTTTTTCCTTCCGCTAAAATAACGAGGGCGCTGTTTCTCAGTAAATCGACTCGGCAATGTATTCGATTCTAAAATGTTTTATATTACGCGCTCTGATAAGAATCGATTCTACCGTTCTTTGCTCGATTATTCACTACCCATACCACGAAGGTCTTGGATATTCCTCCAAGCGGGTCTTAACTTTTTCTTTACTTTTTCGATCGTTCTCCCCCGACTTTCCGGGGGAGCCAATCAGCGATTGAGTTTTACCTTGATAAATGAATTATTCATAACTTGGCGAGCATGCACGATTAAATAGGACGCGGTGCGGTCATCACCCTGGGTGCGGTTTTTTGTGTATGTGTGTTGTGTTGTGTTGTGTTGTTTGAAATTTGAAGTTCACCGCGCCCGGGCCCGACGCCCGACGCGTCGACCGTTGGATGAAGGATTGCGCGATCCGCGTGACCCAGTCTGTCGTGTCTGTGGGAAATATTTTTTAAGTTGACGTGCAGGCGGCACGACGTGTCGTTAAAATCCGCGAAGTATCTGTAGTGCAGCTGATTTCTGTAGTGCAGCTGAAGTTTATTTAGACATCAAATAAGTGTAGGCCTATACGAAATATTTGTCCGACACTTGCCACCGTACAGACAAGTGAGGAAAGTATATTTAATCTTCTTCAACATTAAAAAATGAGAATGATGATGAGTGAACATGTGAGGTATTTTAATACTTCCGAATGTAAATTTAAAAGTATAACCTTGGATGACAGCCAGTGTGTTTACTACGAAGCAGAATTAAAGTCAAAAAGATTGGAACATATTTTTGTAAACGGAATGTTATTTTGAAAATCGAACGTGTTTTTAAATCTAATGCATTTTTTAAAAGAACGTGTTTTTAAACATCGAACGTGTTTTTTTACCGACCGAATGCATTTTCCAAAACCCAATGAAATTTTACAGACCGAACATCCTTATGATTCGAATGCTTTTCCAAAACCCAATGAAATTTTACAAACCTAACATGTTTTTGCCATTCGAATGCATTTCCCAAAACCGAATGAAATTTTACAAACCTAACGTGTTTTTGTAACTCGAATGCATTTTCCAAAACCGAATAAAATTTCACAAACCTAACATGTTTTTGCGATTCGAATGCATTTCCCAAAACCTAATGAAATTACAAACCTAACACGTCCTCACCAATCGAATGCATTTTTTTCCCGACATAAAACAGCAGCAGGTTTTGAATTTCATCCGACATCTCATTGCCTCCGAATCTTAAAAACATTCGATCTTTTTGACAGTGTTCGGCCCGGGTTTTGCCGAGTAGGCCTACCCGAACTACACCTGAACCTTTCTTTGATTCGGAGGTAGTCTTGGCCCAAGACGTTAGGCAAGTCTTTGCATGGCGACCTGTCGGAAGCTAGATCGTGATTCAGCCTGCGGCATACGGTGTACATAATAGCCCAACTTGTAGGCAAGTGAAGGCAAAAACATAGATTTCGGGGTTGTGGGGATGGGGAATATATCTCCACCCACACACACTTTATGACAAGATCACCCCCAGACAATAAAACCAGACAGAAGAGACAAATTAAAATAGACCAGGAGGCATTTATTATACGGAGTATAAATTTCACATAGCGGAAATTACAGTAGAATTGTCAGAAAGAGGGTTAAATGTGGGTTTGTGTATGGACCATAATTAATACTTGTGTAATAAACAGCGTAGTGTCCAATCCACCCCCCCCCCCCCTTCGAAATTTTCAGTTGGTTGGTTTTGGAAATTTCATGATTACACCCCCCCCCCCCCCCCCTTTCCCGGCCTCCACACATGTCATAGTCAAATCATGGAGGCGCGCTTGATTGAGTGAAGGTAACAATTTATGAGAAGGTATTACTCGATGACATGTACATTTATGTATTGTGCATGTACACTGTATGAGCTAGAACACTGGTGTGTAAACATGTGAGGTGTTAAACTTTTTAAAAAAACTTCAGAAGGGAGGACGTCCCAGCCAGTTTGTATAAGTAAACGTATTATACATTTTTTTAAATGCCACATGTACATGTAATAGAGTAATGGTTTCAATGTACATGTATATTGCAGCAGTTGAAAAAAATTCCATTTTTTTACAGTATTAAATGACCGGTACATCTGCCAATTTAATTTTTCAGGATGGAAATTGAAAATACATGAAAAAAGAGATGTAAGTTGTAACAAATGGTGTGTTTCATATTTCAGATGAACTCTGTGGCAGTTCTAACCTTCAATGGTAAAGTATATGTTAAAGAGGAAAGAAAACCAATTTGCATTTTTCTACTTTAGTGGCTTTTCTGAGAGCTTATGCCTCCCCAAACCTAACAAAGTAGGTTTGAAGAGTTTATGCATGGATTTGGCAATTTTAGAGAAGTTTTACTTTGGAGTCTCTTTCGCTCAGAATCAGAAAAGCTCGGGGTCAACCGCGTGTTTACAATCCAATCGTGTGACGTAGCTGCGTAGGGATAGATGACGTCACTATGCGAGTGCCCATTGTGTTTGCGTGCGTGCATGTGTACTATGTGTTGGTTTTGTCCTATTTTTAATGTTCCTGGCGGTGCATTATTGCATGAACGTTGCACTGATGAGCTTTTCATTACTTTTTTAATGGGGTCTTTGTGGAGCAGGAAGCTTACTCGTGTCTTATTCATCCATATTTTGACACTGAAATTTGGGTTTGGAATTTGTGTGGATGGAGAGATACCGTACCCTGTGGAGACATGAAAAAATAGAGACAAAGGGACTGAATAGGTCTCCACTAGGCAATTATATGGTTTAGGTTGTCTCCACAAGGAATTTTGTGTACAAAGACTATGGGGGTTTGCTTAAGTACAGGGACACAGGGGAGAACAATGCCATGTCTCCACAGGGATGCAAAAACGCAGAAATGTGGATGGATTTGTGTGTGCGCCGCGAACATAGTCTGGTAACTGCATTATATCTGTCTCAATGAAATGAATCAAAAAATTAGCTGGCCTGACGTTTCCAACTTAAGCAAGTTCTTTCTCAAAGGCATTTGCCTTTGAGAAAGAACTTGCTTAAGTTCGAAACGTCAGGCCAGCTAATTTTTTGATTTGTATATTTCAGGTCCATTCAGTCAGTCAGCAGTTTGCAACAGTTTAATTCATTTTCAATGAAATGAAAACATACAGTGACGTCGCGATACGTACAGACGTACACGTACTTTTATGACACCTGGCATGGTCGCCGTGGACAAAATTTTCGCTCTGGAATAATGGCAGAATCTGATGGCTCGTGGGAGGAGTATAGCGTAGATTCTGAAGATTTTCAGCTGCATAATACTTATCAACTGTAATACATTCGAGCTCTGAATAACTCCAAAAGTAAGCTAGGAAGGCCGTGAATTCGGCAAAAATTGCCAAGAAAGTACGACCAGCTGACGACGAAAATGTCATAACACACACGTGGATGATAGTGCCAACACGCTGCAGACGTGGTGCAGTGGGTGCGCTGCTGGTCCACTGAGGCCAAGTAAGCGCACATGCGTCATAAGGTCATATGCATACATTTGCATCCTTAATGACCTTTGCAGGAATTGAGACCAAACGCTCACTCCAAGGGGCAATTTTAGTCTCTTTTTTTTCAATGAAATATATTTTAATCGTTCTTTACCAATTTGTATTCGGTCAGAAGAATATACAAGCTCTCAGAAAAGCCAATAAAGCGGAAAAATGCAACTTGGTTTTCTTTCCTCTTTAACATAAATGTAACTTTACAATAATGGTTTAAAATCTTTGCAGAAATATATTTTATCCAGTGAAAAATTATGTTTACCTCAAGAATTAAAATAAATGAGTGAAGTTAACCATCTACTTTGATTTTAAATCCACTGCATTTAAGTGGTTTGATGGGCTTGCTATTTCAGACTTCTCTTCTTCATGTTCACTTTTTTAAATATTAGTATGTATACATGGATTACTATGCACATGTAGGAATGTAATATATTTAGTGGAGGAATTTTTTATTGGGAGAAATATGAGTAATAAAGACAATGATGAATTTAAGCTCCACCTTGAAGACAAATCGAGTAAAAACGTTTTTCAGTCAAAAGTTGACCAGAGACCGTCCTGTAAATTTATTGTGCATGCAACTGGACTGAAATATCCAATACAATACTGGGCCTGGCCATGGCTGGCTGCAAAAAAGGCACCACACACTGTAATACATGACTGGCAAAAATCAATCTTTGATAAAAAATAATTTAGAAATTTGACTATTCTGCATTTATTTATTCATTCACATTGGCTAATTAACATCCCAGATTAAAGTGCACACCTGCAGGTAAATTGTCATTATCTGGGACGTAGCAAGAAAGATCAGAAACTCCAAGTTATTCAAACTTAAAGTTCAAGTACGTATACGTACACTATACAAACAAATGTACATGTACATGTATCCACAGTGTTCATGTGGATATGTACATTGTACATATACAATGTAAGTGGCTTTTGTACACAGTACATGTACATCCACGGTTTTTTCAAACGGTATTATATTACACGTAGCGTCGACCACAGGCGCATTTTGCATAATTGGGGCAATCGGTCAGACCACGGAGGTCAGACCAGTCACGTGATATGAATAATGCATGTTTAGCCACGATTTCCATAGTCTGGTCCCGCCCTTAAAAGTAAGAATATCCAAGACGTTACTGTACATCCGTCATTGATCGCAAGCACGCCTGCCGTGACAGCCTGTAAATTGCGCCCTCTGTTGATGACAAGTATCAGACAGTAACGTCTTGAACCAACCAACACTAGTTTCCGGGTAGTCTTGGTTCCAAGACGTCCTTAGCGCGGTGCGACGTACAGCGCGAACGGCAGCGCCCTCTAGCTACACACACACACACACGCCAAGGCCAAATCGCTAAGAACGTCTTGGGCATTTCGCAAGGGAGCGCGCGCGACCTGCTTATGCATAATTTAACAGGCGGGTCAAACGAATAATCGCGCTTGCGCACTGGAGGAAACTCATGTTTAAGTAATAACTTACTAGTCAGTTAACGTTCTGAGCAGAGTGATTCTGGACTGGCAAACAGGATTGAGAAATCTTCGGATTGTTCCAAAAATGTGATCTGGAATATCAGACGTTATCTCTGCCAATTTCAGTCCCAGATGTTCAGCACGATGTAACTGATCAACGGCCAGAGCTTTCAATGGTACGACGACAATAATCAGCGCTTTCTCCTGTTTGCATTCGGTTACTTCGTTCATGGAGGTAGTAGGAAACACCTCCATGCTTCGTTTAAGAAATCTAAGACCAATGGAGCAGCTTGAAAAATTACACTCTTGCCAAATCCCGTTGGTAAATTAACAAACAAATCATGGCCACGTACAAATTGATGAATGGCACTGATCTGATGACTTTTTACCTTTCCAAAGCCCAGTTTTTTTGCTGTAAAATCGATCGCTTGGTCCACGCGGTCAGATATTTTTCCCAACAAACAACGAATGGCTTGGTACTGCGCTGCACGTTCATACGTACGTACACGTAAACCCGACGTGAGTACAGAAACTAGACTAGTGAGTGTTGGCTATTTACATGCAATAATGCAGCTACGTCACACGCGCATGCAAATGCCACACAGTTCTGCTCGCGATTTCGCGAGCAGAACTTGCGAAATTCCCAAGACGGTCTTAGCGATTTGGCCGTGGCGTGTGTGTGTGTGTAGCGAGAGGGCGGCCGGCCGTGCGCGCTATACGTCGCACCGCTAAGGACGTCTTGGAACCAAGACTAGTTTCCGGGTTGAAAGCGAGAATGTCAGTGGTAAACAAAAACAGGGAGCAAGTTCGGTTGGGGGACTGGAGTGACTAGACTTAACCTTAGTCAATCTAGATGTCACTCGAACCTGCGTGGTTTGACTAGCTGTTCCAACTGGATCAACCTAGTTCCGGACCATGGTTTCTCAAGTGAACTCGCGAGTTACGTCACGGTTTCAAGATGGAGGATAGGTAAACTGGGCAAGTTTTGCAAACGTTTACGGTAAATTGTTAGTTTTGTCCAATTATAATAACTCTTTGCAATAAGATAATGAATTATTTATTGCACTAAAGTTAAATAGAGAAAATAAACGAAAAACATAATAGAAAATAAAAATGACGTACCAACATTTGCTTCGTTAACAATTAGCAGACGACATTCTTTACAGTTTGTTGTTGCTACACAAACTAGATTTGACGTAGTTGATCGACTAGATGCGTTCGAGTGAAAACAGACCACGCATGCGTGATATACATCGCAAAACTGACAAAAGGGACTAGATCAGCAGCACCCGAACTTGCTCAGGGCTATATTCAACACATTCTTTCATGCATGAATGAATCACGCCACACTGTTAAAACGCTGTTTAAACAACCCGGGTTGTTCATGTGCCCTGCTTAAACAACCAATAAAGTTGTTTAAGCAGGGCACATGAACAACCTGGTTGTTTAACTTGTTTAAACAATGTTTTTAAACAGCGTTTTAACAGTGCATAAATGGCACGCAGCGCAAGATCAGCATACTCAGTTGTTTACCTGGCATTGAGATCCTCGCTTTCAAACCCGTAAGTGCGCAGATCGGTGTTATTTTTGTCAATTCGGGATTCCTCTGTAGGCCCAGTACCTGAAGTGGTTAGTACCACTTGTTTGCTGACCAAGGAGCGGTCCACCCTCGGCCTATCGTAGTTTGACTTGGGTATGACAACGGATGTTAAGGTCAAAAATAATATTTCCTTTTTCCCCCTTTTTTTGTTTTTTCCCGCAATTCTATTTGAAAAATAATGACATTAAATTCCATGCTTAGTATTTCTTGGGGTGGTTAAAGTTAGAAATCATTCTACCAAAATTACGGCGGGTGATAGAGCAATGCAATGTAAAATGTCCATAGCTTTCAGGCTCTATATCCGTCTGAAATGCTCTCATCTGCAAAAAAATTGTACCTGAAGACCTTCAGTACCTGAAGACCTTCAGTAATCGAAATGAAGCACATATTACTAATGTACACAAAATAACTGTTTTCACTATTTTATCCCGACTCGGATGACGGATTGAGCTAAAATTTCCAAAGGTACGAGGTGCGATCAAAAACTTCCGAGGCTGCGCCTATAACAAGCAAAAACCGTACGTGATTTAAATCTGACCGCCATCATCCCCTTCAAAGTTGTCCCCTTGTGCAGCAATACACCGCTCCCCGCGCTCCTGCCACGCTTGGAACGCTCCCTGGAAATCCCGTTCCGTAAGCGCGTCAAGCACCATCTGCGACTCTCGCCAGCTCTCCTCCACAGTGTCAAAACGGCGACCCTTCAGCTTGAACTTCATTTTGGGGAACAGAAAGAAGTCGCACGGAGCCAAATCCGGCGAGTGGTTGGGGGACCGACGATTGTGTTATTGCAGTCGAGAAACTCGCGCGTTTTGAACGCGCTGTGAGCGGGCGCGTTGTCATGTTGGAGCACCCAATTGCCAGCGCGCCACAGTTAGGCCGTTTGCGCCGAATGTTCTCCCTCAGACGCCTCAGAACGGTGCAGTAGAACTCAGCGTTGACAGTCTGACCCTGGGGGAGGAATTCACGGTGCACAATCCCGCGAATGTTAAAGAAAACGATGAACATGCTCTTGATTGCCTTCTTCGGTCTTGGAGACTGCGGGCTCTTCCACTGAGAAGACTGCTGTTTGGTCTCTGGGTCGTAGCCGTAGACCCGACTTTCGTCACCGCTGATGATCCTCGACATGAAGTTTGGGTCATCCCGGGCCTGTTGACGGAGATCCTCGCAGACTTCGACACGGTGCTGCTTCTGCTCAAGTTTCAGGTCCATGGTTAAATCGCAAATGCGCACGTACCAGTGGTCACAAAAATGCGTGTATAAAAACACAGGTGCTGCAGGCGATGTAACTTGGAATACTTAAAAAAATTATTGCTTACACCTACTATAATGCACATTACTGTGCTGCGCTCCGTTTGTTCGCAACAGGAATAGTCTCGGAACTTTTTGATCGCACCTCGTATGCTATTTCATGTGTATGTTGAATCATACAAAGTATAAAGACTGTCTGCAAATTTGATGTAAGTTCTACTAATGCTATACTATACCTATAAAGTTATTGTCACAATTAATTAAAAGTAGGATTTCGTTGCCTTCATTCGAGGTAATCTTATCCGAGAACTACTGCAGAGCAATATCCTAGATACCAGACAATTCTAGTTCAAAATGGATAAATTGGTCAGCCAAGTCAAAAGCAAAAGCCTTGCGAGGTTCGCCTAATGATACTTTCCTCGCCTTTCACCGCTGACATGCGGATTGGTTTTTAGTTCCTGCCTCCTGATTCTGGGCTTTTACTCCCACTTAAAAACTGAACATTTCTTCGTCGTCTTACAACAGGTTTCTTCAGGCTTTTGAGCTACAGTGCTATATGCACTTTTGACGAATCCTTGGTTTCATTACCAGAAAAATTTAAAAGAACTAACAATTCTAATTTATCTGATTAAAAAAATGGAAGAAATGCTGATCACTTGATAAAAACGAGGCACGAACTACAGTATTATTTATTTTTTGTATTACCGAGAGCTTTTTCTAAATTGTCAGCTGTTTCTGAAAATCGGTATACATGTACATGTAATTGAAAAATGGTAATCGGTGAGTTTATGTGTCGAAATAAAAATTGTTAAATGGTTTTTGAAACACGCTATAAAAAAGATATAGCAGGACAATGGTTATATTGACAATGTAATCATCATTATTTGGTGTATTCTGTTTCTTCGACATAATTAAACCAATCATTTCATTTTACTTGTTACGGTAATGTAATCTTACCGGTACGGTAACTCGGAGGTCGCAGGTTCGAATCCCGCTCCTGCCAGTTTCTGTGTTCACTTTGAAAATGTAATGTAATCTTGTTTGATTCCTCTGTTGCGTCTGTAAATTTCTAGAAACTACAGGGTAACTAGTTAAAATACTTATGCCTATTAAAAGAAAAACCACCTCATCAGCCAATGCATTAAAGGTCTTATAGAGCCTACAATATTTACTTTTGCTGTAATTTTCAGAAATAAACGAATTTGGGAGTAATAGGAAATACTGTAACACTGACCTGTTTAAAGTTTTGTGTGCATATAGAGGCCGGGAAAACAGAAAAAAACGAAGGGAAAATGCTGTTCTTGTAGTCTGGTTCCCTGACCTTACTTCAAACAAAACGAAACTAGACTATTTTCAACGATTACCGGCCAACATCGTTGGAAATTGATACAAAAAAAATCCACTTTTCGTGAAAATGACAGCACACCAGGTGCCATGATTTCACAGGATGCTTGAGACTATTATTTATTTGGAGTCAAGTAAGGTATTTCATAATAATTCAGTAGTTTTGTTTTTGATGTTTGCAAATGTTGTATATTACCTTGAAGATTAAACGAGACTTTACCCAGTTATAAAAAAACCAAATGATGGCCATTTTTGACGTGCAAGACTTAGTTCTGCGATGGTTTACAAGCATGCACAACTATAGTCTCTGCATCAAAGCGGATGTTCCCAATTTGATTCTCGTCCTTGTATTTAGACAACGCCCACTGCCACAAGTCCGCCAGATACGCCCCCTGCTCCCCCTCCGGAATCAACGCTGTTTGTCCAAGTACCGTGTTCAAAAACACTGTCAAGAAAGGGTGGAAAATAGGCTGAAATTATTGTACACTGTATTGTGCGCATTTCTGCAATTTTCCGGATTAGCCTGCTTTAACAGCTGTGGAGGGATTATCTCTTATGTTGCATAATAATCGAGTAATTCATTGTCCCAGGTGTGGCATCGATTGTGGTACCGCTGTTTTTCTTAGCGGCGCTACATTCCGTACCTCAAATCTAGCTCATGAATGGGAAGAAAGGCGGCTTGAATAACTGGATAATCGTGAGGTCAAAAACTGAAGCTTGTAGCTCACTAGAGCCTAGTCAGCTGATGAACGATTTCCAGTTTGTAGCGGCCATTAAATACTGAATAGGCATGAACGGACCATGGAGAAAGAACCCCATTGGTGGAGGCGGTCTTGCATTGTTCCAATATGAATGTTTATTTTTAACAGCTCTGGCTTGGAGCAATTCAATCCTACCCCTCCACTAGAGCAGAGGGATTAGTGATCCGCATGTGGATTCTGCGTGAAGCGCTGGCCGCCAGGGGATCACACACTCATGAATATTGCTGCTGTGACGAAACTGCCTGTGTACAATGACCTGTATAGAACGAGCTCATTATATCCGCCGGCTGGGCTTAATTCTGGTACCGGGTACCGCAAAAACAACCTTACCGCAATAGATACCGCTTTCAGACAATGAAATGATCCCTAATGCCTTTATATACGGGGCATGTTGCCATGTTAGGGGCAGTTGGTCTGAGGGAACCATCGATAACGCCCACCTCGCTACATTATTCATCTTTGTCTTAGGTTCTCCAAAATGTGAGAGTTTGAATTTGTAAAAAAAGTTTGACCCGGATTCTGTTTGGTGAGTTTTCTCCCTTGAGTTGGCTATTCCCTCACGATCCTTTGTACGGTGTTCTAGACAACGCAACAATATTATAACATGATATCCGGCAGAAGGAAATGGACACGTACATTTTGTTTGCAGTTCGGAGAAAGTTATGGGAGCCTGAACCTCACACTGTACATCGGTCCATCCGGATGACACAAACACGTCTTCGGTTTCGTCGATGGTTAAATCCCATGACCGAAATTCATTCGTGTATCCCTGCAATGCATGAAATCAATGTGGTAAATGTTAGTTGAAAATCGGCAGGGACTTAGAGGTAACATGATTGTTACCGATAGGTTGGGTCATCAACCAAACTACACCAACCCTCTTCTTAGTGTGCCGTTGTTTTGGATCCGGAAATGCAGTGTCAACGAATGCAGTCAACTCGCGTGTATAGCTTCACGCGCTTTCAATCGAGCCTAAGGCCGTGTCTGAATTACTTGGCTGCGGCTTGAAATCACACACATGTCTATGATAGTGGCTGCAGCCACATCACATAGACTTGTGTGTAATTTTAAGCCGTAGCCAAGTAATTCGGACACGGCCTAACGTATTCGCATGCTAACGCTACTATAGATCAATACTTTCTTAATAGATCAATACTCTCTTAATGTAAAAGAGTGAAAAACTCTCCAGAAGAGTGAATCTCTTATCAAACCACTCCAAAACGGTGAATCTCTTATAAAAACCACTCCAAAAGAATGAAATTTCCACTCTTTCGAGGAGCCATGGGTCCTCGAAAGAGTGGAAATTTCACTCTTTTTGGAGTGGCTCCTCGAAAGATCGGAAATTTCACTCTTTTGGAGTGGTTTTCACTCTTTTGGAGTGGTTTTTATAAGAGATTCACGTTTTTGGAGTGGTTTGATAGGGGATTCACTCTTTTGGAGAGTGAGTTTTTCACTCTTTTACATTAGAGTAGGGCCTTCATCTGGCTCCTAAACATGATTATATACTGACAATGTGTTACATGGACAGGGCGTCAGTGTTTGTAGTCATGTTAGGTATTTCTGAAATAATTAAAAACCTCTCACTGAAAAAAAAAGACTTGTAAGACCGGTTAACAGAGTCACTGCCAAGACTGTTGCACCTTGTGGTATTTACACTGAAACACTGGATCGATAATACCGCACAGTGTTAATATAATCTAACGCCACAGCTTTTTGCAGAGTGCATGATCACAATTTCCATTCATAAGAAAACTTTGACTTTGGTTATAATACAGTAATTAAAAAAACATTGGCATGCACGGAATTGGAGAGTGGAATTTGGAAAGATGGGGCGTATTCTACATGTATATCCCGTCCTCAAGTGAATCCAGTGCAGTGTTCTCGGGTCGTCGATTTCGAATAAGGAAGCGCACGTCGGAGTGCTCTCTGTGCGGCGCCATTAAAGATGGGGATGCCCATGAACCATGCAGCGAAAGTCAAAACAATCTTCACAGCTTTTATGTTGTTTGATTCTTCGGATGAAGAAGACAAGGTGAATACAGATGATCCAATATTTCCGTTTGTTGCAACTTTTCGTATTCGAAAACAAAAACGTTCCAAAATCCATTCGCGTCGGCAGCATTTTTTCTGGAGGGGGCAAAGTACTCACCAGAAAGCAACAAAGGGATACATCATCGGCCGTGTAAAAATCGATATACATTCAATAATTTAGTACGACATTGACTTCGCACCTTGTCTTCTTTTTTAATTTTTTGTTCCTTCTTTTCCTTATTTCAGGGGGAGGGGGAAAGTTCCCCCTTGCCCTCCCCCTCCCCCGAGACGCCCATGCCAGAATCCGAGGATATAGAATGTCATGCGCTGTCAGCCATCTATGTTCTTGTTCTTCATCTACTCCCCAGCTGGGCTGTTCGCGAACGATGTTCGCGTGTTGGTTCTCGACATTCGATACCCCTTTATCGCATTCAGTCAACACGAGAACGAGCGTTCGAACGAGCGTTCGTGGAATTTGAGCTACGTGCGTACGATCCCATGCTATACGATTATGTGGTCTTTAACGCTTTCACCGTTGGTGATCAGATGCCAATTGTATGGACCCGCTAAGCACAAACATTTGCTTAGCACAAAACATTTCTTAGTAAATCAGGGGAATCAGGTTGGCGCAGTGGTTACTGTCCCCGCCTTTCACCGCTGTGGCCTGGGTTCGATTCCTGCCCTGGTCCACATGTGGATTGGGTTTTCAGTCCCTACCTGATTCCGTGGGTTTTCCTCCCACCTCTAAAACTGTAACTTCTTCTCGTTGTCTTCTCTCTATATACAGGTTTCTTCAGGCTTCCGAGCTACAGTACCTAGGGCGCTTTTGAGGAATCCTTGGTTTCATTACCAGAAAGAACTAATAATAATAATAATTTTATAAAAGGAGGTTACCATCCCAAATGCCACGTGAATACCAGTCGCAAGCAATATACCTCGCATTAAAGTTTGTTTGGTAATTCCTTTTTTACAAATGTCCTCAGGGCAAAACAACTGTCATCCGTGAACAAACCTTTACGTAATCCGCCCACTTGGGGTGATGATCCAAAAATATCGCCGCCTCAGAATACCAGGAAGCACGAATAATCAGAAACAGTCCTTCCCCGCCCGGCTTCAGACAGCTCAAGATGCTTCGCAGTGCCTTGGCGTGGTCCGTACACCAGTGAAGAACAAACAGACACACCACTTTGTCGAAACTTTCCAGCCAGTCAGGGTTGTCGCCACATGTATGGGCGTCCCACTTGATGTACGTTATATTTGGACCGTAGTTGTATTGACGGGCAAAATCTAGCATTTCCACTGATGTGTCGATACCTAATGAACAAAATGACACGGTGACTTAGGTTGTAGAAATGTCGCTCCCATGTATTTATTTATTACATTTCTTTACCCATGGTGTGCCCAAACAGTTTAAAATTGGTTTCCATTAAAGCCCAACATACATTGTGACTAGTCGACCTGCTTTGTCCCTCCTGGTCCCTCCACTATTCTCCACATAAATGTAATTTCTTGCGCTTATAATCTAGTGTCGAGGTAGTCAGTCGATAGGGGTCACCTGGGGTCACCTGGTCCCTCCACGGTAGTAGTATAGAAAGGACAGTTTTTGACACGGACAAAAAATCTCTCTAAAATTTGTCTCTAAAATCTGTGAGACAGATAATTTCCCTCCCCCACCTTTCTCTCTGTCTCTAAAATATGTGAGACAGATTATCTGCCTCTACCCAAATCTTCCCGCCTCTGTCTGTCTCAAAATCTCTCCCCAAAAATCTTCGAGACAGACTTGTTGAATGGTTGTATTTTCAACGAAAGATTTTACCATCAAGAGTTGATTGAAACAGAAAATGCTGCGTGCAAAGTTTGTTACATGAAAATAACTCTTTTAGGCCTATATGGTGTAAACATGAAAGTTATGGCTGTCTTCTCGGTGTCCGCCGGATAGTGCGAAGGTTCGATTGTCCGAAGGTTTATTGATCCGAAGGTTCGATATTCCGAACGTACAAATTCACCATAAGAGGGGGTTCATTAGTCCGAAAATGAAATAAGGTTCGTTAATCCGAACATTTGATGCGATAGTCCGAAGGTCCATTGGTCCGAAGGGCCGACAATCCGAAGGTTCATTTATCCGAATGTTCGGTAGTCCGAATTTAGAATAAGGTTAATTAGTCCGAAGGTTCAAAAGTCCGAAACGAAAATATAGTTCAATAGTCCGAAGGTTCATTATTCCGAAAGCACACAAGGTCCGATAGTCCGAATTGACAATAAGGTTGGATAGTCCGAATCGGCAATAAGGTCCGATAGTCCGAATCGGCAATAAGCTTATTGTCAATTCGGACTATAGAACCCTATCGTCTATTCGGAATATCGAACCTTCGGAATATTTAACCTTATTCTCTTTTCGGACTAATGGGGCCTTTCGGACTATCGAACCTTCGGACTATCGAACCTTCGGACTATTGAACCTTCGGACTAACGAACCTTCTGACTAATAACCCTTCGGACTAAAGAACCTTCGGACTATCGAACCTTCGGACAATCGGGCTGTCACCGTTTTCTCCTCTGGCCCAACTTAAGGGCACTCCATACAAAGGACTGTGGAAGAAACTTTGGATACAGTTTTCTAAAAATATTGTTATGGTGACACATATTAAAGTTTGATAAAACCATTATACTCACCAGCAAGAGAACCATGCACAAAATGCCATTCCTATTTATTTCACATGGAACCTCTACAGAAAACTCTACCTGCGTACTGCACAAAAACCAACAAAAGAGCTTCATGGTCATCTTCCACATACCCAGAATCAGTCTACCCACAGCCAACAGGATCGAACTGGGTTTACACATGGCTGCCCGTGTGTAAATACCAGTCGTCTCCATTGTTGATGATCAATGCCCTCGCGGTATTAGTCAATGGAGTTTACAATTACATGTATTGCATACACTGTATAAATACGACTTAAGTCTCTCCTTGGGAAACGTTTGTACTTTTCACCTGACCTAGAAATAGCGCTCTCACAGGAGCGCCGTTGTCAAGGACAGCCAATGTGTTTGTATTTTTCACCTCAAAATATACTCTGTGTGTGTTTTTAATTAAAGGCGGCGCACTAGGTTGACCGTCAGGCTGTATATACTCGTAATAATTCGGTGGTAAAGGTTTATTACCATATTCTTTAATGAATTGGTAAGTTTTTCGATAAGAATTGTTTTCTTTTTCTATTCGTTCAAAAAACCACTTGTTTTCTACCTCATTTTCTATTTCTCTTTTATTTCGTTCTAATTCTTCCCTCGCTTTTGTTTGCGTCCTAATGGCTTCTTTCATGCCATTAAACTTCCGCAATTCATGATTGATTAAAGTATATTCTTCGTGGCTAATGTCACTGTCGTCTATAGCTTGAGACACGAGCTCATTATAGTGTCAACTTGCTATCGGCCAACACTCTTATTTCATCGTGTTTTTGGCTTAACCCCTAAACTTTTTGCTAAGATATTTCAAAGCTAAACCAACGCCTACGCAACCTAAGAGGTATCGTCTTGCAGTATTTTAGTTATCGTTTCCTTGATTCTATTAAATTGACTTTTCAAGCACGACATTTTTCAAGTGGATCTTAAATCATTGAGCTCTTTTAATTTATCATCGAGGTATTTTCTTTCGTCATCACTCGTTGCTTCATCAAGTTCCGCTTTAGTTTGATTAATTTCAGCGTCTAGCTTGCTCAGGTCGGCTGTAATTTAATCCTTCTGTTTGGATTAATGGACTTGTGTATCGACTTCTAAATTATCGCAAACGTCATCGGCAGCTTTTGGAAGATTTCTCAACTCAATAGTTTCGGGTTGTATCTGACTTAATTCTTGTTGCACCTTTTGTAATTGATTTTTATCAGCTTTTACCAAACCAAGCTCTTCTGGTATAAATAAAGTTGGTTTATATCCAGCTTGGACAATTCTTTTTCTTAACGTATCAATACCTACAAACTTTCTAGGATTATTATCATACGTTAACTATATTTCAACGTAATAAATACCATCTTTTCCTTCTTCTTTATAGTAAAAAATACCATCTTCTTTTTTATGAAATTTTTCATAACTTATACTCGTTGTGTTACTATAACATTTGCTTTCCATAAAATCATAAAAAGATTTTGCATAACCAGCGTTTGCGTAACCAGAAAGTTGATCTAACCTATCAATCGCTTCATCAGTTGTCTGTGGTTGGGTTTGGGTTGGAAGTGATGTAAAACCAGTCTCGTCTTCAAAAGTTTCGTCCCATTCAAGATCAGCGTCGTCATCGACGTCGTCATTTGTATCCAAATTATACATTTCTAAAAAGAATCTTCTCCACCTTCTGCCATTTATTATAACCTATTATTTAATCGTTTATGTTGTATTTACTACATTTTGTGGAAGTATACCTTGACTCACTAGCCAATATTTCGTAGCGAGAACACCACCTACAGTGGCGGTAACTTTGATGGTGTCTTCTACGTCCAATTTCCCAAGGTCTGCGGCTTTAATTTTCTAATGTTTTTTACTCAACATTGTATAACCTACAGTCAACAAACTCAACACAGCACCATGATAAAGAGTATTCGCAACGTTCTTCGTATCCATTTTAATTTAAACTATTATATTTTTAAAAACATTTTCTATTTGTTCTTTTATTCCATTTCTAAAAGTCTTTTTAATTCATTCTGATGTTTGATAAATCCTGTTCCTGTTGATACGGCTTTGGAGCTGTTGGATCTCAGGTAAGGCTAAACTTTTTACGATTGTAATTTGTTCGTGAAAACCGTAGGTGTGCTCATTCATTGTATGTGATTCATATGCAATGCAACATTACTACACGTACATGCTACATTGTACTGTCGGGTAGTGTTGTATAAAAAATACACGGATAGGAGGGGTTCAACAAATATTGGCGATTGTGTAGTGCAGGGCCCCTCTTTAGTTTTGATCAAATAAGAGTCAATGGTATTTTTCCTCATTCCAAAAATGAATTTTTCAACCTAAAGCGGACTTCTCTTAATTCTAGTGACATCTTTGTTTGTAATTTTGAACCGTTTATTGCGGTAGAAAATGCAATTTTCTTACGCGCTTTACCGTGACGGCTGTTGCGATGCGAATCAACGCGGTTTTGCGTGTTTACTGTGCGTCGCTGTGATCGCTGTCTCTATTTTCGCGTTGCGTTTTGTCGTCTTCATCGTCGCTTCACCCCAAAATTTACCTTAAAACTAAAACCCTGCCCTTTATCTACGGCATACCTGTTGGTTTGTAATGTCGCTAACTAGTTTGGCACATGATTCCAATAACCTAAAAGTGGATTTTTGTTCCCTTATAGGGAACAGGGCCCTACACTACGCAATCGCCAAAATATTCCAGGGATATTAAACAGGGGTGAGATTTGTCAGGATTTTTCCTGATTTGAGGATATATTGTCGGGATTTCAGAATTTTTCAAGAATCTCTTTTGCAATCCGGAATTCCTGAGGTGTTGTCCTTAAAGGTGTTTTTACCCTGTAAAAGTGGATATAGACCAATAAAAACGGATATTTTATGGGGGTGCCTTTAGGCAAATACAAACTATATGTTGATCTGGGGTCGTCATGGATTGTTCGTGGATTTTTCGTGGAGTTCGTGGATTTCGTATTTTTGGCCAATCTCACCCCTGATTAAATCATGACTGATGATGTTAAAATACATGTTTTAACTTACAATGAACCGTTATGGCCTTGTTTACGTTCTCGCAAATATAAGTTGGGGGATCTTAAGTGTTTGTAGTATATGCATACACATGTGACACATGTACATGATCATCAGGGGGCTTGGAGAACTCGAGCGGTGTGACAACTCGATTGTCTGTGCTTAATGAAAAGGCCAGTCGTCTGTTGAGAATATGCCTAGCACAGTCGAGTTGTCTCCATGTCAAAGTCTCAACGGACGAGTTGATAAATGGTCGAGTTGTTGCACTGGCCGAGTTGTCTCAACGGTCGAGTTCTCCAGAGTCAAGTTGGCAAAAAATGGTAGAGTTGTCTGACATTCATAATCAGCATATGGATTGGGTATATTTACACCACAGCACATTTTGGATTATAAACATAATTTGTCAGTCTATATAATATGCTCGATGTTATGTGAAAATTAAGCTTTGTTCACATGGGTTTTGTTTCGTTGTGGATGAAACTTCTTGTTGATTCTGAACTTGAAGGCAAGTTTACTTGAGCCTGAGTCGATTATAGATATTGATTACTCCTGATCCTAGGAGCCTTGGGTACTATTGTGAATTTAGGCGAGGTATACAAAAACATTTTTAGCGTCCCCGCCCGCTTCCTTTTTGCGGGTCGCCTGGATTTAAGAAACAATTACCAGTGGAAATGAAGTGAAAAAAAACCCAAAAAATGTCAACCGATCAATCGGAAAATAACATACAAGCTTACTAAAACTATTAAAACCACTGTAAATTCCCTGCAGGATGTGTAGAATTTGGAGACAATTTGTGGTTCAAAATGCCATTACAAATTTTGTGAAAAACACATGATTCTATAAAACATGATTCAGTTTTAAATATTCATACCATGTCAGCCAATCACATTAGAGAGTTTTGACCAATGAAGGCTCTTGTATGATCGACTTTTAGCCAATGGGCAGCTTCTTATTCTGGTGGATGGTTGGGTGGGAATAGGTTTATTCGATGAATTTATTTCATCATTTATAATTGCCCTAACATAAAATGTAAGAACTATGACAGTAACGTCAAGTTTTGTGACAGGCACTCTAATGACTCCCTGGAGGTTCATCAGGGGCCATTCCTCCCGTAGCTCATAGCATTAAGTGGGGGAACATCCTGTGCCTGGATGTTTTAATGGTTCATATCGGTGTTTTCATTACAGATTTCCTAATAGGTGTTAAAATGACTGTTGGCCTTTGATAATTTGTGTGGCCTGGTTTTGCCAATTTTGTGTACATGTTCTGGCTAGTTCTGGTGTTGCATCCACAGGGTCTGGTGTGCCCTAGTTAACAGGGTCTGGTGTGCCCTAGTTAGCAGGGTCTGGTGTGCCCTAACTATGATGGTCTGGTGTGCCATATTAACATGTATCAGGGTCTGGTGTGCCCTAAATGTGATGGTCTGGTGTGCCATAAACCACTTGCGTACGGATGACGCCATATGGCGTCAAAAAAAAGTGCCACCAGGCCGGATGACGCCATTGGCCGCTGTTTGTGCAGTTTCAATCCATTGTTGGATTATTGTTTATGTCATGCTTGACTGCACAAACACATTGTAGCGGTTCGATTTGGCTGCCAGAACCGCTGCAACACCCCGATGTCTCCCGTAAAATACCGTGCCCAAGGGGTTAACATGTATCAGGGTCTGGTGTGCGATAACTGTGATGGTCTGGTGTGCCATAACATGTATCAGGGTCTGGTGTGCCCTTTGGTCTAGTGTGCCATATTAACATGTATCAGGGTCTGGTGTGCCCTAATTGTTATTGCCATTGTCTGGTGTGCCCTATTTCATGGCTGGGACTGGTGAGCCCAGGGGGTCTGGTGTGCCCCACGTAAATGCATTTTTTCTTTGCCAGTTTGCCCATAAAAACTCTGGTATCTGGCAATACTTTTGATAATACAACAAATGCTGTGGCATAGTTACAAACAAATACATTGTGTGTGTGCTGTCATTCATTTTCAGTCTGAGAATAAGTTGACATTAATTAACTACAAATTAACAGAGACAAATGAAGTAGGAACCAGACTAAACAGAAATAACTTATTATACATTTCTATGGTAGAGTGTACACTTGCTACGATAACCTACGTAAACACTACAAACTGAATGATGTCATGCTTTATCTTTATATTCAGCTTATTTCACCAGAAAAAGGCATGGATTCCCATGAACAATTTCAATATACGAAGGAAAATGTAATGAGATTATTCAACTATGTTCGTAAACAAATTAAATTCTATTGTGGAATTGTTTGAATAAAACATATTATGGTCAAGAAAGCGTATATTTTTGGACTAAAAACTGCAATTTAACCTGACTTTTGTAAACACAAATTTCCTCATTTCTGATTGGTCGCGCAATTGCTACGTAATTTTACACTTTAAGGGGCATGCAATCAAGGAAGTCTCGGTATTCAGCACTCATTTCCAGCACTCACCGTGAAGCACTTCCACTTTTGGGGGTCAAATTTAACACGTGAGGTGCTAACTTGTGGCACGTTAGGTGCACGCACTAGTCTTGCTTAGCACTCGAATTTAGCACTTTTGTTTTTAGAGTGTACTTTTGTTTATAGACATTATAATTTCACAAATGCACGCAATTCTTCAAGTAAGTCCAAAGATTGGGAACATTTTCTAATCGTAACATTTCATATTTACCAGAAACGAAATGTAATGACAACAACATTGAAATGAATGACAACATACGAATTTGCTTTTTCAATTCAACACCAATTGCCACGTGACGAATTTCCCGAATTTAGGAGCTCGAAGATGTTCGGGGACGAAATTCAAATATCGATATAGGGAATTCGTTTGATATAAGTGTGAAATAACTGGGAAAACCTATTCTAACCACTAAGCACTGGTTAACTCCTGATAGTTCTCATTCCTCTTAATTTGCCAGTTGGGTTTGTGGCAATGAAAGCTTGTTGTTATTCCCTTGAGGCAATTGTTTCTTTAAGCCAGGAAGAGTTTTGCCTGGTTTTGGCGGCCAGGGTTGCTTTCGATGGTTATATCTGCTCTGGTTATACTATAATATAAGGGGAAGCAATTTTAATCATTTTAATGCCATCCGGGCCGGTTGTTTTCTCAACCGACATGAATTATTTTTACTGGGTAAACACATACCACACATTCAGGCATGCACGCCCAGGCATTTTCTCACTCCAGAATAAGCTTAAAACAATGGTCTCTAACCATCATGACCCAACAATACCTAAAATAATGTAAATAGTTTATTGTTTTTCCTACTATGGCATACTCCATCAGGTTTTAGGCTCACAAAGTTCTTGTAACATTCGGGTCCAGTGGGTTTGTTTTTGCATTTGGGACCTTTAACAACAGAGGACAATAGGGTCCCCGGTTGAGAAAGGTCCCCGTTTGAAAATCGTGTACAAAACCAATTTGGGTCCTTGCTAAAAAGTTAAAGTATGAACAATAGGAGGACAACAGGAGGTCCCCGATTGAAGGTGTTTACACGTACACTTGAGTGTATTGGTCTACGTACCCGTAATGCGCCGGACCTTCTTTGCAATCGATTTCGTCTCCTCGCCCGTACCACAACCGACATCCAAAACATTATCATCCGGTAGAAATGTCAGCTTACTGATGTTCTGCTGTGTAATTGAACGCTGTACATATCTGCCGTCTCCACGGTAATAGTCGACAGCCGAGAAGTTCATTTTGCACTGTGACCCAACAGCAGATGTGAGCTGAACGTACGGGTAAATAGTCTAGATTTCTAAAATGAAGAGTTAGCCGTTGAACAAGTGTAGTGGCTCCTTTTATAATCTATGGATTTGTCTACAGTGGTAAGAAGAGTTACAAATGTAGACGATTCATCTGACTGGAACTTTGTCCTTTTTATCGCAATTATAAGCCAACAACAGGAACATGAGATATGTCGCAACTTTGAAGTGTAGTGTTACTGTGCCAATGCAAGGTATGATACATATTAGTAATATAATGTATTGGACTTTGACCTTGCATTCTGATATTATTATAACATACAATGTACATGGGTACAATTAAGGTTATGGTTTGTGCATAATGCACAATGTCACACATTCAAAGTCATGTTCACTGATCCCCATTAATACAGACTGGATAGGACACCGCGTCGTGCGTGTGTTCTGTTCTCCCAAACAAACGTGGACGTATAACAAAGGGAACAATATCGTCCGCGATTCCCAAAATACGTCCGCGATTGAGATCGTGTACAAAACCTATGGGAGTCTTCCGAAAAAGTTAAAGTACAAACAAAAGAGGGAACAATAGCGGACGTCCTATTGTTCCCTCTTTTGTTTGTACTTTACAGTTTTCTTTTAAATATTTGTTCCCTCACCTAAAAAACGATTTAAAAATCAGGTGAAAGAAAGTGTCTTATTATTTGTCTGAAAGGAAAAGGTGATGTCCGGAAATTGGGTACAGAATCGGGCACAAGCCCATCAGGGTACCCTAACGCAGTGCATTTTTTATGTCAATAAATCGCCAAGTATGTCATATTTTCTTTTTTAAGTTACAAGATTACGATTAATAATTGCTTACTTTTTGGCAACTTTTAAACATTTGTGAATTAAATTTTGCATTTTACTGCCCAACTTTTAAACTGGTCAGACTCAAAATGAATGAACGGGGTATTTGGAACCCACCAGAATTTCACTTTTGTGTGCAGTTTGGGCTTAAACTGTTACACCATCAAAGTGCCAGAGGAGGAAAAGAAAAATGCTCAACACAGTTTGCAAAGTACATTAGCTATGCATGAAAAGTATTTGTCATTTTCCCATAGGCCCTGGGCTATAATTGAGCTGACATTTAGAGGCTAAGCCTTGCTTGTGGCAGTGCAACTGCTAGGCCAAGTTACAGCATACCTTTTTTGGAATCAAACATTAAATCATGCTAATTACATTCTGTCTTCCAGATGCAGAGCATGTGTGAAGAGTGGCAACCATAAAAGGTTGATAATAACAGGTGATGATGGGAAGTGGTACGCCCTCAAGATGTCACAAGTGTATGGACAAGTGTCACAATCAAGTGTGGCCTCAGTTTTGCCAGTCCTTCCAATTACCAATTGGAAAACTTTTCCTTGCAACCCTGTTCCTTGTATGTTTAATTATGGCCACATTTACCACTTCTTGCTGGAATCGATTCAGTTTTTGAACGCTGACAGTGATAGTGATGAAGAACTGGAGAGTAATCTATCCCACATGACTGCTAAGCCTCTAAAGAAGGGTCAGCAGTATGTTGACTCAGGAAACGTTGTTGATATTCAAGACAATTCATCTACTGGGCACTTCTTTGTCAAAGCAGGGGTCTTGCCATCGATGAGAGCAAGTGCCCCTTACAAAGTGACTGCATCGCTTTCAGCTGCAAGTGGATCAGTTGTTGATACAAGCTGTGAATGCAAGGCATCGGCACTCGGACGCTGTAGTCATGTTGCAGCATTGTTGTTGGCAGTGTGGCAGCATATAAAAAAGGTGACAAAAACTAGGGAGCAGCCTACAAAAAGTTGCACTGAACAGCTTTGCACATGGAATACTGGAAGGAAAACAGAAAAAAAATCCCAAGGAAGTTCACAAGGCCTTATATGATAAACTCAGTTCAAGTAGTAGATTTAACACCATCAATTGTGACCCTAGGTCAGTGAGGGAAGTTTCTACAGACCAGGTTAACCAGTTTGTGAGGAATCTTCAGTGTGCCTCAGCCCAGACATCTTCTGGAATGAGTATGTGGGAGACTGTCTTTCAATTGACATATGAAGACTACCCACTTAATCAAGACAGACAGGAAATTCTTCAGAAACAGGTTTCCCAGTTACATGCCAATTTGCATGTTTCTGGTCCTGCAAAAGTGAACATGTTGCCAGACACAGAGATGCAGAGCAGGTCACTTGCCTGGAGTCGCAATAGATGGTACCGAATTACTGCATCCAGTGCCAAGGCAGCTGCCAACCTTGGCAAAAATGTAAAAAAATATGCAGACAGGCAAGTTCCTCCCACCTCATTTTCTAATTTCTTGGATAGGCAATTATGGGGGAGTGAACACATCCAAACAAAGTGGATGAAAAAAGGCTTGGATGATGAACCAAAGGCAAGAGAACAATATGGGAACATGATGAAAGTGAAAGTTCCTGGCTTTCAGGTTGTCACAAGAGGGCGTAAATTTCGTTATATTTTATTATTCATGTTATACGGTTGAATTCATTTTGCCGCAGAAACTCCCTTGTCATATGTAAATAAGGTTTCTGGGCGTTCCTTTTGTGATATCCCTAAAAAGCTCGTGGTGCGAAACTGTGAAAAGAACAGTGGTTTCATTAATTTGAATAACAATGGGTAGCTTTTTCAAACCTGGTAGACAAATATATTGTGGGGTTCGTTTTGGAAAGAAGGGCGAGCAGAACATCTCAGATTTTCAGAGGGGAAACGTCTCCACTTTTCTGCGATAGCACCAGAGAGAGCCTTAGCTCCAGTTTGACGGAAACAAATAATTTATTTTTTCCGATTTGGCGGCGATAGCCGAGAACAGCGTTAGCTGATGAAGCAAAGAAATCAGCCAGAATTTGATTTCTAAAGTAGAACACGCCATTTCAAGCCAGGGAGCCAGACACTTTTGTAAGACTTCGTCTTCAAAGATTACTGTAAGTTTATGTTTAACCATTTTAAATGAGAATAATTTACGATGATATGTTTCCATCTCCTTTATCTCTTGAGTTTGAAACATGATTTAGAACCCGCTCAGTTTGATGATACTATTGCCAGTTGAGAGATCAGTTTTCCGTTGTGCATAATGATTATAGAGAAACACGAACGATTTGCTTAGATTTCCTTATTGATGAGTTTCTTTGTATAGAACTGTATTAATATGTTAATCTTTGAGGTCATACGGTATGCATTTTGGACGTGCGCTTCGAGTGAAATTTCTTCTCACAAAGATTCAGTTTTGATAGTTTGTGTAAAAGATACGGCCATATTTTTATGATTGGTAATGAATTATTTTCAGGGCTCCCTTTTTGGAGAGCTTCAGTTTGAAGTACAAAGCCAGTAGCGAGGGTTCGAGGGGTTCCTGTATTATCAACCGTGACCGTTGGGGCCACCTACCGAATCACCTCGGGGATTGGCAGATTGTCGTCTCATGAATCCGCGAAGCGAAGATTGGTGATGTACCTATCGCGTTTAGGATACTATTAGGATTTTCCACAAATTTATCAAATTGTGAATTTTTGTACTGGACCGAACTGGTCCTAGACTTTGCCTAAAAATCAGAACTTGCAGACCCTTTTTAAGGCCGTAATTGGTAATCTTACCTTGGACATTCAAGTAATATAGTAGATTCCATTTGGACCACGGACCCTCGAGTCCGGTGTAGATTTTTGTACATAGTGTGAATAAATTAATTTGTTGGACATATGCCATTTGGAATGCTTCCAAGTTCATCTTATTTGTCAGTGACGTGGCCCGGAGTAAGATAATTTAATTAAAGGGGGACCCGGTTTGTGACACAGGTGAAAGAGACTGGTCTTTGTGTGAACAATGGGGCACCTGAGCTGGGATGTAGCCCTGATGGGTTGGTGATAGACCCTTCTGAGGAACACCGTCATGGACTAGTGGAAGTTAAAACACTCAAGATCCTCCAGTGTTATGCCCCATCTGATTTGAAAAAATGCTGTTGAGACAGGGCAGTGTCCTCAGAAGAAAATTGGTAGTGCTTGTTTCAAACTTTGTGGTAATTGTACCCTAGAACTAAAAATGACCCATCCGTACTATTATCAGATTCAGTTTCAGTTGTTCGTCACAGAGAGGGAGTGGTGTGACTTTGTAATGTAATCGGCAAAAGGGGATCCAAGCATTGAGAGGATTCGAAAAGACAACAATTTCATCAATGAAATGGTACGCCAGGTGTGCGACCTTTGGCACAGAGTGTTTGCTCCAGAAATCTTTGAAATGCGTGTACCTCGAAATCTACCCCCTTTTGTCTTGTGAACTCTAAAGCACGAAGATTTTCTGCGGAAAGATTTTACTTTAATACCACCACCAAAATCGGTCAGGAACAGCATAATAACCAACCTTCCTTGATAACAACTATCTAAACATGTGGCACAACCTGTCGTTTCAAGATTTATGTCAGCAAAATATTGAAAAAACATGAGGTAGAAATCAACATGTATGTTGACACGTGAGTACACAGTGCCAAGTCTAGAACATCTAACACAAAAAGACACAAACTTTCTTCCCCTATATTGCACGAAAATTTCTGGATTAATTCTCAAAATTAGATGTTGTGCCACATGTTTATACAATTCTGAACACCGATGGATGGTTATTTTCCAAGATTTGCTGTTCCTGACTGATTTTGGTGGGGGTATTAAAGTAAAATCTTTCCATTTCTGCATCCAAGAAGTATGTAAAATAAAGTGCAATTTGAAAAACACGTCCAGTAGATTCTATGGATCAAAATTTAATAAATAACACTTTAGTCAAGAAATGTTCATGAATATAAAAATACTTAAAAGAAATGACTTGCTAAATTTTCCGGTTTAAAATTGAATAATGCACACCCTAAGGCTGAGGGTATGGGTGGGGCAAACACTCCCAAATGTGACGGTCTGATCCATTGATGAGTTTTGGCACCTGATCATGACCTTTATCTAAAACAAATTGCACAAAGCATGATAAGTCACTTTCGATTCCAAACAGAAAAACCCTCAACACACAAGAAGAGTTGTTTAAGGACAAGTCACAATGTTTATCAAAAATTTCCATTCTTTTTTTAAAATACAAAAGACCCATCCACCCACTCCAAAACAGCCTTAGGGCCTGGTAACATCATTAATGCAAAGTTTTGTACAATGTCACCAAAGGCACAAGGAAGAAAAATATGAAGATTGAACAGAATTTGTTTAATTGCAATAAATACTTTGATGGAAATTTTTTTTTGATTGAAAGCCAATAAATAATTTAGTATACATCTATATGTACATGTACATGTACATCAAAACTATGATCAAAATTTGTTTAATTGCAATAAATACTTTGATGGAAATTTCTTTTTTGATTGAAAGCCAATAAATAATTATACATCTATATGTACATTAAAACTATGATCATCAAGTTAAAGTTGCCTTTCCTTCTGAATTTATATTTTGTAATGGAAATGAACTCATCTACATACATATCACTTATTAGCAGTTGAATTCCTGCTTTTATAATCCTGTTAAAAAAAATAAGCCCAATTCCCATAAAATGGGAATTGGGCTTATTATATTATATGCATTCTTGTTGTCAAGACACCTCAATTAAGGATTCCTGAGGTTTTGTATTGCTTCCATTTAGGCAGCCCAAGTTCAGTCCTAATTTAAACACTGGACAGTTTAACTGAAAAGTTTCACTCTCAATTCAGAGATTTCTTTCATAAAAATGTCTATTCTGTGGGTGTTCATAACAGAAAAGTACAACTGATTTTTGTTACTTTAAAAGGGTCACTCGTGGAATCATTAGTTTAGTCATAAATGAATTTAGAGATTTTATCAGGACACCTACCAAGTACAAATTATTCTACACATTTTAGGGAAAAGAGGTGCAACTGAAAGAGACTTGAGCTAACATAGCCTCAGTCTGTAGGTTCAACCATGGTGACCTCTTGCAGTTGCAACAAATGCCATGTAGGACTACTTCACAAGTTCTGTCTGGAAATTCACCAAGCAACATGCCACAAACACAGCCTGATTTGCAACAGGTGCTATGGATAGGGGAATTGTATTCGCTACCAGTTTGAATTTCTTGACACGTTCATTGTACCGTTCTACATGAATTCGAGCTTTGGCAATTCGACGAGTCAAGAGTTCCTCCTGGGGAGTGAGATTTTCCCTACCTATAAGAAATGGGGGGATGTTCAGTTGTACTTGCTTTTCCATGAGAATCTCCTTCACAGTAAAGCCTCTGTCTGCAAGCACTAAATCACCTGGCATTAAATGGTCCATTATCCCACATCTCACAAATAAGTCTTTGTCACTGATGCTGCCCTCAAAAAGGTCGGATACAAAAACCCCAGTGCCATTAGGTGCAACTGCTATCAAGGCTTTGAATGTACAATGATTTTTGTAACTGGAATACAAATTTCCTTGTCTTTTAAAGTTTCTGGGCATTTGTACAATGAATTCTGTGCAGTCCACAACACACCTGATATTCTTAAAAGAGTAAAATGCCTTCGGGAGAAACTTTCTCAAGTGTTGTCTTGGCGGGAACATTAAATGCTTGAGATCATTAAAGTGACATTATAAGCACTGTAGCATGGTGGTAAATATTACCCTGTACCATGTTTCAGAGACATTGAAGAAGTGACCGAGTGCAAAAAAAGAATACCCACGCCGCAGACGCACCAAGGTCATGAACAATTCATGAATTCTACCGATGCCCTTACGGGGCCCAGGCTTCCCTTTATTTGCCCCCATTGCATCCTGTGTTTCTTTAGACACTGATGGTTTTTCTTCAGGTGTTTTCACCCCACTCCTAATGTATGTCAAGTTCTGGATTGAATTGCCAATGAAATAGAATAATGCCATGAAATGGACATAGGACAAGCCAGTGAAAAATTTCATTTTCTTATCATCGTCTTTGATAGAATCAAAACTCAGTGCACCGACTTTCTCATGTTTCTGATTTGGGCTTGCAACATCGTTTGAGTTTGACGCAATTTGCTGCCTTTTCATGATTATAGTTTCAATGTTTGCACCCAGTGTATATAGTCTGTGTGCATTGGTCCCTTTTTATGGGGGCAGCACCACTGTCATTCTCTTTGCTGTACTGGCAACATGCACAATGCCACTTGAGTTCACTACATTGTTCAGATACTTGATTTTGAAATAAGTTCGAGCTGCCTTCATCAGCACTCTGTGAACGAGAACTGGCCACCTCATCATCCTTGGCAATACTTGTAGACAGTTGAAGTAATGTCATGGCTGCTTCAGTACTCTGTTTCTTGGAAACTGGTGCAGCACGTGGTGTTGGGGCTTTGTGTTTTCTCTTCAATTTCTCCACCTAAAAATACAGACAATTGGTAAAAGTTTACAAATATTCACATCTTTTTCACAAAGCAGTGCGAGTGATGTCATCACCCATATTTCAGAAATACATCTGGACAATTCTGAATGAGAGTTAAAAGTAGCAGATCAGGAGATCAACACAGACAGTGTCATCCTTCCACAACAAGCCTGATGTCTGTTCAGGACTCATAGGCCTATACGGCAATGTAACTTTCGCATGACACCTACATGCACATACATGTATATAAATTAGGCACCTCTTCCAGTGGCGTATCCAGGTGATTTTTCTGAAAATTCCTTTTTTTTTCATCCATAAAATAATTTTCACCCCACCCCCAAGAAAGGTGCTAGTACCATCTCAAACGTGTTGGAGTTTGCAATTCCTTCAAAAAAATAAATAAAGGGGGCAACTTGACTCCCCTCCCCCCCCCCCCCCCCCCCTGCCGATACGGCACTGACCGGTTCACTTAAGCCCCAGGTAGGTGGGGTATAAATACAGTGCAGAGAATAATGGGTCATTCAATGTCACTGATAGTATTCAATGTCAGGATCTTTGGCTGTTGGAACTAGTCTATTATTCAACCAATGGTTCTCACTTCTCAGACTTTTTTCCTTTAAAAAAAATTGGATTTAATATGAAGAAGAAAAAGATATCTACTTAAATAAATAAAGAAATTGATTAAAAACATGAAAGTAAAGAAGACTCAATTTGAACCCCATAATGATCAGCTACCGAAGTGTTGGATGGGTTGTTAAAATGTTGTATAGATTCACAATTGTGATTTTGCAATACCGTAACGATAGCAGTGCACGATATAGCCACTACGACAAATAAGATACAATGCTGCTTCCTTTATATGAACTGACAGCAACACTGAAAATTGTGAAACAAGTCCCCAAAATACTTCACTGAATGCAACTGGTAAGAATTCCATCGATGATTGAATCCATGTTTGGTCACTCCATTATGGCATGTCAAACGTTGCAATATTCGATAATCTACGTATTTTTGTGCGATGTTCAAATATATATGTGCGATGTTTGTCATTATGTGCGATGTTCAAATATATATGTTCGATGTTTGTCATTATATGTGCGATGTTCCAATTTATATGTGCGATGTTCCAATTTATATGTGCGATGTTCCAATTTATATGTGCGATGTTCAAATATTATGCGATGTTTTGTCATATATGTGCGATGTTTGTCATTATATATGCGATGTTCAAATGTATGTGTGCGATGTTTATTATATGTACGATGTTCAAATATATATGCGATGTTTGTCATATATGTGCAATGTTCAAATTTATATGTGCGATGTTTGTCATATATGTTCGATGTTCAAATAATATGTGCGATGTTTTTCAATTTATATTCGAAAACGGAATTGTGGGATATAGTATGGTTTCCAGACCGAAATAGTATGAATATTCCTAATAAGTTACATCAGGGACCAGACTACTTAGGACGGTCTATCTGTTGCACTGACCTGGCTGAAGCTAGCCCGCGATTCAGCCCGCGATTCGCAATAGGGCCCGCGATTCGCCCGATCAGAGCAGCCGCATATTGAAAACTAGAATCCATTCGACAAAAGGAGTTTTTTCTTAATGAAATCGCTGGATTCAGGCAACCAATTTTTTAGAAAATGTCAAGAAAATACATACCAATTTGTGCATGAAATTTCAGAATAGGTATGAGCAAAGCTGTACATATTATACTTAACATTGTTTTATGGGTCTTTTTTAATGAATTAATTAGTCGTTTCGCGAATGCCCATTTCAAAGGGTTCTCTACATCAATTCCTTTCGGCTCAGCACAATAGCTTCTGTTTGAAAGAAAGTGTACCGCACATGTTTTTAAAAATTTATATTTTTCTTTCATATTCATAATTGCTACCTTCCTGGGCACACTTAATTTCAGCAAGGGCCTATTCCAAGAATGGCTTCTGTTCCAATTAGCCGCTTAAAAAAAGTGTACACGATTGGTAATTCTCAAAAAAGAATTTTTGATGAATTATTACAAAATACCTTTGTATACTGTAAGTTAATAATAGTCTCAATCATCCTGTGAAATTATGGCACCAGATGTGCTGTCGTTGTCAAGAAAAGTGGAAATTTATATCGTCTTCCAACGATTTCCAGCTGGAAATCGTTGGAGAACTGTCCTGTAGCCGTTAGTCAAGACGCGAGTGGCTACATGGACAAGTGGCGCGCCCCGGACATGATGGCGCCTTGGCATATCCGGGCCCAGATAGCCACGCGCGCCTTGACTAAAGGCTATTATCCGCCCGACGGTTGAAAACGAGCGCCGTTGTTCACTCGTTTTTCGCCATCTAACAACGCAAAACTTTGAACAGGTCAGTGGAATGATATTTCCTATAACATACTAACCCCCAAATCCGCCCATTTCTGAAAATTGCAACAATGACCAATCATGTACACTGCCTTTAAAGCTAAGACGGATCATTTTCATAAATATCTGGAAATGCGGTATTCGGAGTTTCGTGTGAAATGTGCCGTCTTTGAATGAAAGTGTACCACACATATTTTGAAAAATTCTTATTTTTCTTTCATATTCATAATTCCCACCTTCCCGGGTACTTTCTTTCAAAGACGGCATTTCACACGAAACTCCGAATACCGCATTTCCAAATATTCTTTAAAATGGTCCGTCTTTAAGCGGCTAATTGGAACAGAAGCCATTCTTGGAATAGGCCCTTGCTGAAATTAAGTGTGCCCGGGAAGGTGGTAATTATGAATATGAAAGAAAAATATGAAGTTTTCAAAATATGTGTGGTACACTTTCTTTCAAAGACGGCATTTCACACGAAACTCCGAATACCGCATTTCCAGATATTCATGAAAATGATCCGTCTTTAAGCGGCTAATTGGAACAGAAGCCATTCTTGCAACGGGGCACCAATGAGACGGGGCACCAATGAGACGGGGCACCAATGAGACGGGGCACCAATGAGACGGGGCACCAATGAGACGGGGGAGCAATGAGACGGGGGAGCAATGAGACGGGGCACCAATGAGACGGGGCACCAATGAGACGGGGCACCAATGAGACGGGGCACCAATGAGACGGGGCACCAATGAGACGGGGCACCAATGAGACGGGGCACCAATGAGACGGGGCACCAATGAGACGGGGCACCAATGAGACGGGGCACCAATGAGACGGGGCACCAATGAGACGGGGCACCAATGAGACGGGGCACCAATGAGACGGGGCACCAATGAGACGGGGCACCAATGAGACGGGGCACCAATGAGACGGGGCACCAATGAGACGGGGCACCAATGAGACGGGGCACCAATGAGACGGGGCACCAATGAGACGGGGCACCAATGAGACGGGGCACCAATGAGACGGGGCACCAATGAGACGGGGCACCAATGAGACGGGGCACCAATGAGACGGGGCACCAATGAGACGGGGCACCAATGAGACGGGGCACCAATGAGACGGGGCACCAATGAGACGGGGCACCAATGAGACGGGGCACCAATGAGACGGGGCACCAATGAGACGGGGCACCAATGAGACGGGGCACCAATGAGACGGGGCACCAATGAGACGGGGCACCAATGAGACGGGGCACCAATGAGACGGGGCACCAATGAGACGGGGCACCAATGAGACGGGGCACCAATGAGACGGGGCACCAATGAGACGGGGCACCAATGAGACGGGGCACCAATGAGACGGGGGACAATAGACATTATCCCGGCCTAGGCCTACATGTACGTACGGTATAGGCTCCTACGTGTATTTTTTTTTGGTTGGCCATACCTCCATGCGGGTCTACTCCATGCCTAGCCTAACGAATGGCACAGATATGTGTATAAAAAGTGGCCCACCTGCTCAGGAACTGCGAGAGCTGGTATAGGATCTTGATTTCCTGGTGTTGGCCCATGTCCCCCGACGAAATGCTTTGCGATCGCACTTTTCGCCCTGCGTAATCGGCTTCGGAAACGGCAAAAACAAAACTCCCTGCATATGAGGCTTGTCGGAATATCTTGAGTCACTATTACAAGTCCCATAACAGCAGTGTTTAGTCGAAACCATGATATTTTCGCTTAGAAAACCGCCCACAAAACAGACAACAAACACTAAGACACGCACCCATTATGGAGGACGAAAAGTGGCCATCTGCTTTTCTGCTATCAGAATATCAGAAAAACAGATTTAACGTTTTTGTAAAATGAATTTTTCGACTTTTCGCCTTTTCTGCTACCTGAAAAGCAGATTGAGCGTTTTGTGAAAATGCATTTTTCTACTTTTCTGCTTTTCTGCTTCCAGAAAAGCAGATTTTGCTTTTCCTCCATTTGCTGGTGGACGAAGCTTTTCTTTTGCTTCAGTAGCAGGAAATTAGATTGAACGTTTTCGACTTTTCCATTTTCTCCTTTTCTGCTACCTGAAAAGGAGATTTTAATCAGGCGGCCTAAAAGTGGCCATCTGGTTTTCTCCTTTCAGAAAAGCAGAAAAGTGGATCGAACATTTTGACAAGAACTGTGCATTCTACTTTTCTGCTTTCTGGATACCGGAAAAGCAGAATTTACTTAGGCGGCCAAAAAGTGGCCAATCAGCTTTTCTCACAGGCTGCTTTCAGATGACAATGAATGTTTTGGTTACGTAGGCCCTACCGTATTTTGACCGGTCGCTTTTTGAAGCTCTTGTACCTATATTGGGCACGATTGGGTGCTCTGTGCTATCCGCTTGATCGGTTAGGGATTTCCTACAGGATCGACTGATCGCGCAAAGTGCATTTCTGATGAACAATCGAGCGTATAGTGCAGATCCACCATGCAATCGCGCCCAACATGATACAAGAGCCTAAAAAAGCTGCCGGTACGTAACCAAGACATTCATTGTCCTCCGAAAGCAGAAAAGCTGATTGGCCACTTTTCGGCCGCCTAAGTAAATTCTGCTTTTCCGGTACCCAAAAAGCAGAAAAGTAGAATGCACAATTGTTGTCAGAACGTTCGATCCGCTTTTCTGAAAGGAGAAAAGCAGATGGCCACTTTTCGGCCGCCAGAGTAAAGTCTGCTTTTCAGATTGCAGAAAAGGAGAAAACGGAAAAGTCGAAAACGTTCAATCTGATTTTCTGCTACTCGAGCAAAAGAAAAGCAGATGGCCACTTTTCGTCAGCCAGCAAAAGGAGGAAAAGTAAAATCTGCTTTTCTAGAAGCAGAAAAGCAGAAGAGTAGAAAAATGCATTTTCACAAAACGTTCGATCTGCTTTTCTTGTAGCAGAAAAGTAGAGAAGTCGAAAAATTCATTTTACAAAAACGTTAAATCTGCTTTTCTGATATTCTGATAGCAGAAAAGCAGATGGCCACTTTTTGTCCTCCATAACCCATTCAAGTCAAACAACCCTAAACTTTGTCTGAGATCCGGGTACTTGCGTGACGTCACCATGTTGAGTTTCTATTTTTAGCATTAGTGCGGAGTGCTATTCACTGCCGCGTACACCCTAACCATTCTTATTGTCTATTTTGACCAATTCGGGTGCGAAGGACAATTTTTTCCTACGAAAATGAAGAATTCAAGAAAAAAGAAAGTCTTCCACTTTTTCAAAAACTCCGTTGTAAAGTGCACACAACGCAGTCATGTCACGTTCGTTCTTTACCCTCTTGAAAAAAACGTGCGCTCGGGACGGCGTTTTACGCGATGACCTATGGAGATCAATAGTCATATACATGTAGGCATTACTAAGTCGTCATGACCTTTCAAGGCTCACTCGGGTCAGCCACTGGCCCTGCTCACTGGTAGCCTTTAGTCAAGGCGCGTAGCACCCCGGATGCTTACATTCAACACGAAAAGAGACAGTGCGAGTGGCGAAGCCACGAGCTCCTTTACTATCTCGTGGAGAAGGCTTATGTTTTTCTTTACATTTCTCTACCGATTTGGTAGAGAAATTCTCATGCATAATGCATTACATGTTGTGGCTATTGAGCAATAACAATGTAGAATTACTTGCATCTGTTTAAATATGTGACGTCACACGCGCTCACAAAGAAAATGAGTTCGCTCCGATCGTGGGAACGCTGATATCTTTGAGAAATTTCAACATTTCCGCGCGCGCACGGAATGATGATGGCGAATCATCATGTTGCAGTTATTCGTGAGCGTGCGCGCTGAAATGAAGCGCGCGACACGGCGGCGTTTGAATTATTTTGTTACCTGTACTTCCCCACTTGCTACACTTACTCCATGCATGGGAAGTTCCCCAGCGCCCTTAAAATGAGTAAAGCATGATTCAGACAACTCGAATTAATGAATATTGATTAGCTCCACGAGATAGTAAAGGTGCTCGTGGCTTCGCCACTGCACTCGCACTGGTCTTTTTTCGTGTTACCAGCATCCGGGATGCCACGAGCGCCTTGACTAAAGGCTAAGGCCGTGTCCGGATTACTTGGCTACGGCAAAGACAACCGCCCGAGTCGCCTTGATACGTCGCCTCGCTGGTACCACCTGGGGAGCTGCGATGAATACGCTGCGTATCTCCACCCTGGCCCTGGTGTTCTCCGCCGCTGAATATTGCGCTCCGGTCTGGTGCCGAAGCCCCCACGTCAAAAAGCTGGATGCAGTCCTCAATAGCGCCCTGCGGACCATTTCGGGGTGCCTTCGAGCCACTCCAGTGAACCAACTGCCTATCCTAGCAGGTATCGCCCCAGCCAGCATCAGACGAGAAGCGGCTACGCTGGCCCTCTCCCGAAAGGCTCAGGCAAGTGAATCCCACCTCCTCCACAAGGTTGCCACGGAGAGGCCACGACGTGCGCGCCTCAAATCCCGGCGCCCGTTTGCCACTCACGCCCACGAGCTGCTCACGACACCGGCAGACGTCTCTAAGGCCGCCTGGGTAAAGACCAGCTGGAGAATCCGGTGGACCTCAGCAGATCCATCTAGGCTACACCGCTTCATAAATGACCCTGGGGATGTGTCCGGTCAAGACCTCCCACGGAAGCAGTGGACGACCCTCAACCGTCTTAGGACTGGTGTTGGACGCTATGGTGCGTCCATGAAAAGCTGGGGACTGGCAGACAGCGCTTCCTGTGACTGTGGCGAACCAATCCAGACAGTAGACCACATCATCACCACCTGTCCAAAACACCGGCCGCCACACGGTGAATGCGGCCTGATTGACCTGGACGACGACACACTGGCCTGGCTCGCCTCGACAGAGAGCAAGTTCGGTTGGGCGACTAGAGTGACTAGACTTAACCATAGTCGATCTAGATGTCACCCGAACGCTGCGTGGTTTGACTAGCTAGTGCAACTGGATCAACCTAGCTCCGGACCATGGTTTCTCTAGTCACTCGCGAGTTACGTCACGGTTTCAAGATGGAGGATCGGTAAACTGGGCAAGTTTTGCAAACGTTTACAATAATTCGTTGGTTTTGTCCAATGATAATAACTCTTTGCAGTAAGATAATGAATTATTTATTGCACCAAAGTTAAGTAGAGAAAATAATAGAATTAAATAATAGAAAATAGAAATGACATGCAAACATTTGCTTCGTTAACAACTAGAAGACAACATTCTTTGCAGTTTGTTGTTGCTGCACACTAACTAGATTTGACGTAGTCGATCGACTAGATGCGTTCGAGTGAAGGACAGACCACGCATGCGTTTTTTAAATAGCAAATTGACAAAAAGGACTACGTCAGCAGCACCCGAACTTGCTCAGAGCTGCAAGTCTCAGGACATACGACAGAAGAAGAAGGCTACGGCTTGAAATTACACACGAGTCTACGGGAAGTGGCTGCATCCGATACCATAGACATGTGTGTAACATCCAGCCGTAGCCAAGTAATTCGGACACGGCCTAAGTCACTGGTTGAATTACATTACATGCATGCGTAGTTAAGTCTGATTACCCACAGATTCTGCTCCAGCGGGAAAATGAAAATGGCCGACTCAAGTGCTAGGTGACATCGACACGAGAGGGCGTTTGAGCATTCTATTAACCCAGGGGCCAATTTCACGGAGCTCCTGAGCACAAACATTTGCTGAGCACCACAAAGTCTTGCTTAGGTAAAACAGGTTATCAGCCAAAAAGCCATGGGATTTTCATGCTAAGCAAACAACAACTGAATGCCAGCCACAAGCGATACACTTCACATAAGAATTTAGTTGGTAATCCGGTATTTACCAAGGAAGACTTTTTATGCTAAGCAAATTTTGTGCTTAGCAGCCCCGTGAAATTGGCCTCAGCTCTCGTGGCTATTACCCGTCTGCCTTCACCCGAGTCGACGCACCCTACGGTAGGCGCGGATCCAGAGGGGGGGGGGGGGTTGTTTGTGAGGGCCAATTATATCGTCCCAAAGTACAGTAGTAAACCAGAAAAGAAAAGCAAAACCCTGTAAAGATTTCTCTGTAGAGATTATGGCTGTTGGACTACCGCCCATTGGCTCACTTCATGGAAACGTTGGATGAAAAATAAAAGGATATCTTATACAACTGTGTGAACGTGATACACGTATACCCAAGTACTGATGATTTTTTGAATTTCCCTTTTTTCATGGTACTTCTCCCGTGTTTCCAAATGCAAATCCTAAACTTTGGTGCATATTTCTTCTTGCTCCTTTTCGCGTAGCATTGGTACGCCTGCATTCCTTACCATTGTGATTGTGAGTGACATCACTGCCAGAACTTTAGCTGACTGATGAAATGAAAGTTAAAACCCCTTGAGTACGGTTACTTACAGGAGGCGCCGGGGTGTCGCGCCGGCTCTGGCAGCCAAGCGAAACGGACACATTGTGCTTGTGCAGTCAAGCGTAACATACACAATAATCCAACAATGGATTGAAAATGCAGAAATAGCGGCAAATGGCGTCATCAGGCCTGGTGCCACTGGTTTTTTTTCTTTTTTTTGCGCCAATAATTTTGGCGTCATCCGTACGCAATGGGTTAATTAAAGCAACCGACAGAGGAATTTCACATTAGCCCGTCTGCCCGTTTCCGGGTTGAAAGCGAGAATGTCAGTGCTAAACAAAAACAGTGCTATATTCAACACATTCTTTCATGCATGAATGAATCACGCCATAAATGGCACGCAGCGCACGATCAGCATACTCAGTTGTTTACCTGGCATTGAGATCCTCGCTTTCAAACCCGGAAGTGCGCAGATCGGTGATATTTTTGTCAATTCGGGATTCCTCTGTAGGCCCAGTACCTGAAGTGGTTAGTACCACTTGTTTGCTGACCAAGGAGCGGTCCACCCTCGGCCTATTTCTGGCACTTCCTCGGCCGTTTATGGGCAAGCTTGTGTAGCGTACAGTAAGCCGTCGGCAGCCGCTCTTTTGCCACCATCGGACTGCTGATGAGCCAGCGGTCAAATTCACGGGTGGTCAATGCCGCCGGTGGACTACCATAAGCATGGGGTTGTTTCTTTTTAGGTACGTTAATGACTCGTTCTGATTCAATTAAATGAGAGACTTATGTGAAGGTGGTTGTTGCAGACATTACCGGTCCTTCCCATTGTTCTCACCAATCGCTGCTGCCACCAGCGTCTCAAAAGTCTGCCATTCCAGCGGTGTTCTTTTTGATATTTTGCTACAAGGCCGTGTTTTACAACTTCAGACAATTTACAAGCTCGAGTGCATAATTATTTCAAATGGTTAACACAGACAGTGAAGACGAAGGTCAGACGATATTAAAAAGTCTTCGATTTTTAATGCAATTTAGCTCCAAACGAGGTTAAAAGCCACTCGAGGTACGGAGCTACAAAAAAAGGAAAAGAATCAAAGATATAGAAGGTAGGAATAAAAAATGATTAAATATGGCTTGCAATTTGATACCGATGATGCCATCATGACGACATTACATATTTGCACATCTTCAGTTGCTTGTGCATTCATGTGTTCACATTGTACTTGATATGGGTTTTCATGTAGTCAAACAACTTTGGGAAAAGCACAAAAACATGTACACGTAGTTTGAATGATGACTTAACCACATAGATAAATCATGGATGAGAACATTGCTACATGAAAATGATATTTAATCTTCCCATTTCACGACACTGGGGTCATTACAGTAGAATAGCTAAATGTGTATAATATAATACGTAAATTAGAATAAAACCCAAGGTGTAGCCTTGTCGAACATTATGGTTGATATCTTTAAAGGTATTAAAGATAAAGGCAATTCCACCGTCATCGACGTTACATTTGTACCAATCTCTGTGTTTAAAAAGTATTCTGTCATACCGGGAAACTTAGAAAGTTAATGTTATTTGTTGTACTGGTAGTTCACGTGTTTGACCTGACACTAAATCTAACAAGATACGAGCTTTAGAAGTGAGCGTCATGGACGTTACGCGAATGGACACACGTTTTTCGTACAACATTCATCACAACATCTTCCTGAAGTTCCAACCCAATTATGTAATTTCTGTTTAATATTATAAACAAGGTAACACTTTATCTAAATTTGAATACAAATTAGGAAAAACACCTTGCTATAGTATAGAAACACCTCCAAATGAGCGTCATGGATGTTAGATTCGTAGGTACGTCATGGACGTTACACATTTGAATTCCAACATTTACTTGCTGAATGAGTTGATAACCAGTAGCGTATCCAGCTTTTTGTGCCAGGGAGGGCAAACAACGTCAGAACCGTCTCAAAATCGTCGCAAAAACACTATTTCATTTTGTTTTTAAGACGCCTCAAATGCCGCCGGGGGGGGGGGGGTTGTTGTTGGGGAAAGTACCCCCCCCCCCCCCCCCCCCCCCCGGCTGGATACGCCACTGTTGATAACCAGAGTTGGAGTCGAGTCCCTGCAAGTACTTTCACAAGTACTTTCGCAAGCCCAGTCAGAAGTCCTTTCATAAAGCCGGTCACAAGTAACTGGATGAACAATGACAAAGGAATGCCTTTGTCAAAGCTCATTTGAATAGCTTGTGATTGGGATTAGGACTGGAGTGCCTTAATGGACTTGCAGGGACTTGCAGGGACTTGTGATGGACTCGACTACATCTCTGTTGATAACCCAAAGTCATGGGCTCGCTGCAGCTCCTGTCAGGTTTTTTTTTATAAATGTCTGTTCATCAACTATGTTTTATTTTCCCATTCATTGAAATAAGATGAATTTTCGTTTTTAGTCACTGACTGACGGATTGAGCTAACATTTTCACAGGCTTGTTATTTCATGTGTAAATGTTGAATCACACAAGGTATAGAGACCTTCTGCAAATCTTGTTATCGGCTCTACCAATGCTTACCATACATTAAAAGTTATGGTCACAATTATTTGAAAGTAGGATCTAGGTGCCTGCATGTTATCGAGGTAGTCTCATCTGAGAACCATTGCAGAGCAACATCCCAGATACCAGAGAAGTCTAGCTCGGAATGGATAAATTGGTCAGTGAAGTCAAAAGCAATAGACGGATGTATGAAACGCGAGCGGTTTTAACATTTTAGTGACACAGGTTGTTCACGATGTGCCCTCTGACGCCACGTGTTTACATCTATATTGAAATGTTCCGGTGGTATGTGCACGCATTGTGTTCTACATAATGTGGTTTAGGACTTTAGGTGTGACGTCGCAGGTCAGATCGCCTTTAAATAATTGTGACCTTTGATGCACTCAAACAAATTTATGCAAAACACGATACGTGCGCACACCGCCGGGCATATTTGAATATAGGGCGTAAACAAAGGGCACATGTCTAGATTGGCCTTGTAGTACTTTCCTCGCATTCCATCGCTGTGACCCGGGTTCGAATCCCACCAGGGCTGACATGTGGATTGGGTTTTCAGTCCCTGCCTGATTCCGTGGGTTTCCCCCAGAATACCATTCTGTGTTCTTTTTTTTCACCCACGTCTAAAACTTAACATTTCTCTGCTCGTCTTCCTACAGGTTTCGCCTGGCTTCCAAGCTACAGTGCGATGCGCGTCTTTCAGAAATTCTTGGTTTCATAACCAGAAAGAATATTGAAATGAGTAAAAGCCAACCTGTTTTATCGAAGATAAGATTGGATTTGAAAGTAACATTCAAAGTCGTAATATATAATCATTTAATATTTCAAGTCAGACCAACATCGAGCGCACTAACACTTTTAATGAATCTGATAAAAAATATGATCACTTGATAAAACCCATACACCTAAAATTATAAATCAACTACATTATCATTTCTTATGTGTATTACCGCGAGTATCAGAGAATTTGAAAACCAAACAACTGCACTTGTTGATTGTAAAAAGAAAGATCCAGACAAAACAACATTTCTAGAAACTACATGAATTTCTGGGACGTGACAATGCACAAGGTCTGTTAAAATGCGTAAAAGAACAACTACCTATCGGCCAGTGCCTTAAGATCGAACAAGACTTGACCCAATTCTGGAAAAAAATAATGGCCAATTTTGACGCACAAGTCTAAGGTCTGCGTCTACGATGGCTTACAAGCATGCACAACTGTGATCTTTGCATCAAAGCGAACGTGTCCAGTTTGATTCTCATCCTCATATCTAGACAACGCCCACTTCCACAGGTCAGACAGATACGCCCCCTGCTCCACCTCCGGAATCAACGCTGTTTGTCCAAGCACTGTCTTTAAACCCACTGTTAAGGAAGGACAAGAACAGGAATTATTGTACTCTGAACCAGGAGTACTGTGAACATTTCTGCAATTAGCCAACTTTAACAGCAGTGGAGGGCTTATCCCATTATCTAATAATGCGTTTAGGCCCTATATAATTATGTGCCCACGTTGCCGTGCTCGGCGCAGTTGGTCAGAGAGAAATGTCGACAACGCCCATCTTGCTATATTATTTATCTTTGTATTAATTTTTCCAAAATGTGAGGGTTTGAATTTTGTAATAAATTGTTTGGACCCGGATTCTGTTTCGTGAGGTTTCTTCCTCGAGTCGGCTCTTCCCTCATGAAACCGGGTACGGTGTTCTAGACAACACAAGAATAATACGTGATATCAGGCAGAAGAAAACGGACACGTACCTTTTGTTTGCAGTTCGGACATCGTTACGAAAGCCTGGACCTCACACTGTACATTGGTCCATCCGGATGACGAAAACGCATCCTCGGTTTCGTCGATGGTTAAACTCCATGACCGGAATTCATTCATATATCCCTGCAATGAATGAAATCAATGTGATCAATTTTAGTTGAACATCGGTAAGGCCCAGAGGTAAAAGGACGATTTTTTACAGATGGGTTGGGTCATGAGCCAAACTACACCAACCCCTTTCTAACTAGCTTGCCGTTGTTTTGGATCATGAAATGCAGTGTCAACGGATGGAGTACGGTCGCGTGGAGCTTCACGCGTGTCAATAGAGCCTAACGTACATGTACTAATTGGATGTTAACGCTGCTTGCAAGTATGACAGACTCATGGGCGGCGATCCCGGGGGGACGGGGGACACTTCCCCCAAATTTTTGGGGAGTGGCCGGCTATGGTAGTGTCTCCCCAGTAATTTCCCCTTGTCATATACATTTTATGGATCATTGGCTTTTACATGCAGCAGTATGCACCAGAATGCACAAAGATCAGCACACATTTTCACAAAGTACAAACTTAACAATTATTGTTGTTTGTGTGTTTTTCCCTCCGTCTCCACAACCTTGACGAGAAATCGCCGCCGCTGGATAGGCTGATCAAAGATGATACCCTCATTTGGCCCCTAAAGCATGATTATACTTACACTGATTATAAAAAGAGAATTTGAAACTTTCTCACAAAAAATGGATTTGTATGGCCGGTTAACAAAGTCACTGTTAAAACTGTGGCACCATGCGGTACGTATAGAGTACCGAAGTCTGACGTCAGTTGCCGCGGGAATGGTTCCAAACACATGCCGTTTAGAATGTATTCTGGTTCCAAACATTGCATTGATTGACGTCATCACGTCGGTACTCTTTTAATACTGAAACGTTCGTTCCTTATAAACATTGCACGGTGTTAATCTAACAGTGTTTTTGCAGAGTGCATGATCACAATTAGAAGACAAAGTTTGACCTTGGTTGCAATACCATATAATTCAAAAGCAATTGGCACGCACGGAATTTGAGAATGGAATTTGGAAATATGGAATTTGAGCTACAGGTACAATCATTATGGGGTTTAAAGTGACAACACTTTGACCCTTGTAGGGACGAATTTAATGGACCTGATAAGCACAAACATTTGCTCAGCACAACAAAATTTGCTAAAAATAGGTGAACAGCCCAAACGCCACGTGATTTCCATGCTAAGCAACTCCACAATGAAATTCACTCACGTGAACAAATAAATGGAGCCTAAAGCCCGGTTCATACTTCATGCGAATGCGTGTGCAAAGCGAATTCGTTAAGGTAACGGAGAACGTCACAATGAAACTTCAATTGTTGACGTCATGAAATTCGCTTCGCATTCGCATTCGCATGAAGTATGAACCGGGCTTTAGTTGTGTGTTAGGTCCATAGATCTATAGAGGAATTTCACATTAGCCCCTTCTGCGCACTTCCGGGTTGAAAGCGAGAGTGTCAGTGGCAAACAAAACAACGCTTTTCAGCACATTCATTCATGTATGAATTAATCAGGCCATAAAAGGAAGCGCAGGCGCACCATCAGCATAAAAGTTGTTTACTGTGACATTGAGATCCTCGTTTTCAAACGCGGAAGTGCGCAGATCGGCGCTAAACTCGTCGTTGTGGGATTCCTCTATATTAAATTACTAGAGCGCTAACTCCCCATCTTAGGCGCGGAGATACTTTAAATCCTTCCTGCGCGCAGACATTTTGAATGAAATTAGATGGAGTGAATTTTAAAAGTGTACTCGCAGAAGTACAACATACGCAAACAACTTAAAAACCAACTAAAACGGCAATTTTTTTGTTGGTTGACTTTTTGGACTTATCTGATAGTTTATGCCTCCCCAAAACTAATGTAACAAGTTTCATGATTCTGAAGAAAAAAATAAAAAATATTTGAGCCTTTTCCTTCTGAGCCACTTTGACTCGATTCAGAAAAGGCCGAGGTCAACTGCGTGCCGTATCGCGCGAGTGATGACGTATACGTGTAGAAACATATGACGTCACTTTATTATACGACAATGTTTTACGTAGAGTCTGTACGTATTTTTGTGTCTAAGGCTAGTATTACTTGCTGTGCTTTTTGCACATGATTCAGGTGTAACACTACAGTAAACATATTTTAAAGTGTTGACATCTTTGTGAGACACATTTAGAATTGGGGTTGTAGGCTTGTTCTTGCTGAAAAGCTAGTTATGAGTCATACTTTCCTTTGTTTGCAGTCGGCTTTTATTGAGACCAGCGCGGTGAGTTGTGTGTGAGCTGATGCTATACTCTAGTCTGGCGCCTTTGCTTATGCAGCCCTCATAAGGACCCGAACCTTCTCAGAACTATACACACAATGTATGTCATAAGGTACCAGACTCAATCGCACGCAGCCTATTTACGGTACCGTAAGTGTACAATGCATGTTGAGTGGACAGGGAGACGGCCGGGGCTCTGGCTGCTCGAGCCGGCAACCGCAGGGAACGTCGTCGTGGTCTGGGGCGCGTGAGTCCGGGACAGGATTGGAATACTCGGTGCATTTAGAGTTGGAATGGCTCCAGCCTTCAAACGGAATTGTGCCTTCAAAGTCAAACCCAGCTGAGTTTTCATACTAACACTATCATCAATACAGTCTTTGGCGAAATGTTTTGCACAGAAAAGTGCACATATTTTCGCAGGAAGGTTGGGTCAGGGTTTTTGTCGCTGTTCCTCGTGCAACCCCCAACTACACACGATCGAGGCATAATGATTATCTCAGAACCATGCTCATACTGAAATAATATCAAAATTAGACAAAATAGACGGGAAAACGGAGGAGTTATGTCGACCAAAACTCTTCCAGCAGCATCAACTCCACGTACGTACATGCATAGTGTTTGGCTGTAGCATCAACCGACTCTACACGTGTACGTCACGGGGTCACGTACATACATTTACATACATAATGAGCTTTCGCGAAACACGATAAATGATTCAGAATAACAACCCTTTTTGTATATAAAAAAATCCCTCTCGTCTGCAAACTAATCTCCATCAGTTAAAAGAGTATTTAAACTGTCGGAAAAGTCCAAAAAGTCAACCAAAAAATTGGCGTTTTAGTTGCTCTTTAAAGACCGTGTACATGATTGGCCATTGTTGCAATTTAAAAAAAATGGGCGGATTTGGGGGTTAGTATGTTATAGGAAATATCGTTCCACTGACCTGTTCAAAGTTTTGCGTTGTTGGATAGCGAAAAAATCGAGAGAAAAACGGCGCTCGTTTTCAACCGCCGGGCGGATGATAGCCTTTAGTCAAGGCGTGCGTGGTTACCAGCTGGACACGCGCACTGAATGCCAGCATGTCCAGCGCGCCACTCGTCCGGGTAGCCACGCGCGCCTTGACTAAAAGGCTACAGGGCAGTTTTCCAACGATTGCCGGCCGGAAATCGTTGGAAAACGATATATATTTCAACTTTTCTTGACAACGACAGCACACCAGGTGCCATCATTTCACAGGATGATTGAGACTACTATTAACTTACAGTCTAGTAAGGTATTTTGAAATAATTCAGTAAAAAAAATATTAGAGCATTACCAATCGTGTACACTAACTTTAAGCGCGTCATGACGGTCATAAAACGTCCCGGCAAAAATCATCTGCATCACCGTACGCGCACGCGTTTTTGTTGCTTGCGCAGAGAAAAATGAAACGCTCATTTACTGATTGTGTTTCGGGTTTCGGCGTATCGGCTTCGATAACGCAACTTGATAGAATACAAACACAGATATGTAAATAGCCGTACAAAAGCCGTACAAAATTTCAAGTTTCCCATAGGTTTGTACACAAACATGGATGCGCCCAGCAGGCATCATTTTGTACATCGAGTCAGTGCTCTAGTAATTTAGGCCTATAGCTCTATGGTTAGGTCTTAATAGGACAGAACAATAGGATTGTATGCATAATGCGCATTCGCTCATTGATTGCTCTTTTGTTGCTCATTTTACTTATTTGTAGCTGCTCATTCCTTGATCAGTGCAAAGAGCAAGAAATGAGCGAATGAGCAGCGAAAAACGTAAAATGAGCAATACAAAGAGCAAGAAATGAGCGAATGAGCAGCGAAATGAGTAAAATTAGCAACAAAAAATGCAAGAAATGAGCAAGTGAGCAGCGAAATTAATAAAATGAGCAACAGAAAGAGTAACAAATGAGCGAATGAGCAAATGAGCAGCGAAATGAGTAAAATGAGCAACAAAAAGAGCAAGAAATTAGCGAATGAGCAGCGAAATTAGTAAAATGAGCAATAAAAAGTGCAAGAAATGAGCAGCGAAATTAATATAATGAGCAACAAAAAGTGCAAGAAATGAGCAAATAAGCAGCGAAATTGGTAAAATGAGCAACAAAAAGAGCAAGAAATTAGCGAATGAGCAGAAAAATGATTAAAATGAGCAACAAAAAGAGCAAAAAATGAGCACAAAGAGCAAATACAGGAGCATTGAGAACAAGAGTATGTGTAGGGAATGTACAATTGATCACAAATACCAGAGGTATGAGCAAAATGAGTAGTTTTATTAAACAATTTCATCCGTTTCTTGTCATTCGGAGATTAACCTTCAAAAGCTTTGGACGGAGATATAACCTACGCATGGCATTTAGAAAATGTACATGCTGAAGAGGAATCTAAAATGAATCTTGAAATTGAAGTTATTCAATCTGTGTAGATCTGTGTAGAAATTGAAGTTATTCAATCTGTGTAGTTATTCATTCAAGTGTAGATTTGAAGATTCAGAAATAGAAAACTGTGAAACTGGATTTACGTATGTTTTGAAGACGAAGATTTCGATGAAAATGATTCGGAATCCGAAACGGAGGTAGAAGAAGATGACGAATTATCGGATAAAGATGAGTCTAGTTCTAAATTGGCAGACAATGCCATCTATCTGGTTGGAAGAGGCCAAAGAAGCCACTGAAGTGGTGTGGAGTGAAAACTGGGGTATGGGTGAAGATCAAGCCAAGTAAAAGGCCAATAGAAAGACCCTTCGGGCAGTTAAGTGAAATACAAGGATTTATTTGTCAAGTTAGCTACATAATCATCAAGATATTGTGGAAGATCTCGAAAAGAAAGTAAATAAGGTTCTTGAAGTAAATATATATATTCGTGATCCAACCTTTACGTAATCCCCCCACTTGGGGTGGTGAGCCAAAAATGTCGCCGCGTCGGAATACATGGAAGTACGACAAAGCAAAAACAGTCCTTCCCCACCCGGCTTCAGACAGCCCAAGATGCTTCGCAGTGCCTTGGCGTAGTCCGTAAACCAGTGAAGAACGAACAGACACACCACTTTGTCGAAACTTTCCAGCCAGTCAGGGTTGTCACCGCATGTCTGGGCGTCCCACTTGCTGTACGTTATATTTGGACCGTAGTTGTATTGACGTGCAAAATCTAGCATTTTCAAAGATGTGTCGATACCTAATGAAAAAAAATATTGACAAGGTACGTGATTTCGGTTGTAGAAAGGTCCATAGCATTTTATAGAAACTTGTGCATGTTCCGTGCTCATTGCTCTTTACTGATACTGTTATAACAAAACATTTAGAGAGAGTCTGTGCTTGTTTCAGTGTCAGCGGAACAGAATACGTAGAACATTTCACTTCGCATTGTTTGCCAATTTGTCCGAATCGGTAAGAGGAAACATTTAGGAAAACCTCTGGCTACTTGCTGTTCAAAATGAAAAGGAGGATTAGGCGGACATGATTTTTAAAAGGAGAGTCCAAAATCATATTCAGAGCCCAGAATCACAACAAGGGTTTATGGTGTGAAACTCAGAAACCACAATGGACTCTTTGTCAATGTGGAACAATAATTCGAAGGCTTGAGATGTGATTTTAAAAAGAGCACGGTGTGATTTTGGACACCCATTGGCCATTGTTGAAATCGCATCCAACCGGTTTAAATTGAGAAATATACACTGTACGTGGATGCTTATCGTGATGATTTATTTTTATTCGTATTAGTGACCTACAGGAAACCATTGTTCTTCCCTTAGGACGTCCATTTTCCATTTCTATGGTTCTCATTATATTTTTGGCCTTGATGGAGAGTCGGGTGGTCGAAACAAAAATAGCAATCATGGGTAACAAAAAATACATGTTGAACACACATAGGCTAAATAGAATGATGAAAAACACGTTTTGTGTCCTGGAACACGTCGTCTGTGCCTTGTTTCTGAATAAATTTGGCAACATTTGGCATTAAATATAGAAATGAATCATCTTTGGCAATTTACAAACTTGTACAAATTTGCATCAGACACCTTTTTCATGCTGGAGCACACTTCGTGTTCACTTAAAATAAATTTTAAAAATAAAATTCATCTCTGGCAACTGTTTGCATGAGTAAAATATGAGTATAAATAAAATATAAATAACCTTCTGTTTTGCTATAAGTTCGCCTTTTTCGTGCTCGGCCTAGAACACATCTTTTGTACAATATTTTTAAATTATATAAAGTAATATCTGGCAACTTTCGGGACACCTCCGGTAATTTCATAAACTCTGTTTCTTCCGACACATCTTGGATCCACGTTGGTCAAATGATAGTTTTACGAAAAGACTTACAATAAGACTTTAATTAATAAGAAACAGTCCTTAATGTTTTATTTCTTACTTTAGTTGCACGTTGACGAAAAATGAAGCGCTTTAATTAAGGACTTGACCAAGTTGAATACAAGTTGGTCCCAATGCGGCGTGAACCAATTATTCCACTGCCTTCTGCAATGTTTATGCTGTTTAATTATTGTACATATACATGAACATTATACATGAACATGTACATGTACATGTACATACAAAACATGCGTGCACCCATGTAACCGGTTGTTTAGAACCGGGCGCTTCTCACGGACACAAATATAATAGATACGTAAAATTAACATGGAAACTCTTTTTTGCCGAATTTGTCCCCGGAAATTTCTAAGATTATAACTTGTTTGTCTATATTTCTTTTCTTGGTAGGAAATTCCAGACAGGGTTGTCGGCATAAAATAGGTGGGTTTCTTTTCTTCGGTCGGGAGCCAAAAAAATAGGGTCGGTCGGAAATGAGAACCAAAGAAATAAAATGGGGCGCCCTTGTGAATTTGTCCTATCTTCTGAGGACACATAACTCTTCTGATGTTCATGAAACGCCAAGTGAGTGAGAAAAATTCATAATTTCTAAGGATCCGGAAAAAAACATGGTCTCGGTCAACTAGCCGATAACACCAACAAGAAACCGATGCAATATTGATTTTATTGAGTTAATTTACAAATCATATTCGATTCTATCCAACATTTTATCCAAGCAATCTCCTGACTACTCTCACACATACACACCAGTGTGTAAATACCAGCAATCGCGGACCTCCTGTTGTCCCTCTTTTGTTTGTACTTTTTCGGAAGGCCTCCTATATGTTTTGTACACGGGACGTTCGGTCAATCGTGGACTCTTTGTCTTCGCCCTAACTCTTTTGTCCCTAGTCCTCGATTGGCCGGTATTAACACACACATGTGCGTTTTCCTATACCTATGAGGACCATGAATGGAACCCTTCTTTTGTTCCCTTTGTTTGTTTGTACTATAACTTTTTTCTAACAGCTCCCATAAAGTTTGTACACGAAATTCTCCCGAGGACTCGGCCCGAGTCCTCGGTGTCATTCATCCCCCATTGTCCCAAGTCCTAAGTCCCAAGATTAACCCACTCACGCACACATATCCCTAGCTACACACACTCCAACATATACTGTACCATGTATTCACCCGTTCATGCCCGGGCATACCGTTTCTATTTGAATATCCGACTATGCATTCCAACACAATTGCGCTTTCATGATGAACACAATACTTTTTGGCAACGACACAACCTTTAATACTATCTTAAACTCTAACCCGAATCCTAAACCTATTTCTCACCCTAATCCTCACCCTCACTTTTGCCTTATATTTCTCATTGTTTTTAGTGTCCGGGGGGGGCTATTTTTTTATCTGTAGACCAAAATTTCCATCATGCATAAGCATATTCATGCTTATTCAGATATAGTGGCGTCAATCAGACAACAATATAAGGTTGAAGAAAGCGCATTTTTTCGAGCTGCTTTTGTAGCCATGTTAGTAGAGCGTAAGGCTTTGGAGCACAGTTCGAATCCTCTTCAGTGTATATAATTCTTTTTCTTTTTCTAATTGTGTTGTGGAGGACTTTATTTCAAGGCAAGTACACAGAAACACTGGCAATTCTGGTGATACCCAGCAAAATATGGGGCAGAGGGAGTAACCCCCTTTTTGTCCATATACCTACACTCTCCAGACTATTGTTAGGGGGCACATTTTAACCCAACGTTTGGGTGCCCTCCGTTTTCCTGCGGTTTTCGCCGGGTTTTTCTTCTCATCTATAATGAGCTCATTATCTAGAGGTCACGGCACACCTTAGTGCTACTCCCGAATGGTGTCTGCCTGGCCATGGAAGTCAAGAGGCCACTCAAAAGAGACCACTTAACTGTATCTTAATCCCCACTAATCCGGGCAGGTCTGGAGTTAGATACACATGAATGGGAGGGCTGGAGTATTGTTTATTTCGGATGTAATTCCTCCTAATTGTTCAGTTTGGGCTTTTTGAGGAAGTTGTTACTTAGTAGAAAATCAGAGTTATAAAAAGTTGTATGAGTTTTATTACCATAATTTAGACCCCAAGTCTGGGCCAACCCGGGACAAAAACACGTCTCTTAAAATCGGTGTATTCGTTGCCCACTTTGTTCTGGTCATTGGTAACGTTATTACATGTGCATGTACAGTGGACATGGTGCGCGTACAGGATTGTTCATTCAACCGTCACCAAAAGTTCATGGCTTTATTCTTCATTTCCAGACTGCAGGCCCAAAGTGCGTATACCGAGCGACATTTTCACTTAAATTGTTATCAATACACCAAATAGAGAAGTTATGTCATGCAGAAACATCACTTGCGAAGACTTATACCAAACCAATCCGATAATCTCTTAACAATAGGGGTAATCAACAAGCCAGGCATCTATTGTCCACAGATCAAGAGTTGGCTACTTTGGTGTAATCCTCCAAAGCTGTTTGCTGATTTCTAATGAGCCCGTGGGCGAGGCAAGGGTGACCTCTTGCATATGGCAATATTCATGACTATAGCCCAGCCTATTGAAAATGCCATAGACTGGAAAACCACTGATCTCTATACACTGGATTGGCAGCGCAGCAGTGATTGCCTATGCGTGAGTTGAAGCTACCGCGCGGCCATCTTGCTATATTCAAAACAATGGCCGTTTTCCAAGCTCCAGGCTTCAGCTCCGTCTCCAACTTCAGCCCATTCATAAACTACATGCATAAATGCAATTTGGCAAAGGGCTGAATTCGGAGACGGAGCTGAAGCCAGGGGCTTGGAAAACGGCCATTTTTTTAAATTAAGATGGCCGCGCGGTGGCTTCAATCGCGGAGCTTCGCAGCCAAACCAGTGTATAGAGATCAGTGTAGAAAACCGCCGGAAACCGGAAGTCACCCGGTGGTTGGATTAAAATGTTCCCCCTTACCTTGCCCCACATCGTGCATCATATAATGCACGATATAGGGAATAGGGGTACCGCGGCCCCTTTGTCCCTATACCCTAAACAAACTCCAGACTATTGTTACCTAACTAACACAAAGCCCCCTAGAGATTTCTAAAAAAGAATTCCTGAGATTTCGGGAACACAATGACCAACACAAGAGTCGGGGTTCCATTTGCCCCATAATAGCTTCATATTATTCTGGTCTCCGAAAAAAATATCGCTTCTGGGGGCCTGCTGAGTATGTGCAGTCTAACCAACAAGTCGGATTTTCAGGGAGTCTGATATTCACGCGAAACCGTCATTCTTGAATCAGCTAAAGCAATAGAGTACCGAAGTGTGACGTCAGTTAGCGCGACAACTGGCTCCAAACAAACGGAGATTTCGACTGTTTCTTTGTTAACAGCCAGTCATGGAAACACATTGACACAAAATAACAAAAGTATTCTGGTTCCCAACATTGCATTGACGTCATCACTTCGGTACTCTATGGTCACCAACAATCGATGGCCCACCATTACCTAAAATAATGTAAATTGTATATTGTTATCCCTAGCTGTAACACGTTTCATCGGGTTATAGGCTCACAAAGTTATATCAATTTGTGTAACATTCGGGTCCAGTGTATTGGTCTACATAGTACGTACCCGTAATGCGCCTGACCTTCTTTGCTATCGATTTCGTCTCCTCATCCGTACCACAACCGACATCCAAAACATTGTCCTCCGGTCGAAATGTCAGCTTACTGATGTTGTGCTGTGTAACTGAACGCTGTGGATATCTGCCGTCTCCGTGGTAATAGTCGACAGCCGAGAAGTTCATTTTGGACTGTGACCCAACAGCAGTCATGAGCTATAAACGTACGGGTAAATATCTCTAGACTTCCAAAAGGAAGAGGTAGCCGTTGAACAGGTGCGGGGATCCATCTGATGATGATGATGATTAAAGAATATTGTCCTTTTTAAGCCAACAACAGGAATATGAGATATGTCACAACTTTGAAGTGTAGTGTTACTGTGCCAATGCAAGGTCTAATTAGCATGCAAGGTATAATACACATAGTTTGTATTATATATATATATATAACGCCCTTTTCCGCATTGGGGCGACCGGTCTATGGGCATTGTGCATTAAAAAAAATGTAACCTAACCCTATCTTTTCCTGTTGCATTTACTTTAAGGCGACCGGTAATCGGTCGCCCCAAGACGGTCGGTCGCCCCATGCCCATAGAAATACGGTGACCGGTCACCTTATGCTGGAAAAGGTCAGTATCACGCATGGGTACACACACTTTGCGCATAATGCACAGGTCACACACACATAATTGCCTACGCAATACTATACCACTGAGCCCGTATTTCATAGTGACTGAAATTTACGCTACACCGGCTCAACCCAGCGGCGTATAGCCGGGGCTTTCTCTAAGAGGGGAGAGTGGGGATGGATGTTACAGTGGGGCCGCTGACAGAATTTTTCTTATTATATTATTTCTGCGTTTTCGAAATTTACAGCGAGGGCGATTGGGGCGATTTTTATAGGGGGGCGTGCCCCCCCCCCCCCCCACACCCCGCTTTAGCTACGCCGCTGGCTCAACCCAGAAGAAAATTGGCTGATGAAACTGCTCTCTTGATACTCCGAAATATTGTCGGAAGTTTTCTTCGTGAAGTTGAAGCTCATTCACAAGATGATGGTATGACCGATTTTCTTTCCTGCTTTGGAGGATTTCATGGACCCCACAAACCCTATGGGCCTACACCAGGTGTTTTCTTTCTGTTTTTTATTGGAATTCATTCTTTTTTCTGTAAGCTGCGGCTGCAATCAATAGACGACTTTGATGTTGCCGGGTAACCACTTTTTCTCTATTCCGACGTTGCTAACGAAATCCCCCGCGAATACTTTACATATCTATAGAAAGATATTAATTTAATTAATGATGCTCGCAAAACACATTGCAAATGCAACGTTTACGCAACGGACACAAAACGGACTAAGAACGCGCATAATAATGGAAAGGCGGCTTTGTGGTTGACAAGGGCGTATATATGAGACTTGTAGGTTTTCGTGATATGGCTTTGGTAATAATAAAAAATTATTTGTTTAAATCTGAAACCAATACCATTCCTTCTTAGAAATATTTCCGTCTGAAATGCTGTCATCTTCGAGAAAATTGTATCTGAAGACTTTTCAAAACACCGTAGTTTATTTCGACTTCAACCATCAAAATAACCACATATTCCAATGCTAGTGAACCGCAAGCATGTGGGTGCGACCTAATACATTTTTCGAGTGACGTTTTCCTCATTTGCATATTATCAGATAACACCCTGTAGGTTGACCTTTGTCTTCCGCGCGCCGTGCGGAGAAGTTTGCAAATATTGTGAAGTTTCTTTTGTAAAATTCGCATTTCCCCGCTCTCGTCTATTTCTTCTTTTATTTCATCTTCGTTTCCATTTGTGGAATAACTTTTTGAACGTGGACGGGTGGGGTTTTAAAATGATGTGAATGTCAGCCATCCACACTACAGCCTCTCAACTAGTCTTGGTTCCAAGACGTCCTCATTGCGCGGTGCGATGCAGCCCGCACAGGTTAATGGCTGTACAGCGTCCTCTTCACACGCACACCAAGGCTACATCGCTAGTAGGACGTCTTCCCCTTTCGTTGTTTCGCTCGCGAAATCGAGAGCAGAATAGAGCCTGAAAGTAAACCCATGGTAGCGGGCACCCGGAGACCTTGAATAGGAAAATTAATGAACAATTTGCAATAATTTTTAGGACATTGAATTCTTATGAAAATCACCACCAAAAAAGTCCTTTGTAAAATTATTACCAGCATATTAATTTATGGAAACTAATAAATCGCCTGATGCGAAAGAGAAATATCGTGCAAAAAATTTACCTCTCTCTTCCAAAAATCTAAAACACATACGGCACTAGTGAAACTCTTACAAAGATGAAAATAAGAGAAATAATTCTGTGGCAATCATTGGGTAAAAACTGAAAGTTAAGTAGAAGAAAAAGAATTTCTGGCAGTTTTTTAATAAACGTACATGACTCATTACCAATTTGATTTTGTTTTAATGTAACCGCTGATAAGGACGGTGAGTGAGGCTGTACGCCAGACACTCAAGCCAGCCCGGCTTAATTTATAATCCATTGGCTGTAGGTATGGTAAACAAAACCGCGTGCTTCGCAACTTCTACATTCTCGTTCTCATGCGAGTAGGCTAAATAAAAAGGATAGCGCAAATCGTTTTCACCTGGGTATGCTAACAACAACAGATGTTAAGGTCAAAAATTGTATTTGAAACATAATTACATTAAAAGAGCAACTAAAACGCAGATTACAATTTTGATTTTTTTTTACTTATCTGATAGTTTATGCCTCCCCAAAACTAATACAACTGCGTGCCGTATCGCGCGAGTGGTGACGTATCGTGTAGAAACATATGACGTCACTCTATTATACGACAATGTTTTACGTAGAGTCTGTACGTATTTTTTTGTCTAAGGCTAGTATTACTTGCTGTGCTTTTTGCATGATGATTCAGGTGTAACACCACTTATTTTAAAGTGTTGACATCGTTGTGAGACACATTTTGAATTGGGGTTGTAGGCTTGTTCTTAAGTCATACTTTCCTTTGTTTGCAGTCGGCTTATATTGGGACCTGCGCGGCGAGTTGTGTGTAAGCTGATGCTATACTCTAGTCTGGCGACTTTGCTTATGCAGCCCTCATAAGGACCCGCACCTTCTCAGAACGTACACACAATTTCTGTTATAAGGTAGCCAGACTCAATCGCATGCAGCCTATGTACGGTACCGTACGTGTACAATGCATGTTGAGTCAAGCGAGCGTGGACAGGAAGACGCGGCCGGGGCTCTGGCTACTCGATCCGGCAACCGCAGGGAACGTCGTTGTGGTCTGGGGCGCGTGAGTCCAGGACAGGAGTGGAATGCTCGGTGCCTTTAGAGTTGGAATGGCTCCAGACTTCAAACGGAATTGTGCCTTCAAACCCAGCTGAGTTTTCATACTAACACTATCACTACAGTCTTCGGCGAAATGTTCTGCACATATTTTCGACCATTTCGACAGACGAAAATCAGATATTGTATTGTCTACAAAGCGGACCCACTGTCGCCTTTGAACTCCATTCAGCACTGGGAATCGCAGGAAGGTTAGGTCAGGGTTTTTGTCGCTGTTCCTCGTGCAACCCCCAACTACACACGATCGAGGCGTAATGATTATCTCAGAACCATGCTCATACTGAAATAATATCAAAATTAGACTCTTCCAGCAGCATCAACTCCACTAGTGTTTGGCTGTAGCATCAACCGACTCTACACGTGTACGTCACGGGATCACGTACATGCATTTACATACATAATGAGCTTTCGCGAAACACGATAAATGTTTAGAATAACAACCTTCTTTTTTTTTAAATAAAAAAATCCATCTCGTCTGCAAACTAATCTCCATCAGTTAAAAGAGTTAAACTGTCGGAAAAAGTCCAAAAAGTCAAAATTGTAATCGGCGTTTTAGTTGCTCTTTCAATTCCACGCTAAGTATTTCTTGTGGTGGTTAAAGTTAGAAATCATTCTACCAAAAATTATGGCAGGTGAAAGGGCAATGCAATGTAAATGTTAGACTTGAAATCAAGTCGGTAATTTGTCGGCTTTAGTCCGCCTGTGCCGCCGCGTATACAGGAATTCGCCGACGCCATTTTTTACAGTAGTGCCGCGCTCGCGTGCAGGCTGCCCGCGTTTTTTTATTTAATTTGCGCGCGCATTTTGGCAAGTTGTAAACACCCTGTTGGTCGAAGCTGCGTCAAGCGCGTGCGTCTAACACGGAAAGCCAAACTGAAGTTCGATATGATATCAAATTTACGTAAGAATCCAAGTGTTCGTTTATAAACAATTCTTTCAAAATTGTTTGAAAAGCAGGGCAGAATTGAAATTGGTCTATAATTGTTTACACCTATTTGAGGCTTGGTCCAGAGATCTTGTCAAGTTTGACATTAATTGGATCAAGAGCGAATGAACCCGAATATTTACTAACAGAAATTACGGATTTTTAGTTGTCCACTTTTAAGGCGTCAAGAAAAGTCTCAAAGTAAAACCCAAATTTCCGCTAGCAGAAAATTGACATTTTTAAAAACGGTTGTTGCTATACTTCTAAAATATAAATCTCTGCTAGCAAGAAATGGGAAAACGCGGTTGTCCACTTTGGAGCATCATGGAGATTTTTAGTTGTCCACTTTTGAGGCGCCAAGATAGTCGTCAAAGTAAAATCCAAATTTCTGCTAGCAGAAAATTGAGTTTTTTAAAAACCGGTGTTGCCATGTTTTAAAACCTAAAATTATACTAGCAGAAAATGGGAAAATACGGTTATCCACTTTTGACGCCCCATAATCGCTATGACGTTATTATTTTCGACTATGGCTTTGCACACTTGAATATCAGAAATTCAGAATTAATAAATAAATTAATAAATAACAAAAGAAAGAAAGAAAAAGGAGGGAGAAACATTAAGTATGTTATGTTAAGACCAATCCTTGCAAAAAATTTTGGGGGGAGTCATTTAGTGCTATTAATTCAGTGCGGAGCACCAAGTCTTCGTTTTTTCTCCATTGTGAACTACCAACTTCAGTTGGTCGCAAGTTTTACAAATACTTCCTGTTTCACTTTTTTAGCGGAGTGTCCGATCTTTCATAGGCTACGATCTTTGCCTCTATTCACTCCCTTCGGCTACAGTAGGCCTACTCCATTAGTCCTTAATCTCTCGTTTGTGTTAATCCCCAACACCCCCCCTCCTAACATGTATGTTTCTTGTACCATTGCCATTTGCCTTTGAGCCAGTTTCTTTTATATACATGTATTTCAGATCAATCCAGTCAGTAGATAGAGTTAATAGTATTTTTATTCATTTTCGTGTTTCGAAACTTTTTCTAAGACCGATGGGTTCGCAAAAGAATATACATATTTTGGGGAGGGAAGCTCAGAGCTTGAAAGGTTTACAACGGAATTAAACCTTTAACTCTACTAAAAGTGTGTAAATTAATTGCCCACCGCTAAAGATCGACAGAGGGCGGTACATACATTTAGCGGTCGGATGAGACGCTAAAGACAGTAGAATACAGGTCCTTTTCCATGCTTGTTGTTGCATCAAAAAGTCCAGTTCTTGCCGAAATGATCTTATGTGAATCGTTCGTTATAAAACTGTTATTGTTTAGGACTTGGACGTCTATAGGCCTGTTCACACTAGAGCACCGAACCCCGGGGCCGCCCCGGTGTTTTCACCCCCGAGTTCAACCCCGCGTTGTTTCACACTCGTTTCGCGCAAACCTACCTCAGCCAACCCCGGGGCGAGCTCGCCCCGTGGTTGGGCATGAGCGTTTCAAACTAGTTTGTATTTCATCGACCCCCAGATGCCTGTAAATTCCTAACTCCTCCTCGCTGAAAACAATTGCAGAAATTCCGGGAACACAATGACCAACACAAAAGAGCGGGGGGTGGGGTGTCCCTCTGCCGCATAAAACAAATTATTATGCTTCAGAATAATGCGCTGCGCTTTCGGCCAAGCTGTATACAATTAACAATAGCGCGCGCTTTCACAGGACCTTAGGAATTCTTTTGTCGAGACCACCTGTTTCTCAACACGGGTTGTACGAAACCCCGCACGGGGAGCGACGGTTCACACTAACCATTTCGCCCCGGGGCCACCCCCGAGATCGGTCTCGCCCCGGGTTGAAAAATCTCACCCCTGGCCTGGAGAAGGGGTGAGTTCGACTCGGTGCGAGACCAATCTCGGTGGTGGCCCCGGGGCGAAAATGGCTAGTCTGAAACGTCGCACGTTCTCACCCCCGCGTCGCCCCGGGGCCGCCCCGAGATTTTGTCTAGTGTGAAAAGGCCTTATCTGGTTCCGTTTTAATCTCCTTCGGTGAGCGGGTTTCCAATCTATAGTTACTCTTTAAAGTTCGTTTGGATTCATGCAGAATAAGCACGGAGAGTGGATTCTCTGATCTGCTAGATTATTGGTTTATTCGGAGTATTGCACTCAGGCTGTAGCCAACGCATGGTTAATTTTGTTGAGGTTGGAGATACACGCATAATAAAGTTTTAGTGTACACAGTTCGAATGTTTGGTTGCTTTGGAGTTTATGCTAAAATACAATAAGACAGCAGTGAGTCCATGACACACATTTTTTGGTAATATAAATGCAACAGGAATGCACAATTACAACTTTATGACACATGTACGGACCGAACTTAACTTAAGAATTAACAGTCAATTTCGATCATTATGAAACACTTTAGAAATCCTGCTGTTAAACTTAAGCCGTTTATCAAATGGTTTCGGCTTTGGTCACTGTCATTTTAGATGACAATGTTGTGTCCTGAATATCATTAGTGCACCGACAGAGGGCGCTATTTCATTTTTATGGTAGATCTTTTTCTCATGCTAGAGGGCGCTATTCTTTTTCACCATCATTTGTCATCATTTTGCTATGTGATCATTTTCGCCATAAATTCCGTAGGCCCTACTTGAAATTTCCCTCAGTATTTTCTTTGATACTTGGACTATCGTGGCCCTAAAGGGACATGCACACATCACACATTTCTGCGCAGATTTCTGCGATGTCGCACATTTTATCGCACATTTCAATCGCAGACTCACAATCTCAAATGCATCAAGTAGGCCTAAAAGGTGGTCAACATGTATTTCGGGTGTTCCATATAATGTTTAAATTAAGGTTTTAGCAAAAGTACACGTTTTTTTTAAAGCAAAGTCTAAATCACGAATATCTTCTACATGCTCAAAATTGAGAGAAGACCGATTACGCTCACTATTTAGCTTCTGATTAAAGGGCTTCTGATTAAAGGGCTTGTGATAACTTTTCATTCAAAAGTCCAGGCTTGGGACCCGTAACGAAAATCCAGTTTGGACGTTTTTTGTACACAGCCGACAGTGCACATAGGCCTACGTATGCGGAAACGAGCTAGAAAATTGGCCATTTCGGGGGTCCACACTGAGCGCGCGCTGTGTGTACGTACATTATGCATGGTGTGTGCGCGAATGTAGAAAAATAGCTATTTGGTTAGTCCACAATGAGGTTTTCTGCAGTTTTCTGAACTTTTAAATTAAAAGCTTTCGTTAACCCTTTAATTAGAAGCTAATTAGAGAACGTAATCGGTCTTCTTAAAATCTTGAGCATGCAGAATGTATTCGTTATAAAAAAAACGTGTAATTTTGCTAAAACCTTTAAAATTTTGTTGATTAAACAAAACAAAAAACTCGTATAAAAAGCACACTTTGTTAACCACCTTTTACTTGATGCGTTTGAGATTTTGAACCTGCGGCTGAATCCACGGCCGAAATCTGCAAATAAATGTCATAGGCGGATCCAGGATTTTTCCAAAGGGGGTTCAACTTTAAAAGTGGGGGAGGGGGGACATACTGTGCTCAAAACTAATGCGAGCGCGAAGCCTTTACGGCGTGGGGTTCGGGGCCCGCTTAAGGACCCTGAAAAAATGGATTCTAGATGCCGCTGGGTGCGATCTGAGGCAATTTCTGACCACTTTAACCAATTTTTGGGGGAACAAAATATCATCATTAGGCCTACTAAACATCATTTTCGAGTTTGAAGTAATTGAATCAACTATTCTGAGCTAAAGAATCAAATATAGGCTACAATTTTTATTCGGGGACGACAAAAAGTGGGGGTGGGGGAACAAACGATATGATATCCCCTACTTTAATAAGTATGTGTTCGTACACAGCGCCCGAACGTACATGCTGAACACAAGTTTGATTTCCCCAGAAAACTAATGTATTTGTTGCCGTAAGCTTAATTTGTACCAGTAATTTATGAAACTTTCCCAAAGTCTACAGAGTCACTGTATGATTTTTTTTAAAGGTTCTTGTGTGTTTGTACGTGAGTAGGCCTAACTATTCCTTGTGTATTTTTGTAGGCTTTCGCTTTTTTTTTAGGCTTTCAATTATTTGGTAGGCCCTAGGCACAGTGTTTTATGTGCCTATTACTAGATAATCCGGTGCTTGGGGGTGTTAGTTGTATGTTTTTCCAAAATGATTCCCGAGTTTAGGTCAGGTCTCCCCACCCAAAAAAGAAATAACAAAAATAAAAACATTTATAATAAAAAAGAGGGGGGTCTACACCCGTGGACCCCCCCCCCCCCCCCCTGTTTCCGCCTGTGAATGTGCGATAAAATGTACGACATCGCAGAAATCTGCGCAGAAATCTGCGAAAAAATGTGCGGCATCGCAGAAATCTGCGCAGAAATGTGCAATGTGTGCATGTCCCTTCAGGGCTACGATAAAAGGGCCAAGACGTCCTTGGCAATGTTGCCTTTGTGTGCGTGTGTAGAGGGCGCTGTACAGCCATTAACGGGTGCACCACACTAAATATACTCTCATTGACCTTATTAGTGTAAAATCTATCAACTTCACAGTGAAAAAATCCTTATCCAGGAGTCTCTCAGTTTTTGTGACACAACTGGAAATTATAGTTTGATTATTAATCTGTCAAATTCTTTTCAATTTTTGGCAGGTCACCTGTTGATTGTTTTTGCTATTTGTCACCAGAGAGTACACCCCCCCCCCCCCCCCCCCAAAAAATGTGGTTTTTCCCAAACCGGCGAGCTGCCATTTTTTTATACAGCATCTCTCCACTTGCCAAGCCAAATATGACCAATTTTAAAATTGAAGCACAGAACCCCCAGGTTATGATAGCTGATCATAATTACACAATCTATCAATTGCATGACCACCAAAAATTTATTATTCAAAAAAGGTTGTGGGTTTACAATTTATGCTAATCAGTTTGGCGCAGCCATATTGGCCTATTTAGTGTGGTGCACCCTTATGTTCGCGCTGCTTCGCACTGCGCGATTAGGACGTCTTGGAACCAAGACTATATTAATAAATGCAATTATCATTGTTCTCCATAGTACAATTGAACCCATAGTGCTATGAAAGGACGAGGACGTGTCATGTATTAAAGATTTTGTGGGCATACAATTAAAATAGCATTATTTTATGCATGATAAAGACAAGGGTAAACTTCAGGGTTGAATTAATGAATTTATTTCACCACATTGTAAAGTACGTACAAATATAATTTTAAAAAATTACCATTATGGCAAACAATACAATTGGTTGGTGTGGCATTGGGACTCAAATCACCACACGTTAATCTATCACAAATTTCTTGAAGTGAACCCGCATACAATTTAAATATTAAAATAACGTGTTCAACCTTGGAGCCGGTTTACTCAGCCTCAAAGTAAAACAAATCCGAAACCTCTCGTGTATGCACAGGGGAAGCCAATATGGCGTTTTTAATACACGCTGAGCATTCATTGCAAACTGGGGGTAAAAGTCTTGTTTGATTGTATTTGCAGTGTGGCTGCACAACGAAACTTCGTGAGGTTTTTTTTGGTCGAATGTTGAGCCAGATCAAATACAGCTGAAACACACAAAGGTCGCGTCCACCAAAAAGTGGTCCATATAGTGACATTGTTGAGCCCCAGGAGACAGCGTCAGCACTGGCAGCCTCAGGGCTACGATACGGCATGTGTTGTTCGGATGGAGTGAAGGACCCGGCGGCCATCGCTGAAGAGGCAGCCGTATTACGTATATTTAACTGTTTATCGGCCTAACAACATCTGTGTGTGTTTTACTTTGTGTATGGTTTGAAGTTGGACTTCCAGGGAATGTTAAAAAAAAATTTAATCCCGGGTGTGGAGGACAAGGGTGTGGAGGACAACCAAACAATTTGTTTGGCCTTACTTCATTTTCTACCTTGAGTGACCCTTGCGAACTTTGCGAAACCTCTAGCAACAGCACTATTGGTCCTACCAGCAGAACTGACCCTTTGGTGAACTTAGTTTGGAAGTGCTGCAACTATATTCATTTTAACTGTATTTAGATTTAAATAATCTTAAAGTTTTAAAATCAAGCAGAATCTGTGGGTGAGGTGTTATAAAACAAATATTTACTGCTTTATCTCGTGGTGTGGTAAAACTAGCTTCCCTCGGTCATCCATGGAGCATTCTATTTTCCCTCGGCTTCGCCTCGGAAAAAATAGAATGCTCCATGGATCACCTCGGGAGGCTAGTTTTACTACACCACATGAAGCAGTAATATTTGTATAATATCGAGAAAGAGGTTTTCCTATTTTGAGCTCGGTCATTGGCTGTGGCCCGCGTGTTCGTCCCTCCGTGTGCGGCGGGGCGCCTATACCATTATTGTAGTGGGTTAACCAGTTGAGAGCTATGCTGGGGGCCGTAACTTTTTTAATTCGTTACAAGTTTAAAGACATTATTAATGCTCGAAATATCGAAATATTTAAACAGATTTGTTTATCTTATCAATATCCCAAAACCTTTTTGGTAAATGTCAGGAATATGCCACCACCACCCTCACTTTATTTAGGCGATAGTCCCACCTTATTTATAATGGTAGCGCCCGTTGTCCCAGTTTATCTTCAGCGCGTGCGCGCGCGCGGAACTTAGTGTGTCTAAACGTGCTCTATGGTTTGAAAGCACTGTGTATTTTTGAATAGACCTTTATCATGCTGTCACCATCTTTGTCTTATTCCCTGTATGCAATTATGAAGAGTGATTCCAATTATTGAATGAAGGTGCCAGACTATTTTTCCTTCCAGCCTCGGTTTGGTTACATTGATTTGAATAGGAGAAAAACAAGATAGCTGTACCATGATAAAGGTCTATAGGCAAATTACTTTACAAAATGTGTGCATGACAAATTCATAATAAGGTTGAACACGTTATTATTAAAGGAACACATTGCTTTGGATTTTGCGATTTTGGCTATAAAACTGAAATGGATATGGTTGGGAAGCTTTTTTAAAAGTAGAATATAAAGATTCACATAACTATCCCTTCAAATTGCGTGGTTTTTGTTTAATTTCGTGACAAATAACGGTCTGCCATTTTCTAGAACCAAATTTTTGACTCCACAAAATGGCGGACTGTGTTCACCAGTCGTATTTCCAGTCGCAGCTGGTTGAAGTACGTTCTGTTGATCCATTTTGATGTACTGTGGCACGGCGCGCGCAGCACTGGCGATATGTGTCGCGAGGTAGAGAATGGTACCTGGCGATCATCTGATAGGTTTACAAGGCCACTGGATGCGGCGCCACCCTTACAGCGTATTTTGCGCATTATTTAGACGGTGGGATTTACTACTGGAAATAAGTCTATGTTTCGCGGGTCAGATGTCAGAGATCAGAGGCAATTTTTATTTTTTTTTTAATCACTACTCACTAATTACAACACATTATACGTGTTTTTTTGCATGAATAACTCTTATAAAAGATAAGGAACATTTCCAAACAGCAAAATGTCATGACATTTGAAGGCAATGTGTCCCTTTAACGTCTATACGCGTATTCCGGCGCGTACTGAATCCATTCATGTTGCAACTACATGTATAATTGTTTTTGAATGGTAGTGTAATGAATAGATGGAGCTTTTTAAAACAAAGCTTTTGTTCACACGAGAGAGATGAATAGGACCACTCTCAGGGGCGGATACAGGATTTTTTGGAGGGGGGGGGGGGGGGGGGGGTTCTGTAATTTGCCCAGAAAAGTGACTCACAAAATGTTTCGTCTGCGAATTCGTTTTTTACAAGCGGGGGGGGGGGGGGGGGGGGGGGGGACACACTTTCTCACCGTTGGTGGCGGAATTTAACCTCTTTGTTTTGTTGTTATCCATAGGCAAAATAAGTCTGCTTTTCTGGTTTGCAACTTTAGGCGTAGGCCCCAACAAGCAAGCAGCAAAACAAAACAAAAGCGGAAAGAGCAGGGGGGGGGGGGGGGGGTTCGACCCCCCCCCCCCCCGGATCCGCGCCTGACTCTATTCAGTGTGGTGCCTATTGTTTGCTGCACATGCACATGAGGGTCAATAGGGGATAGCCAATAGGGGTGATGACGTTTAGCGTGGCTAATGCAGACAAAAAATAACCGCTAGTCTGGGGGTTGACCAAGGAAGCGTGCATTAGGGTCCGCACAAAATGTTTTTGCATTTTCTTGTCAATTGGAGCTTGTAGATCAATATTCCGGCGGGTGCCACCTTGGCACCCTTGAGCATTTCATAAAATTAATTAATAAGCAAATTAGCTGTCGCCATTGGGTAAAATACAAGTTTCCAATATATTTTATTTGCAGGATCTTGTCCAAACTTATCAAATCGAGGTGTCTTGACCATGTTTTGGGGGTGAACGAATTCATAAAGTAATTTCTACAATGATATGCATTTATGTAAATTAACACCCGCCATTACCAGAAATTGATCTTATATCTATATATTCGCAGGTCTTTGTCCAGTTGTATCAAACGAGGTGTCTAAACTCATGCTTTTAGGGTCAACGAATTCATTAAAGCCATTCCTAAAATGATAATGTAAATATTTTATGCATAACATGCAAATTAGCATCGTAATTATCAGAAGTAATTATAGCATCTATCTTTCTTCTCCGGAGGCATTTCTTTCCAATCTCATCACACGAGGTGTCTGAACCTATGTTCTTTTTATTGTCAACGTTTCCATTGAAGCATTTTCTGAAATGATAATGTAATTTTTTATAAATAATATGCAAATTAGCTAGCAACAAGATCCTTTTCTCTATCTAGGCCCCTATGCAGGGTATCATCCAAACTTAAACCGACGTGTATAAATTCTGTTTTGTTTTGAGTAAGCGATTTGTTTTCAGTAGTTTGGGTTTTTTTTCTAGGTAACACCATCGCAGTAAGTTCAGCCTTGCCTAATCCCCACTACCCCCAATAAAAATAGGTCTTTGTGGAAAAAAAGTGAAAATTGAAGATTATTAGTTTTCGGCAGTTTCAGCAAGATTCATTCAGCACAGCCGTTTTTCCTAAATTAATACGGTTTAGAGCGTGATTGTCGATGCCAGGCATCATTATTTCGAAGTAAGATTGCATCTGATGGAGAAATGTGCATATTTTCATTTAAGGTGGTGGTTCAAGTTGGCGGGGAAACATATGAGTTCCCTTCTGTCAGCGTGCGTTCAAACTCTATCCCATTTTGCGTGTGCTGCATTTTAAAACAGACGGCACATACGATTCCATACTGGAACTATGAAAGTTAATCCCACAATCCCTTATAAATCTGTTAGACCCCCCCCCCCCCCAAAAAAAATAAAACAAATAAAACAAACACAAAAAACAAAAGTTGTGCGGATCGACGCTGCAGTGTCCAGACGCATTATGAAAAATGCCCTAAAACATAATATTTCCTCTAATGTCAATGTTTTCTAAAGATTAAATGAAAAAAGACAACATAGAACTACCTTCTGTTTAGCACATCCCCCTTTCAACCAAAACCATGTCAAATTAACTCAGGCGCAAGGGACAGGAACGCATGGATGATAACAACCAAACGGGCATTTTAATGTATTAACTTTGACCATGGGCCAAAATGCACACCAAGCGTGCATTTTTTACACAAATTTGTTGCAGTACTGCATGCATTAACCTATTGCTTTTTTCGCATTAGAAATGGTTTGTTTCTTTACTTTTTAACGTGGAATGCCGGGCATGTACATGTATAGTTAACCTGCTTTGCGATTTAGCTTAAAATATTGTGTGTCCCCTAATAATGATTAAAGCTAATCTGTAATTTTTTCATAAAATATAACGCTTTTTCAGTGTATAAATTAGCTTCTATTTATTCGTCAAACAATCCACAGGGGAAACTGACTATAGGTAAATTTGAATACATTTTCACAGTGAACAAAAAAAACTGACAGGAGCGGGATTCGAACCTGCGACCTCCGGGTTACCGTACCGGCGCTCTATCAACTGAGCTATCTTGCCCTATGTTGGCGGTCTCCCAAATTGTCAGCATCGTTGTTCGGGCGGGCGCTAGTCAGAAGTCATCAACCCAGAATGCCGTATAGCCAGGGATCACACCCAATTTTACGATACAACACGGGAAGCGACATTGTTGGGATCACTCAATGAGTGATACGACTTTTTAACTTATAATTCGCCAAACAATCCACAAGGGAAACTGACTAGGTACATTTGAATACATTTTCACAGTGAACAAAGAAACTGGCAGGAGCGGGATTCGAACTTGCGACCTCCGGGTTACCGTACCGGCGCTCTATCAACTGAGCTATCTTGCCCTATGTTGGCGGTCTCCCAAATTGTCAGCATTCTTGTTCAGAAGTCATAAACCCAGAATGCCGTATAGCCAGGGATCACACCCAATTTTACGATAAGTTTAGACAAGATCCTGCAGAGTATATATATTGGAAACTTGTATTTTACCCAATGGCGGCAGCTAATTTGCATATTATTATTTTTTGTTAAGCTCAAGGGTGCCAATGTGGCACCCCCGGAATATTAATCTACAAGGTCCAGTTGACAAGAAAATGCAAACAAATTTTGTGCGGACCCTAATGCATGGTCCATCTCTAAATCAGGGTTTGACACCCGGACTACGCGATCTCAGATTTGAAATCAAGTCTAGTCACAGCATCACCGAAGCAATTCGTGTGGATCGATGCAGTAAGCCCCGTCCCTTGACGTACTGACCGATGCCATTCATGACGTAAGTGTGGCGCGCGAGTCTGTGATTGGTTAACACGTCCAAGGGCAGGAGTCGGTCTATTACGTGCAGCAATCACCTCAAAATACCACCTTGAAAAAGCAATCTCAACGCTTATAAAGCAGACATTTGCAGAGATTCTTCATTTCTTTGCTAACCTGTCAAAGAGAAATACACGAGACTGGTTGCTCCATCTGCGAGCAGTATTAAACATCGGACGATCTGCGACGCTTTGGCGAGTACTTTTAAAAGCAACAGAGGAAAGATAGAGACTGTAGGTTGGAACCAAGTCTGCGCAAAGTTGGAATTCCAACTTTGTCCGGGTGGGCTAAGTGGGAATGCCGCTTTAACGGTTTATATTGTGTAATTAACCAATGACTCCCACTTCGCGCAGGTGAGTGCAGTGTGAGTTTGTTGCCAAATATTACTACAGGATAGGAACCTAGCTTTACATGATCAATAGGCCAGCTCCCATCCAGACATTTTTGTGTTATTTTTTTGTTGACTGCAGTTTGGGGAGGGTCGTTGGCTGAGCTTGAAGAGAACAATGAAAAACGTGGAACACAGGCAAGAAATATTTTACGAGTGAACTTTGCGTAATGGGAGACTTTGAGATGCTGGTGGCAGCAGAAAGACCTGTCCTTTTGCTAATTCTGAGCATGCGCGCGTAGTTCTGAGCATGCGCGCGTAGTTCTGAGCATGCGCGCGTAGTTCTGAGCATGCGCGCGTAGTTCTGAGCACGCGCGTAGTTCTGAGCACCTTCGCGTATTTTTCACGACTGTGGTGAGAACAATAGAAAGGGGCCGGTATGTCTGCTGCATGCCACCGCCTCAAAAGTCTCCCATGATTTTATGTCATGTTTTCGAGGACTAGACTTTTGGTGATTACCTGAAATCAGTGATTTTTATTTACACAAATACAATTCCATTTTTCAAAATACTACATTATAACATTGAAATCCTTGAATCCAAACCCCAGATTCGTGATTTTCCTACAACAGGAGTATATTCATACATAGGATTCTCGGTCTTCATTCCTAATCCAATTATTGATATTGTTCATATGTATGCAATCAATTGTATAGGAACATGTTATTGCAAATATTCGTTTCATGAAAAAACACGCTCCATTGTATGAGGCAGGAAATCAAAATTTCCTCAAACTTGTTTTAAACTGTTTTCTCCCATCGTTTCCGTCATTGCTGTCCTGCCCGTGATACAGATTGACATCGTGAGTAATCAATTTTTCCTGTTCTTAATTTTTAAAACGATTTCTAAACAGTGCTGTGATGGGCAAATTTGCAGGCGTGACGGGGGACTAGACTGTACGGTGACCTGGCGCAACAAAATAAGCGGAAGGTCGCTTTGTGGCAATCTGAGTTAAAGCAAAAACAGTTTTTTTTTCCTATTGGGAAATTGGGCTCTTTGATCTTTTTAAACTGCGATTTCCGTGCTCTGGCTCAAAATTTCAATCTAATGAATTTCCTCCAACAATCGAATGTTGGAGGGACATTTTAGTTTTGAACGAAAAAAAAATGCATACTGCACTCTGCAATATATATGGTCTCAACTTTACTCGCGTTGATTGTTCCATACATTAACACTTCTTTTGGAATGTTTCATTGGAAAGCTCGTAACTTATCTAATGCTAATAAATTAAAGGCAGCAATTAAAGTTTAAAAAGAAATTTTTTCGGACAGAGCATCTTTATAAAAGGCAAAAATTAACATTGACAGTTTAAAATAAACGTTGCTGTGTAATTGTAGCTACACAAATTTGGTAGCGACAAAACAAAAACTCTTCACAATCTTTCCGAAAGGATCGTAGGCCTTGGGAAATCCTACAACGATTTTGTAAAATATAAACGATTCTGACGTGATGCTTTGAATACAAAAAACACAGCATTTTCTCTCACTAAAAGTTGTGTCTGCTTGCAATCGTGGACGTCCTATTGTCCTCCGGTTTTTAAACTAACTTTTTGAAAGAACCGCCATTGGTTTTGTACCGTGGACCTTGCTCTATGATCCACCGTGGACCTATAGTGTTAAAGGACGACTATTGAATACACATACAAACTCGTCACTTCCCTTGTTGTTGACTATATTGCATATGAATAAAATGCTGAAATATAATCCGGAGGTTTTGCTCATGGGCAGGTAACTTTTTTTCGACTTCATCGATTTTGTTTTGTTTCATGAGAACACTTTTCTTCCTGTACAGTCATAAAACGACTTTTAAATGCGAGTTTCGTCAAACGTACTGTGCTCTGTTAATGATCATACATTTCTTTTGTTTTTACTGTGCTTTTTGACAGGGTGGTCGGGTAAGTAGAAAATACTTTACTATCTTGTACTTATAATTATTGTATTTATAGAATTAACTGACAGCTTTTGAAAAAAAACAATTTCCGTGATAATCTAATTCTATTGTGATTTTAAAACATTTTGAAAAATATTCTACGAAACTGTCCAAATTCTTGTGCAAAGAATAACTGAGATCTGATACTTGAGGCAGCCAAAATAATTGAACTAAGCAAATATCCGCATTTGCATCATCTACAAGTGCACAAAATACCAGGGGCCAATTTTATGGCGCCTCTAAGCACACTAATTTGCTTTAGACCAGAAAAAGTCCTTGATTAGTAAAACAGGTTATCAGCCAAAAACTCCATGTGATTCAAGGAAACAACGGCTGGATACCATTCACAAGCAATATACAAATTTGGTTCGTAATCCTGTTTTAACAAAAACAAAATTCTCATGCTAGGCAACTTTTTGTTAAATTGTCCCTAGGTACCCCTTGCGCAGAACATCGCCTGATACCAGGTGGCAAGGTGTAAATAATGTTTTGTACGCAGCCGGATGTCATATAAAAATTCTTCAATTGTGTGTTTACAATACCCGAACGACTCCCGATAAACCTCGCAAAAAGACTTTATGCACAAAACCATCGGCCCTGATGGTTTTGTGCACAAATGGAAGAACCAATCAGAGCAAGGGTAACGTGGCGACTCGAGTCGGATAAACCAATGGAAACACGGACGCTTGTAATTAGTATGCAGTGGGCGGGACTGTCTTTTGCTTTTTTCACACGGCACTTATGCCAGCTTTTATCGAGATGGTTTAAGAAAAAGTGTTCTGGATTTTTCTATTTCGTATTTACTTATAACCGTGGCATTTTCTTCTCATGTTTTTGCATGAATTTCTACGATATGGGCTTTCACTCCACAGAATCATGTAATTTTGATTATTTCCAATAATTGTCTAAATTTCAGGCAGATTTCTTTTGGGTGGTGGGTCATTTGGGGCGATTCGCAATAGTGCGCCACCTTTGTCACGGAGAGACCATTTCAAAAATAATGTGCAGCGTGTTCTATGGCCGTTGCAACCTCTTGGTGGCGCCCTAGATATTGCGAATCTGCCATTATAATACGGTATCGCTGTTTTAAATGGTGAACGTTACACAGTGCACGCTATTTAGACGCCGGAATTGGGGTGATTAAAATATTGTTTCAAGAATAAATGAATTCATGTGAACAATTTCTATTTCATCATGCCTTCCTTGGGACATGGATGCAACAGTTGGTATGTATCATACAATATCGTCCGTTTATTTCTTTCTTTTCAAGCCTGAGTGAATTTTGGCAAAGAGCTTAAGGCGAGTGGGGGCGCTATTTATCAGATGAAGTCAGAATCATAAAAGCCCAAAGTTGCATTGACTGATCTCCATATAAAATACTGGATAGCGCATGACCAATCGAGTTCAGGTTCTCCACCAAATACACGCTCACGGATACTAATACAAAATCAGACAGAAAAAGCGCCTGGTGACGCTCAGGAGTAAGGTTGCCAATGTTTTTTTACTAAGGGTATAAATATGTGCTGGGCCGATACGTTTAAAGCCGCCTTGTGGCCTGGACCCAACCCTGTACGGAGACAATATACCCCATACACATTCAATTAATTCCATTTCCATCTAGTTGTTGATGCGTCGATGTCATGAATGGGAATTATATTCAGTTTTATATAATAAAACAGTGATACACAGCCGAAACAATATCATTGGTTCAGGAGTACACGTTAATTTCTATACAAGGTGTCCCAGAAAAAAGGTAATTCTGACAATAAGGGTTAATTTGACAAAAATATGGATTTTATGGCTATTAATCATGCGTTACCATAAAGTAGGAGCAAAATGCTTTCCAGTGATACCGTGATTGCATTCCTCCGGTCATGCATCACTGAGCACCATTGTTTTGAAAATGGTATGTGAAAACCCTTTTGGGACAGTAGGGTCAAATGAATGAAGTTTTTTTGTACAGCCCGAAATGGCGCGTTTGGCTATCTAGATTGTTAGTACATGGAGCTCGGTGGTTGCACCAGTGGCATAGCTAAAAGGGGGCTGGGGGGGGGGGGGCGCACCCCCATAACAAATCGTCTCCCCCAGTCGCCCCCCCCCCCCCCCCCCTCCCCACTGAAAATTTCACAAACGCAGAAAATAATAGTATTATAAAGAAAAAACACTGCGAGCGCCGCCCCCCCTACTTTAACAACCAGCCCCCCCCCCCCCCACACTCGCCCCTCCCCCACACTCTCCCCCCCCCCCACACTCGCCCCCCCCCCCCCACACTCGCCCCCCCCCCCCCCCACACTCGCCCCCCCCCCCCCCCCAACCCCCACACTCGCCCCCCCCCCCCCAATGGAGACAGCGCGGGCTACGCTGCTGGGTTGCACTAACCTAATTCTTGAGATATCGGGTGGACACAATAGATGTAGAATTTTGCAATACGTTGCACTTACCCATTTCAGTAACGTCCTTTTATTGTGTCCACCATATCCTAAGAATTAACGTGATCCAGTTACAGAATTGTGTCAGTGTACCTTTTTTGCACGCAGCCTATATGCATTAAGTTTCTATACATAAACACTGGCGCGAATACGCCATTTTGTTTCTAATCTGACTGGGTTTATTTTGTCAGTGCAATACATGGCTAAAGTTACAGAGGCAGATATATTAAAGGAAGACCTAGTCGATTTTGACCTTACTTACTGTACGGAATTTCAATCGTACTTTCTACGCCTAAAAAAAGAGTATTAATTTGACTCTTCTCTTTCTTATGCTTTGCCACCCGGAGTAGCAGTGTCAGGTGAGCTGTAATTATAAGCATATTAACCCACTATCAATTTACATATTATAATTCTCTTGCCGAGTCTCTGTGACGTAAAAGCCAATTACCCAAATAGTATCGAGGCGAGAGAGTCTTTGTTTTGCACGTGTAACCTCGCTTTTGTTTAAAAATGGCGAAACCGTTCAAGGGGCGAATTGAAGTCGGTTTAAGCTACATAATTGCTTTAATGCTGGAATTCCAGGTTTTACTATCTGAATTGTGTAATTGAAAAAAAAGGCTACTGGATATGGACGAGTTCTTCACTAAACGTGGCATGACTACCGGGTACTAAGCTTGTGCGGTTTACCGGTAAACCGTTTTCCCCCCGGTTTTATACTTAAACCGATCACGTCCGGTTTTGATTTTTGAAAAACCTCAAAACCGTCTGCAACAATATTTCATTCATTTCAGAAAATCAGAGTGAAAAAAATACTTCCAAAACCACAAAGAAAAGATTACCGTACTTGTCTGAAGAACACTGAACAGTCTTTGTCGCAAATGACATTTCCCGAATCGTGAGGCTTAGCGCGAGCCCATGCTGGTCACAGCGCTTGCCTGCACTATATACCACACACCACCATGCCACATACGCGCTGCTGCGCTTGCACAGCGGTTGGCCGGCCGGCCGGCCGGCGGAAACGAATACCACTGGATTTACTATACTCACGATCTTGTGCGCGTGCGCGTCTACGGTCTAAGTCGCAAATCTCATTAGACTTCGACCTAGTACTCTATTGGAAACACTCATATCGCTCACGTATTAAACGCGTCACGAAAATTGACAAACAGCCAATTGAACCAAATAAGCTGCTTCGACTTGGCGAGTTTGATTCTCGCATTGCACATGCAGGGGAATTCCCTCACATGTGTAATACGTTCAATTTTGCACGTGTTCGCTGGTCTCGCTCCGCATGTACTACTATTAGCGTGACAAAAGCTCGTGATTACGGAAGCGCAAGCCAGCGCTGCGTTACCAGTCACGCGAACGATGGGTAGCTTCGCGAAGAAATAATTTTTAGGATCGACAAGAGAGTGGTGGGCGTTCGCGTCGTTCGCGGGAGGGGAACGCATCCGGTGTTTCCGCGCACTCCACGTGAGTTCGAAGCCAGCGGCGACAAGATGGCGGCGCCCTTTGTTTTCAAGGTCGGTAAACCGGTTAAACCGAGTTAAAGGGACACATTGCTTTGGATTTTGCGATTGGGGCTATAAAACTGAAATGGATATGGTTGGTAAGCTTTTTTAAAAGTAGAATATAAAGATTCACATAACTATCCCTTCAAATTGCGTGGTTTTTGTTTAATTTCATGACAAATAACGGTCCGCCATTTTGTAGAACCAAACTTTTGACTCCACAAAATGGCGAACCGTGTTCACCAGTCGTATTTCCAGTCGCAGTTGGTTGAAGTACGTTTTGTTGATCCATTTTGATGTACTGTGGCACGGCGCGCAGCACTAGCGATATGTGTCGCGAGGTAGAGAATGGTACCTGGCGATCATCTGATAGGTTTACAAGGCCACTGGATGCGGCGCCAGCCTAAAGACTCTCACAGCGTATTTTGTGCATTATTTAGACGGTGGTATTTACTACTGGAAATAAGTCTATGTTTCGCGGGTCAGATTTTTTTTTATAATCACTACTCACTAATTACAACACATTATACGTGTTACTTTTTGGATGAACAACTCTTATAAAAGATACGGAACATTTCCAAACAGCAAAATTTCATGACATTTGAAGGCAATGTGTCCCTTTAAACTTGGGTTGTTGTTTTTTTTCGTTTTTGGTTTAATCTAAAACCGCTTACCGGGTAGGCCCTACTCTTTTCTACCCTAAAACAGTGTGTTGGTACAGCGCCCCATTCGCCCAATGACCTTTAATTAACATATCCGACAAACGGTTGAAACAGTATACCATGTCGCCCAATGTGCTAATTTTCGGTTATAGATTCAAACTATTTTTGACAAGATTCGTTTTTGAAATAAAAAAACCTGTATAATTTACTTCCGTTTCTTCATGCATTCATCGCTTCGGCCTCCGTACATTACGTCACAGCTGGACGTGAGGGTAAGACAATTCAGTTTCTTACGACCGAACTAATTTATTCAGGTCAGGAGACAGCATTACACAGGAGTCTTGGTCCACGATTTATTCAGATGGCAAAAGGAGGTCGCCTCTTTTCTGCAAAACCTGTGGTGTTAGGGTTTTAAAACCAAATCTATTTCAATCGTTGGGTTTTGAGACTGATGTTAAAATAACACCAGCTACCATTATAATATTGGATGGATGAAGCATATTCAGACGGTGTTTGAGTAGTGTAGGTAGACTCTTGAGCCCACTTTGACCTTTTCTAAAGAAATATGAAAGGTCATATGAATATGGATAAGTGTATAGAAATTAAGATATGAATATGGAAAGTGTAGGATGAGAAATTTCATCCCAGTTTGCCTTTTTTTTGTAAAGTGTGTGTATTGAAATGGGAAGAGAGGGTAAGAATTTTCGGCCCAGTTTGACCCAAGTAATAAATAATCATGATACGACGTATGAAATGATAACGATAGGGCACGAAGGTTATACAAAAACATCCCAGTTTGACCGAATGTAAGGAAAAGGGTTGAATAATGAACGAGGAAGGTTGAGAATTTGAGCCCAGTTTGACCTAATGTAAGGAAAAGGTTTGAATAATGTATGAGAAAGATTGGAGAATTTGAGCCCAGTTTGACCTATGGAACGGGATGACTATGTAAAATATGACCCGTGTGATAAATATTAATAAATACAGTCGGAGGGGAATTTGGCCAGCTGTTTTGGGGGGTGTGGATACTGCACTTTTCGCACACTTTCTACTTTACATGGCTCACTTCGAACTTCCCAGTCCAATAACAGAAGTAAATTTAGGAGAAACAGTCTTTGCCTCAGTCATAACGTATAGTCCGAAAACATTGTGTTTCTACGAGTTTATCCATTCCTTTCATTGGCCTTGTATGGTCGTGTCACGTCACAATAACAAATAAAGGGATTATTTTGCTGTTGCATCTTATGCAATGTTGTTTACACACACGAAAGTGCGTACATATAGCGGTCGACCATCAAACCTGTTAAACAAAATAGTATTGGCCTACCTAGGAGGAGAACTTGCTACTGAAACGATGTTACCGATAAGTCACCGCTTGTATAGAAGAATCAATTAGCTGAAAGTCGACTGAAAAATGTACACTTTGTCCCCTGCCTTTGGACGTTTCTATAAGTAAACAAAGAAACTGATATGATACTCTACGATTCCTCCAAGGTTTGAATGAGCGGGCCTGAACCGGTGAATGTTTCCCAAACGTGTCATGTACATTTACTACCTGTCATAATGTTCGTACATATCAAAGAAAAAAAGCATAAAAATGACGATTAAGGGAATCCTCAATGGGCAGAGTTTGTACAGATGAATAAATAAATAAATGAGTCAATACACATGAACAAATATTGAATTATTTGAGTTTTATTTCAAAAATGGGATAGGTTTACATAGGGATAGGTTTGCATGGTAGACGGTTAATATCGTACAGACACCGTGTATTCCTTTGCAGTTCTGTTACTTCCATAGATAAATGTTTTAATCATGGAAAACAGTCATCACATATTTCTGGGCAAATATCCATGATATCTGTTTGGATGATTCCGTTTGATGTCCTTGACTCGAGTCCAAATCAAGTATAGTTCGGTTCGGGGATTAATCTAACGCGAGACCGCCCCAATCATCACAAACCCATTACCTTTCGGGTTTTCCATAGTCTACTATCCGAACCCCCCAAACACGCGCATTGTTCCCCTAAATCACCGTCGCCTCTCTCCGCTATTGTCCGTGAGATTATCCGCCTTCACAAGGACCGCTTCCGGACCACGTTGGCACCGTAGCACTAAGCCATTTACAGTCCATTGTCCAATTACGGCCCATTGTCCAGGGATTATCCACACCCCCCAAAACAGCTGGCCAAATTCCCCTCCGACTGTATTTATTAATATTTATCACACGGGTCATATTTTACATAGTCATCCCGTTCCATAGGTCAAACTGGGCTCAAATTCTCCAATCTTTCTCATACATTATTCAAACCTTTTCCTTACATTAGGTCAAACTGGGCTCAAATTCTCAACCTTCCTCGTTCATTATTCAACCCTTTTCCTTACATTCGGTCAAACTGGGATGTTTTTGTATAACCTTCGTGCCCTATCGTTATCATTTCATACGTCGTATCATGATCATTTATTACTTAGGTCAAACTGGGCCGAAAATTCTTACCCTCTCTTCCCATTTCAATACACACCCTTTACTAAAAAGGTCAAACTGGGATGAAATTTCTCATCCTATACTTTCCATATTCATATCTTAATTTCTATACACTTATCCATATTCATATGACCTTTCATATTTCTTTAGAAAAGGTCAAAGTGGGCCCAAGAGTCTACCTACACTACTTGTTTGGAAGTGGATTAAAGTGAAACACCAAAATTTGTGTCATTTTCTGACTCCAAATTAAGGTGTTGTGTAATACAGTACTTTTCCCCAAAATTAACACAGCACATGAAATAGCACTATTTTCGGTGTCCCCAATCAATGTCGATATTTGTTATTGCTAAAATTACACATCAAGGAATACTGAATTGACGCCATGGTTTGATATTAATCTTAATTCCAGAACTGGACTCCCTTTTCAAATTCTTGGCCATTTTTTTCTAGCTTTGGAGTTGGTATACGGTCCCACCAGTTAATGGAAAAACCTTTTTTCATCTTTTTCCCTCTGCTCTTGTGATGTTCTCTCCACACTTCAGAACTGTAAAAATCAGGTATTTAATATTTCATTTCTTTGCGAACTAGTAAATCGAAATTTTATGTTTCTTCCTCATTTATTGTGCATTGCTGCTACATCACATAAAACCAGTTATCTGTCAGTGGGTTAGACGTTTTGTTTCAATACAAAATGAACGATTAATTGGCTGGGGTCAATATCAAACAGCCTTCTGTACAAAATGACGACACGGTGTTTACCTTACAGCATTTGTGAAGTCTGGTGGGACGGAACAGCACGCTGTGGTATCACGGCATGCATTTCAGTACATCTACAAAATGGGATGTTGTCGATTTTGCATGTTTTGCGACCAACACCGAGACTACGTTTTTCAAACTCACAAATAAACAATTGTTATTTGCTATCGAAGTGAATATAACCCAGTCTAAGGCAGTGTCCGAATTGACAGCTACGGCAGTTGCTAAGGGATTGCTAAGCCGTCGGAAAGGCTGCCCTTAGCAACCCCTTAGCAACAGCCGTAGCGTACGGTTGCCGCCAATTTTGACACGACTTTGCCATTTATTTTTCGTTCTTTATTTCCAGTAAGACAATGTGATATTTAATTCTGTCGAACGCATTGAGAATTTCAGTTGATTTCGCTACCGTCTTCTTAAACCACATAATAACATGCTATATTAGTTTCAGCATATCGTAACACAACGCCATTTGGGGGGGGGGGGGGGGGCGGATCTCTCTCTTTTTTTAACCCAGGGTGCCATGCCGGCTTGTGCAGCCAAACGAAACGGACACAATGGGCTTGTGAAGCGTAACATACACAATAATCCAACAATGGATTGAAAATGCAAAGAATGCGTGTATAGACGCCAACCGGCCAGGTGGTAATTTTCTATAGACGTCTATAGATGGCACCCGGAATCAAGGGGTTTAAACCAAGAATTAGTTCCTGAGCGATTGCTTGCATAATTTACCTAACTGTCCATTCTTATTATTAAAGCTGGGAAAGTGTAACCAGTTGTTCGGAAAATATACCGCGAAAATTGGGCAAGTTATCTCGGCCAATTCGGTATATCTTAACTTCTTAAAGTGTTAGTTTATACCTAAAGCCACATCTTTACTATGTAACCTTTAAACCTATTACCCAATTTCACCGGGTAGTATTACTATTTACTTACTTACATCTCACTTTTTCTTCACATAATTCCTCATGTTATGCGTGGCCTGCAGAGCTGGAAAGACTGGAAAGATGTGAGTATATTACTCATACCGTTTACAAGTGCCTCAAAACGGTTTCACGGTTATTACCCCGGGCATCAGGCCATGAGATCAGTAATGCAGCATTTCGAGATCAGCTCAATATGTTGTTTCCCCTCACAGGTACCCGGTTATACTCCTGGGAGGTTAGAAGCAATTGTAGTAAAGTGTCTTGCCTAAAAACACAAGCACGGTATTCAGCGGTGTTTCTAAAAAGGATGAACATTTTCTCCACAAATCTATGGGGGTGTTTAAGTATATACACGAACAGAGGGGGAACAATGGAAAGAACAGAGGTATAAATTTGTGTGGGGGTGAGTTTGTATAGCTATTCAAACCGTGGACCTTCAACAAAGAGGAGAGTATAGGTCCACGGTTGAGTCAAGGTGAACGGTTGAAAATCGTGTACAAAAACCAATGAGGGTCTTTCCAAAAGAGTTGAAGTACAATAGGAGGACAATATAGGAGGTCTACGATTGAATGTGTTTAAACTCTCGTAGGCATTTTTGGATAGGTTTTTTGTTGTAGCGTAGAACACTCCAAGGACATTACTGTCGAAATATGATATCCAAAAGTGTACGTGGTTTAGAAACGTGTTTTGTCTTAACTACACGAGAACAAAATAATGTCCACACAGGGTATGCAACAGCGACTTTGTTTTTGGGTGGAGGGGTACCGGTAATAAATTTCAGTTTCAATCAACACAATTGTTTGAAATTAAAGGAAATTAACCAAAAAATTATGCGTTTTCCTTTGCACGAGAAGAGCAAATTTGTCTTGCTTTCTATTGTCCACGCTAGGCTAACGATGCGGCGCGCGCAAGCCAAAGGGAACGTGTAGAAGCTGCAGCTGCGCAAGAGAAAAGGAAACGCCACCTGGCCGATCTGTTCAAGCGAGAAGAGTTGGACTTCTAGCACGACCCTCAGCAGAACTGCAGGTATAGGCATGTTAAAGGCCATGAAATGAAAATCGTTCTCAAAGATATATCGTATTATAACACCTCACCAAGAGATTCTGTGTCATGATTGGCCGAGAGCGAGTCACATGGCATTCGCTAATTTGACTATTTTCCTGTACACGGCCAAAGTACCAAAATAGGCCAAAATACCAAAGTACTACAGACTTGAAGGTTTGCATGGTGAAAATAGCAATAAGGTAAAGATTTGCGTTATCACCATGTGGACACTTTTCTCTCTTGTGAGTTTGTATGGTTCCTAAAAAAACGGGGAAACTCAACGTTTTCAGACAGAATACTCGGCCAGTCGTCAGGAGACTGAAGGGATTCCAACGATGTAGGGACCTAAAGTAGCAGGGATGTAGTCGAGTCCATCGCAAGTTCCTGCAAGTCCCTGGAAGTCATTCACAAGCCCTCCAGTCCTAATCTAAATCACAAGCTATTCAAATGAGCTAAGGAATCCCTTTGTCATTGTTGATCAATTTACTTGTGACCGGCTTCATGAAATGACTTCTGACTGGACTTGCGAAAGGACTTGCAGGGACTCGACTACAACTCTGGAAAGTATTGGCTGAAAGCGGTAGAGCATGAAAAATGGATGCAACAAATAGCAAGAAAGTGTTTAGAAATGTGTTTATTTCAAAACACTGCTATTGCAGTGTGGGGGTTAATTGGTCAGTTCCAAAATATGCCAATCCCAACATTTTTTTTCTGGGGAGGGGTGAGGGAAACAATATTGATATGTGACTTTACTTTTAGCATACGCATATCCAATGCTAGGGCTGTTCATTTTCGATTAATTTCGTATACGATTATTCGAAACTGGGTTTGACCGAATATTTGATACTCGCCAATCACATTTTTCACGCGTCAGCTGCAACTGCATGCCGCGCCGGTAAAAAAGTTACAAGCAAAGCACGCCGGTATTTTACGTGCGGCGATCGATATTAATCCAGGCGCCTGATCAACATTTTGTGCAAGCACCTGTTGTATCAAGATCATTACGGGTACGTGTAACGTTCTGATAAACAAGAAACCAAAGTCCAGCCTGCATTTTTGCAGTAATTATTTTATAAGTGCCAAGGGTTTTACGGACGGGAATTATTGTCCACAAAAAGTTACCATCGACGAAAATGAGGCTTTTGACACTGCTAAACACCGTATCTTTTTTTCTATTAAAATAGCATCAGAGTCGTATCTGTACGTGCATATATATTTTTTTCGAATATTGGAACCGGCAAAAAGGTATTCGAATATTCGGCTGACGATCGAATATTCGGTAAATTCGGGACAGCCCTACCCAATGTATTACTAATATATGCTTCGAGGAAAAGCTTTTCGCCGAGAGACACCTCTAGCCTCGCTTCAAATTTACATAAATATTAATCATTGGTTATTTCTTTTTCCCCCTCGTGTTCATTGTCCAGGAACCAATTACGTCAGAGATCCAATTGCAGTTCAGTTCTCGGTCTGGGAGTTTGGCTCTTTCCGTTGCAAACTCTTTCCCTACCGAGCAGGGTGATGAAGGAGACGAAATGAATTGTCCACTGGTTGCATCAGTTCAATATCTTCAAAGATTTCTATCGTTTAAGCTTGTAGAATTCACATTCTCTAAACTGGGTGCCAATTTATAGTTGTGTATATCACACGGGGCGTATCCATGTCAAAATAGACGAATCCCGAATTGACGAAAATAGCACCGATCTACGCACTTCCGGGTTTGAAAGCGAGGATCTCGGTGCTAAGTAAACAACTTACTATGGGCCTGTTTGTTTCACACAGATCCGGATCTCGATCAGTGATCCATTGGTTGGTTTACACGCCAAATCTCGCGTAATATGGATGGAGCGGACCGGACCAGCGGTTGGATAACTGATCGAGATCCGGATCTGTGTGAAACAAACAGGCCCTATGCTAAATGTGCGCTGCACTGCCATTTATGGCCTGATATATTCATGCATGGAATAATTTGTTGAAAAGTAGGCCTACTGTTTTGTTTAAAATATACTTCATACGTCGTGATGCATACATGCCTCGTTTGTTTAGCACTGAGAGCCTCGCTAGACTGGACTGAAATTCGTCTATCAACGTGTAGTTCGTTTATAGCCAACTTCGCGCACACGATGTCACTGTTTTAACCTAATTTCCACATTGTTCGTCGACACATCAATAAACGAAATGAATGATTGATTGAATAAATAAATAAATTCTGAACGTGGACAAAATCACCGTTAAAACAATGTGTTTTTTATAACTCGTGACTCGGATGACATATTGAGCCCAAACTTTCGCTGTTTTCTTATTTTCATGTATTATGCGAATCACACACAGTATGATTACTGTCTGCAACTTTGTCGTCAGGGCTATTATATGTTACAACATATCTTTAAAGATTTTAATTCGTCAAACAATCCACAAGACTTTAATTCATTCTGAATAGTGACCCCCAATAATTTTAAATATGAAACCTGATGTAGATCTCGGTACACTGCGTTTAAAAAACTTATAATCATAGCTATGACACAGGCAACAATTAACGTCAGGGTTGTTGAGATGACCCTTGTGTTGCCTTGGTAATGGTATGGAGCATAAATGAAGTTATTGATGAAGTGCTCCTGTATAATAATCAGAAAAAAAATGAATAATAAAATCCTATAATCTTCTCCTCTTCCTAAAATCCTTTCAAGGTCTACATGCAATCTACTACCTGCACTATTCCACGGTAATACTAGTATTCAGCCTCGCACCTGGCCTTGATTAAAATGCACGACGTGATTTGAGTAAGGGCGATTGAAGCGGCTGTAGGCATAGGCGTAGCTGGGGGGGGGGGGGGGGGGGGGGGGTATTTACCCCCCCCCCCCCCATATTTTCAGAGTGCCCTTTTTATTTGTATTTTTTGGTACCCCACAATTTCCCACAAAAAATCAAAACCCTGCCCTCTATCTACGACATATCTGTTGGTTTTTAATGTCGCAAGCAAGTTTGGCAAGTCCAATAACTTCAAAGTGGATTTTGTTCTCTTATAGGAACGGGGCCCGTATGTACACAATCGACGCAACATTAAAATAATTTCCTTCATGCTGCTGGCCCTAGTGTGCCCTCACTGGAAATTATAGTGCCCCTGTAGACGGTAATTCTGTCCCCCCTAAAATCTGTCCCCCCGGACAGAATTACCTAGGTAAAAGTGTCCCCCCGGACAGAATTAACTAGGTAAATGTGTCCCCCTGGCCTGTTAATTCTGTCCCCCTCCAGGTTTTTTTTTCCCCGTATATTTGCCACGCTTATAAGACCCGTTCCATATATTGTTTTGATAAATTTACTTCACAGATTATACATTTTGTTCTTTTCTGCCCTGATGAAGCTATCAAAATGGAAATAGCTTCGTCTCTTTGGAAATCAATCGACCTATTTTTCTTGCGTAGAAATGGCAGCACTCTGAATTCCGCAGACTTCTTGCACGTGTAATCATTCTCAGCCGGTGATACGCGCGTGTCGACTGTGCCCTCCAAACTATACAGCTCGCGATCGTAATCGTGGCCCTGAAGGGACATCACACATTGCAGATTTCTTTGCAGGTATTTGAGATGGCGCACATTTTATCGAACATTTGTTTAAGATTTCTGCGTTGTCGCACATTTTATCGCAAATTTCTTTGCAGATTTCTATGCAGATATTTATTGCAGATTCTATCTTACCAATGTACTGGGCAGGCCCAATTATTGGAGGGAAAAAATTCGGCCAACAAATCAGCTGCTATTATTAATGAGCTAATGACGGGCCATTTTAAGAGTTTAAGAAGCTACGATTTATGAACAAAAAGTGGATTTTTATTCAATAATTCAACTGATACTGGGCAGGCCCTATTTTGGAGGGGTCCAAATCCATCCACTCATTAGCTGCTATAATTAAAGGGATATTGACGAGCCCTATTTTGTCCGAAAAGGTGCATGAAACTGCGTAATTAGTGGGCGGATCTGGCCCCCTCCAAAATTGGGACTGTCCATAGTATCTGCAATTACAATCCACTTTGGGGATGTGAGGTACATTTACTTTTAAAGCTGCAACAAAATGAAGTTTTCTGCACTTTTGAATGGAACGTTTTAATTAGTAGCTAATTAGTGAAAGTAATCGGTCTTATCTAAATTTATAGCATGTAGAATATATTCGTTATTTAGACTGTGCTTAAAAAATGTGTCATTTTGATAAAATCTTTAACAATTTTGTTAATGGAACCCCAAACAAAATTGTAGAAAAAAACACACTTTGTTGAGCACCTTTTACTTGATGCGTTTGAGATTTTGAATCCGCGGCTGAATCCACGGCTGAACCCGCGGCCGAAATCTGCAAAGAAATTTCGATAAAAATTTGTGCGACATCGCAAAGAAATCTGCGATGTGTGGTGTCCCTTCAGGGCCACAATACGATCGCGAGTTTTCAATCAACCGCACGACTCGACTAGACTCCACGCCACCTGAAGCCACGTATTGCAAACAAGGTCACGGATACCGTATCCAGCCCTCCTCATCCAATCGTTAACGAGCATTCCCGAAGAAGCAAGGTGTTCGTCTGGACACTGCGCGAAAACAGCCTTGAAAATACAGTAGGCTATACACCGTCTGGGTGGTAGACATTTACGTTCACGGGGCCAAATTTACCAGGCGGACACATTTACCGTTGGGCAGGGGGACAGAAAAACCTGGAGGGGGACAGATTTATCTAGAAAATTCTGTCCCCCGGACACATTTATTGGGTCGCGACCTGATAAATCTGTCCGGGGGGACAGATTTATCAGGGGGACAGAATTACCTTTTACACCCCCTGTTCTGTAAATGTGTCCTGATGATCACATTTTATTGTATAGCGCCTTCTGTTGAAGTACAGTGGAGTACACTTCTTAGCAACAAACAAACGAACAACGCACATGTTCAATCTCATAGCAGTCAGCCTTTTAACACTGATTTTTGATCGTTTTCTCTGCTAATCAGCTAATAATTCCACTGATAAGAACAAAAGGATGCAAGAAGGTAAATCTGTTACACTTATTTGTCTTAGACAAGAAGTAATGTCCTTGTATTTGATGAGATTTTATGATAATATTTCGTGACTTAATTCTCACCATGACCAGCAAATGATTACCACTGATTACTTCGTTTGTGCTCAAACTCAGTCCGATTTTCTGATGTTTATTACACTTATATACATGTAATCGATGTACACAACTGTCATATAGGCCAGTTTTCACGGAGCCAATGCGACAATAAATCTTCTTGAACCTGAGGCTTCTGTCGAGAGACCCTTGTTAATCCTTGACCTGCGACCTCTGACTCATCCCATGTCAGAAACTCTTGCGAACCCCCCAGCAGTAGCACTACTGATGAATGCTAGACACCCACTCCCTCCTGAAGTGCTGCCGCTACACCCACTGAAAAATGTTATTGCCTTCCTGTGCCCCGATCGAGTGTCCCCTTTCACGTGTACCCCCCCCCCCCCCCCCTACCACCAATAAAAATGACCTTGCTACGCCTATGTGTACAAGGGCTGATCCAGAACACAATTTTTTTGCAATTTTTTTGGGAGGGGCCAAAAATAATTTGGCCGAGTTTTGTGGGTGGGTGTACGCCGTGGCTGCCTTTTTGCGACGTCAGTAAAAGAAATTAAAAAAACAAACAAAACAAAAAAATTTGTTTGGGGGGGGGGGGGGGGGTCATGGCCCCCTTTGCGCCCCCCCCCCCCCTCCCCCCTGGATCCGCCCTTGTATGTGTAGGCCTACTTGAAAGGCCGCCGCCTGCAGGATCACACAGCAAAGACCACACTATCAACATGGTAACAAGCTTACAACTAATCGCCACCAGCCAGCAGTGGCACCCTTAGCGTGTCCATGAGGCCATGGAAATCTTCATACACGGCACCTTCCCCACAAGACATTTGGTGCCAAATCATCGACATAAGGGCGACCACTCGTCATGCAGGTCCAATGGGTCTCCTTACCCACAGACCCCCAACCCACGTACCCCAAGCAGCGGCGACGATTTCTCGTCAAGGTTGGGGGACGGAGAAAAAAGCGCACAACCAATAACAACTTTGACGCGCTGGTTGTGCAATGACGTCACCCATATTGTATTTGTTTAATTTGTTTTATTGTTATCAACCACGTACGAAGTACTATGGGGATGCTAAAAATAGGTTAACTTTATACTTACCTCTTAAAATACAAACAACAAATATTGGAGATTACATATCCATCCCTGACCAATACTTTTTCGGAAGAACGCACAATCAGTTCAACTGCTATTAGAGAGGTCATGTAATCGGAAATTTTGTATTTGGTGTCTCTAATTGTGTCTCCTGGGAAATTTTTGAAAATGTGTGCTGATGTTTGTGTGTTTTGGTGTATTCTGGTGCATGTAAAAGTCAATGACCCATGGCAAAATATTGGGGGGGGGGGGGCACTGCCATAGCCGTCCCCTCCACACAAAAATATGGGGGGGGGGGACGTGTCCCCCCCCTGTCCCCCCGGGATCGCCGCCCATGACCGCCGCCCATGACCCCAAGAGTTCCCCAATGCCCTTGGCACTCTGCCTTTGATGTTCACCCCACTGTGCCCACACTCATGTGCCCACACTCATTTGCCATGCTTTAGTGAGAACACAGCATCCTACCTCGCATTTTAATATTTAGTTTCAGAATCTCCCGCCTCAACGGTTCGCCGAGCTAATCCCCCAGTGCTAGATCCCAGTCAGCACAGATGTAGTATACATCATTTGCAAACCTCCCGTATCAGTCTCAATCACCTCATGGCACCTGGCGTGCTGTCGTTTTCAAGAAAATTGGAAATATATATCGTTTTCCATAGACATGTGTATAGCACCCAGCCGTAGCCAAGTAATTCGGGCACGGCCTAATATTTTTTCTCTACGCAGACTACGGTTACACAAAACTTGAAACTACAGGGTGTATCAAAAAAGATGTCCCACTATGAAAAATTGCCTTTAAATTGATATTCTATAATTTGTTGAGAAATCTTTTACATAGGTTGATAGACAATGGTTCAGTGCTTTTTTTGTGCAATTGCACATACTCATCATGTCACGCATGATTGAGCACAGGCTAATTACGTAAATTGCGATACATCTGGTTTGCGCGAAAAAGTGCTGGGTTGAAAACAGGATCTGAGACCATGACAAACAACGTTAGGTATGCCCTTAAGTGTCCTCAAAATGTTCAGGAAATTGCCTGAACCCTTTGCTCTCCAGGTGGCTACCATTTCTTTGCTGTCATAATCATTTACTTGCTACTTGCCTGTTATCTGCCAGTGTTCAGTTGTTACATAATTAATTACATAATGGATTATAAGCAAATGGGATAAATTTGTGGGCCCTTGGTGCACAGTTCCCTCACTTCTGCATTGAAAGCAAACTCCCAAGGATGGTTAGGCCACAGTACACCTCTGAACAGCGATCTTTCATGGTAACAGAATACCATCGAACCAACAGTGTTGGGGCAGTCCTCCGGAGTTTCCGTCCGGAATTCCCAAATGTGCGATGCCCATCGAGGAAAACAGTTTCCAGAAACGCACAGAAGTACCGAACGACGGGAACAAGTCATAATCTGAATAAGGGAAGATCTGGACGTCGACGAACTGGCAGATCTGTCGCGAATATCGAAGCTGTCCGAAATCGTCTCGTTGAGCAGCAACAGGCAGGAGAAGGAAGAGCTCAGACAATCAGCAGCCGACGCAATGGTCTTGGGATGCCATCAGCCACTTTCAACAGGATAACTCGTGTTGACCTTCACTTTCATCCCTATCAGATGATTAAGCGTCACGAACTTCTACCTGGGGATCAACAGCGACGACTGCGCTTCTGCAGATGGCTCCTTGCACAACCCCCACGATTCTTGGACAATCTTATCATCGGGGATAAATCAGGCTTTGCCCTCAATGCATCAGTTAACACTCACAATATCCGAGAGTACTGCCCTCGTGGACACGCTCCCCTTGATTTCCAGTATCAACGTCGTGACGACAGACACAAGCTGACTGTGTGGATAGGTTTGGGAGGCAATGGCTCAATTATCGGCCCTTTTTTCTTCCGCCATAACATTAACGGTGAGCATTATCTGCAGATGCTTAACGAGGACATTGTTGTCATTAACCAACTGCCCCGTTATCGTCGCAACAGACATGGCCGATTTCAGAGAGCGTGGTGGGCACAGGATGGTGCCCCACCCCACAGACGGAGGACTGTAACAGACCGCCTTACAGAACTGTTCGGAGAACGAGTGATTACCCTACACCGTGACGTGGAATGGCCCCCGAGGTCACCGGACTTCAGCCCTCTTGACTTTTTCTTGTGGGGTCATCTTAAGTCAAAAGTGTACGTTACTCCACCTAGGGACCTGGATGACCTTGAGGAACGCATAACGGCAGAAGTCAATGTTCTCAGAAGGGACAGAGCTTTGATCCGGCGTGCAGTGTACGATATGCTGAGAAGGGCCCAAATCTGCCAGGAAAGAAATAGTGGACAAGTTGAGGACTGAAAGTGTGAAAGGGTTAATTCAAAAGTAATGGCAATTTGTGATAAACAAAGGGCATACCTAACGTTGTTTGTCATGGTCTTAGATCCTGTTTTCAACCCAGCACTTTTTCGCGCAAACCAGATGTATCGCAATTTACGTAATTAGCCTGTGCTCAATCATGCGTGACATGATGAGTATGTGCAATTGCACAACAAAAGCACTGAACCATTGTCTATCAACCTATGTAAAAGATTTCTCAAAAAATTATAGAATATTAATTTAAAGGCAATTTTTCATAGTGGGACATCTTTTTTGATACACCCTGTATACATGTAGTATAGGCCTACCCAGCACGATATGGGGCAGAGGGGTACCCCTTTTTGTCCCTATACCCTATACACTCGCCAGACTATTGTTACGTAACACATCCACCTAGACCTCTGAAAAGAATTCCCGAGATTCCGGGAACACAATGACCAACACAAAAGGGGGGGGGGGGGTGGGTTTCCCTCTTCCCCATATCGTGCATTATGCTTGAAACGGGTCAGTGACAGTATTTGCTAGCACCCTATAAAATACTAACCCCCCAAATCCAGTTATTTCTGAAAATTACAGCAAAAGCAAATGGTGTAGACTACGTATTAGCCCATTCCACAGTCCGGTGGAGCGTGAATTTCAGTCACCATGAATACGGGCTCATTGGTAGTTTTGCGCATGCCTGAGTGAAGATAATTAGGAGAGTGGCCAGTAACTTGAGCGGGTTTAACCAATAATAGGAAAAATGAGTCCGATAAAATCACTCGATTTAAATCATTGATTTAAATCATGATTTAAATCAATAGAAAAAAAATTAAAATCACTAATAGAAATCACGGTTCCTTTTTTCTTTATTTCTTTTATCAGAATGTTGGTCAATAATTAGTTTCTTATTAGGCTGTTCCCATATACATACTACATGTACATAATAATGCTGGGAATTTCTGTAGGCACCTCAGACAGAAATATATTTTGGATTTTAGTCACAAGAATTACCAAATGTAATTTCTGATTTGTCCATACACTCCTATAAGATTGTAATAGGCCCTACACATTTGTGACAAACAATGAAATTCATCTCCTCTTTGAAACTTTACGAAGGACTCTTGTTGTTCTGTCCAACAACGAAGCTCGGAGCTAGTCAGTTCCAAGCATGGCATCCCCCAGTTGTAGATAATCAGCTGCAACTCCTTCATGCTCCTCTTCAAGTGAAGTACATGTACACCACTGTATTTTAAAGAAAAGAGCAGAAAATACAAGATATGAGACATTGAGACTAATTCAAAAAATTTGGTTTATACAACTGTTTTGTTAGTTACGGTTTATACAGGAACAGCCTCCAGCCCGTGATTTGCGAAACAATTGAAACAATCCTAACATTTGGTACAAATGCCTCAAGCTATTAATTAAAGCACATTTCACATATTTTTTAATTATTAATTTCTGTTTAAAAAACGGGATGGCAGAAGGCCTTTTTTGTTCATTAGGCCTACTTCTATTTTAGATCATGGTAGGCAATGTTTTCTCAGATGGCTTTTGCTGAAATTAAGTTATGATTCAATTTAAAATAAGCTATAAATGGGCTTGGAAATATTAAATAAATGTACCGAAAGCCCATCAAAAAATGTTTAATAGCCAACACTACTTTAACTAAAATTGTCCTCCAAAATTACCACATTTAAATCAACAAAAATCCATAACTTTGCAAGTTCCTTCCTCCACCATGGATTAACCTATCATGACCATTGACCCCTCATTTTGGAAAGATTTTACTTTATTACGGGAACAGCAAAATCTTGGAAAAACGCCATCCATTTGTGTTAAGAAATGAACAGATACTTGGTACAATATGTTTAATTTTGAGACTTTATAGTCGGGAAATGTTCGTGCAATCTGGAGGAAGTGTGTTTTCTGTGTTAGATGTTCTTGGCACACTGTATGGTCACTTAACTCATGCTCAAAGTGGCACATACATGTTGATTTCTGCCTCATTCTTTACAGATTTTGCTGACAAATCTTGAAACATGGCCACTTGTTTAGACAGTTGTTCTCAAGAAGGGTTGGTTATTTTCCAAGATTTTACTGTTCCTGAATAATGTTGGTGGGGAGTAAAAAGTAAAATCTTTGACTCATTTTATTTCTAATTTTTGACTGTTTCTTAAGATTTAAAAGAATTGAAGCAACTTAAAATGTTCATGAATCTGCCTAATTATGGGGTTTTTCAAAACCTTAAGTTAAGGCTTAATTGGCTTTGTCTCGGCTTCGGCTCCGACTTCTGAATATTGAGAAGCAATAAACCAAATGGAAATATTATAAATTTGTGCATGTTTTGTTTCTGGAACATTCATTCGATATGAAAGCAAAAATTTGAATATTTACATTTCGTTTGCTTCTCAGCTATGCAGAAGTCGGAGACGAAGCCAAGGTTTCGAAAACCCCTACCAGTCCACGCGAGGCTAGGCTACACGTTCATACCTACACAACGGATATGTTCATGTATGATGTAACGAACAAAAAACAGTGCAGGCCAAAATACGCAAACGTAGACCTACATATATATTGATCTTCACTTTACATACCGGCGTGCAATTGCGTGCAACATTTTAACCGGGGGCGGGATGCAGTTGCAGCTGACGCGTGAAAAATGTATCAAATATTCGAATATTCGGTCAAACCCAGTTTTGAATAATCGAAAACTAAATTAATCGAAAACTAAATTAATCGAAAAATGAACAGCCCTACTTTGTTTGTTGTTTCTTGGTTTTGTTTGCTTGATTTTTGTGTTTTTTCTGTGATTGTCATCATTGTTGTTATTGTCTTCTGTGTTTGTTTGGCTTGTCTGTCTGTCTGTTTGCGGCTGTTTGTTGGGCGGGCTGCCTGTCTGTCTGTCTTTCTATGTTTGATGTGCTTGTCTGTTTTGTGGTGTTTTTGTTTTGTTGCACAAGGAGAAGCAACATCCCGATCGATGGTAATTTAGTTTGCTATTTTTGTAATCCGGCAAATGAGCTACTTATGTTTTTGTGTAATTTTATGGAGTTGCATATTCGTTTTTTGTTTTTCATTTATCGTAATTATTATTATTGAAATTTATGTGTGTTTCTGCTTTGTGTATAGTTTGATGTTTAATACTTGTGGTTTTGCATGTCTTTTTACCTTTGAAATCACAAAACCAAACCAAACCAAACCAAACTTCAGGACGATGGTCCAGCCGGGCTTAAGAACTTGTGGCCGAGTCCGACTGCTCGTTGTCCACTGGACTCACATCCTATTGTCGGTCCCCAACTCCTTGCCAGATCTGAGATCTTGCCAGCGTCCATGATGCCCGCCTGACCACATCGCCTCCCGCCGAAACCGACGACCACCTCCGTCCGCCGGATTAAGTCTCTCTTGCCCTTCCCTCCTCACTCACACCACATGTGAATACAGGTATATCCCATTAAAATGCTTCTTCTCCAAAACGCTTGGTCCGATTTCAACCAAACTTGGCCATATTGACAAATGACTTAAGTTTCATATTAGTTGTAGTCCGATCGGGGTCAAAGGTCACCTAGTGGTCACCAGGGGTCATTTTAATGAAAATTACAAAATGCTTCTCCCACAGCCTTTATCCGATGACAGCCAAACTTGGTCAGTTGCATCCCTGGACCGAGCCTCATATAGAGTGTACACAGAATTTGGCCAAAGGTCACCTAGTGGTCACTAGCGGTCATTTGGTGAAAATAAAAAAGCGGCTTCTTCTGCCACATTTTTCAACCGATTTTACCTTTATTTGGTCAAAAGCTTCCTTGTCCAAGCCCTATATAGGGTCTTGGCAGATTTTGGTCAAAGGTCACTCAGTGGTCAGTAGTGGTCATTTTCTGGCAAATGTGCAAAAAAAAATTTCTCGCGTTTGTTTTAAGACCTGGTTAGTTTGTTGCCAGTTCCTGATGTGTTTTTTGCAGATTTAATCCAAGGGTCACTCAGTGGTCGATCGATGAATGCACAGATGGTCAATTACACCGCCCTTGACAGCCCCGTGATGGCGTCTTAAGCCTTGGTCACACTGTCACGATTTTTGCGACCACAACCCCCAATTAGTCGTAACAGTTTTAGTCGGGATGAATCAGGAGAAAAGTGCCCCGATTGCACCCTCCTACTAAGAATATCGACACTAAGAATATCGACGACCTCTGTACGTATATCGACGATGTCTGTACGATTTTGAAGCCGATTCATGACGACCTGCTACGGTCTATTACGGTGTACTACGGTTTTATTACGGTGTACTACGGTTCTATTACGATAGCGTCAGGACTAAGATTAACGACGATTTATGACAATGGACCTACGACGTACCAAGATTTGTCACTCTTCACTACGATTCCAGGCGAATTTCCGATATTTATATGGGCCAAACATCTGGAACGGGTCAGTCATCGATGGCAACGTGTAGAAAGACTTGGCCAGCAGCGGCGCTCCCCTGTTTATGCCGATCATCGCGTGACATCAGGAAGATTCGGGAACAGTCGTAGCGCCATCGTGGCGCTACCATAGGCCAATCGTAGCGAATCGTAGCGCAATCTTGATAAATTGTAGAGACATCGGCATCAATCGTCGAGTAGTCGTGGTCAATCGGGACTAGTCAAGGTGTTATCGTCATATATCGTAGTGGAATCGCAGCTAAACCGTAGGGAAACCGTAGCATATACGTAGAACATCGTAGAACAGTCGTGGGTATTCGTATAAACCACGATTGGCCACGGAAGGCCACGAATGCCTACAAGATTAGCGCTACGACTGTGCGCGATTGAGTTACGATCGCACTGCCCTACGGTTTAAAAAAATCGTAGCACCGCCACGACAGTTTTGAACAGTTCAAAACTGTCTGGGCGGGAATTTGCCGACCAGCCAAGATTCATCACGACTCATCGACATTCATCGGGGTTCACCAAGATGCCGCTACGAGTGTGTTCACGAATCACCCGGATTTTGTGAATCGTGGGCTATCGTCGTTAAAATCGTGACAGTGTGACCTAGACACAAATTACAAATTAATGTGAAAAATCAGCCAGTGGTCAGTATAGTGGTCACTTTCGTGAAAAACACTGAAAATGCTAAAATAGTCAGACCGACGACTAAGGTTCGTGCTCTCCGAGCACAAATGATCTCTAGTTCTTCTTTCCAATGATCCTTCAAAATGCTTCTTCTCCCAAACGCTCTGTCCGATTTCAACCAAACTTGGCCATATTGACAAATGACCCAAGCTTTATTTGAGGTGTGGTCAGATCGGGGTCAAAGGTCACCTAGTGGTCACTAGGGGTCGTTTTATTGAAAATTACAAAATGCTTCTCACACAGTCTTTATCCGATGACAGCTAAACTTGGTCAGTTGCATCCCTGGACCGAGCCTCGTATAGGGTGTACACAGAATTTGGCCAAAGGTCACCTAGTGGTCATTTTATTGAAACTTACAAAATGCTTCTCCCACAGTCTTCATCTGATGACAGCCAAACTTGGTCAGTTGCATCCCTGGACCGAGCCTCGTATAAGGTGTACAAAGAATTTGGCCAAATGTCACCTAGTGGTCGTTAGCGGTCATTTAGTTAAAATCAAAAAGCGGCATTATGATGCATTATACATGTCACACCGTGCTCTGTGTATGCTCGGGTATGTAGGTCATTCCATAAATTTGGGGTCCAAAAGTGTGACCTTTATTTTGGTGTCCCTGTTACACCTGACCTGTGTAGTTTCCCATTAGGTATCATTAAATTTGACTTCACACTATTTTTTACTTGTTTGGCAGGTACTTTGCTTTACATAATCACTCTTGGAGATAGAAGGCATCAAAGAATGTGTCCTGAATTGCAGAATCTTATACATATGTCATTTGGGATGTTCACATAATTTGGCCAATGGTCACCTAATGGTCAGTAGGGCTCATGTTCTTCAAAATTACGAAATGCTTCTTCTCCCAAAGTCCTAATCCAATTAATGTCAAACTTAGCCAGTTACAACTCTGGACCAAGCCTCATATGGGATGTTCACACAATTTGGCTAATGGTCACCTCATGGTCAGTTGGGGTAATTTTCTTCAAAATTACGAAAAGCTTCTCCTAAAGTCTTGTTCCAATTAATGTCAAACTTGGCCAGTTACATCTCTGGACTCATGCCTGATATAGGATGTACACAGAATTTGACCAATGGTCAATTATGGTCAGTAGGGGTAATTATATTTTACTGAAACATGTAAAACGATTTTTTGCAAACATTCTTCACCTGATTTGAAAATTTTTCCGTCAAGTACATGCTTAGCCCATACCAGTGCTCACAAAAAAATGCTTCTTTTCCTAGAAGCTTAAGTCAATTTTAGCCAAACTTGGTCAAATGCATCCCCGGCTTGAGCTCCTTCTAGGTTATTCAAATTTTTGGGTCAAAGGTCATTAACTGGTCAGTAGGGGTCAATTTGCGAAAAATTACAAAATGCTTCTTCTCTTACATTATTTTGCCGATTTCAGCCCGACTAGGTCAGATGCATCCCTATCCCGAGCCCGTATGGGGTACAGAATTGGGCCAAAGGTGGTCAGTAGTGGTCAGTAGTGGTCATTGTATTGAAGCATACGAAATGCATTTTCTTCTATATTCTTAAGCCGACTTCAGTCAATATGGGTCAGAAGCATCCCTCCCAAGGCCGTACTGGGTGAAAGGTCACCTAAAGGTCAGTTGGGGTCAAAATGCTTCTTCTCTTACATTCTATTGCCAATTTCAACCAAACTTAGAGGCTTTGGCAATTTCGGACCAATGGTCACCTTGTGGTCAGTGCGAGTCAGTTCAGAAAAACCTTTCAAAAGGCTATTTAGGCTGATATCCGTGCTTCGTGAAGAACATTAGCTTTAGTTCTGTTTGTTTTTTTATGGAGCCTCAAATGCCGGCAGAGGGGAAATTCCCTCTCCCCTCCCCCCCCCCCCCCCCCCCCAACAGTACAAACAAAAAAGGGAACAATAGGACGTCCACGTTTACAGGTCGATACACGTGATTGGAGAGACATAAACTCAATGTGGTGACATACTTTAACATTTTTTCTTTGCAATACTTGCTATTTAATGAACTGAAAAGCAGAAAATGTCAAAAATTTGTGATAGAGATTATAATGAAACCACAACCGCAAAAATATCCACAATAGTAAACACCAAAAACGAACCTACGCTATAGAACTTGCAAGTTGAACCAAAGCTTCTCAGTAGTGGAGATCTGTTATTAAAAGTTTAAAATTCTCAAATTTTTCAGTAAGTTATTGCCCATTGTCTTAAAGGCACCTTTGAAAAGAAATATGCTTGTTTCACAGAATGTTCATTTTCCTTTAACTATTCATGGAGAACATGTACGTGTACGCATTCAATCATATCCATATTCATCTCGTTTATTGATGTGTCGACGAACAAAGTGGAAATTAGGTTAAAACAGTGCCATCGTGTGCGCAAAGTTGGCTATTATACGAATAGACAAATTTCACATTAGCCCTGTCTGCGCACTTCCGGGTTGAAAGCGAGGCTCTCAGTGCTAAAAACAAACACAGTACTATTCGACAAATGTATTCATGCATGAATGAATCACGCCATAAATGGCAGTGCAGCGCACGTTTAGCATAGTAAGTTGTAGTTAGCGCCGAGATCCTCTCTTTCAAACCCGGAAGTGAGCATTTCGGTGCTATTTTTCGTCAATTCGGATTCGTCTATTACTATATTGGCATGGATACGCCCCCCGTGTGATATACACATATCTGAGTGAGTACCCAGTATAGATAATATAAATATACAAATTTGAACCCTGGAACTCTGAAGATATTTAACGGACAACTCATTTCGTCTCCATCATCCTGGTCGGTAGGGAAAGAGCTTGCAACGTAAAGAGCCAAACGTGCAGACCGAGAACTAAACTGCTATTTGATCTCTGATGTTATTGCTACATGGACAAAGAACACGAGAGGGAAACAAATTACCAATGATTAAAATTTATGTAAATTTGAATCGAGGCTAGAGGTGTCTCAGCGAATAGCTCTTCCGCGATGCATATTAGTAATGCATGGGGTTTGCGTATGCTAAAAGTAAAGTCACATGTCAATTGTTTCCCCCGCCCCTCCCCAAGGGAAAAATGTTAGGATTGGCATTTAAGAACTGACCGAACTGCAACAGCTGTGTTTAGAATTAAACACTTTTCTAAACATTTTGTTGCTATCAGTTTGTTGCATCCCTTTTCACGCTCCACTGCTTTCAGCCACAACTATCGGTCCCTACATCGTTGGAATCCCTTCAGTCTCCTGACGACGGGGCAGAATATACTGTCCGAAACGTTGAGTTTCCTCGGTTCTTTTCAGAACCATACAAACTCACAAAAGAGAAAAGTTTCCACATGGTGCTACCGCAAATCTTTACCTTATTGCTATTTTACCATGCAAACCTTCCAATCTTATAGTACTTTGGTATAGTATTTTTAATTTGGCCATAAACAAAAAAATAGTCAAAATAGCGAATGCCATGTGATTCGCTCTCGGCCAATCAATACACAGAACCTCTTGGTGAGGTGTTATAATACGATATATCTTTTGAGAACGATTTTCATTTCGTGGCCTTTAACATGCCTATACCTGCAGTTCTGCTGAAGGTCGTGCTAGAAGTCCAACTCTTCTCGCTTGAACAAATCGGCCAGGTGGCGTTTCCTTTTCCCTTGCGCAGCTTCTACACGTGCCTTTCGACTTGCGCGCGCCGCATCGTTAGCCTAGCGTGGACAATAGAAAGCAAGACTCCTCTCGTGCAAAGGAAAACGCATAATTTTTTTTGTTCATTTCCTTCAATTTCAAACAATTGTCTTGATTAAAACTGAAATGATTTTTATTACCGGTACCCCTCCACCCAAAAACAAAGTCGCTGTTGCATACCCTGTGTGGACATTATTTTGTTCTCGTGTAGTTAAGACAAAACACGTTTCTAAACCACGTACACTTTTGGATATCAAATTTCGACAGTAATGTCCTTGGAGTGTTCTACGCTACAACAAACAAACCTATCCAAAAATGCCTCGAAGACCACTTTTCAGAAAGTGGAAAACGTTGTGTGGACATGTACAAGTCCACATAACGTCTTCAGATTCTGCATTGTGTAGACATCTCTGCACACAAGTGTGTAAACGCCTGCAACCGGGGACTTCCTATTGTCCTCCTATTGTTCATACTTTAACTTTTTGGCAAGGGCCCTCATTGATTTTGTACACGATTTTCAAACGGGGACCTTTCTCAATCGGGGACCCTATTGTCCTCGGTTGTTAAAGGTCCCCAATTGTTTTTTCGATTGTTGCCACTCTGTTCGTGTACTTAAGCACCCCCACCCAATAGACTTGTGGAGAAAATTTGTATTCTCGGTCTCCACAAGGTACTCAATTTAGAAATAACACAGAACACCGTACAGACTGCCGTGGTCCAATGGTTACGGTGTCTAACTCATGTTCGGTGATATGTACGTGGGTTTGAACCCCACAGGGAAATTATCGCAATAATATAAATAAGTACCTGTGAGTAGAGAACAGATTGCACTGATGACCGGGGGTAATTACTGTGAGACACTTGTAAACGATATACTCACCTTTTCCACGTCTTCCCAGCTCTGCAGGCCACGCAAAATGCAAGAAATTACAGGATCAAAAGGTGAGATTGTAAATTACATAGGCTTTATAGTGTCCGGCGAAATGGGCCATTATTTGAGCAAAGAAAATGCCAATCAGTTTAAAATTAAGAGTCTTTGACCAGTGCGTTCTACCAGCAATGACTTGTGGATCAGAGACTGGGCAATGACAATGATCATGGAACAACAATTATGTACAGCACAAATGAGTATGGAAAGGAGCATGCTTGGAATAACAAAGAGAGATAGGAAAATTAACAAATGGATTCGTGAACAAACCAGGGTTCAAAGTGTATAATAGAAGCTATCAGACGGAGAAGATTCAAATGGGCAGGACATATCGCTAGAATGAAAGACAATCGATGGACAAAACGATTAAAAGAATGGACACCAAGGATAGGCTCACGAAATAAAAGTAGACTAAAAAACTAGATGGAGGGACGAAATTGTTAAATTTTCCGGCACTACATGGTCAAGAACTGCACAGGACAGACGGATGTGGCACCAGCTTGGGAGGTCTGCGCCTTGCAGTGGGCTGATAATGGCTGAAATGATGATGATGATGATGATGAGTATGTCCTTATAACTTTCCCATTACTGGTTAAAGTTAGACATAATTTTGGAATAAATTATCGCTTGTTTTGACTGGAAGATTAACTATTCAGACAGCGTGTCCTAAAATGTTACCAACTTTATGTACAAATATAATGAAAAGCGGAAGCAAAGAACGTTTTCATTAGGCCTACTACTTCACAAAGATATGAAATGTTACATACCGTATAGTCACAGTTCTGAGGTTTGGATAGAGCATCACGAGAGCAGAGGAATAAAGTCGAAAAACAAGGCCTTTTCATTTTGTCACCGACACCACGAAGTAACACCCGAGTTGACTTGAGTGCGCGCCACGCGCGCGTATTTTAGAGAATCGAGTAATTTTCGTTTTCACGAAGTAACACCCAAGTGCATCGTCGCTCACTCGGTACATTTTCGTTTCTACGAACTATAGTTTGAAGGTTTTTATTGGCTTTTTTATGTAACCCAACAAGAATACAAACGAAGTAAATTCCTATCAAACCTTTAAAACCGTTTTTCTCGCGAAATCGCGAGCAGAACTGTGTGGCATTTGCATGCGCGTGTGACGTAGCTGCATAATCGCATGTAAACAGCCAACAATCACTAGTCTAGTTTCTGTACTCGCGTCGGGTTTACGTGTATGTGTGACTGAGTTTGTATATGCCGGCAATCGTGGACCTAGGACAAAAGAATTCGGGCGTAGACAAAGGGGTCCACGTTTGACCGAACGTCCACGATTGAAAATCGTGTACAAAACCAATGGGAGGTCTTCCGAAAAAGTTAGAGTATAAACAAAAGAGGAACAATGGGAGGTCCACGATTGCACCCGTTTACATGACTGGGTGTGTGTGTGTGTGTGTGTGTGTAGCGAGAGGGCGCTGTCGGCCGGCTGTGCGCGCTATATGTCGCACCGCCAGCGCTAAGGACGTCTTGGAACCAAGACTAACATTCAACACGAAAAGAGACAGTGCGAGTGGCGAAGCCACGAGCGCCTTTACTATCTCGTGGAGAAGGCTTATGTTCTTTTTTACATTTCTCTACCGATTTGGTAGAGAAATTCTCATGCATAATGCATTACATGTTGTGGCTATTGAGCAATGGGCTCCGTGCACAACTACCCCCTCAGCGGAAAGAAAAAGCGAGTTGGGGGGTCAATATCGACGCCATCTTACCTGACTTCAATTTAAGTGTCTGGTTCCCGCTGTGATATTCTTATTGAAAACTCAATTATCGAGAGTCGGCAAACAGACAAAGCAATCCCACTGGTATACGAGTATCAAATGAACAAGGAGCGCGGTGCGGATACCAGCGACGTACTGCCCACGGAAGTGCGGTTGCTATGTGGACAGCGCCCTCATTCGACGGCGCACGGAGCCCATAACGATGTAGAATTACTTGCATCTGTTTAAATATGTGACGTCACACGCGCTCACAAAGAAAATGAGTTCGCTCCGATCGTGGGAACGCTGATATCTTTGAGAAATTTTAACATTTCCGCGCGCGCACGGAATGATGATGGCGAATCATCATGTTGTATATATTCTTCTTTATATTAATGATATATGCAATACCTCAGACAGTATTACGTTTTGTTTATTTGCCGACGATACAAGTCTGCTGTACACTCACAATAATGTAAATGAAGTTATTCGAAACCTTAATATGGAACTTGAAAAAATCAGCACATGGCTCTTAGCAAACAAATTATGTATTAATGTTCTTAAATCAAATTACATGATTTTTTGTGCCAGTCAATACAAGTATATACAATCTGTTCCTCTGATTCTAAATAATGCAAGGCTTAGTCAAGTTAAAAAAAACTAAATTCCTTGGGGTAACTATATTGATGAAAATCTTACTTGGAAAAGTCATATTGATGAGCTAGCAACAAAAATATCCACGAATATTGGAATAATGAATCGGTTAAAATATTACCTCCCCAGCAGGATTTTATTTAACATTATATGATTCATTTGTTTTGCAATATTTAAATTATTAAATCTTGACTTGGGCCAGTTCCTCATCTAAATGTAACAAATTACTCATTTTACAAAAACGAGCGGTTCGTGTAATTTTAAATGCTGGTTACCGTGATCATTCTGCTCCATTATTTGCTAAATTAAATGTATTACAATGTAATGACTTATACCAGCTTAATTTGGGAAAATTCATGTATAAATTTACGCATAATGCACTCCCTCCCTGTTTTAATTGTTGTTTTACTTTAACATCTAATGTTCATGTATATAATACTCGAAGTAGTGCTAGGGGAAATGTGTTCGTCCATTTCAATAGAACGTCAATGTCTAAAGATAGTGTTGTTCATCGAGGCATCTCATACTGGAATAGTTTAGAAAATTATCTCAAAACATCACCATCTCTGTCTGTCTTTGTTAAAAATTTAAAAGCTCGATTCCTCGAGTCGTACTTGTAATTTTAGTCTTATTAGTGAACTAATCATTTTGCCTTGTCTCACACCAGTTTGTCTCTACGTACGTTGTGTTTTGTTGTCCTTTGTCTGGTTCCCTGGTTGTATGTTTGTCTGTCCATAGGTTAGGGCACAAAAGCGTTTTACGCTTAACCTTATACCTAAATGTTGTCACTTAATTTGTTGCTTCTTTATTATTTAACTTACTGTGTACATAGTCTCTATCAAATATATTACTAAATTCTTTGGTAATTTCTATATGATTGTAAATATTGTAATGAATGACAACATTGAAATAAATGTTACAACAACAACAAGTTATGCCATGCAGAAACATCACTTGCGAAGACTTAATACCAAACCAATCCGATAATCTCTTAACAATATGCATGGTAATCAACAAGCCATGCAGGCATCTATTGTCCACAGAGTTGGCCACTCTGGTGTAATCCTCCAGAGCTGTTTACTGATTTCTAATGAGCCCGTGGGCAAGGCAAGGGTGACCTCTTGCATATGCCAATATTCATGACTATAGCCCAGCCTATTGAAAATGCCCATAGACTGGAAAACCGGCCAAAACCGCCGGAAAACCGGAGGTCACCCGGCGGTTGGATTAAAATGTGTCCCCTTACCTAACACATCCCCCCTAGACATCTTAAAAGAATTCCTGATATTCCGGGAACACAATGACCAACACAAAAGAGTCGGGGTTCCATTTGCGGAGTAATTGCAGAATACCCCGCCACCCGAAAGAACCCCCTAAAAAACGCGGATACGGGGTGGGATGAGTCTGGCTGGGCGATAGAGGGCGCCATTTTCCCTTAAACAAAAAACTCTGCGCAATTGTAATGGAAAGCTCTGAAAAAAGGTCCAAGTCCAATCCACCTACCGGGAGGTGGATACGCGGATACGGGGATACGGGGTGGGATAGAGTGTGGCGGGGCGATAGAGGGCGCCATTTTCCCTTTAAAAAAAATCCTCCGAGGGGGCTGGAATCTGACAGAATGGGAAGCTCTGAAAAAAGGTCTAAGTCCAATCCACCTACCGGGAGGTGGATACGCGGATACGGGGATACGGGGTGGGATGGAGTGTGGCGGGGCGATAGTAGAGGGCGCCATTTTTCCTTTTAAAAAATCCTCCGAGGGGGCTGGCCTGGAATCTGACAGAATGGGAAGCTCGGTCAAAAGTCTAAGTCCAATGTATGTCCCCGGAGGTGGATACGCGGATACGGGGTGGGAGGGAGTGTGGCGGGGCGATAGAGGGCGCCATTTTCCCTTTTTAAAAAACCCAATGGAGGAAGGTATGTGAATAGTTTATTGAGGGCAATTAACAGTGACCCCGTATCCGCGTATCCGGATACGAGGTGGAGATACGAGTGGCGGGGTATTCTGCAATTGTGCCCCATTGGGCACATATCGTGCTTCATATTATTCTGGTCTCCGAAAAATATCGCTTCTGGGGCCTGCTGAGTATGTGCAGTCTAACCAACAAGTCGGATTTTCAGGGAGTCTGCATGATATTCACGCGACAACGTCATTCTTGAATCAGCTAAAGCAATAGAGTACCGAAGTGTGACGTCAGTTGGCGCGACAACTGGCTCCAAACAAACGGAGATTTCGACTGTTCCTTTGTTAACAGCAGTCATGGAAACACATTGACACAAAATAACAAAAGTATTCTGGTTCCAAACATTGCATTGACGTCATCACTTCGGTACTCTATGGTCACCAACAATCGATGGCCCACCATTACCTAAAACAATGCAAATTGTATATTGTTATCCCTAGCTGTAACACGTTCCATCGGGTTATAGGCTCACAAAGTTATATCAATTTGTGTAACATTCGGGTCTAGTGTATTGGTCTACATAGTACGTACCCGTAATGCGCCTGACCTTCTTTGCCATCGATTTCGTCTCCTCGCCCGTACCACAACCGACATCCAAAACATTGTCCTCCGGTCGAAATGTCAGCTTACTGATGTTGTGCTGTGTAACTGAACGCTGTGGATATCTGCCGTCTCCTTGGTAATAGTCGACAGCCGAGAAGTTCATTTTGGACTGTGACCCAACAGCAGTCATGAGCTTAACGTACGGGTAAATAGCTCTAGACTTCCAAAAGGAAGAGGTAGCTAGCCGTTGAACAGTGTTGCTGTGCCAATGCAAGGTCTAATACACACTATGTGATCCAGGCGAAGCAGAGGGAAAATAGAATGCTCCGTGGATCACCTCGGGAGGCTAGTTTTACCACACCACGAGATAAAAGCAGTAAATATTTGTTTTATAACACCTCACCCACAGATTCTGCTTGATTCTATAATTTTAACATGATTTAAATCTAAATACAGTTAAAACGGACTTCTATTTCAATACAAAATTAGTGGACAATCTATTTGCTCTTTTTAAAACCACCCTTTAACGAAATGTTTGAACCCAGCTCTGTAGCGCGGGCGCTTTGGAACAATACGCGTTACGCGCAACGCTCAACGCGCACACCCGCATGCATCTTCACACAAATACCGCGAAGTCTGACGTCAGTTGCCGCGGCAATGGTTCCAAACACATGCAGTTTAGAATGTATTCTGGTTCCAAACATTGCATTGATTGACGTCATCACTTCGGTACTCTATGGGGGTTTTCGAAACCCTGGATTCGTCTTGGCTTTGGCTTCGTCTCGAACTTCTGAATAACTGAGAAGCAAACAAAATGGACATTTTGGTGCATGTTCTGCTTCAGGAACAATCATTCGGTTGAGTATGAAAGCAAAAATTAGAATATTTACATTTGGTTTGCTTCTCAGCTGTTATTAAGATGTCGGAGAGTCGGAGACGAAGCCGAAGACGGAGACGAAGCCAGGGTTTCGAAAAACCCCTATGGACTCCGTGCACAGGTACCCCCTCAGCGGCGCAAAGGGGAGAGTTGGGGTAGCACTCGACGCCATCTTGCCTGACTGCAATTTGTGCGGTACTTGTACGGGCCAGCGCCAATGCGGCGCCGGCGCGTGCCTATGTCCTTCTCCGGGCAATTCACTGCATTGTTAAAACAAACCGGTTCTTTTCAAAACCACAACTTAAAAGAGATCAATTTCACAAGGTGATACCGCAAACCCTCTTTACTTAAATCATTGTTCTTGTCTATTTTGACCAATTTTGTTGCGAAATCCATTTTTCCCCTCGAAAATGAAGAATTAAATTTAAAAAGTCTTTCACTTTTTCAAAAAGTCTGTTTGAAAGTGCACACATCGCAGTCGCGTCACGTTCGTTCTTTACCTTCTAATAAAATGCGCACGCAGGACGGCGTTTAGACGTAGACGCGGTCCATCCAATCTTTATAATGGAGATCAATGGCCCGCCCACAGGACACCGCTGCTATGTGAAAAAGCGCCCTCTTTTGGTGCGCACGGAGCCCATAGTACTTTGGTTGCTAATGGTATAGGACTTTGGTTGCTATGGGTGTAGTACTTTTGGCCGTGCACAGGAAGATAGCAAAAATAGAAAATGCCATGTGACTCGCTCTCGGCCAATCAAGACACAGCATCTGTGGATGAGGTGTTATAAAGCCTTTTACAAGCATTTTGAATTGGGATTGTAGGCTTGTTCTTGAGTCATACTTTCCTTTGTTTGCAGTCGGCTTTTATTGGGACCTGCGCGGCGAGTTGTGTGTGAGCTGATGCTATACTCTAGTCTGGCGACTATGCTTATGCAGCCCTCATAAGGACCCGCACCTTCTCAGAACGTACACACAATTTCTGTTATAAGGTAGCCTACCAGACTCAATCACCTGGGGAGATTAGTTTTACTACACCACTTGAAGCAGTAAATATTTGTATAATATACTATGCAATTTAATTACCCAACACCATTATATTCAAACAAAAATAAGCATATCATTGATTAAAAAAAGGAACTGATCTGACGTCACTTATACAGCACAAAAGGGAAACTGGCGTCCAGTAGATAGATCAGGACAATGAGTAAAACTTAGTTGGCGGAGGAAACGTGTGTTGTGATACGATCCTCATTGAGTGATCCCCACAATGTCGCTTCCCAGGTTGTATCGTAAAATTGGGTGTGATCCCTGGCTATATGGCATTCTGGGTTTATGACTTCTGACTAGCGCCCACCCGAACAAAGATACTGACAATTTGGGAGACCGCCAACATAGGGCAAGATAGCTCAGTTGGTATAGAGCGCCGGTACGGTAACTCCGGAGGTCGCGGGTTCGAATCCCGCTCCTGCCAGTTTCTTTGCTCACTTTGAAAATGTATTCAAATTTACCTAGTTAGGTTTCCCTTGTGGATTGTTTGATAAATTACATTCCATTAAAGCATGTTCATAATCTAAATAATCATATCCCAATATAATTGTTATGGCACGCTTTTGGATGCTTTCCAGTTTATCAACATGAACTTTTGTTAACCCTGCATTCCAAATCTGTGTAGCATACTCCGTGAGTGGACGAATGTATCGTTTATATATTGTTAGCCAATCTAAAAGTGGTAAATTATTTTTTTTTAAAACAACTTCAGCATAAACATTTTACCGCTAGCTTTATGATATAATGGTCAATATGTTTGTCCCATTTCAGGTCTGAACTAACCAAAACACCAAGAATTTTTACACAGTCTGAAGATCAGTATCCAATATCTGAAGGGGCGAAAACTTAGGAGTATTCTTCATAAAACATACATTCATGTTAAAACATTTATCGGGATTAATTATCATGTTATTTTGTACAGCCCATTCACTAAATTTATCTAAAACAGATCGGATAACACTCGGTTCATTACTGATACAATTTTCAACAATGGTCATATCATCGACATAGTTCAGACTCAAAACCTTGCTGTTAATAGCAGCCCCGGAGCAAACTGCAACGTTAAATTTGGCAAGAAAACCCAAGGGACCAAATTTAGTCCCCCGAGGAAGACCACCTTTTCAAAACATAGGATTCAGATCAAGATTTTTTTGTACCTTACACACTGGGATCGCTCGGTCAAAAAACTGCAAATCCAAGGAATTACTGAAGGACGTGTACCCAAGTGGAGTAAATCGTTAACCAGAATATTGTGATCTACAAGATCAAATGCCTTACTAAAATCTGTAACAACCAAATTGCTGTAACTTTTTGGAGATTCCGCATGAGAGCATAAATTATTAACAAGCTTGATCAGATAATGAGTTGTTGATACCCCTTTCGTATTACCAAATTGGTTAGGATCCAAATTCATGTGGATATCTGAAGTCATCCAGTGAACAACAAAATGCTCAGCTAATTTGGCAAAATGGTCAGTTAGTGACACTGGGCGGAGTTTGTTCCAAATTGGGGGAGAACCCTTCGGCAAAGGAATAATAATTGCTTTTTTCCACTGATTTGGAACCACACCTTCTTGGTAAGATGAATTAGGGATTGTAGTAAGGGGTTTACTCAATTCATATGCAAATTCGTGGATGATCGGTGCTGGGATCCCATCTGGCCCTCCTGCTTTCCTACATCTATTTTTTTTAAAGCTGTCTGTAAACCTCCCATACCGGAACAGGAGATGGAAAATATGCAGGTAATGATGTTACGTCCAGGGGATCAAGATCATTTGCAACTGAAGTAAAAAACAATGTTGATTTTGTTTGCAATGGCAAAATCATCATTATGATCAACATCAGGATGATCATCAGATGTCATAAGTTTTATTATGCTACGATGCCACGTGGCCAGGTTTGTATTTTTGAGCCTTTGGACACGATTATGATAATAATCTTTCTTGGCAGTGGTATTTCTTATTGATTTCCATCTGATATTACCCTCCGAGAAAATAGCCAGTCTACGCTTAATACAATATTTGATTTCACCGGTCATCCAGGGTTTATCATTGATGTGTAGTTTAATGGATTTAAATGGAAAGTACTTATTCATTGCATTATGTAAAGTGCTATAAAAAATGTCACACTTATGCTAAGTACCTAAAGGAGAGTACACACCTGACCAATCATATACTGTGTAATCCATTGACCAAATTCACGGACAGAAGATTGTTTCATAGGTCTAACTGTTTTGGTATTCGTAACATTTAAACGGGTGACATTTGTTTTGGAATTCCACAAAATTGTGCAATGGTCACTACGTCCAAGAGGAGCCATGATAACTGGAAGCTCATATTTACTAGGAATATTAGTGATGATCTTGTCTAAGATAGATGAGCCCTTTGTAGGGCTCTCAACCACTTGAACAAAAGAACCTGTTGTAAGTTGATTTCAGACTTGTATGGCTAGTGACTCGGACTCGGACTCGAGTCCGACTCGAGTCCCATTTTTCGTGACTCGGACTTGGACTCGAATCACAATGACAAATGACTCGGACTTGGACTCGAATCACAATGACTCGGACTCGGACTCGGACTCGGACTCGGACTCGGACTCGGACTCGGACTCGGACTCGGACTCGGACTCTACCCTGTGGACTCGGACTCGGACTCGGACTCGGACTTGGACTCGACCGGCGTGACTTGTGACTCGACCCCAAAAAATACCATAAAGAACTCTTTTTAACAAGAAACTTGCAACTTCTTTGAGCAAGCGATACAGGCAGTGTACGCAGATCCGACGCCTCTCGAGATCTCATGTACAAATATAATACATGCGTGTGTGCGGTTAGCTTGTTTCCGATATATTGATTAGAGAAATCAATGTATCGAAACATGTACCCTGGCGTCCACATGTGATACTGCGTGAATACAAGTTGATATTGTCCGGTGTAGCGTGAAATTTTGTCACCATGAAATATAGTTGTAGTATCCGTTCCAGGCACAGCCTGTAGGCAATACATGTAGCTTTGAATCATGTGTGTTGCTGTATCCGAGTCGCAGCTGGTTACCCTCATTTATGGATCTGAAGTACTTTGTAAAATTCTTATTGTATCATTTGGTCAAAGGCTTCGACGTGGAAAGTGTAAATGAACCCCTTGTTTGTAAAAGTTCCGTTTCTTATGTTAATTAAATAAAGGACAAGGTATACAGGTCACATCTATAGATCGAATGACTTCAATGGTTACTCATGGTTTATTTGACATGTACTGTATATGGAACATTATTTTCTAGTTCATTAAATTAGAGAACTGTATATGTACATTAATTTCTAGTTCATTAAATTAAAGAAAGCTGTAAAAATGTTTTAACCATTTACACTGTTAGCTTTTTGCGGTACCTCAAAAATGTATTTCCAATACAGTAGTTAAAGGTGACTCGTGACTCGGACTCGTGACTCGACCTTTGTGACTCGTGACTCGGACTCGGACTCGACCTGTATGACTCGGGACTCGGACTTGGACTCGATGTTTGGTGACTCGAATACAAGTCTGGTTGATTTACATCAAGATGATTCATATCACCGGCAATTACAATTACAGCATCGGAATAACTGGTAGCAATTCCATCTATGGTATCTTGCAAATGACAAATCAGAAGATCTGCATTAGAATCATTTGGTGGAGAATAAACAACACAATAATACAAACAAGAAATAGACCTCGGTAATAATGATGGTCTAATTTTAACCCAGATTACTTCAAGTTGCTGTGGGATCGGAATATCATAGTTAACAGCATGTAAAGAATCATGTGAATATAAAACAACACCACCACCAGACCGGTTCAATCTTGGTTTTGAAAACAAACAATAATTTTCGATGGCTACGTGATCAACAGACTATCTTTTTAAAACCATGTTTCAGAAACACAAGCGATTTGAATCTGTTCATCATACAAAAATGATCTAAATTCATCCATCTTGTTAATCAAGGAACGTGGGTTACACACCATCACATTAGGTAAACGCATAATACGTGTATTTGTGGCCTTGGGAATCTTAACCAGATTGGCCAAATTAATGCTACAGTTATTGATGATAGGTTTCCTCCTGGTTACATCAGACACGTGAACTGGAATGTGACGATTGACACATCTTCCGCCCCTGCATTCTCTATAGCGCTTGTGTTTGTATTTATTCAGCCACGCAATAACCGAGACTGTAGATTCAGGGAGGGTGTAATTATCACGTAGAGCCAACGACTCAATACGAGAATAACGAATCAAGTTACATGTTTTTGTGGAATCGGTATTACGCCGAATATTGTGTGTAGAATCTGGAATAATATCCACAAAGCCCAAGTCAGGAAAAAGGGAATCCATTCTGCGTGGGAGGTTAAATTTATTCTACAACTGTGACGTCTTACTTGACAACTCATGAAAACATGTGTTCATTACAGGATCTTACCTTTGTAGACAGTGTATTCTTGCTTGAAGATGGCATAGTTTTTAGACGGTGTAACAGGTCCGTGTCATATAACTCCCGAGCTGCTGATGATCCAAGAGGCTCAAAGTATGACGATCAATGGGACACTGTTGCGTGGACCTACATACAGTGTTGTCATACCTCATGAGCCCAGGGTTCACAGCAATATCCATCCATATCGTTATGTCTAAAGGAGGGTCCTGGCCAGGGATCAGGAAACAAATGCAACAGTGTTTTAACCACTTCAATGATGGAACTTTGGAGTGGTGAAAACCAACTGGTGTGTACAAAGCAGTTAAACAAGGGCTTACTCGTCCACATATGTAATAGAACAAATGCACAAGATGGTGTGGCGACGACTCCAACTGACGTACAACCAGGATTTATCAGTAGTTCATCATTTAAGCAGCTAAAGGCCGTGTACATGATTGGTCATTGTTGCAATTTTCAGAAATTGGCGGATTTGGGGGTTAGTATGTTATAGGAAATATAGTTCTACTGACCTGTTCAAAGTTTTGCGTTGTTGGATGGCGAAAAAACCGAGAGAAAAACGGCGCTCGTTTTCAACCGTCGGGCGGATGATATACATGTAGCCGTTATTCAAGGCGCGCGTGGCTACCAGCTGGTCACGTCACCAGCTGGTCACGATTTCCAGCTGGAAATCGTTGGAAGACGAAATATATTTCCACTTTTCTTGACAACGACAGCACACCTGGTGCCATAATTTCACAGGATGATTGAGACTACTATTAACTTACAGTCTAAAGGTATTTCGTAATAATTTAGTAAAACAAAATTGGAGAATTACCAATCGTGTACACTACCTTTAATGACCACCATGTCCAGAGTCGGGTAGATACAATCAAGATCATCAGCAATCCTATAGGGATTTTAGTAGATATATGGTTAGGGTTTAATAGTTAACGTTAAGCGAAAGTTTACTTTTAGTTAGTTTTGTCAATGTTGTAAATTTGTTGATTTCAGTACGTTGTTGTAACGTAGATTTCATGTTACATGCTTCTCTGATTTTAGGGGTTAATTTTTCAACATTGATTGAACGTTGTTATCAGGTTAGTACCAACGATTCATTTTCCGTCATCTTTCCAACGTAAAAAACCGTTTACATTCGGTTTGTAAGGTTGGTTCAAGAATGGTTGACTATATAACGTTAAAACATTGTTTTAACTTGGTTAGCAATGTTGTCAAATATCAGTTCATTGGATATCGTTAAAACAGCGTTAGCAGAAGGTTGGTGAGGTTGATTGAACCGTGGTTCACGGAACAACGTTAAAGCATCGTATTCGGGAGGTTAGCGAGGTTGGTTGAATCGAGGTTTATTAAACAAGAAGGTTAGCGAGGTTGGTTGAACCGAAGTTGGTTGAACCGAGGTTCGCAAAAGAACGTTAAAACAACTCTTATCGACGGTCAGCGAGGTTGGTTGAACAACCGTTTACTAAACAACGTTAAAGCATCATTTGCGGAAGGTTGGTGAGGTTGATTGAACCGTGGTTCACGGAACAACGTTAAAGCATCGTATTCGGGAGGTTAGCGAGGTTGGTTGAATTGAGGTTCACTAAACAACGTTAAAGCAGCGTTTGAAGAAGGTTAGCGAGGTTGGTTGAACCGAGGTTTGCAAAAGAACGTTAAAACAACGCTTATCGACGGTCAGCGAGGTTGGTTGAACAACCGTTTAACAGAGGTTCACTAAACAACGTTAACGCAGCCTTTGCAGAAGGTTAGCTATATGTTGGTTGAACGGTAGTTCTCTGAACAACGTTAAAGCAGTGTTTACAGTAGGTTAGCGAGGTTAGTTGAACGGTGGTTCACTTTAAAACGTTGAAAAATTGTTGGTCGCAGGTTTATAGCAATGTTCGTTGAATTACGGTATATTGTATAACGTTAGAGCATCGTTTGCTGAATGTAATGATGGTCGATTTAAAGGTAGTTAATTGAACAACGTTGAGGCATCGTTTTCAGTAGGTTATCGAGGTAAGTTGAACGGCGGTTCTCTGAACAAGGTTAAAGCATTGTTTACCGTAGGTAAGGGACGTTGTTGAACGGTGGTTCTATAAACAACGCTATAGTATCGTTTTCGGAAGGTAAGCGAGGTTGGTTGAATGGTGGTTCACTTTAAAACGTTGAAAAATCGTTGGTCAAAGGTTAGCAATGTTAGGTAACCCGGAGGTCGCAGGTTCGAATCCCGCTCCTGCTAAAACAAAAGTGCTAAATACTGAGTGCTGAGCAAGTGCGTACACCTAACGTGCACAAGTTAGTACCTCACGTGTTAAATTTGACCCAACAAAGTGGAAGTGCTTCACGGTGAGAGTGCTGAAAAGGAGTGCTGAATACCGAGGATTCCTTGACTGCACCTTAGGTGTAAAATTACGTAGCAATTGCACGACCAATCAGAAATTAGGAAATTTGTGTTTACAAAAGTCAGGTTAAATTGCAGTTTTTAGTCCAAAAATACACTTCCTTGACCATAATATGTGTTATTCAAACAATTCCACAATAGAATTTTGATTTTTTACGATCATAGGTGAATAATCTCATTACATCGCCATTCGCATTCAAATATTGAAATTGTTCATGGGAAGTCATGGCTTTATTAAGGTGGGATAAGCTGAATATAAAGCTAAAGCACGACATCATTCGGTATGTAGTATATGCGTAGGTTATCGTAGCAAGTGTATACCATAGAAATGTATTGTAAGTAATTTCTGTTTAGTCTGTTTCCAACTTCATATGTCTCCGTTAATTTGTAGTAAATTAATGTCAACCAAACTTTCAGTATATACATGTATAACATTTTCCACTTTTATCTAGTGCTCTATTTTGTATCCTATGAGTTGTTGAAAATAGCACCTGAAATGCTTTAGTTTAGCTCTTTGTGGGTGCTATTATTATAGCACGCATGCTTGTGCTAAATCAGCATGGCATGTGCAGTCACTATACAAGCACCGAGAAGTGCGAAATTTTAGATCTTTAAGTGCTAAATTTAGCACCTCGGTTTTTTAGAGTGCATGAACCATGGTTCAATCAACCTCACCAACCGTCTACTAACGTTGTTTTAACGTTATCCACTGAACTGCTATTAGCCAACATTGCTATTCAAACAATGTTTCAACGTTATAGTAAACCATTCTCGAACCTTTATTCAACACTGAATACCAATCATTTGCAAAACCAAACTTCATTTCTCTTACATGGTAAAGATCACATTTCTTTTAACGTATCCATGTTCGGCGTTTTATAAAGTTTAACGTTCAACCTTGCCTACGTTTATTCGACAATTAGCAAAATAACTAAATCGAAGGTTTCTTCATTAATCCTGTAAACGGTTACAGTTGTTCGATGATTCCATCCACGTTGATTTTAAAACGTCAGATGCAAAATACTGCAATGGGGTGGTTGTAACGATTTCAGCATTACCAACATTGCTTCGAGTTAATATCAATAAAAAAGTATATTACTTAACATTAGCGCAATAATCAGGTCACCTATACTTTGTTCCAACGTTACCTTTCCGATTATTTACCGACTAAATAAACGTTTAAAATCGTTACATTGAAAAAGTGCAATTTGGTTGCTGTAACGCTTTCAACTAACCATATCAAATTTTATTCCACATAAAATCAATGAACAAAGCAACTAAACTAAAGAAACCATGAACGTTATTTACCCTCAAAGCAATAATTTGGTGACCGTAACTTAAGTTGTAACGAAATAATGTTTGAACATTCTGTCTTGGTTATTTCTCAACAATGTTAACGTTTAAAAGATGTTACATTGAAATGTTACAATGACGTTGTTGTAAAGTTTTTGAATAACCGTGCCAACGTTGATTCAGCATACCACCAATGAGCAAACTAACCAAACCGAAAACGTTGATATTTAACGTCAATGTAATAATACGGCGAACGTAATTAATGTAACATTGTCTATACGTTTGTATGATATCTGGGTAGCGTTGAAAAGTGTTACATTGAAATGTTACAATAACGTTGTTGTAATTTGTTAACATAACCATGCCAACATTGATCAAACAGAATATCAATGATCAAACTCTTTCAACCGAAACGTTGATTGTATTCCTAAAAGTTAGTAAACCATGATGTTATAGAAGACACAATTTTGTATGTGTAAACGTAATATGAGTACTAACCAAACCAAACCATTCAGATAAATGTTAACGTTCGGTGAACATTAATTCAACTTGCTTCCAACGCATACGTTTTCAGAATTACCATGCCAACGTTGATATTGTAGCCTGATGGAGCAGATGGATGACAAATAATGAAACTGACTCCACTCTCGACCGGGGGGGGGGGGGGGGGGGGGGCTAGCACTACTGAATGATGTTAGGGTGTGAAACCAGAATATTTGTATATCGTCAAAATTAGATTTATTTACAAGCCAAAAGTTTGAGTATTGGTATATTTAGGTGAAATTATGTATATAAACAAGAACGACAGTCAAAATAGATTTCTTCAGTTATCTGTAATAATAAAAGTAAATTATACCAATTAAATATTCACTCAATATGAAACATTATCTCAATAGTTAATTTGAATTTGCATGGATGTATACATTTGTTTGTTGTAATACCAGTTTGTTGTAATACCAGTTGAATGTCTAAGTAACGAAAATATATTACAAACAGTTTTTACAAAATATACAAATGTACAAATAGAACTATTTACAAATAAATTACAATTGAATACCTTGTAATAATCCAAATGTACTTATTTTGTTTCATATTTTAATATGCATATTTATATAATTAAATTACCTGAGTAATTTCTTGTAGGGGCCTATACAGAGAGCAAAGTCGGCCTTGACCCTGGATTTTGGCATAGGCCTACGTCCAGGAAGTTAATCAGTGGGTGAAAGCGTTCAAATCGATGCAAAAGGTAGAAAAACGGAGTAGAAATGACGGCAAAAGTCTGCTACAACGACAGAGACACACCCAAAATCAGAATACAATTTGTGAGTGCAGACGATGTGTATCTGACGGACTCGTGTGACGGAGTGTCCAAAATAAATTTCTATGCCATCAAACATTAACAAAAGACAAAATGGTACGATGATCACCAGAGGGTTTGCGCCTGCCAAAAGTACACGTGGAACTTTTTATTGGTCTGTGCCCGCCGCGGCGTCGCCGTGACTATGAATATCAACATTGAGCAAGTTCGGTTGGGCGACCAGAGTGACTAGACTTAACCATAGTCAATCTAGATGTCACTCGAACGCTGCGTGGTTTGACTAGCTAGTCCAACTGGATCAACCTAGCTCCGGACCATGGTTTCTCTAGTCACTCGCGAGTTACGTCACGGTTTCAAGATGGAGGATAGGTAAACTGGGCAAGTTTTGCAAACGTTTACGGTAAATTGTTAGTTTTGTCCAATGATAATAACTCTTTGAAATAAGATAATGAATTATTTATTGCACTAAACTAAAGTTAAATAGAGAAAATAAAAGAACTACATAATAGAAAATAAAAATGACCTACCAACATTTGCTTCGTTATTAACAATTAGCAGACGACATTCTTTACAGTTTGTTGTTGCTACACAAACTAGCTTTGACGTAGTTGATCGACTAGATGCGTTCGAGTGAAAACAGACCACGCATGCGTGATTTAAATCGCAAAATTGACAAAAGGGACTAGATCAGCAGCACCCGAACTTGCTCATTGTCGCGAGGGGGCGCTGTCGCGAGAGGGCGCTATAGCACGTTGGCTGAACTGGCATTATAATAATGTGTGCGTGTGGTGGATGGCCTGTGGGCATGCAACCATGTGTGACGAACGTATACAAAGACAACAAGATCAAGAGTAAGTGAAGGAGGAAAGATATCAAGGAGCAAAGCATACCTCCATGAGCAAAGTAACCAAACTAAAAATATAATATTGATTGTTAGTAATAATTTGGTAATCGCTAATAACACGTTCATATTTCACTGTCGTTTTCCATAAATACTTTTCTATTGTTAGGTTACTCGTGGTTTTGCATGCATGTCATATTTGGGGCAAAATTTTAGGCAAAATTTGAGGCTACATTGCCTGATAATGATATCGATTTTTAGCCAAGACTTTTCATTTGTACGTAAAGTAGCCACATTTTGATCTTATATCTTTAACCCTCCTATACTTATAACTATCACAGCCTATCAAAATCTCTAAACACCAACTCTGACAGTTTGTGTGTGTTTCAATCTGAAATTTGATAGGTTTTGATCTGTACAGCAGCTGGGTCGATTTTGGCCCTGAGAACAGGAGGGTTAAAAAGGCAAACATGAAAATCAACAGTTAAATATAAACGTGTTTAATGTAACTTTGTTTCAACATTCCTGTGCTAAAATATTTATTATTTAACATGTTACTAATAATTTGGTAATGCTAATGTAACTTTGTTCTAACATTCCCGTGCTGGTTTAGGTTATTTTCCGACTATATAAATGTTTAAAAAACGTTACACTGAAATGTTACAATAACGTTGTTATAACGTCATTCCACCATTACCTTGTCAACGTTGATGCAACATAATATCAATGAGCAAAGTAACCAAACTACAACGTTGACGTTTAACGTTAAAGTAACAATGCGGCAAATGTTTGCGTGCTATCTAGGCTGCTTCCTCATCCGACGGAATGTGGATTTAAGGCCGCATCCGAAACTCTTGTCTAGGGCTATTGTACTGGGTGTGCGCCCATTACAACTAGGCCCTACGTGAAGAAATGCTGACAGTAGCCGTAGTTCTGGAAGTCCGTTTTATTTCGGATCACGGCCTTACGATACACCGTAAAAATTTACATACAGAAAAAGGCGCCCTCTTGATGAGTGCTCCTCGCGAACATTTTCAAAATGGTGGCAAGAACGGTGAAGATGTCGCTCCGGAACAGCACAAGTTTGGAGGAGTAATTTTTCCATTCAATTGATTGTAAGTTTGTGAATAAACTAGATGAATAATAAGTTAAACCTAATACTGTATGTACTGTTGTTTTGGGTGCTCAAAATACCGATTATCATCGTTTGAAGACATGACCTAATTTTACGTGGGTTACGGTCGGTCCAAAACGGTCATGACGGTGGACTCCCTATAATAAAAAGTACACAACTACAGTAACAATGCAACAAGGATTGTGTAGTGTAGGGCCTAGACCCGCATGGCCGCAAACGTGGCGGTATACACCGCAACGCTCTGTTGCATTGGAAAAACAGTCTATTGGTCGATAAAAGACTCCATGTCCATTGACGGGACGATTTGTTTATATCGTTTTCCTGTTCAGTACTCACACATGCTCTAACCAGTGTTTACACCAAAATCCGCAAGCATAGCACCTGTCATTCCCCAGAAATTCCTGTACAAACGTATGGCCTTTTTGGTTCGCGAGCGATGCCGGGCCTTGCCGGCAGATCTTCGTACGGTGCCCCGAATCCTTTGCATAGAAATTGCGGTACTGTACTATGGCTGGAGATGATATAGCAGAGGCCAGACTTTTTGTTGCGCACGGTGACGTCGGGGTCAGTCGCTTCATTCGGCGCATGTGCACACGATTCCACTGTTTTATGTCGCAATAAATAGTGGCTAGTATATAGTATTGAGCCCATTGATCTCATTGAGCCGTAACTTATCTGGCTTTAAGCAGCATAAAACAGTCGTCAACCTGTGGAATCGTGTGCACATGCGCCGAATGAAGCGATTGACCCCGACGTCACCACCGTGCGCAACAAAAAGTCTGGTCCCTGCTGGATGGTAACGTCTCTCCAGCCATAGTAGATTACAGCAATTTCTACGCGAAGGATTCGGGGCACCGCGCGGAGATCTTCCGGAATCGCTCGCAAACCAAAAAGGCCATACGTTTCTACAGGAATCCACCTTTTTTCATCGAAAGGTTCAAAAACGCGTGCATGTAGATGATTATTTGTTTTAACTCGTACGAAAGGTGAACATCGGGGATCATCTCATAAATTTATATGAAGTCGGCTTTATCAAGGGCCACTATCTTTAATTACACACATCAATTCAAGGATTCCACAAATTTATTTATTTAGTTATTTATTTCATCTCTGGTAAATAACATGTAGTTGGGGCTTTGAGACCTATGGCACTGTGACAGACGAATTTCTCCAAATATTATTTGCATAAAAATAAAACTAAGAATTGCTGATTGTCCTCAATGGAAAATGACTCTGGCTTTTCCAAGAAGTTGGGTACATGTATTCAAAACACTGAAGAAAAATCAAATTAAAACGTGGAATACTGCTTTGAGAATGTTAGTGAAAAATTTATTTAAAAATAACTTGATGGCATCACGTGCAGTTTTATTTCAAACACAACCCTGACTGCGAGAAATCAGAGATTTAAAAATCCAGTTTTCCTATTTTTTTTCAACCGAATAACAATTATTTTATTTCAACCGCATAACAATTATTTTATTTCATCGGAAGTTCCCATCCAGCTATAAACAGTCACGCCAACAAAAAAATGTAAAAAGTGCAGCCTAACCTCTCTAATAATATGGGCGGCCATCGGGGCAGAAAAGACAACATCAAAATATAAATACAAATTCGAAATACATATACACAAATTCTTGAAAGTACTCGAGATTTATGCCTATGGTGTAATGCCTTGACTGTAGTTTGAATGCTGAAAATGTGGTCAGTGTGGTAGGGCTGTCCCGAATATAGTGAATATTCGAATACCTTTTTGCCGGTTCGAATATTAAAAAAAAACATGCATATACAGATACGACTCTAATGCTATAATAGAAAATTGACGGTGCTTAGCAGTGTCAAATGCTGCATTTTTGTGGACAGAGGTTTGTCCCCAATTATTAAAAAAACTCAGGCTGGAGGTTGGTTTCTTGATCTTGATACAATGCCAAAATTGTCCATCGGGTGGTTTATAATATCGATCGCTGCATGTAAAACACCGGCGTGCTTTGCGTGCAACCTTTTTACCGGTGCGGCATGCAGTTGCAGCAGACACCTGAAAGACTGATCGGCAAGTATCGAATATTCGAATATTCGGTCAAGCCCAGTCTCGACTAATCAGATACTAAATTATTCGAAAATGAACAGCCCTACAGTTTGGCATATTTTTCATCAAACGCACTGCTTTCATTATTTATATCTTGGTCTCATATTTTTCGTATAAACCGTAACAAAGAACAGAAATGGATTATACAGATATCTAATTTTGTTGAGTGTTTCCCATAGCCTACAAAATTCTGGTTATAAAAAAAACTTGCTTAACTTGTTGGCTGAATCAGTGATATTGTTTGAAAGACACAATTTTTTGTATTGAAGCTCGACAACAGAAATTGATGGAAGGGCACCCACCATATTGCTTATAAATTACCAATGAGATTGGTCAAATTTTTGGTTTAAGCTCAACTAATATAATTGGCTGAAGGTCAACAACGCAAGTTCGTTATAACAGACCAATATATCTTGGTTGAAAACAACAAATAGATTGGCTTTGGGATCAACCAAAGAGCATGGTTGAAGGACAACCAACATACTGGTACCAATAGATTGGTTGACAAGCTGAACCATTATGACTGGTTGAAGAACAACCAACGCATAGGTTACGATTTAATCAACACATTGGTTAAAAGCAACCAATATGGGGTCATCAACCAATTACAATGTAGATTGGTAGCCCTTTTAACCAATCTGTTTTAGAGTGTGCTTTTAAACAGGGTGAGTGTCTTCCTCTTTGGTTCCCCTGTCCAAACTTTCAGGCATCTACTCGCCCGGCTGTCTCATCACATCTTTTCACGTCATTGTTCGAAAGGCCGGTACTGTGAGATACTCTAGATCTTCAAGTTTTTCCCCCACGTGCTGTCTTTCTTTGGAATTCCTTATGTAACCTGCTTCCCTTCCATAAATTTCACAATTCAAACGAAATGTGAATAGATGCCTTTTATACCATTGATTTCTCCCTTTTCTTGTCTTTTTTAGCAAACCTTGAATGCCTTTTGGCCTTGGGTTGGGCGATACTTATAAAAAATATAATAAAATGAAAAAAGACCGAACCCAAAATGGTTCTCTGTACATTAAGAATATGAATCTATAAGCATTCTATCAGTGCCATACACAAAAATTTAAAGAAAATTCGCTGAGTTCCTTAACTTGGGAATACTAAGGTTCGTTTTTTATTTGGTTTGATTTCATTTTCTTTTACTCACTCTGTATTTAGGGCTCGGGTTCTACGTACGAGGTGCGATTTCAAAGTTCCTGTTGCGAACGAATGGAGCGCAGCACAGTTCTGTGCATATAGCCGGTGTAAACAATAACTTTCGTGAGTAAGTATTCCAAGTTACATCGCTTGATCAACATCAGCACCTGTGTTACATGCATTTTTGTGATCACTGGTACGTGCGCATTTGCGATTTCACCATGGACCTGAAACTTGAGCAGAGAGCGAACATCAAACTTTGTGTCAAACTTGGGAAATCTGCAACGGAGACCCTTAAAATGCTTCAGAAAGCCTACGGCAATGAGGCAATGAGCCGGGCGAGGTGTTTTGAGTGGCATTTGCGTTTCAAGAGGGACAGAACGTCACTGCAGGACGAGAAGAGGTCAGGGCGACCCTCCACGAGCACAACCCCTAAAAATGTCCAAGAAATTGAAAGAATTGTTCGTCAGGATCGTCGGATCACCATTCAGGACATTGCTGACATCGTCAACGTGTCATTTGGAACAGTTCAGGCAATCCTCACGTCAACTTTGAACATGCGCCGCGTCGCTGCCAAATTCGTGCCTAGGCTTCTGAATCACGAGCAGAAGCAGCACCGTGTCGAAGTCTGCGAGGATCTCACTCAACAGGCCCGGGATGACCCAAACTTCATGTCGAGGATCATCAGCGGTGACGAGATTTGGGTCTATGGCTACGACCCAGAGACCAAACAGCAGTCTTCGCAGGGGAAGAGCCCGCAGTCTCCAAGACCGAAGAAGGCGCGTCAGGTCATCAGGAGTGCAACCAAAAGCATGCTCATCGTTTTCTTTGACATTCGCGGGGTTGTGCACTGTGAATTTCTCCCCCAGGGTCAGACTGTCAACACTGAGTTCTACTGCACCGTTTTGAGTCGTCTGAGGGAGAACATTTGGCGCAAACGGCCTGAACTGTGGCGCGGTGGCAATTGGGTGCTCCAACATGACAACACGCCCGCTCACAGCGCGTTGAAAACATGCGAGTTTCTCGCCCGCAACAATATAATCGTTGCTCCCCACCCCCCCATCTCGCCGGATTTGTCTCCCTGCGACTTCTTTCTGTTCCCCAAAATGAAGCTCAAGCTGAAGGGTCACCGTTTTGACACTGTGGAGGAGATCCAGCGAGAATCGCAGATGGTGCTTGACGCGCTTACGGAACGGGATTTTCAGGGAGCATTCCAAGTATGGCAGGAGCGCTGGGAGCGGTGTATCGCTGCACAAGGGGACTACTTTGAAGGGGATGGCGGCCAGATTTGAATCACATACGGTTTTTGCTTGTTAAAGGCGCAGTCTCGGAACTTTGTGATTTCACCTCGTACAGGATTGGGGCTACATTGAGGACGGGGGCTCCATGTACATGCACATGTTACCTGATGATTTTATATTTTACAGCTATGGACGTAATGTCACATATAAAACCTGGCAAGGTTTTTCACGTCCCGTCCAGTTCTGAAAGTACCCGGCCGCTGCCCCAGTGCCTGCAAGCCCAGCATCGTCAAGCACGCAGCAGGACTGAGACAGTGAACATGCAGTTTTACTCAGGCAAAATGTTAAAGTACGAGATGCGATCAAAAAGTTCCGAGACTGTTCCTGTTGTGGACTAATGGAGCGCAGCACAATAGCAGGTGTAAGCAATAACTTTCGTGAGTAAATACATGTATTCAAAGTTACATCGCTTTATCAACATCAGCACCTGTGATACATGCAGTTTTGTGACAACTGGTATGTGCACATTTGCGATTTCACCATGACCTGAAACTTGAGCAGAAGCAGCACCGTGTTGACGCACAGGTTTGGGACATTAGAGATGAAACCTGTCGTCACACTATATGCATGGGCATCGGTCGTTTCATCAGGCTAAAAAACGGCAAGATAGTGGCCGTTTGTCGAGACCGGACAATCGGGACATTTAGCTCGAAAGACTGCTGAGCCTCTGCAAGTGATCGAATGCCACAATGAGAAAACCATAAAATACATGTTTGTTTTATGACGTTGAGGTAATCGTGAGTCAGGTCTCGCCTGATGGCATCCACGTGTGGGACGCTGAGGACTGTAAGTGTCTCCACATCCTGAAGAGCGCATCCGAAGAGGAACGTCTTAAAAGGCTTGATTACCGAGGACATATGGCTGCGGCTATGTACGACACTGGTTGTATCCGTCTGTGGGATGTCAGAAGCGGCTCGTGTTTACACACTGTGAAGCACAGCGACAATCCATACCAGCAGTTGAAGCTCGGGGACGGCTTCGTTGTGGCTTTTGATTGGAGTGATATGACGCCGACAGTGTACAATACGGTCTCGGGAGAATGCATGCGTTCGTTCGAGTTCGACTTAAAAGACCTGCAGCCGATTTCACGAAACATTGCGCAACTCTACTTACGCCACAATTTATTGCGTAAGTTGCGCAACATTTTAAAATCGATTTCACGAAAGTTACGCAGTGCGTAAGTCACGGACTTGCGCCACAAATTATGGCGTAACTTACGCACCCGTTTTAGGTGGCTTAACTTGTTGGCACAAAACACCGAAATGATGACTGAGCTAGCTGAGCGTGAGCACAGCAGAGCCGTTAGTTGTTTAAACCATTAATTAAATTCACTAGATTATTTCAGAGAGTAATCAAATGATCATCTGCTGCAGGTTTACCTGTGAGATATTTCCGAAAGTTGCCATCAATTATATTTTCGGAGCGATGTTTCAAAAGTGAAAAGTTTCAAAATGGCGCCCCACAGTTCAATTGTACGACTGTTCCATGTATTTTTATTGTTGTACTAAAACAGTCGTCGTAAAAGCGGCATTCAGCCTCGTCCGCGATGTATAAAATAAATAAAACATTGCACAGCTACCCACTGTTTCGTGAAATGGATCGCAAGGATGTAGCGCAGCTGCGCAACATTTTTATAACGCAAGTCTTACGCAATGGCGTAAGTTGCGCACGGTTTCGTGAAATCGGCTGCTGAATGTAAAGGGGGACGACGTCGACGGCTGTGCGTATTTCAACATGGTGGGGGATCTTCTCATTGTCACTCTGCATGATGTGGAAGGCGATGTGGGGTACAGCAATGCATACAATCTGAGCAGGGAGCTCGTAAACGAGCTCCGTGAGGAGGGGATGAGGGGAAAAGACGTGTACTGCAACGTCTTCGTCTTGGATGTCTACCCGCCAAATGTGATGCACTTTTACCGGGCCACCAAGAACAGACTGGAACTGATATGCCGGGTCGAACAAGACAGTGAAATAAAAGTAAACCTGATTCTATCGGTTGATGAGACGAGAATCATATCGTGCGATGACGGAAACACAAGAAAAGTTTACATTTCTCATTATTGGTGACACAGTTTTCATTGCAACAAGACCGCTGAGGATGACGTCATAACTACGCCATCATGCTTCACGTGACGTAAATACAACTTTCACTCTTTTGAAACGTACAGTCGAACACCTTAAGGTCCTTGGGACTTTACAATTTACATGTACCTTGTTATAATTATAACACGTACCTTGTACTATCAGTAATGGAAAACAAAGAAAAACAAAGACTCAGGACCTATTTTTTTCCTTGTTACATGTATAAGCAGGATGTTGTATTGACAGTGCTCTTATTATCAGGGTTCGACTGTACTTGACATAATTTTCGAAATAGATGGAACAGTTCCAAAATGGGTTTGATCGATGAAGCCAGTAATTTCAACAAGCCATTTCGCTTTACCTTGAATAATCTTTCGCTGTTACGTTGTATATTTTGATAGAATATTCTACTCATTCTTATCTGTTAGTATGGTCCTTTGCACCTGTTTTTGTTGCACTAATTGTTCTTTATACACTGACAAATTATGGGAGTTAATTTTAACCAATTGTGGGTGAAAATTGAAACTACCTGGTACATGTACCCAAAATTTGGGTAAATCTATCTGAACACAATAGAATGAGAGTAGGCTTACCCAAATTTTGGGTAGTTGCACAATTGGGTAAATTTAACTTCTGGGATTTCTCAGTGTATATTAACCCTAACCCTGCCAGATGCAGCACATGTGCATCTGTGGTGACAGCTTGACCTTGCTGCACTCTGCACACAAGTCAATGTGACAAAGTATGCAATCTGATGTGGCTGGCAGGGTTTCTAGCCAAAATACCCTGGAGGGTTAGGGTTAATCAAATATTTCAGAAACAATTGCTCATTTTTGTATTATTTCTGTTTCAACTATTCCTGATGACTCCGTTGAGTAGAAATATCCATTGCGTTACTTTTGTGTGTTTTATCGTATTGTTTTGACTGAATATTCTTTTCATTTCAAACTGTATATTTAGTTACATTGCTTCTGTTATCGTTGTGCTGTACATTAGTAGGACCTTTACTGCCCAAGTGCCATTCACTTGTGTTATTGTTTAAGAAACAATGTTTGGGTTTCATCCGTCTATCAGGGTTGTTTGATTTAAATCAGTGAAAACAAATTGTAAAAAAGAAATCATGTTTTTATTTATTTAAATTTGTTATTTTTTAATGTAAAAACACTGTCGATGTAATGGGAGCATTTAAACATGATGATATAATTGAAAACAAGATAAGAATTAAGAGATGGAAGCTGATTATTAAACCTAACATTGTTTGATTTGCAAACCATGTAAATGATGTCTTAACCCTAAAACAGTCCTCAATCAGTTGATGATTTTTCACACACTCTAGGGGGTTATTAGGGTAACGGTTTGCATGCAATCTGTTCCAACTGTAAGAAAATATACTTTAAAAGAAAACAAAACATACTGCACATGTAGATGCCTGCATTGTGATATTTATGGTGGCTGCATTAAATAGTTTTATTCCACCATGGTTTTGTGTAGAGGTCTTGTTATCAATTTGGATGAGAAATGTGCAATATGATCACGATGCTGTAACTTACAATGTATAATAATACATTATACCACATAGATTTTAAGACAAACTATGTATTCTAGAGAAGAATGATAAATGAGAGGGATTTTACAAGTACTGATTTCATGAACAATAGACCAGTTTCCTAATAAATTCAAATGTATGCACGCATGCGCATAAATGGGCCCTGCAGGCAAAAAGAGAAATCGGCCTGTTGAAAATGTACAGGGGTCCAAAAAATGTTGTCATTTTCTCTCAACTTCTCCAAGATTTGTCCCATTTGACTTTGTGAAAGCCCCTGAAATCGTCATAGGTATTACTTTCTGGTCTAAGTGGTTTTTTAGGGGTTCATGTACAAAATTAAAAACTTTTAAAAATGTTTTCGTCCCGTGCGCACGAGGCCAAAGGAATTAAGCAGGGCTCCTTTCCACACGAGCGCCAACAACTATTAACCGTGTGCTTCAGGGTACCATCCACGTTGCACTTTTTGCCGCTGACTATCGCAGCGTGATTTTTACGCACAATCTCCGGCCAACCTGACCGTCTGTGCATGGTAAAATAATTTTGTCCGGTGTGGATGGCTGAAGCACATCGTATACTGATGTGTGCAACTGTAATCCTCTCGTGAATGTCATTCTAGTATTACGGTATTTTCACTATTTTGGTGCTGAAAAGAAAAATATACACTCTTTAATTAATGCTGAGTATCACTTCAGAAAGTTCAGTTTGTTTTAACGAAAGGAGTGTAATACAGTCATTAAAGAATTACAATTCTTAAACCACCATTAGGCCTACATGTTGTACATTTGACATGTTTCTTCAGAGTGTTCAAGCAAATAAGCCCTTCATCAAACAATAATTTGGACCTCAAAATATCCTAATTTCTGTTGACTTTTCGTAATTATTTGGTCAAAATATAGGCCTATATCATTTGCCTGAATTAAATGTTCTTGTAATCAAAAACAAATTTGAAAATGATCCTTAACTAGTTCTGCAACATCAGGGGCGGTTTTACATGTAGGCCTATACACTAAACAATTTTGAGGGCATTATTCTTGGGAAGATAACATTCTTTAAGTTTTGGAAACCTTTAGCTTTTTGTTGTAAATTTCTATTGTATCTTTTTTTTAAATTCTTTTTTTTGGGGGGGGGGGGGGGTTAAGCCCCTTCGTAGAAGCATGTCTGTTTACAATTTTGGAATGGTCACATCAATGGAATTTCTTGTTTTAAAAAAATTAATTTCTTGTTTTAACATTTATTATTAATGTGCGATGTTGACAAAGAAAGCCTTTTTGTGCACCACTGCATTAAGCTAGACAAGTGTTACCTAGCCATTAAATTTATGATACGGCTTTGGTAATTATAATAAAAAAGTATTAAGTTTCAATCTGAAATCTTTTTTTTTATACTGTTTATAAACATGGTACCAGAAACGGTTTTCAACTGCGGAGAGTATGGACACATACATCAGCCGTTCTTGCAAAAACACCCTTCCTCCAATGACAACCAGGACGAACTCATCAACCCTCTGAATCACCCTCCCACCTTCATGAAAAAGAAATCTGACCCAAAACGCCTCCCTAATTCCAAACCCTCATTCCAAACCCCCTTCCCAACCCACCGCGGGGCCCCGGCTGCACCGCTGGGTGGGGCCCGGCGCACGCCTGCTGCCCGGACTAGATTTACCGCGCCTCGAGGTGCTCCGGCATCTGCCAGGGCACCCGCCGCCGCCGGTGAAGGCCCGGGCTCCCGATCTGCGTCGGAACCCTCCCTTCTATCCCTCAGCTCAATGAACCACATCAGCCTCTGCCCCATCGTCCCCGTCGGTCACTCCAAACCTGGTGTCCGCTGTATTCGATGCGGACACCTTGTCCGAAACTCCCGGCCATGCCCCTATTCTTAATCAAACTGAAGCCACGGGCCTGGACACATCCAAGTATGGATGTACTCATACGTCGTCACCAAACGTAAACTGTCCCCCTCAAAATCCCCCGATGACGGTCCTTGTTTTGTCCTCCTCAAACCACCCTCCTCCCGGTCCCCAACACAAACCAAGGAAAAGGGCCCAACTGATCCGGAGCGTCGAAAGCTGCCCCGGCCCGGATCACGTTTTTAGGGATCCTGCTCGCGAGGTGGGTTCGCAAGATCCAATATGGCGACGTGCGAGACGGACAGAGAGAAAAAGTGAGTATTTTTTCGTAGATTTGAAGCATTTAATTAGCTTTTGTGACAGTATTTAGTCATAATTCTTTTACAGTGTATTTTTGTTAAAGCCATGTCCGATATATTTACTTTTTCAGCAAATACTACTTGTAGATAGTTTATCATAAAAAAAATAACCCTTTTGCTTGTAAAATCTGAAGCAGACGACATTTGTCGCGTATGGAATTTCATTGCTGCCACATTACGCGTCGCATGTGTGGCATTGTTGCTTGGGTCCTTAGCCGTTTGCGCCGTCAACGGCGCATACGGTCGTGTATAGTCGCGTCGACGTGTAGTCGCGTCGTGCCGTCGCGTAGTCGCGTCGTATTTTCGATTTCGGGCCCTTAACCGTTTACGCCGTAAACCCCGAAATGAACAATTCGACGACGCGACTATTCGACGGCCGCACGACGCGACTATGCGACAGCACAACGCGACTATGCGACGGCACGTCGCGACTATACGCGCCGTTACGCGTTGACGGCGCAAACAAGCAACAATACCATTATATTTGATACGCGTGCGGGATGCGTATGCGGCTCGGAAATGTCGCCTATCAAATCACCATTTTGCATTGTTATTTCATCTGGTACACTATCGGAAATTTACTTCTCAAATCAAAATATTGAAATGCATAATGTAAGACTGATGAAATTGTAACTCAATATGGGGGTTTAAAAGGCGACTTTTTCCGAGCTACATACGCATCCCGCACGCGTATCAAATCTAATGGTCCCTATTGCCACACATGCGACTCGTATGGCAGCAATAGTCGTGCGTAGCATGCATGCACCGTATACCGCAACGCTCCCTGTAGCGAGAGGGCGCCCTAAAGGATTCGCGACCCGCGTTCGCGACCCGTCGCCCTACAAATAGGGCTGTAAATGGTTCCTTTTAAAACTTCTGTCATTTTACTGTCACCGTGACAGTAAAATCACAGAAGTTAAAAAAGGAACCATTTACAGCCCTATTTGTAGGGCTACTCCTCCCGATCTGTGAAACAAACAGGCCCTTTGTTTTCCCGGCCCAAGGCCCGCGCTACCTGCTGTGTATCGCAACCATAGCAACCCATTGATCTGTACAAAGTTCAAGCGAAGTTCCCGGATGCCCGATCGGCAGCAGAGAATCTCTCATTTTTGTGATGTCAATGTCAACCTGTCAACTGTTCAAAACTGGATCAGGCCCAACTTGAAATCGGCACAAAAATCAGGGAATAGGTTGTGTACGTAGGTCTTAGTTAACTTTTAATTTTCAAATCAAAACATTAAAATTTAAAACATCACATTCACAACTCAAATTAATTAATTTTTTTCTGGAGGGGGTACGGTGGAGACATGTTTTGACATTCTCAACGTGGCCGTGACACCGGCCGTCGACATGGTCGACGCGTCATAATGGGGCCTATACCGTACCGCCATGGTATGACAAAAATATGTCAACTTCACTGGCATCATGGAGGAAGGAATGCTGGCATTTATTAGAACTTATGTGATTGTTTAGTAGCTTGAACATGTTGAAAATTCTAGCTCTAGGCTCATGACATGAAAACGGCGAATCTCACGTCATGAGCCGCCATGGCCCATGTTTGGAATTTTCAAGCTAGGCTAATTTTTTTAGCATGTTTAGTGGTTGTCATGGTTGTAACATACTTGCGAATCATAAGTCGCCATAATGGTGACACTACAGTAAAAAGACAGAAGTTAAGAAAGGAAACATTTGCAGCCCTAGGGCTAATTATGTAAGCCTAACCAACCATGCTACTGCTAATTAAAGTACCAAAATCCAACATCATTATTAATAGATGTTTGCAATATTCTCACAGGCCCTATGAGTGAGTTTGCACAATGGTCACAATTAAAAGGCATTGAATCACTGTGGAAAGAAAAAAGTGCAATTTAAATATTCCCTTTTCCTTCCCACAGTGCATTTTGATTATTGTGCAAAAGCATCAGGCGGTAATTGTGACTCGGACATGTCACATCATGTACATGGTTTGTTGCCAGGGGTAGCACTGGATTTTGTCACATTTAGGAGAGTAAAAGCAGATCTCGATCTTGTACAATTTCACAGTGACAGGCCTCGTAGTCGTACAAACAAAATCCCTGTGGTAGGTGGTGCACTGCAGTATCCAACAAAATTTGCTGTTGGATTTTGTTGTATTTTGCAGGCTTCTCATTTCAGTTTTGTTGGGAATTGTTGCGCAGTGACTATTTTTACGGCAGCCGGCCGTAACGCGACTTTCAAATGCTATTGTTACGGCATACAATGTGAACGTATATCAGATTTAAAACTGCCCATCTAGTCAGAGCGCTCCGGTAGCGTGATTGGTAGGACATCTGATTTTGATTGCTGGGGGGCCCTGGATCGAATCCCTGGCGTGCTGGCCAATTTAAAAAAAAAAAAAAAATAGAAAAGATTTCTTAAGTTTTAGGTTTTTTAATCAAATAGTTATTTTTTTAAAGTAGATTGAATTTTCTTCCCTTTGATTTCAGTGGTTTTGGAGAATTTTTTTTAAAGGAAAATAAAGTCCGAGAACCATTTGGTTGATAGTCTGGTTCCAACAGCAAACATCGTGACGTTGAATACCATTACGTCAAGGAACTAGGCAGTTCCGTAACCAGGGCTGCCGTAATAATAGCCACTGCGAAATTGTTGGATTTAGGCTAGCACTACAGGGCCATATGAAAAAACATTGAAGGAGGTTAGACTTAGGGTAATGCAAGGGTTTTAATTTAAACTTAAATAAGTCATAAGTTTCCTCTTTCCTTTGCTGATATTTTGCCAGACTGTGTGATAAACTGCTTAATTGGTATTCATGATCTTCAAGGTGATCAACCATGGACGGCGTGTACCGAGTAATGCTTGTGATAATCACAGTTGGCTTGACTGGTATCCAGGAGACTTCTGCTTATCACAGTGGTGCCCAGTACTGGAACGACCGCTACAAAGATTTTGGAATTGACTATGAAACTGGTAATAACCTAGAGCAAGTTCGATCAGGGACCAATGGTTAACTAGTGGTTGGTTCGTGACGTACATAGCGCATGAGCACTGAAGTTGAAGTGCGAACGACTCTAGTCGAACTATTGTCATGTCAACGCGACCATGAGAAAATGGCGGTGGCTATTTTTATTTACGTTTTTGGACGAGTTCATAGATAAAAGCGACACGGACGATATTTGCTCAGTATATCAACAATGTCGCAAGTGGTAATTATTCCAACATGTTCAAAATAAGACAAAGTAACAAAAAACGTTAATTCACTGCTGCTGAATATTTACTTTTTCGCCATTTTTCTGATAACTTGTCCTCTCTGCACTGTGCTATTAAAACGGCTATTGGTAACCACCAGCGATGCGACCAACCTCGGTAGGCTGGTCGCGAATCGTCGACTAGACTAGTCCAACCATCGTCGACTAGCGTGCGTTCGATCAGAGTTAGTCGGACTATGGTTAACTATTGTCCTTGATCGAACTTGCTCCAAGCCTTGCATTATTTTTTTTTCCTGACTACATGTAGGCCCTGGGCTAGCCAACTGCACATTTCACTAGCCCTTATAAAGTTTCATTGCTTCTTGACGAATGCTCAAATTATGGGTCTAAAAAATAATGATGGGAACAACAGAGTTTTAGCATGTTTAGTGTGAGAACAAGCAGAATCTGTTTGTAATTGACTTCGAATATATTGTTCGTAAATGTCCGCACGTTAATACTACATGTACATGTACCTAATCCGTGCATCAATGCAACAAGATGGAAGTGGGGGGGGGGGGGGGGGGGGCCGCTCTATAGTCCCCCGTCTCATTAGTCCCCCGTCTCATTGGTCCCCCATTTAATAAATGGATTATATTCAATCAGCTATCTGAAGTATATTCAGTTGTTGACTGCCATCATGCACTAGCTTGGTAATCAATTAATTAATTATTATTTAGTGATTATTTAATTAATTAATTTCTGGATGGGCTATTGAGAAGGAACTAGGTATAAGGGGGGACCAATGAGACGGGGGACCAATGAGACGGGGGACCAATGAGACGGGGGACCAATGAGACGGGGGACTATAGACATTATCCCGAAGTGGGTGATTCCATAAATGTGGGGGCCAATGAATTTTGGTGTCCCTCTATCTCTACGTTGTGATATTTGTTTCCCTAGTAAAATAGTAGTATTACCAACAGTGAAATATATATACAAATGATTTTAGTTGCTCAAATTATAGTACTTGTACCTAAATATCTGGTAGCAAAGGATGAAACATCTGACTAATTTCCTGACAGTATGGTGTCCTAAATAGTTCTTGGTTTCACGTGTAAAAGGGACACCAAAGCTGCGACATTTTAAAAACTGCTGTTGAATTGCACTGTTTGGTTCTCAAAAACTACCATGTGCACATATGTGTATGAAAAATTGCCCTTCATTATGTTAAAGCAAGTTAATACTGCTTATAAGAATGGCACTACATTTAAATGATTTAATAACTAGTCGAGCGAGATTCACAGTGCGTTAGCCCAAACATTTCACGTGTAAACAAGACCCACTTTTTTGGTGTCCCTTTTACACAGGAAATTTGTGTAATGTTTCTGAGAAATAAAAAGATAATTGGGTTCACTAGCAAATCTAAATCTATCACCATTAATTACATGTCCCACTTGATCTGTGTGAAATCATAACAAAGATTGCATGCTTGGAATTTTGTTTTATTTTGGGCCATTTACTAGGTTTCACGTGTAAATGGGACTCCAAATAGTGTCCCCGATACGCAATCATGCACCAAATTGTTATTTTTAGTCTAATCAAGTTATTTTCACAATGAACCTTGATGACTTATCCTGGTTAAGACAAACAAATACATTTTAAAATAAACACACCACATTGAACATGAATTATCACAAAAATAGCAATGGGTTTTGAGATGATATTTTGACATTTCTGGAGTAATAATGTATGATTTTGGCTACAATTAATGAGGAATGTCAATATCTTTAAGCTATACTGAAAATTATTAATGAATCCCTTGTCAATCAATTTTTCTATTTTGGGTCAAAATGTCACAAGTTGGCACCCTAATTTATGGAATAACCCACGTGCGTGCTGTGAGCTCTACAGCTTTACAGTGTAAATGGCATTTTCGCAACCGTCATAAATGTTTAATAATCTGTCTTGTTTTTTCCATGTACCCTGTTCTTTTATTTTGAAAATTCCCACAAACAAGTTGAAAAACTTTCTCTTTCATCGTCTGAGAAATTACTGTGTTGATTCGGTTTAATACGGGTACTCGATTCCATAATCTGAAACCGTTTCATGACATTAGCGGTCGAGTACCTGGGTACCCGGTTCAGATGCACTGAGCCCTACTAAATACACGTAATCTCATGCTTGTGTATTTTCTAGGCTCTGGTATGTTCAATGGTCTGTGGTCAGACTTGCCCACCGTTAGAGGCTATGGACGTACAACTTCAGATTACAGCAATCGGATATGTAGCTGTTCCTGTGATGAGAAGCAATCCACGATTGACTGCACAAAAACAACAACAGTGTATGTTACATTGGATTGATCTTATTGATGCTGTCGCATATCGTCACCGTTTTCACGAACTGACACTCACGCGCACCTGGGTGTCAGTTCGTGAAACCGCATACTGAGGGCGTGTTTGTTTCACGCAGATCCAGAGCGCGATCAGTGATCCGGAGCGTCGAAAGCTGCTCCGGATCACGTTTTTATTGATCCTGCTCGCGAGGTGGGTTCGCAAGATCCAAGATGGCGACGTGCGAGACGGACAGAGAAAAGTGACGGTATTTTTCCGTGGATTTGAAGCATTTAACGAGCTATTGTGACAGTATTTACTCATAATTCTTTTACAGTGTATTTTTGTTATTAAAGCTATGTACGATTTATTTACTTTTCTGGAAATACTAGATAGTTTATCATAAAAATAGCCCTACAGAATCTGAAGCAGACGACATTGTCGTGTGATACAAATTCTCCCAGCATGCAACATATAGCGAGAGGGATTCGCGATCCTGTTTGTTTTCGTTCGGTTCTGGATCACCTCCCGATCCGTGTGAAACCAACAGGCCCTGAGTAAATTTCGGTTTCACGAACTGACACCCAGATGTGCGCGCGCACATCGGGCACTGACTCGCTAGAGAAGACTTCGTTTTCACGAATTGACACGCAAGCATGGAGCGGAAATACCATTCCAAGAAAAACGCTTTAAAAGCTTTGACACGAATCTACTCCATCTGTATACTTGTGTGGGTTTACAGAAACATTGAACTGAAAACCTCTAAACTCGTGAAATTAAGAATGGTTTCAGTTCGTGAAAATGAAAATGTGGTTAGCGCGCGCTCCCCTACTTGGGTGTCAGTTCGTGAAAATGAGAAATTACTCTGTTCTGTAAAATTCGCGCGCGCCCTGGCACTCACGCGCTAGAGAGTGTCAGTTCGTGGTGTTGGTGACGATATTATTATTTATTATTATTTTTATTATTATTATTCTTTTGGGGGGGGGGGGGGTTACCCCTTGGTCCCATATCCTGCTGGGTATACACCCCCACGATATGGGACCAAGGGGTACCCCCCTTCCCCATACCCTACACGCCAGACTATTAACAGATCCCCTGGATTCTGAAAGGAATTCTTAAGATTCTGGGAACACAATGACCACCACGGAGGGAGGGGGGTCCCTCTGTCCCATATCTTGCTTCAAATGGGGGTGGGGGGGGGGGGTACAATGAAGTACGAGTATCATCCATTTGACAGAGCCGAGCTCTGAAACGAATGTCTGATATTTATGTATGCTTGCAGATTTTTTGTACTCCTTTCAATTGGAGACTACTTAAAGTAAACTCCTGTACAGATATGAACAAGTTTATTCTATTGATGATTGGTCAAAAGAAAACTGGCAGGAGCAGGATTCGAACCTGCGACCTCCCGAATACCGTACCGGTGCTCTACCAACTGAGCTATCTTGTCCTATGTTGGCGGTCTCCCAAATTGTCAGTATCTTTGTCCGGGTGGGTGCTAGTCAGAAGTCATATTGATTGGTCAATAGCTGTCGGCTGACCCTGTTGCATTAATTTACAAGTCTGTACAAATACATGCCAGACTTTCAAAACTGAGTGCATTGCACATGAAATTATTCCATTGCCCGGAATGCGCATTTGCTGTCACATTCGCATTTCTCGAATTTGTCCCCCTGCGATTCTTTTAATGGGAAATTGTTTTCAGACTTTTTGTGAAAAGGCATGGAAATGTTTTCCCACTTTCGTGAAAAGGTGTGAAAATGTTTCCCCACTGGGGGGAATTTTTTTTTTCACATTTTGTGAAGTGAAAATGAATTCCATAAGAAGAGAAAAAGTGTTAAAAGAAATTCCCATTCCAGGGTTAACTTTCAAAATTCAAATGCAATGTACTGTATATGTTTCTTCAAATCACTAAATTGTCCGTGAACTGAAACAAAGTGCCATTGGCAAAACCTACAAGTACCGGTAGGTTTATTTGACGATTCTCAGTGTACATTGCCTCTTTCAGAATATGAATATTAGGGCTGTTCATTTTCAAATAATTTAGTATTTGATTATTCCCAACTGGGTTTGACCGAATATTCGATACTCGCCGATCAAGTTTTTTTACGCATCAGCTGCAACTGCTTGCCGTGCCGGTAAAAAGTTCCCCGCAAAGCATGCCAGTGTTTTACGTGCGGCGATCGATATTGTTGACTGCCCGATTGACTTTTTTATTGTATGCGCCTGTTGTATCCGGATCATTACGAGTACGTATAACATTCTGATAACAAGAAACCAAACTCCAGCCTGCATTTTTGCAGTAATTATTTTCAAGGGTTTTACGAACGGGAATAATAAACCTCCGTCCACAAAAAGTTAACGTCCACAAAAAGTTAACGTCCACAAAAATGAGGCATTTGACACTGCTAAGCGACGTAACTTTTCTATTAAAATAGCATCAGTCGTATCTGTACGTGCATATATTTTTTTGAATATTCAAACCGGCAGAAAGGTATTCGAATATTCGGTCGACGATCAAATATTAGAATATTCAGTTGACGATCGGATATTCGTTATATTTGGGACAGCCCTAATGAATAAATTTCATGATTTTTCATTTCCCTTTTTTTAAAAACTGTTCATAGGACCGTGATGAACTTCAACTTTGAAAACCTTACTGTGGCGACGTTCCACCCCGAAACGACAGAAATGTAAGTGGGTCATTCTATAAATTTAGGGTCCAAAGTGTGACATTTTTGTGTGTCCCTGTTACAAATTGACATGTATAAGATTTTGCTATTCCTGACACATTCTTTAATGCCTTCTATCTCCAAGAGTGATTGTGTAAAGCAAAGTACCTGCCAAACAAGTAAAAAAAAATAGTGTGTAGTCAATTTTCAATACTTGATGGAAATTACACAGGTCAGGTGTAACAGGGACACCAAAAAAAGATACACTTTTGGACTCTAAATTTATGGACCCAAGTATGTCTACGTAATAACCCCTTGTGCCCGGCTATTATTGATGGGGGCTAGGCTTTGGCGGTATTTCGGTATTAGCGTATAGTGACGTTTTTTTTTAATACCGGACAATACCGACTGACGATCCATAAATACCGAAATACCGGCGAACTCGGATTGGAATTTCAATACCGCGGTATTCCCCCTAATGTTCAGAATGTTTGCAAAAACCCTTTCAAAGATAAAGAAAAATAAGGAGTAGTCTACGCCATGGAGGCCGTAGGACGGATATGTGCCATGAGAGAGGTAATGTGGCGGCTGCTGGCGACAGTTGTTCGTACAGCGTGCAGCGGCCATTGAGCAATACAGTGGGCTTGCGGACCACAGCACCGGGTGCTGTTGTTGCGCATGCAGTGTTGGAGTCACTGGTGACCGGGGGCTGGCACATGACGTGAATCACTGTTGCTGCAGGGTACCAACTGCAAAGCACATGTTCGCTGTGCATACGTGAATGCGCGAGGCATATATGCACGATTGCCAGGGTCGTTGACGACCGGTATTTTTTTAACAAATGATGTTACAAACAACAATAAGTACATGTACTACAAAAAAGTCAGCTTTTGTTTTAATCAATCACGTTGATATATTTTTGCAAACAAATAAGATTAATATTGTCACTAAAGCATAGGAGTTTTTGCAAGTTGATAACAGCCTTCACGCTGGCATAATACTGTTGCAGATGTGCGTGCTCTGTGGCGTTTTTTTTTCCGATGACGTAAGTAATACCCCAATTTAAATAATACCCGGTTTTAGTGAATACCGCTGTATTTTTGAAATGTAAACCGCGGACTCCTGGAATTCGATACCGCCCAAGCCTAATGGGGGCTGGTATGCCAACTACGGGCTGTGCAGCCAAGCGTAAATGCAAACAGTAGGCACCGCACTGAATAGAGTGGTCCTTTTCATCACTCTTGGACCCCCCCCCCCCTTTTGTGTGAATGATAGCTTTGATTGAAAAAGGTTCCATCTATCTAGAAATATAGATTTGCAACACGTGAATGTAATGACTGCTGTTGAAGCTGATTGAATTTTGTTTTTCTTTTAGAACCGTCATCGGCCGCCTTAAAAATGTCGAAAGGAATGCATTCAGCCTTCTGACCAAGCTCAAAAAATTGTAAGTTTGTGATATCAGGAGTCGGTTTGTGCACTTCTTGAGACTAATTCAAACATTTCAATACTAAAATGGAATAATTTATTCATCGTGGTAAACAACAATGATAGCAATACTTATCTACTGTCTTACGATGCAGTCAACGATGTGGACCGCGACATTTAGACTGCATAAATGCTTGTCTTCATTATTTTAATAGTTTTATTTCTATTTTTGCTCCACTTTAACGCATGAAAGTCAGTGCAAACACAGATATGCAAATAGCAGTATTAACCCCATATGGCGCAAAAAAGCAGTGCCACCAGGCCGGATGACGCCATTGGCCGCTGTTTGTGCAGTTTCAAATCATTGTTGGATTATTGTGTATATGTTACGCTTGACTGCACAAACACATTGTGGCTGTTTCGCTTGGCTGCCAGACCCGCCGCGGCACCCCGACGTCTCTCCCGTAAAATACTGCACTCATAAGGGTTAAAGCTGTACACAATTTTGAGCTTTCAATTGGTTTGTGCGTAAACATGGATGCACCCAGCAAGTTAGCACTCTTCATCATTTGGTTTGGGAAAACCCTTCACTTGGTGAAATTTATCATTCCTGTGTTATATGTATAACATTAAAACCCTCCTACTATTTAAAAGGTCAAAATCAGTCCAAATTTCCTTCCACCTCCCCTGCTATACTTTTACACAGACATGATCAGATTACATGTGGTTTTATACCATGGCAGGAGGGTAAAAAACAATCACCTTGACTGATTTTGACCCATACAACAACATGGCTCAGAATGTATGTTTGCATAGGAGGGTTTTAATGAATGATTCTAGGGTGTCTAGCTGTTACTTGAGTTATGCTGTCAGGAATTTAAGAAACCCATCCAGTTGACTTCATTTTGAGAATTCAAGCTTTAAACTTCTGCGCAACTCATTGAGTTTGCACAAAAAAGTGACTGAAAGATTTCAAATTGTTGCATTTAAAATGATGGAATTTTTAGTTAAGATTTTCAGGAATGATAATTTAGATATTAATAATTGAATTGGTAGCAGAAACTCAAATTGTCAAAAAAAAATCTATTATCTTCGGCGACATGTGAAAGGTTTACCCAGCTAGACAACATCAAATTTTTGCTAATTAAAAAAAAAAAGTAGGAGTGTAATAGTACACACAGTCATGTTTTCCTATACTACTGAGGACAATGCTTTGTGTTTCCTATTGTTCTTTTACTTTAAAAACTCCCATAGACTAAGCACATATTTTTACGTCCGAGGACCGATTTTAACAAAAGACTGACTCCCGAGGACAAGAAAGATTCCTTTGTATTTTCTTTCTCCTCTTGTCCTCGAACGTAATATTGTATATGTACATTTTAAGTACAAGTCATGTAGTGTGTGCCAGCTTTGAAATTTTGTATAGACTGTACACACAGCGGCAAAAATTATACCAACTGCCATTTGAAAAATGCAAAGACTTTTGAGCACGAAATGGGGAGTCAGGTTGGCTTGGTACTTTCCTTGCTTTTCACTGCTGTGTGGATTGCGTTTTCAGTCTCTGTCTGATTTAGTGTGTTTTCCGGAATTTTGTTGTCAAAAAACCCCAGGACAAACCATGTGTGCACATGCGGTACGTTTGACTGATTTGCTTGACAACCACTTGGTTAGCATGACTACACTATGCGGTCCATGACAGCACAAGAAATATGGTCTATTTTGGAAATGAGTAAAATGACTCATTTTAAAGTTGTTCAAATCGCCATTGAATTAGATGTCCAGAGTGGTTAAATGCATGCTTACACGTAGCAAGGAACCAAAAACCGTTTGAGAATATCTTTATTGGTTATATAGATTTCATAGGATTTTTATCTGTTAATTAAGGGAAAAAAGAACCCACATGATTTGTTTTACGTACCGACACATTTTTGGCCTTGGATCTTTCCACTTGTGGAAGTTTTAATTTTTTTATTTTGATATGATAGCAGAGGTATAACCAGACCATATAAAAGTGTTTGTAATCAGGTAGGCCATATAATCCACAGCGTGTAAGAATACAGCCCAAATTCTTCTGAAATGTAATTCATTTACTGCGGAATCGCCCACGTACATGTACATGTACAAATGTACATGTATCACTTTTTAGGGCTGTCCCGAATATAGCAAATATTCGATAATCAACCGAATATTGAAATACCTTTTTGCCAGTTTAATTATTCAATAAAATATATATGCACTTACAGATACGACTCTGATGCTATTTTAATAGAAAAGTTATGGCGCTTAGCAGTGACGAATGCCGCATTTTTGTGGACAGAGGTTTGTTCCCGACCGTGAAACCCTTGACACATATAAACTAATTATTTAAAAAAAACCTAGGCTGGAGTTTGGTTTCTTGTTATCAGGATGTTATACGGACTCGTAAAGATCTTGATAGGCCTACAATGCAAAAAAATGTCCATCTGGTGGTCTGTAATGATCGATCGCCGCATGTAAAACACCGGCGTGCTTTGCGTGCAACTTTTTACTGGCGCGGCATGCAGTTGCAGCAGACGCCTAAAAGACTTGATCGGCGAGCATCGAATATTCGAATATTCGGTCAAGCCCAGTCTCGAATAATCGAATAATAAAATACTATATTATTCGAAAATGAACAGCCCTATCACTTTTAGTTTTAGGCTCATTTCTACATTGTGGATAATTGTTTTTCTGATTTGGATTGTCTTGCAGGACGATACACAACACAGACATGAGGGCCTTTCCGGATTTGTCCAACTGCACAAGTCTGGAGCAACTGTAAGTGCTGGCTTCAACTCAGTTGGATAAACACCTTTGACTCGTAGTTTTCACATCAGACGTAGGCGGGAGAATATTAACCCCTTGAGTACGGTTATTTATAATAAGGCGCCGGGGCGGCCTGTGCAGCCAAGCGAAATTTGCTGCGTCGATCCATATTTTTCAACATATCCCTTTAGGGCGATTCCACACAAAAGTGGACAAGGCTGGAAAGTGGAAAATGTATAAAATCTTCCAAATTACAAGCATCACAACATCATATGTGGTGTCAAATTCAAGAGGACAACTAGATCTTTCATTTAAGTGGTGTGCCAATGAGATGGAATGTAGTCAAGTGTGATTTTGGGTCAACAAATTTGTTTTTTGGGCTAAAATCATGGATTTTTGGTAGTCATTTTGGCACCTTGTTTTAACAGGCAAAATGCGAGTGTTCTTGAGAGTTTTTGTGTTAGAAAGATTCATATATTACAAGAAAAGAGTTTCATTATGTTGCAGTTCATCAAAGTCAGATTTTATGCCGTGTTAAAAAACATGAAGAGGAAGTAACATGAGTGACGTAACGTGAGTGATGGTACCTCCCTGTAATCTCATGTCCCTTGCATCTAAAATACACACTGATTTATTTAAAAATGGGTTTTTATATACTACATGTAGCTATGGGTTGACTGAAAGGTAAAACAATGTTACTTCTGTGTTGCTGAGTACAGTTTGAGGAGACTTTAACAAAAAAATTGCAGGCAAATTTTCCATGTCCTTTTTTTGTAACGTGAGTGACGACCAACAAAACACATAAGTTAAAAAGGTGAATGAAAGGGTTGAATTTTTCTTTCCATTTTTGAGTACCCCTTACCCCAAGGTTGTTGTAAATGGCTGGTTTGATTTAGCTTGATCAAATACTTTGAAAGCAGTGAGAGGTCAAAGTAGCCTCATGGCATATAAATGTAACGTGAGTGACGGTGGAATTGCCCCTTAATTAATCTACAGTAACCTTATGAAATATACATGTGGTCAGTTATTAGTACGGTAGTATGTACAATAAATCTTGCAACACTGCAAAATGATACAAAAGAGACATTGTGTCCCCGTTACATCCGAGTCCTAAATTTCTCAGGCAGCTCATGGTACAAAACTTGGCCAAATCTGTCCAACTTCCAAGACCAAATTATCATGAATAAATATTCAAATAATTCAGGCATGTCAGGGGTGAGATTTGTCAGGATTTTTCCTGATTTTAGGATTTTTTGTCGGTATTTCAGAATTTTTAAGGAATTTCTTTTGCAATGTGGAATTCCTGAGGTGTTGTCCTGAAGGTGTTTTTACCTGTAAAAGTGGATATAGACCAATACAAATTGATATTTTAAGGGGGTACCTTCAGGCAAATACAAACTATATGCTGATCTAGGTCCTCGTGGATTTTTCGTGGATTTTTCGTAGATTATTCGTGGATTTTTCATTTTTGGCCAATCTCACCCCTGGCATGTAACTGGACATGTAGCGAAATGTCACACTTTGTGTTCCAACTTTTTTGTGTTACAAATTCCAAGACAAAGCAAATCCCAATAAACCTTTCAACATGTCTTCTGAACAATCGGTCAAGATTTCATTGCTCGTCGATCAAACCCCTTATAATTTCTCCTTTCAGAGATCTGACCAGGAACAAGATTAGTTTGTCGCCAGCGAGCTACAAAACAATCCAGTTTGCTAACACGCTGAAAAGAGTGTAAGTCAGATAAATTGTGGATCCTGTAGACCCTCTATGACTGGTGCCAATTTCACGGTGATGCTAAGCACAAAAATGTGCTTAGCATGAAAAGTCTTCCTTGGTAAATACAGGATTACCAACCAAATTTTGATGTGAAGTGTATCGCTTGTGGCTGGCATTCAGCTGTTGTTTGTTTAGCATGACAATCATATGGCTTTTTGGCTGGTAATAACATGTTTTAACTCCTTGGTGCTAAGCAAATTTTTCTACTAGCAAACCCATAGCATTTTTTTTTATCCTAGCATTTTTTTTTTATCCTAGCATTTTTTTTTATCCTAGGATTTTTTTTTATCCTAGCATTTTTTTTTAATATCCTAGCATTTTTTTTTATCGTAGCCTTTTTTTTTTCCTAGCATTTTTTTTTTTATCCTAGCATTTTTTTTTATCCTAGCATTTTTTTTTAATATCCTAGCATTTTTTTTTATCCTAGCCTTTTTTTTTTCCTAGCATTTTTTTTTATCCTAGCATTTTTTTTTATCCTACCATTTTTTTTTTATCCTACCATTTTTTTTTATCCTACCATTTTTTTTTTATCCTAGCATTTTTTTTTATCCTAGCATTTTTGTTTATCCTAGCATTTTTTTTTATCCTGGCCTTTTTTTTTTTATCCTAGCATTTTTTTTTATCCTAGCATTTTTTTTTATCCTAGCATTTTTTTTTATCCTAGCATTTTTTTTTCCTGCCTACAACAGTACATTGCAATTGAAAGTTAACCTCAAAATGGGAATTTCTCTTCACACTTTTTCTCTTCCCAGGGAATTCATTTTCATTTCACAAAATGTGGAAATTTTTTCTCAAAGTGGGAAAACATTTGTACACCTTTTTTTAACAAAAGTGAGAAAACATTTTCGCGCCTTTTCACAAGAGTAGGAAAACATTTTCACGCCTTTTCACAAAAGTGGGAAAACAATTTCCCACTTGAATTCGCAGGGGAGAAATGTGGAATGTGAATGGGAATTCTTTTCACAAAATTTCCCATTCCCATTCACAGTGTTAACTTTCAATTGCAATTTACAATGTACTGTACCTTTAGTGGTTGACAGCCAAGTTGTCTAGCACGAGCACTAGTGCATACGTGACCATTTCTGGTGTTCCGTCTATCCTGTTATGAAATTAATTGCTTAGCAACCTGTGAAATTTGGCGCTGTTTTTTGCTTGAAAAAGAATTGTTTTTGTGCTAAGTGAAGTCTATTTCTGGTGTATTTTTTATAGGAGCCTGATGGAGAATAGTATCAAATGGCTTCCACCGGGATTCTTCTCTAAGACCAATATACAGTATCTGTGAGTAGAATGTGTTTGTAGTTTAGGTTCGGTTTGCACTGTTTTCCTCTTCTTTTTTTTTCTTTTTTTCCGTAAAACCAGGAGTATGATACAACACAGGAGTCTTGGTCTACACCTGGAATTGCATGGGTAAAGCCTAGTTTCCATATTGCTGTTGCGCCTTCACAGACTGCGCAGACACTAGTACGAGGAACCGTCGTAAGCGGGACATGCTGCGACATCTGGAGGGCGCTGCGATCGATCTGATACGCGACGTAATAATATTACGTCCATGCATCTAGCTAGCTTGTCCAATACGGCGGCGCTCAACAAATCATTTTTATTCGAGTGCAGACCCTTTTCAATTCAATTCAATTCAATAAAATATAAGCGGAAACATCGGGTACTTTGCATGGCATTGTGGGATTGATTCTGTGACGGAAATGTGTTTCCATTCACCGAAACGATCGGCGGGCAAACGGTAGGGATATGCAGATGATCGGCAAAGTTGAACCAAGTTGAACGATTGTCTGCAAGATAGTTTACGTCCGTCTGGGTTGCCTGCGACGTTTACGTAGGAAATGTTTTCATATGTCTGCGCTGTAGTTTGGGTGCTGTTTATGTTGCTCTCTGCATTTCTAACGGTTTCTTACGTCGTTATGGAAACCAGGCTTGACATACCAGTGACGTTTGCCAGAAACATGTATGCGGGGACATTGCAGTTGATTTCCTGTAAATGATCTGGGCACGTTGCTGTTAATGATCACCAGCTTCTCTCTAAGATTGAATATTTGTGACCCACTCTGCAAAAAGGGCAATTATGTTGCAAAATTTGAAAATAGTGTTTTATATATAGCTGGAAGGGCCATTTTTATAAGCTTTCATGTTGTATATGTCTGAGGCCTGTAGCATTTTACATTCACGAGATATTTGGAAATGTGCATGTTTGTTTTCAAGAATTTCTTGAAATGACTTAAGGAGAAACAAGCCATTTAAAAAAACAAAAAGCAAAGCAATAGATGGAAGCACTCGACCCAAACACATTCTTTTTCCAACTTTATTCACTGAAATCAAAGATTTTTGTTATGAACTGGGATAATATAGGTATCAAAGATTTTGGCAAAGAATTCCCTCCCTTCAAAATCACTTGTTTGAAGAATTGTTCACCCTCTTCACATAAAACGGCCCATTACGCGCAAAAGCATACAGCGACTTATGTGCCCTTAGCGGGTCACATTTGTGGAAAGTAGGATGGTGTGCGTAGCAAAGTACAAAACTCCTACCCCAACCCCAGCCCCCACCCTTAACCACCACCCCCACCCCTACCCCCACCCCACCCCCACCTCAAAATTGAGTTAGGGAGGGGGGTGCTAGGATATCTGCGAATGTGGGCACTGTTGAAAACATTTATACCATTTGTGCAGCTATGAATATGTATGCAGAACTTATTGCGTTTTTAAATTCACATTCCAACCTATTTTCTCATTCTGCTTGAATATGCTCTTCCCCTCACAGTTTTGAGTCTATGTACAACAATCAAATCATTCCAATTCAGGTATTAATTCCTCTTTTTTTTCCAGGGGTCTCAGTATGAATAAGCTGACGGCATTTCCCAGCGATTCTCTGCAGACCATGTTGAACTTGACCTTCCTGTCTCTGGACGATAACCAACTCAAATCGGTCTCCAAGCGCAACCTTCTTCCCCTAGCATCCACCACGATTCAACATCTGTAGGTGTTTGGTTGGAAAACCTCATGTTGTAAAACTCCTGGCCCGTTTTTTTTTCGTCCCAGGACTTCGTTCAGGCTTGTGACATCACCAAACTCCTCTTAATATAATTTTGTTTGATGATTACAACTCAAAATCGGTCTCCAAGCACAACGTTATACCACTGCAACCGAAAAACTTGCTGTGTCTTAAAAGAGGGTGGTATGCAAGTTGTACAATACTAGATACGATTTGAAGCTTTCCATGGTGGGTGCGATATGAGAGAGACTGGGATTGCGGGTAACACCATGTGAAATAAATCTCTTCTAGGAAGAAGTGTGGTTCTGAAAAGAACCGCGGTGAGTGTGTAACTCGACGTTTCGGACAGTGTGCTCTGTCTGTCTCTGTTACACTCCTGAGGACGGACAGAGCACACTGTCCGAAACGTCGAGTTACACACTCACCCCGGTTCTTTTCAGAACCACACTTCTTCCTAGAAGAGATATATTTCACAAGGTGTTACCCACAATCTCAGTCTCTCTCATATTGTACAATACTGCTTTTGCAAAAAAAAACTTATTTTTGTTTTCATAATTGACGGAGAGATTAGGACAACAGGATTTTGACATTGGGCATCCAAAATCATATTCTACTCTATTTATAATCACATCTGAAGCCTGTAATCTATTGTCCCACTTTGACAAAGAATATATTGTGACTTCTAGGTTTAAGCTGGTTAACAGCTTAAACCTCATTGAGCTCGATTTTGGACCATCGTCATACATGTTTGAATATCCGACTCCCATGAATATCTGACTCGTTACCCATGATGCATTGCAACACAATTGCCATTTTATAATGAACACAATTGTTGGCATACCATAACCTCATCCCAACCCTAGCCCAATCTCTATTTTGGACCCTAATCCTCGGGCTTACCCTCACCCTTATCCAGGGGTGAGATTTCTGCGGATTTTTCATGATTTCAGGATTTTTCGCGAGACGTCTTCTTGGACCTCCTGCAGATTTGTTGGTCCTTAAATTTTGTTTATCATTCAAAAATGTCATGACCGGCTCTCCAAAAATGTGTATTATGTCGCAAACTTTGAAAACTGAGTTATATACATAGTTGGGTTTGTTACATCCTAAGCTTCAATATGGTGTAGGTTTGACCCCTGTGGCATTTTATGTTCTGACATTTGTATACTCATATTTTCCACTTTAATTTAACCCTCCTACACTTATATAACTATCACAGCCTATCAAAAACTCTAAACACCAACTCTCACAGTTTGTGTGTGTTTCAATCTGTCATTTGATAGGTTTTGATCTGTACAACAACTAGGTCGATTTTGGCCCGGTGCATTAATGGAAGTGCGTTTAGAGATATAGGCCTTTAAACACAAAAAGTGCAAAGAAATCAGATAGAAGTCATTTCTATCAACTTTAGTTTTTCATCTTTATTCATCAATATTGATGTTTTTAAAAATATAGATATGATAGAAGCCAACCCCCCCCCCCCCCCAAAAAAAAAAAATTATATGAAGGATTCTTCACCTGCTTCACATAGAACAGCCCTGTGTGTCTTTTCACATAGTGGGACATGATACCCTTTTTGTTGAGCAGGTCACAAATGACCTCTTCAACCTGAAATGGTCTTCTTCTTCCTATCTTTTTTGCAAATTTTGGACCGTATCTTTTGGTAGTAAATTCAGTTTTCGTATGCATTTTAAAGCAACTTAATGCCTCCGAATCTTTTGTGGAATTTTCAATCTCACGCCTGCTTATCATGTGTTTCTCATTGTTTTGGTATACGGGGCCCTACTGTACACGGTATGTATACGTTCGAGGACAAGAGGAGAAAGAAAATACAAAGGAAGCTTTCTTGTCCTCTGGAGTCGGTCTTTTGTTAAAATTGGTCGTCGGATGTAAAAATACGGGCTTAGTCTATGGGGTTGTGTTATATTAATGGAATAATAGGAAACACAAAGCATTGTCCTCAGTAGTATAGGAACCCATGCCCATACCCAACAAGTCAGATATTCAGGAAATCTGATATTCAGGTCACACCGTCATTGTTAAAATCACATTTGCCTAATCCTGTCCATTTTAATTGGAAAATCGCATCCAAGGGTTTCACAGTGGTATTAAAAGTAACTTGGCTATCGGAGCCTCTCACAATAAGCCAGTTCGGTATCTCAAAGGTCAAGGGTTATTCGGGCTAAAATGTTACGTGAACGCCCATTCTGATTGAATTTAACACGTGCGCATTGCGATAACTTAATGCTGAACACTAGGTGGTTTCTTTTGTCATCTTTAGAAATCTAAGCAACAACGAGATCAACTACATTGCACCAAAAGCATTCAGGCAGCTGCGACGTCTTAAGATTCTGTGAGTATGATGGATGGATGGATGTTTTTTTCCCCCTCTAATACTCATTTGATCATTTGTTTCATTCTAGGAATAAGGCGAAGTCCCCTGTTGTGCCTAGTGCCAGATGCAAAATTTGTTTGCTGCCCGCAGATTGCTCTCAGCAATCAACAGCCTCTGTAATTTGATGTATGTGTATAGTGTGTTTCTGCATCTAGCCAAAGCTATATATAATAACCTGTTGAGGTTAAAGTGGAGACCGCTCTAAACCATTAAAAACTATGTGAAATGTATTATACAGCTAAGCCCAATATAATCTTATTCGCTCATTTTATTTCCTTTTTTGTTTGTCTAACCCCTTGCGTACGGATGCCGCAAATGTGCGCCCAAAAAAAACAGTGCCACCAGGCCGGATGACGCAATTGTCCGCCGTTTGTGCAGTTTCAATCCATTGTTGGATTAAACAGTGCCACCAGGCCGGATGACACCATTGGCCGCTGTTTGTGCAGTTTCAATCCATTGTTGGATTATTGTGTATAAGTTACGCTTGACTGCACAAACACATTGTAGCGGTTCGCTTGGCTGCCATAACTGCCGCGGCACCCCGACGTCTCCCGTAAAATACCGTACTCAAGGGGTTAAAAACTCTGGGATAATAAAGAAAAGGGTTTTCTAAATAAACAGTCCTGAATCCTCCAATTTCAATGGGATTTTCCACACCTCTTGGGAGTTGGGGTTAATGCTATAATCCCACTCCCAAGTGGAAATTCTTTTTTCTGCTTATAACCCAGAATGCCACGGAATGACTTTCCACTCTGGTCTGAAGTAGGGGTGTGTATTTACGGGTAGTACGGGAATCGGGTACCCGATTTAAAAAAAAAAAGCATGGGTACCCGTTAAAGAAAGCTAATCCTAAAAATTAAATCTCGGAACTTAATTGCTGTTCATATTGTTTGTAAAAGTCTGTATGTTAACTCTACCCACGTATGTTGACGTATATTGCGGGTGTATCAGTTTAGTTTATCACAGGCTGGTATGCTGCACTTGCATAGTTTAAGCCGTTGCCCGGATCGGGTCTTTTGTGGCTACGGCTTCGAATTTGGCCATTGACAGGCTATGGTGAAGAGCCGTAGCCATTGATAATAATGTCTGTGAGATGCTACTAATAGGTGTGTTGCCAAAATACTGCACAAACGCTATGGCAACAAGAACCATTCAAATTGTCTCTTATCAGGGTTTTCTGTCAGATGTACCCCAGAAATATATGTTCACAAGAAGTATCCCAAGATACACATTATAAAATCAGGCGTGCAAAGGTTTCTTCAAGTAATATTTATTGATTTCTTTGTAACATTGTCGGGTAAAGTCGGAAGTAGATAGTATCGATTCTTGGCATATTTATATAGTGATTGGTATCGATATGATTAAAAGCTATTGAATTATGCACTATTCGAAAATCACCGGGAGCGCTGGTTCAGTTAATCAATTGCTACAGAATCGAAGCACAGCCTACATCGGGTTTGAACTCGTGAATCTGACAAAAAAACCTTTGCACACTAGTAATCACCAGAAAGGTTTCAAGTTGGTCGTTAGCTTCACTTCCATGGGATTCGCATTCTTGTAAAAATCCCGCTTCCAAAGAATCTCCTGAAAACTATGACCGCAAGAGATAAATCAACGAATATCACTGCTTGTAAAAGGCTACTATGCGAATCAATTACGCAACACCATTATGCCTATTTAAACGCAAATTAGCACCTCATTGCTTAAAAAAAGAAACTGATCTAGACGTCACTTGTACAACACAAAGGGTAAACTGTAGATCTGCACAATGAGCTAAACTAAGTTGGCGGAGGAAACACGTGTACCACATCGATGCATCAGTGCAGCAAGTGTGTACAGTGAGCTCTATAGCTTGACGGTGTATATTGCATTTTTGCAAGCGTCGTTTGATTTTCCATGTATCCTGGTTTTCATTTTGAAAATTCCCCACTAGTTACATTCAAAAACCTTCATTTTCATTATCTGAGAAATGACTAAGTAAAATGTTAATTCGGTTATAATATGGAACCCGGTTTCTGACATTAGTGGTCGGGTACTACCCGGCGGTTCGGACGCACAGCCCCACTCATTACAGTGTGCCACATCACATATTTGTTGATTTTTTTCCAGTAGTTTGGCTGTCGAATTATAATTAGGAAATGTTGATAATGCTTTTAATAAAAAAACATTTTCCTGCTTTTCAGAGAATTGCACAGGAATCACCTTGAAGACCTTCCCGCACAAACCATGGACGGAGTCCCGGAACTCTTACACTTGTGAGTATGCAATCAATTTTATTTTACAGGTTGATTGCCAAATGGCAAAAATGCTGCAAAGTTATCCTGAAATAATGATGATTAAAATAAGAGATACAGATTTTAATATATTTTTGTGTTCGAATATCAGAACTTGGGAAAGAAAAAATACGGGGCATGCCCCTCCCAGGATTTCCAAAGTCACGGAAAATCATTAAAATTCTGGAATTTAAATCCATCATGGAAAGTCAGGAAAAAAATCATTTCAACCCTTTCCTTATTTTTACCACATTGTTTTTAATATTGGCTTTATCTTCCCCCAGTACCACATTCTTTGTTCAGTCAAGCATAAAACCACTTACGCAGAAAAAGCAGCTGACTGCTTGTTGAATGGTTGTATTTTCAACTAAAGATTTCACCCTCAAGAATTGATTGAAAAGGAAAATGTTGTGTGTAAAGTTTGTTCCATGAAAATATCTCTTTCATATGGTGGAAAAATGAAAGTCATAACTGCTAAAATAGCAAAGTTATGGCGGTTTTTCTCTTCTGGCCCACTTTATCAAACAGGAAAGCTGTTTGTCACATGAACCAATGGCACTCCATACACATAACTCTACAGGGAAACTTCGGATACAGTTTTCTCAAAATATTGTAATGGTGACACATGAATTTGATAGCACCATTGGAAAGATCCGAACAAGCTCTTTCTGTTGGTATATAGATCATGTATGGACAGCGAAAAACACAAGCACTACAGTTCGCTGAAACATGGTGAATATCAAGGGCGGATCCAGGGGGGGGTCCAGGGGGTCTGGACCCCTTTTTTTTTTTTTATTTTTTTTTTTTTATTAATGTTTTTTTAATTTTTATTAATGTCTTTTTGGGAGGGGGGGGGGGGGGGGGGACCTGACCTAAACTCGGGAATCATTTTGGAAAAACATACAACTGACTTGTCCCCCCACACGAACACATACTTATTAAAGTGGGGGGATATCATATCGTATCGTTTGTTCCCCTCCCACCCCCACTTTTTGTCGTCCCCGAATAAAAATTGTAGCCTATATTTGATTCTTTAGCTTAGAATAGTTGATTCAATTACTTCAAACTCGAAAATGATGTTTAATAATGATGATCTTTTGTTCCCAAAAAAATTGGTTAAAGTGGTCAGAAATTGCCTCAGATCGCACCGCAGAGCATCTAGAATCCAAATTTTTTCGGGGCCCTTAAGCGGGCCCAGAACCCCACGCCGCAAGAGCTTCGCGCTTCGCGCTCGCATTAGTTGGGAGCACAGTATGTCCCCCCCCCCCCCCCACTTTTCAAGTTGGACCCCCCCTTTGCAAAAATCCTGGATCCGCCTCTGAATATATTTGTTGTTTGGATACTCCGTTGTGTGATTTCCTTGTCGAGTAAACTCAACATTGGTAAGCAACAGGGTGCTGTGGTTTGAGTACCGGTAAACTCGACATTGGTAAGGAAGGGGTGCTGTGGCTTGTCGAGTAAACTCGACATTGGTGTGCTGTGGCTTGTCGAGTAAACTCGACATTGGTAAGGAAAGCATTAAAGCTATAATGGTAAGTCGTGGAAAAAGTCATGGATTTGGCGTGGCATTTTATTGAACATGACAATCATGTTCTCATCATGACAATCCCAATATTGATATTTTTAGCCAGCCCTTTTTTAGTTTTAAGTCCTCAGTTAGGCAAACTTTACCGAGGCTCAACTTTCTGCAATAACGTGGGTCTTTTTAGAGTCGGGTACAGAGTGCAGGGATACCAGACTTCCGGCAATTGCCGGAATTCCGACTTTTTCATATTTTTGGGAAAAACCTCCGGCCTTAGGCATTTGTGGGCCGGAACGACAATATTAATACAAATTACCATAAGACCATATATGCATGCAGCGCTTTCCTACCTTCATGCCGCAATACAAGTGTACAACGATTCGATTTACACATGCGGGGCCGGCACTATGCAGCGGACACTAGACTTACATACTATGTACACACAACTAGGGCTGTTGTCTACAGGCCTTTTGTCGACAATGTTGGCGACAACGACATTTTATCGACATGTCGATACAAATGACTCATTGTCGACCAAAAAACAAAAACAAAAACATCGCACGCAATTTGTGTGCGATAAAACGCAATTTGTTGTCACAAGTTACACATAATATACTAATGTGAGACCTAGCTTATAATGTTCTAGTTAGTATGCATTAACAACCGATGCTTTTTTATGTGTTTTTTTGTCCAAAACGCCGTCTTACTTGCGGTGTATTTAGCCCGTGAATTTCCGACACCACCATTTTCTTACCTATCTTTCACTATGGCGGTGCACGAAACAGAAATTGAGTTCAACGCACGGCGATGGGCCATGTGTGCGCCAACTTAGCTTAGCTGGTTGCATGCAACATGATCCCTGCACGCCGTGGCTCGCTCTCAAGTTGCAAAACAAGAAGGTCACGACCATTGTTTACAGGGTTCGGCTTATTTTTTTTCCTCAATTACAATGATTAATAAATGTAATTATTAGTTGTAAAAGTCTGAATAAAAACCTTTAGGGTGTAACGATATCACAATACGTATCGCGAATTCGCGATACGTAACGTAAAAAAAAATAAATAAATAAATAACCACCCCCCCCCCCCCCCCCCCCGCAAATGCTTTATTCCCACACATACACAAAAATGAATGCATACATGTATATCCTAGTGATTAAGTTACATGTACGCTCAATTTCCACATAATATTGTATGAATTTTGTAAGATCTGAAATAAAACCAATAAACGGGAAAACAAGAATTGTTTTTAAATTGTGCCGCAATTAAAAACCGATTCAGAGACATGCATGTAAGCATAACTCCTGGGAAGAATTTAATAACGATCAACAATGTATACAGCATTTGAAGTGGGGTGATTTTGCCAAATTCTCACTACATTCGTGGCTGTATATGCGTGCCAATCATCCAGTAACCACGCCCTTCAGTTCCGTATAAGGTCAAGGATCAAGCAACCCGTTGCGTCTGCGCGGCACCTACTTCATTTTTATTGGCTGATAACGACATGCATGATGCATATCGCATACACGTGGGCGGGCACGCACACGTGACGTCGAGCTGGAGCTACGTACAATGTACACTGATCGTGGGGTTTTGCCAGCTAAAATAGAACTGGTTGCTCGATCGGCGGACAGCGAGTATGTCGGTCGGACAAATACGATACGTGGTCAGAAAATGCCTGATGTCCGATCGTAATATCATCGCTACGATCTGTAGCGTCCGTGAATGCAATGGCATTTGGTGTTTTCCAAACCAATTTTTGCGCGAGCTGTTCTAATAATAATCTGGGGAATTCCTGGTCACATGTCACCCTGCGCATGGCCCTTTGCTTAATACATGACACATGATATTTCCAAATTAAAACAGTGCCAAGAACGGGATCGGGGCTTGCAGAAGAACAATGTTTGTTGTTTTAAATAATACATTTACTTTACCTTAAACTATGAACGTCGGAAATGACCAGGAATTCAACAATTATTACAGTAAGGACTTCACGTCCGCGTTCTGTTTCCTTGCTCTATACCCATGGTAATATAAACAACGTTTTACGTGTACTCAATGCGAGATATATTTACCCGACTTGTAACTTACTTTTGTCGACAATTTGTCGACGTCGGAGTTCTATTTTGCCGACATGTCGACAAGAAAAATCGGCAACGACAACAGCCCTACACACAACTGGTAAATTTCAGTCTGTGAGGAACGGTCACAATTTTTGTGTACGTTGCGTACCACTGGTGCGTACACACAATGCGCGTGCAGAACAACATGCAATCAATCGACGACTTGGTCAAGTTTAGTTCCACAGAGATTGCTGATTTCGGTGATTCCCATGCAACTTGTATTCACTTTACACAGTCAAAGTAGGAAACCGGTTATGTTCGTGCTCCAAATTGTTTCGCGAGCGTGCGTACCGCTTGTGCAGCGTGGGTGGCGGAATAACAACAGCGGGGATCGTTTGACAAAATGGAAGTTGAAATGATTAAGCATAGCGTATTGAACATCTATGATGTGATTGCGTATACTAGTACTGTTAATTCATTGTTGTACGATAGATCTACGTTCGCTTTGGAAACATTCTCGTTGAAAAAATAAATTGAGCACTTTGTAAAAATAAAGCAGAAGGCGGCGTCTGAAAAAGTTTATTGTACGATGTTCATGTAGGTATACGCATACATGTATGTAATTGTAGCATGGCCCAGATTCCAGACACGCAATTTTTTTCCGGCCCTGCAGCCAATACCTACTGGCATCCCTGAGAGTGTGTGCTTGTTTTATCTGATTTAGTTTTATTGTCTTAATGACCACAAATGTTTTGTACTGTTTGTGTGTTTCAAATGATTGTGTGTATTTTAAAATTCAACATATCCATCCGTTTTGGCACTTTTGCTGTTGGATGCTGAATGAAATAAATAAATAAAGAAAGAAATAACAACCTGCTATGTGGTTGAGTGATTGGGTGATTGTACAGCATTGTGGGTAATGGCGTAATCGTATTTTGCTACAGGGACTTGAGTTACAACAAGTTGAAGACGCTTAAGGCCAAGGCTGTGACTGATTTGCCGTTTCTGAGAACTCTGTAAGTAAACGAGATGGACCAATAGCTAGCCAGAGTTGTAGTCGAGTCCCTGCAAGTCCTTTCACAAGTTCTTTCGCAAGCCCAAGTCCTTTCATAAAGCCGGTCACAAGTAACTGGATGAACAATGACAAAGGAATGCTTTTGTCAAAGCTCATTTGAATAGCTTATGATTGGAATTAGGACTGGCGGGCTTCTGTGAGGGACTTGCAGGGACTTGCGGCATTTAAATTTTTGAAATTGGATATTTGTTGTATATTGCTTTGTGACCTTAGGAGAGTTGCTTTATACTTCAAATCTTGTAATGAGGACTCTGTTGTCCTTTAACCCCTTGTGTACGGATGACGCCATACGGCGCAAAAAAACAGTGCCACCAGGCCGGATGACGCCATTGGCCGCTGTTTGTGCAGTTTCAATCCATTGTTGGATTAAACAGTGCCACCAGGCCGGATGATGCCAGTGGCCGCTGTTTGTGCAGTTTCAAAATGGACATGAGGATTAAGATGAGGATGTGATTTTAACAATGAGGGTTCAAAATCACATCCTACTCTGTTTAAAATCACGTCCGAAGCCTGTGAACTATTATCCCACCCTGACAAAGAGTACATTGTGACTTCTGGGTTTAACAGCTTAAACCGCATTGTGATTCTGGACTCTGGATGTGATTTTGGACCCTCATTGTTAAAATCACATTCTCTTAATCCTCATGTCCATTCTGAACAGGAAATCACATCCAAGGGGTTCATACTGTCACCAACACCACGAACTGACACTCTCTAGCGCGTGAGTGCCAGGGCGCATGCGTATTTTACAGAACAGAGTAATTTTCGTTTTCACGAACTGAAACCATTCTTAATTTTACGAGTTTAGAGGTTTTCAGTTCAATGTTTCTGTAAACCACAAGTATACAGATGGAGTAGATTCGTGTCAAAGCTTTTAAAGCGTTTTTCTTGGAATGGTATTTCCGCTACATGCTTGCGTGTCAATTCGTGAAAACGAAGTCTTCTCTAGCGAGTCAGTGTCCGATGTGCGCGCGCACACCTGGGTGTCAGTTCGTGAAACCGAAATTTACTCAGTACGCGGTTTCACGAACTGACACCCAGGTGCGCGTGAGTGTCAGTTCGTGAAAACGGTGACGATATATGTGTATGAGAAATATAGTGAACGGCGGTGTTCTGTTTTAAGTTATTGTTATGCACGTTATAGCCACAGCACTTTTGAAAGTCTTCAGATAGTTTTCTAGAGGATGACAGCATTTCAGATGAATGCTTCTCAGGAGGATTGGTATGTGTGCTGTCTTAAACTAATGATTTTGGTTTTTTATTGTCATTACCGTACTTTAAAGTCACGATTTCATTGTCCCGCAGGGTCCTGCATAATCAATTGGATGAGTACAAGTTGGCCAGTGTTCGCTACAATGCCTTCTTGGGAATCGGAGGTAACCTAACTGAGCTGTAAGTATTACTGTCCCGTTTCCTTTTTGTGCACCCCATCAATTATTTCAGAAACGGTCGCCATTTGAGACCACGGTGCCCCACGTCTCGGTTCTATTATAACAGACCTCTCGCATTTATCTTTAGATATCTCAGCTCCAATGCTCTACCCTACTTCCCGCACGCTGTTCTGTCAGAAGAAACGTACGACAAATTGGCCGACCTGTAAGTACCATTGTACATTCACAGCTAGGCTTTGAGGCAGAGATGTAGTCGAGTCCATCACAAGTCCCTGCAAGTCCCTGCAAGTCCCTGCAAGTCCCTGCAAGTCCCTGCAAGTCCCTGCAAGTCCCTGCAAGTCCCTGCAAGTCCATCACAAGCCCTCCATTCCTAATTCCAATCATAAGCTATTCAAATGAGCTTTGACAAAGGCATTCCTTTGTCATTGTTCATCCAGTTACTTGTGACCGGCTTTATGAAAGGATTTCTAACTGGGCTTGCGAAAGGACTTGTGAAAGGACTTGCGGGGACTCGACTCCAACTCTGCTTTGAGGTATTCCTACTTTTCGTACTCTTCCTACTTTTTTCCTTGAAATTCCTATTTTTTTCCTACTTTTTCCTACAGTGTTACACACTGTCCTATGAAAATCACAGTAGTAGTACATGAAGTGCAGCTGACCAAACACATTTAGGGTGGAGTGGTTAATCTGTGGTCAGGCCAGGCCGTTGAAAAGCCTGGCCAAGCCCCTGGAACGCCCGGGCCTTCGGGCGTCTATAATCCGCTGGTTGTACACAATAAACTGCCCATTAATTCTGGTGTCCAGCCGGCTCCCATTGTTCACCAAGGCTTGACTGACAGCTGAGGCATCTTTTGATCCAGCCGTGAATAGGTACAGATTAGTGTGGGAGGGGCTACAACCAGGCCTGGCCTGGTGGAGGCCGGGCTTCATTGATTAGTTGATGCTCCATTGTTAGGTGATTTGTGGCTCACAATAGCAAGAGTAAAAGTCCGAAGGCCCAGGCGTGGCTGGGCTTTTCAAAGGCCTGGCCCGACCACAGATTAACCACTGCTCCCTTAAAAATTACATCAAGGAAGTTGACCAGTTGTTGATTTAATCCCTGAACTAAATGCAAGTTGGAACTTTGTTGCCTGGCTGTTTTGACGACCTTTTTTGACGAAATTTCTTTTTTTTTTACATTTTTTTTTACAGGCACATGGACAATAACCAGATTGTCAACATCTCCGAGCTGAGTGTGGACCAGTTTTCCGGTGCTCTAACACTGTACAACTACCGACTAACACTGCATGATCCCTTCGCCAAGATTCCCAACCTAAGAAAGCTGTAAGTGCACTGAGGGTGTCTCTAGAATCCGTCTTTTTTGCCTAATCACAATATTCGTGATTGCAGAAGTGACCAGACTGACTGACTCTCCTGCTCTTTCCGGACTTACTCAACACCTGTAAGTGAAAAGAGAGACCGAAAAAATGAAATGCACTGCAGATATCGGATCCATATTTGTGACCCGCTCTGCAAAAAGGGCAATTATGTTGCAAAATTTGAAAATAGTGTTTTATATATAGATGGAAAGGCTTTCATATGGTATATGTCTGAGGCCTGTAGCATTTTGCATTCGTGAGATATTTGGATATTTGCTTGTTTGTTTTCAGGAATTTCTTGAAATGACTTAAGGAGAAACAAGCCATTTAAATAAACAAAAAGCAAAGCAAAATATTGAAGCACTCGACACAAACACATTCTTTTTCCAACTTTATTCACTGAAATCAAAGATTTTCGTTATGAACTGGGATAATATAGGTATCAAAGATGACAAAAAATCCCTCCCATAAAAATCACTTGTTTGAAGAATTGTTCACCCTCTTCACATAGAACGGCCCATTACGCGTAAAAGCATACAGCCACTTATGTGCCCTTTTTGCAGAGCGGGTCACATTTAACCCTTCTGTACCACATTTGGCTTATCTTCCCCCATTTGGCCTATCTTCTCCTCGCAAATGTCCTACTTTTATCCTGAAGTCCTTCAAAGTCCTACTTTTGTCATGTTTTTTTTTTTTTTTTAATGTTGATCCTACTATTCTCGTACTTTTTCACCTTGGTCTGCTTGAAAGCCTGTCGTCCCATGTCACCTAAAATTCACTGGTCTTCATCACCGAAAAGAAGAAAATGGCAGTAATTTTCCCTTTGATCTCTGTTCCTCACAGTTTCTTAGATAGGAACAGCATCCAGGGCATTAACTTGGAAGACTTGTGCCGGATGAGCGTTCTCCAAGAGTTGAACCTCAACACCAACCAACTGAGGGACGACATGTTGGACGAGAAGGCCTTCCAATGTCTGACCAGCCTGAGATTATTGTGAGTACTATTATGGAGGTCCGACATTGCTTGATAAAACTTGTCCGAAATTAGAAATGACCAATAAAATCCCCCCCCCCCTTCCAAGTATGGACTACCCGGAAGCCATATTGTCCAGGTGTGGTCCTGATTGCGGTACCACTGTTTTTCTGTGCAGCGCCGCATTCCTTACCTCAGCTGATGAATGGGAAGCCAGTCGGCTTGAATAACAGAATAATCATAGTCAAAAATAGTCAAAACTCAAGCTTGGAGTTCATTAACCCTCCTCCTGTTATAACTATCATAACTTATCAAAAACACCCAAGCCCTTCCTCTCCAACAGCTTGTGTGTTTGAACCTGAAACTCGACAGGTTTTGATAGGTAAGGTAGCTGGCTCCATTTTGGCACCGAGAGAGGGAGGGTTATAATAACCCTAACCCCCTGGGCATTTTTACTAGGAAGCGTCCAAACTGTCAAAATCCAACATTGTGCAGTATACCTCTGGCACATTATTTGGCATCATAGCTCCATGCTCCCCTCCCACCTTTCCCTCCTCTTTCTCTTTGACCTTGTTTCTAATTATGTGCAATATGTGTATGTATTTTGTGCGATAGTTTGTGGATGTTTGATGTTTTTAACTTTTGTGTAATTTTGTATGTGTGAATTGTTCTTTTTGGCTTTTCCGACAGTCAGTCGGAAAAGGCCTTGTTTTTGTTCTGATTTTTTTTTTTTTCTTCTTCTTCTTCTTTTTGTTCTGACCAAAATCCCATAGACTTTGTACACGAATTTAGTCGGTGGCACTTTAGGTCTTAAAAAACCTCAGATCTTAACCAAACTTACCTCAAACATAGACCCTAAGCTGACATATTGTGTCGAAGAGTGACGTCATGATGACGTCATTACGTGTCACGTGACGTCATCTTAAAGGTGCGTTTTTCAAGGGCCCATATCTAGAGAACGGTAAGTCCGATTTCTTTCAAACCTGGTATGTTGGTAGGCTAGCTCGTGTTATAGATCAAAATTGAGGTGACGTCAAGATGACGTCATCATACGATTTTATAGTAATTTTTAAGTTTTTGAACTTCAAAGTTTATTAAAGCCATATCTCACCAACAGAACATGCTAAATTCAAAATTCTTTTTGTAATAGCTTTGTTAGCTCCTATATTCTTTCACATAAATGTGAAAAATATGTGACGTCATCATGACGTCATCAAAAATGTACTTTTTTGAAACACATATAAGGGTAGGTCCGATCGTCATAGAAATTAGTGGGCAGGTAGATAGTGCTAGTAGCATGTTAAATCCGAGGTGACGTCATGATGACGTCATCGGCTGATTTTCTATGATTTTTTTAGTTCTATCCCAAATCCCATAGACTTTGTACACAAATTTTGTAAGAGCCACTTTGGTCACTAAACAACATCAGATCTTAATCAGGCTTAACACAAACAGAGACCCTAAGCTGAAAATGTATGCCAAAACGTGACGTCATGATGACCTCATCACGTGTCATGTGACGTCATCTTAAAGGTGCATTTTTCAAGGGCCCATATCTAGAGAACGGTACGTCCGATTGCCTTCAAACCTCGTATGTTGGTATGGTAGCTCGTGTTATAGATGAAAATTGAGGTGACGTCATGATGACGTCATCATACGATTTTACAGTAATATTAATGTTTTTGAACTTCAAAGTTTCTTAAAGCCATATCTCACCAACAGAACATGCTAAATTCAAAATTCTTTTTGTAATAGCTTTGTTAGCTTCTATATTCTTTCACATAAATGTAAACAAATGTGTGACGTCATTATGACGTCATCAAAAATGTGCTTTTTGAAACACATATAAGGGTAGGTCCGATCGTCATACAAATTGGTAGGTAGGTAGATAGTGCCACTAGCATGTAAAATCCGAAGTGACGTCATGATGACGTCATCGGCTGATTTTCTATGAATTTTTAGTTCTATCCAAAATCCCATAGACTTTGTACTCAAATTTTGTAAGTGGCACTTTGGTCACTAAACAACCTCAGATCTTAATCAGGCTTAACACAAACATAGACCCTAAGCTGAAATTGTATGCCGAAGAGTGACGGGTGATGACGTCATCACGTATCACGTGATGTCATCTTAAATGTGCATTTTTCAATGGCCCGTATCTAGAGAACCGTTGGTCCGATTACGCTCAAACGTAGTATGTTGGTAGGCAAGCATTTGTTGTTGATGAAAATTGAGGTGACGTCACGATGACATCATCATACGAAATTATAGTAATTTTAAAGTTTTTGAACCTTAAAATTTTCTTTAAGCCATAATTCATCAACAGAACATGCTAATATCGAAATTCTTTTTGTAATAGGTTTGTTAGGTCCTACATATGTAAAAAAAAAATGCAAAATATGTGCACCATCATAATGACATCATCAAAGGCATAATTTCTCGTAAGACATGTAAATTGGTAGGTCCAATTGTCATGAAGCCTGGTGGGTAGGCAGACTTGTCACAAGCAAGCAAAAATCGCAGTGACATCATAAAAAAATAATGCGGAAAAGCCCTATGTTTTGTTCAGCGAAGAGACATAGAGTCCTAGTTTTATTATTTATTATTCTTTATAGTATTTTATATGTATTTATTTTATGTAAATTTACAAAATCCCTGTTATTGGCTGTCCGCCGCGATTTTTAAAATAAATAAAAATAACATAAAATAAATAAAGTAATGGTGCCAAGGCGCTACAGTCCTGAACCCATCAAAATTCAACACAACCCACTGTTGGAGTTTGTAAGGCTTGGGGTAGTTAGGTTTATTAGCTCCGGTTTGCAGCGGTCAGACCATGGACAAAGATTAGTGGAAGTCTTGCTGCAATGAGTTTTTATTATTATAAACCCTAACCCCCTAGGCATTTTTTACTAGGAGGCTCCCTCAACCTGTCAAACACCAACACTGCAGTATACCTATGGCACATTCTTTGGACTTAGACAAATTGGAGCATCATAGCTCCATGTAAAGTAATGGTGCCAAGGCCCTACAGTCCTGAACCCATCAAAATTCAACACAACCCACTGTTGGAGTTTGTAAGGCTTGGGGTAGTTAGGTTTAATGCTCCGGTTTGCAGTGGTCAGACCATGGACAAAGAACTTTATTTGTGGAAGTCTTGCTGCAATGAGTTTTTATTAAAGAGCTCTGGTATGGAACACTTTCATTCTCGATTGTCAGGGGAACAGTGATGCCGCAATTTGATTCTTTGTAAAGTACTCGTGGCCAGAGGACTCGTCATGAATATTGCAGTGATGAAAATGCCTGTGTGCACTGACCTGTACAGAATGAGCTCATCAGCCAGCTGGGCGTTAATTCTGGTACTTAAAAAAACCATTGTTACAGCAATTGATACCGCTTTCAGACAATATGAAATGATCCCTGATCATAATGTGTGTATAATGTGGGGTAGAAGGTGGTATACAACATTTGCAAACATAAATAAACTACTGAATTATTACGAAATACCGTACTAGGCTGTAATTAAATAGCAGTCTCAAGCATGATGGCACCTGGTGTGTGCTGTCGTTTTCAAGAAAAGTGGAAATTTACATCGTTTTCCGACGATTGCCAGCTGGCAATTGTTGGAAATAGTCTAGTTCCCCGACCTGATAATTCCCTGATTTCTGCAAATTGCTCCATTTTGTCTAAAGTAGAGTCAGGGAACCAGACTACTAGAACATAATTTTTTTCTTTCTGTTTTCCCAGAATATACGCACACAAAACTTGAAACGGGTCAGTGTTACAGTATTTGCTAGCACGCTATAAAATACTAACCCCTAAATCCATTTATTTCTAAAAATTACAGCAAAAGCAAATGGCGTATACTACCTTTAAACCATGCAGCAAGCCTGACTGCGGGTTTATTTGAATGAGCACTTCATTACCAGCACAGCAATCCCGTATGGAATAAAAAAGACTCTATTGGTGAATTTTTGTTTTCGCTGCTAGTATCATTTTCACATTTTCTTGCAGATATATGAGCAGTAATATATTCCAGTACGTGCCGCCTGCTGTGCAGTTTCAAGACAGAGCCCAAAGTCTTCACACTTTGTAAGTTATCATGTCAGACGAATTTCACATCAGCTCTGTCTATTTGAACACTTTCAGGTTGAATGCGAGGCTGTCATCAGTGCTTAACAAAAACAGTGCTTTTTAAAAAAAAAAAAAATTTTTATGCAAATCGCCCATCACAAGCCCTAGGGCACTCGAGGTGTGGGCTACTTAAGAATATGTGGAAGAACCAAAATACTAATTCACCGGATCCATGCATGAATAAATACTAATGGCAATTGACAGCACATCAGTGCACGGGCCGCGTGGTCAAGCGGTACCGATTCATCAACGACAAAAATCATCCAAATTCACAGAAACTGACCTGCATTAGATTGTTTTTGGAGCACACTCTGTCAGTGACTTTTCAAAATGTGTACACGAATGAACGCGACCTAGGTTGGGGAGGAGGATCATTTAACATTTTATCAAGTCTTTTATAAAGATTTTTAGTATAACATCAACAATTCATGGAACAGTTGTCAATTAAAAACAACGTCTACCATTTTCAAAATCTTCATGTCCCTGAAAATTGAGTGGCAACTCTCTTAATTCACTGACAGGTAAATCTTTTTTTAACCCTGTGCATCTGGCTATTATAACCCAAACAATAGGCACCACACTGAATAGAGTGGTTCTATTCATCGCACTTGGAGCCCCACTTTCCTGTGAATGAAAGCTTTGTTTGAAAAAGCTCCATCTACAGTCGAACCCTGATAATAAGAGCACTGTTAATACAACATACTGCTTATAACAAGGAAAAAAATAGGTCTCGAGTCTTTGTTCCATTACTGATAATACAAGGTACCTGTTATAACAAGGTAAATTGTAAAGTCCCGAGGACCTTGTTATAAAGGTGTTCGACTGTATTCATTACACTTAAAAAATTCAATATAATTAAAAAATGAATGGATGCAGGAATGCGACTACATATGTCAACCAGCCAGGTGGTTTTCAAACCCTGGCTACGGTTCGTATTCAAGAGGCTAATAGGAGTCCCATTTCACTAACATTTGAAATAAAGCAGAGAATTTCATCTACGTAACTAAACAACTTGAGTGACGAACGGTCCTACATGTACATGATCATGTTAGCCTTCAGGTAATGCATCATCAGAACGCGATAAAAAGGTTTTAATTCCATCCTTCTTTTAATCTTCCTGCAGACATCTGGCTGGCAATCGCTTCACTTTTCTACTAGCTGGAGTATTCTCGAACGTAACAACATTGAGAACCCTTGACCTGTCCAGTAATCGTATCGTCTCTGTTGAGAATGGTGCATTCCCACTGGATATTGTGTCTATGTGAGTGCCAATTACCACATAATGTTATTGTAATCAGGAGTATATCATCAGGGCCCAATTTCATAGCGCTGCTTAACGGTAAGCAGAACAGTTGTGCTAACTATAGCAGGAAAATTTGCTGAACCCCTTGAGTACAGTTTTCATAGTGAGGCGCTGGGGTGCCATGTCGGCTTTGCAGCCAAGCGAAACGGACACAAGAGGCTTGTGCAGCCAAGCGTAACGAACACAATAATCCAACAATGGATTGAAAATGCAGAAAATAGCATGTATAGACGTCATCCGGCCTTGTGGCAATATTTTTTTTGCGCCATTTGGCGTCATCCGTATGCAAGGGGTTAATTATAATCATTAGCGTATTTCAAGGCCAAGTCGTGCTAATGCTTGCGCGTGCATGGAGAGTTGTATTGTTGCAAATCCTGCTTTCAAAGTTAGCGGGCTCTTCGCTATGCTTACTGCTAACAGTCTCTATGAAATGGGCGAGGGTTCCGTTAGCAGAAAATCGTGTATTAAGCAGCGCTATGAAATTGGGCCCAGGAGTATATTAATACCTTGAAGTCTCTGTCAACATCCACACTCCCATAGTATACATGTTCTGGCAGCAGTTCTCAGACAGCTCGACTGTAGACCAGCTCGACTTGTGACAACTTGACCATTCAAATTGTGACAGCATGACCATTGACCAACTTGACCGTTGAGACATCTCGACCATTGAGACATCTCGACCATTGTATGAGACAACTCGACCGGCTCTGCATGTGACTGGAAAGACAAGTTGTCTGTTTAGGCAGGTCAGCATGGAGACCAGGCATAGGGATGAGGGGTAAGATGGCGGCCGGGATGGTGTCGTCAACTTGAACAGCGAATGAGCTATCCAGATTTTTGGCGAGCTGCGAAGCAGATGCGAGCCTATGTAATACCAATTTCCGTCTGTCCGTCCGTCGGGCCGTCCGTCTGTCTGTCGGGCCGGCCGCATTCAGATTTAAATGTTTCAAGTTTTTGCTTCTAGCTAGTTTTATAGTCCAAACATGCAGTTTATCAGGTCTGCAGCTATATTAGACTCATTGCATTACAGTAAATTTTATCATTTTAACTGAGGAATTTTTAATGAAAAATATAATGTTAAAGTTTTTAAATTGTTACAGTTGGCATATGTACCAATCTACATATATTTTAGTTTCACATCATTAACATAAAAGTAGAAATAATAAATAAAATGATTCACAATACCCCAAATTTGGCATGGGTATGAATAATTTTGGGCATAACTGTACATGATTGTAATTTTGGGAGAGCACATGTATTTGGTTTCCACTTTTTAGATAGTGGGGGATGGGGTAGGGGTAGAGGTGATGGGATGATGGGGTTGGGAGATGGGGTGGCGTGGGGGGGATGGGGTTGGGAGATGGCTGAGTAGAGGGTTGGGGTGGGGTGGGATGATGGGGTGGGGAGATGGCTGAGTAGGGGGTTGGGGTGGGATGATTTGTGGGATGGGGTGATGGCTGGGGTGGGGGTTGGAGATGGGATGGGATTAATATTGGTGGTTGTGAGGGTGGAGGGGGTGGTGTGGGGTCTTCCCTCTGGTCTTTAGCAGCGAGCCATGGCGGCTTTGCCGTTCTAGTTATACATGGAGATCAGATTGCATTTAAAAACCTTCCCAAAAACTCACAGTATAACACGGGTAAAACATCTGTCAATTACTTTCCAGTTTCCTGTCCTATAATCAGTTTTACTTCCTCCACGAGAATCCGTTCACAAACCTGTCGTCCCTGAGTAATCTTCAACTATGTTCTAACGAGATTGATGTCATCCCAGAGTCTGCCTTTGACGGATGCACATCCCTTGCTACCATGTAAGTATAAGGCAGAAGAGAGTTAGGAAGCCTTTCATATTGTCCAGAAGTGGCACTGATTGCGGTACAGCTGTTTTTCTTGGCGGTGCCAAGAGTTCATCCTATTAAACATTGTGATGATTATGATTGGAAAGATCCTTAGAAGGTGAAAAATAATAAAAATACATGACCATTCCTATACACCATTTGCTTTGGCTGTAATTTTCAGAAATGAATGGATTTGGGGGTTAGTATTTTATAGCGTGCTAGCAAATACTGTAACACTGACCCGTTTAAAGTTTTGTGTGCATAGATGCTGGGAAAACAGAGGAAAAAAGTATGTTCTGGTAGTCTGGTTCCCTGACCACACTTTGGACAAATCGGAGCAATTTATAGAGTCACGGAATTATCAGGTCAGGGAACTAGACTATTTCCAACGATTGTAATGATTTCGTACTATGTTTGCAAATGTTGTATACTACGTTTAAAAATGCGCTATTTGTCAGAAAGTCATAAAAACTATGCTTGCTATGGGATCTCTAATAACGGTCAGACTTTTCCAAACCAAACTGTCGTCCCCGAAATGATTTTTATCAATGTTTTTTCAGACAAATGGCGTACATTATTGTGCTCTTTAATGATTTTTCCAAGCGGCAGTTTTAGGGAGAACGCCCCGGTGTATTTTTTCTCTTGCAGTTGCCTCTCGAGCAACAAAATTGGGCGGATTCTGAAAACGACATTTGAGGATTGTGCATTATCAGGATCCCTGAATCTTGCCAACAACGAGATAGCTTACATCGAGGACGGCTCTCTGGCTCACATGACGTCTGGCCACTATATCGACCTCAAGAATAACCGACTCACCAAGATTCCGATGGGAGGTGACTTTGTCAACCTCACGCTGACGAATTATCTGTAAGACTTGAAAATTAAAATGGCCAATTCATCACCAATTCATTTTTCAATTGACCAATCGCCTTTCATAACAGGGTTCATAACAAGTAATTGGATGAACAATGACAAAGGAATGCCTTTGCTAAAGCTCATTTGAATAGCTTGTGATTGGGATTAGGACTGGAGGGCTTGTGATGGACTTGCAGGGATTTGCAGGGACTTGCAGGGACTTGCAGGGACTTGCAGGGACTTGTGATGGACTTGTGATGGACTTGTGATGGACTCGTGATGGACTCGACTACATCTCTGCACTTATATTGATTCAACCTGACGCTATAAAAAAGAGCTATAATTTTTTTTGGCAGTTTTAACCCATTATGCTTTGTGGATTTGAATCTAGAGCCTTCCATCAGTTTATTCACCCTCCTCTCTTCCCAACACCGACCCGATTCCATATCTTCAAAAATAAAGCCAATTGACAATTTTAAGCATCATTTTCTTACTCGGTGATCCAAAATTAATAAAGATTGTCTCCTTTTATTTCCAAAGCATTTTGGCTGTAGAACAGTGTCAAGGATAATTTTTTTTTTCTATTCATCAGGTCCTTGGATGGAAACAGCATAACCGAGATTAAAACGGGTGCTTTTCAGAACCTTGCTGTCTCTACTAGCTTGTAAGTAAAAGCTTATAAATCCTGTCTGTTACTTTGTAATTGAAAACGGTCTTCAACTATTAAATATAAAGTCATGTTTATACAGGCTTTATATCAACTGACAAATTTGCACAACAGTTTCAAAAAAGTGTTTTTTAAAATTCCTGAAACTGCATCTGATCTGTAACCAAACCTGCAAGGTATTCAATCAGAATAGCCCACAAAAGTTTCAAACCGGGGTCACAGCAGTGGAAAGCAGGGAAATTACTGCTACACCAACCTGAAACGTATGATTCCATTTTAACCCTAACTCTCCAGGACATTTTGCCTTGGAACCCTGCCAGACACATCAGATTGCATACTTTGTCAAATTGACTTGTGTGGAGAGTCCAGCAAAGTGGAGCTGTCGGCACAGATGCACTGCGCTGCGTCTGGCAGGGTTACAGGGCTTGAAATGAACGACGGCCACGACGGCCAGTGCCGTCGTTGCCTTCTTACTGGCCGCGGTGCCCCATACAAAATCTCCGTCTTCACGGCCAGTTTTGCCTTGCCCCAAATTTACCTTGGCCGTCGTGCCCTTTTTGCAAAAACACAGCCACTACAACTTACAAGTACAATCCTTCATATCATTTGTTTTTTCGATGTCATGCCAGCCCTTCATAAAATCTCGCTGCACAACACGTTGACGATCGCGCGTACAGAATCACAGTTCATGCACGTCGCACACAAACTATTAATCTGGTCCAGTTTCGGAGTGTGCCGATACTTCAAGCATCAACACCCCCACCGCAAGATTAAATGTGTGTATTCGTACGTACACACAAAGCAGCAGGAGTATGTACATGTACGGCAACGTTTACGTGCAGTCAACTGACTTTCTTTTTCTCAGTACTTGCACGTGCGCGCCTCACAATACGCATCGATGTTCGTGTACGAGGAAACGCGCCCTGTAGGCGGTGCTATGAAGCACGCCTTCGGCGCGCTACATACGTACAGTAACTTCATGAACTTTGGTCACAACACGCGGTGTTCCGATTGTCAAAAGTTTCGATGAATAATTAGGCCCAAAAAATCGATAGAGAAAGAAGATTTCTGCACGTTAATTCACAGAACTTGATCTATTTTGTCTGTGTATGCATTTTCCGTGTTCATGAATTTATTTCGAGGTTGTACCGCTTGTACACCGCAGCGTGTTTCCCCGACATTTCCTGCCGCAACACGAGGTTTATCGCCCGCCACACAAAGTGCATCACGCACGCATTACCACCGTACGATAAACCATGGAGAAATTTATTTCTCCATGGATAAACGGACAGTGTTGGCCAGTTTCCCATCGTGGTTAGCGTTATGGTTATAAATTAGCGTTGTGCATAGTGATGTGTACGACCTAAATTCTCCATGATTTTTAAGAATTATCGACCGTAAATATTTTTGACATTAATTAGGGCAAGTTTTGATAATTTTTTTGGCAATTTTTTGTTATAGCTTTCGTAGCGTAAACGGAAATAGTTTAGGCTGGAATTCACATATAATTGAATACCCATGTGATCGATCGGAAGCAGTATGTTTTTGGCCTCATAGTCTTACTCTTACTCTTAGTTAAATACGTTTTGAACGGAAAAACATCAACAGTGCCGCGCCCTCCGTGCCCTTTCTGCAGATATAATTTGGCCTTGGTGCCCTACTTACTGGCCTTGGTGCCCTCCATAATTTTGCTTTATCCAAGGCCAAAGTGGCCTTGCCCTAAAAATTACCAAATTCAAGGCCTGGGGTTAGCGTTAACCTCTTGAATACGGACGGCGGCCATAGCTTCAGTTTGAAAAAGATCCCCTGGCCGTTTGTCATCTGTATGTGCATTCCTGCACATACTCAATCCATTCATGCTTCAACGATATCGTTCTTGAATGGGAGTGTAATGAATAGATGAAGCTTTTTCAAACAAATATTTCATTCGCACAAAAGGGGGCCACAAGTGTTTGTTTGTATTTATGCTTGGCTGCACAGTCCTTGGCATACCACACTGCCAAAAATGGTTTTCTTAAAATGAGAAAATTATCTTTTTTTAAGACAACTTTTCTTGTCTCACTCCCTAGAAAAGTTTTCTAGGGAGTGAGACAAGAAGATTTTTCTTGAAATAAGAAATATTTTCTTATATTAAGAAATTAAGAAAATCATTTTTGGCAGTGCAGCCCTCCCCCCCCCCCCCCCCCCCCATCAAGATTGGACGGACACAAGGGGTTGAAGAACTGGCAGTATTTATATCTTCGTGTGCAATTATTGGGTGCCGTTCCACCATCAATAAGTTACCATGATTTCTTGTTATTTTCAGCAACTTGGAAAATAACGACATTGCGCATATTGAGCCCTATGCCTTCGACAATGTAGCCGTGTTGGGTCAGGAGTCCTCGTGAGTATATCCAGAGTCTTTATGTGATGCATAGAGATTGTATGGGGTGGTCACATGGTATCTGAGTTTAATAACTCTCCGCAGACCGGGGTGGCATTTTTGACAAATTGTTTACTAATTAATTAATTTCTTCTTCGCTGATGAGCGGTAAATTTTTTTTTTTCATGTAATCTCAAGTCAGACCAATCTCAACAACCCTGCGCGAGCCCCTCTCTATCCTACAACCTCCCAGTGACCCGCCATATTTGTAAACATCCCACAGTTAGCATGCGCCCCATATGTTTGTGTACAAAGTGTCAGTTGGGCACAGTGAATAGGACAAAATCCCTAGAGAATAAGGGTATTGCTATTATAAAGTGTGCCATCTGGATCTGTTTTCCTTTTCATGAGATCGCGGGTCACAGGCTTCTTTACGGTTAGTCAAAAGCCCTGTCCGCACTGGACTTTTTTTGGTAAAACTAAACGAGACGCGTCCATTTTAAGTCCAGTGCGGACAGCCTAGGACGTTTTCCTCTCAGTTACTTTTCCTGAGTCCAGCGGTTACTTCTACCGGGCAACTGCTGCCCAGGAAAACTGACCAGGTAACTTTTCCCGAGACGATAAGCGGCTCAGGAAATCGTACATCCGGCCCGAGCGCAAGGTCATGCTTCACAGGGAAACCGCGCATGCGCTTTGCATTGTTTTACCGGGCGGTGCGGTGCTGTGCATATGTGGGAGTTTCCAAATTCCAGTGCGTTGTTCCTCTTTTGGTCGCAATCATGGCAGATTTTATGATTGATAGTCGGAAGTTTGATTGGTGCTAAAGACGTAGGCCTGCGTGTACACATCGGCCGGAAAAATGAAAAGGCACGCGTGATTTGGGTCAATCGCGTCAATGTAGAAAGGTCACGCAAAGCGCCCTCATGAGTCGTTATATTGACAGGTCGGTTACTTCTCCCATGGTCTCTGTAAAAAAATTTCCGTGTCGAAAGTCGAAGTTCATTTTACCATCGTCTCGGTAATACCTTCCCAAAAAGAAGTCCAGTGCGGACACGGCTCTAGACTGGCTACAAGCCTCTGCTTAGTATGAAAATTGAGATTTTAGGGGAGCTAGTCACTATTTACACATTTGCAATTAAAAACTGTTATCTAGGTCAAGGTTGCGTTTCTATTTAACAATAACTGTGGAGGTATATTATTGGGACCTATATTGCCTTGGAGGCGCCTAACTGGGCAACCAATGAGGGTTCGTCCTCAAATTACTATGGTTGAGGGGTGAGATTTGTCGGGATTTTTCCTGATTTCAGGATTTTTTGTCAGGATTTCAGAATTTTAAAAGAATCTCTTTTTGCAATCTGGAATTCCTGAGGTGTTGTCCTAAAGGTGTTTTACCTGTAAAAGTGGATATAGACCAATAAAAACGGGGGTGCCATTAGGCAAATACAAACTATATGTTGGTCCTGGGGTCCTCGTGGATTTGTTGTGGATTTCGTAGATTTTTCAATTTTTGGCCAATGTTAAGGTTGGAAAGATCATTCAAAAGTAGAATTATAATAATGTGCAAGACAATCCCTTTAACATGTGCCAATTGTCTGGAGTGATGAAATGTAAGGGTGGAGTGGTTAATCTGTGGTCAGGTCAGGCCAGGCCAACCCAAGCCAAGCCAAGCCCCTGGAACGCCCCTGGAACGCCCCTGGAACGCCCCTGGAACGCCCCTGGAACGCCCCTGGAACGCCCCTGGAACGCCCCTGGAACGCCCCTGGAACGCCCCTGGAATGCCCCTGGAATGCCCCTGGAATGCCCCTGGAATGCCCCTGGAATGCCCCTGGAATGCCCCTGGAATGCCCCTGGAACGCCCCTGGAACGCCCCTGGAATGCCCCTGGAACGCCCCTGGAACGCCCCTGGAACGCCTTTGGGCTTCTATAATCCCCTGATTGTACACAATAAACTGTTCATTAATTCTGGAGTCCAGCTGGCTCCCATTGTTCACCCAGACTTGACTGACAGCTGAGTCATCTTTTGATCCAGCCGTAAATGGGTACAGATTAGTGTGGGAGGGGCTACAACCAGGCCTGGCCTAGCAGAGGCCGGGCTTTATTGATTAGTTGATGCTCTATTGTTAGGTGATTTGTGGCTCACAATAGCAAGAGTAAAAGCCCGAAGGCCCGGGCATGGCTGGGCTTTTCAAAGGCCTGGCCCGACCACAGATTAACCACTCCTCCCTAAGGGATTTCAGGGTAGTGTGTGCCTTTAATCTTATGACAATTACAATTTTTTTTCTTATTTTGCAGATTCATTAAGCTGAGCAACAACCCGCTAAAAACGTTGAGTTCCTATTCCTTCAACGAAGTCTCTTGCAGAAACTTGTAAGTATTTTAAACAGGATTTTTGGTTTTCCCTGACGTGGTCTTTAGCACTTGGCGTGCTTCGTGTTTCCGAGAATCTATGGGAAAAACTCGCAGGCTTACTCGGGCGGGACTAGTATGCAGGAGGTGTAATAGGTTCGAATCCTGCAAGAGTTAATTAACCTGTGATTTTATTTCTTTCTCACAGGCCAGTGTTGCAATTGAGTCCAAATCTGAGTGCGATGCCCAAACAGTGAACCAGTGGACTATAAAAATCCACTAGGATTTTTGTAACTCAAAAACTGAGTTCAAATCTGCACTTGACTGGAGCACTGGCTCAAGTGTACACTTGATTCTAGATTTCGAAGTATGCTTTCAATAATGGTCTTGGAATCATGCCTGACTTGGCAAGTCCGGACTCGGCTAAACCCGGATATGCTTCAAAGCAGTGTTGTAGGTCTCGAGACCTGGTCTCGGTCTCGAGACCGTCTCAAGACCCTTTTTTTGAGGTCTCGGTCTCGGTCTCATCCTAACAAAGTCTCGGTCTCGGGAGGGCTAGTCTCGGTCTCTAAATGCTCAGGTCTCGGTCTTGGTCTCAAATGCCACGGTCTCAGGTTTTACCCGTCGAGACCACAGCAAAAACACGTGCGATGCGCCACACAAATCTAGTCTTCATTCCAAACATAAACGACGTTGTAAGTGCAAGTTTCCATGCCGAAGAGTTAGATTGAAGCTGGAATTGAGACCAGTATATGCGGCTTGTTTATTTGGAGTACTGGACTACTGGTACCCGCAGATGTGCAGCGCCCATGTATTTCATGGTGCACATCGTAGGGGCTTTCGACGACAAGCTTGCTTTTACTTTTAGCACTTAATCGCACGAGTGCAAATAATTATAGCCCTAGCTAGCCCTACATGTACATTCACGACGCATGCTAAGTTTTATTTTTTTTTACAAATACATAAAATCATGGTTAAAATCAAGTTCAAAACACGGCCCTGCCATGTCAAATATATCGGCGGCTGTGCTGTTTGGTTTTAAGAACCACAAGAAATTGTCTGGCGGCGGAAAGAAGCAGCACTCTGCCTTCACTTGCCACTTGAAACGGGTACACAAACAAGTAAATGTGATCGAAAGCAGGACACCCATCAGGGAAATCAGCTTTATTAACACCATCATTTCTTTTTTCTTTTTTTTTGGTCTCGGTCTCGCTCTCGGTCTCGAAAGCCTTGGTCTCGGTCTCGGTCTCGGACATGAAGGTCTCGACTACAACACTACTTCAAAGAACACTAAGACATTTCAAAAATATGCTGGAGTCCAGGGTCAAGTCAAGTCCAGACCTTGTCTGCTTTTCCAGTTTTAGACTCCAGTGAACTTTAACCCATTGGATATGAACGATTGCCATAGCCAAGGTTTGAAAAAGACCACCTGGCCGTTTGTTCTCTGTAAGGCAGGCCTCAAATTTAATGGCGGCCACGACGGCCAGTGCCGTGCCGACATGACGGGCCAGGCCGCCGGCCGTAGTCGGCGAGGCCGGGGCGCGCAGCGCGGCAACGGTGCACGCGGGCCAGACCAGTACCAGTATGTATATGTACATGTACGTACGGCTGCTGCATCATGTATACGACACGAAGCTTGATAAAGACTGGTTTCGATCCCTCCATCAGCATTATAATTTCGAATGCGCACGTACACGCACGGTACGGCCAAGTTCCATCAGCGACTATTTGCCAACCACTGGTCGATTTTGCCTGGTACCCAGGTTATATTTTGTGCTTAGGTTACCAGGCAAAATCGCATAAGTTGGTTGTCAAGTTTCATCATGGAGTTGTGTACGTGCGGCGCATGGCATCATTCATTGTATGACCGATTGTGTGTTGTTTATAATAACCTGAACTATCAAGTTTGTAAAAATGCCACGAAAAGATCGATTAAAGCGACAAACATTCATGTAAATGCACATCTGTGGAGTTTTACAGAGCTTGTAGAGTTTTACAGGGCTTCACAGAATATTTCTAATAGAAGTAATAATGACTGGCCTCAGTGCCCTTTAAAAAAAAAGCCATTGGCCTTGGTGCCCTTTGCTTCGGCCTTGGTGCCCTGCCAAATGTTTCACTATCGTAGGCAAAATGGCCGTGCCGTAGAAAATCTTAAATTCGATCCCTGATAATTAGGGCATTCCTGCCCGTATTCAATCCATTGTTTGCCTGTTGTGTGCGTTACACTTGTGCGTTGCAGTGTACAATGAGTAAAATCAATTAGGTATATACACACCTGGCTGAAATTTTCAAAGGGGAAAAATGTCTGATCTGTAATTTGTTTTCTGAGTGAAAATAAATTAAACCGCTGCTGACAGGATTGACCTGTCAGCAGTTCAGTGTTGTAGTCGAGACCCCGAAGTCCGAGACCGAGACCGAGACCTGGAAGACCGAGACCTCGAGACCTTGTATGTCATTTACATAATAAAGAATGCAAAAAGATCACAAATTTCAATATGCATTTTGTGCAAAGAAGTATACATGCGTTTGTATAGCTATTCAGACCGTGGACCTTTAACAAAGAGGACAATAGGGTCCGCGATTGTGTCAAGGTCCACGATTGAAAATCGTGTACAAAACCAATGGGAGGCCTTCCGAAAAAGTTAGAGTATATAAACAAAAGAGGGACAATAGGAGGTCCGCAATTGCTGGTGTTTACACACTTGTGTGTACATGTACAAGTAAACCGTATTTATTGACATCAAGAATAAGGCTGCGGTTACACGGTTAACTGACCATTTATCCGGTTACATGTTTACATTACATGTATATCGACATCTTGACTCGAAAAAACAATGTCCAACTGTAGAAATGACCGCGATGGCTTTACGCAGTATAGAGTACACCGCTGATCGTAATACATGTACACGTAGTTCGTGTATTTAAGCATGTCGTTCCCATACATGAAGCTAATGCGCTACGTGTACGTTTAGGCACGCGCGCGTACACGGCAAAGAAACGAGGTTGTCATCATGTCATGTACTGCACGTTTATAAATCTTTAGTCGAGTAGAGCGTACTGTAATCGATTCTGTAAACAAGAAGTTGTCATATACTGCACAATTATACATCTCGAGTCGAGCGTGCTGTAATCAATTCTGCACATGTGCTGTCTGTATAAAATTTTGTTGGTCTCGATACCGAGACCAGCAAAATACCGAGACAACGGGGTACCGAGACCGAGACCACAGGGTACTGAGACCGAGACCGAGACCAGGAAAAACTGGTCTCGAGACCGGTCTCGAGACCGAGACCGGTTTCAAGACCTACAACACTGCAGCAGTTATACAAATATACAAATCAACAAAATTAGCTGGCCTAACATTTCTGTCCTAAGCAAGTTCTTTCTCAAAAGTAAGTGACAGTGATACAAGAAATATATGTATAGAGTTTATATTTGTATATATTTGATGCAGGGAAAATCCTCATTTTCCGCATCCTCAAAATTTCAGTCTGTGTTGTAATTAAGGGAGTACCGTACTGCGTAACCCATGGTCGGGCCAGGCCGTTGAAAAACCTGGCCAAGCCCCGGGAAAGCCCGGGCCTTCAGGCTTCTATAATCCCCCTCATTGTACACAATAAACTGCCCATGAATGCTGGAGTCTAGCTAGCTCCCATTGTTCACCCAGACTCGATCTCTGGCCCGACTATGCATTAGTCAGTACTCCCTAAATTGTCTGTTCTACAAAACTGTAAGAAAATAATACCAAGTGCCACCCCCCCCCCCCCACCCCTCAGTTTCATGCTTTCAGTGGGAGTAACTGCAGTTCCATCGTTTGCATTCAACGGGATCTCTGCCGACTATTTGTAAGTTAATGTCTTATTCTTTTACCAATCATTGTTGGTTTTTTTTCATAAGAAATGAGAAACCAATTAACTCTGTTTTAAGTTATCTACAGGTGCATGTAAACAAATAAATTTGATCTAGTTTTGAATTATATGACAGTGATAATATTCTTCACTGTGGGAGGGGGGGTTCCGGTACTCTTTCTCAATGTCAGTGACGCCCTTTAACCTCCCGGTTTGTTCTAACCTGTACGGGGAAATACTGTGTTTGTTTTTCCTGTTTGTGGGCTTCCAAAGAAAAAACAATTTCCAAGTTTAGGGCTGGCCGGTTCAACCCCCCTCCTGATCCGCCCCTGAAGAGAGAAATGCTGAATTTCATAAGCTACATGTAGTGTTTTCCAATTTATTGCACTGGTCTTGATATTACACTCACAGCCGTATGGAGTCCAATTCAATAACCACGATTGAGAAGGAAGCTTTCTATGTCACCATCTCGAAGGATTTGTAAGTATCCTAGCTGAGCCAAATTCATGGCATTGCCAATGTATAAACAGTAAGCATAAAAGTAGTGCTAACTACAGCATAAACAAATTTGATTAATTTATTACCATGCAGAATTATATGTAATATAATTACCACTAGGCCAACCTGAATCCCCTCACAAAGAATATTTCAGAAGATGATGTCCATGTCAACAGTTTTTTTTAAACGTATGCTGTTATCTAAAGGGAGCACTGCCTAACCCATGGTCGGGCTAGGCCGTTGAAAAGCCTGACCAAGCCCCGGGAACGCCTGGGCATTCAGGCTTTTATAATCCCCGGTTTGTACACAATAAACTGCCCACTAATGCTGGAGTCCAGCTAAGCTTCCATTGTTCACCCAGACTTGATCTCCAGCCCGTTAATTGAATGACAACAAAAGCAATCACTACAGATTAGTGTGGGTGGGAGGGGCCACTGGCCCACCTAGCCTGGCAGAGGCCGGGCTTTATCGATTAGTAGATGCTCTATTAGATGATTTGTGGCTTACAATAGACTAAAAGCCAGAAGGCCCGGGCGTGGCCAGGCTTTTCAACGGCCTGGCCCGACCGTGTTTCAGGCAGTGCTCCCTAATGTTTACTCATTAACCCTAACAATCCCCATCCAGCCAAACTCCAACACCAGGTTTCGTTGGAATTTGACGGGATAGGTACTGTGTACTTTTGATGTGGTGTTGGATTTTGTTGGATTTTGACGGGATGGGTACTGTAGCTGCACAGAAACAGTGTTGGGTTTTGACTGATTGGGGAAGGTTGGTTCGAGCAATGGCTACATAGAGCTCTGGTGTTGGGATATATGTGTGTGGCTGTATGTTTTGTTTTGTTTGACATGCACTGAACAATGGGGTACGGAGGTAGAATAAACAATGGAATCAACAGCTTGTATGGTGTCTTACATAATACTTCTAAGGAACACATACATTGAATAATGTATGTTGCATAATTAGGGCTTGAATATTTTGCACATGAATACAGTTGTTGGATTTTGACAGGATGGGTACTGTATGTCCCAATTGTTCATGCTGTGCATTTGGCCAAGTGTACCCACTCAATCAGAACCCAACAGCTAAGAGGGTTTTGGAGTTTGGCGGGTTGTGTACTGTTATGGCAAATGGGCTGTTGGAGTTTGACGGGTTGGGTATTGTATAAGCAGCAACAGTCAAACATGGTGTTGGAATTTGACGGGTTGAGGAAGGTTTCTAGTAAAAATTCTTAGGGAGTTAGGGTTAAAGGTTGTGAGACATTTAGACGGCTGGAAAGTAGTTTTGCGGGTACACCATAGAAAGGTACTGTGAGGAAGTGTTGGCCTTGAAAAGAGCCCGATGGTGAGATAAGGTCGCAGCGTTTTCGAACAGTTTGCTCTGTTCGTCTTCAGGAGACTGCTGGACCGATGTGGAAAAAGCTTGTGTTTATGAAGGATGCGGTGAAGTCCTTTGGGCATGGAGTAGAGGACGCTGGATGCTGGGTGATTATAGATCGATGCACGACTGAGGGATGCTGGGTGCCTAGTTGACCTTCGTCCAGCAGTCTCCTGAAGATGAACAGAGCACACTATTTGAAACGTAGAGACCTCATCTCACCATCGACTCTTTTCAGAGCCAACACGTGCTCACAAAAGAGACATCTGTCCATGGCACACCAGCAACCTACTTTCCAGCTTACAACTCCACCATGCAAAGCTCAGGGGCCGATCCAGGATTGTTTGTGGGGGGGGGGGGTTCTGAAATGGTTTTCCATACATTTGCCCAAAAAGTTCAAAAATAAGACCTTTACTGGGTTTTGCTTCTCTTTTCTGGTTTGCTACGGTACATAGGCGTAGGTCCTTACAAGCAAAAAAAAAATTTTTATTCGCAACGAGGGGGGTTTGGGGTCCCCCCCCCCCCCTCCCCTGGATCCGCGCCTGAAGCTTCGCACAATACCAACATTTAGACAAGTTATTTTGTTGTTCTTTCCACACAGCCACTTGGAGAACAATGAAATCTATGACATCAAGGGCAAGATATTTGTGGACGGCACAAAAATAGAAGGAGACCTGTAAGTGTTTGTCCATGCACATCAGTAGAGAAATTACAGTATGCAGGGGTGAGATTTGTCAGGATTTTTCCTGATTTCGGGATTTTTTTGTCGGGATTTCAAAATTTCCTTTGCAATCTGGAATTCCTGGGGTGTTTTTCCTAAAGGTGTTTTTACCTGTGAAAGTGGATATACAACTTAGTAGATCAATAAAAACGGATATTTTAAGGAGTTGCCTTTAGGCAAATACAAACTGGGTCTGTCCACACTAAAGGGACCACTTAGCATCAAAAGATAGCAATGGGAGTAAGACATGGAAGAGGGACATCAAATCAAGTATTTTGCTAAGCAAATTTTTGTGCTTAACAGCTCTATGAAATTGGCCCCTGCACACAACACGCTGTGAATTATATGATAAAAAGTTGGTTGGCTTTCAGGGGAACAATTTACGCTTCTTCGATTGAAATTTTTTTTTTTAATTGTGGCGTGCATGACGTAAATCTGCAGCGCGGAAGCAAAAAATTTACCTGGTTCAGGGGTCACGTTGTTGCGAAATTTGTGTTGCCCTTAAATGGGAAAAATCGGGAGGGAGGGTCGGTCGGTAGATTTTTTTTATCATCTATGAAAACATCAAAACGGTACTACATGTCATGTAACTCGGAAGTCGCGAGGCAAAAAAGTAAGCTTTTTAAAAAGTGAGATGGCAAAATGTTAAAGACAATGATTTTAATAAAACTTGTTTATTTTGACCTGACTTCTGTGACTTTTAGGGTCGGTCGCGGACGGCAGGATTTGAACCGACAATTTTCAGATTTTCCACAAGAATATGAATTTGATATCTGTCCACTGTGTACACAAGTTGATGTCTCAGTCTCAGATATGAATGTATTGTCTTTTCGTAGGAAGCTACAAGACAATAAGATTTCGTCTCTTCCTGGTGACGCATTTGATGGACTAGAATTGACCACAGTGTAAGCATGTTAACTCTCATTTCTTGCAACTTTTTTTTCGTGGCACCTGATAAAATGCATTGCTAATTTTGTAGAATTACTAAAATTATTAGCATTCTGATCTTGTTTAACTGTTCTATGATCTTATTGCAGTTTACAACCTATTCAATCATGTTATGATCATGAATTTTTTTAAAAGTGCACAAGAAAGTTGGCAGGAGCGGGATTTGAACCTGCGACCTCCGGAATACCGTACCGGTGCTCTACCAACTGAGCTACAATGTATCTTGCCCTAGGTTGGCAGTCTCCCAAATTGTCAGTCTTATTTGTTCGGGGGGCACTAGTTAGAAGTCATAAACCCAGGATGCCGTATAGCCAGGGATCACACCCAAACTTTACGATACAACCTGGGAAGCGACATTGTGGTTATCACTCAATGAGGATACGACTTTTAAAACTTATAATTCGTCAAATAAACCACAAGGGAAACTGACCAGGTAAATTTGAATTAATTTTCAAGGTATGATCATGTTAATAAACATTGTGATGATTTTGTAACAACCTCATGCATTTGTCATGGCTTGGATACACCAGTCAACACATTGAATTTTTCTCGTAACTTTGCAGTTCCTTATACAACAATCTGCTGATGACGTATCCGGCCAAAGCTCTGTCCAGTCAGAATCTGGCTGAAGTCCATCTGAACGATAACCAGATTGGCACGCTGCCCGCCGATGCTTTTGACGGACAGGACAAATTGACAGTACTGTAAGTCCAATCTCCAACAATGGCAAAAGCAATAGCGTCATGTATTGATGACATTTGTTTACCACATGACATTGCAGTTTGGGGGTCATTGTTCAATGCTCACTATACTGTTATGTGCAGAATGCCGATGTACGATCGGTTTTCGACCAAAAGACATTCAAATGTGCAGTTTTAGCCCTGTCTGTCTGATTACTGTGCAGGGGATTTTCCTCGGGAGCCACAAGGTCGTAAAGTGAGCTTGGAAAATGCTAGTGTATGTAAAAATCGTATACGAGCCGCGGCGGTAACCCCCATTTTCCCCCGTGATGCACTGCAGTAAACAGTACATAACGTCATCAATACATAGGGTTATTCAGATCTTTGAAACGATCGGGGAAATAATTCAGGTGGCACGGTTACCAGCTCTCTGCCACCTCTGTTCATGACCTTTTAATCCAGAATGGCTTTTACCCTTGTAATTTGCGACCGATCAAAATTCAATCAAAAACAGACGCGGGCCGAGAAACACACGTGAAGTTGTCATTTGGAAAAAGCAAAATGCGCTTCAGAAATTTCTGCGTTACGGATTTCACCCTTTCTTTACAGGAATTTAGAGAACAACCGACTGACTGATGTTTCAGCCGACATTCTTGCGCCATTAACCAACTTGAGAAGACTGTAAGTATGTCAGCTTGAACCTACCTGTGTGCAGTGTTGTAAGAACACGAGACAGTGATGACTGCAAGTCAGAATTGTTTTGGTGGAGCGATTGGACTCAAGTCATCGCCATTAACCCATTTGAGTCCGGGTGTTACAGTGGGGGCGACAGGATCAGTGTTGTCGTCGAGACCATTTCAAGACCATTTCAAGACCATGCACAAGACCAGGGCCCAATTTCATGGCTCTGCTAAACACAGCTTTCCGCGCTTACGATCACCATTTTGCGCTAACAGCGCTAGCGGAAAAATTCTGCGCTAACCCTGTAAGCACAGAATCCTTAGTTACAGGATGTACGCATGCTCAGGAGCCAAAATTCCCCACTAACGCGTGAAATACGCTTGCCGTAAGCACAGAATTTCCTGCTACAGTAAGCGCGGATTTTTCGCTAACGGTAAGCAGAGCCATGAAATTGGGCCCAGCTTAACAGGCACAAGTATTCAGGCATAAACCATGACAGAGGAATGCTTTTGTTACAGTTCATTTGAATAGCTTAAGACTTGGATTAAGACTGCTGGTCTTGTGCTGGTCTTGTGCTGGTCTTGTGCTGGTCTTGTGCTGGTCTTGTGCTGGTCTTGTGCTGGTCTTGTGCTGGTCTTGTGCTGGTCTTGTGCTGGTCTTGCAGGGTCTTGCAGGGTCTTGCAGGGTCTTGCAGGGTCTTGCAGGGTCTTGCAGGGTCTTGCAGGGTCTTGCAGGGTCTTGCAGGGTCTTGCAGGGTCTTGTGTGGTCTTGTGATGGTCTTGACTACAACACTGGCCAGGATGCCAGGCCAGCTTGTGCAGCCAAGTGAAATGAACACAAGATCTGTGCAGCCAAGCGTATCGTACACAGTAACCCCTCAATGGATTGAAAATGCAGAGAATGCGGGTATAGCTGTCAACCGGCCAGGTGGTAATTTTCAATCCGCGCCTATAGACGTCATCCAGACTCAATGGGTTTTGGGTAGACTCAACTCAAGTCTCAATTCTAAGAATGAACTTGACTTGAGTCTCTGCCCCACCCACAAAAATAAGAGGAAACTTGAATCCAAGCAATTTAAAGATATGATATGTGACCCGCTCTACAAAAAATGGGTGAAAACACACAGGGCTGTTCTATGTGAAGCATGCGAAAAAATCTTCACATAAGTGATTTTTTTCGTTTTTGGTTTGTTATATCTATATTTCCATAATTTATTTTCAGAACCATTAATATTGATGAATACAGATGAAAAAATAAATGTTGAAAAAAAATCTTATTTCTTAAGCACTTTTTGTGTTTAAAGGCCTATATATCTCTAAACGCGCTTCCGTTAACTTGGAAAATAGGAGTATACAAATGTCAGGATATTTTGAGAACACAAAATGCCACAGGGGTCAAACCTGCACCAAATTAAAGCTTAGGATGTGACAAATTCAACTATGTATATAACTCATTTTTTCAAATTTTGTGACAATACTCCTTTTTGCAGAGCTGGTCACTTATAGCATCTGTAGAGCTGACGACAGTTGCAAGCCGTGTTCATACTTTGTGTGATTCAACATGTACATGAAATAACAAACCTGTGAAAGTTTGAGCTCAATTCATCATCCAAGTCACGAGAAAATTGTGAAATACCATTCTGTTGTAACAGTGGTTTTGTGTACATTCACTATGTGCTGATATTGAAATAAGCCATGGCATTTTGGGAGTTCTTCGCTGATAAGAGTTTCTTGAAGCCAACAGCATTTCAGACAAATATTTCTCAGGAAGATTGGTACCATCAGTGCCAGTTTTCTAAACAGTAAGCTTTCAGATTGAAACTAATCATTTGGTTTTTTTTTGTATTAATTGCCAAATCGATATCTTGCCTGTAAAGACTCGTCAAAAACATTATGGATGCTTTTTTAATATATAAAATGGAGCAATTAGCGGTAAAATGTACATCTTCAGGCAGTCGTCATTGCACATGAACCCAACGAGTAAGTTACCATTGTAGCAATCGCTTGTGTGGCTACAGGGTGGTTCAAAAAAAGTTCACCTAAAGTTTAAGGTGATTGTTCACCCACCTCCTACAATTCCAGAGAATTTGTGTTTACCTAGTGTTGATGAGTAGGGTGTTTAGAAATAATCCTGAAAAAAATGCTATGTCTAATAACTTAATTGGATCTCAAGATATGGCCCATTACAGATGGCATGTACAAAACTGGCTTGTCCACGGGAGCTTCTTACCTCTGTCGTCAACATGCTTCATGTACAATAACGCTCCCATGGATAAGCCAGTTTTGTACATGCCATCTGTAATGGGCCATATCTTGAGATCCAATTATGCTAGATCTAGCATTTTTTCAGGGTTATTGCTAAACACCCTATTCATCAACACTAGGTAAACACAAATTCTCTGGAATTGTAGGAGGTGGGTGAACAATCACCTTAAACTTGGGTTAACTTTTTTTTTTAACCACCCTGTAGTGTGATGTGGGGCATTTGTAAAGCTGTGGTTCAAGATTTGTCTATATGGCTTTCTTGTAATAACTTACTTGGGCACGGTATTTTACGGGAGACGTCGGGGTGTCGCGGTGGTTCTGGCAGCCAAGCGAACCGCTACAATGTGTTTGTGCAGTCAAGCGTATCATAAACAATAATCCAACAATGGATTGAAACTGCACAAACGGCAGCCAATGATGTCATCCGGCCTGGTGGCACTTTTTTTTTTTGCGTCCACAGACGTCATCCGTACGCAAAGGGTTAATAAGAAGTTTCCTTTCTATTTTGCAGAGACCTGTCTGGGAATGAAATCAGCCACTGGCCCACGATGCCTAACCTGACACGCCTTGAAGAACTGTGAGTCCAATTTGATTTCTTTCATTGACCCTCCAAACCCCTTTGAAATTTTTAAAGGTCCAGCGAAACAAAAATAGTCCTGAAAAATATTTTCTACAAATTTCAATGCTTCTGAACTGTGTAAACCATAAAGGAATTTCCTTTTAGACTTGAAATAAGGATTAAGTGTTCTTTATTCATGCTCTGAAATGTTTATAGGTAGTATACACCATTTGCTTTTGCTGTAATTTTCAGAAATATATGGATTTGGGGGTTAGTATTTTATAGCGTGCTAGCAAGTACTAAGGATGGGACGTTTATACGTTTAAATGAAAAAAAATCTAATCCGTTTTTATAGAACAAATCCATTTTTCCTAAACGGAACTCAAATTTCAAAAATGGGACCTTGTATTTACCCAGTCTACCTTCCAGTTTTTGTCTCGCCTGAACGAAGTTCAGAAAGAGACTATATGCAATCACTATTTCTGTACGTAGTCCGTCCGTAGTACGTAGTCCGTCATTTTGGTTAGTTTCGACAAATTGGTCTTATACACAAAATTGAAGTCCAATTGCAATCAAACGTGGGTCATGCATTCAATAGTGCAACCATTATATGATGCTTGTGTCAGGTCAAGTACTGAGGTCAAAGATCATTTGAGGTCAAAGATCATTTGAGGTCAAAGATCATTTGAGGTCAAAGATCATTTGAGGTCAAAGATCATTTGAGGTCAAAGATCATTTGAGGTCAAAGATCATTTGAGGTCAAGTTGTAAAAAAGCTGGAATTGTAAAATCAGTCTAACATGCAAAGTTGAAGTCTAATTACAATCAAACTTGTGTCATGCATTCAATATTGCAACCTTTATATGATGCTTGTGTCAAAGGTCAAGTACTGATGTCAAAGGTCATTTGAGGTCAAAGGTCATTTGAGGTCAAAGGTCATTTGAGGTCAAAGGTCATTTGAGGTCAAAGGTCATTTGAGGTCAAGTTGTAAAATAGGCTGGAATTGTAAAATTAGTCTTATATGCAAAGTTGAAGTCTAATTAAACTTGGGTCATGCATTCAATATTGCCAGTTTTATATGCTTGTGTCAAAGGTCAAGTACTGAGGTCAAAGGTCATTTGCTGTCAGGTTCTAAAATAGGCTAGAATTGTCCAACTTTTCTCATTTGAAAACTGGAAGTCCGATTGGAATCAAACTTGGGTCATGCATGCACTATTGTAACCTTTATATGATGGTTGGGTCAAAGGGCAAGTACTCAGGTCAAAGGTCATGTCAGGTCAAGTTGTAAAAGAGGCTGGATTTGTAAAATTAGTCATTGTGCTATTGTGCCGATTAAGGTGTCAAAATGTACAGAGAACATGATTAGCATTTAACCCCTTGCGTACGGATGATGCCACATGGCGCAAAAAAACAGTGCCACCAGGCCGGATGACGCCATTGGCCGCTGTTTGTGCAGTTTCAATCCATTGTTGGATTATTGTGTATATATGTTACGCTTGACTCCCAAACACATTGTGGCCGTTTCGCTTGCCTGCCAGAGCCGCCGCGGCACCCCGAAGTCTCCCGTAAAAAAACGTACTCGAGGGGTTAAGCAGGCAAGACACGTGGTTTGAGAACCACCTTGTATACATGTACAAAGAATCTACGATGTTTGTAAATCTGTTTAATTCACAAAGCATTAAAAATGCCTTTAGTACTAGTTCTTTGCTGATGGACAGTGATGATAATATCGTAACCAATTAAATGAGCCGGTTCCCGGCAAATAAATACGCCATTGGTTGCGATTCGTGACCCTGCGCAAGCTGGAGTCATTGCCAATAAGCCAGTTCGGTATTCCAACTGCGCATGTGCACAACAAGATTCTACAATTTTTCTCTCGGGGGGGGGGGGGGGGGGGGAACGTGGCAGCTAAATGCACACAAGGCTATGGGGGACGTGGTGCAGATTTTTTTGCAATCGAAAAGACGATGGAAACTTTTGTTCGAACAAAAGTTTAGACACACAAGACACCTGATAACACTTGGCTGTCCAAATGTTATGTTTTTTTAAATGTTACTTCAGAACACGACGATCTCTTTAAATTTGCTGGTACCCGCTATGCTTTTGCAGTTGCACGCATACGATGAAATGTTTCTCCTGAAACAAAAAATGTCAATTCTTGGTGTACACACGCGCAGTTGGAATACCGAACTGGCTTATTGGAATTCCCAGCTGGCTGCAGGCACTTGTGCAATCGCATTTATAAACAAACACACGTGACCGAAGTTATCGCACAAATACTGGTACAGGCAGCAGCCTTTTTGAAGTGTTGACTATTAAAACGTTTAAACATTTAAACACTACGGGAAAGTTTTGCTAAACGTTTATCAAATTAAACGTAAATTCCCATCCTTAGCAAGTACTGTACTGTGACAATGACCTGTTTAAAGTGTTGTGTGCATAGATGCTGGGAAAACAGAGAGAAAAAATTATGTTCTAGAAGTCTGGTTCCCTGACCCTACTTTAGACAAAACAAAGCAATTTAAAGACGTCGGGAATTATCAGGTCGGGGAACTAGACTATTTGCAACGATTGTCGGCCAACAGTCAATGGAAAATGATATAAATTACCCCTTTTCTTGAAAACGACACACACCAGGTATGATTTCACAGGATGCCTGAGACTGCTATTTACTTACAGTCTAGTACGGTTGTTCGTAATAATTCAGTAGTTTTGTTTTTGTATGTTTTCAAATGTTTGTATACTATCTTTATAAACCCTTACAGTCCTGAATCCTCCAATTTTAAAACGATTTTCTACACACGCTAGGAAGTACAGCATTTTCTCTGATTTTATTTCTGTCCATCTTCTATTATGGGCAGTGTCACAAATGCATTGACCATGTGTTGTTTTTTTGTTCTTCACAAATTCCAGTATATACATGTACATTGTAAGGGAGGAGTGGTTCATCTGTGGTCCGGCCAGGCCTTTGAAAAGCCCAGCCATGCCTGGGCCTTCAGGCTATTGTGAGCCACAAATCACCTAACAATAGAGCATCAACTAATCAATAAAGCCCAGCCTCTGCCAGGCCAGGCCTGGTTGTAGCCCCTCCCACACTAATCTGGATCAAAAGATGCCTCAGCTGTCAGTCAAGTCTGGGTGAACAATGGGAGTTGGCTGGACTCCAGAATTAATGGTCAGTTTATTGTGTACAATCAGGGGATTATAGAAGCCCCGGGGCTTGGCCAGGCTTTTCAACGGCCTGGCCTAAACTGAGTAAAGCAGGCATTTTTCTTGGGTCTAACCTTGTATCGTATTTCTTTGATGAATTGCAGAGACTTGTCCGATAACAAGATTCAGACAGTGGGGCAGAACGCCTTCCATGCCCTCAACCCTAAAGTCTTCAGTTCATTGTAAGTTATTCAAAAAGTGTTTTGGTGGAAGCATGTTTTACAAACATGATAAACAAGTGAAGTACATTTTATTTTATCAAGCCTGTATATAACTTTGTGTTGTTGCTATGTGTGTGTTCGTTTAACCCTTTGCGTACGGAAGACGCCATATGGCGCAAAAAAACAGTGCCACCAGGTCGGATGACGCCATTTGCCGCTGTTTGTGCAGTTTCAATCCATTGTTGGATTATTGTGTATGTTGACTGCACAAACACATTGTGGCCGTTTCGCTTGGCTGCCAGAGCCGCTGCGACACCCCGACGTCTCCCGTAAAAAACGTACCCAAGGGGTTGTTTATCACAATACCCATGGGCGTTAAAGTAGTGTGGGAGTGTGACACCCCAAATGTAATTGGTTGATTTTGTCGTCAAATTGTCACCAAAAATCTGAGAGTGGTATCCCAAATGTTATCGCAGCCTCATTTTCAACCCCTCCCCCACCTCGCCCTCCCCTGTCCTGTCCTCCCCTGCCCTGTCCTTTCCCATAACTTCCCTGCCCACCCTCCCCAACCGGCCCTCTCCCACCCGGCCCTCTCCCACCCGGCCCTCTCCCACCCGGCCCTCTCCCACCCGGCCCTGTCTATCACAATACTTCCATCATCGGTGTACGACACCTGACGATTAAAACTTCTTTGATTTGTTTTCAGAAACCTTGCTACAAACCTTCTAGGCTGTACGTGCAATATGTATCGGTCTCTAGGCTACCACAATACTTCCATCATCGGTGGGGAGTGTACGACACCTGACGAGGCAGCGGGAGTCTTGTTCCAATATTCCAAGAGGTTGTCTGATATGTACTTCATTGAAGTAGAACCTTGGCTCTTTCAATGTGGTCAGTGCAGAATTCTTGGCTATAGTTTTATTATACAGTGGAACACCGCTATACCGAACACCGCTATACCGAACACCGCTATACCGAACACCGCTATACCGAACACCGCTATACCGAACACCGCTATACCGAACACCGCTATACCGAACACTCCTTACAATAAACGGAAAAAAAATAAATGTTCAAATTTTCAAAGTGAAATTTTCTAATTTCCAAAAAAATTCAGGTGCAGTGTAAAATCGCGATAAGTCAAACTCGGATAACTCGAATCTCCGCTTATCTTGAAGCTACCCTACATTCCCAGCAAAAGAATAGGATATTGTGTACATAAATACTCCCGTAACTCGAATTGACGGCACCGGTGAATCCGTTTACCTCGAATTTTTTTCCAGCCACTCTAAAAGAAACCGCTATCAAAAAAGGCACAAAGAATTAAGTGTCAACCAAAGCGAAACTTTTTATTTCAAGAATGATAATTGGTATCGCCTTTGTCTTTTCAAGACGTAGACAGTGTGCACGTGCCATTGTGATTGATTTGGTCACACATCACAATCGACCGTAACCGCAACCAATCCTTGTTTTCATTCTGGCCTGATTACTACAGCTTGCCCATTGGTTGGCCCGCACACCGACAGTCGAATCGCTGGCTCTTTGCGGTGTCCAAATGACCGCATTGAAAACCTTTGAGGATGCCACACGCGCCTGGCTTTCAAGCTGTCTGTCCAATCAGAGGCAGAAGCTGGCTTTGCGCAGTGGACATGTGACCGGATAGAAAACCCAATCACTGGCTCAGTGCAGTGTCCACGTGACCGCATAGAAATTTCTAAGTATGCGACGTTCACCAAAATCGAAGCTTAAAACTTTAAACAAGGCTTCATTTCTTTGAGATTTCTCAGTAGTAAGACACGAATGAAAAATTAGCGATAAAAAAGGGGGAAAAAAAGACAAAAAGGAAAACCGAAAACAAGTGAAATGTACGGATCCGTGAAAACTCACAATAGTACGTCATCTGTCGGTTGAATAATGATCAGTCATGTGACTGCCCAAGTGCATGCAGATTGCATACGCAGAGTTTCTTAGACAAACGTGACACGGAATAAAGACTTCCTACAAACAGTTAGACAATGACATTTGGTGGTTTATTGTCATGTTTAGAGATACTTTTAGGTAAGAACAATATAAAATTCAAGTAAAGTGATGATTATTAATGGAAAAAATGCTACAGTGATACAGGAAATTGTTTCAAATAACGTGTCTATAGCCCGGCATAGCGAGTTACGTTGGAGCCATCCATGTACATACACATACGTGTACGCGTAGATGATAGGACTGTTGAAAATATCGGGACCTCGCTTAAGTCAAATTCCGAATATCTTGAATATTTTGCCCATTCCCTTGAGCTTCAAGTTATTGCGATTTTACTGTATGCAATCTGTAGTCAGATGGGATTTGTTCACTTGTCGTAAAGATGGAACATAAAGAAACTGGCACCCTATCGCCAACCCCTACCCCTACCCCTACCCCTACCCCTACCCCTACCCCTACCCCTACTTGTTGGATTATTGTGTTCGTTACGCTTGGCTGCACAAGCCTTTGTCCGTTTCGCTTGGCTGCAAAGCCGACATGGCACCCCGGCGCCTCACTATAAATAACCGTACTCAAGGGGGTTAATTAGTCTGCCTCTGTACATACTTTGTTTACCCAAAAATCGGCCATCCAGACAACCGAATATTCTAATATTCAATCGAATGGAAGGCCGAATATTTAAATATTCAATTATTCGATTTGGCTCGGCCCTACTTACTACTGTCCCTTACCCTTTCCTCTTAGCCCTCCTCCTTATCCCTCCTCCTTACCCCTCCTCCTTACTCCTCCTCCTTACTCCTCCTCATTACCCCTCCTCATTACCCCTCCTCATTACCCCTCCTCCTTACCCCTCCTCCTTACCCCTCCTCCTTACCCCTCCTCCTTACCCCTCATTACCCCTCCTCCTTACCCCTCATTACCCCTCCTCCTCACACTTCATCCCTACCCCTCCTCCTTACCCCTCCTCCTTACCCCTCCTCCTTACCCCTCCTCCTTACCCCTCCTCCTTACCCCTCCTCCTTACCCCTCCTCCTTACCCCTCCTTACCCCTCCTCCTTACCCCTCCTCCTTACCCCTCCTCCTTACCCCTCCTCCTTACCCCTCCTCCTTACCCCTCCTCCTTACCCCTCCTCCTTACCCCTCCTCCTTACCCCTCCTCCTTACCCCTCCTCCTTACCCCTCCTCCTTACCCCTCCTCCTTACCCCTCTCCCTTACTCTTTCGTACCCCTCCCCCTTCAAGTCTGGTACTGTTGCATATAATTCTGCTGAAGGAGTTGTCTTTCATGTGTAAACCAATTTCTTTACCAGTTTGTTTCTCTCTCCATAGCTCCATACGATGTGACAGCGACAACTCCAAAGCTTCGTCAGATCCTAGTCAGCTGGACAGCACCGGCTGAGCTATATCCGGACAGTGAAAACAGCATGGATGACTGGTATGCCCACTTTAACCCCTTGAGTACGGTTATTTAATACAGTGAGGCGCCAGGGTGCCGTGTCGGCTGTGCAGCCAAGCGAAACAGACCCAAAAAGCTTGTGCAGCCAAGCGTAACGAACACAATAATCCAACAATGGATTGAAAATGCAGAAAATGGCGTCTATAGACGTCATCCGGCCTGTTGGCAATTTTGTTTGCGCCATTTGGGGTCATCCCTATGCGTGGGGAAATGGCTGTAACTTTGGCCAAACGACCTCTGTTCCATGCTATTATACTTGATAGTCTTTATTTATGCAAGTTCGCCCTGAACAAGGCTACTCGAGGTATGGAGCTACAAAAAGAAAAAGAATCAAAGATACTAGAGGTAGGAATTAATATTCCTCTTGAAGCAGGAAAGATCGTACGATGAAGGGAAACATGCACCGGGCAAAGAATTCCATAGAGATACAGAACGAGGGAGAAAGCTATTGGCATGGCTTTTTGCATTTGAAAGTTAACCTGGGAATGGGAATTTCTCTTCACACTATTTTTTCTCTTCCCAGGAAATTAATTTTCATTTCACAAAATGTAAAAAAATTATTCCCAAAGTGGGAAACATTTTACACGCCTTTTCACGCAAGTGGGGAAATATTTTAACACTTAAATTCACAGGGTTTTACTAGGCCTGTCCTTTTACTTGACAACTTCTCTGGCAAGTTTCATCATTTAACTTCTTGTAGCCAGTTGACGGCCATAGCAGCGATGTGAGGCAAGACACCTGGGTTGGTATAACTATTGTTCTTGAATGGAATTGTAATGAATAGATCGGGCTTTTCTAACAAAGCATTCATTCACAAAAAGTGCCAATTGTTTGCTTTTACGTTTGGATGCGCAGCCCTTTCAGTAAAAGCGTGGCTCCCATCATTAACCCTAACCCACCTCAATCATCCAAAATCTTCCTTGAAGTTTTGGAGGATTGAGGATAAATGGTATTTGAAGCGAGGAGGATTTTGAAAAATTTAGGATGAATGGTGTTTTCAAGCGAGGAGGATTGAGGATGAATGGTATTTCAAGCGGGGAGGATTTTTAAGGATTGAGGATGAATGGTTGTTTCAAGCGAGGAGGATTTTGGAGGATTGAGGATGAATGGTGTTTGAAGCGAGGAGGATTTTGGAGGATTGAGGATGAATGGTGTTTCAAGCGAGGAGGATTTTTAGGATTGAGGATGAATGGTGTTTCAAGCGAGGAGGATTATGGAGGATTGAGATGAATGGTGTTTAAAGCACAGAAGGATTTTAGAGGATTGATAATTAATGCATTTTTTTGGGCAGGGCAATTCGAGGATATTGGAGGATTGAGGATGGTTCCTAGCAAAAAGGGTCTAGGGGGGTAGGGTTAAGAGCCATCTCGAGTGTCGAGATACGCAATTTGGTATCACAATACCATAACACATCATTTTAATATCGCGATGAATTGTTGCAGAATTATGTGTTGAACATGTATCTTGTGCCGTCAACAATTATGATCTTTTGATATTCAGGATATATGACGCGACCTGTACCAGTGACGCAGCCCCCACACTGTATTACAACACAACTACCTTCGACCACCTTTTCACCGCTGACGACGACGTACAGATCGGCACGGATTATATATGCCACGTGACCATCACTGTAGGAAATTACACCGGTGCGCCTGATGAATATGTACCCGTGACCACTTCGGAGAATGTTGGTATGTATGATAATTAAAATAGGACACAATCTCCGTATCTATTAGATACAGTACAATGCAATTGAAAGTTTTGTGAGAAGAAGTCGCATTCGCATTTCGCATTTCGCACGCCCCCCCCCACCCCCCGCCCCCCGCGAATTCAAGTGGGAAAATATTTTCACGCTTGAGGGAAATGGGTGAACATATTTTCCTACACGTTTGTGGAAAGGCATGGAAATGTTTTCCTACTTGTGTGAAAAGGTCTTAAAATATGAACCCACTTTTTTGAATAGGCGTGAAAATGTTTTTCCACTGTGGGAAATTTTCTTAACATTTTGTGCAATGAAAATGAAAATGAATTCTCTGAGAAAAGAAAAGAAAAAGTGTGAAGAGAAATTCCCATTCCCAGGTTAACACTCAAATGCAATGTCAGGGATCGAAATATCCACTGGACTGCTGGGCCGAGTCCAGTGATTTAAGCGTTAGTCCAGTAAACTCTTGACCGAACTTGTCCGGTGGCCTATTGATTTTTTTCATACACTGCATGAAATGCTATCACTAAAGTCCATTTTTTTCTTCTAAATCTGGTGAACTGAAAAGCCCCAAAGTTACTGGAATAGCCATTTTTAGTTTTTAGGCAGGGAGTTTCAATCAAAACAGCATTTCTAACCCTTCCCCCAACAAGGTCGGCAAAGGGGAAAAATCTAAATATCACACTCATTCAAAACACTGTGTTCTTATTTTTACCGTTAGTCTTGTGAAATACCTTCTGGTCTATTAAAATGTTTGTGCTACTAGCCCAGCTGTCTAGTAGATTTTTACCTGAAATTCGACCCCTGAATGTACTGTAAGATGTGACAAATACATCTATAGACTAATCCAGCGACCAAAATTAGAAGCATTTACTGCGGTGGCGAGGCGCTCGCGTGCGTGTAATAGACGCACGCGCTCGACGCAGCTTCGACCAACAGGGTGTTTACAACTTGCCAAAATGCGCACGCGAATCAAATTAATGAACGCGGGCAGCCTTTACGCGAGTGCGGCACCACTGTAAAAATGGCGTCCTCGGATTCCTGTATAAGACAGTTTAGAGAAACCATAAACAATGCAGGGTGTCCACAGATCCTTCAAATGTCGTTAAGTCATAAACTTAAGGCCTTCATTGAAAAGTATTTCATTTGAGTTCTTAAAGGTCTTCAGAAAATTGAAAAAGGTAGTCATGAATTTTCCTATAATTCATGAAGAACAATAACACAGAGCGTGAAGAATTTTGCACCAATGGGGGACTTTTCAGACGCTGGTGGCAGAAGACATACCGGTCCTTTTTGCCAGTTCTGAGCACGCGCGCATACATGTAGTTCTGAGAATGCTCGCATAGTTCTAAACATGCGCGCATAGTTCTGACATGCGCAGTGAGAACAATGGAAAAGGACCGGTATGTCTGCTGCCACCACGCTTCTCAAAAGTCTTGCATCAAAATTCCTGTATCCTTTTTTTCTCCTGAACTCTAACCCCTTGGGTAACTTTTTATACTAGAAAGTATCCTGAATCCGCCAAAATCCACCTATTTTGTCATGCACAAAAAGTTGGTTTTGGTGACTGCTCAATATGGAGGTATCCTGAATCCATCAAAATCCTGCAGTACCGCTAGGCTTACAATCCTCAATCCATCAAAATCCCCCCAGTTTTCAATATGGAGGTATCCTAAAAAGACCTAAATCCGCCCAAATCCTCCAAAACAGGGGTATGGATTTTAATGGATTCAGGTAGTTTAGGGTTAAAACATCAACAATCAAATCTACTGAATTATTATGAAATAGCGTACTGTATTGTAAGTAAAAAGCAGTCTCAAGCATCTTGTGAAATCATGGCATCTGGTGTGCTGTTGTTTTCAAGAAAAGTGGAAATTTATATCGTTTTCCAACCATTGTCGGCCGACAATTATTGGAAATAGTCTAGTTCCCCGACCTGATAATTCCCTGACTCTGTAAATTGCTTACTTTTGTCTAAAGTATGATCAGGCAACCAGACTACTAGTTTTTTCTCTGTTTTCTCAGCATCTATGCACACAAAACTTTAAACAGGTAAATGTTATTTTCTAGCTTGCTATAAAATACTAACCCCCAAATCCATTTATTTCTCAAAATTACAGCAAAATCAAATGTTGTATACTACATTTAAATTGGTGTTTAACCCCTTGCGTACAGATGACGCCTGTTGGCCCAAAACAAACAGTGTCACCAGGCCGGATGACGCCACTGGCCGCTGTTTGCGCAGTTTCAATCCATTGTTGGATTATTGTTTATGATACGCTTGACTGCACAAACACATTGTAGCTGTTTGATTTGGCTGCCAGAACCGCCGTGACACCCCGACGTCTCCCGTAAAATACTGTGCCCAAGGGGTTAAATTCCTTTCTCAAATTTGACTTTCTGAAACCTGCAGATGCCCTGCAATAGTCATTGCCCAACTCATCATTGCCGTACTTGACAGGCCTTCAACCTGTAAGAATATTAGGGTATTTTTTTATCGGGAAGTCGTCCAATACTAGTCTAAAAGCTACAACAGAAGTGGTGAGGTTGGTCACATTTGAGGTTGCCAGCCTTTACCACTCTTATGGTTTTCCTGGGTCCAGATCTAAATAGAGGATAAATCTTCAACAGATATAGACTCATCAGGCAGGTTTAAACTTTCACCGTTGGTGAGATATTAAGGGAATAAATAGGTGCTGGGCCGGTTTTAAACAAGTACGTTTAGAACTGCCTTGGCTCGGGTCATTATCCGCATTCAGGACCCAAAGCGGTTTTAAATGACTTGTTTTAAACGTACTTGTTTTAAACGTACCTGTTTTAAACGTACCTGTTTTAAACGTACCTGTTTTAAACGTACTTGTTTTATTCCCATTCATAAAAGAATTTTTGTATGATTCAGCAAAAACTTCCGAAAGTTATACATTTCCAATGATTTTGTTCAATTTTGTTTACCTTGGTTTATAAAACACCCCTTTAGCTATTTAATGGTTCGTGCCTCATGCGAGCAGTGCTAAAAATATCCTTATGGAAATTGACGCGCGCGTGACATGTGGCACTGAACGCAGCAGTGCCGGTGTAGTGTGAAATTATCGACTCTGAATACGGACGCAATGGTAGTATTGCGCTTGTGTAATTGGGAGAGCGACTGGTCAACCAGTAAAAAGAAACCAGTTTTTATAGGAGTCTAAATTTCGTGTGACACCAGAAAAAGTGTCTAAAACCGGTTGGTGTTTTATCGGCCGTTTAAAACGACCTACTTGACAGGCTCTCCACTAATAGGAACGGTTAAACTATTTTTTAGAGAGGAGGGGTTAATCTGTGGTCGGGCCAGGCCTTTGAAAAGCCCAGCCATGCCCGGGCCTTCAGGCTTTTACTCTTGCTATTGTGAGCCACAAATCACCTAACAATAGAGCATCAACTGATCAATTAAGCCTGGCCTCTGCCAGGCCAGGCCTGGTTGTAGCCCCTCCCACACTAATCTGTACCCATTCACGGCTGGATCAAAAGATGCCTCAGTTGCCATTCAAGTCTGGGTGAACAATGGGAGCCAGCTGGACTCCAGAATTAATGGACAGTTTATTGTGTACAACCAGAGGATTATAGAAGCCCGAAGGCCCGGGCGTTCCAGGGGCTTGGCCAGGCTTTTCAACAGCCTGGCCCGACCACAGATTAACCACTCCACCCTTAGGTATTTATTAATGAATATTTATCACTGGCATGTCGTTTTAATGTTGAATGATTTTTTTTTTGTAGCTGAAACCAATTCCACTGTGGTGACAGGTAGAGACATCTTACTCAGCGTCAACTACTATGATTTCAGGTTTGTAGAATCCGCACTCCACCAAAATATTCAATCACAAAGACGACATAATTGGTCATTTTGACAGTTCCCAGGTTTAGGTCCGACCTACTTTTTTTTCTTTTTTAATTCTAAAAACAGATTAAAGATTTTGTTTCATGTGGAAGTATTAAAGTGGAATATTCCTTAACCCGATCCGGCCGGCTGTTTAATGGGGTGCTGGTATGCCAAGACGGGCTTGTGGAGCCAAGGGTCATGTAAACAATAGGCAAACAATGGATTGAGTATGCACAGGAATGCACATAATATAGAAGACATGCTAAGACAGCTTGTGGAGCCAAGGGTCTTGCATACTGTCCCCATCCCACTAGAGCTTTCTGAGTTAGAAGGCCCTAACTCGGAAAGGAGCACTGCCTTTTTAAAATTGTATGTTGTTTACATTGTTTATCTTGTGTCAATAAACTTAAGATACTATCAGTTAATCCTTTGTTGACTTAAGTTCTTATCTATATGAGTTATATTTAACACAGAAACATCTGCAAGAATTCTTAGTTTTATTGTAAAAAAAATGCCTCAGTTCAGATTTTCTATCCTGTGTAACTACTTAAAAAACTTTGAATCATGAAAAACGGCCGCTGTAAAGCTGAGAACGATAATAAACTTGAACAAATCGGAGAGGTGATTTGTACGCTGTGAGTAGTACCAGCAAATCCCAGCCTGGAAGTGTTTACTTAAGGATTACAAGCAATTGTTTGGCTAATGGATTACAAAGATAAGAAGCTGGCAAAGGTGTTGGTGTGTCAACAACCAAAAGGCAGTGGAGTTGCCTGTTTTTGCTCTAGTGGGATGTTTCCCTCATGTGTAAAAAATAGGCAAACAATGGATTGAGCATGCACAGGAATGCACATTGAGTCATGTTTTTCTATACTACTTAAGACAATGCTTTGTGTTTTCTATTATTCCTTTAATATAACACAACCCCACAGACTAAGCACGTATTTTTACGTCCGAGGACCGATTTTAACAAAAGACCGACTCCTGAGGACAAGTAAGATTCCTTTGTATTTTCTTTCTCCTCTTGTCCTCGAACGTATATAGTACATATAGACGACGACCGGCCAGGTGGTCTTTTTTCAACCCGTGGCCGTGACCGCCGTCCATATTCAAGGCACTAGACAATCAGTATTCTTAAAAAATGCACAAAAAGCCAGTGCTGATAGTTTTCTCTACTTGACAGTTCTGCTCATTCGGACTTCACTCCTATTGGTAAAGACGTCATCAGTTTGCCGGAGTACGTCCTCTCTCCGTACGGGGCGTGGCTGGCCATATCAGACAACCCCACCAGTGATTCCTTCTCGTGTTGGTTTCGCAGCGACCCGTCCCTGAACTATGCCATTGAGTCTGATTTTTTGCTAGAGTGGCTCAACTCGTCCGGTGTAGTGGACCCAGTCAACAGGTGGGTGTAACGGTGTGCACAAATCCAAAAATGTGACCGGCTCTACAAAAAATGGGTATTATGTCATAAAAGTTGAGAAATTAGTTATATATTACATAGTTGAATTTGTCACGTATAATAATAATAATAATAATACATTTTACAAATTTATTGCGCTATTTCCATTTTAAAATGATCAAAAGTGCATAACAGAAATAATTATTTTTTTTATTTTTTTTATACCAGATGAGGGTCCCAAGCCAGCTCCCAAGACATGTCCCCCCCAATATTTTTTGGGGAGGGGACGGCTATGGCAGTGTCCCCCGCAATAATTTCCCCATGGTCATATACATTTGACGGGTCATTGGCTTTTACATGCCCCAGAATGCACCAGAATGCACAAAGATCAGCACACATTTTCAAAAATTTCCCAGGATACACAAGAGACAACGCGTACAAAATGCTTAACAATTATTGTTGCTTATGCGCTTTTTCCTCCGTCCCCCCCCCCCCAACCTTGACAAGAAATCGCCGCCGCTGGTTGTAACCAGTGCATGCAGTGAATCTTGGACGTTCGCCGCATGTACGGCCTATATACATGCTATGTGACCAATTGAAAACGATCACATTTACAAAAATTGGGCTTATTTTACAAGAGGGCGCTGTAACAAATGCCGCCCGACGGTTGAAAATGAACGCTGTTTTTCTCTAGTTTTGTTCGCCATCCAAAAACGCAAAACTTTTAACAGGTCAGTGGAACGATATTTCCTATAAAATATACTAACCCCCTAATCCGCCCATTTCTGAAAATTGCAACAATGACCAATCATGTACACTACCTTTAATTTGGTGTAGGTTTGACCCCTGTGGCATTTTGTGTTCTCGAGATATTGGAATCTTTCATAAAGAGTTATTTGCCTTCCCCGGTGTTGCCGTCATCGTCTTGTGATTTGAGTTTTTCAGTTTTGTGGGTTTTCAGGTTTTGGTCAGAGTCTTTCTATCCAGTGGATGGTCTTGGCTTCACTGCACAGGGACAGAGAGACTGCAACTTCATTCTTCATAACTTTGGGTAAAGAGAAAAGTCATTTTAATTGTTGACAAGTTTGCAAAGTCAGAAAAAATCCAGAAAAGTTGCGAGATTTGGAATTTACAATATCGTGGGAAAGGCGTATAATGTCAGGAAGTCTTCAACCGTAAAAATAAAAAATAATTCGGAAAATTATCACAAGATTGCAGTATTTAAAAGAAAATACACAGAGTTTGGGTAATCATTCATTCCATTTAAAAGGTATAATTTCAAGAAATGGTAGATTCATAAAAAAAAGTAGTAGAATGTCTTTGTTTAATTTTTTGGAACTCTGAATTAAAACAAATTTACTAAATTATAGAAAATTATTCAAAAATTGTTAAATTTCAAAAAAATAAATTATAGTTACATTTTCAAGAAATGGTAGAAAAAAATTTCTTACAATGAATGACTTGATTCTTTAGATTTTGGAAAAGACAAATTAGTCAACAACAACAAAATATGTGTGGAATTTTGAATGGGAACTTTTTCCCTTTTAAAGCTTCACTACTGCAATCCGAACTGGAATCATGTTCAACGGCACGGAGGTGATCACGGTAGGAGGGGGCGATGAAGTCTGGGTGTATGTCAACAAGATTCTGGTATTACAAGTCCACGGTGATGCATCGGGCAATCCGATCAGGTGTAAGAAGATTACACTGGCACCGGCAGCCAATCAAGGTAGGAGGTTAAGTCCCCAAAATGTAGACTCTTTGTTAGGGCTGTCCCGAATATGCCGAGTATTCGAATTGTGGACTCATTGTTAGGGCTGTCCCGAATATGCCAAGTATTCGAATTGTGGACTCATTGTTAGGGCTGTCCCGAATATGCCGAGTATTCGAAATGTGGACTCATTGTTAGGGCTGTCCCGAATATGCCGAGTATTCGAATTGTGGACTCATTGTTAGAGCTGTCCCGAATATGCCGAGTATTCGAAATGTGGATTCATTGTTAGGGCTGTCCCGAATATGCCGAGTATTCGAATTGTGGACTCATTGTTAGGGCTGTCCCGAATATGCCGAGTATTCGAATTGTGGACTCATTGTTAGGGCTGTCCCGAATATGCCGAGTATTCGAATATGCCGAGTATTCGAATATGCCGAGTATTCGAATATGCCGAGTATTCGAATTGTGGACTCATTGTTAGGGCTGTCCCGAATATGCCGAGTATTCGAATTGTGGACTCATTGTTAGGGCTGTCCCGAATATGCCGAGTATTCGAATTGTGGACTCATTGTTAGGGCTGTCCCGAATATGCCGAGTATTCGAAATGTGGACTCATTGTTAGGGCTGTCCCGAATATGCCGAGTATTCGAAATGTGGATTCATTGTTAGGGCTGTCCCGAATATGCCGAGTATTCGAATTGTGGATTCATTGTTAGGGCTGTCCCGAATATGCCGAATATGCCGAGTATTCGAATTGTGGACTCATTGTTAGGGCTGTCCCGAATATGTCGAGTATTCAAATAATCGATCATCAACCGAATATTCGATCATCAACCGAATATTCGATCATCAACCGAATATTCGAATAGCTTGTAGCCAGTTTGAATATTCGAAAAAATAAAACTCTGCACTTGCACATATGTGACCCGCTCTGCAAAAAGGGCACTTACAATGTATGTTGCAAAATTTGAAAATAGTGTTTTATATATAGCTGGAAAGGCCATTTTATAAGCTTTCATATGGTATATGTCTGAGGTCTCTAGCATTTTGCAATCACGAGATATTTGGAAATTTGCATGTTTGTTTTCAGGAATTTCTTGAAATGACTTAAGGAGAAACAAGCCATTAAAAAAAAAAAAAAAGCAAAGCAATAGATGGAAGCACTTGACAAAAACACATTCTTTTTCCAACTTTATTCACTGAAATCAAAGATTTTGGTTATAGGTATCAAAGATGCCAAAAATTCCCTCCCTTCAAAATCACTTGTTTGAAGAATTTTTCACCCTCTTCACATTGAACGGCCCATAACTCTTAAAAGCATATACAGCGACTTATGTGCCTTTTTTTGCAGAACGGGTCACATATACGAATGTGTTATTTTAATAGTAAAGTTTTTTTGTATTGTCGGATGCCACATTTTTGTCGACAGTAACTTTTTATTTGTCTATTGGTCCCTTTCTTTTACCTGGGTAAAAGCCCCTTGATCGTTATACAGTACCGGTACTTACTGAAAAACACTCCAGCAGCCCATGATATCCATTGCTGCATGCAAATTTAAACTGCCGCACTTTGTATGCAACTTTTGGCCAGCGAGGATGGCAGCTGCGGCTGGCGTGTGTGAAACTTAATCGGCGAGTTTCGAATATTCAAATATGTCCGGCCAAATGCAGTATCAAATGTTCGAATACTAAATTATTCGAAAATGGCAGCCCTACTCATTGTATTGGAGGCCCAAAACTTAAGCTAGGCAAACCGAGCTTCCAGGCTAGCATGATTAATTAAAGAGAATGTTGATTGCTGAGAGACAGAGTTGTGTTGGAGTCCCTGCAAGTCCTTTCACAAGTCCTTTCACAAGTCCAGTCAGAAGTCCTTTCATAAAGCCCTTTCATAAAGCCGGTCACAAGTAACTGGATGAACAATGACAAAGGAATGCCATTGTCAAAGCTTATTTGAATAGCTTGTGATTGGGATTAGGACTGGAGGGCTTGTGATGGACTTGTGAAAGGACTTGCAGGGACTCGAATACAACTCTGCTGAGAGACGTCTCTGTCATTTTGTAGTTTTTATGTGGATCGCGTATTGTAAAATAAAACAAATTATTTCTGCCATGAAATAACAAAATAGTGATTTTTTTGCAGCTATTTTTTATCAAGTCCCCTCTAGCCCGCTGGTGCCATTTGCCTTAAATGTCGTCGCTGCAGGCAGCAAACAAATCTGAGGTTATAACACAAAATCCTTTTTTGTGCCTAGTGCTAGACACAGAAGGTGCAAGGTGGGCTATGCTACACTTGAGGGTACTTAATAAAAATAGCTCTCTCAAAAGTCACTTTTTTTGGTTATTTCACGGCAGAAATAATTGGCTGTTTTATTTTACAGTACACAATCTACATAAAACTACAAAATGATGCAGACTTCTCTCAGCAATCAACATCATCTTTATCGTTTACTCACCATCTGTCAATTTTTCACATTATGGAAATCAGGTCCAGTGCATTTCATCTAAAGATTAAAATAAAGATTGTTGAGACAGTTGCATGTTCAAACTCGCACACACCAGTCTCCTGTGATTGCACTCCCCACCCCATTTTCAGCTATTTGATAAGATTCAGTGGCGTGTTTCAAATCTAGTTGGTCAGAACCTGGCATCTTCTCTGGAACCCCTTCATGTCCGACGCTCTGTTGCTTCACTGAGCCTCTTTTATCGATACTATCATGGAAGGTGTTCCAGTGGCCTTTCATCATTGAATAGTTCCCCCGTCCAAACTTTCAGGCACTCTACTCGCCTGGCTGTCTCATCACATGATATGATATGATATGATGATTTATTCCCATGCATCATTCTGACAGTTCTTACAATCATTCAAACAACAGAGTGTATACAACATTTAAATGATGAATGGAGGAGGCTAACAGAAAGCCGAAGCTTGTTCATGGCCAGGCCCTCTTGATTATTAAAACAATTAAGTTTCAGTTAAAGTAAATCAAAAAAACAAAAAAAGAAAGAAAACGTAAACTTCAACTGAAATAATACATATCAAATGTAATTAATGATGAATTATTACATAATATTAATGAGAATAAGTATTATTTAGTTGCTATCAATACTATACATTTCAGGCGAAGCATTTCTAACAATACCGGTATGTTTAGACAAACATGTTTCTAATAGCACCAGTTTAAATATTATTGTTTTGGAGATATTTTTTAAGATGCTTTTTAAAACTACTAATTGACCTAAAAGGGGGGGGGGGGAAGGGGAGGCCATTCCAAAAGATGGGTCCTTGATGTTTAACTGTAGATAAATACTTACATCATTTCACTGTTGTTCTAATAATACTGTGAGATTCTCGCAAGTTTTTCCCCTCCTACTACCTTTGCAACTCCTTACCTGTAACCTGCTTCCCTTCCACCTATATTCTTTCACAACGAAATGTGAATAGATACCTTCTATCCCTGTGACTTCTGTCTTTTCTTGTCTTTTGTAGCCCACACCTTGAGTGGCCTTTTGGCCTTGTGTTGGGCGATGCCCATAAAAAGCCCCATGTAATCAGTTTTGTGGTTTCCAAACTTGTTCGTTAGGCGGCAGCTACGTGACCCCAGAGGAAGGAACTGTTGTGAATGGAGAGTGCGACATATCGGACTCCGTTCTCGATGAGCAAGTCTTTCTTAAACTGGAGGTAAGAAAACGGCAAACATGTAAGTCGGCCCAAGTTTAGTGTTTAACAGCCATCCGACTTTTTCTGTACAAAATGCGGTAACTTCTGCATAAAGGCAGTCAGCAAATTATCAAAAATTCTGTTTTAGCCATCACATTTTTTATTAACCCTAACCCCTAGGAATTAATTTTGGGATGAAGAGCTGTGATCTACAAAATACTACTTAGTATTATGTAGCACTGTCTTTGATGATTGAGTGTATCATGACAGCAGTCAAGATACTTGCAACTACAAAGTACTACTTCTATGTATAAATTCAGTTGACCCCTTGCGTACGGATGACGCCAAATGGTGCAAAAAAAACAGTGCCACCAGGCCGGATGACGCCATTTGCCGCTATTTGTGCAGTTTCAATCCATTGTTGGATTATTGTGTATGTTACGCTTGACTGCACAAGCACATTGTGGCCGTTTCGCTTGGCTGCAAAGGCCGGCGCGACACCCCGGCGCCTCCTGTAAATAACCGTACTCGAGGGGTTAAGATAATACTAAAAATTACTTCAAGCATTGTACACAAATGGGCGAGAGTACTGCATACCAGTGATGTAGTCGAGACCATAAGACCATGCACAAGACCATTCACAAGACCAGCTTGTAACGGGCACAAGTAACAGGCATGACAAAGGAATGCTTTCATTACAGTTCATTTGAATAGATTATGACTTGAATTAGGACTGCTGGTCTTGTGCTGGTCTTGTGCTGGTCTTGCAGGGTCTTGCAGGGTCTTGTGATGGTCTCGATTACATCACTGCTGCATAATACTACTTGTAGTATTTTCTAGCTTTATGTGAGGTTAGGGTTAATGAAAAATCAATCTTTGTACTTTATTTCCCTTGCAGGTCGGTGAGTCGTACCATTTTGACATCTTCCACACGGAGCGTAACCCTTGCTCATCGGAGCTCTTCCTGGAGATCCAAGGTGTAGACTTCCTCTCTCTGGATCCAGACAACCCTCCCGTTGACTACTCTGTGACTGTAGATGAGGACCTGCATCTCAACGCCATCCTTGAATCGGTCTGGGTGGCCGACGTCTTCTCCACTGGACCAAATTACAAAGTCACTATAACAAGTGGTATGTGTCAAATTGATACATTTTATACATATATTCCTGAGCCGGTCGGCTTATATCATTTCAAAGGTCGACACATCTGCAGCCGATTTCACGAAACCGTGCGCAACTTACGCCATTGCGTAAGACTTGCGCAATAAAAATGTTGCGCAGCTGCGCTACATCCTTACGATCCATTTCACGAAACAGTGCGTAGCTGCGCAATGTTTTATTATATTTTATACATCGCGGACGAGGCTGAATGCCGCTTTTACGACAACTGTTTTAGTACAACAATAAATATTCATAGAACAGTCGTAAAAATTGAACTGTGAGGCGCCATTTTGAAACTTTTCACTTTTGAAACATCGCTCCGAAAAAAAAAAATGATGGCAACTTTCGGAAATATCTCACAGGTAAACCTGCAGCGGATGATCATTTCATTACTCTCTGAAATAATCTGGTGAATTTAATTAATGATTTGAACAACTAACGGCTCTGCTGTGCTCACGCTCAGCTAGCTAAGTCATAATTTCGGTGTTTTGTGCCAACAACTTAAGCCACCTAAAACGAGTGCGTAAGTTACGCCATAATTTGTGGCGCAAGTCAGCGACTTACGCACTGCGTAACTTTCGTGAAATCGATTTTAGAATGTTGCGCAACTTACGCAATAAATTGTGCCGTAAGTAGAGTTGCGCAATTGCGCAAGGTTTCGTGAAATCGGCTGCTGGACATGTTGACACAACAAAAGCAGCCTTTTGCATGTGTAAAATCAAATAATGCATTGCCGACATTCGTTTTTTGCATGATTCCAAATGGATTTGTGGTTCCTGCTGAGAGTCAAAAGGGCGTATTCGAAACCCAGTTGTCGAGTGACTCCAGTACAGTGTTCTTGGGTCGCTGATATCGAATAAGGAAGTGCACGTCAGAGTACGTGGTGGTGCCTTTCAAGATGGCGACGCCCATGAACCATGCAGCGAAAGTCGAAACAATCTTCACGGCTTTTATGTCGTTTGATTCATCGGATGAAGAAGACGGATTGAAAACGGATGATCCCATATTTCCATTTGCTACAACTTCTCTTCTTTGAAGAAACGTTCCAGGATATACGAATGTCCTGCGCTGTCGTGGCTGTCCGCCATCTTTGTTCTTCTTGTTCTTCAACCACTCCCCAGATAGCGGGGAGTGAAAATCCTGATCGCGAATGCGATGTTGGCATGTTGGTTCTCAACATTCGATACCAAATTCTCGTGCTCGGTCAACGCGAGAACGGGTTTCAAATATACCCCAAAGTCGACTCATATGGAAAACTTGCGCGCATTTGCTCAGTGACGACATATACGTCCCCTTTAACACGGTAAATAAGTAGCAGAAATTGCATCTCGCGCGCTATTTGTCAACACGGTGGGCACGTGGAGCATTATTTCTTACACCATCGCTCGGCATTTTAAAGTTAAAAGTATCAGCTTCGAAATGATACCACGTTCTAAACGTTTCCCGAACTGGAAAAGTACGCAATTTTCATTTTAAGAATTTAATGTTTGACAGGAAATAGTCAGTTTCATTGGAGAACGAACCAGAATTTGATGATTTTTGTAGGGTTCGGTGCACTAAATTCAACAGCATAATTCACACGCTCACTTTTCTGTCGTCTTCGCACGGTAAAATACTCTGAGAAATTCCCTTTCGTATGATATAAGACTCATTCTGATTGGCAGAGGAGAAAGATAAACGTTTTTTCCTCAAAGTAGTGCCCAATAATAAAGAGGTTCTCTCTGATGGGACTAGGCTAGCCGGATGCTTAATGTGAAATGCCACGTCGGTCACAACTATAGTTGAACGAGTACAGAAGAAGTAAATGCGGAACAATACTACTCGCACGCAGAGGGGTGTACAGCGTGTGCACAGACGAATGTTAATGCATGGGGAATCGACCGCATCGTAGACATGTAATCCTTTTAAAAAAATAGTTATTTGATTTCCTTGATGAACATGAGTTGGTCAATAAAACTTCACAAGTTGAACGATTTCGGAGCTAAAATCTGCACTGCAGTCCACTGTGTATGATTGTGTGAATGCTTGTACATTTTCCTGTCTACACGTCCTGGTTGCCATACGAGCAAAGTGTGTGGGATGTAAGGTCCGAAGTCCATTCTCGCCCGGTATGTATACCGGGCCCCGGTAGCCAAACCAGTTCATTTTAATCCTCCCAAACCGGGTTGGATACCGGTCCAGCCTCGACTGGAAGCCTGGCCCGGTTTGGGAGTCCATTGTGTCCAGTTCCTGGGCTGGCAAACTCTTCTGGACGCAGACAATGGATTAAATTTAATCCATTATTAATCCTCCACGGGCGAACAAAGGCCTTAAGCCCTGATCCCACTTACGCGAATTTGACGACGAATTAACGCAAAGTCGATTTGTGTCATTTCGTAATGAATCGCAAACGTGTCGTAAATCCTGCATAATTGAATTCGTTGAGTGTTGTAATTATTCGCAAGACTTCGTAAACACCTCGTATTGTCGCGTAAGTCGTGGTGCCAATATTAAAAAACCGTTTACGAATTTGGTTAATACAAATTGATAAAAATTACAACAAATTCATTCACGAAACCATTACAACATTGCGACTCAGTTATGAAGCATTTGCGACTTTGACGAAGCACTTACGACGCGGTTACGAACTTGCCGACGTGGTTCGAAACACGTTACGATGCCAACAAGAACCCGTGGGAAACACGTGATGAATCAGCGGTTTGCGGCGTTTTGTTTTCACTTTCGTGTTGACGTCGCCGGATTCCTTGAAGAACGAGAACCGCAGCCGCCAGGCAGGAGGAGGTTTTCCTCTTCAACAGCAGCCGCTTCCAGTACATCAGAGTTGGTGAACATGATGCAAAATGAGAAAATACAAGTACAGGTTCTCAACGCGCGCGTCACCACGTGATGTTAAGTTTGCAACAAGTTCGTATATATATCGCAAAATGTCGTAAATGCGTCGTATACGCGTCGTGAAGTCGTTAATACCTCGTAACATGTCATGTTAATTCGTAACACTTTCGGTCTGTTTCGTAAACAATTCGTCACATTTCATATTTGTATTGTAACCGTTTCATATTGGTTCGCAATCAAATCGTGAGAGTTGTAACCGTTTCGTAACCGTTTCGTATCCTTTTGGTATAAAATGCGCTCTGGAGGCCACCCCGCAACGAATCACAACGAATTTCATGTCGTGCTGATTCGTCGTCAAATTCGCGAAAGCGGGATCGGGGCTTTATTAAAACGTTCACTCAGTTTCACAGATTTGACCGCACAGCGTTCACCCTCCAGTGATCACCTACACATACACGTATAATCAATCAGTCAATAAACTCTCCATTCTAAACACTCTGGAGGGCCAGGCAGCAGACTTGCCAAGCTCGACTGCAAGTCTATTCATTAGAGTGGCTTTGAAATGCGGACGAGCAAGGGGATTTGTACCGGTCCGGGAGGGGCATAATACCGGCCTAGGTTTAAACCAGTTTGATACCGGGTCCGGTATACATACCGGGCGAGAATGGATTTCGGGCCTAATGAAGTGTCACAGGTCGGCATTTGGGGTTGTGGTCAGCTGCACAGGTCAAATCTTTTCTGCACGAAATGGGGCCAAAGTTTTCCATATGCTGAAAATGTTCAAGTTTCCCAAGCCTTCATCACCCAAATCCGAGGGGAAAACACTGCTAGTGATAATGAATTCACCTTGTATTTATTTGTCAGGTAATGAAGCTAGGCACTTCACGCTTAAAAGCAACACGGCAAAAAATGTTGCAAAGGATGTTGCCCCCACCCCAGACTCGCTGCCTGTTACCTACACCGTAAATGGTAAAGACTTCATTACATGCGACTCGGAGGCACAGATTGGTAAGTACCCTTCAGTAATAGGGGTGTCTTTGTTGACATGATTTGTTTGTACTGTGATACTCTTTAGAGAAGATTTCTTTCTGTTAATACAGAACAAACACAGTGTCCTTTTGCCATAACTACAGGGGTGAGATTTGTCAGGATTTTTAATATTAATAGTAATAATAAGCATTTTAATGCTTAAATAGTAAACTATATCACATCACTTACAATATTATTATTACCTCTGCTGCTCAGCCCCATTAATCATTCCTGAAACCTTCTCAGCTCCCTGGCGAGTATGCAGCCCCAGCTGCAAGTTCAGCGCACATGGGCTAATCAAACACATAACCACCACTGCCCTCACAGGTACCCATTTACTCCTGGTTGAAGAGAAGCAACTTGTGACAAAGTGCCTTGCTCAAGGACACAAGCACCATGACCCCAGCAGGTCTCGAACCCACAGTCTGCAGTATCACTGAGATCTTGAGTCCGGTACACTTAGCCCCCAGGCCACAATGCTCCACAAGCGTTTCAAGACATGCTTATATCAGCGAAAATAATAGTGGATGTTTAGCACATTTTACGTTTTTAGGAGCATACTGCCTAACCCATGGTTGGGCCAGGCCGTTTAATAGCCTGGCCATGCCCGGGCCTTCTGGCTTTTAGTCTTGCTATTGTGAGCCACAAATCACCTAACAATAGAGCATCTACTAATTGATAAAGCCCGACTTCTGCCAGGCTAGGCCAGCCCAGGTAGCAAGCCCATATGGGTAGCACATGGGTCCCATGTGGGCCAGAATATGGGCCCCACGTGGGCGGACCCATATGGGCCCCAGAGGATTCTGCACCCAAGTTCCAAATGGGTGCCATATGGGCCAGCCCAGATAACCCATATGGGTCAGGTCTGGGGCCCATGTGGGTCAATAATATCTGGGTAAAATATGGGCAAGCCCATATGGGGCAGAATATGGGTACCATATGGGGCCCAGATGGGCCAGCAGTATGTGGGTAAAATATGGGTTATCCCATATGGGCATTATGATATGGTTCATCTGGGCCCAGGTGGGCTAGCAGCATATGGGCTGAATATGGGCTGTCCCATATGGCCATTCTATATGGGGTTCATCTGGGGCCCAGGTGGGCTAGCAGCATATGGGCAGCATGTGGGCTATCCCATATGGGCATTATATGGGGTTCATCTGGGGCTCAGGTGGGCTAGCAGCATGTGGGCTATCCCATATGGGCATTATATGGGGTTCATCTGGGGCCCAGGTGGGCTAGCAGCATATGGGCAGAATACACTAATCTATAGTGATTACTTTTGTTGTCATTCCATTCATGGGACGGAGATCAAGTCTGGGTGAACAAAGGGAGCTGGCTGGACTCCAGTATTAGTAGGCAGGGGATTTAGAAGCCCGAAGGCCGGGGTGTTCCTAGGGCTTGGCCAGGCTTTTCAACGGCCTTGCCCTGACCATGGGTTAGGCAGTGCTCCTTAATAAATGATGATTTAAAAAAAAAATTCATCTGTATTTCTAGTGCCGGAACCGAATGAGCCCGGGATGCAGACGTTTGATATTCTTACGGACAAGGCCCTCGTAACCTTGGAGACCAAGCTGGATTATGAGGTAGCTTCGTGGTACATTCTCAAGATGAGCGTCGTCGATGTCAATGCGAACCCGATACACGAAGGAACCCTGACTTTAGAGGTATGAGTAATTATAACAAAATTTATGCGCATACTGCCGGAATAGGGCTATTAAGTATTCGATTATGCACTTGACTGAATATTTGAATATTCAAAACTCTCCGATCAAGTTTTACTCACACTAGGGCTCCGTTCCACTAAACGCGAACGTTGCCAACGTTGGCCAACCAATGTACTTGTACGCCAACAATTTTCCATTGGATGTGCACACAAATTTGCTGAACGTTCTCATTGTTTGTGTGAGTGGAACGCACCACAGCTGCAGCTGCTGCCCTCGCTGGTCAAAAGTTTTATACCGTAATTTTCGGAATACAGGCCGCGGCTTATACGTTGATTCTCACGCTGAAAAATGTCCCTGCGGCTTATAATCCGGGCGGCTTATACGGCAACATTAGAAGAATAAAATCAGTCACAGAAGCCGCGCCTCAGCGCAGCCCGGGCCAGAGTACAGTCACGTGTTGGAAATAAAGGAAACCAGTCCAGAGGGACCGAATAGACTTGCAAATGTACCGTAGGTACCGTTCACACCTCACAAATCGTGTGGTGCGTCTGTTCGTTTTTGTCTGTTTTATCGTTGTGTAATCCATGTTGTTTATTATTTCACTGGTTAATGTAGGGTCCGGCTATCAAAATTTTCAATAATCGACATGATCGATACAGCGGAGGTCCAACATCGATTATATTCGATGTCAAAATGTCAAAATTCTAGGACTAAACGAAGCGCTAGTCAACTATTATTAGTATAAAGGATCATGATAAACACATACCTCCGCCGCTTTGAGGCTTAATCTATCGCATCTGCGGTCTGCGAATGTGACAAAAAAATGCAAGTTGTGTACGTATTAAAGCCTACAATAATTGTAGGCTTTAATACGTACACAACTTCCATTTCCAGCGTCCTCTAAAGTAAGCAAAATATTGTTGCAATAATGTTTTGTCGCCACATCTTTGCGGAAAAGTCATGTACTTCCGGGGCGCGGGTACCAGTATTATCCGTAGTAACAAAATCGCGCGCGGGCACCATGCGACGTGTTCATTTTCACATTAGGAGAATTTTGACCGAAATATTACAATCCATTGCAATCCGCTGAAATCTTTCAGTAAAATATATTCATCTATCTGCATATATATTTATTATTCATCAATTGTCATTCCGGCGATTTAATTTCGTCCTCGTATGTTCCCTGAAGTGGAGAAAAATCCAGACAAAAATCATCTTTCGTTTACAGCAAAACGAATTATTTTCTTCAGATCGAGCGTGCCTAGTTTTGGATTGCACCAAATATGCTACGAGGCATGTTGTTGAATTTCCGAAAACATTGTCGAGTGGAGTAAATGATAATGTGGGAAATAAAAATCATATTTGTGTTTGAAAAAGAAGTTACTTACTTCCAGGCGTATTTGCTTTATATCAAATTTAAAGAAAAATTACTTTTATACTGAAATCTTAAGCTGAAACCAATAAACATCCCTTTGCATGAATTAGCAAGGCCCCAAATTTATGAATGGTTGCCAGCACGTACATGTAAGCGTGCAACAAAATCTACTTTGGCCAATCAAAACAACGACTAGCGACACGTGCTCATACATGATGCATAATGCATAAGGAATTTCCTTTGCGATGCCTGTGAAAATAGACATGCCCGCCGTTGCTCGGCGGAGTACAGACTCTGTATATTATCGCAGTACTGGAAGTGGTTTTTACAATGATCTCAACTTGTTTGACCAAAACATCCCCTGAATAAAGTTTATTTTCCCCGTCAAGTTCAAGTTGATTAAAGACGATTAGGCCTGCAGGATGATTTCTTAACACCCTGTCCCCCCCCCCGGAAGGCGATAAAATTCACTGAGACAAGTCTACTGATTGACGATTGGGGGCGCTATTCACTTTACACGGTGCGTCGTTACGCGTTTAATTTTTTTACCGCACTGTCATTTTGCTCTCGTAAAAGTTTTTACGATTTCGCGGTGGAAATATCGTCCTTCGGCGTCATTTTGTAGCTGTAGAATGGGAACCAGACAATAGAACTTCCATGGACAGACCACCATTGAGGATTTATGTTAAAATAAAGACGGTACTTTTTAGCAGACACGGTGAGGCAAAATGTACAAGTTTTGGAAAACGTGAATTTATTAAAAATCATAAAAAGTCCCGACACAACATTTTATAATCGTCATTTTTATACAACTTAGCAGGAAGTCCTTAATGCCTGATGAACTGGATGAACAATAGCCATACGGTTGGCAACGAAAAAAAAGGAGTAATTTCCGATGCCGCGATAATAAGAGTTGCCGCGATAATTAATAGGGAGTCCGACTAGTGCTTCAGCAGCATGCAGCACGATGACTTGTGGTTGGACGTCGTCGGCGCCGCGGTGCGGCTTATACACCGGTGCGGCTAATACGCCAACTTTAAATCTTATTTTACAGATTTTTGCGTGCTGCGGCTTATACTCCGCGCGGCCTATATTCCGAAAATTACGGTACATAGCACGGCGGTTGAAATTTGCAGGCGCGATGGATACTACGGGCCGCTGGGGTATTTTGCAGTCAGTACTGCCTAACTTTGAAGGGACTTTACCCAGCTAAATGGGTCCAATAAACGGGCGTCGACAAAAAAGTTACTGTTGACGAAAATGTGGCATCTGACAATAATTAAAAAAATTTGTTTACGTCTAAACATAACATCACAGTCATGTCTGCACTTGCATATTTTTTTCTCTTTTGGAATATTCAAACTGGCAAATAGCTATTTGAATATTCGGTTGATGATCGAATATCGAATATTTGGTTTATTCAGGACAGCCCTAGCAATATAGGCATTTTAGATGTAAAAAAACCGGATAGAGGGCACATGGTCTATAGCGTTGCCACTGATGAAGGCATTTTAGAACATATGATGCACGATATGGGGCAGAGGGACCCCCTCCCCCCCTCTTTTGTGTTGGTCATTGTGTTCCCGGAATCTCAGGAATTCTTTTCAGATGTCTAGGCGGGATGTGTTAGGTAACAATAGTCTGGAGAGTGTATAGGGTATAGGGACAAAAGGGGGGTATCCCTCTGCCCCGTATCGTGCTGGGTATATTTAATAGAATTACAAGTCGTTGAACGAGGCTATTTAAAGTAGTGTACAACATTTGCTTTTGCTGTAAGTTTCATAAATGGATTTGGGGTAAGTATTTTATAGCGTGCTAGCAAATACTGTACTTCTGACCTGTTTGAAGTCTTGTGTGCATAGATGCTGGGAAAACAGAGAAAAAAATTATGTTCTAGTAGTCTGGTTCCCTGACCATACTTTAGACAAAACGGAGCAATTTATAGAGTCAGGCAATTATCAGGGAACTAGACTATTTCCGATATAGAACGATATGAATTTCCACTTTTCTGGAAAACGACAGCACACCAGGGGCCAATTTCATAGAGCTGTTAAGCACAAAAGTTTGCTTAGCATGAAAATGTCTTGCTTAGTAAAAACAGGTTACCAGCCAAAAGTCCATGTAATTTTCATGCTAAGCAAACAACAGCTGAATGCCATTCAAAAGCAATATTCCACACATGGAAATCTGGTTGGTAATCTAGTTTTTCCCGAGGAAGCATTTGCATGCTAAGCAATTTTTTGTGCTTAACAGCTTGATGAAATTGGCCCCTGGTGCCATGATTTCACAGGATGCATAAGACTGCTATTTACTTAGTCTAGTACGGTATTTACTAATAATTTTTTTTTTTTTTTTATGTTTGCAAATGTTGTATACTACATTTAACGTTGTGCATTCACTTTGTGACCTTTACTCGCTGCTCAGATATTCGTTAAAGATGTGAATGACAACTGTCCAGTGGTCTCCAACAACAGCCTTGAGTTCATCCCCCTACCCGTACTTCAGCTAGAACCCTTAGCTGAGGTGATAGCAACCGACGCGGACAGTGGAGCAAACGGTCAGATCGCGTACTACACCTCCCAAATTACTCAAATGTGAGTTCATTTATTTATTACATTTCTTTACCCCGGGTGTGCCCAAACAGTTTAGAACTGGTTTCCATTGGGGCCCTGCATTAATTTTTAATTAAATTTGAGTAAAGTGAAATTCAGAAGCAAAAATTACATTTTTGAGACTGATTGTGAGCAATTAATACTTACAAATACAAGAATATTTACACACATATATGAATATTTACACACATACAAAATATTTACACACATACAAAATATTTACTCAAATTCAAGAATATTTGTGACCCACTCTGCAAAAAGGGCCATTATGTTGCAATCTTTGAAAATAGTGTTTTATATTTAGCTGGAAAGGCCATTTTATAAGCTTTCATATGGTAGCATTTTGCATTCACGAGATATTTGGAAATTTGCATGTTTGTTTTCAGGAATTTCTTGAATGACTTAAGGAGAAACAAGCCATTTAAAAAAAAAAAAAAAAAAGCAATAGATTGAAGCACTCGGCACAAACACATTCTTTTTCCAACTTTATTCACTGAAATCAAAGATTTTGGTTTTGAACTAGAATAATATAGGTATCAAAGATTCAAAAAATTTCCTCCCTTAAAAATCACTAAGAATTTTTCACCCTCTTCACATAGAACGGGCCATTACGCATAAAAGCATACAGCGACTTATGTGCCCTTTTTGCAGAGCGGGTCACATTTACACTATTAAATCAATATACATAGTTTAATAATTATTCAACTCTCCAGTATAAGCCTATTGCTGATTTTTGGGATGGGAAAAAAAATGGGGAAAAAAACACAAAGGGTAAATTTCCACCCAACTCCAAATCGGTTAAAATAGCACCAATTTTAATTGGGTGGTGTGACGCATAATGCACTATGACTGGAAATCACCGCAGTTCATGAATTATAATAAGGGGATAAAAGTGTGATGACCCGGTCTTTACCACGTCAATAATAACCGAGGAGGGGCGTGACCGCTGTTAATGGACCGAGCCGAAGGCGAGGTCCATTAACAGCGGTCACGACCCTTCGAGGTTATTATTGACTGGTAAAGACCGGGTCATCACATTTTTATCCCCATTCATAAATGCCTTCTTACGAAAAATGCAAAAACCTCCCGTAAAAAGGACAAAATGCAAAGCTTTTTCACCCCACTTTTTCTCCCATTTGCTCAGTACAAAACACATGCGCATGAAGGCGCTCCGCGCCTGTCTGTCACGTGCACGTACACACATGCACGAGATGCAGCATTTTATACGCGTGCATTAGCGTTGTCTTACATTATGAAGTTCAGTACATCTAAGTTGTGCGCGCACCTACTACGCTCTCCCTGTTGCGTATCGGCTGAGAACAGCTGTATGACGCGCCGTGTTTAAACAACTTCCAGCCGTGTTTAAACAGCCGTTTAAACACACCCACGTGACAGGCTCTAGACCAATAGGGATAGTGAAACTCGCTGAGGTATTTATGAATTTAGATTATTGCCCACACATTCCATTATATCATGCAGGTTTTTATTGTTAAATTCCATTTTCTTTATGATAGCCATACACGCTTTCCAACTCAATTAAGTATCTGAACAGCCTGCAAGGACGATAGAAACTTGATGCAGTATCACTATGAACATCTAACAAAAGAAAAACGGCGCACTAACAATGAACATTCATTGTTACTTCGCACTATCCATTGAATTTCAAATTTGCACTGAGGATCACTTTCCATTAATGATTTCATTTGCAGCCCGGTAACAGACAAGCTGTTCTCCATGCTTGGGCTGACTATTACAGCCATCGATAGCGGGACCCCGGCGCGTGGTACGGTCGTCAACATCACCGTAACCATTAGCAACACCTGCCTGTATGACGCCATCAATGAACCAGTCCAGGCCAACATTTACATCGACGTCCCAACTAGTGGTCTGTATTTGAGGGTGCCCAAGTACTATGCCTACGTTTACAGTAAGCATTTATTCGTTTTTATTAAACTGTGTTCCAAGTGTGCAAGTTCGGTTTTATATTAATAATGTAGCCCTTCACAATTCGTCACCAACACCACGAACTGACACTCTCTAGCGCGTGAGTGCCAGGGCGCGCGCGTATTTTACAGAACAGAGTAATTTTCGTTTTCACGAACTGACACCCAAGTAGGGGAGCGCGCGCTAACCACATTTTCATTTTCACGAACAGAAACCATTCTTAATTTCACGAGTTTAGCAGTTTTCAGTTCAATGTTTCTGTAAACCCACAAGTATACAGATGGAGTAGAATCGTGTCAAAGCTTTTAAAGCGTTTTTCTTGGAATTGTATTTCGGCTACATGCTTGCGTGTCAATTCGTGAAAACGAAGTCTTCTCTAGCGAGTCAGTGTCCGATGTGCGGGCGCACACCTGGGTGTCAGTTCGTGAAACCGAAATTGACTCAGCACGCGGTTTCACGAAGGTGCGCGTGAGTGTCAGTTCGTGAAAACGGTGACGAATTATCACCCTGTTCATTAAGCCATGAGATCGGTTTTACGCAGCAGTCCATTCTATAGTCTTACGTGTAAACAATACCAACACGTGTGGACTGCATTGGAGTAATCACAGCATATGTACAGTTTGGGGTTGTTAACCCCTAGTGTCCGGCTGTTATTGATGGGGGCTGGTATACCAAGAACGGGCTGTGCAGCCAAGCGTAAATGCAAACAATAGACACCACACTGAATAGAGTGGACCTATTCATCGCACTTGGAGCCCTCCTTTCTTGTGAATGGAAGCTTTGTTTGAATAAAACTCCTTCTATTTATGACACTCCTATTCAAGAACAATATAGTTGAAACATGAATGGATTGAGTACTCGCAGAAATGCGCATATAGACAACAACCGGTCAGGTGGTCTTTTTCAAACCCAGCTTTGGCTGCCGGCAGTGTTCAAAAGGTTAATATAGGCATGATACAGCATTGGTAGAGCTGGCAAAATAGTTGCAGGCAGTGTTCAAAAGGTTAATATAGGTATGTTACAGCATTGGTAGAGCTTGCAAAATAGTTGCAGGCAGTGTTTAAAAGGTTAATATAGGCATGATACAGCATTGGTAGAGCTGGCAAAATAGTTGCAGGCAGTGTTCAAAAGGTTGATATAGGTATGATAAAGCATTGGTAGAGCTGGCAAAATAGTTGCAGGCAGTGTTCAAAAGGTTGATTTAGGTATGATACAGCATCGGTAGAGCTGGCAATATAGTTGCAGGCAGTGTTCAAAAGGTTGATATAGGTATGATACAGCATTGGTAGAGCTGGCAAAATAGTTGCAGGCAGTGTTCAAAAGGTTGATATAGGCTTGAAACAGCATTGGCAGAGCTGGCAAAATAGTTGCAGGCAGTGTTCAAAAGGTTGATATAGGCATGTCACAGCATTGGTAGAGCTGGTGTTCAAAAGGTTGATATAGGCATGATACAGCATTGGTAGAGCTGGCAAAATAGTTGCAGGCAGTGTTCAAAAGGTTGATATAGGCATGATACAGCATTGTAGAGCTTGCAAAATAGTTGCAGGCAGTGTTCAAAAAGTTAATATAGGCATGGTACAGCATTGGTAGAGCTGGCAAAATAGTTGCAGGCAGTGTTCAAAAGGTTGATATAGGCATGATAAAGCATTGGTAGAGCTGGCAAAATAGTTGCAGGCAGTGTTCAAAAGGTTGATATAGGCATGATACAGCATTGGTAGAGCTGGCAAAATAGTTGGAGGCAGTGTTCAAAAGGTTGATATAGGCTTGAAACAGCATTGGTAGAGCTGGCAAAATAGTTGCAGGCAGTGTTCAAAAGGTTGATATAGGCATGATACAGCATTGGCAGAGCCGGTGTTCAAAAGGTTGATATAGGTATGATACAGCATCGGTAGAGCTGGCAATATAGTTGCAGGCAGTGTTCAAAAGGTTGATATAGGTATGATACAGCATTGGTAGAGCTGGCAAAATAGTTGCAGGCAGTGTTCAAAAGGTTGATATAGGCTTGATACAGCATTGGCAGAGCCGGTGTTCAAAAGGTTGATATAGGTATGATACAGCATTGGTAGAGCTGGCAAAATAGTTGCAGGCAGTGTTCAAAAGGTTGATATAGGCATGATACAGCATTGGCAGAGCCGGTGTTCAAAAGGTTGATATAGGTATGATACAGCATCGGTAGAGCTGGCAATATAGTTGCAGGCAGTGTTCAAAAGGTTGATATAGGTATGATACAGCATTGGTAGAGCTGGCAAAATAGTTGCAGGCAGTGTTCAAAAGGTTGATATAGGCTTGATACAGCATTGGCAGAGCCGGTGTTCAAAAGGTTGATATAGGTATGATACAGCATTGGTAGAGCTGGCAAAATAGTTGCAGGCAGTGTTCAAAAGGTTGATATAGGTATGATACAGCATTGGCAGAGCTGGCAAAATAGTTGCAGGCAGTGTTCAAAAGGTTGATATAGGCATGATACAGCATTGGTAGAGCTGGCAAAATAGTTGCAGGCAGTGTTCAAAAGGTTGATATAGGTATGATACAGCATTGGCAGAGCTGGCAAAATAGTTGCAGGCAGTGTTCAAAAGGTTGATATAGGCATGATACAGCATTGGCAGAGCTGGCAAAATAGTTGCAGGCAGTGTTCAAAAGGTTGATATAGGCTTGAAACAGCATTGGCAGAGCTGGCAAAATAGTTGCAGGCAGTGTTCAAAAGGTTGATATAGGCATGATACAGCATTGGCAGAGCTGGCAAAATAGTTGCAGGCAGTGTTCAAAAGGTTGATATAGGCATGATACAGCATTGGCAGAGCCGGTGTTCAAAAGGTTGATATAGGCATGATACAGCATTGGTAGAGCTTGCAAAATAGTTGCAGGCAGTGTTCAAAAAGTTAATATAGGCATGATAAAGCATTGGTAGAGCTGGCAAAATAGTTGCAGGCAGTGTTCAAAAGGTTAATATAGGCATGATACAGCATTGGTAGAGCTGGCAAAATAGTTGCATGCAGTGTTCAAAAGGTTGATTTAGGCTTGATACAGCATCGGTAGAGCTGGCAAAATAGTTGCAGGCAGTGTTCAAAAGGTTGATATAGGCTTGAAACAGCATTGGTAGAGCTGGCAAAATAGTTGCAGGCAGTGTTCATACTTTGGAGATTTAACATTTATAGGAAATAACAAACCTGTGAAAGTTTGAGCTCAATGTTTAGTCACAAATCAAGAATCATGTCATTATTAGGGTTGTTCCAAATGTACCGAATATTCAAGAAAAAAAATGTATATGCACATACAGATACGACTCTGATGTTATTTTTATTAGAAACGTTAGGGCGCTTAGCAGTGTCAAATGTCGACGGTTACTTTGGAGGGAGGTTTATTGTTGTCGTCCGTAAAACCCTTGACACTTATAAAATACTTAATGCAAAAACGCTGGCTGGACTTTAGTTTCTTTTTATCTATATTACGTACCCGTGCAAATGCAAATTAAAGAATATCGATCGAGCAGTCCGTAATATCGGTCGCCACACGTAAAACACCGGCATGCTTTGCGTGCAACTTTTTACTGGCACGGCATGCAGTTGCAGCTGCTGATGCATGAAAAACTTGATTGGAGAGTATCGAATATTCAGTCAAACCTGGATTCAAATAATTGAATGTTAAATGTAGTGTACACGATTGGTAATCCTCCAATTTGTTTTTTAATGAATTATTACGAAATACCTAATACTAGACTGTAAGTTAATAGTAGTCCCAATCATCCTGTGAAATGATGGCACCAGGTGTGCTGTTGTTGTCAAGAAAAGTGGAAATATATATCGTTTTCCAACGATTTCCAGCTGGAAATCGTTGAAAAACTGCCCTGTAGCTGTTACTCAAGGAAACCCGGAAAAGTGGCGTGCCCCGGACATGATGGCGCCATGGCATATCCGGGGCGCGTCACGCGTCCAGATAGCCACGCGCGCCTTGACTAAAGGCTATCATCCGCCCGACGGTTGAAAACGAGCGCCGTTTTTATCTCGTTTTTTTCTCCATCCAACGACACAAAACTTTGAACAGGTCAGTGGAATGTTATTTCCTATAACATACTAACCCCCAAATCCGCCCATTTCTGAAAATTGCAACAATGACCAATCATGTACACTGCCTTTAAATTATTCGAAAATGAACAGCCCTAGTCATTATCGAGGCCACCTGGGGGTACCCCAGTGCCTCAAAAGAACAGCGGTACCGCTGATGATTCTGCCTGTTTAATAAAGATGTCTTCCCTAGACCTATCATCAAACTATCATTTCCATTCATAGATTGTAAAGATGCCCTTGGGATACAGACTGGTGTAATTCAAGACAGCATGATGTCGGCGTCGTCGTCTTATGACAGTGCGCACACACCGAACAGGGCAAGACTCCATGCAAACTTCACTGCAGACAGCGAAATTGGATCCGGTGAGTTCAGCATTATTTATTTTTTTGGGGGGTGTATTTTTTTTATTTTGTTAAATTTTTTATTTTATTTTTTTTTATTTTTTTATTTTTTTTGTATTTATTTATTTCCTTTAATTTTTTTTTTTTTTGGGTGGGGTTATAATAAAAACAGCTTTAATTTAAAGATGGTAGCCATGTCATCTATAAGATAACTTTCAATGGGCCATCTTTGTGCAGGGGACCAGAGCAAACCCCTACTCCTTCACGACAGGTGCTCTGGGTTCTTTTACGTGCACTGATCCTATGGAGCACACAGGACCTCCGGCTTTATCCCATCCGCAGGACATGGCCCTTTTGAGATGAATGGGGTTCTGTCATGCCCCAGAACAATGCACTGATTATTGCCAGGCATGTTAATGCAAGCAATACGTGGTGCGGTTTCCCATCCAAGTACTGCCTGCAGTCAACATTGCTTAACTTCGGTAGTGCGCCACTTGCTCTTCCACTGAGCCAGTTGTCTGGGAATATTTCTCTTGTATTGTCCAGCCTTATTTTCACGCAAGGCTTTTGAGGTTTAAAAACACAAATTGGTTCAAGCTAGAGTCACTTGCCTACTGGACTAAACCAGCCAAACTCCAACGTACCTTGTACTAGGAACAGTACTAAACCTGCCAAACTCCAACATAGCTTGTACTAGGAACAGTACTAAACCTGCCAAACTCCAACATACCTTGTACTAGGAACAGTACTAAACCAGCCAAACTCCAACATACCTTGTACTAGGAGCAGTACTAAACCAGCCAAACTCCAACATACCTTGTACTAGGAGCAGTACTAAACCAGCCAAACTCCAACATACCTTGTACTAGGAGCAGTACTAAACCAGCCAAACTCCAACATACCTTGAACTAGGAACAGTACTAAACCAGCCAAACTCCAACATACCTTGTACTAGGAGCAGTACTAAACCAGCCAAACTCCAACATACCTTGTACTAGGAGCAGTACTAAACCAGCCAAACTCCAACATAACTTGTACTAGGAGCAGTACTAAACCAGCCAAACTCCAACATACCTTGAACTAGGAACAGTACTAAACCAGCCAAACTCCAACATACCTTGTACTAGGAGCAGTACTAAACCAGCCAAACTCCAACATACCTTGTACTAGGAGCAGTACTAAACCAGCCAAACTCCAACATACCTTGTACTAGGAACAGTACTAAACCTGCCAAACTCAAGCATACCTTGTACTAGGAACAGTACTAAACCAGCCAAACTCCAACATACCTGGTACTAGGAACAGTACTAAACCAGCCAAACTCCAACATACCTTGTACTAGGAACAGTACTTAAACCAGCCAAACTCCAACATAACTTGTACTAGGAACAGTACTAAAACAGCCAAACTCCAACATACCTTGTACTAGGAACAGTACTAAACCAGCCATACTCCAACATACCTTGTACTAGGAACAGTACTAAACCAGCCAAACTCCAACATACCTTGTACTAGGAGCAGTACTAAACAGCCAAACTCCAACATACCTTGTACTAGGAACAGTACTAAACAGCCAAACTCCAACATACCTTGTACTAGGAACAGTACTAAACCAGCCAAACTCCAACATACCTTGTACCAGGAACAGTACTAAACCAGCCAAACTCCAACATACCTTGTACTAGGAACAGTACTAAACCAGCCAAACTCCAACATACCTTGTACTAGGAACAGTACTAAACCAGCCAAACTCCAACATACCTTGTACTAGGAACAGTACTAAACAGCCAAACTCCAACATACCTTGTACTAGGAACAGTACTAAACCAGCCAAACTCCAACATACCTGGTACTAGGAACAGTACTAAAACAGCCAAACTCCAACATACCTTGTACTAGGAACAGTACTAAACCAGCCATACTCCAACATACCTTGTACCAGGAACAGTACTAAACCAGCCAAACTCCGACAGGCCAAAACTGTTGTAGTTTGGCAGGTTTAGTACCAATGGCTCTATGCCGTTGAAAAGCCTTGCCAAGCCCCAAGAACGCACAAACCTTCGGGCTTCTATAATCACCTGGTTGTACACAATAAACTGCCCACTAATGCTGGAGTCCAGCTAGCTTTTATTGTTCACCCAGACTTGATCTCGGGCCCGTGAATGGAATGACAACAAAAGCAATCACTACAGATTAGTGTGAGAGGGGCCACATGCAGCCTGGCCTTGCCTGGCAGAGGCCGGGCTTTATCAATTAGTATGCTCTATTGTTAGGTGATTTGTGGCTAACAATAGCAAGACTAAAAGCCAGAAGGCCCGGGTGTGGCCAGGCTTTTTAGCGGCCTGGCCCGACCATGGGTTAGGCAGTGCTCCCTTGAAGGCTTCTGCTCCATGTGCCAACTTTTATGGATGGTGTCTTCCCTAGCTTGACTTCTGCTGGGTCCCAAGCCATGTTGGCCTATCAGGAAATCAAAGAGCAGATGCTGCGGCCAAACAAGCTCTGAACTTACCACTTCACCCATGCCTTATTCCCCATACTGATTTCAAACAATCTATTTGGTCATACACAAGGAACATATGGCAAGCATCATGGTCAACACAAACATCAAATAAGCTTCACTTAATACAACCTGACCTTGATTTTTGGCAACCCTATAGGAACTTGCCAAGGCGAGATCAGGTGGTTTTGACTAGATGCGGCACAGGACATTCTACGATGACACATTCGTGGTTGCTGAAGGCAGAACCTCCACCAAAATGCATCCCCTGTGATAGCCCGGTCAATTCACCATATAATTGTAGAATGCCAAGAATACTCCCTTGTCAGACAACGGTATTTGAATGCAGCAACTTTAAAAGATATCATTGACAGTGAATATCGTAATGTACTTACATTTCTGAAAACAGCTGGACTGTACCAACACCTCTAACTCAAGCATTACGGAAAACAGCTGGACTGTATCTATTTTTATACACAGACATTATTTTCTCGCCAACTTTATATTTAATGAACTAGTGTTTACTGAACCTTTTGAATGTTGCCAGTTTACATTGTAATTTTGAATGTTCTTATATCCTTGTTTTAGTAATTAATTGGACATGTTCTCGCCGTGAATAATGACCCTAGTTGTCGGCACGGCGTTAAACCAAAACTCACTTACTCACTCCCTAGCTTGGCTACCTTTCAAAGCTCTCCAGCCAGAACGGCAAGCATTCCGTAGCTATTCAAAAATTAGGGCCAGGTACTCCTCGTCGCGCCTCGTGCAACACAAGGTCATCAACGATTAGTGGTGGGAGAAATCAGAGATTTCAAAATTCGGTTATCCTAATTTTGCTCAAACCGAATAACAGTTATTTTATTTTATTTCACCAGAAGTTCCAATCAAGCTGATAGTCATGTCAACAAAAGTGACGAGTGAGGTGCCGCATGATAAGCCCTCCCATTGACTGGATATAGTTTGCAGGATTCAGTGACCATTTGGGCCTTTACAAAAACACCCCAAAGTTGGAATGTTGAGGGAAAAAATGGATGGGTAGGCTATTCATATACCAAGAAGACCACTAGCGAGTGAATGCAGTTACAATCATAGACCATTGAGCAAATTGGAGGGTGTCCAGTTGTTTTATTTAGCCTGTGTCACACAAAAAAATCATTTTTGGCCAATCTTACCCCTGAAATATATTCATAGCCTTGCCCAGCGCACCCGCTCAAATTCTCCTTTACTTTTCAGAAGCCAGAATAATCATCCTGGTTTAATCTCTTATATCTTCAGGGTGGATAGCACTAACCGCCGACACCAATCAGTGGTTGGAGATCGATATGAGATTGGTGACGATCTTCTCTGGTGTCCGGACCCAAGGGGTTGGTGATGTTGAGGCATGGATCGAGACATACTATGTAGAATGCTCCAATGATAGCAGTACGTGGTATCGGATACAAGACCAGAATAGTAATGATCAGGTATGTCAACTTCGTAGAATACTCCAATGATAGCATAACATGGTATCAGATACAAGACCAGTAGCTTACTACGCAGAATACTCCAATTATAACAATACGTGGTATTGGATAGGAAGTCCAGGGAAGTAATGATCAGGTATGTTTACTTAGAATACTCCAATGACAGCAGTACATGTTACCAGATACAAGACCAGGATAGCAATGATCAAGTACATGTATGTTATCTCAATAACTGAGAACACTCCAATGATAGCAGTACGTATAGTACCAAATACCAGAGTTGTATTCGAGTCCCTGCAATTCCTTTCACAAGTCCCTGCAAGCCATCACAAGCCCTCCAGTCCTAATCCCAATCACAAGCTATTCAAATGAGCTTTGACAAAGGCATTCCTTTGTCATTGTTCATCCAGTTACTTGTGACCGGCTTTATGAAAGCACTTCTGACTGGGCTTGTGAAAGGACTTGCAGGGACTCAAATACAACTCTGCCAAATACAAGACTAAAACAATCAGATACATGTATGATATTTCTGCTTATGATTTTTCAAACATTACTTGTACCATTCTATATGCAGTATATATTCCTGCACTTTGCTTCCCAACAATCCGTGAGAAGAAATTGCAGTAGGTATACATCCTTGTCTGTGTAAGCCTGTGAATATTTGACGCTGCTTTCTAAATGTCGGCATACTTATCTTGTGTTTCTCTCAGCTGTTCACCGGTAACACGGATCAGGACACCGTCTCTAGCGTGTACTTTGATGAAGTCTACGCCCAGTATATCCGCATTCTTCCACAAACCTGGCACAGTCAGATCGGGTTGAGGGCAGAGATCTTAGGCTGTACAACAGAACGACATCTCAGACGTGAGTCTGTGTACACCTGCCTTCAAGATATAGCTGTCTACTTATTTACTCCTTGGAAGGGGAGGGGGAGGGGGGGTAATCATTCATCAAGGACTCCCAAACGTGAATGTTCACATGTGTTCTGACTGAACTTTCTAGCGGTTTGTGATCTGTTTGTTAAATTGCCGCAGACTGTACCTCATTATGCTAACTCGTTAACCTTCCCTGGATCTGCTCTTTATTATCACAACCCCACTCCTGTTAGATCTCCTCTGATATATTCAGGCACGCAACTTTTCCTCGGATCAGCTAATTTCCTCGTTTTTCACTTCACACTTATGCCATTGAAAATTGAAAAACACTGTACAAAGTTTTGTAAAGATTGGAATTTCCTCGTTTTTTTTTTTATTTCAAGTCGCACGCCTGTATAATACACCCCCCCCCCCCCCCTGATAAGTTAATGTATATAAACTTCATTGTCGCGTTTTAACTGACCTTTCTACCGTGACCTATTGCTAACCCATGCTTAACAGCAGATCACACTCTTACAATCCTGTTTGTTTGCACACCCCCCATATTTGGCTGACACGAACATCTTCTTTGGCTCCCAAATTTCTGTGTTCAATACATACCTTTCTTTCACTATAACGGACGACTACACATTTTTGTGGATCCTATGATGTTCAGCTTATTAGGCCAAAAAAAACTTGTGTTGCCCTTAAATGGGAAAAATCGGAAGGGAGGGTCGGTCGGTATTTTTTTTTTTTTTTTTTTTTTTTTACCATCCATGAAAACATCAAAACAATACTACATGTCATGTAACTTGGAAGTCAGGAGGCAAAAAAGTAAGCTTATTTAACCCTTTGCGTACGGATGACGCCATATGACGTCCAAAAAAAAAGTGCCACCAGGCCGGATAATGCCATTTTCCGCCGTTTGTACAGTTTCAATCTATTGTTGGATTATTGTTTATGTTACGCTTGACTGCACAAACACATTGTAGCGGTTCGCTTGGCTGCCAAAATCGCCGCGACACCCCGACGTCTCCCGTAAAAAAGACATACTCAAGGGGTTAAAAGTGAGATGGCAAAATGCACGATTGTGCCGTCATACAATGTAGCTGTATTTAAGGACAAAGATTTTAATAAAAACTTGTGCAGGAAAAGGTGAAATTTTGAAAATTCCTTTTAAAATAAAAATTTATTAAGAAAGAAAAAAAAAAGCGACCTGACTTTTGCGACTTTTAGGGTCGGTCGCGGAGGGCAACACAATTTTTGTTGGTTGTTATAGTGGCATTCCACTGTACTTATATTAATCTTGCATGCTTAGGGAGCACTGCCTAACCCACGTTGGGCCAGGCCGTTGAAAAGCCTGACCAATCCCCAGGAACGCCCAGGCCTTCGGGCTTCTATAATCCCCTGGTTGTACACAATAAACTGCCCACTAATGCTGGAGTCCAGCCAGCTCCCATTGTTCAGCCAGACTTGATCTCCAGCCCGTTAATGGAATGACAACAAAAGCAATCGCTACAGATTTTAGTGTGAGAGGGGTCACAGCCTGCCTGGCTTTAGCCTGGCAGAGGCCGGGCTTTATCGATTTATAGTAGATCTATGCTTTATTGTTAGGTGATTTGTGGCTCACAATGGCAAGACTAAAAGCCAGAAGGCCCGGGTGTGGCCAGGCTTTTCAACGGCCTGGCCTGACCATGGGTTAGGCAGTGCTCCCTTAGTTCCTCTCCCAATTAGTTGCACCTCCCAATTATTCTTCATGCATGCCTAACCCTTCTAATTGCATGTACACTATAGACTTGACCCAGTGTGTGCGGTGCTTGACCACCTATTACTGCCTAGGGGATGGTTTACAGCGCCCCTGCGGCCGCTGTGACCCCTCCTCAGAGTCATGTGACCGGTCACCGTCTGAGCATTCGTTTGGTCATGCCTCTGAGTGCGTGCCCTGCCCCATAGGATGGGTAGGTATGAGCGAAGGATTGTAACCAAATTATCCTGTAATGATGTAGAAATCACATGCAGCAATCCTTGGGGGGGGGGGGGGGGAGAGACACCCAACATTTTGCAGAGTTCCCAACCAGTTACAGATTTTCTGTATTTCGTACAGAAATTCACGAAAAATACGGAATATTAATTTTTGTTAATAAATATGGATTTTCTGAAATCCGACCACAATGATGTTTTGTCATGCGTATTACGTTATCATACTGCACGTGTACTGGCTCACTATTATGAACCCAACCGAACAGACGCAGCTATGAAAATAAAAATAAAAATAAAATAAGGAAACGGTAAACTAACAGGGCCACGCGGTGTGTCCCCTTTTTTGATGAGATCCATGTAATTGCCGAATTTCATTCTCATTATTAAAAACCATTGCCGTTTCAGCTGCGCAGACAATGCTGCGCGCCGTTTTAAAAATCTGATCTACATGTAAAGTTCAAATTTCATGAAAAGTATGGATTTTCTAAGCAAAATCATTTTTTTCTTTTTTGCTTTCTGAATACTGAAATGAGTTTGAAAAGGTTGGCATTTCTGATTTTGAACATAACTAGAAGTTTATATACCTGTAGTCATAGAATGTTGATATAAGGTCTCTCTACCTTATATCAACATTCTATGACTACAGGTATATAAACTTCTTGTAATCAAGTCAATCGCAAGTCAATTTACCAGTCAATCACAAGTCAATCACAAAGACAAATGCTTTTGCCTCAGTTCATTTGAATAAATCGTGTGCCCAGATGAAAAATTGGGTCAAAAGGTTGTCAAAATTGGGTCAAAATTTGTGTTTTTCAGGTAATCGATGGGGTATTGAAATATCTTTCATTTGATATAAATTTCGTCTGGAGGGGTTACGTCATTCTGATGTAATTAACAGAATGAAAAGGACGGAAGGGGGTTTTTGCATTTTGTTTTACCCAGTAAAAGGACGTTAGCGTGTAATACCGATGTAACAAAACATGATACAAGTGTGTTCACCTCTCCCCTTCAGTGGGACGTAAACTTGCTTGGAGCAAAGTTTGTCCCCGGAAAAAGGTAGAAAGAGTTCCTGGCTAAATGTCGTTAGCATAAATATGTAAATAACTCTAAAATTAACTAATATTTTTTATTTATAAATGCACAACATTATTGGAAATAATAATCAATTTCATCTGACCTAAATTCAGCCTTTTGCCATTCTTAATTTAGAAATGGAATCACAAACACTTTAAAGTGGATTTTCTCAAAATGTGATTTTTGCCTGACTGGGCCCCTGACGTCCTTTTACCGGGCACATGACGAAATGTGACTTGGCTTGGGACCAGACTTGTGATGGGACTTTTGATTGAGTGTGATGACTTGGTCTCTGATATAAGGGCACCCATTTTTCTAACCACCCTATTAAACCCATTTCCAACCAACCCTAATTTTGGCTTCCGACCACCCAAAAAAAACCTGCTGATGCTGTCTACAAGACCAATAATTCCACCCAAAAAAAGGGGGAAAATGAAGGGGTGAAAGAAAAAAACGACGTGGCCAATAATTAAGTCAGCTTTCCAAAAATGCTCTGAAAATAGCATCGTTATCAAACTGAATGAAGCACGGGGCACAGACATTTATTGGCATTGACACCAACTTGAAAAGTGTGAATCGACCTGGTAGATGCAAATACACACTTTCAAGTATTCCAACTTTTCCTAATTTTTTTTTTTTTTTTACATTGCTCCTACTTTTCCTACACTTTTTCTTAAAAATTCCTAAAAAACAAAAATTCAGCTTTTTTCTTATTTTTTTTTTGTCCCACAACTCCGAAACATGAAATCGCACTGAATATTTTTCACAAGTGTTTAATACACATTTATATAAAAATCACACAAGGGCTTGGGTGAAGGTGGACTGCAACTTTACTTCCTGACAGAAAGTACTGGTAGGGGGGTTAGGGTTAACATTGAAAACGCAATGTTTGACTGAAATTTTGTATTTTGTTCTAGCTTTGCGAGGATGGGTATGCCACACCCTGCCCCAAGTATCACCATGGGCGTTGCAATGAAACGGTGAGTAAATTATGAATTTGGCAAGCCCTCTGTTAGTGGTCATTTCATGTTGTCTGAAAGTGGTATCAATTGACCTATCGCCGTTTACGAGTTAACCACGCCCCTTAGACAACCCTATGGCAATTTTGTGTGTTAATTTTTGTTTGTCTCGGATTTTGCGCGTTCCACGTGGAATTATAATTGATGTGATTGGACAATAATTCACAAGCTGCGTTAACACGATTCGACCGCGATAGGTCAATTGCATAAACCTCTTGCATTTGGACGATGGCCATAGCCACGGTTTGAAAAAGTCCACCTGGCTGGTTGATGTCTACAGGCGCATTCCTGCGCTTTCTCAATCCATTCATTTTTCACTGTATTGTTCTTGAATGTGAGTGCTGTGAATAGATGGAGCTTTTTCAAACAAAAAGAGGACTCTGAGTGCACTGAATATGACCACTCTATCCAGTGCGATGCTTATTGTATTTACGCTTGGCTGTTAATGAATTGAAACAAAAAATTATGCAAATAAGCAAGGTAGACTTTAATTCATTCAAAGTGTGAAATAAATTTTTATTTCCAAAAAATGTAAGATTTTTTTTAAAGAAAAATCACCAGCCGACCTTGTGTTTTTTGGTCCTGGAGTCTACTGGACCGATCTTATAGTGCGAATTTCGAGCCCTGGTCTGTCTGATCTGATGCTGGTCTTGTGAATTTCCACATGTAGTATTGTCCCGAGGAGTGTAGACTCTGCGATCCGGGCACTGTTTGCTTCCGAGGAATTCAGTCCATCTGTCCTCAAGGTTACTTCTCCAAAGGATACGATTTAGGTAAGATTTTGTTATGGAAGTCACTCGATACAAGGCTAAAAGCCACTCTATGTAAAGGGCTACAACAGCCCTACCACCCTTACGGTTTTCCTGGGTCCACATCTAAATTGATACCAAAGAAATTATCCAAATTTTCAGACCCATAGACCCCGGCGGGACGTACGTAACTTGCACTATCTGTGAGACCAGCTCACACAAGTGTGTAAACGCCTGCAAAAGTCGGGGACCTCCTATTGTCCTCCTATTGTTCATACTTTTTGGCAAGGGCCCTCATTGGTTTTGTACACGATTTTCCAAAGGGGACCTTTCTCAATCGCAGACCCTGTTGTCCTCTATTGTTAAAGGTCCCCTATTGAATGCAAAAACTCGCCTCCCCTCCAGGAGTCTGTAACTGTCAATTTGCAAAGTTTGAAAATTATGGGTTTTGACTTCAAAGTTGCCCACTCTGAACAAAGACATCGGAAAATTTGAAGAGCAGCTTCAGGTTTGGCTCAAGGGTGGATGGGGGGGGGGGGGGGGTAAACTCCCAAAACACACCCCAACCTCCTGAAGATCTACCAGCACCCATGTTCCAAAGGTTGCAGGTTCAAATCCTGTCAATTGCAGGCTTTCAAGTAATCCTACTTTTCCCACTTTTTCCTACTTTTTCCCGTTTTGTTTACCTTGCTCCTACTTTCCCTACTTTTTTTTAAATTCCTATTTTTTCCTAATTTTTGGTCCCACAATCTTGAAAAATGAAATCCCATCGGATATATGTGTTTAATACACACTGTCATATGAACATCACACAATGAAGGGCTTGGGTGCAGGAGTACTGCAACTTCACTTCCAAGAGCTTAGTTAAGAATGGAGCACAAGTGTTGTGAGTAACACACGAAATGGGGCTTGTGATGCTGCGGACATGGGTGAGTATCAACAAAAACTACTCCAAAAAGCCCTTAAAAGTCCTACTTTTATCCTGATTTTTGTCCTCCAAAGTCCTACTTTTGTCCTTTTTTTTTTTTTTTTTTTTTTTATATATTTATTTTGATCTTACTTTTCTCCTCTTTTTCACCCGAGCCTGCACTTGTGTCCCATCTTATCATTTTCTTTGTTCACCCTTAAAAAAATGTTTGATCTTGGTAGAGTTCTGTGAGCCCTGTCAGCCAGGGACCTTCAACAACTTCACCGGTCAGTCGGCCTGTGAGAACTGCCCAGCCGGATACCAGAGCACACAGGCCAAGAACTCATGCGCACCGTGTGAACGTACAGCCTGGTCAGCCGGGGACGGCACACCGTGCAAGTCATGCTTGAACGAGGCTGAATGTAAGTACAAGGCCGGGGGGGGGGGGGAGAATAAAGTCTTGTTTGCCACCAGTCAACTTTCTCAATTTCAGCGATTGCATTTATTCTGCCGAAAATTATTTATTTTGTTTAATATTTTGCAATACAAGAAAAACAAATATATATTTATTTAGAGACAAAAAGTTTTGTCTCACTCCCAAGAATAGTTAACTGTGGCCAATTCCATAGAGCCGGTTAAGCAAAAAAAAATGCTTAAGCGCAAAAACCTTGCTTAATAAAAATCAGGTTAGCAGCCAAAACCCCATGTGATTTTTATGATAAGCAAACAACAGCTAAATACCAGTCACAAGCAATATAAATCACATGGAATTTTGGCTGGCAACATGATTTTATTATTAAGCAAGGTTTTTTGCACTTAAGCAAATTTGTTGCTTATAAAGCAGCTCTATGAAATTGGCCCCAGGGTATAATAATTTATTTTTGAAATAAGCAAATGTTCTTATTTTAACCCCTTGAATACGGACGACGTCCATACCTGCAGTTTGAAAAAGAGCACCTGGCCCGCTGTCGTCTATACTTGCATTCCTGCACATACTCAATCCAATCATGTTTCAACTATATTGTTCTTGAATGGGAGTGTGGTGAATAGATGGAGCTTTTTCAAACAAAGCTTTTATTCACATGAAAGGGGGCTCCAAGTGTGATGAATAGGACCAGTCTATTTAGTGTGGTGCCTGTTGTTTGTTTTACGCTTGGCTGCACAGCCCGTTCTTGGCATACCAGCCCCCCATCAATAACAGCTGGACCCAAGGGGTTATTAAAATCATATTTGGCAATATGCTGGTCATTTTAATCAAATTTTAACTTCATATCCCCAATAAGATGGGAATTATAATTTCCTTGTAAAGTTCTGCTGTTTATGCCTGAATCCAGTCCGTGTGCTGAAGGTGTGTCATATGTCAATCAGGGATCAGGGTACCAGTGTAATTCTCATTGACTATTGCTATAGGTCCGTGTTTTTGTCTGAATCTAGTCCGTGTACTGAAGGTGTGTCAGGGATCAGGGTACCTGTAATTCTCATTGACTATTGTAGGTCCATGTATGTCTGAATCCAGTCCGTGTGCTGAAGGTGCATGTGTCGTGTATCAATCAGGGATCAGGGTACCAGTGTAATTCTCATTGACTATTGCTATAGGTCCGTGTATGTCTGAATCCAGTCTGTGTATGTCTGAATCCAGTCCGTGTGCTGAAGGTGTGTCGTGTATCAATGAGGGATCAGGGTACCAGTGTAATTCTCATTGACTATTGCTATAGGTCCGTGTATGTCTGAATCCAGTCCGTGTGCTGAAGGTGTGTCGTGTATCAATCAGGGATCCGGGTACCAGTGTAATTCTCATTGACTATTGCTATAGGTCCGTGTATGTCTGAATCCAGTCCGTGTGCTGAAGGTGTGTCGTGTATCAATCAGGGATCCGGGAGTTATATCTGCGGTGGATGTCCAGCCGGCTACTCTCAGGATGCTGATGGATGTGCAGATATCAATGAGGTGAGAACTTTGCGACCACTTCACTCCAGTCCAGACATGCAACTTTTCCTCGGATCAGCCGATTTCTTCGTTTTTCACTGTGCCATTGAAATTTTTTTTTAAATGTACAAAGTCTTGTAAAGATTTGAATTGCCTCGTTTTTTTTTATTCCAAGTTGCAGGCTTTTAAGGTTTCCTACTTTTTTACCTTGCTCCTACTTTTTCTACTTTTTTTCATGAAATCCCTACTTTTTCCTACTTTTTTGTTCCACAACTCCGAAAAAGGAAATGTCATTGAATATTTTCATATGTAAATTACACCATGATAAAGGGCTTGGGTGCAGGAATATACATTTGTACTTCAACTTTACTATTAAGAGCTTAGTTGAGGACGGAGCACAAGTGTTGTGAGTACAGAACATGCCAAATGAGGCTTATGATGCTGTGGACAAAACAAAAACTACTCCTTAGTCCTATTTTATCCTGATTTTGTTTCTACCTTTTTCCTTTTCTTTTTTTAAGTTGTACTATTCTCCTTTTTCCCCTGGGTTTGCTTATCATCAAACCCAATTAACCCCAACTAAATTATATTAACCCCATGTTGGACCCAACCATCCAAAATCAGAGAAAGACTGAGATTGCGGGTAACACCATGTGAAATAAATCTCTTCTAGGAAGATGTGCGGTTCTGAAAAGAACCGGGGTGATTGTGTAACTCGACGTTTCTGACAGTGTGCTCCGTCCGTCCTCGAAATCAATTTACGAGTCTATTCCATGTGAAAAAAAACAATTAGTCAGAAAATAGTTTATGTTCAAAGTGAACGAAGAAAACTGGCAGAAGCAGGATTTGAACCTGCGACCTCCGGGTTACCGGTTGGCGGTCTCCCAAATTGTCAGTATCTTTGTTCGGGTGAGCGCTAGTCAGAAGTCATAAACCCAGAATGCCATATAGCCAGGGATCACGCCCAATTTTACGATGCAACCTGGGAAGCCACATTATGGGGATCACTCAATGAGGAAACGATTTTTAACTTCGTCAAACAAATCAAAAAGAAACTGGTAATTTTGAATGAATTTACAAAGTGAACAAAGAAAACTGGCAGGAGCAGGTCTTGAACCTGCGACCTCCGGAATACCATACCGGCGTTCTACCAATCTTGCCCTATGTTGACGGTCACCCAAATTCTCAGTGTTCCGAAGGTCGTTCGAGGGCACTAATGTAAATTCAATCAAAATTACCTGCAGTACATTGCAATTGAAAGTTGACCTCAAAATGGGAATTTCTCTTCACACTTTTTCTCTTCTCAGGGAATTCATTTTCATTTCACAAAATGTGAAAGTGTTTTCCCTAAGTGGGAAAACATTTTCACGCCTTTTCACACAAGTGGGACAATTTTTTCCCACCCTTTCTCAAAAGTGGGAAAATAATTTTCCACTTGAATTCACAGGTGGTAAAAAGTTGTGTGAGAAATATGAAATGTGAATGGGAACTTTCAATTGCAATGTACTGTAGTTAGTTTCCCTTTATGGTTTGTTTGACGATATTTTGTGCTTTTTAAGAGACAGTATCTTTTAACAGTTTGATAGTTAACATGTTTTCAGTGTCCGCAAAATAATTGAACATTATTTGTTGAAATGTGCTTTTTCTCCTGCTCATTCTTCAGTGTGAATTCGCCGATCCTTGTCAATTTCAATGCATCAACTTGTCGCCGGGCTATGAGTGTACCGGCTGCCCGCCTGGCTATGAGGGGAACACGCCCCATGGAATCGGAGTGGATCACGCGCAAGCCCACAAACAGGTACAAACGTCCCACTTAACCCCCTGTAGTAGGGCTGTTCATTTTCGAATAATGAAGTTTTCGATTATTCGAAACTAGGTTAGACCGAATATTTGATACTCGCCGCGATCAAGTTTTTTCGCCGTCAACTGCAAGTGCATGCCGCGCCGGTAAAAAGTTGCACGCAAAGCATGCCGGTGTTTTACGTGCGGCGATCGATATTATAAACTGCCCGATCGACATTTTGTGCATGCTCCTGTTGTATCAAGATCATTACTGGACGTATAACAAGAAACCAAACTCCAGCCTGCGTTTTTGTCGGGGTTTTTAACAGACGGGAACAATAACCTCCGTCCACAAAAAGTTCCCGTCGACAAAAAATGCGGCATTTGTCACTGCTAAGTGCCGTAACTTTTCTATTAAAATACCATAAAAGTCGTATCTGTCCGTGAATATATATTTTTTTTTAATATTCGAACCGGCAAAAAGGTATTCGGACATTCGGTTGACGATCAAATATTTGGTATATTCGGGACAGCCCTACCGTGTAGCCGCACGATGGCCATAGCCATGGTTTCGGGCAAGACACCTGGGCTGGTTGACATGAATAGCCGCATTCCTGCTCATGCTCAATCCATATTCATAAAATGGAATTTGCATCGGGATGATGTAAATTCAATATTGGTGTTTTTTTACAAACACTTTATACTCAGTGTTGTCCTAGGAGATTTTTTTTTTTAAATCACTCGGGTGGGACTCGAACCCACGAACTCCTGCTTTGTAGTGCAGATGTCTATTGTTCTTAAATGAACAGATGGAGCTTTTCACAAGAAAATGGGGGGGGGGGGCGGCTCCGAGTGCGATGAATAGGACCATTCTATTTTAGTGTGGTGCCTATTGTTCACGTTTACGCTCGCCTGCACAGTCCTTTCAGTGAGAGCCTGGCGCCCGGGCATTCCATCAATACCATCGGGATGCAAGAGGTTATTCATGGTATGATATAGCATTGGCAGAGCTGACAACATAGTTGCAGGCAGTGTTCATACTTTGTGTGATTCAACATGTACATGAAATAACAAACCTGTGAAAGTTCAAGCTCAATTCATCATCCAAGTCACGAGAAAATGGGGAAATACCATTCTGTTGTAACAGTGGTTTTGTGTATGTTCACTATGTGCTGATATTGAAATAAGCCATGGCATTTTGGGGAGTTTTTCGCTGATAAGAGTTTCTTGAAGCCAACAGCATTTCAGAGAAATATTTCTCATCTGTCAACTGAGTCATGAGAAGATAATCAAAAGCCGTTGTTTTAACAGTGGTTATGTGCACCCAGTCGTACTTCCCCAATACGTCCGAGGACAATGCTTTGTGTTTCCTATTGTTCCTTTAATATAACCAACCCCCACAGACTAAGCACGTATCCTTACGTTCGAGGACCGATTTCAACAAAAGACTCTACGTTCGAGGACTGAAAGGTTTCTTTGTGTTTCCCTACTTCTCTTGTCCTCGGAGATATATACAGTGCACGTACACAGTTCCAATGGGCTTGTTTCGAATGTTGAAAATGAAATATATTGTTTTAATTGATACCGCTTTCAGCCAATGTGAACGGCTCTGCAAAAAGAATATTAAAAAGTCATAGTTAAATTGGTCACATCCTAAGCTTGGATTTGGTGTAGGTTTGACCCCTGTGGCATTTTGTGTTCTCGAGATATCTTGACATTTGTATGCTCCTATTTTTCAATTTCATTTTCAATTTCAACACAAAACGTGCAAAGAAATAAGATAGATGTAATATTTGTCAACATTCATTTTTCATTTTTATTCATCAATATTAATGTTCCTGAAAATAAATTCTGAAAATATAGATATAACAGAAGCCAACAAACCAAAAACAAACAAAAATCACTTTTTTTGTAGAGCGAATCACATATAAAATGATCTCTTCTACCTGACCATTATCTCAGAACCTATTTCGATGTCTGTGCACTTTTAACACTCTGGCTATTGTCAAACTTGTCTCGACAGGTATGTGAAGATATCGATGAGTGCGCCATTGACAACGGAGGGTGCGACCCAAAATCTGCATGCAACAACACGCTGGTAAGATCAGAAATTATACCCTATACACTCTCCAGACTATTGTTACCTAACATATCCCCCCTAGACTTCTGAAGAGAATTCCTGAGATTCCGGGAACACAATGACCAACACAAAAGAGGGGGGGTTCGCTCTGCCCCATATCGCGCATCATATGTCAGAAATGGCTGCTAGTTTTTAAGGGAAGGTCATTTTTATAATCGTCCTTTTAGTCACAGTGGACATCGACAGTGCACAATATGGCAAGTGGCCAACTGATTTCGCAGCGACGGTTCATGATGTCATTCAACCCAAAAGTGAAAACAGAATAGGGGTGTGCATTTACGGGTAGTAAAAGAACCGGGTACCCGATTAAAAAAAATACGGGTACCCGTGTACCCGTTAAATAAAACCCTTACCCAACCCAAAACTTCCAATCCCGGAAGTTGCAATAATGTCTTTTTATATGAGATTCAAAAAGTCTGATTTCAGACAAAAGTCTGAAAAATCTCATGCCTGTCCAGTTAATAACATGATCACTACTCTGCCATTACATGTTCCGGCACGTGCATGCGCCGACATATCACAAAAGACAGAAGCTTTATACAGTTGTATTTATTGTGGAATAAGGCATGCTATTATGTCTCGTCGAGGCTCTTTATCCATACCCAGACTACAAAAACCACGACCGGTAAATTCCCTTTGTCAATTTTCGTGAGCGTCATAAACATAAAATCTGTGCTGGTTTCCCATGTAGTCGGGTTTTAATTTTGAAATTTCCCGACAAATAACATTCAAAACTTTTTTATTTCATTTTTGGGAAGTTACTATGCGATAATGTAAAGTTGTACGGGTACTCGATTCCATAATCTGGAACCGGTTCCTGACATGAACGGTCGGTTACTCTGGTACCCGGTTCCGATGCACACCCCTAAAACAGAATAGTGTCCAAACAGCAACAAAATTCCCAGTTAAATGGGCATTTTTGGGTCCTTTTTCTGAAAGTTGAATCGATTCTTTATTTGATTTCAGCTATGGTAAAGTAAGGAAAAAGTATGGGTAAAATTTGAGGCGCTCAAGCCAGTTTAGGGCATCACTGAACACGCGGCATGCCAGCACGTGTATTTGAATGGGCCACGCTTTAGGACTCAACACAGATACCGTACATAGCATTTAAAAGTTAACCTGGGAATGGGAATTTCTCTTCACACTTTTTCTCTTCCAACGGGATTCATTTTAATTTCACAAAATGTGAAGAAAATTTCCCGTGGTGAGAAAACATTTTCACGCCGTTTCACACAAGCGGAAAAATATTTTCACACCTGTTCTCAAAAGTGTTAAAATAACTTCCCACTTGAATTCACAGGGGGAAAAGTTGCCTACGAATGCGACTGCGAATTCTTTTCACAAAATGTCCCATTCCCATTCATAGTGTTGAGGTGGGTTAGTGTTAAAGCCCAGTCGGCTTGTCAAAGATTTCCAGTTTGCAGCGGTCAGGCCATGGATAAACAACCCTATTGGTGGAGATCTGCAAGGAATGTTTTGCTCGGAACACTTGAATTCCCCACTGTCCACCGAGATGGATTAGTCAGAGAGCCAGGGGATTACTGATGCCACAGTTGGTCGAACCCATCATGAATATTGCAGTGACGAAATTATTGCACTGGGAATTAATGCCGGTACTGCAATTTACCGCAATGGATACCGCTTTCAGACAATGATGAAATGACCCCTAAAAAGATGGAGAATTTTCATTTCATCAGCAGCTGTACACCATTTCCCTTTGCAGGGGAGCTACACTTGTGGTTTCTGCCAACCCGGTTACCTAGGCAACGGGAAGATTGGTTGCACCCCGGGTGATTTCTGCCTGATCGGGCAGAACGACTGTCACGAAAACGCTGCGTGTATCTCGACAGGTGCCGGCACGTACGTCTGTGAGGTCAGTGGTCAAGCCTGCAAAGGCAATTCGTTTCACTAGCTTCGCACTTTTTAAATATTTTGCAACCTCTCTGGAAATACATTGTAACCTAGGCAACATATATTAGTGTCATGGTCCCTTTTGGTATAGGGATTACGTATGAATGGTGAAAAACACAACCACTACAGTTGAAACATGGTAAATAAAAATAATAATAATGTAGATTTGTAAAGCGCACATATCCACCATGATCACGGTGCTCAAGGCGCTTAATTATTACCCCTGCTCATCAGGCCTATAAATCATTTCTGAAACCTCAGCTCCATAGGGAGTATACAGCCCCGGCTGCAAGTTAAGCGCACATTGGCTAATCAAACACATACCATCACTGCCCTCAAAGGTACCCATTTACTCCTGGGTGGAGAGAAACAACTTGTGACAAAGTGTCTTCCTCAAGGCCACAAGCACCATGACCCCTACTGGACTTGAACCCATAATCTGTAGTATCACCAAGATCGTGAGTCCGGTACACGAGGCCACAGCGCTTCACATGGTAACTATATCTGTTAACGTTGTTTGTGATTTTCTTGTCGAGTAAACTCCACATTGGTAAGCAACTGGGGTGCTGTGGCCTGTCGAGTAAACTCGACATTGGTAAGGTGAGAGTTGAACTTAAGCCGTGTCCGTACTGGACTTTTTTTGGAAGGTTTTACCGAGACGATGGTAAAATGAAAAATGGTCAAATGTGACCACTGTCCGCACTTGGACTTTCGACAATGGGAAAATTTTACCGAGACCGTGGGAGAAGTAACCGAGCTGTCAATATAACGACTCATGAGGGCGCTTTGCGTGACCTTTCTACATTGACGCGATTGACCCAAATCACGCGTGCCTTTCTATTTTTCCGGCCGATGTGTACACGCAGACCTACGTCTTTAGCTCTAATCAAACTTCCGACTGTATCAATAATAAAATCTGCCATGATTGCGACAAAAAGAGGAACAACGCACTGGAATTTGGAAACTTCCTACATGTATGCACTGCACCGCACCGCCCCGCCCGGTGAAACAATACAAAGTGCATGCGTGGTTTCCCTGTGAAGCATGACCTTGCGCTCGGGTCAGATGTATGCTTTCCTGAGCCGCTTTTACCGACTCGCACTGTCCGCACTGGACTTATCGTGTCGGGAAAAGTTACCTGGTCAGTTTTCCTGGGCAGCAGTTGCCCGGTAGAAGTAACCGCTGGACTCAGGAAAAGTAACTGAGAGGAAAACGTCCTAGGCTGTCCGCACTGGACTTAAAATGAGAAAAGTACCCATCGTCTCGGTAAGTTTTACCAAAATAAGTCCAGTGCGGACAGGGCTTTAATAGCCATTTTACTGCTTATATGTGACCCGCTCTACAAAAAAGGTATTATGTCGCACTATGTGAAAACACACACACAGGGTTGTTCGATGTGAAGCGGGTGTAAAAATCTTTATATAATTCTTCTTTTTGGGGGGGGGGGGTTTGTTGGCTTGTATTATATCAATACTTTCATAATATATTTTCAATATTGATAAATATTAAAGATGAAAAACTAAATTTTGCTAGAAATTACTTCTATCTGATTTCTTTGCACTTTTTGTGTTTAATAATGGGCTATATCTCTAGACGCACTTCCCTTAAATTGGAAAATATGAGTATACAAATATCAAGATATCTGGAGAACACAAAACGTCACAGGGGTCAAACCTACACCAAATTAAAGCTTAGGATGTGACAAATTCAACTATGTATATAACTCATTTTTCAAAGTTTGCGACATGATACCCATTTTTGTAGAGCCAGTCACAAATCATGATTTCCTGTCAGTTTGTTGAAAATCTTGCTGGAATTCATTTTTGAAAATGTTGCTAGAATTCATGTTGGCCACATCCCATAACTGACGGTACTTTTCCTTTGACAGTGTAACAATGGTTGGGCAGGCAATGGTGTCTATTGCGGTGTGGATGCTGATCTTGACGGTAGGCCGGAACTAACGCTTCTCTGCAGCGACGCGTCCTGCAAAGCAGTGAGTATAAAAATAGAAATACAAAAAAAATTACCGTGATTTATCATTTGATATTTTGCATATATTTTTTTTTATGTGAGCTGCCTCTCTTTGTATTAGCAGTTTAACCCCTTGAGTCCGGGGCACTGTTATCGAGAGTGCGTACTCCTGGCCGGTATTACCGATAGAGGGCGGTGCAGAGCACCGGACAAGTCATGGCACGCAGGTCGTGGATAAAGTGCTGGCATGCGGGGATTTTGAGGGCAGTGCAGCCAAGTATCTTACAGGGAGTATGAATGAAAAGCCCCATATGTTCATTACACTCCCCGTTCAAGAACAATATAGTTCACCGAACTCTATTCACCGCGAAACCCACACCAGCCACAGCTGAATGATGAATAGAGCAGTACGTGCTGCAATGTACATGTAAAATACACGTAAACAGGCCTATAGAATGTTTGTGAGTGCATAATTTCATGAGGTGACAGATGCAATGTTCCATTCCACGAGGCGAAGCCGATTGGCATGGAACATTGCATCTGTCACCGAATGAAATTCTTTCCATTGCACGAACGTGATAAAAAAACATTCATTACTTGTTTTATGCAACACCTGAATAAATCCTCGTCATCTGATTAGTCAGAGTGCGACCGATAGTGTGACCGTGCAATGGAAGTTCTATTCACCATTGAATAGAACGTCTATTTTTGCGGTCCGGCCACACCGTACGTCCCTAGGGACGAGTAATTCAATGCATGTGATAAACGATCCACCTCTCAGATGACTGGGATTTACTCAGATGTTGTATAAAGTCGGATATTCATATGACACCAGTGCGTATTCGGCAGGTCGTACATTCAAATACTACCCTCATCAGTTTTTTTCTGTCTAATAATTTATTGCTTGAATTACCAAATCAGTTTCCCTTGTGGATACGATTTGAAGCTTTGCATGGTGGGTGCGATATGAGAGAGACTGGGATTGCGGGTAACACCATGTGAAATAAATCTCTTCTAGGAAGAAGTAGTGTGGTTCTGAAAAGAACTGGGATGAGTGTGTAACTCGACGTTTCGGACAGTGTGCTCTGTCCGTCCTCAGGAGTGTGAGTGGGTCCTCAGGAGTGTGGTTTGTTTGAGTTTTACACTGACACAAAAACTTGTCTTGTTTCCATGACAATTGGATTGTCTTGTCTTGTCTTGCAGGACAATTGTCCCCGGCATCCCAACAGCGGGCAAGAGGACACGGACAATGACCAGATTGGGGACATCTGCGATGACGATGACGACAACGATAGCATCCTGGACTACAGGGTAATTCTCTTCTTCTAACAGCTTGAAAGATTGGCTAAAATGACGCACTAGTTTTCGAAACATCCATTGGCTGGACTGAGTTTAAAGTGTGGCTACAATGAAATTGTACCAAAATTTTTACTCTTTTACAATATAAGAAATGTGATTAAAATGTGTTTTTCCGTGTTTCTGCCCATTTTTGGTGTTTAATTTTCCCGGAATAAAGTCCCCCCTTTCTCTATTGTTTCCGCGCCCCTAACTGCGTGACGTCATCTCGGGAACACGGAAACTCAGCGAGAGTAGTTTGATCACAAGTGTGCATGTACATGTACTGTATTACGTTCGAGGACAAGCGGAGAAAGAAAACACAAAAGAATCTTTCTTGTCCTCGAGAGACGGTCTTTTGTTAAAATTGGTCCTCGAACGTACGACTACGTGCTTAGTCTATGGGGTTTGGCTATATTGAAGGAAGAATAGGAAACACAAAGCATTGTCCTCGCGAGTATAGGTAAGTACGACTGTTGTGTCTGTACGTGTGGATGTTTATGCCGTTGTTGAGGGAACCAGCCATGCGCAATTAAATAGCTTTGGAAGAAGGAACCAGGGAAACATTTCTCGTCGCGTTAAATTCTTCAAACAGAATCTTTTGGATCTGAATCTGACAATCAAGTGTCGATTTTAGACTTGTTGATTCAGACACTTCTTCGGAACATTATTGGGGCGAGGAAGATGAGGATCTTGGAGCTCGTCCATTTATGTATGAGCTAGTAGGTGAGAGTAACAGCGAAACTACTGAAGACTCCGAATCAGACTCCCGATGCGGAACGCGGTGAAAGACTTGAAAACAACGATTGCTAAATAACACTCTCTGAGTCCAAATACGACGGTATTTCGGTTCTACTGGAAAGAGGTGAAGACTGATACCATCCTTATTAGTGGTGTTGCTGAATCCAGCAGCAACACAACGACGCGGTATTATCGACGAAAAAGCTTTCCACGACACAGCGAAATTAACACACGTGCATTTCAATGCAATGCACGCTCGGTGTACTGTACGACATGTACATATCGAGTCATGGCCGACCATCCACCAGCCAGCCGGGTTCCCGGGATGACGTCATAGCGGCGTTACCACTTGATGGGCGGGGCTCACCCCCTCCTGACTTAAAAAAAATACTTTAAAATGCTTACGCGAAATAAATAAATACAAAAATCACACAGTTGTGTTTCAAAAAATTTATTTCATCGATATCTACAGTAAAAATTCCATTGCATGCAATAAATATCTAGTTCATGAAAATTTATTAAACTGCTAACTGACTGGATTGACCTGAAATATACAAAGATGGCAACATCTATGTGTCCTTATAATTAATTTGTGTTGTAACAATACTATTCATCACCACGGAGTAGGGCTGTCCTAAATATACCAAATATTTGAATATCTTTTTTGCCGGTTCGAATATATAAAGAAACAAAATATGTACATACCTGATGCTATTTTAACCCTAACTACCCCCAAGCCATTTTTATGGACAGAGTTTATTGTTCTGTAAAACCTTTGACACTTTTATTGACAATTATTGCAAAACTGCAGGCTGGAGTTTGGTTTCTTAATAACGTTTTACATACCTGTAATGATCTTGATACAACAGGCGCATGCAAGCAAAATAAAATGGCGTGCTTCAACTTTTTACCGGCACAGCCTGCAGTTGCAGCTGACGCGTGAAAAACTTAATTGCCTAGTGTCAAATATTTGGTCAAACCCAGTTTCAAATAATCAAATACTAAATTATTTGAACATTTTTAAAGAATCTCTTTTGCAATCTGGAATTCCTGAGGTGTGTTTACCCTGTAAAAGTGGATATAGACCAATAAAAAATGATATTTTATTTAAAGGGGGTGCCTTTAGGCAAATACAAACTATAGGTTGATCTGGGGTCATCGTGGATTTTAAATTTTTGGCCAATCTCACCCCTGAAACACACTTTCCATGTATATATACCTTGTGCCGTTCAAATAGGCTCTGAAACGTACAGTGGCTTCAGCCAAACAATCAGGGTCTCCGAACCCACAGGACATGTAGATGATGTCACTACGCAAGTATCTGAAATAGAGAGACCAACCAGGAGTTAATTATATTGTATGACCACCTATATGTGCAAATGGAGTGAGGATCACCTGGGTTTTTGGAACAGATTTGTGACGTGTACGCCTCCCGTTCCATCTACCATGGAGCAAGAAAGAGATGGCAAATTCTCTGTCCTGATTTAATTTTTGTGTTGTAAAAATCCTATTGCATTGTCCTTTTTAAAGATGATGTTGATTGCTGAGAGAAGTCTGCGTCATTTTGTAGTTTTATGTAGATTGCGTATTGTAAAATAAAACAGCCAATTATTTCTGCCATGAAATAACAAAAATGGACTTTTGAGAGCTATTTTGATCAAGTCCCCTCTAGCCCACTGGTACCAAAAGCGGACTCCCGTCCTATGATGTCAGATTTGTTTGCTGCCCGCAGTGGACTTGATAAAGAAATTGCTCTCAAAAGTCACTTTTTTGTTATATCATGGCAGAAATAATTGGCTGTTTAATTTTACAATACGCAATCTACATTAAACTAGAAAATGACAGACTTCTCTCAGCAATCAACCAGAGATGAAGTTGAGTCCATCACAAGTCCCAGCAAGTCCCTGCAAGTCTCTGCAAGTCCATCACAAGCCCTCCAGTCCTAATCCCAATCACAAGCTATTCAAATGAGCTTTGACAAAGGCATTTCTTTGTCATTGTTGATCCAGTTACTTGTGACCGGCTTTATGAAAGGACTTCTGACTGGACTTGCGTAAGGACTTGTGAAAGGACTTGCAGGGACTCGACTCCAACTCTGCAATTAACATCAGCTTTAAAAAAATAGTTATTTACACCTAAACAAACTTTGTGAGCTTAATAATGCTGTAATGTACCACAGGACAATTGTCAGTATGTGTCCAATCACCTGCAAGAAGACACGGATGGGGACGGCGTCGGTGATGCATGTGATAATTGCCCCTCTGATAGTACATCCTACCCGGCTGACAACGATGGCGATGGAATGGGTGATGCATGCGACCCTGATGATGACAATGATGGTATGTCTATTAACCGGGGGTCAATTATGGTTTTAACATTTGCAAACATCAAAAAAACAAAACTACTGAATTATTACGAGATACCGTACTAGACTGTAAGTAAATAGGAGTCTCAAGCATCCTGTGAAATCATGGCACCTGGTGTGCTGTCGTTTTCAAGAAAAGTGGAAATTTATATCGTTTTCTAACGATTGTCGGCTGACAATCGTTGGAAATAGTCTAGTTCCCCGACCTGATAATTCGCTGACTATATAAATTGTTCCATGTTGTCTCTAAAGTAGGGTCAGGGAACCAGACTACTAGAACAGAATTTCTTTTCTCTCTAGTTTTCCCAGCATCTATGCACACAAAACCTTAAACAGGTCAGTGTTATACAGTATTTGATAGCACGCTATAAAATACTAACCCAAAATTCATTTATTTCTGAAAATTGCAGCAAAAGCAAGGAGGTCTTTAACCCCTATTTTCCGGCTGTTATTGATGGGGGTGCTGGTATGCCAATAACCGACTGTGCAGCCAAGCGTAAATAAAAAACAATAGGCACCACACTGAAATTGAGCGGTCCTATTCATCGCACTTGGAGCCAGTTTCATGTGAATGAAAGCTTTGTTTGAAAAAGCTCCATCTTATCACTCCCATGGAAGAACAATATAGTTGAAACATGAATGGATTGAGTATGCACAGGAATGCGCATATAAACGGCAAGGTGGTCTTTTTTAAACCGCGGCTGTGTTTAGTATCTCATGTTGGGCCATGACCAGTTTCATAAAGCTGCTTCTTTGTCAGATGAAATGTTTTAACCTTTTCAGTACCACACTGTTCTTTGGCCCCACACTACCACATTCTTTGTTCAGTCCATCGTAAAAAAAATGTCTCGTTCTGCATCTCTATGGAATTATTTGCCTGTTGCATGTTTCCATTGATCTTAATACCATCTTTCCTGCTTCAAGAGGAATGTTAATTCCTACCTCTTGTACCTTAGATTTTTTTTTCTTTTTGTAGCTCTGTACCTCAAGTGGCTTTTAGGACGAACTTAGTTTTCTTTGTTCACTTTGATAATTTATTCAAATTTACCTGGTCAGTTTCCTTTGTGGCTTGTTTAACGAATTATAAGTTAAAAAGTCGTATCCTCATTAGTGATCAACACAATGTCGCTTCCCAGGTTGTATCGTCAAATTGGGTGTGATCCCTGGCTATACGGCATTCTAGGTTTATGACTTCTGACTAGCGCCCACTCGAACAAAGATACTGACAATTTGGGAGACTGCCAACATAGGGCAAGATAGCTCAGTTGGTAGAGCGCCGGTTCAATATTCCGGAGGTCGCAGGTTCGAATCCCGCTCCTGCCAGTTTTCTTTGTTAAGTTTGAAAATTTATTAACAAACAAAAATTGATTTGAGCTGTTGAAATGTCGGCCATTTGAGTAAAAGTACTGCCCAAACTGGGAAAATGACTAACTTGAACCCTGTGGCGAGTATGGACATTGCAGATGGTGATTCGTGTGCATGATTCCTGTTGATGTTTTTATGTTCTAGGCTTGGATGATACCGTTGATAACTGCCCGTTTGTGGCCAATGTGGCTCAGGATGACGTCGATGGTGATAATGTGGGTGACCCATGTGACAACTGTCCCTCTGATGCCAATCCCACACAGACCGATACAGACCAGAACGGATACGGTGACGCATGCGATGCCATCGGAGACACAAATAAAGACTTGTAAGAGACTGAGAACTTTATTCTTAGTTTTAACAAATGTATTTCTCTTGATAATTGCAGGGCTCCAAATTCTCACTGGACCGGTGGACCAAGTCCAGTTATTTAGGCAATGATCTTGCAGACTCCAGTAGTCCGATTTTTCTTCCAGGTTTTGTTGAATAAATAAGGTCTGCCCGTTTATTTTCTTTTACTTGAGCAAACCCCCATAGACTTTGTACACAAAATTCCTTATGGAGACAACCTAACCCATAGAATTGCCCTGTGGAGACCTATTCAGTCCCTTTGTCTCTATTGTTTTCATGTCTCCACGGGGTAGGGTATATCTCTCCATACTCACTTGACAGGCTATTCCTTGTGGGGTACATGTACCTCTATTGTTAGACCCTACTTTCCTTCTTTTGTTCTCCTTTGTCCCCTTGGAAATCTCGAAATACATAGCGTTACGGCTGTGGGGTACTTCAATTTCTAAAGACCCAATTATGGGGTACCATTGTCCCTATTGTTGCACTTTGTTCCCGGTACCCCTTAAGTGCCAATGTGTAAGCGCAATATACATGTAGTTTAAACATAAATAGAAACATGAATTGAGTATGTGCAGGAATGCGCCTATATACATCAACCAGCCAGTTGGTCTTTTTCCAAACCACGGCTATGGCTATCGTCCGTATTTACAGGCATGCAAATTTTCCGCGGATCCGCGGATTTCCGCATTTCCTAAAATTCCGACCACTAAAAAAACCATCCGCACTTCGGCTCGTTTCCCACTGTGGCGACCGCGGAATCGTCCACCGATATTGCTAGCGCACATCGTCTGGCTCCGTATTTTGTATACATACATAGCATAGAAAGGTGCATGGCACAGACTCTGTGCACATTATGTAGCGTACCTGTACAATCTTGCCGTTTTATGAACGAGTCGCTATAGCGCCCTCTATCGACTACAGACTTATAGTCAGGTTCCGCATTTTTTTATCGCCTGAATGAATACAATACAGTACAATCGGGATACGGACACTATACCTACATGTTGCACGCGCTGGTAAAACTTTGGAAAAACGTGTTTGGATATTGATTTAACGTGTCAAAAGGATTCATTACTGGTTGAGAATGTCAAGGTAACCAAAAAATTTACATCTGAATAAATGCCAAAAAAAACAAAATTTGAAGCATTTTGTGTAATTTTTTAATAGAAAACATGCCACAAAATGAGGTTAAAATCTCTCACTCGGCTTTCAATCCAAGTGGTAAAAAACTGTTTAGAATGCACCACAGAGCACCTAGAATTCAAAATTTTCAGGGGCCCTTAGGGCCCCGGACCCCACACCGTAACAAGGGCTTCGCACTACGCGCTCGCAAATTGGTGAAGATATTTTCCTCGTATTTTTGCAATTGAAGAGTTGCAATCCTGTATTCAAAAGGTTATATAGAAAAATTGTTCAATTGGAAAACGGTTCAAAGCACACTGGCGAAGTCCTGGAGAATTTGGATTGACACTGGTCTTAAAAGATACTCCGGTCCAGTGGATCACTTGTATTACTAGCCTAGTTTTCCAGTAGATATTTCTATGAAATGGAAGCCCTACATTGTGGTCACATTTCTTAATTTTGAACCTTGAAAGTGAGTGGTCTGCGAAAGTGAGTGGTCTGCGAAAGTGAGTGGTCTGCGAAAGTGAGTGGTCTGCGAAAGTGAGTGGTCTGCGAAAGTGAGTGGTCTGCGAAAGTGAGTGGTCTGCGAAAGTGAGTGGTCTTAGAAATTGGATGGTAGTGTATGCTAACTTCTAGATCTATGACCATGGTATCTTTGTAGGGATGGGTATGGCGTTCTTGATCTAGATGATAGCTGTGTCAGCATTGTCATACATTACTGAGTGTTCAATCTATGGTGATGTTATTTTGTAGGGATGGGGATGGCGTTCTTGATCTAGATGATAACTGTGTCAGTATTCCCAACGCCGATCAGACAGACAGCGATGGTGATGGTGACGGTAAGTAAATGTTACACACAGAACCAGACAAAATCTGCTTCCTGCTTCTCTTGCCCCTCGATCTAGTTTTGAAATTAAAGGTAATTTACAAGATTTGCAAACATTTAAAAACAAAACTACCAAATTATTACGAAATTACTTAATAGTAAATAATAGTCTCAAGCATCCTGTGAAATCATGGTACACAGTGTGCTGTCACTTTCAAGAAAAGTACGATTTTATATCAATTTCCAATGATGGTCGGCCGACCATTGTTTTATAAAAACCTGATTTTATAAAAATACTGCCCCCAATTTACCAAATTTAATCAGTCCACGTTTCGTTTGCAATCAGTTATACTTCCGTGAAAGCCCGTAATACTGCAACATTTATTTGTAAAAATGCGGCAATTGTCTTTTTTATGTGAGCTACAAATACATATGTCACATTACTTTGTATTTCTCAACAGGTGATCTATGTGACAGTGATAAAGATGGCGACGGCATCTTGGATGACGATGACAATTGTCCTTATGTGTCAAACAGTGGACAGGAGGATACCAATGGTAAAATTTCGACTTGAAATTGAATATTGATGGTTTTCATGATAAGTTAATAGTTGCTAAGTTAATAAATGCTACATTATTAGTGTGCAAGTTTCCCATGATCCTGGTCTTTTTCAGGCAATAATTTGGGAGATGTCTGCGAGACAGATTACGACAGTGACGGCACGGTTAATAGCGATGACATCTGCCCCAACAGCAACCTGTACCAAGCGACTGATTTCTCAAGAGACTTCATCTCGGTGGAGTTATACCCTGGGCTAGTCAACGGCACCAGTCCGGTGTGGATGGTAACTGACAACGTGAGTTGCTTGAGACAAGATTGCCTTAAAGACCTAGTAGAACGCTTTGAAAAAATGTGAAATTATTGTCTCAGTCTACAGATATGTCAATATAGAGAGCAATACACACAAAAATATGTTGTATTTTCCTTTTCAATTTGGGAAAAAAAAATGCAAATTGGCTCACTTTTGAAAATCCTATCGTCTGAAAAAGCGTACGTCACGTCCCCATTTGCATGTCATGCGTTATGCATTTATTGCGCGTGACGTCATGGTGTGTAGTCCGATCGTTGCACTTGGTACAAGTTCATACATGAGTACGCGGTATTTACACAGAATACATGTTGAATTAACTTCGTCTCTGTACCCCGTCATGTGAGCCTACTATTTCAATTCCAAATCTGAGTTTAGTATGGATGACGACACACGATGACGTCAAGGCTAACAGCGCGCTGCCAACGGCAGCAGGGGGAGAACTTGGAATAAGCGCAAAATTTGAATATTTAATGAGCATCTTTCTCTCGTCCGTTAATTAATAATGATGGATAGAAAATGACAATATTTCAATAGCACGAATTTAGTTTCTTGTAATTCATAATCCAGATACTAATCTATTTTAGAGAATAAAACTTTGGTTATAGTAGGTCTTTAAAAAATAAGTAAAGATCTACATTTGCGATTTGCAAGCTTGTATATCACAGTTGTCTGCTTAAGCTGTTGTGTCCGTCTGTTATTGATGGGGGCTGGTATGCCAAGAATGGGCTATGCAGGCACTACTCCTATTCTTCGCATTTAGAGCCCTCCCTTTCATGTGCATGAAAGCTTTGATTGAAAAAGCTCCATCTATTCATTACACTTCCATTCAGGAACAATATAGTTGAAACATAAATGGATTGAGTATGTACAGGAATGCGCATATAGACGACCACAGGCCAGGTGATCTTTTTCAAACCGCAGCTATGGCCATTGTCCATAGTCAAGAGGTTAAATCGTCACCAACACCACGAACTGACACTCTCTAGCGCGTGAGTGCCCGCACGCGCGCGTATTTTACAGAACCGAGTAATTTTCATTTTCACGAACTGACACCCATGTAGGGGAGCGCGCACTAACCACATTTTCATTTTCACGAACTGAAACCATTCTTAATTTCACAAGTTTACTAGAGGTTTTCAGTTCAATGTTTCTGTAACCCCACAAGTATACAGATGGAGTAGATTCGTGTCGAAGCTATTAAAGCGTTTTTCTTGGAATGGTATTTCCGCTACATGCTTGCGTGTCAGTTCGTGAAAACGAAAATTACTCGGTTCTGTAAAATACAAACTGACACCCAGGTGCGCGTGAGTGTCAGTTCGTGAAAACGGTGACAAAATCATGAGAATATTTCTATTATTGCCCCTGGACAAGATGCCAGTCCATCACAGGTTACCCCCCTCCCCAAGTCTCGCTGGTACCCATTTCTACTCCTGGGTGGGAGAAGCAATTACAGTAAAGTGTCTTGCTCAAGGACACGAGTGCCATGACCGGCCAGGCCGGGATTCAAGCCCACTTTGTAATGACTCGGCAACCAGAACTTGGGTCCGGTATGCTTATTAGGGCTGTGCATCCGAACTTAGTATCCGAATAGCTGACCGCTAATGTCAGGAACCGGTTGATTATAAAATCGAGTACCCGTAACCGAATTAACATATAACTTCTCAGACAATGAAAAAGGAAGGTTTTTTTTAATGTCATTTGTGGGGAATTTTCAAAATGGAAACCAGGGTACATAGAAAAAAACAAAACAAATTAACGTCTGTGACGCTTGCGAAAATGTTGCTGCATTGATGCACTGATGTCGTAGTGTTAAAAACATGTGGACCTTTACAAACAATATAAACGACAATTTCCAAGATTTAACTTTTGGGATTGGCTTTCTTTAACAGGTACCCGGGTAACCGTGTTCGTTCTCAGTCGGATACCTGATTCCCGTAACACCCGTAAATGTACACCCCTAGGTATACTTGACCACTCGGCCACGACACTCAACACCTTTTACCCACTCATACAGTATGTTCCCCAGTTGAAAATCAACAAGCATTGTTTATCATCACCTGGGAGACGAGCCAAATTTGAGTTTCTTTTTAACCTTCTTTATCACAGGGAAAGGAGATCCGCGACATCAGAAACACCATCATGCCTTCCATGCTGATAAGCCACGCCTCCATGGCGGCTGTTGACTACACCGGTACCATGTTTGTCAACACCGACGAGGGAAACAATTACATCGGCTTTGTCTTCGGCTATCAGAGCAACCGGAAATTCTACCTCGTGATGTGGCGGCACGCGAACATGAACAATCCCAGAAACATGGCTGGGATTAGGGGCATACAGATCAAGGTGGGCCTTAATCCTATGCTCTTCATAATAGATACGTAAGGGAGCACTGCCTAACCCATGGTCGGGCAAGGCCGTTGAAAAGCCTGGCCAAGCCCCGGGAATGCTTCTATAATCCCCTGGTTGTACACAATAAACTGCCCGCTAATGCTAGAGTCCAGCCAGCTCCCATTGTTCACCCAGACTTCATCTCCGACCCGTGAATGGAATGACAGCAAAAGTAATCGTGCGCGTTGCGCTACCACCTTTTGTGTGGGTCATTCGGGATAAAATGTCCTTGTGCACATGCGCAGTTGAAATACCAAACTGGCTTATTGTTTCACGGTTGAAGGACGCATAATTTACATACTGTGGAAGGGCATTACAGCTACATTGAGGATACCAATGTATTTTTTTCTGTATAACTGTCAATTTCAATGACAATTCTTTATACTTCTCAGAGATTTGTTTAAAGTAGCAAAGCTTTTGCCAATAGTACCCACTTCGTTTTCTGAGAGAGAGGAAATCTGCAGACAATTACAAGCCTAGCTGAGCTATTCAGTACTTGTAACCACCCTTTTCATTGCAGAAAGTGAACTCTGCCACAGGGCCTGGCCAATCACTGGCCGATGCTGTCTACCATTCCTACACCACAGCCAATCAGGTTGAGTTGCTGTGGCACGATCCACTCTTGCAGGGGTGGCAGCATCGGACAGCCTACGAGTGGTCTCTGACACACAGGCCTGACATCGGACTGATCAGGTGTGTGTGTGAAGTGGAGAGAGTTTGGGGTTGAAAACACCAGGTTTGTGATCGGTTTGTGAAGCACGGGAGCAGTAGTCCATAGGTCTAGGGTTAGAGAATGGCAATAAAAAGGCTCGCTAGCTTAGTTTGGTAGAGCACTGCAACGGTAGTCCAGAGGTCTGGGGTTCAAGTCCCTGTCGACTACTTTACCAATCATAGGGCTGGATAGCTCAGTTGGTTGAGCACTGGAACGCTAGACCAGAGGTTCATCAAGTCCTGTTAACTATAAGGTTCTTATGATCGTACTAATGATAGGTCTTGATTGAGCATTGGAATGGTAGTCCAGAGGTCGCAGGGTCAAGTCCCAATTGACCTTCATATGAGAAAGCCAATGACATATGGGCTGGATAGTTTTTTTTGTAGAGCACTAAAGCGCTAGTTCAGGGTCCTGGGTTAAGTTCCAGTTGAGTGATCTTCACTTGTTTTAAATTAAATGATCCCGTTTTGCCATTGGATGCAGAGTTGTCATCAAGGAAGGGGAGGAGACGTTGACTGATTCTGGAGACATCTACGACACCACCTACCTCGGTGGGCGGCTTGGCGTGTTTGTCTACGATCAGAAGGATGTCATATGGTCCAAACTCAACTACAAGTGTGCCGAGAGGTAGGTACTATAATTTGTAGTTTTGTGGTCATAGTTATCGTTGTTTCGGTATTGTTGTGTCTTGCTGATGATAATGTTGGAATGATGACTTTTCATCCGTTCATCAGGATGAACCAGGCCTTAAAGTTGGATGGTGTCGATGACCACGTCATCCTACCCACCTTAGAGACCTTGCAAGTAACCTCCAGCTTCACCCTGGAAGCGTGGGTTAACCTTCCCACAGGCTACCCCTCAACCACTATGCCCGTACTCTGCACTCTGGATGGAACGCTGTGCATGTTCATCGAAAATGGGTAAGTCAGCAGACTGGCCCATTTTACATGAAAGTTCTAAGCAAAATTGCAGGCTTTTAAGTATTCCTAGTTTTCCTACTTTTTCCTGCTGTGGAGTAGACTGCGTATCAGACGTTGCATGCATTGCATTGCATTGCATATCAACGTCTGATATATGCGGACATGCTAATTTATGCGACCCCGCGCGCCAGCCAATCGGAGAGGACTTTGCAAACTTGTGACGTCATTTCGATCAGAAATGTGGACGAAGGTACTGATTGGTTGATGCGTGTCAGCTGACCCAGTTTCTCTGTATTTATCACGGCGCGTACGTGCGCCGGCAGTTATAAAATAATTCAAATGCCGCCGCGCGTGTCGCGTGCTCCCCCAGCACGCGCACGCAGTACGCAGTAGTAACGCACAGTACAACTGCAACATGATTCGAATTCCGTGCGTGCAGAAATGTTTACATTTCTCAAAGATATGCATATCCTGGGCGCGTTACGTGTCCGGGTAGCAACGCCTTGATCAGCGGTTTCCCGAAGGTCCAAAAAACGAGCAGGCTGATTGGTCAAAATCTAGAGGTCATGAGGCGGTTGTCTTGCATAATTAATCGCCAGATCTGCACACATATTATAGACGTTCGTCGCGTTGCACGAGCGGCTATTCCATAGACTAGCTGTGGAGTGGCACTTGCGCATTTATATTAGCTCCAATCCCACCATTAATATTTTATGAAAACAAATTTGTACCTAGATGTTAGTTTATTTTTTTACAGACAAGATGTAGCAAAATGCAGTGTATAGGAACATAGCAAATGTTGATTTTGTTTACCCAGAGTGCAGTTGTGACCTTATCCAGGCTTACAAGCATTCCTACTTTTCCTACTTTTTCCTAATTTTATTTAGGGAGGAGTGGTTAATCTGTGGTCGGGCCAGGCCTTTGAAAAGCCCAGCCATGCCCGGGCCTTCGGGCTTTTACTCTTGCTATTGTGAGCCACAAATCACCTAACAATAGAGCATCAACTAATCAATAAGGCCCGGCCTCTGTCAGGCCAGACCAGGCCTGGTTGTAGCCCCTCCCACACTAATCTGTACCCATTCACTGCTGGATCAAAAGATGCTTAGCTGTCAGTCAAGTCTGGGTGAACAATGGGAGCCGGCTGGACTCCAGAATTAATGGGAAGTTTATTGTGTACAATCAGGGGATTATAGAAGCCCAAAGGCCCAGGTGTAACGTTCCAGGGGCTTGGCCATGCTTTTCAACAGCCTGGCCTGATCACAGATTAACCACTCCTCCCTTTATACCTTGCTCGTATGTTTCCTATTTTTTCTCTTGTAATTCCTATATATTTTTTTCTCACCGTTTCCTACTTTTTGGTCCCACAACTTGAAATCTCATTGAATATTTTTCAGTAGGGAATAAATATGTGCTAGGCCGGTTTTAAACAAGTACGTTTAAAACCGCCTTGGGGCCTGGACGTTTCATAATGACCCGAGCTAAAGGGAAAAACTTCCGAAAATTTTAAATTTCTAACATGATTTTGTTCAGTTTTGTTATACCTTGGTTTGTAAAACACCCCTTTTAGCTATTTAATGGTTCGTGCCTCACGCGAGTAGTTCTAAAAATTTCCTTATGTGGAAATTGACGCCCGCGTGTGACATGTGGCGCAGAACATAGCAATGCTGGTGTAGTGTGGAATTATGGACTCTAAATACGGACGCAACGGTATGGTATTGCGCTTGCGTAATTGGGAGAGTGACTGGTCGCACAAGTGTTCAACCAATAAAGGGAACAAGAATTCATAGGAGTCTAAATTTTGTGTCACACCGGAAAAAGTGTTTAAAACTGGTTGGTGTTTTATCGGCCGTTGAAAACCACTCACGTGACGGGCTCTCGACCAATAGGAATTGTTAAACTGTCTTAGGTATTTATGAATTATTGATGACCCCTTGCGTACGGATGACGCCACATGGCGCAAAAAAAACAGGCCCACCAGGCCGGATGACGCCATTGACCTCTGTTTGTGCAGTTTCAATCCATTGTTGGATTAAACAGTGCGACCAGGCCGGATGACGCCATTGGCCGCTGTTTGTGCAGTTTCAATCCATTGTTGGATTAATATATTGTGTATATGTTCCGCTTGACTGCACAAACACATTGTGGCCGTTTCGCTTGGCTGCCAGAGCCGTCACGGTACCCCGACGTCTCCTGTAAAAAAAAACGTACTCAAGGGGTTTAACACTGTCATATGAAAATCAGGCTTGTGATGCTGTGGACAAAACGAAAACTACTCAAAAATTCTTCATTTTGTCCTCCAAAGTCCTACTTTTGTCCTTTTTTTTTTTTTTTTTTTTTTTTAAATCCTATTATTCTTTTACTTTTTTCACCTGGGTCTGTTGCAAAGCCTGAAATTGCTTAGTGTAGAAATTAGAAATGTTTAATATAAAACAATGAGGGATGCAGTGATAACGTTTTGTGAAGAGGTTGCCCCCAGTTTTGAAAACGGTTTGATGATGATCTTGTGCAGATTTGTGACGGTGCAGGTTGGAGACCGAGTGGCGATTAGTTCCAGCGTAGTACCGGAGTCTACCTGGAAACACCTTGCCATGAGATACGACGCTCAGAGTGAGTACAGTCAAGAGTATATTCAGTGGCACCGTGCTCCAACTCGCCTAAACTGATTCCCTGGCATAATCCTATACAAGAGGACTATATACGTCCTCTCATGGAGTATTTAATGTTCCCACATCTGGGCTGGTGCTTCTGCTTGTCACTTTATCTTTATTAGATAGAGTAGAAGCGCATTGTTAATTTGGTTGGAGAAGAGTTGGGCATATCCCAAGTATTCCTATTTTTCCTAATTTGTCCTAATTTGTTTGACCTTGCTCCTACTTTTCCTACTTTTTCAAATTTGTTGGTCCCACAACTATTAGAAAAATGAAATCGCATTGAATATTTACACACTGTCATACTATACTTCCAAGAGCTTAGTTGAGCATGGAGCACAAGTATATGAAATGAGGCATGTGATCCTATGGACATGGGTGAATATTAACAAAACTATTCCTGAAAGCCAGCAAAAGTCTACTTTTATCCTGATTTTGTCCTCCAAAGTCCTACTTTTGTCCTGTTTATTGGAAAATTTTGATCCTACTATTCTCCTACTTTTTCACCTGGGTCTGTTTGAAAGCCTGTCTCTCACCAAAGATCTGTTGCTACTCTTAGTGTGTTCTGTAGGTATTTTCATGGGAAATATTCCACCGACTTGTCCAGCTTGGTTCCTCTGGCTTTCCACCTGTTCCCACCAATATACTCTAGCTCAGTGTACATAGAAGTAGAACAAAAAGCTATGCCAATAGCTTTTTGCCCTCGTTCTGTATCTCTATGGAATTCTATGCCCGGTGCATGTTTCCCTTCATCTTACGATCTTTCCTGCTTCAAGAGGAATATTAAATCCTACCTCTTGCATCTTTGCTTCTTTTTCTTTTTGTAGCTCTATACCTCGAGTGGCTTTTAGCCTTGTTTGGGACATAATAATAATACAAAAAATAATAGTACAGGTTTCCTTGTTTTATACCGCAAAGTGTTTCCTCATGTGACTTGTTTCAGATAATGAATTGAGTGTGTTTGTCAACGGAACCGCGGAAGCCACAGACACAAATGCTGTAAGCCATAGCTGGGTATGTATCAATGAGCGGCTATTATTGTTACTATTTATTTGTCATCAAATCATACCACAGACTTCACAAAGACACTGACAATTTGGGAGACCACCCACGTAGGGCAAGATAGCTCAATTGGTAGAGCACCGGTGTGGTATTTCGGAGGTAGCAGGTTCAAATCCCGCTCCTGCCAGTTCACTTTAGCCCTGTCCGCACTGGACTTTTTTTGGTAAAACTTACCGAGACGATGGGTACTTTTTCCCATTTTAAGTCCAGTGCGGACAGCCTAGGACGTTTTCCTCTCAGTTATTTTTCCTGAGTCCAGCGGTTACTTCTATCGGGCAACTGCTGCTTAGGAAAACTGACCAGGTAGCTTTTCCCGAGACGATAAGTCCAGTGCGGACAGTGCGAGTCGGTAAAAGCGGCTCAGGAAAGCGTACATCCGGCCCGAGCGCGAGGTCATGCTACACAGGGACACCACGCATGCGCTTTGCATTGTTTCACTGCGGTGCGGTACACGTGGCAAGTATTCAAATTCCAGTGCGTTGTTCTTTTTTTGGTCGCAATCATAGCAGATTATATTATTGATAAAGTCGGAAGTTTGATTGGTGCTACTTGATGTATTCCTATGTGTACATATCAGTCGAAAAAATGAAAAGGCATGCGTGATTTAGGTCAATCGCGTCAATGTAGAAAGGTCACGCAATGCGCCCTCATGAGTCCTTATATTGACAGCTCGGTTACTTCTACCACGGTCTCGGTAAAATTTTCCCGTGTCGAAAGTCCAAGTGACCATTTTTAATTTTACCATCGTCTCGGTAAAACCTTCAAAAAAAAAGTCCAGTGCGGACACACAGCTTTTGAAAATGTATTCAAATTACCTAGTCAGTTTCCCTTATAACATGAAAATGAATTAAACTGCTGCAAAGTGTTAACTGACTGGATTGACCTGAAATATACAAATCAACAAAATTAGCTGGCCTAACGTTTCGAACTTAAGCAAGTTCTTTCTCAGAGGCAAATTGACGGTGATACAAGACACTTGTGCCACTGTCATTTGCCTTTGAGAAAGAACTTGTTTAAAGTTTGACACGTTTAGGCTAGCTAATTTTGTTGATTTAAAATAAAATACTAAATGAAAATTTCAACACAAAAATCCAAGAGACAGCCAGACAGACAACTCACCTGACTGCCAGACAAACAGATGGACAGCCCACTATCCTGCCCCAAATGAAAAAAATCTGTCATTAATTTAACCCTAACCCTCCAGGGCATGTTTGCTAGAACCCTGCCAGACGCATCAGATTGCATACTTTGTCCATCAGGCATGCAACTTTTCCTCGGATCAGCTGATTTCCTCGTTTTTCACTTCACACTTAAGTTATGCCATTACAAATTGAAAAATACTGTAGGCCTACAAAGTCTTGTAAAGATTGGAATTTCCTCGTTTTATGTTAATTCAAAGTTGCATGCCTGTTTGTCACATTGACTTGTGTGGAGAGTTGCAGCAAAGTGGAGCTGTCAGCACAGATGCACTGTGCCGCGTCTGGCAGGGTTAGGGTTAAGGATTCTCTTTTAGTTTCGGGATAAAAGTGCTCTGCTTCTCATGAAAAGAAATATTGGCATAAAAGACTTTTGCAATCAAACTGTTCTTTTTCCCGACAGGCGGAGGGCACACAGCTTTATATTGGAAGGAACGAGAATAACTTCTTCACTGGGACACTGGACGAGGTCTGTGAGAAAATAACTCTATTCTTGTCAAATGAAGCGTGATGATGGTCATTATTAAAACAATGTTCAAATTGTGATCATGTGAATCGGGAAACATCCACAATTTCAGTTCTTGACATTTGAAACTAAACGCAACAAAATGAATTGGAAGTTGCCAGAGCTACTTTTGAGTATACAGCCCTTAAAACCCTAACCCTCCTCAATCCTCCAAAATCCTCATGGTGGTTTTGGAGGATTTTGGAGGATTGAGGATGAATGGTGATTGAAGCACCAGAGGATTTTGGAGGATTGAGGATGAATGGTGATTGAAGCACGGAGGATTTTGGAGGATTGAGGAGGAATGGTGATTGAAGCACAGGAGGATTTTGGAGGATTGAGGAGGAATGGTGATTGAATGGTGATTGAAGCAAAGGATTTTGGAGGATTGAGGATGAATGGTGATTGAAGCACAGGAGGATTTTGGATGATTGAGGATGAATGGTGATTGAAGCACCGGAGGATTGAGGAGGATTGAGGATGGGTTCCTAGCAATAAGGGGTTAGGGTTAAAAATGAATTGTACACAGCAGAAATCAGTAGGAACTGTTAACCCCTTGTGTCTGGCTGTTATTGATGAGGGGCTGGTATGCCAAGATTGGCCTGTGCAGCCAAGCGTAAATGCAAACAATAGGCACCACACTGAATAGAGTGGTGCCTATTCATCGCACTCGGAGCCCCCCTCCCCCCCCCCCTTTCTTGTGAATGAAAGCTGTGTGTGAAAAAGCACTGTCTATTCATTACACTCCCATTTGAGAACAATTTTGTTGCAACATGAATGGATTGAGTACATGCAGGAATGCACGTACAGATGACAACCGGCCAGATGGTCCTTTCAAACCGCGGTTTTGAATGGATTGGATTTGGGGGGGGGGTTAGTATTTTATAGCAAATACTGTAACAGTGACCTGTTCAAACTTTTGTGTGTATAAATGCTGGAGAAAAATGATGATGAGAGGGGGAAAAATGATGTCCTTGTAGTCTGGCTTCCTGAGCCTACTTCAGACAAAACGGAGCAATTTATAGACGTCAGGGAGTTATCAGGTCGGGGGACTATTTCCAATGATTGTCGGCCGACAATCACTGGAAATTGATACAAAAATTTAACTTTTCTTGAAAATGACAGCACACCAGGTGCCATGATTTCTCCGGATGTTTGAGACTATTATTTACTTACAGTCAAGTAAGGTATTTCATTATTCAGTAGTTTTGTTTTTTGACATTTGTAAATGTTGTATTACCTTTAACCTTTTGATTTGCAACAGGTGCGTATCTGGGGTGTAACACTCACAGACACAGAAATTACAGAGCACATGCAGCTGGCTAGCTTGGAACGACAAAAACACAAGGACCTGCTAGATGCTCACTATAATATGGACAATGAGAAACAAGGTATATAGTAATGGAGTAGTAATGTAATATGGACAATGAGGAACAAGGTATACTAATGGAATAGCATTATATTATGGACAATGAAGAGTGAGGCACACGGTGATGAAATAGTATAATATAAAAATGAGGAACAAGGTGTAGTAATGGAATAGCAATATCATTGGGAACAAGGAACAAGACCTGAAATACTAATATACTTGTAACCCGGGCAGAGAGGAACAAGGTATATGGAATATCAACCAGTCATCATGGCGAACGGACGTGTGTGTGACGACGCTCCGAGTTTTATGCCAACGATTGATGTTAAATTAAAGAATGTGCTACTAAAACTCAAGCAGTCACCAACTGAACAAATAAAGCCATTGCTGATCAACGAATTTTGTCTGGAGGATCTACTAAAAGCAAGGAAAACTGTTTTCGAATCGGCCAAAGAAAAATGTGTTCTCAGTGACCAGATCCAAGATGGCGACGCAGCTATTTCAGGTACGCTAAAGGCACGCAGATCTGCTGAGACAGCAGCTGATGACATACGAGAACTATGTCTCTTTGTGTTTGAACACCGATCAAGCTTTCCTAAATCTTGCCTGAGCAACAGCGGTAATGCCAAGGCTAAATCAACTCAAAAAACTGCTGCTTCAAACGACGACGCCATGACACCTGCAAACCGTCCCGGAGCAAATACACATGAACCGGTACCTACTCATGATACAAATCACGCCATGTTGGAAAAGATTCTATCTGCAGTTAACCAGTTACAACAAGATATAAAAGTGCTAGATTCAAAATTATCAAGTCAAATTTCAGCGCTTTTTGATAAAGTAAATGTTGTTGAAAATTCCGACAAAGAACAACTACAAGAACTAAAAGATGAACGCCGCAGCCTTCAAGCAACTATTGATATGCTGATGAGTGCCGACGAAGACAATAATAGTGTGAATGCAGGCCCGAGCGCATCTTCACAACAAAGCCATTGTTCAGACCCAGTGCCGACCTCAAACCGCTTTTCAGTATTGTCTGAATGCAGTGAAGCTGACTCGAATGATGATTCCGTTCGAGAAATGGAACGGATTATTGACACATACTACGACGCCATGCAATCTACCCAAGTCTCTAGCGAGAAAACCCAGCACTCACAGCAACAACCCGAATATCCAACCTTCCAGCAGCAACTTAGTCAATACCGACAAAAGCACCGCAAACGACACAACTGTAAATCTTCACCCCGGACTGACGTTTTGGTAATCGGTGACTCCATGATCAAGCATATTAAAGGTCACAAGCTCTCGCGGTCCAAGCAGGTTCAATGCTCATCCAAACCCGGTGCCAGGGTTGATGACATCTACCCACACGCCATTGCTCATGTGAAACAACACAAACCATCTGAGATAATCCTGCACATCGGCACCAACAACGTCAAAGACAGCGCTGAGGACATCCGGGACAAAGTGGTCTCACTGGTAGAGTCATTCCAGTCATACCCTGAAGTACCGACTCACCAGCGGCTTGCTCTATCTGGCGTCATTCACCGGTACGGCGAGACTGCCTTGGAAATAGCCAAAGTAAAGGCTACCAACAGATGCTTAAAGGATGCTGCTCACCAGCGGGGATGGGGCTTTATTGATAATGCTAACGTTACCCATTGTCACTTATGCCCCGATGGTATTCACCTCAACAGATCTGGTCAGGCCGCATTAGCTACGAACTTTCTTCGTTACTTGTACCCAGAATCCAGAAAGCCAACAGACTCGGACAAGCAAGACTACCGTAAAATACCTAGAGTTGCCCCTGGCACAACGTATGCGGAAGCTGTTCGTGCTGACCAAGGCTGGGATTTTCCGGAACGAGCGTGGAAAACAAGGATGAGAACGCCAAATGCCCCAGCCGCAACGCAGTCAACACAGGACAATCGCTTTTACCTCCAAAGACCACGCCCATCACTGCCGTCACAAGCGACCGAATGGTTCAAGTACCAGCAGAGAACGAACCAGTCAAGGAGCCACTCACTGGATCTCGGGCACAATCACCGGACTTGTGTCACACCATAAATTGCCGTGATTTAGAAAACGGAACTATTCATAAACTTAATGGTAAAGGTATAAAGTTTGCTCATCTTAATATCCACAGTGTGGTTAGTAAAATAGATGAACTTCGACATTTATTTAAACTAAAGCCTTTCGATGTAATTTGTTTAAATGAAACACTGTGCGATTCAACAATATCAGATGATGAAATATCGATTGATGGGTTTACCATTGTAAGAAAAGACAGAACTAGACACGGTGGTGGTGTTGCAGTTTACATTTCTAATCAATTCATTTTTACGAGAAGATCTGATATCGAGTCTGAGCATCTAGAAAATATTTGGCTCGAAATAAAGTATGGCAAATGTGCACCGATATTACTTGGATCTATTTATAGACCACCTAATTCTAGTAGTCTTTTCTTTGAAAAACTTGATAACGTTTTATCTGTAGCAGTAATGGACAATAAGGAAATTATCTTACTGGGTGATTTTAATTGCAATTTTTCCGAAAGTGTGTCAAACAGCAATACTGAAAATATGAAGTTTTATACAGAGATGTACGGGCTTACGCAGTTAATCCAGTATCCAACAAGGGTAACCAGTCAAAGCAAAACTATAATCGATTTAATCTTTGTCAATAATCCAGATGTGTATAAGGACAGTGGGGTTTTTTGCACTGGTGTCAGTGACCATTTCCTTATCTACACTATTAGGAATACCAAGCGTCAATATCAAGCCCAGCATGGTCATAATTATATATCATACAGGCCATTTCATAAACTGGACATTCAGAATTTTATCCATGCTTTATCTTGTCAACAATGGGAAATTCTTGATACCATTGAAGACATTGATTTGGCTTGTCAAAAGTGGGTTGACATGTTTATGAATATTGTCAAATCCCATATTCCTCTTCAGCAAAAGAAAATTAGGAAAAATGCCTGTCCATGGATATCACGTGATATTGTGTACTTAATGAAAGAGCGAGATAAAATGCACAAAGCTGCTGTTAAATCAAATAGTACGGATTTATGGAGTGCATATCGCTCGCTGAGAATAGAGTCACTCACTCAATACAAAAAGAGAAGTCTGATCATTATCGTGGTATTCTTTGTGATAACAGAGGAAACGGCAAGAAAATATGGAACTGTATTAATGAGGTAATATCAAAGAAGAAACCTACTTTGCCAAACACAGTGCACCATGAAGGTCATAAATGTGACAAGCCAAACGATATTGCAAATGTCTTTAATGAATATTTTATTAACTGCGCAAAGAAAGTGACCGAGAAGCTACCAGAGCAAAACAATATCAGTACATCAAACGAGAATGATAGCGTTCAAAATGCCTTTGAAATTCAAACTGTTTCGGAAAATTATGTTGTTGAGGTTATAAACAATATGAGTGTAAATAAGGCTACTGGGGACGACGATGTCAGTTGTCGCCTTCTAAAAATTGCTCTGCCAGCTATTCTCGAGTCATTAACTAAACTGGTTAACCGGTCTTTTCAATGCGGTCTGGTACCTCTAATTATGAAAAGTGCAAAGGTCATACCGGTATACAAAACTGGGGAAAAGTCTGACGTAGGCAATTACCGACCAATCTCTATCCTCCCAGTTATCAGTAAAATTTTGGAAAAATCTGTCTATGATCAGCTATATGCATATATTAATGACAATGAACTTATGCATGCTAATCAATCCGGCTTTCGACCTTTGCACTCTACAACAACCATTTTAGCTAAACTTGTCAATCAATGGAGTAGTAATATTGAAAACGGTCAACTTAATGGAGTGGCTTTTATTGACCTAAGGAAGGCATTTGATACAATTGACCATAATATTCTTCTCATAAAATTGAAAGCACTTGGTTGCTCAAATCGTACACTGAATTGGTTCTCCAGCTACTTGTCAGACCGGACTCAAAGGGTCTGTTTTAAAAAGGTTTTATCTGATCGATTAAAGGTTGTTAGCGGAGTTCCACAAGGCTCAATTCTAGGTCCGCTATTATTCTCTATATATGTGAATTCCATGCCGTCTGCAGTTACTGATGGTATAGTAGACATGTTTGCTGATGACACTACTGTTACTGTCAGCGGCAAAACGGCGAATGAAGTTGCAAACAAATTATCTGTTGCGACAGACCAAATAAGCAGATGGTTAGAGAATAATAGACTTGTGCTAAATTCTGATAAAACAAATGTTATGATCATAGGGACAAAGGCAAAATTGAAGAATTCGAGCGAAATTACAGTGTCAGTTAACCAGTGTTTAATTAAACGGGTCAAGGGTATCAAATGCCTTGGCGTATTAATTGATGAAGAGTTAAAATGGACTGACCATGTCGATCATGTTGTCAAGACGGTACGGACAAAACTTGCAATCTTGAGACGCGCAAAACCATGTATTCCATTTAATGTACTAAAAACAATGTATAATGCTTTCGTTTTACCACACTTCGACTACTGCTCACAAATATGGTCGGATAGGTATCAGATGCACAATGATAAATTAATTAAGTTACAGAAGTATGCAGCCCGTTTAATCTTGTCTAAGGGTTTTGACACTCCATCAAGTGAACTTTTTAAAGAATTAGGATGGTTGCCATTACATGAACGATTTTTTTACTTAAAGGCAGTTTTTATGTTTAAATGTACTCATAGACTTGCGCCGTCGTATTTAACCAATAATGTAACACAACTTTCAGATGCACACGATTACAATACTAGAGGAGCTACTGCTAATAATTTGATTATCCCAAAGTACAAAACGGAGTGCTACAAACACAGTCCAATCATTAATTGCACCAGAATATGGAATACCCTAAGTACTCAAATTCGTTCGGCGCCATCTCTATCACATTTTAAATCACTTCTGAAGACAAGTCTTTTAGCTTCTGCCTCTTAATTATTTTATCTTTCGCTGTTTTAATTTTATAATTCTATTTGTATTATTTTAACTATTACAAATCGAAACCTTTATTTATTTTTGACGGATTTTGAAATTAGTTTTATTAGTTTTATTCAGATTCCCGTATGTATCTGTGTACTTTGATGGTAATTTACCTATTTTATTCTATTTTATTTTATTTTTATTTCTGTATATTATTGTTTTAACCTTTCTGTTCTTGTGTTTTGTTGTTTTACCATTTTATGTCTGGTGTACATTTTTAGTAGTATATTTGAAATTCTATTTATGTTTTATTTATTTTAATTATATTTCCCAGGGCCCCATGGAAGACCACAAGTTTATGTGAATGGGTCTCCCTGGTAAAACAAAGATAATAATAATAATAATTGAGGATCAAGCTTGGTATATCAATTGAATAGCAATATATACACAATGATGAACAAGGTATATTTAATGGGATAGCAATATCATATGGACAATGAGCTACAAGGTATAGAAACGGAATAGAAATTTAATATGGACAATGAGGAACAAGATATAGTAATGGAATAGCAACCAGTAACAAGTCCAAGAAATCTTTGCTCTGAACATTTTGGGATCCGATGAATGGTTTCAGTGTGAACAAGCAACAAATTCGACAATAAAACTTTGAAATTGACACGAGAGAAATGTAGAATGAAAACTGACAAGAAGTTATTAAAAATATAGAATTGTTTTTTTGGTTATTCTGGAGCAGGATCAAGTATGCTTCTGGACCAAGGCCTGTACTCCCATCACGGTCTGATCATGGGAGATCCTGTCTTCATTCCTAGCTTTGTTGACCAGGGACGCTTCCAAGTCACCTACCCAGAGAATCGACGGAGACGACGAAGACGGAGTGTGGAGTACCGCTTTGAGAAGAACCACACTGAATTGTAGATCGGAAGAATGTGAAGAATATCTACAATTTCATATGGTATATGTCTGAGGCCTGTAGCATTTTGCATTCACGAGATATTTGGAAATTTGCATGTTTGTTTTATGGAACATTTAAAAAAAAAAAAAAAAGCAAAGCAATAGATGGATGCACTCGACACAAACACATTCTTCTTCCAACTTTATTCACTGAAATCAAAGATTTTGGTTATGAAATAGAATAATATAGGTATCAAAGATGCACAAAATTCCCTCCTTTCAAAATCACTTGTTTGAAGAATTGTTCACCCTCTTCACATAGAACGGCGTAAAAGCATACGCATAAAAGCATACAGCGACTTATGTGCCCTTTTTTGCAGAGTGGGTCACATATGTTGATCTGTGGTCCTCGTGGATTTTTCATGGATTTTTCATGGATTTCGTGGAATTTTTATTTTTGGCAATCTTACCCCAGATATAAGTTACAAGAACGACCGTCTTTCCACTGGAAAGTTTATTGTGGAATGTTGACATTTTTTACATCAGAAAACCTCACTCTGTCATATTCCAAAGTTCTATAACAAAAGAAAGAAATACAGTGGTTGCTAGGGTAATATATTTGGCTGTGTAGTTTGCATGCATGGTTCACTAACTTTGAGTTTAGTTTTTTTGTTTAAGGCATCATAACTCTTTTTAAAACCAGTTCGCGTCGAATGACGTGTATACACGCAAAGGTTTTTCAGTATTCGGAACGGGTGAGGGATAAACACCCACTCGAGCGACCCGCGAGCAGCGAGCGAGGCTGGAAATATCAGGGTGTGCTACCCGCAGATGACGGCCTAAACCCGTCTGGCACCCAGGCTCGTGAAAAATAATCCCGCGCCTGTGTCCGGTCAATGTCAAAATAATCCCGGTGTGAACTGGTTAACTTCACAACATTTTCCATGCAGTTTGAGCTAGGCATGAGCTGCAGTAAGACACTACGTGAAGTTAATCATTTGCTTTTGCTGAAATTTTCGGAAATAAATGGATTTGGGGGTAAGTATTTTTTTTATAGCGTGCTAGCAAATACTGTAACACTGACCTGTTTAAAGTTTTGTGTGCATAGATTTAGACGCTGGGAAAACAGGGAAAAAATTGTTCTAGTAGTCTGGTTCCCTGACCATATTTTAGACAAAATAGCAATTTATAGAGTCGGGGAATTATCAGGTCGTGGAACTAGACTATTTCAAACGATATAAATTTCCACTTGTCTTGAAAACGGCAGCACACCAGGTGCCATGATTTCACAGGATGCTTGAGACTGCTATTTACTTAGTCTAGTAAGGTATTTTGTAATAATTCAGTAGTTTTGTTCTTTTGATGTTTGCAAATGTTGTATACTACCTTTAAAGCTTATATAAGACACAGACAATTTGGGAGACCGCCAACATAGGGCAAGATAGATCGGTTGTGGTGGAGCACCGGTACGGTATTGCGGAGGTTCACAGGTTCAGATCCCGCGCCTGCCAGTTTTCCTTGTTCACTTTGAAAATTGATTCAAATGACCTAGCTATTTTTCAACTTCTATATTCTACCCATTTCATGGGGCCAGATCACAATTGCTGTTATCAAATTTCACAAGACGATGTGCTTAAAGGTATACCATGCAAAATATGGGACCAGGGTTACCCCCCCCCCCCCCCCCCTCTTGTCCCCGATACACACTCCACAGAATTCCTGAGATTCTGAGAACACAATGATAACCAACACAGGGGGGTCCCTCTGTCCCATATCTTGCTTCAATTCAATGCTTAAAGGTAGTACATGTGTACAGCATTTAAAACAAAACAAAACATCTGAATTATTATGAAATACCGCACTAGACTCTAAGTAAATAACAGTCTCAAGCATCCTGGGAAATCATTGCACCTGGTCTGCTGTCGTTTTCAAGAAAAGTGGAAATTTATATCATTTTCCAACGATTGTCGGCCGACTATCTTTGGGAATAGTCTAGTTCCCCGACCTGATAATTCCCTGACTTTTATGAATTGCTCTGTTTTGTCTGAGGTATGGTCAGGGAACCAGACTACTAGAACAAAAAAAAATTTCTCTATTTTCCCAGCATCTATGCACACAAAACTTTAAACAAGTCAGTGTTACAGTATTTGCTAGCAGACTATAAAATACTAACCCCTAAATCCATGTATTTCTGAAAATTACAGCAAAAGCAAATGGTGTACAACCTTTAACGGAATTACGCAGAACAATTAATTTGTTTGTAAGCCAGTACTCAGATATTATAGATATTGATTGTTGTCAAAAGTTATTAACAGCCGTGTAAGTCAGCTAGATAGATAAATATTGACGGTAGCACTTTAAAGACTATATTAAAACTAAATTCATAAATGCCTCAGCGAGTTTCACTATCCCTATTGGTCGAGAGCCTGCCACGTGGATGTGTTTAAACGGTTGTTTAAACACGGCTGGAAGTTGTTTAAACACGGCGCGGTTTTAAACATTTTTTTCTGGTGTCACACGAAATGTATAGTCCTACAAAATCTGGTCCATTTTATTGGTTGAACACTCGAGCGACCAGTCACTCTCCTAATAACGCAAGCGCAATACTACCAATGCGTCCGTATTTAGAGTCCATAATTTCACACTACACCGGCACTGCTGCGTTCTGCACCACCTGCCGAGCGCGTCGCGCGCGCGTCAATTTCCATATAAGGAAATGTCTACCACTACTCGCGCTTGGAACGAACCATTAAATAGCTGAAGGGGTGTTTTACAAACCAAGGTAAAAAAAAATTGAACAAAATCATTGGAAATGTATAATTGAAGGTGGTTTTTGCTTAATTATACAAAAAGGTATTTTATGAATGGGAATAAATATGTGCTGGGCCGGTTTTAAACGTACGTTTAAAACCGCCTTGGGGCCTGGACGCTGATAATGACCCTCGCCTTCGGCTCGGGTCATTATCAAGCGCCCAGGCCCCAAGGCGGTTTTAAACGTACGTTTAAAACCGGCCCAGCACATATTTATTCCCTTAATAAAAAATAAGGCAATAAGCTTGTGTAGCTACATCTTACTGCATCTGATGAAGCAGCTACAGCTACGAAGTTTATGCCATTCATTTTAGTTAGTTTTTTAAAGTTCTACCTTCAATATTTATTGTCAAAAGTGCATTAGTATTGGTATTTTAAAAGTATTTTGACATATCCTGAAGAAGCAGATGTTGATACTGTGGGTCTTTTAGGTATGCGTAATAGGTTTTTCTATAGGCCTTACAGTCTTAATTGTGCATTGTAGTTTTAAAAGGTATTAAACTGATATATTTGACAGTGTTTAAAAAAAAGTCGTATCCTCATTGAGTGATCCCCACAATGTCGCTTCCCAGGTTGTATCGTAAAATTGGGTGTGATCCCTGGCTATATGGCATTCTGGGTTTATGACTTCTGACTGGCGCCCACCCGAATAAAGATACTGACAATTTGGGAGACCGCCAACATAGGGCAAGATAGCTCAGTTGGTAGAGCGCCGGTACAGTAACCCGGAGGTCGCAGGTTCGAATCCTGCTCCTTCCAGTTTCTTTGTTCACTTTGAAAAAGTGTTTAAAGATGTTTAAGCAGTTGTTAGTAATTTTATGCTCACCTTTGTAATAGTTATTTTGTAGTCTCCTTCGTGGATATGCTGAAACGGGACACCGGCTTGGCCAGCGCAGAGGAACTGCGCTCCTGCATGCTGGACCGAGACATCTGGACCAAGATCACCGAGCAGGCTCGAGTTGCCGTAAAGGCCTCGACTTGATTGATTGATTGATTGATTGATTGATTGATTGATTGATTGATTGATTGATTGATTGATTGATTGATTGATTGATTGATTGATTGATTGATTGATTGATTGATTGATTGATTGATTGATTGATTGATTGATTGATTGATTGATTGATTGATTGATTGATTGATTGATTGATTGATTGATTGATTGATTGATTGATTGATTGATTGATTGATTGATTGATTGATTGATTGTTTGTACTCCTGAAATATCGAACAATTTTTTTTTTTTTTTTGATAATTCAAGAGATTTTTTAACGTGTGTAAACATAGTGACAAAGGTTATGAAGCCGGCCCTATTACTATGCAAAGTCGTCAAACAATCCACAAGGGAGTCATTAATTTTTACTTAATTATTTATGCAAGTCAGCTAGCATCAAAAATATCAATCAGTATTTATCAGTCTAACTAAGTCTATATTTCTTGTAATAAAACTTTTGAGATCAGTGACATTCTGATAAAGAAATCAAAATTATCATCCCTTGTTGAAGTGCATTCCGTCGGAAAGTAGCAATATTTGTTACATTTTAATATAAAATGACCGAACAAAAGTTTTGTCATTTTGATCAGGGATACAAAAACGGTGCTTTCCGGTTCAGTGTGGTAAATTCTAACTTTTTTTCACCTTTTCCAATATTAATTTCGGAACATTTTTGTATATGTGTGGTATGCTCGGTATCGAAAAAAACGTTTTTTATGATTGTAATTGGAATTTAAAAGGTGTTTATTTTAAAAATGAAATGTAAACCGTGTGAAAGTTTCTTAACATTGTATTCAGAGACAAATCTAATTAAATATTTTATTTTATTCCTCAGAAGAGCAGCATTTAGAAACTTAAAAGTAGTTTCGCCAATGAGTATGTTACCCAGATGATATAAAAACATGCGCCGTAGTTTGGTGATCTTTTATTAAAAACTTTCCGTCCAATTATTAAAAGCAATTGTTTTCTTTCTTGTGTGTTTTATTAAAGATAAACTGTCCGTACTGTTTCCGAATTTCACACCGAAAATAATGTATTTTAAATTAAGTGCTATTTTTTTTTTCTAGCAATACAGTTTATTCGCTTTTAATTGAGACATCTAACGAAAAAAATCGCCAACGTTTGAATAATATATTTAACGAATGTCGAATTATTTCTCGGTCGACGGTATTAAACGCAGTTCCCACCGTCACAAAGCGCGACTATCATCCGTTCGATGCGCGAAAGATAACGAGGCCAAAAAAAATAGTTCTGCTTCCGATTACATGGCATTCAAAAATAGGATAGGTAGGTAGGTAAAACAACATTTTTGCATATTTTTTCCATTTTGTGTGTGTGTGTGTGCTGAGCATAGGCCTATATGCATATACATTGTAGGTGTCTGCGTGTAGTCAAGGTTTAAAGGTAGTATTTACATCATTTATTTTAAAACTTAAAATCTAGCTCTAATCCTCACCCTCATCAAAATTCCTTCCTCCATGCCCTATGTTTCTCATTGTTTTGGTATACTGCGCAGTATATCCAACAAGTCGGATTTTCAGGGACTCAAGTCGGATCATTCACGCAACACCGCCAATCAGCATTCTATTTTCTACAATAATAAGGCCGTACTATCGGAATTTCTTAGCGGGGTAATTATTTCGAGCTGTAGGACTGGAAATGCAAGTCTATTATTGGATGTTCCACCAGTGGAGTGGAACCTGTTAAAGAAAACATGGCGGCGCCCATATGTAGACATGGCGCGCAGTAAACATGGTGGCGAGGACGGCCATTCAGTTTCGCCAAATGTACTCGCCAATAATCAAAGGCGTTTTTTAAAAGATGAACTGGTTGATGAAAAGGATGGAAGTTATTAAACGGATAAATCAAATCAAAAAGAATTCAATTAAGATTTTTTTTCAGACTTTTGACTATTAGGAGGGCGTCCCTTTCTATTTATATGATTCTCATATTTCTTTCGCCTTGGAGGGTCGGTCCAGGGTTGTTTGCAGGGGGGTTTCTGAATTTTTTCCCTACATTTTCCCAAAAAGTTGACCCCCAAAATGTTTCGCCTGCGAACAAAATTTTACAACCGGGAGGGACACACACCTTCTCAACGTTGGTGGCGCCATTTGGCCTCTTTGTTTTGTTCTTACCCATACACGCAAAATGAGACCTTTACAGGTTTTGCTTTTCTGCTTAATTTTAGGCGTAGGCCCTTTTTTTACAATAAAAAAAAAATTGGCAACGAGCGCGGGGGGGGGGGTGGGGGAAGGGGACACTGCCATGGCCGACCCCTCCTCAAAAGATATTAGGTTACGTGTACCCCGTCCCACCGGGATCGCCGCCCATATGGTCCATTTTCGGTTTCTTCTCATTTTCAAAGTGATTCTTAATGATGTTCATTCAACCATGTTCGGGTATTGTACTGCCGCCGTATAGTTTCTTCTCTGTTTCTATAGGTTTAAAAAGTGCTCGTAGGTAGTGACAGCTCGGTGGCCGAGTGGTTAAGTGAGTCGTTCATCGATTTCGTAGTCGAGGGTTCGATTCCAAGCCTTTCAGTATTTCCGTTTTTTTCGCCAGAAATGTGATTGTCATTATTTATAAGAGTATTCGTTTACCGTTTCCAAACACCAACTGTACAGTGGCTTGCTCGCCAAGCGCAGTGCAGCTGGGACCGCTCGTGAAGTCCAGGTAAGCATCTGCGTAAAGGTTCATGGCACGTTTGGCTGACTCGGCAGTCAAGGTTTAGGCCGGGTGCCGCCATGTTCCTCCCCTTCGGGTTATATGGATGAGTTGGGGAAGAAGGTGTGATGGATCGGAATCTGAGCCCATAAGAGTCCTACATATGGGAGCCGGTAAGCCGGGGTATGGGGCCTCGGTGAATCGCGGCACCTGAAAGCTTGGTCAACATCACATAGGGCCTAACTTTTTTATTTTATTTTCTATTTTTAAACAGGCGTAACACCAGAATGCATACCTTTCGATTAATAAATTCTAAAGGTATACGGGAAAAAATAGACGAATGTTTTTGTCTGTCTCGTCGTTCGGGCTTTTCTCTGTTTATTATTATGTTTAAGGAAATTTGCAAGCTTCGACTTCTTAGAATATGCACCAATGGCTTTGCTCGCAATTGTACATTTCTATATGTTTCTTCTATTTTTTTATGCAGCATTCAGGATAATTAATTTCATCACCCCCCCCCCCCCCCCCCCCACCCCCCACTTTAAAACTTTTGTTCGCAGGCGAAACATTTTTGGAGTCAACTTTTTGGGCAAATGTACGGAAATATTTTCAGAACACCACCCCTCCAAACAATCCTTTGTCCGCCCCTAGGGTTCAATATTTATTCCCTCCCCCCCCCCCCCCCCCCCAAATATAATAATAAAAAAAAGTAATTTCTCCAAATTTTGGCCATAAATTTCCCCACAAAAAAATAGCCCGCCGAAATCAATTTGAAATGAAAGGCGGCATACCAAATTGTAGCGCCCCCATTTTCGGAAAGCAAGCAATCGCATTTCATGTTTTGATGTGGTTAGTAGGGCCTATATTTTAGGTAAATTTTCTCTGTTTTGAGTCAAATTGTTCTCACGAAAGGCCCCAAAGAGTGTTATTAAAGGGTGCATGCCACCATTACTCTGAAAGTCACTGCGTCCCAGCTCATTAATATTTTGTGATCCTTCAGGTAAGAGGTCTTTGTGGCCTATAAATGGGACTGATTGTAGAAATATTTGTGGAGATCAAGCATTTTGTGACTCGTGGCTTCCAACTCGGGGGATTCCGTTCACAAAAATGACCAATGCGTGGGTCTTTTTGGCATAGAGGCGGGGGGGCTACATTTAGACCTCTGCCCAGAGATGGGCCACCATTTCAAGGATGGGTTGGGGGAGGGATAAAAATAAATAATTCGGTCAACTCTACTAAAATTGAAAAGAAAATGATCCTAGGGGTCTTTATCTTCAATTTGAAGTGAACAACAAATTACCACGTTACTCCTGAGCGTCACCAGGCGGCGCTCTTTACGGGTGCACCACACTAAATAGGCCAAAAATGGCTGCGCCAAACTGATTAGCATAGATTGTAACCCACAACTCTTTTTGAATAATATATTTTGGGGGGTCATGCAATTGATAGATTGTGTAATTATGATCAGCTATCATAACCTGGGGGTTCTGTGCTTCAACTTTTGTAAAGGCTTGATAAATTTTGGCTTTAAAATTGGTCCTATTTGGCTTGGCAAGTGGAGGGATACAGTATAAAAAATGGCAGCTAGCCGGTTTGGGAAAAACCACATTTTTAGAGGTGGTACTCTTTGGGGACAATTAGCCAAAATTCCAAACGTCTACCCTGCCAAAAATTGACAAGAATTTGACAGATTAAGATTCAAACTACAATTTTCAGTAGTCCTGGATCAGGATTTTTTTCACTGTGAAGTTACCGGTAGTTGATTTTACACTATGGTCAATAGGCCTGGAGTTTATTTAGTGTGGTGCACCTATCGAGCGCCGTATATAGTCGGTGCATGCCACTAAAACTCTGAAAATCAAAGCGCGCGAGCTCATTAATATTTTGTGATCCCTCGGGCAATTTTGAATAAGAGGTCCACATGTGTCCTATAAATGGGACTGATTGTAGAACTATTTGTAGAAATCAAGCATTTGTGACCCGTGGCTTCCAACTCGGGGGATTCCGTTTAAAAAAAAGAAAACCAATACGTGGGTCTATTTGGCATAGAGGCGGGGGGTAGACCTGGGCCCAGAGATGGGCCACCATTTTAGGGGTGGTTTGGGGGAGGGGAGTATAAAATAATCATTCCGTCAACTCTCATAAATTTGAAAAGAAAATTGTTCTAGGACTCTTAAAGAGGAAAGAAAACCAATTTGCATTTTTCTACTTTAGTGGCTTTTCTGAGAGATTATGCCTCCCCAAACCTAACAAAGTAGGTTTGAAGAGTTTATGCATGGATTTGGCAATTTTAGAGAAGTTTTACTTTGGAGTCTCTTTCGCTCAGAATCAGAAAAGCTCGGGGTCAACCGCGTGTTTACAATCCAATCGTGTGACGTAGCTGCGTAGGGATAGATGACGTCACTACGCGAGTGCCCATTGTGTTTGCGTGCGTGCATGTGTATTATGTGTTGGTTTTGTCCTATTTTTAATGTTCCTGGCGGTGCATTATTGCATGAACGTTGCACTGATGAGTTTTTCATTATTTTTTTAATGGGGTCTTTGTGGAGCAGGAAGCTTACTCGCGTCCTATTTATCCATATTTTGACACTGAAATTTGGGTTTGGAATTTGTGTGGATGGAGAGATATACCGTACTCTGTGGAGACATGAAAACAATAGAGACAATTAAAGGGACTGAATAGGTCTCCACAGGGCAATTCTATGGGTTAGGTTGTCTCCACAAGGAATTTTGTGTACAAAGACTATGGGGGTTTGCTTAAAGGGACACATTGCTTTGGATTTTGCGATTTGGGCTATAAAACTGAAATGGATATGGTTGGGAAGCTTTCTTAAAAGTAGAATATAAAGATTCACATAACTATCCCTTCAAATTGCGTGGTTTTTGTTTAATTTCGTGACAAATAACGGTCCGCCATTTTGTAGAACCAAATTTTTGACTCCACAAAATGGCGGACCGTGTTCACCAGTCGTATTTCCAGTCGCAGCTGGTTGAAGTACGGTCTGTTGATCAATTTTGATGTAGGCCTACTGTGGCACATGGCGCGCAGTACTGATGGCGATATGTGTCGCGAGGTAGAGAATGGTACCTGGCGATCATCTGATAGGTTTACAAGGCCACTGGCTGCGGCCCCAGTCTAAAGACTCATACAGCGTATTTTGGGCATTATTTGGACGGTGGTATTTACTACTGGAAATAAGTCTATGTTTCGCTGGTCAGATGTCAGGGTCAGAGGCCAATTTTTTGTTTTGTAATCACTACTCACTAATTACAACACATTATACGTGTTTTTTTTGCATGAACAACTCTTATAAAAGATAAGGAACATTTCCAAACAGCAAAATTTCATGACATTTGAAGGCAATGTGTCCCTTTAAGTACAGGGACAAAGGGGAGAACAATGCCATGTCTCCACAGGGATGCAAAAACGCAGAAATGTAGATGGATTTTTGTGTGCGCCGCGAACATAGTCTGGTACCTGCATTGTATCTGTCTCAATGAAATGAATCAAAAAATTAGCTGGCCTGACGTTTCCAACTTAATTAAGCAAGTTCTTTCTCAAAGGCATTTGCCTTTGAGAAAGAACTTGCTTAATTAAGTTGGAAACGTCAGGCCGGCTAATTTTTGTATTTGTATATTTCAGGTCCATTCAGTCAGTCAGCAGTTTGCAACAGTTTAATTCATTTTTAATAAAATGAAAACATACAGTGACGTCGCGATACGTACAGACGTACACGTACTTTTATGACACCTGGTCGCCGTGGACAAAATTTTCGCTCTGGAATAATGGCAGAATCTGATGGCTCGTGGGAGGAGTATAGCGTAGATTCTGAAGATTTTCAGCTGCATAATACTTATCAACTGTAATACATTCGAGCTCTGAATAACTCCAAAAGTAAGCTAGGAAGGCCGTGAATTCGGCAAAAATTGCCAAGAAAGTACGACCAGCTGACGACGAAAATGTCATAACACACACGTGGATGATAGTGCCAACACGCTGCAGACGTGGTGCAGTGGCCGCGCTGCTATGCTGGTAGACTTGATTTCAAGTCCGAGATCGCGATCTCGGACTTGACCCTTATACGTGTATATGGGATATTCATGTATTCATAACTAAATTTACATAATAAAACGGAGGCCCATAGAGATGGCCAATCAGAAGGACACAAAAACCGTGTATGCCGCACCATTACCAATAGGTTACAATACAGTGTTCTGTTACACTGTTCAGTCTCAAATGTGTAAGATACTTGGCACAATGGCACGTAATGGTATTTAAAACCTATAGCTAAATCATATTAGATCTTATATTAGTAGAACAAATACCAAATTAAATACGTGATTGTTAGTTTATGTTACTAGACGAACAACGCGTTACCTACCTATACAGGAATTCGCCAACGCCATTTTTACAGTGGTGCCGCGCTCGCGTGCAGGTTGCGCGCGTTCATTAATTTCAGTCGCGCGCGCATTTGTGCAAGTTGTAAACACCCTGTTAAGTGGTCGAAGCTGCATCGAGCGCGTGCGTAAAATACGCACGCGAGCGTGATGCCACCGCAGTAAATGCTTCTAATTGTGGTCGCCGGATTCGTCTATAGACTAATCCGACGAACAAAATTTAAAATTAGAAGCCATCTTTAGGTACCCAATCAAACGGTACCATACACGCGCGCTCGTTATACGCGCGCACACATTGTGCCTTTGACCAATAGGTGAAAAGTAAACACGCTCCGAAGTAAACACGCGCCTTATAATGTGTACTAGTAAGCGCGCCTATAAGCGCGCGCGCCCGCTGCCACCGCCTGATTGGGTGGCTTCTAACGGTTCGTCGGATTAGTGGAATCGTCCAGTAATTCTCCTGGTTTGAATATTCATGTTATAGAAGGCTTTTGGCGATTCCGACCAATCAGCTTGTTCCGTCCACTTTTGGACTAATTCGCCATAGGGTGTGTACAAACTGATAACGACATTCCCAAGTCTGTGATCGTGATCCAAGGTTAAGACCCCGTTCCCACTAGATCCACCAATGGGGGATCTGATCCACCTTTTGCCAAATTGCCGGATCAGATCCTCCAATTGGTGGATCAGATCCTGCAATTGTGTGTAGTGGGAACGCTAACCGTTATAAGGTGGATCAGGATCTGATCCACCTTTCTTGATCCACCTTAAGACCAGGATACAGATCCCCCAATTGGTGGATCAGATCCTGCAATTGGTGGATCACGATCAAGTGGGAACGCAAAAGGTGGATCTGATCCGGCAATTTGACCTGTCAATATCCGGCTGGTGCACGAGAGGCGCGAAACTGTTGCGGTCTGATGAACGAAGAAATACGTTTAGGCGTGTAGCTCGATGTGACAATTTCCCACGTGCACGACATGCACAATAAACAACTACTGAACTACGGGCTGTATATAAATGTGTCACCACGGGTGCGCGATGCATGCGTCAGCGCACATGTGTACTACGTCCTAGGCTTTTTACAATTTCCGTTGCGTACTGGGAAAGTCGTCCGTTTCTAAACGTTTTTCATTCGTGTAATTTTACTTATTTTAGCATCCATAAATAATTCCGTGTTAGTGTATAGCCCGCAGCGTGTCATAGAACAACCGTAGCAAAGTTTGAAGAAAATACGTTTTACTAGGTTAAACCATGGTTTTAAACCATGGAGGAATAAAACACAAACGAAACGTTCAATCCGATTCGAGCCATTACTCCAGAAAATCTTGACACAATAAATATCTTGTAAAAACTAACAGACATCATCTTTGCAGAAGTTATATTTTTGTAAAAAGATGGGTTTTTTTACGCAAAAAACTATGATTACTTAGGGAAGTGATATGCACGTCGCATATGTGCGGCATGTACGATTCGCTTGAGTCTGTAGGGAGATTGGTATTTGGCAGCTGATACGCCTCAGAGAAATATTTTTGTTGATATTTTTGTCATAGAGTACACTTCTTCCTCCATGTTGAAACTTCGAAAATCAAAACATCGCACATGTACATGTATGTATAGTACGTATGCAATTTGACCCGTCCCAGCATGCAACACTGCCACAGAGCGCGCGCTCAGCAAGCAAGCGCATGCGTAATACCGAACTCAGTGACCTTTCGGACTCGACACTTCCGTTCGAAAAGGTGGATCAAGCATAAGTGGGAACGCGACTTGCGGTTTCGTTGCGGTTAGACAACGGTCACACCAAAATGCCAGATCTTGATCCACCTTTTCCCAATTCAAGTGGGAATGCGGTCTAAGTCACAAGAGGACGCAAGAGGGCGCTATTTCCGGCACTATTCTGTGATTGTATTGGCTATCATGTCAGGCCGCGCCGACAAAAACCACGATCACAGACTTGGAACCAAGTCTACGCTGCTGGTCCACTGAGGCCAAGTAAGCGCACACGCGTCATAAGGTCATATGCAATATTTGCATCCTTAATGACCTTTGCAGGAATTGAGACCAACCGCTCACTCCAAGGGGCAATTTTAGTCATTTTTGTTTCAGTGAAATAAATTTTAATCGTTCTTTACCAATTTGTATTCGGTCAGAAGAATATACAAGCTCTCAGAAAAGCCAATAAAGCGGAAAAATGCAACTTGGTTTTCTTTCCTCTTTAATCTTTATTTTCCAGTGAAAAACACATTGCCACCTTACTCCTGAGCGTTACAACGAGCGCCGTATTTAGTGAAGTGGAAATTAGCCATGTGTGCACTGCAGTCAGGTGCCCCGACGTCATCACACTACGTCAGGGGACCCGCCCGAACAAAGTAATTTGCATATTGCAGCGCGTCGCCATCGATCGTGGTACCCTGCCCACCACGCCACAAAACACAACAAAAAACCAATGGAAGAAAACCGTCGGGTACCATTGCGAATATGCAAATAGGGTTTAGGCAGCGCGCGGGACGATGATCGGGAGCCGTTACGTTTTCGTACAAAAGACGTTCACTGCAGCCCTTCCACAGCGCCAGAAATTGTGTTTACATCTTGGAATTTCACGTGAATTTCTGCACTTCACACGACCATAAGACATCAGGTATTTTGCACTGTTAATACGGGATATTTTGCACATTTGCAGAGCTCAATCCAGATCTGCATTGTGCGCAAATTTTGTGATTTGGGGAGAGGGTTTTCTGTGTGATTGGTTTGGATTTTGTAAATTTGCTAGGGTTTATAAATTATAGGGACTTCGTAAAAAGCACTGATGATCGGAAAGAATTTACTTCATACCCCGCCCCCCTCCCCCACCAAAATCGGTCAGGAACAGCAAAATCTAGGAAAATAACCATCCTTGTTGATAACAACACATGTGGCACAAACTGTTTCTTCAATATTTATGTCAGCAAAATCCGAAAAAAATTGGCAGAAATCAACATGTTTGTCATGAATGATTAGCTTGATAATGCCTAACACACACAGTTTAGCTACTTCCAAAAATGTAAGGCTCTCCGTTAGCCTTACAAGGAGACTCCTTTTTGGACCCCGTAACTCAATGGGATTTGCAATACGCTCTTGTTAGATCAGTTACAATGTTCTAGAATTCCACTTTCCCAAACGTTAATCTCCCCAGAAGGTTATCCAATCCCTCCTACAGATCTTTATTGAGACTTTTGCGGCACATTTGCGGAACATTGAAACGGACAATTTATTGAGAAATCGGAGTTTTTACTCACCAACCGACGTATTCAGCCGAGATGAACATGGCGTCGCACAGCTGACTAAGTAATACAGTCCACCAGACTGCGCATGCGCGTGGATTTTTCGAAGAGATTTGGGGCTCGACCATTTTTTGAAGGGGGTGGTGCATCTTGTCTACATCGCGCTTTGGTTAACAATCGCCATGTTCGAGTGTTTGCGGGAGTTAAGTGGTTGTAAGGTAAACAACGTGAACAAAATAATGACCATCGATCCAGATTCTGCTTTTTTCTGGTTTGCATAAAATAAAAGCTCGCATTGGCAAAAAAAACATCAGACGAAATGCAAAATTTCACTATATTTAAAGTCAATGCAGCTAGGGGTTTTGCATATTTTGGAAAAGTCGTTATAATTTGATTTGTTGCATCATCTAAAAATAGCTACGTGGCTACCCGCCATGAAATTTAGACGTATGGGCATATAAACAAACATTGTCAGGCCAAGGAACCACACTAGGTATAATAGCGCGCCATTAATTAATCACATTCCACACATCACCAAAGCGCGATGTAGACAAGATGCACCACCCCCCTTCAAAAAATGGTCGAGCCCCAAATCTCTTCGAAAAATCCATGCGCAGTCTGGTGGACTGTATTACTTAGTCAGCTGTGTGCTACATGTTCATCTCGGCTGAATACGTCGGTTGGTGAGTAAAAACTCTGATTTCTCAATAAATTGTCCGTTTCAATGTTCCGCAAATGTGCCGCAAAAGTCTCAAAGATCTGTAGGAGGGATTGGATAACCTTCTGGGGAGATTAACGTTTGGGAAAGTGGAATTCTAGAACATTGTAACTGATCTAACAAGAGCGTATTGCAAATCCCATTGAGTTACGGGGTCCAAAAAGGAGTCTCCTTGTAAGGCTAACGGAGAGCCTTACATTTTTGGAAGTACAGTTTAGCCATGGAGGTTTTAGCTTACAAGTTACATGTACTTCCAAAAGTGGGTCATTCCACCAGGTTGGGACACTGTGTTATATGATTAAAACCACCATTAACGTTACATTTAGGCCTAATTCAGTTATTTCATGTGACATCCGTCATTGGGTGTGGGTTTATTTGAGAAAGTTTTCAATCATGTAAGTTATATTTTTTTTTAAATATGATAAAAAGTGTTATTTTGATGTAAAATTAGACGTAAGGCGAAATTTTAAAAAACCATGTTTCGCGTCCCCGCCCGCTTCCTTTTTAGAGGCCGCCTGGATTTTTTTTTTTTTTTAGTTACCACAGAAAAATTATGTATACAAAAACCAAAAATGTCAACCAGTCAATCGGAAAATAAATACTTGCTAATGCTAGTCGGAATCTTTTTTTTTTTTTTTTTTTGCAGATCGTGCTACTACAAACATACTAAAAAACACTTTAAATATGTTCAGTTCTCCTGTCCAACATGTCTCTTTCATTTTTAATGCGTCTTTAAACAGGGAAACACCAATGGTTGCCAGAATTTTTTTTAAATGACTGCCATCTTGAAAAAAGCCCCCTCTTCCTCCTTTTTTTTGAAAACCCGGACATGAAACATGTTTTTTTTTTTTACTCGGCCTAACATGGACACCGTGTCCAACATTTAAATTGTTGTGTTTTTTCAAAACTTCATTACATACAATAATTAAAAGACACACTATGCAACAATGAAACACCTTTTTACGGTAGTCAGTGTCCAAATATAGCAGAAATAGCAAGAATTTGAAGAATCGTTGCAGACGTACATGTAACATGGACACCATGATAGACCATGACCATACATATACATGTACATCTGCTGTTTAGCTGCATTTGGCTACTGAATACCATAACAAATGTTTTTTTGTGTTGCAGTTTGTGTTTTGTAATTAGCATACATGTACAGATTGAGTTTGCATAATTAATTATATAAATATTGAAAATGTTACAAAAAGGGGAAATGTGCATTTTCATGTCACACCATGTCAGTACTAAATGTTACGTTCAGACTGCCTTAATTTTTCGTCATTAAATAAATAATTATGCAACTTACTATATGTACTAACTAAAAGACACTCAATGCTACCAGAAAACACTTTTTGTTATGGTTGCCAGTGTCCAAATAGCTCAGAAACAGCAAGAACAAAAAAAACATGCATGTGTGGATGTAACAGTGGACACAGTGTCCATGTTACGTCCACACTCACGTCTGTTCTTGCTGTCTCTGCTATATTTGGACACTGACTACCATAAAAAAGTGTTCTTGTGTTGCATACATCTTTTAATTAGTACACATGGTGAATTTCCCATAAAGTGTTGAAAAAACACAAAAATGGAAATACACAAATGTATGGACGTGTCCATGTTACGTCAAACTGGTTACATCAAACTGACACATTTTTACATTTTTAAAAATGTACATGATTTAAAAACTTTCTAAAATATTGCTCACCCAAAGACTGATGTTACATGAAATAACTGAATCAAATGTAATAGTACTTTTAAAGATATGGATAAATGTCACACACTGTGTCCCAACCTGGTGGAATGACCCAAATGTAAGGGCTAGGCTCTCCATGAGCCTTACAACGCTGAACTATTTTGGACCCCGTAACTCAATGGGATTGGGAATATGCTTTTGTTAGGTCGGTTACGATGATCTAGAATTCCACTTTCTCAAATAGTAATCTCCCAACAGATCTTTGAGACTTTTGCGGCACATTTGTGGAACATGGTGGGGAGGGACAATTTATTGAGAAATCTAGCTTGAAAATTCCAGCTCTAGGCTCATGACTTGGGAGATTCGCCGTTTAGAGCTGGAAGACATCCCATAAGGTTCCAAGCGGTATTGGTTTTAAGCGCCGATATCTTCCATTTCCCTGAATATATCAACCAAACACTCACCTTACCGGCAGAGTAGTAAATCACGGTCATGCTATTTAGCGTCAACAAGCGTCAACAAACCCGATCAGCGTCAACAAAGCGTCAACAAGCTCAAAATGCACATTTAAGCTTCACAAAAGCTATACTTGTATTCAACAAACTCTCGCATCTCGTATTATGTAAGAAATTGGCTGAATTCCCGTTCACAATCCCACATAAAAAACGAAATTTTAAGACGAAAAAATTACGATGAATGGGCGCCGCCATTCGTTTTCTCTTTTGCGCATGCGCGATTGCACCATGTCCCAGAAAAACAAGATGGCTGCCGGGAAACAACACCGTTAATGTCGTACTTTTTCGCTTAAAAATCACACATTTTAAGATACTTTTAAATACTAATGATACTTTTAAATAATCATAGGAGCCCACTAAATATTGTGAATAACATGTTTAAGCTTAACAGTGCTTTTATAAGTTGTTGACGCTTTGTTGACGCTTGTTGACGCTAATTAGCATGACCCAGTAAATCATGCAGCGACTGATGCCCTCAAAGTGAAAATACGATCAAGTTAAACCCGAAAAAAATATAAAAAATTCCGTGCAACCCGGACTCCTGGAGCGTGCACGAACAAGCTGTGTACAAAGTACTGGTAGCGGATTGTTTAACATGAACGATGGTTTGCGATAGAGGAAATATTTTACTTTAATACCCCTTAGCTTGAAAATTCCAGCTCTAGGCTCATGACATGTGAGATTCGCCGTTTAGAGTTGGAAGACCTCCTATAGGGTTTTGAGCGGTCTGTTTTTTTTTATTGCCGATATATAGAGTAGTAATTCATGCAGCTTGTGATCCCCCCTTAAAATGTGAATATGCTCAAGTTAAACCCGAAAAAAATTTTTCGTGCAACTCGGTGCGTGCACAAACCACCTGTGCCACAAAGTAATGGAGTGGATTTTTGAACATGAATGATGTTTTCCGATCGATTATCGGCCAGCGGCACTGCGCGCGCCTCGGGGCTCGATATACAACGGCTGTTGTATGCCTACAAATGTAAGAAAGAATATCATTACACTACAGGCGAGCCAATATTGGGAAGTTTGTTTTCTGTGTTAGGAGTCCTAACACCAAAAACAAACTTTCTTACCCAATATTGCATGAAAACTTCCTGACTAAAATTTCAGAATTCCTACATGTTGGAAATATTTTACTTTAATATTAACCCCAAAAAAATGGCTCAGTGCATGCAAGAACGCTGAGAAACAAATCCGACAAAATTATTTGTTCGTGTTCAAAATTGTATAAAGTCTTAAAGATGATGAATACGGAAAACACACTAAATACCGGAACACACCCAAAAACACAATTCATACCGGAAAAACCAACCAGAACATCTGGAAAACACCTAAAAACAGCGCGAACAGGGACCTCATGCGGCTAGGCTGCAAACCAGCATGACCAGACGTGCAGAAACTGATTTGCATAGTTGCCAAGTGAGGTTGTTAATCATGTTTGTTTGTTGTTTGTTTTGGCAATGAAAAGCACTGCATTATGCATGGTTAGAACTAAGGTGGCCAGCCGGTCGGCGCGTGTGGATACCATCATCACGGACGGGACGGCGCTAGCTACATGTAGATGTCGAAAGATCGACTGCTGGAGTCGTTAAAGCGGCTCAGGATTGACTTGATTTTAATTTGGTTCAGCGTGACTCGGGAACGCCCGTCTGAACCATGTGTAAACTAAACTCGGGATCATTGAAGGAAACGGTCACGATCGAGGAATTGAGATGTAATAGAGACAGGAGACAAAAATTCTACATTTCAAACCAAAACGAATCCAAACAAAGGAAATTATTTATTAAGAACTTCAAGACTTAAGAAAACTAAGTGAAGAAACAAAATAGAAACCAGCCAAAATAGAAACTACATTGTAAAGACCAAAATTACCTAAAACCAGAAACTTACAAATGAAACCTTAAAACCCTAACCCTCCAGGGTATTTTGGCTAGAAACCCTGCCAGACGCATCAGATTGCATACTTTGTCACATTGACTTGTGTGCAGAGTGCAGCAAGGTCAAGCTGTCACCACAGATGCACTGTGCTGCGTCTGGCAGGGTTAGGGTTAAAATAAATTCAAACAAGAAACTTCAAACAAACCCCCAAAATAAGACCAAGAAAAGAAACACTAAAAAAAAAACAGAACTCACTTTTTTAATAAAGAAAAATTAGGTCAATCGAGCTGAAGTCAGTGGGTTGACAATTAACCAAATAAAACAAAAAAAGAGCTTGCTTTGCACAGCCAGACATTTTATACACGGAGTTCAATATTAACAAAATGACGGTACATGTAAGATGGATTTTGTTTGCACATCAAATGTTGACCCGCTCTACAAAAAGGGCACATACATGTAAGTTGCTGTATACTTTTATGCCTAATGGGCCGTTATGTGAAGAGGGTGAAAAATTCTTCAAACTAATGAGTTTTAAGGGAGGGAATTGTTTGTATCTTTGATACATATATTATTCTAGTTCATAACCAAAATCTTTGATTTCAGTGAATAAAGTTGGAAAAATAATGTGTTTGTGTCGAGTGCTTCCATCTCTATTGCTTTGCTTTTTGTTATTGTTTTAAATGGCTTGTTTCTCCTTAAGTCATTTCAAGAAATTCCTGAAAACAAACATGCAAATTTCCAAATATCTTGTGAATGCAAAATGCTACAGGCCTCGGACATATACCATATGAAAGCTTATAAAATGGCCTTTCTAGTTACATATACAACACTATTTTCAAATTTTGCAACATAACTGCCCTTTTTGCAGAGTGGGTCACAAATATATACATCCAGGTTGTCACCTGGAAATCCCCACCCCTGGGGCAAAATATGACAAGTACATAATGGTGCACTTGCACTTCCTTGGGTGGGGACAGCGACGTAGCTAGTACAGGAGTGCGGGATGAGGTACACCCCTCCCCCCTCTCTAAAGACTTCTTTGTAGAGGCTGTGTATCCGAATGATAAACGGCACGAATATAATTTTTCCGGTATGAATTGTGTTTTCTGGTGTTTTCCGGTATAGTATCACCCGTCATTCTGACATACATGTGGTGTACTTCTTTAAGTTCTTGCTATTTTTTTCACAGATTTTGCTATATCATATTATTCATGAACATGATGAACTGACCATGCTAAACCAGCACAGGTTTTTTACACGTCCGTAATCGCATGGCATGATCATCTCTGGAGAATTCCTGTTTTTTGGGGCGGACATTCAGCACCAAATCAAGCAAGTTTTTATTTTCTCTCGCTAGCGTGAAGGATAAATATACATTGTGCCTAAAGTTGTCACTTGTGGAAGTCTCAGTACCACAGAACCTGCTGTACTCGACATACAATTATCTGGAATTGCGGGTAACACCATGTGAAAACAAGTCTCTTCTGGGAAGATGTGTGGTTCTGAAAAGAACCGGGATGAGTGTGTAACTCGACGTTTCGGACAGTGTGCTCTGTCCGTCCTCAGGAGTGTGAGGACGGACTCCTGATGACAGACAGAGCACACTGTCCGAAACGTCGAGTTACACACTCGTCCCGGTTCTTTTCAGAACCACACATCTTCCCAGAAGAGATTTGTTTGCACATGGCGTTACCCGCAATTCCAGTCTTTATCGTATCGCAACCACCATGCAAAGCTTCAAATCGTATTTATACAATTATCTGTACCAGTACTTGTATAAATCATCTGTACTATGAACTACAGTAACAGGATGTGTGCCACATGTTTTACATTTGATATCAAGTGGGTTGCTTAATTTCAAAGTTATTCTATTCGCAACCCATTTTGTCATGTTTGATAGAGGTTTTTATTAAAATTAAATCTTTCCAAAAAGGTGTAGGCCCTAAATACAGGTAGAGGTTTAATTTTGTTTTAGTGTTCAGGTGTTGGGAGAAATCTGAGATTTCAAAATCCGGTTAACCCAAAGTTTTTCAAACCGATTAACGGTTAGGCGAAGTAAAAAAACAAACATGTTTAGCATCCCTGCTCGTTTCCTTTTGGGGGCCGCCTGCATATATTGTTGTTGTCGACCAATCAATCGGAAAATAAAATACAAGCTTACTATTTATTACAACCGCTGTAAATACATGTATGTTCAATTCTGTTGTTCAACACGTCTCTTTTAGTTTTGTGTCTTGGAACAGTTGAAAAAACCTACAGTTGTTGGAAATTTATTAAAGAATGGTGGCCATCTTAAAAATAAAATTAAAAAAACCTTCCTGTTTCTTTTCTTTTTTTAAAACCTGGATGCTAAACGTGTTTTCTTTTTTACTTGCCCTTGTCTGATTTCACCGAAGTTCCCAGCTACATGTACAGTGGTGTGCAAAATTATTCGAACACTTATCTGAAGAAATTGATATTAATGCCTTACAATGCCTGGTTTACATTTTTCACCTGTATTAAATAGGAAGGTAATTGTTGTGAGCATATATGTACATGTACATACATGTATGTAGCTCACATTAGTATCTGCCAGTCCTACCATCTTTTTTATCAAACTTTACTATAATATTTGGTGTGGTCCACCCTTGGCAGCAATCACTGTGGCACATCTTTGAGGCATAGTGTCTATATATTTCCTGAGAGTTTCTACACTAATGCTGTTCCAAGTCTTCTGAAGTTCATTCCGGAGGGTTTCATTTGAATGTACATTGGTATATTGATTGCCATTTCATCACAAACAACTAAAGTACCTAAAATATGCCAAGTGTTTGAATAATTTTGCACACCACTGTACATCCAGCTCATAGTCATGCCAACAAAAAGTGACGTAAGGTGCCACATGAAAAAGCCCTCCCAAATGACTGGCTATAGTTTGCAGGCTATCCTGTACCAAGAAGACCACTAGCAAGTAAATAGTTACGATCAAAGACCATGGAGCAAATTGGAGGATTTTCCAGTTTTCTTTAGCCTGTGGAAGGCTAAATTTCCTTAACCCTAACCCTCCTCAATCCTCCAAAATCCTCTTTGCAAAATGGAGGAATTTGGAGGATTGAGGGCACTTGGAAGTTGATGCATCGGAGGATTTTGCAGGATTGAGGTTACTAGGGGTTTTTGCCCCTGCAGGAATATGGAGGATCCAGGTTATCAGGCTCAATGTGATACATGAGGATTTTGGAGGATTGAGGTTACTATGGGTATGCAAAAAAAACCTGCTAAGGATTTTGGAGGATTCAGGGTATATGGAGTTTTAACACTTCAGGTTACATGGGGGGAAATGATGTAGGGAGTTAGGGTTAAAGGTTGCTTTTGATTATCCATTTATACAAATCGAATAGGGAAAATCAAACCAATGTTAAAAAATACGGATTTTTATCCCACCACTATTTTATTTTTTTACTTTTTTTTTTTTTTACCACCTAAAAGTGCCTACCTAGCATTCCCACATCAAATTGGAAAGTACGTAACTAAACACTCGAACTTTTCTTCATTTGTATCTTCAGCATGGACGGTATGGAGTGCTCCATCGGAGGCGATGAATCCTCGACAGCAAGGACGATACTCACCGTCAAGAACACGGAGGAGTTGCTGGAAGCCATTGAGAGTCTCTCATCTGAGAATGTGGCCATGAGTGTGGAGGTCCAGCACGAAACACTGGAGCCAATGGAGGCCCGAGAGGACCAGGCCACCGGTTCCCATCAGTATCAGTTTACTACTTCCAACTACCAGCAGGACCAGGTCCAGCCCACTGACACCCACCATATCGAGTATGTCACTGAGCAGGTCGAGACCTCCCAAGTAGATGACATTGGAGGGGGTCAGTTGATCACAAGGAGCCATGTGGTTTTTCCTGGTGGTAACCACCATGTTCCTGACACCGAGACAGTTCAGATTCATGTGACTGAAACTAATCCGAACCAACCTGTCACTAATGATGGTCAGACAGAATACCATTATATTTACCCCGATCTCGTCGCTGCAGAGAGTGTACATGTACAGAATGCAACTGACCAACCCAACTCAGAAGATGGAGTCGCGGGCCAGAGTGAGATGACCGCTACCCTGCATTCAGGTGAACTCCCACCTCAGCTGTATCGTCCGGGCCAAGATCTACACAGCTCCCTGGAGATAGCCTCGGCTGTCGAGATACTAACAGGACTGGCGTCGACCATTACAACACAGCTTGGATATCAAGAGGCCAAACAGGTCATCAGAGAAGCCAAACACAAAGAGAAGAAGCACAAGAAGAGATCCAAGAAGGAGAAATCTGAACGTTCCAAGCTGAAGAAAGCCAAGAAGCATAAGAAAGACAAAGTCAAGGAGGGGGAAGTCAAACCAAGGAAGACGGACGGCGGGTATCACGAGTGCCCAACATGCCACAAGACATTTGGCACAGCAGCTAATCTCAAGAGCCACTTGGTCTCGCACACCACCGATCGACCCTTCGCTTGTGAGGACTGTGGAGCAACGTTCAAGCGACGACGCTACTTACAGCTCCACAAGAACATCCACACTCGGTCCAAGATCTTTGAGTGTAGCTACTGCGACAAGACCTTCTTGATGAAGAGCTGGCTTCACAGCCACGAGAGATACCACACTAAGCCCTTCTCCTGCGACCTCTGTGGTCGGGCCTTCGGCGACAAGAAGATCCGCGATGTCCATCGGAGGTCCCACACCAATGAGAAGCCTTTTGTCTGCGGTGAGTGCGGCCAGGCCTTCCGATCCAAAGCTGTGGCCATCAAACATGGACGCCGACACTCTGGCCTAAAACCCTATGTCTGCAAAATCTGCAACAAGGCATACACGCAGATCCACAACCTCACGGACCATGAAAAGACTCATGTAGATGATCAGACATTCGCCTGCAAAACCTGCGGCAAAGTCTTCTACGCCCGGAGCAGCCTCCGACGCCACCGCATCAAAGAGCACCCCAACGAGAAAACGGGTGTCCAGAAAATCCCCCTGTCACGCAACCAGGTCATCACTAAGGAACCCGGTGTCTTTGAAATTATCAGAAAGCCTTACGTCTGCAAAATCTGCACCGAGGGTTACAAAACCAAAAAGTCCCTCAAGATGCACGAGAAAATCCACGAGGCAAGTCGCGTCTGCCAGTATTGCCAAGCAGTCTTCGTCTCCAGGTCTGACCTAGTTATTCATGAGAGGTCACATACAGGTGAGCGACCTTTCGCCTGCACCCTGTGTGGGAAAACGTTCACCTCCAAGAAAGCTACCAACAGGCATGAAAGGTCCCACACTGGGGAGAAGCCGTTCGAGTGCAAAACCTGTAACAAGCGGTTCACGCGCTCCTCTAATCTCAAGGATCATGAGCTCATCCACGCGGGGAAGAGCAAGCGATTTGGCTGCAGCGGCTGTGAGAAGATTTTCGCCTCCCGAAGCGCAATGAAAAGCCACGAGAGACTCAAGCACGGTCCGGATGCGGCCAATGCCATCAGTGCGGTGGATGGAGCCTTGCAAGCGATACCTCAGGACGATTCTACCGAACAAGTGGAGCTGTTTGAGATTATCATAGCGGCGTCTGGGCAGGCAGAAGAGCAGGTTGCAGAAGTCGCAGAGATTGGCAGTGTGGTGGCCATATCTTAAAAATGAACATTTTAAGTTCTGGGGCTGTCCCGAATAAACCGAATATTCAGATATTTTTATCGTCAACCGAATATTTGAATACCTTTTCCCGGTTTGATTATTCAAAAAAGTGTGCACGTACAGATTCGACTCTGATGCTATTTTAATAGAAAAGTCACGTTGCTTGGTGGTGTCAAAGGCCACATTTTTGTCTGGTAACTTTTTGTGAACGGAGGTTTATTGTTCCCATCTGTAAAACCCTTGACACTTTATAATTACTGTAAAAAACAGGCTGGAGATTGGTTTCTTGTTATCAGCATGTTACATGTATATGTACCTGTAATGATCTTGATACAAGATAAATTTGGTTTTTGATGGGCCAACACAAGGAAAATTTTCTGGTTTAACTCTTTCACTACGGTATTATAATAGGGGCTGTGACGTAATTGTTTTACAGAATGTTTACAATGAGCCGCTCTGAGCGGCTTGCCGGCAGGAATAGGCTTTTTTCGAGCCGCTGTGAGCGGCGCGCCGTAGCGGAAGAGTTAAATTAGGGTATTACTTTTTGTTTTAAATTTTGTTTTATTTGAAACCCCACGAGAGACAGGAATCCTGTAGATACACTTGCTGTAGGGATTGACGATTGAAGATAATTGATCTTTTTCAAAGCGACGTGAGTATTATCAGTGCGTGTGGCATTTTATACGAGGACAGTGACACCTGTGCAAGTGTCACATGTAAGAAAAGCTTTAAAATTAGAAATGAGGGGGCTTTCTTTGTTGAGTGGCATCGTTGGAAAATGCCCATGCTTTTCAGCCCTAACCTTCCCAAAATCCTCCAAAATCCTCTGCTAAATGGAGGAATTTGGAGGATTGACACAATGATTGAGGGTCTTTGGAAGTTGAAGCATCGGAGGAATTTGCAGGATTGATATTAAGGGCATTTTGCCTCTGGAGGAAAAATGGAGGATCCAAGGTCATCAGGCCCAATCTGATGCTCGTTGATTTTGGAGGATTGAGGTTACTAGGGTGTTTACAAAAAAAAACCTTAGAGGATTTGAGGATTCATGCAGCTTAAACACTGAAATCGGAGGATGTTGGAGGATTCAGGTTACTTGGAGGACAAATGATGGAGGGAGTTAATGGGTGTCTTTGTGTCTCTCCCCCCCCCCCCCCCCCCCCATCCGTTCAAGTTTGTTTTAACTTTGTTTTATATGTCACTGAAATTAAAATATTTCTCTAAGCTATTGAACAATATCAGTTCTTCTGAGCTGTTTATTTTTTGTAATATACATGTACCCTTTTTTGTACTTGAAATATGATTATAATGAACTGCTATTTGTGGTGACAGCTCTACAAATGCTACATGTTCATCAGTCATGCACCTTTAAGGGGCTGTAATTGTGGAGTTTTCTTGTTGGAAACGGCCTATAGTTTGAGTCAGGTGTCTGGGTGCCCCGTCTGGCATGTCGCCCCCCCCCCCCCCCCAACAAGAGGCAAAAAAAAAAACATAGTTGTGTTGCCCTCTGTGACCAACTACAAAAGTTGGGTAAATTTTTAAATTTGTTTCCCCAATTTTTTTTTTTATCAATTTTCGAAATCTCACCTTTTCCCGGACAAAACGAACAAGTTTTATTAAAATCATTCTACATGTATTTACATTGTGTAAATTTATACAGCTACGATGGCACAATTGTGCATTTCGCCATCTCACTTTTAAATAGGCTTACTTTTTGCCTCCCGACTTCCGAGTTACACGACATGTTGTATTGTATTTTTTTTTTTTTTATATAACAAATTGACCGTCCAACCCCCGATTTTGTTTGTTTTAACCCCTTGAGTACGTTTTTTTTTATGGGAGACGTCGGGGTGTCGCGGCAGCTCTAGCAGCCAAGCGAAGCGGCCACAATGTGTTTGTGCAGTCAAGCGTAACATGCACAATAATCCAACAATGGATTGAAACTGCACAAAGGGCGTCATCCGGCCTGGTGGCACTGTTTTTTTTTGCGCCATATGGCGTCTTCTGTACGCAAAGGGTAAAGGGCAACACGAGTTGTTTTTTGGGGGGTTTTTTTGGTTGTCTTTTTTTGCCTGATTTCGCCTGATTTCTAGTATAAAGGTCTAAATTGTATAAATACGTAAAACTTAAATTGTTACAGAATAAATTTATTTCGGGTTGTCCACTAAAATGGTGCAAGGTAGTTACATGTACTCAAATTCGCATATAAATGCACTGGACATGTTTCTGCCTAGTCTTGGTTCCAAGACGTCCTTAGCGGTGCGACGTATAGCGCGCACGGCCGGCCGACAGCGCCCTCTCGCTACACGCAAAGGCCAAATCGCTAACGACTTGGCGTGTATGTGTGTGTGTGTAGCTAGAGGGCGCTGCCGTACGTCGCACCGCGCTAAGGACGTCTTGGAACCAAGACTAGTTTCTGCCTAAAGAATGTCTCTCTAAATATTATAATATAACTGCTGCACTGTATAAATACAGGTATATCCCATAAATGTATGTAATTTCCTTCCTCCTGTGTAAACTTTTAACTAAATTCGGGTGTACATTTGAAAACGAATAAAACACAAAATTGATCGTGTGCTTGCATGTGATGATTGTAAATTGTTCCCATCCAAATTTCTTGTTAAAATTTGTACAAAATGGCAATTTTCTTTTCTCTTTGAAATTTCATTCGAGATGGTGTAAATTTGTACATATATATGGATTGTTTCATTTTTCATGCGTTTCCTGTTTAGAATAATCTTCTGGCTCACTTTGTTTCTTAAAATGATTTTTGAGCTCAAAATGGATTTGTGTTATAAACGGTAAATATTTTCATCAATCTGTGTAATTTCATCAATTTATATTGTTAAACATACTGTCCGTGCTTTACGGGAAAAAATTCGAATTTTCTTCTTACGTGTACATTTTTTATGTTAACAAAAAAAACACCTAATTCTATTTCGGGCGTCTGAAACCCTAAAAAAAAAAAAGGGCTTTATTAATTCTTAGTTGCTTTCGCACATTTAATGCGCACAAACATACGCCCGAAATAATTTGATTTGTTGCAAAGTAATTGTTGGTGTTTTTTTCTTTTTTTCAATGTCACATTCAAAAGTGAATAACTTTTTGTATTGCTAGAAAAATAGCAATTAAAAATAAAAAAATATTTTTATGGGTCAAACCCGAAAATAGCACACAGTATGTATTAAATGTTGTTTTGATTTGTTCGGCTCGAGATAGGACACATGTACATGGGTCATTCCATGAATTTGGGGTCCAGAACTGACATATTTTTTGGGTGTCCCCCGTTACACCTGACCTGTGTAATTTCCCATCAAGTATAACATTGACTTGACAGTATTTTTTACTTGTTTGGCAGGTACTTTGCTTTTACACAATCACTCTTGGAGATAGAAGGCATTAAAGAATCTTACACCTGTCGCTATGTAACAGGGACACCAAAAATGTCACACTTTTGGACCCCAAATGTATGGCATGACCCACATGGACAGTGTACACGTACACAGTAATTGTATGAAAAACGGTCCTGTACTGCAAACATTTCCCATGGGGTGGCAACTAGACATTGGCTGTGCAAATTTTAGCTGGGAGTTAAATGTTCACATGTAATTCTTCACAAAAAACCTGCAACAATTAAAATGAATACAGGTCGAGTGCTCATTCGGAGGAGTTAGGCTCATCAACCATGAAATAATGTAATTTTTTGTTTTCTGATGAAACTCCATAATACAATTTAATATACATATCTGGGGTGAGATTTGAGGAAAATGACAAATCAAAAAAACATTCGGAGACATTTAATTGAATTTGTATATATGCTGTTGCTGAAAGATGCATAAGAAAACGGTTCAAAATTGGAGCAAAAAACATAGTCATTACAATTAAGAGTTTCTGGTTGCAGATGTCAGGAATGATAACAATTTCAGGACCAAATCTTCCGGAAATCTGGAAGACGCCTCGCCAAAAATCCTGAAATCAGGAAAACTGCAGATAAAAATCGCCCCTGCTGTTTGCCAAACAAAAGGGGAAAATCTATTTTACTTTCAGATATAACTCCAACACACAAATGCTTCAAAATTAATGTACATACATGTAAGGTCCAAACCAAAATAGTTCTGCTTCCGGTTACCCTACCTACCCTATTTTAACGGCCCCACCCATTCTTTTAGGAAAAAAGTTTTAAAAAACACAAAGAAAAAACAAATGCTGTACACGTAAATACTACCTTTAAACCTTGACTACATGTAGACGCCGACATATGATCAGCACACAAAGTGAAAACAAAAATTTCCCTACCTACCATATTTTTTTGGCCCAAGTCATTTTCCTCCGTTTCTTACTGCTGTTTATGATGTCCGATTTCATCATAATTCACATAAAATATAACGTACATGGGGTCCCAACCGTTTCGTGTCTGAAATGGATAATCCTGTAAAAATTGAAATACCTGTCGGTCGATTTGTATTAAAATGTACATGGGGGAAATTTTGATTTGTAATTATTGGTTTGGGTTTCTTCCAACACGTACTACAAATGTACGTGTAGAGTTTGAGAACGTCTTGTATTATGTATATATTTGATCAGGTAACATGAATGGGGATTAAATGAACTTCTATTGTTGGGACGTTGTACACAATAAAATTATCACATTTAATCTTTGCTTACATGTGTTTCGTTTGTGTTGAGAGTACATGTATTGTTTTCAACATGTTGAACATTAAATCGTGTCATCAATGCACTTGTTCTGTGTCAAAAAGTTTGTTTTGGCAGGATGCTTTGCCTTAGCATTTTTTTCCACTTCAATGAAGCAGGAATGAACGTTTTATCATAATCAAGATGAGTGCGCACCGATTGTTTGTCCCAAATGAAAAACCATGAAACATCGAGGCATTTAATGAATGTGTATAGCATTGCTGAGACTTGGACAAGAAAACTGCATTTTCTACCAAAAGAGATACGTTTCCAAATTGCAGAAAATGGGGTCATTAGAATTTTTAAAAGAAGACTTTCAGGTTTCAGAAGTAATTTTGGAACGATAAAAGGACCCCAAAAAATCTTCCCGATATCAGAAAAAATAAATCGGGAGACATTTCACCTCTGGGACGATATTTTGGACAATAATTGGTGAGCACTTGTTTTGCTGAATTTCCTTGATACAACAGTCATACAGCACCCACAGTTTCATTTATGAATACTGTATTTGTGGTGCAAAAAAGTAGGTAAAAAGACATTAGTCGTGTGGGGGGGGGGGGGAGGGGGGTTACAACCCCGCAACCCCTCCTCTGGATCATGCCCTTGGTAATTATCAAGAGAAATACAAATGTAAATATCATAAAAAGGTTTATTTCCAACAGTCCTGTACATGGCATAGCAAGTCAGTACTACATATAACATTGTACACATCTCAACTAACGGCTGACATTTACCCTTGCTCTATGAGTGCTGTTTACATGCCAATGCACTCCAGCTGCAGTGCATTGGAGGATTCTTTGCTTTTATACCAGACAATCGATTTCAAAGCTCCAACTGGAGGGCACTTGCAATTGTTGGGGGTTGCTGGTCATTGTTGTTGCTCACTTGACCAGCAAGTCTTGATGGAAATTTCCATTGTATTTATTATGAGTAACTTTTGTATTTGCCTTTGAGAAAGAACTTGCTTAAGTTCAAAACGTCAGGCCAGCTAATTTTTTGATTTGGACTTTTTATAATGTTAAATATCAATTTGAATTATTATAACATTATACATGTATAACATAACATTACCTAACATTACATAACATCAACCTGGTGTTTCAAAAGTACAGTGTTTTACTTCACACCTATACCCTCCATCTTACTCCAGAGGATTTGAAGGCTTTGCTTATCAGTGTAATACACTGTTTACTCACAGCATGACCAAGTTATCCTCCAGTTTCCTTTGGCATTCCTTGGATGGAGTGGACAAGGACTCCCCAAAAGTCCCCATTGAAATACAAATGTACATGTACATGTAATGTGACAGTTATTGGAGGACAATGCAATAACCATAGGCATTTTGGGGGGCGAATATTGAAGTGTGTTGGAGTGTAAACAAGAGCAAGGGTTAACACCTTGAGTATGGTTATCGTAGCGAGGCGCCGAGTTGCCGGGGCAGCCTGTGCAGCCAAGCAAAACGACCACAATGTGCTTGTGCAGCCAAGCGTAAAGAACACAATAATCCAACAACGGACTGAAAATGCAGAAAATGGCGTCTATATAGACATCATTCAGCCTGGTGGCACTGTTGTTTTTTTTTGCGCCATATGGCGTCCTCCATACGCAAAGAGTTAAACAAGTACAGTAGGTACAATGTACATAGATCCAAAACATTAAGGTGTTTCTCAGAGAGCACCCTGTGGAAAAAGATTGTGGAATAGAGGAGGCAACTTAAAAAAGCATAAACCGACAAATTGTCTTGCAGGCCACCCAATAAGCTCCGTGCACAACTACCCCCTCAGCGGAAAGAAAAGGCGAGTTGGGGGGGTCAATATCGACGCCATCTTACCTGACTTCAATTTAAGTGTCTGGTTCCCGCTATGATATTCTTATTGAAAACGCAATTATAGAGAGTCGGCAAACAGACAAAGCAATCCCACTGGTATACGAGTATCAAATGAACGAGGAGCGCAGTGCGTAATACCAGCGACGTACTCCCCATGGAAGTGCGGTTGCTATGTGGACAGCGCCCTCTTTTGGCGGCACACGGACCCAATTGGGCTACAAAAAGCACGATTCGTCCTAAAACCACAATGGTTGGAAAGATCATTTAAAAGTAGAATATAAAACTGTACACAACCATCCCTCGAAAATATGCCCTTTTTCTGAAAATCATTAACAAAAATAATTTGGGGGGATACCAGTTTATCCCGACAAAGTCAGAACGTTGGAATTCATAGTGGTGGGCCTTGGCGCTTTGATTGCATTTCGCAGAGTTGTAATCAAGTGAATACAAGTCACCACAAGGAATCACAAGTCGATCACAAGTCGATCACAAGTCAATCACAAATTACTTCACAAGTCACTTCACAATTTTGGCCTCAAGCCATGTAACAAGCTATTCAAACACACTATATAACAAAAGCATTCCTTTGTCATTGTTCATCCCATGTAGCTTGTGAGCTGACTTGATCTGACTTGTGATTTACTTGTGATTGACTTCATTACAACTCTGGCATTTCGATTTCAACCATCAAAATAAGACCGCATAAACATGAACAAAGTCACTGTTAAAACTTATAACGGTTATCCTTATCTTTAGGACACCTCTATTTTTGTACGAGTTCCATTCAAAACAGACATTTGCAGATGACTTTACAGTACCAAAGTGACTTTTGCAGGCTAAAGCAGTCCTTTTTTTCTCAGATTAACTCATGTTTGTTGTAATTTTGAATGCACTTTCAAAGAAAATGCGACTTTCCTACCCTTTTTTTTTCAGTCAGAGACGTTGCCGTTTTACCCTATAATTTCCCTCATAAGTCAAAACCCTGCCCTCTTTCCACAAAATTAAGCTTGCTCATATTCAACATGATATCTTAGCGAACTATTTAGATGATTCCAAGCACACAGAGTGACTTTTCCTGCCTGTATCATCACAAAATATTGAGGTAAGTTCCGAAACAAACGGTCTCCTTCGTTCTCTTATAATGAAACAGGGTCTAAAAGATAAGGATTACCCAATATAAAAATGGTTTCCGCGTGACTTGGATAACAGATTGAGCCAAATCTTTCGCAGGTGTGTTATTTCAGGTACATATCGAAACCCACAAAGTATGAACGCTGTCTGCAACCATGTTATCAGCCCTGCCAATGCTATAACGTACCTTGAACCAGACTAACGGGTGCATTTTGCCGGTCATAACCGAAAACACGCTCGCTTTGTTTAATCACTTTGGGGATTCCATTATAATGCGTGATTTTCGCCTATTTGAAATTTTAAAGAAATCCACCGACAAAAAGCAACCAAACCAAATTCTTGGTTATTACCGTTTGTGACCGCCAAAATGCACCTCAGATCTTATTTTCAGATTACGTAACGATAGGTACTTGTAGTGAACTTGACATTGCCCCGGTGGGAGGGGGGAGGGTACTCAGTACAAATGGCCACAAGGAGAAGTGCCGCAAACATGTGTCGGGTTTTCCCCCATTTAGTGGTATACTCATCGGTTGTAATTCTATCCTCTGTATTGACATGGGAATTTTATCACATTTTAGTATATCAATGGGTCATACATTTTCCAGATTGAGTGGTAGTAATAACGTTAAAGATCGCCCGAGAGAGATCATTATTCCCGACAGCAAAAATATTAAAACGTGTGCGTACGTATATACAGTGATTGGAAACGTCTGCGTTGTGTGCATTATATGCTCACTGTATATACCATGTTTAGTACCAGGCAGCTCGTACACCGTAAATGTATCGCGCGCGTGTCGAGTGTGCACATAACCTTCCGACCTCTGACCACGACCTGCCGATTTGTACTTATAAGGGTGGCTGCATATGGTATTTGGATGGGTCAATATCTAGGGTTGGTATATCAATGGGTGGGATTTTAATCTAGTATCATGGGAACCTAGTATTGGTTTATGCATGGGTATCAAAAGCAAGTTCAAAGTGGTATAGCCATCGGTTATGCTAAGCTATGCTAATTTACCCACACAAATATATAAATATTTCACAACTGCGTTACGCCGCTTCAAATGACAAACTCCTGTCAAGTCATTTCGAAAAACTTGGGGAGTTGAGGAGTTGGGAACCAAATGTACCAGTCTTACATTTTTAAGCTTTACAGTTGGTCTGAAAGAGCATGAAATAAGCTTTCATTTGATAGAAGGCACAGCTCTGTAGTGTAATGCATTTTTTTTTTACGACTTTTTTTAAGTGTGTGATTTCTTATAGTTATATTAAAAAGTCAGACATTAAACCACCCCCGTACCTGAAAGTGTAATGCCCGACATCCGACTCATTTTTGCAGAGTGGGTCACATATGTTGATCTGGGGTCCTCGTGGATTTTTCGTGGATTTCGTGGATTTTTCATTTTTGGCCAATCTCACCCCTGCTTATGGTCGACCTATTTAGAGACATTTTACAAAGCAATGTTTTTCCCCAGAGCAGGTCATTTGCAAATCATTACAAATCAGTAGTTACAGGCAGTGTTTGTACTTTGTGTGATTCAACATAAACATAAAAGAACAATTCAGTGGAGTTTTGCCCTTCGCCGACGTATTTTATAAACGCTGTATACTCAGTGGTGTCCCGAGAGATTATTTGAAGAAAAAAAATCATTTGGGTGGGACTCGAACCCACGACGACCTGCCTTCTAGTACAGCCGAGCTTGCCGGAGTCGGCTGGTTGGTTGGTTGGTTGGTTGGTTCGAATCTGGTATCACAGCGGGCACTGCAACCAAACTAATCATAAGATATATACAGTGTTTATAAAATACTTGTGTTTATCAAATGACTTTTTCCCAATTTGGGGGCAACAAATGGCTCCGATTTTCTCACGGTAATCGGAAAAATGAAAGTAGTCAAGGGATTTCACTTGAAGTCTACTTTACAAATATCTGAATGTGACAGAGAAGTTTGGCATTTTAAGCCAAGCCTTAGGCCGGGAATCCATGTCTGTATTGCATTATGCGTAATGCATAAGACATGACATGCAATGGACTTCCATTTATCCGCAAACGCATATTGCGTTTATATCCATTTTGAGTGATCCGTTGCTTCTCGTGTAATTCTATTTGGACGCATCACGCACCGTACATTACGCATAACACAACACAGACACATGGGTTCCCGGCCTTACAAGTCAATAAAAGCATGCAGAAATACCATAGTTTACAGTCTTAATAAAAAAGAACACACACTCCGCATACTACTGCAATTATAATATTTACATTCAACTGGTATTAAACAAACTACATGTACTTTATACAAGCTTCTGTCTTTCAATAATTATATAATCGGATGTCTCTTGATTAACAAATTTAATGACAAAAATCGCCATTTAGAAAGCAATTTCACAATTCAGCGGGTGTCCCCAATGGGAACAGCAGGTGTTTCTGATTTAACTAACAGGTAGATTTTGACTTGATGGTATCGCGGTCAGGACATAAAAACTTTCAAGGCGGAGACGGAGTTTGCCAACAGCACCTGTGCTTAAATGTAGGCCTACCCGCTGGACACCTTTGAAATCTAGATTGTTTTCTCTATCATTCTTTAGAATATTTGTTTGGGAAACTCTGAAAGCATTGTTTTTGGGGTTTGTTTATTTATTTCTGTTTGTGGGGCATTTTCAACAGACTTTTTTTGAGATTCCACCCAATTAGGAGTTGAAATAAATAATTTTGGGCAGGTACATGTGTAGTTTTTGCCTGTAAGAAATGTGCAAGCCTTTTTTTATTTATTTAATTGTTAAAACAGGCATTTCCCTACAAAGTGCCTGTATCGGGTCTAATTGTTATTACATGGGTATTATTTGCACCAGAGAGCATCATTGTGCGTAATTTGGCTGGGTGAACGGACAGTTTTTCTTGTAACCTGATTATTTTTATAAAACTATGGATTTGTCACTTAACAACATGCCAATCCAAAGGCTATGGTAAAACTGACCAGACCAGAGATGGGAGACGCTTGAAACGAGGCTCTGATGAGAGAGACAGCAACGATTGCGGTGTTCAGACCCGGAGTATTTCCAGGCAGTTGTTGTAGCAGATAGCGATCCAGTCCGGTTGAGTGGAAGCCCACTGGATGTGGTTGATCTCGCCGTCGGCGGTGTACGCTAGGATGGGATCCTCGATGGCCCTCGGCATCTGCTGTATGTCCCAGATCAACGCTTGATGGTCATCCGCTGAAAAATCGGACATGGGACTTCATAACTATCCATTACAACTGCATTCAAATCCGCCAGCTGTTGACCCAAAGCTTTGATTGTTCAACGGTTAAAGGGTAGTATGCAACATTTGCTTTTGCTGTAATTTTTTAGAAATGAATGGATTTGGGGGTTAGTATTTTGTGTGTGGAAATTCGTATTGATACTGATAAATTCAGCAGTGTTAGGTTTATAGCAAATATTATACAACACCTGAATAAATCCAAGCCATCCGATTGGTGGATCGTCGATCACGTGCATTGAATTATTCGACCCATCACACGGCGCGAACCCGCACCGCCCAAAACGTTCTATCGCATGGTTCTATCAAACGGTGCGCGCGCATTGATAGAACCAAAAGAACTTCCCTAATTTCACGGTCACTTTTGGTGCGCTACAACAGGGCTGTCATTCACACAACATGGCGGCCGAGTTTCCTGAACTGCCGCGGTTTGTTCTCCTAACAGACGACGAAATATTGGAACTCGTAGGCGATGCTTACGCTGCTAACACAAAGAGACAAATGAAATATGCAATCAAATGATTAGAGGAATTTGCAAGACACGCAGGAACAACAATTAAAGCTTTAACTGATTCGGAACTGGACCACTTTTTGTCATGGTTTTACGCGGGACTGAGAAGGTAAACGGCACGTTGTAACGTTACACCAAGAAATCCATGCATGCAATCTGTCGGATTTATTCAGGCGTTGTATAAAACAAATAATGAATGTTTCACATTCGTGCAATGGTAAGAATAATTTCATTCGGTGACAGATGGAATGTCCCATTCCACTCGTCTTCGCCTCGTGGAATAGAACATTCAATCTGTCACCTCATGAAATTATTCTTACCATCGCACTCATAAACATTCATTATTTGTATACCGTAACACTGAGTGCATAGATGCTGGGAGAGAACGAAGAGAAAGTCTGGTTCCCTGACCCTACTTCAGACAAAACAGAAACATTTATAGACGTCGGGGGAATTATCAGGTCAGGGAACTAGACTCTTAAACTGGTTTGCACCCATTCCACTATGGTCGGCCGACCATCGCTGGAAATTTATACCAAAAATAAACACTTTTCTTGAAAATGACAGCACACCCGGGGCCATGATTTCATAGGATGTCTGAACATCTAACAAAAGAAAAACGGTGCACTAACAACGAACATCCATTGTTACTTGCCACTAAATCCATTGTTACTTGTTCACAGTGTGAGACTATTATTTACTTACAGTCAAGTACGTTATTTCATAATTCAGTAGTTTGGTTTTTTGATGGGTGCAAATGTATACCAACGTTAACCTTCTCCATCCATTCAAAATTCTTGAAGCCCCACCCCTAAATCTCTCTCCCAAATCTGTGCCCGTTTAAAGGTCACAATAACCCAAGCACTGTCAATCAGGGCCCTGGAGCAGGCCCATGGAACTGATGATTGGAATTTTGGGGATGAAAGCACCCTGACCAAAGGGGGCGCTCGCCACCCTATTTGGTTATGTCTGAAGTGGGAACTTGTTGCAGATGCAATTTTTATCAGAACCAACCCAGGAGGAATGAAAAAATAATGCAAAAAAGTAAATTGTGAAAAGATGAAATTTGCATCGAGGATGATGTAAATAAGAAGAGATTTTTAGCCCTTACTCGACGTGGTGTACAAACAGTGCTTTCTGAGTGGACAGGCAGATTTGTAATCTATACTGGGAGTGGACAGGCAGATTTTTAATCTATACTGGGAGTGGACAGGCAGATTGTTAATCTATACTGGGAGTGGACAGGCAGATTTTTAATCTATACTGGGAGTGGACAGGCAGATTTTTAATCTACATGTATACTGGGAGTGGATAGGCAGATGTTTAATCTATACTGGGAGTGGACAGGCAAATTTTTAATCTATACTGGGAGTGGACAGACAGATTTTTAATCTATACTGGGAGTGGACAGGCAGATTTTTAATCTATACTGGGAGTGGACAGGCAGATTTTTAATCTATACTGGGAGTGGACAGGCAGATTTTTAATCTATACTGGGAGTGCACAGGCAGATTTTTAATCTATACTGGAAGTGGACAGGCAGATTATTAATCTACACTGGGAGTGCACAGGCAGATTTTTAATCTTTGCTATAAATTTGGCTTACCTGCTGTGCAGATATGGCAAGAGGAGTGTGGTGCCCAGGCTATGCCATTAACACAGGCTCTGTGATTGTTGAGTCTGGCGACTGGTGTGCAGGGTACCCTCACGTCAAGAATTATCACCTGTGTTCGCATTGGAAATAATAACACTGTGAACCTCTTGGATGTGATTTTCTACTCAAAATGAACAGGGAAATTAGGAGGATCTGTGATTTTGACAACATACGTCCAAAATCACATCCTACTCCATTCAAATTCCCATCTGAAGCCTGAAAACTACTGTCACTCCTTGACAAAGAATACACGACTTCCGGGTTTAAAAAAAATGCATTGTCCGTGCTTTTGCTTAAAATTACAATTCAATGGGTTTTCTGCAAATACAACCAACAAAAAAGGAGTATAAATGTGTGCCTGGTGACCAGGGGTAATAATTTGTAAAGCATTTTCAATTGAGAGAGATGTAAAAAGTGCTATAAATATTACCATGTTTATTTGATTTGTTTACTTATATTTGTTAATTTTAATCACCCAATACAAGGCTGAAAACACAGAGCTATATTAAATGACTAGAGTGCTGACTCGATGTACAAAGTGATGCCTGCTGGGCGCATCCATGTTTGTGTACTTGAAATATTTTACGGCTTTTGTACGGCTATTTGCATATCTGCGTTTGTATTCTGTACAAGTGCATTATCGAAGCCGATACGCCGAAAACCAAAACGCACAATCAGTAAATGAGCGTTTCATTTTGCTCTGCGTAAACCAGGGTTGATAAAAATCATGTTTGTTTTTTTTAATCAAAAAAATCAGATTTTTTTAATTTAAATCAGATTTTTTGGATTTAAATCATTTGTTACCATCGTACCATTGGCATAAAACATTTGTTTCAAATAAGTCAATTTAAATGACCATCATTGAAAGTCAAGTATAACCACACACATTTGTTCATGAAATCAGTGCTGAAATCCCTTTCATTGATCATATTCTTTTCTAGAATACAAAGTTTGTCTTAAAATCTTTGTTACAGCATCACCATCATACTGCACATTTCTCATCCAAGTTGACAACAGGAATCCCCCTCCTCTCTACACACAACCATGGTGGATAAAACTATTTAATGCAGCCACCATATTTTTGTAACGCACTGTCCTTATTTTGAATCCTGTAAAAGTTTTTATGATTTTTGCGGTGGAAATATTGTCCTTCGGCGTCATTTTGCATTTACAGCTGTAGAATGGTAACCAGACAATGGAACTTTCAATGGACAGAGCAAAATTTGAAGATTTAGGTCATGTTAAAATATAGACAGTTTAGCAGAGAAGATGAGGCAAAATTTACAATTTTTAAAAAAGTAAATATTAATTAAAAATCATTAAAATTTAAAGTTAATGACAGTCAGGTTTGAATAACAGAAATTGTTTTTACATAAAAAAAATAAATAAAAAAAATCAAAATGTGATTTTTATTAGTGATTTTCTTTTTTCAGTGATTTAAATCATGATTTAAATCAATGATTTAAATCAAGTGATTTAAATCAAACAACCCTGGCGTAAACAAGGCAAAAAGGCGTGCGCCTTCCCGCTGCAGATGATTTTTGCCGTGACGTTTTATAACTGCCATGACGCGCTTAAGTTGTTTGCGTAGGTTGTACTTCCGCGTTGCATTTAGAGTACACTTTTAAAATTCACTCCATCTAATTTCCTTATGTTCTACAAACACGCACACGAATTCAAAATGTCTACGCGCTGGAAGGATTTGAAGTATCTCTGTGCGTAAGATGAGGAGTTAGGGTTCAGTGGTTAATCTGTGGTCAGGCCAGGCCGTTGAAAAGCCTGGCCAAGCCCCTGGAACGCCTGGGCCCTGATTGTACACAATCAACTGCCATTAATCCTGGAGTCCAGCCGGCTCCCATTGTTCACCCAGACTCGACTGACAGCTGAGGTATCTTTTGATCCAGCCGTGAATGGGTACAGATTAGTGTGGGAGGGGCTACAACCAGGCCTGGCCTGGCAGAGGCCGGGCTTTATTGATTAGTTGATGCTCTATTGTTAGGTGATTTGTGGCTCACAATAGCAAGAGTAAAAGCCCGAAGGCCCGGGCATGGCTGGGCTTTTCAAAGGCCTGGCCCGACCACAGATTAACCACTCCTCCCTTAGCGCTCTGGTAATTTAATATAGCTCTATGGCTGAAAGCCACTCTACGTCAAGAGATACAATCAGAGGAGGTAGGGTTGGCGACATTTTGAATTGCCAACCCTACCAGTTTTCCTGGGCCCAGATCTTAATAGAAGATAATTTATTTAACCGATTCCAGACAAGTTATCCAAACTTTCAGACCTATAGACCTAGGTGGGGTAACTTCCCCCATTTACTGTTTAAAAAGATAGGAATTCCATTCAAAAACTGTTGCACAGCACTCAATATGGTACCTTAACCCCTTGGGCACGGTATTTTACGGGAGATGGCGGGGTGTTGCGGCGGTTCTGGCAGCCAAATCGAACCGCTACAATGTGTTTGTGCAGTCAAGCATGACATAAACAATAATCCAACAATGGATTGAAACTGCACAAATCCGGCCTGGTGGCACTTTTTTGTTTGATGCCATATCCCGTCATCCGTACGCAAGGGGTCAATGACAAGAGCGGTACCAATAACAATACAGTCATTGTTTTAAGGTCACACACGGTTTACTACTTTTAATGTTGTTCAGCTTAGTACAGCTTACTCTTTTGAGATAACCCAATAAAAGTATACATCTGTTTGGAAAACTCGTGGTCTCCTCTTTCATTTGGTGGCCAAATGATCAAAATATGAAGGGGATGAAAGAAGGTCATGACCTACAAAGCACGAATACAGGAATTTTTGATGTCCACATTTTTGATGTCCAGGCTCTTCAAGCATGTAAAAGGAAAACAATCTACAACACAGCTGGAATCATTCTATAAGGCCCGAAGAACATTTATTTCATTCAACATCCAACAGCGCAAGCGCCAATTACAGGATGTGTGATGAGGGCACCAGAAGCACCGGGGCAAACCCTACTCTTTCACGACAGGTGCTCTGGGTTCTTTTACGTGCACTGATCTCATAGAGCACACGGGACCTACGGCTTAACGTCCCATCCGAAGGACGTGACCCTTTTTGAGATGAATAAGGGCCTGTCATGTCCCAGAACAATGCACTATTTGTTTACCAGGCACGCTAATGCAAGTAATACATGGTGTGGTCTCCCATCCAAGGACTGCCTGCAGTCAACGTTGCTTAAAGGGAAAGTCCACCCCGAGTTTATAATAACATAATGTTAAAGAACGTTAATTGCAATTGTGACTTACTTTTTATTTCATTTTGATTGGTTTCGGTAATCGTATAAACCGGAGATTTTTTCATAACGCGCCTGCCGTCATGCGAGCCGCCCTTTTGCTCTGGAATATCGGTACATCCGGGATACTGTGACGTAGTGGCTGCACTACCAAGCCGGCCGGCCGGGTACCCGGCCGGCCCCGCGGCCTGAGCTGTGCGAGTGCAGTGAACCATTGTCCGTACATGCAACACACACGAGAACGTGGCAGTGTTGTTCCTTGACGCACGTCTGTTTTCCATATTCCTGGCGAATTTTTGCCTGACTGCTAAAGCAAAACTCGGTCGTGCTGTAGTACAGCAACATCATGACGATTTGGCAAGCATTTGGCTACTCAAACAAACCGAATTCTCGAAAAGGTCTCAGCTTCTTCCAAATTCCCAATCCCCCAAACGACCGGATATCGCTGAACAATATAAAAACGCGAAGTTCAACTTCGAAGAAGATTGCTTCGAGAAAAATCGGCAGGCAGTTCTCCTGGGGTAGGCTAAGAATCTTTGAGATGATGCAGTGCCTAACATATTTTCTTTCCGACCAGAACAGACTTTGTGCTCTTCTAAAAAAAATACGAAAAACCACGATAAATTGCAGCTCGTCAAGTCGAAGTAAACATCAGCCTTACGCATACACGCAATAGTCGGGCGCCTTATAAAACATACATATTCATATGCAGTAAGCTGCGTCTAGGTGTGATACCAGTGCATACCGCACGTAGCCAACCATGGGTTTCCATTGAGGTGCGGACACTACGTCATAATCTCCCAGATGTCGCGGGAATTTCGAACAGTATGGACGCGCCCTTTGTACTGCTGAATGGCAAGAAATCGTAAATATAAAGGGCGCGTGTGTCGTTCTCCATAACAAAGAAAATCAACTCTCGGTGCAGTCTGTATGTTAGTGTATGTTCTTTTAGACTAGATAAAATATTATAGAGCCTGGAATTCTCCTTTAAACTTCAGTAATGTGCCACTTGCTCTGCCACTGAGCCAAGCAGTCAATATCATGGGGCTCCATCACCTCAAGAAAACACATCAAAAAAGTGTCTTGGATTTGCAAACGTGGAAACTCTGAAAATCTCTTAGTTTTACGGATATATCAACATGCGAAACTGGCTGTTGTGCTACATGTATATATTTACATTGGAGCGCCCTCTATTGACATATTTTCTAAAGGGGGTTTGTTATCTATGCAGGTTCTCTAATGCACATTCATATCGTACACATTTGTCTGATTAAAGGGTTCATTCGGATGTCGTCCCTAACTCCGAGGCATACCTCGAAAGAATCCATAGCCATAGTCGCCAAGTAGTTGGGGTCTTGTTTGTTCCAGGCGAGCCGGAGTAACGGGTGATGCTGCGGGTCCTCGTAGATGATCGTTGAGTGTTCAAGGTGCCTCAAATCAAACATTCGGACCGAGCCGTCGGCACCGACGGACGCAAACATGTCCCTACCACCTCCCGCACGACTGAACGCTATGTCGTATACCTGTATTAGAACAAAAAATGATGTTATGATAGGGCTATGCCAAATATTCGATCGATAATCAAATAATCTAATACTCTACTTTTTATTTCGAATATTCAGAAATGAATTGCACATACAATGGAATTTTGCGTCGGCATGATGTAAAATTCAATATTGGTTTGTGTTTTTTTGCCCTTCACCATTTTACAATTACTGCGTACTCAGTGTTGCCCCAAGATTATTTGAAAAAAAAATCACTACAGTGGGATTCGAACCCACAACCTCCTGCTTTCTGGTGCAGATGTCTTACCACTCGACCACCGAGCTTGTCGGAGCTGGTTCGAATCCAATATAGCAGTGGGTACTGCAACCAAACTATTCATACGGGCAACACTGGGTACAGTCGTATTTAGCAGGAAGCAAAATCTGAGACAATATTCCACAGGGTTCTTTAAAGAACATGGTCGATGCACAAACGACGATTGGTCAATAGGAGACTTGAGACGTTGGTGGCATCAGAAATACCGGTCCTTTATCTTTGTTCTCAACAGTCATGCGCATGCTCAGAACTACGCGTGCATGCTCAGAACAGATGGAATGTCTGCTGACCCCAGCGTCTTCCATTGCTACAAATGACCAGGGCCCAATTTCATAAAAGTTGTTAAGCACAAAACTTTGCTTAGCATGCAAATGCTTCCTGGATTACCAACCAGATTTCCATGTGTGGAATATTGCTTTTGACTGGCATTCAGCTGTTGTTTGCTTAGCATGAAAATTACATGGAATTTTGGCTGGTAACCTGTTTTTACTATTAAGCAGGACATGTTCATGCTGAGCAAATTTTTGTGCTTAACAGCTCTATGAAATTGGCCCCTGAAGATCTATAGTAACATAGAAATAATGCTGTCCATCATGTCTTCATGTCATGCATATACCACGGCGTGGTTATTTAACTCTTTCCTTACCAATGTCGTGTTTACTCGACGAGGAAACCACACACAAAGCAGCCAAACAACAGATATGCTCACCATGTTTCAATCAACTCTAGTGTCTGTGTTTTAGGCTGTCCATACTTCATCCTCATACCAATGGAAAGAGCCTGTTCAGATCTTTTTAATGGTGCTATCAAATTGATGCGTCACCATTACAATATTTTGAGAAAACTGTATCCGAAGTTTCTTCCACAGTTATGTGTATGGAGTGCCATTGGTTCATGTGACAAACAACTTTACTGTTTGGTAAAGTGGGCCAGAAGAGAAAACAGCCATAACTTTGCCATTTTAGCAGTTATGACTTTCATTTTTACATCATATGAAAGAGTAATTTTCATGGAACAATCTTTTCCATTTCAATCAACTCTTGATGGTGAAATCGTTGGTTATTTTCTGCTCGAGTTGTTTGCGCATGACTGAACAAAGAATGTGGTACTGGGGGAAGATAAGCCAATGTGGTACTGATAATGGACACCTGTCATCTATAATTAATTGCTTCATTTGAATAATTTCTTTACCTCTTTGTCGTGAGCAATGAGCTGTGTTTTGACGTGGCCCGTTACCATGTTGACTCTACCCAGCATCTGGCCTGTTTCCAGGCCCCATATCGTACACGTCGTGTCGATACTTGACGTCCCCAGCAGGTTAGGATCGACTTCATTCCAATCGAACGACGTCAGCGGGGCACAGAAGTCCGAATTCTTGTTCTGAAATTTTACAGCACACGAAGAATTCAGATGTTTTGTATTGTGAAAGAATGAGTTGAATCGGATCACTCTATATATTCTAGTCTGGTGTCTTACTCTAAACTCAAATTTAGAAGTATTGTCAAACAAAGCACAAGGGAAACTAATTTGAACCTGCGTTCTCCAGAATATCATACCAGTGCTCTACCAACTGAGCTATCTTGCCCTATGTTGGCAGTCTCCCAAATTGTAAGTGTCTTTGTTCGGGGAACGCTAGGCAACGCCATAAACCCATAATGCCGCATAGCCAGGGATCATTGCCCCAACTTTACGATACAACCTGGGAAGTTGTTCGCTTTGAAAATTCAAATTTAGAAGGCAATCTAGTCTGGTGTCAGACTATACAGGGTGGTCCAAAAAATACGGAACGGCGTACTTCCGCTACCCTTAGAGTCCAACCACCTGTACCGATGGATGGAGAATCTTTCTAGAAGAAAACTGATACTAAGACCTCTTGATTCGGTGCAGTAGTTTTTGCTGCAGAGCCTATTTTGTGAAGCAAAGTCGGGGGTCAGTTGGTCCCGAGATGCTATCATCATCCTCTTTTCTGCATGGAACAAATGGCCAAGTGACCCGACCTTGCTTCACAAAATTGGCTCTGGAACAAAAACTACTGGACCGAATCGGGAGGTCTTAGTATCATTTTACTTCTAGAAAGATTCTCCATCCATCGGTACAGGTGGTTTGACTCTAAAGATAGCGGAAGTATGCCGTTCCATTTTTTTTGGACCTCCTGCATTATTCAGCAGACATTCAAGTCTGGTATCAGACTCTACACTCCCATTACTCAGCAGGGACTCCAGTCTGGTGTCAGACTCAATACATTATCCAGTATGCATTAAGTCTGGAGTAAGACTATATTATTCAGCAGCAATCCAGTCTGGTGTCAGACTCTACACTCACACTATCCCACTGAAGCCAATGCAGTCCAGTGTCAGACTCAACAATCCAGTCTGGTGTCAGACCCAACAGTCACATTATTCAGTATGCATTCTAGTCTGGTGTAAGACCCTACAAACGCACATGTTTTGTATTGTGAACATTTCATCAAACAAACCACAAGGGAAAATGACGAGGTAATTTTTGAAAGAATTTTTAAAGTGAACAAAGAAAACTGGCAAGAGCCGAATTTGAACCTGTGACCTCCGGAACACCGTACCGGTGCTCTACCAACCGAGCCACGTGTATCTTGCCCTACATGTATGTTGGCTGCAGAGTTGTATTCGAGTCCCTGCAAGTCCTTTCACAAGTCCTTTCGCAAGCCCAGTCAGAAGTCCTTTCATAAAGCAGGTCACAAGTGACTGGATGAACAATGACAAAGGAATGCCTTTGTCAAAGCTCAATTGAAAGCTTGCGATTGGAATTTGGACTGGAGGGCTTGTGATGGACTTGTGATGGACTCGAATACATCTCTGGTTGGCGGTCTCCCAAATTGTCAGTATACCTGTTCGGGGGGCGCTAGTCAGAAATCATAAACTCATTATGCCGTAGAGCCAGGGATCACACCCAATTTTATGATACAATCCTTGGAAGCGGTACTGTGGGGATCACTCAGTGTGGATACGATTTTTACAAATAAAAACATTACAGTCTCCAGCAGGCATTGCAGTCTGGACTCAGACTCCATGTACTCACATTATTCAGCAAGCATTCTAGTCTGGTGTCTGTATCGCTCACTCTCCATACCCTAAGGTAATCACCACTAGTAGCGACCAGGTCTTGAAATACACCTTTCTGTTAAAAAAAAAACACAAAAATATACAAAAGTCAAACGTGAATTATTATTATTATTATTATTATTATTATTATTATTATTATTATTATTATTATTATTATTAAGGGGATAAAAGTGTGATTACCCGGTCTTTACCACGTCAATAATAACCGAGGAGGGGCGTGACTGCTGTTTATGGACCGAAGGCTCGGTCCATAAACAGCGGTAACGCCCCTCCTCGGTTATTATTGACGTGGTAAAGACCGGGTAATCACACTTTTATCCCCATTCATGAATGCCTTCTTACAAAAAATGCAAAAACCTCCTGTAAAAAGGACAAAATGCGAAGCTTTTTCACCCCACTTTTTCTCCCATTTACAAAACACATGCGCATGAAGAGGATTAGAGGATTTCGGCAGATTCAGGATACCTCCATATTGAAAACTGGGAGATTTTGATGGATTGAGGATTGTAAGCCTAGCGGTACTGCAGGATTTTGATGGATTCAGGATACCTCCATATTGAGCAGTCACCAAAACCAACTTTTTGTGCATGACAAAAATAGGTGGATTTTGGCGGATTCAGGATACTTTCTAGTCAAGTTATACCCAAGGGGTTAGGGTTAAATCACGCATGCGTGGTCTGTTTTTCACTCGAACGCGTCTAGTCAGTCGACTACGTCAAATCTAGTTATCGTTTAGCAACAACAAACTACAAAGAATGTCGTCTGCTAGTTGTTAACGAAGCAAATGTTGGCACGTCATTTCTATTTTCTATTATTTATTTCCATTATTTTCTCTACTTAACTTAAGTGCAATAAATAATTCATTATCTTATTGCAAAGAGTAATTATCATTGGACAAAAACCAACAATTTACCGTAAACGTTTGCAAAACTTGCCCAGTTTACCTCCATCTTGAAACCGTGACGTAAATCGCGAATTTGACTAGGTTGATCCAGTTGGACTAGCTAGTCAAGCCACGCAGCGTTCGAGTGATCTAGATTGAGTATGGTTAAGTCTAGTCACTCTAGTTGCCCAACCGAACTTGCTCCAAGCTGTCAGTTCCCAAGTCACTAACCCAAAGAAAAAATACGGCTATGGCTGTGGTACAAAAGGAGTCCATTTGACCGGCCACATTTATGAGGCTATGGCTCATAATATGGCAGAAGTCCAGTAGACTGGCCACATTTATGAGGCTGTGGCTATTAAGGAGACCGAGGGAGTCAGAGGACCGTCGGGTGAGGGAGCCAGACTACTTAGTACCATGCATACATGTACTTACACTGTCTGGAATCCACATGATCTTGGTGGTTGGGTACGGATGATCAAATGTGCTCCTGGCTTCAAATTCTGACGTCTCTTCATTTAATGACACAATCTGAACCTGTGTTACATACCAAAGGACAAGATATTCATTTCAAAGTGGTTATGCTCTGTTTAATGAAACTCCTAAATTCTGTTTTATCTACAACAATGGTTAACATTTTCCAATTTCATACTGTGTACACAAGAATAATAAAAAAGAAAAGGGGGTGGTTCAATTTCAAAAAAGTTAACAGACCAGGACACGTTTTCATAGTAAATTCATACAATAGTCCTCTACTACTTGCATTGACCCAACTCCGGCCTTGTCATTCTCGCGGTCGTACATCTGGGAACTTAGCTCGAACTTTGTACAGAGATCAATAAACCTTTTCGACATTCCCAATGCATTGTGTGTTTGGAGGCCAAACAAACCATGTAATTTATACACAAACCTATGGCACTGTGAACCAGTCCAAATATTAATTGATTTTATGCTAAATATCTGTCATGAGTTAAGAGATACCCTTTTCACACATCTTTGCATGGAACATAAGGAAAATAATAACCAGAAAAATCAATTTTAAATGGCAATAAAAATAAAGGAAATAATTGGGGAATCCCTCTCAGGGTACCAGTTACTGATGAATGCAAATTTCTGGAATTAGAAGAGCTTATAATGTCACATTATTAGCCAATCAGAAGAGGACTTTTGCAAGCATGACAACGAACATGTGACCAATGCGACCAATCACGTCCGTTCTAATGTGCTTGCTCTTCTAATGCCAGTTAGGGCTGATGCAGTTCCCATGATGCTTTGAGAATGTCAAAAAGGTTTATTGCTTGCTATGCAGCGCAAAGGGGGAAAACAAGCACATCGGGAGCCGTGTAATTCAAAGGACGAAGGGGAAGATGTGACATCATGCTGACCGCGAGAATGCTAGTGTTGCCCACAGGTCGATCATCCATATGTTTAAAAAGACGGATTTGGGGTCGAAGTACATGTATCTCGGATACCCTCAGCACAACTCCTGGGGCATAGGCCTATGCTTTAGGCCAAGTAAAAAAAATACATGTTTAGAATCCAGGTTAATTTTTTAAAAAGAAAGGAGAAGGGACTTCTTTTTTTGTATATATATATTTCTTATTTTCAAGATGGCTGCCATGCTTTTCTAAATTTGCGACAACCATAGGTTTTTCAATTGTTTAAAGACACACAAATGAAAGAGACATGTTGAACAAGAGAATTGAACATGTTTACAGTTCTGACTCACATTATTTTGTTTTACCTCATTTTTCTACTGGTCAAAATAAATACAATCCAGGCAGCCCCAAAAAGAAAGTGGGCGGGGACGCTAAACACGTTTTTTCTTTTTACTTCGCTTCACATGTATCTGTGATTATTTGAATCATTTCCTGTCCAATCCTGGCTAGTAACTGCAAAACTCTCAGATATTTTAATATCAGAATGTTCACGCAGCATAGGCCTCTGTCTTTAGGTGGTTCAATGAGGCAGAAATCAGCATGTATGTGAACACTTTGTTTGAGTGGCCACACACACATGATACACTTGTTCCAAGAACGGAAAGATTTTACTTTATTTTACTCCCCCACCAAAATCAGTCAGGAACAGCAAAATCTTGCAAAATAACCATCCGTTTGTGATCAGAATTGTATAAACACTTGGCACAACCTTTAACCCTAACCTTCCCAAATCCTCCAAAATCCTCTTTGCAAAATGGAGGAATTTGGAGGATTGAGGGCACTTGGAAGTTGATGCATCGGAGGATTTTGCAGGATTGAGGTTACTAGGGGTTTTTGCCCCTGCAGGAATATGGAGGATCCAGGTTATCAGGCTCAATGTGATACATGAGGATTTTGGAGGATTGAGGTTACTAAGGGTATGCAAAAAACCCCTAGAGGATTTTGGAGGATTCGCGCTATGGTCCCCATAAGAGGATTTTGGAGGATTCAGGTTATATGGAGTTTTAACACTTTGAAATCAGAGGATGTTGGAGGATTCAGGTTACATGGGGGGAAAATGATGTAGGGAGTTAGGGTTAATAAACCTTTTCGACATTCTCAAAGCATCATGGGAACTGCATCAGCCCTAACTGGCATTAGAAGAGCAAGCACATTAGAACGTACGTGATTGGTCGCATTGGTCACATGTTCGTTGTCATGCTTGCAAAAGTCCTCTTCTGATTGGCTAATAATGTGACATTTTTAGCTGTTCTAATTCCAGAAATTTGCATTCATCAGTAACTGGTACCCTGAGAGGGATTCCCCAATTATTTCCTTTATTTTTATTGCCATTTAAAATTGATTTTTCTGGTTATTATTTTCCTTATGTTCCATGCAAAGATATGTGAAAAGGGTATCGCTCAACTCATGACAGATATTTAGCATAAAATCAATTAATATTTGGACTGGTTCACAGTGCCATAGGTTTGTGTATAAATTACATGGTTTGTTTGGCCTCCAAACCCACAATGCATTGTGAATGTCGAAAAGGTTTATTTTGAGACTTTAGTCAGGAAATTGTTATGCAATATAGGGGAAGACAAGGTGGCTTGTGTTTTCTAACTTAGGCCATGAGAATGAAAGTATGAGTTTACTGTCCGAGACATTTTGAAAAGTGATGCGGTTTTTTTTATTATTCATTATTCATTATTTATCGCCATACATTTTGCTGCTGTTGGAAGATGGCATGGATATGGTTACTGGTTGGTAGTCCGAATAACTTGGACCCTTTCAACATTTTTATATGAGATGTAAATTGCCGATAGTGTACCACATGAAATAACAACGCAAAATGGTGATTGAACAGGCGACTTTTTCGAGCCGCATACGTATCCCGAACGCGTATCAAATCTAATGGTCCCTAATATATCTACACACGAACACGTAACGCGACCGTTGTACCACTCACGAAACAGTCGCCGGCATAAACAGGTTGTCGCGCGGTGCATGCGGGCGCTGCGCATCAGGGTGACGTCATGCAAGGTCGAGGGGTCACGATTTGAATTCCAAGACAGCAAAAAGACATGTTCCGCGGGGGTCTCTGGGAATTAAACGGTAAATTTCACTTTTTATTTGGATGGTAAGTAAACCTTGGTACCTTCATCTGATCATGGAACTCCACTTGTTCAGATGGTGGCGTATCTAGTATTTTGGTGGCCGTTGTAAGGTTGAATTCTGATGTTTTTGTTGGGATTTTAGACATATTTAATTAATGTATAAAAAATCGTCGTACGCGTACTTGGACCCTACTATCGCCAGATCATGTCCAAATGTTTAAAAAGGCGATAAAGGGTCCAAGTTACTCGGACTAACTGGTTGGTTGCGCGGGATTTCGTGAAGTTGCCGGTCAGAAAAATCACCACAAGCACAACCAAATTGAAGGATGCAAATAAAGCGTTTTTCGATTGCAAAAGCATGTTTGGAATTCTGGATGGACAGTTGGGATAAATTGTACGATTTTAATTGGAAATAATGAAATATTTTGAAATGATGATTTTCTTTGGCGGGGGCTCCGACGGCATGCGGGCGGTGGACGGTAAACTCATATGTTCAATCTATGGCCTATGTTCTTGGCACAGTCATGACCACGATGATAGTGTATGGTCACTCACACATAACATGTTGATTTCTGCCTCATTTTTTACCGATTTTGCTGACATAAATCTTGAAATAACAAGTTGTGCCACATGTTTAGACACTTGTTATCAAGGAGGGTTGGTTATTTTCCAAGATGTTGCTGTTCCTGACTGATTTTGGTGGGGGTATTAAACTTAAAGTAAATTCGGAGTAATTGCAGAATACCCCGCCACCCTAAAGAACCCCCTAAAAAAGCGCGGATACGCGGAGGGATGAGTGTGGCGGGGCGATAGAGGGCGCCATTTTTCCTTTAAAAAAAATCCTCCGAGGGGGCTGGAATCTGACAGAATGGGAAGCTCTGAAAAAAGGTCTAAGTCCAATCCACCTACCGGGAGGTGGATACGCGGATACGGGGATACGGGGTGGGATGGAGTGTGGCGGGGCGATAGAGGGCGCCATTTTCTCTTTAACAAAAACCAATGGAGGAAGGTATGTGAATAGTTTATTGAGGGCAATGAACAGTGACCTCGTATCCGCGTATCCGGATACGAGGTGGAGATACGAGTGGCGGGGTATTCTGCAATTGTGCCGTAAATTCTTTACATTTTATTATGAATATGATTCCCCTAATCTGTCATAAAATATAATGAACTTTTTGTTTGGGTTATTTTGGGTTTTCTTTTTTGCTTTTTTGGGGCGCAACAACCAATCAACAAACCAACAATGTGAAAAACAGCTTTATTTCTTGAACCCTGAGTTGCGTTAGTGATACTAGGCTCAAGCCTAATCCAGTTGTGATCGGTAGACCGAGTTGAACAGGGATCGAGTTGCCGCTCTAACCTTGTTGTTGTACTCTTCCACGAAACTACCGACTGCCAAGCGAAATCTTTTGTCCGGCCTGACGCTCCAGTTCATGCTGTACAGCGTCCACGGCGCCTCATACTTGTAGATCTCTTTCCTCTTTGGCGGCAAAGTCGCCATTTTGGCCTCTGTTGCTTGAAATTGAGTGGTTTTCACTGGGTATTTGTACGTTTGTTTGTAAACAATGTCACGAAAATGTCGGCAAAAATGGCGATTTTTACTAATTGACTTGGTTCCACGGAGAATCAATTGACATTACGTATGTAGACGCCGGGGACCATGGAAATAGAATATGAAGCTGCCAAAAGGGGGCGCTACACAATTTTAATCACCGAGCAAGTTAGACTGGTTCCCGGTCCCTACATTGTCCTTCGGATTTCAAAAGTAGGTATACATATGCGGACCGGGAACCAGTCTACGAGCAAGTTCGAGCGGCGACTAATTTGTCAACCATGCCACTGTCGTATGGAGCGTCAAAATGGACAGTAAATATTCGGGTTGAACTTAATTATTGTAGAAACCAAAATCTCTTATTTTTTGCTAGTAGAAATTTGGTTGTAAACCAAAAGTGAACGAACTCAAATTCAAACCTGTCTCTCTCAGCTCACATAGCCAATAAGCAGAGCTGTAGTCGAGTCCCTGCAGATACCCAGCACGATATGGGGGGTATAGGGTATCCCCCCTTTTGTCCCTATACCACAAACACACTCAGACTATTGTGACCTAACACATCCCCCCTAGATTTCTGAAAAGAATTCCTGAGATTCCCGGAACACAATGACCAACACAAAAGAGGGGGTTCCCTCCCCCCCCCCCCCCCCCCTCCCCCTCCCCCACCCCCACCATCTAGCCTTTTATTCAGGGAGGGGTTGTACCATTCTCCCACCACTAGGGGTCCGGGGGACATTTTTGAAAATTTGAAATCCTGGGCTTTGAAGCTGTTTGAAGATGCATAATTTGTGGTTTTAAAAACAGAATTGCTTATCACAACTTTGCTCAGCAGCCCAAAAAGGGGGGGGGGGGGGGGGGGGGGGGGGGTTGCAACCCCCCCCCCCCCCCCCCCCCCCCGAATAGATCCGCCCCTGTGTTGCAAGTCCAGTCAGAAGTCCTTTCATAAAGCCGGTCACAATTACAAGATGAACATGCAATGACAAAGGAATGCCTTTGTCAAAGGCATTTGAATAGCTTGTAATAAGCCATTTACGAGTTAAATTTGAATATTACATCTGGTACACTGACTTGCTCCAAATGCTTGGCACATTTTAAGTTTGAATTCTCCAGACCAAAGACACTGTTGCTATATCACATGATTCGGTGCAAGCTCTAGTCTTGGTTCCTAGACGTCCTTAGCGATGCGACGTATAGCGCACACGGCCGGTCGACAGCGCCCTCTCGCTACACACACACACGCCACGCGTCACGGCCAAATCGCTGTACGTCGCACCGCGCTAAGGACGTCTTGGAACCAAGACTAGGCAAGCTCTTGCATAGTTACGTAAGAGACGCTTAGCACCTATACATTGTTCACAATGGGTGAGTATGGCACAAAGACATCAGACCATTCCTGAGCTGGGGGTTGCTAGCATAAGGTACACTGCTAGTATAATAAACCTTTTCGACATTCTCAAAGCATCATGGGAACAGCATCAGCCCTTACTGGCATTAGAAGAGCAAGCACATTAGAAAACAGTGATTGGTCGAATTGGTCACATGTTGGTTGTCATGATTGCAAAAATCCTCTTCTGATTGGCTAATTTGTGACATTATAAGCTGTTCTAATTCCTGAGAGTTGCATTCATCAGTAACTGGTACCCTGAGAGGGATTCCCAAATTATTTCCAATATTTTTATTGCCATTAAAAATTGATTTTTCTGGTTATTATTTTCATTGTGTTCATTTCAATGCAAAGATATGTGAAAAAAGTATCTCTCAACTCATGACAGATATTTAGAATAAAATAAATTAATATTTGGACTGGTTCACAGTGCCATAGACTTGTGTATAAATTACATGGTTTGTTTGGCCTCCATACCCACAATGCATTGAGAATGTAGAAAAGGTTTATTCTAATTTGGTAATTTGTTACAAACCTTCAAGGTCCCTCAGATCTTCCAAATCTTCTCTGCTCGTAGTGCCAAAAACAAATAAAACATGGGGGATCGTTCCTTTTCTCATGCTGGGCCGATACTATGGAACAAACTTCCTCAAAATATTCGTGACTTTCCACCCTGCAAGAGTTCAAATGTGCTCTGAAGACCCACCTCTTTCAAATTGCATTCCAGTAGCTCATTTATTTGATTGTCAAGCTAATTGTGTTGTTGTAATGTCCATGTTTTGATTATTTGTATCTTTGTTCCCTTGGTTTTTGTTCTCTGCGCCTTGAGCATCTCATTAAGGTGGATAATGGCGCATTATAAATTGCCTATATTATTATTATTATTATTATTATTATTATTATTATTATTATTATTATTATAAGGCTTGCCCCGAATCACGTGTATAGTAACAGTCTCTTTGGTCGGGAGAATTCAAAGTTAAAATGCGTAAAGCATTTTGAGCACGTCAGTGTACTAGATGTTATTCAAATTTAACTCGCAAATGGCTTATCAGAATTAGGACTGGAGGGATTGTGATACTAGACTAAATCCCTACGACTTATAGGCCTACCATTTTTCACGTGTCGTCATGGACCGCGTAGTGTTGGATGCTAATAAAGTGCGTAATTCAAGCAAACCAGTCAAGCGTGCAGCTGCTGTTCTTAGGGCCATTGGTGGATCTCTATGCAGCATCACCACTTCTAGACGAGATGTTGAAGTCTTATTAAATTATTTACTATTAAAATCGTATAAAATATTTTTCAGACAATAAAACTATTAGAATTCATTAATATGTAAGAGTGGTGTTGGTGGTACGGTGGTACAGGTGTGATGGTGTTCAGGATTTCAAACAAATATACGAGGTGCGATCAAAAAGTTCCGAGACTGTTCCTGTTACGAACGAACGGAGCGCAGCACGCATATAGCAGGTGTAAGCAATAACTTTCGAAGTAGTATTCCAAGTTACATCGCTTGATCAACATCAGCACCTGTGTTACACGCATTTTTGGTGACCACTGGTACGTGAGAATTTGCGATTTCACCATGGACCTGAAACTTGAGCAGAGCGAACATCAAATGTTGTGTCAAACTCGGGAAATCTGCAACAGAGAATCTTAAAATGCTTCAGAAAGCCTACGGCAATTTAGCAATGAGCAGGGCAAAGTGGTTTGAGTGGCATTCGCGTTTTAAGGGGGGCAGAACGTCACTGGATGGAGGACGACGAGAGGTCAGGGCGACCCTCCACGAGCGCAACCACTAAGAGTATGCTCATCGTTTTCTTTGACATTCGCGGGGTTGTGCAACGTGAATTCCTCCTCAAAGAGCAAACTGTCAACGCTAAATTCTACTGCACCGTTCTGAGGCGTCTGAAGGAGAACATTTGGCGCAAACGGCCTGAACTGTGGCGCGCTGGCGATTGGGTGCTCCAACATGACAACGCGCCCGCTCACAGCGCGTTGAAAACGCGCGAGTTTCTCGCCTGCAACAACTCAATCGTCGTCCCCACCCCCCCCCCCCCCCCCCCCCTCCCCCCACTCGCTGGATTTGGCTCCCTGCGACTTCTTTCTCTTCCCCAAAATGAAGTTCAGCTGAAGGGTCGCCGTTTTGACACTGTGGAGGAGATCCAGCGAGAATCGCAGATGGTGCTTGACGGAAAGTTCCGTATACATTAAATTATGTTTAGATATATTTGTGTAAATATTCTTGTAATAATTTTGTGTAAATATTTTTGTATGTGTTTAAATATTCATTTTTTAGTTGTCTGTAAATTGTAATGTTTAAATAAAAATGTATGCAGGGCCTCAGCGGAAACCAGTCAGGCTCTTTGGGCACACCCTGGGTAAAGAATTAATCCCTACCCCAATCACCGTATACCATGACGAGGGGAAAGATTTTACTTTAATATCCCCACCAAAATCGGTCAGGAACAGCAAACTCTTGGAAAATAACCAATCCTCCTTGATAACAACTGTCTAAACATGTGACATAACTTGTTATTTCAAGATTTATGTCAGCAAAATATGTATTAAAAAAATCAGGCAGAAATCAACATGAATGTGAACACATGTGCCAAGAACATCTAACACAGAAAACACAACTATTCTTCCTATATACTGCACGGAAATTTCCGGACTAATTCTCAAAATGAAAGGTTGTGCCACATGTTTATACAATTCAGGACAAATTAATTTTGAATTTATCATCAACATTTATGGCCGTCTATATAGTTCAGATCTTCGTTAAAACAAAGTATTATAGAAAACAAAATCAAGCACGCGTAAAAGTCCTATACCAGCCGGCTCGGAGGTGCCCGGAAGTTTAACCTTATGCGAAAGACTTACACGGTCTGTAGATGGTTATTTTCCAAGGTTTGCTGTTCTAAGTTGACTGATTTTGGTGGGTGGGGTGGGGGGGGGGGGGGGTATTAAAGTAAAATCTTTTCGACGAGGATGGTGGTGATAGTGATCATGAGGAGTGGGCGGGGCGAGGAGAGAACTCAATCGAAGAACGAACGTACGAATCGATTATACATGTAGGCCTATGTAATTCCAGTTCGAGAAAGAACTTGTTTATAATTTACGTATTAAACGTTAAGCCTGCCAAATTTTTTCGATTTGTATATTTCAGATCAATCCAGTCAGTCAGCAGTTTGAAGCACTTTAATTCATTTTCATGTTAACACATTTTTGGAACAAGATAATGGCTTAAAATGGCTTAAAGTTTTTCGTTATTCAGTTTAAACTCATCTCGCGTCATCTCCACGAAACCCTAAAGGTTGTTGTTGTTGTTGTTGTAGAGTGGGTTGGCGCGTACGGCATTATACTATGCCCTTTGCGCCATTAGCGAAAGACAGTACGTCTCAACAGTAGTCTAGTTGTATACCTGGTACAGTAAGTATGAGTGAGCGGTATACGCATGCGTGACGGTCAATATGCGGTAATTTCGACTCTGAACAAATCAAGATTATAGAATCGATACAAAAAACAAAAACAGGGTGAATTTGTGTAGGAAGGGCAGGTAAAGGTAGGGAATAAGGAAAGCGTTCATGATCCACATGAGACACAAAGTGTCATAAGTGTCCTGCAAGGCCGGACCGTGTACCGTGCAGTTTAAGGGCCCGGGCCCCGCTCGGGTGATTCGCAGGTCCGCAACACCTTCAGGTGATGATAAGTGACACTATGTCCAGCCAACCATTCACGCTCCCCCATCCCAGAAGCTGGTGTAATATCAAGAGTATCGGCGAGGTGTATCGGGGAATTATATATTGACATTACAATTATGTACATACTTGATAATATGGTGGCCATTTTGTTTGGGTTCAAGGAGTTGTTGGAGTGTTATTTGGGTATTGGGGAGATTAAGTGATTTTATGAGTATTTGTCTTTGGATGTTATATTTACGACAATTCAGGAGAAAGTGCTTAACATCCTCTGTACATAAGCATACTTCACATAATCCATTTGGATGTTTGCCGATTTTATATAGGAAATTATTCAGACCTTTACATGTGCCAAGTCGAAGTCTATGCATGATAACTTCTTGAGTACGTGTCATTCCCCAACTAGAGAAAATATAGGAGGCCTTATATTTCATGGTATTTAGATTAGTGCTGGGAAGGGTTTGGTTCCATTTTTCTTTAAGTTCTTCTTTGAGAATATGTTTAATTTCATTATCTAAAAGGGGTATGTGGTGATCGATGCTAGTTTTATGTGTGGCTGATTTAGCAATTTCGTCTGCTCTTTCATTTCCATTGATCCCACAGTGTCCAGGGATCCATTCAAAGATAACTATATTGCCTTGGCAATGGATGTTATTTAAGGTGTGGCGAATATCACAAACGATTTTATGTTGGGGGAAGGTTTTCGAGATAGACTGGATGGCGCTAAGGCAATCACTGAAAATACAGGTGTGTAAAGGTTTAACATCTTCAACCCATTCTAGAGCAAGGAGAATAGCAAAAAGTTCTGCCGTGAATATAGAGATGCCATTATTAAGGCGGGAGGCTTTACTGTATTTAAGTTGGGGGATGTATATACCACATCCGACAGTGTCATGGGTGGGATTGTAGGATCCATCCGTGTATATATGTAGAGAATTAATCCATGTTGTATTAATGGTTTCTAAACTAAGATTTCTCTTGTCATATATATTTGTAGCATTTGCCACCCGAGAGAGGATCTCAGTGGAGATAGAGGGCTTATTGTAATGCCAGAAAGGAGTAGGGTCATTGAGGGGGAAAGTTGTATAAGGGTATTGAGAGATCCTGGCTTCAAAAGGTGTTGTGGGTTGTAGACATCCATTTGTCAGCAAAATAATGCTTTTGCCAGTTATCTGAAAAAATGTAATCATTAGGATGGGTTTTGTGGGCATTTACTTTGATTCCGTAAAGATTACATAAGAACTGTCTGCGTAAAGCCAGGGGTGGATCTCCACATTCTGTCTGCAGCCTAAAAAGTGGTGAACTGTGAATAGCTCCTGTACAGATTTTAAGAGCTTGATATTGGATACTATCAAGTTTTTGTTTGATAGTCAAGGATGCAGAGTCAAAGGCTTCACACCCATATTCCAAGATAGGTTTTATTAGTGCACTGTAGAGCTGATATAGTGTTTTACAATCGGCCCCCCAGGAAATACCGCTAATGCATCTGAGGATGTTAAGTCTCTTTTTACATTTGTTAATTATATTGTCTATGTGTTGATTCCATGTTAATTTGCTGTCAAAAATCACTCCCAGGAATTTGGCCGATGACAAAGTCTGCAATTTATGGTTTTGGATGTGCAGGGAGATATTGAAAATTCTTTTGTTGGTAAACAAGACAGCAATTGTCTTAGGGATGGACAACTTGAAACCCCATTTGTCACACCATAAATTGACATTATTTAAGTTTTGTTGAATTTTCTTTTCTAGGTAAGATGTGTTCCTGTTGGATTTCCAGATGGCCATATCATCTGCATATTGCGAGACATTGGCATCAACCACATGGTGGGAGAGATCATTGACAGCAACATTAAAGAGCAGAGGACTGATAACACTGCCCTGTGGGACACCATTTTCCAGAGTTCTTTCTTTAGAAAGAAAGTTATTGACTTTAACTTGAAATTTTCTATCAGAGAGAAAATTGTCAATCCATTTTATTATTCTGCCATATATACCCATGGATTGTAGTTTGATAACGATACCTTTGCGCCAAAGCATATCATAAGCTTTTTCGATATCAAGGAAAATGGCAAGGGTGCTTTCTTTATTACTCCGAGCTTTATTGATAGATGATTCTAAATTGACAATGTGATCTTTGGTACTTCTTCCTTTCCGGAAACCACTCTGATGGTTGGATAAAAGATTGTGAGTTTCTAAGTACCAAAGTAATCGAGAATTTACCATGCGTTCCATGATTTTACAGAAGGTAGACGTGAGGGCAATGGGTCTATATGATAGAGGGTTGGTGGAGTCTTTTCCAGGTTTAAGGAATGGAATAAGGATAGCATCCTTCCATTGTTTAGGGCATTGAGAGGTATACCATATCATGTTAAAAATGATGAGGAGGTAATTACGAATTTTCAGAGGGAGATGTTTGATAATAGCGTTACTTATTCCGTCTTTACCTGGAGATGTGCACTTGGATGAATCAATAGCATGGTTTAATTCTTCCAAATTAAAAGGTTCATTGATCACACTGTCATTGTTACTATTAATATAAAAATCTTTTTCAGCTTCACTTTTGATGGGTATAAATGAAGGGCTGTAATTGTTTGTACTGCTGACATTAGCATAGCTGTCAGCAAGGGCTTCAACCTTGTCTTCGTCAGTAATGGCATCTGTGCCATTGTGGTTTAGAACAGGGATGCTGTTGGTATTTCGGTTTTTCTCTATTCGTTTAATTTTATTCCAAATAATTTTGGTATTTGTTTTGGGGTTTATTTCGTTGCAGAAATTTTCCCAGTCTTTCCTTTTGGCATTTTTAATTGTCTTCCTGGCTATGGCACAAGCCCTTTTGTACAGTATTAGGTCTGCAGGGAGACGGGTTTTTCTGAGGATTTTAAGAATTTTTTTCTTATTATCAATGGCCTGCTTACAATCATCATTCCACCAGGACGTAGGGGTTTTATGATAATTTGGATTGGTTTTCGGAATTGAGTAACTCATGGCTGATTCGAGCTCATTGATAAAGTTGTTATAAGTGTCATCAATGTTATCTGATGTGTTAGGTTCAGAGATATTCTGATTGCAGGCAGTTTTATATTTACTCCAGTCAGCTTTTTTAATAGACCATTTAGGTGTGAAATTGGCTTTATTTTTATGAATAGGATGATTATAATTGATAATAATAGGGCAGTGATCACTTCCCCAGGAATCATCTAGAACCGTCCAGTTACATTTAGCAGCTATATTAGGTGATACAAACGTGACATCAATACATGAGAGAGTGCCATGGAAGGTATTTACTCTTGTACCCTCACCAGAATTGATACAAATCATATCAACTTCTGTTGTAATATCCTCAATAATCCTGCCATTATGATCCAGTTTGGAGCTGCCCCATAGAGGGTTATGACTGTTTAAGTCTCCACAAATTATGCAAGGTTTGTCGATTTTATTTAAGATCTCTCTGAAAGACTTATCGTCTAAGGTGTTGCATGGGTTATATATATTAATGACGTTAATTTTATTTTTATGAATATCATACAGTTCACCAATTTGATACTCAATGGGAGTGTCAGAACCATATATGTATTTGAAAGCTAGGCCACGTTTGACAAGAAAGGCACAGCCTCCTCCCCTTTTTTTAGCTCCTGTGTTTTGTCTGTCATGACGATAAATGTCATAACCAGGTAGGGTAAACTGTTTCCCTTCTTTGAGCCAGGTTTCTTGAATACATATGAGGTCTGGTTTTTGTTTAGGGGGATAATTATTGATTGAGGATTTAAATTCATTACTATGAGCTGTAAGAGACTGTGCGTTCCATTGTAAGATTAATACCATAATATAAAGGAAAATCATGACGTTTTGTTCGATTTTGCTTTAGTTGTCTGACTGCTAAGATTATGGGTTTCCACCGGGTCTGTGTTTATTTTGGCCGAAGATATATTGCTCTTATTTTGGGTTGATCTTCGACCCGATTCGCCTTTCCTTGTATTGGTATGTGTGGGTGTCCTTTGTTTTCCTTGCGTTTCTTTGGTCTGTGATGGGGGATTGTCTGAATGGATGATGTGATTGACAAGGTCTTTAATAGCCGTTTGCCTTTCCTCTTTGTTCTTTAGTGTATCCAAAATTTGGATTGTGCCTGTCAGAAGTTCTGTTAGGCGTTGTTCATTACATATGCATGTACATCGTGTGTGTTCGGTTTGCGTTCCCTCATCAGTTGTGTTTGTCTGGGTGCTCACGTCTTTGACGTTTTTTTTGGGTTTTGCGGTTGGTGGTGGCATGTCCGTTGTGTCCTTTGTATTTGGTTGCACTTTGCCTGTCGTAGGTTGTGCCATGGAGGGTGGAACACTCCTCCATGGTTGTGCTGGCGGGGGGGTTAGCTGCTGTGTGGGATTTATTACGATATCCGTTTTTATAGCTTTAGCAGCATCTGCATATGATACATGATATGTGACCCTGATTCCTTGAATTTTCTTTTCTTGTTTTATGGTGGTACAGCCTCCATAGGCTGATGAATGGTTCTCACCACATCTGCAGCATCTAGTGTTTTCTTTCTGATGGCATTGTTCATAGGTGTGGGGCCCACCGCATCGCACACAACGTGTGGCGCTTCTGCAGTTTTTGGCGGTGTGACCTAGTCTCTGGCAATTGAAGCAACGAATTACAGGTGGAATATATGGTTTTACAGGGAAGTTTTCATAGCCTATTTGTATTTTGGTAGGCAGATTTGGCGAGTTAAACGTTAGGCAGATAGAAAGGCTTTTTTCAAGTTTGCCTTCGCGTTTTCGCATGAGTCGTTTGGCATCAGTGACTCCATACTTCTTACATGCAGTTACTATTTCTTGGTCTGTTATGAACCCTAAAGGTGTGACCCAGCGAATCAATTTATAAAGTCCCACATGAATGGCCACATTGTTTCGCGTGAGTCAAAAAATTTGGTTCCGTCAACGCGTTCACAAAGTGCAAACTTTCTACGGGGGAGAATGACGGTCGCCCCCGTAATCCTTTCCGCTTGAGTCAACAACACGAGTGGATGAACTTTCACTCCTCAGCCTTCGCGCGGGTGCGTTGGGGTACTTCACGCAACAAAAGCTCCCACTACACCACGCCCAATACAAAAGGAGCGTTGAATGAATAACTTTACCTAACAATACCTTGCCACCCATGTAAACCTACACGGTTTTTGTCGGCATAGCTCAGCGTTGAAAAGTAACCACTGACTGTGTGCTAGAGTGGGTACGAAACTACACGTCCGCGGCTAGCTATTCACTTGTGTTGTGGAATCTTTCAGGCAAGTTGCGTAGTACTGACGAGGAGTGTATTTTGTACAGTGTTATTTATTGGTGAGTATGATGTGATATCTTTTACCTTGATCTGGTGGTTCCTGTACATGAATGATAATCTTCTTATACTTAGTGAACGTTTTCACGTAGGATATGGATAAACTCGCAAAATAGACACTGCAGTGCAAATGCGACAGTGTCCCGAATTCAACGGTCATTTTGTAAAGGGGACAAAGCATGTGTAGTATGCCTACGTGGTCCAACTGTACGGTGTGTATTGGTACGTGGGCATATGTCATCGTGTCTTTCTCGTGACACCATGGAGGAAGGAACATGTGTTTCTTTCTCAATAGTGAAACCGTCTTAAATCTCACTAGAATGTCGTAAATGGCAAAATAATTAGCATTTGGTGATCATGGATAATACTATCGTGTCCAATTTTCTTTCATTACTATAATCTACATTAAGTATACAGAATGTGGAAACTTTATTAGAGAGTTAGTGCGTACGCCGACGATTAGCTGTCAACAGTATGTGACGAACATTGGTCAAAAAATGTTTCTTGGGTTTTATCGGTTTCTTACTTACGTGCAATGCAACCGCGCTAAGGTGATTTTACGTTTAGGATGAGTGAGGAAAACGTCAAACAGCGCAAAAACTGATGAGATCACGGGAACTAAACGTGATGGTCTCTCTAACCGTGCGCCAACGAAACCTCTCCACTACCCCACCAGAATCGGTAACGAACAGCAAAATCATGGAAACTAACCATCCAGCGGCGGCGATTTCTCGTCAAGGTTGGGGGGACGGAGGAAAAAGCGCACAATATAATCGTATAGTGTACACGATTGATAATCCTCCAAATTTGTTTTTACTGAATTATTACGAAATACCTTACTAGACTGTAAGTTAATAGTAGTCTGAATCATCCTGCGAAATTATGGCACCAGGTGTGCTGTCGTTTTCAAGAAAAGTGGAAATTTATATCGTTTTCCAAAGATTCCTCGGCCGAGCAATCGTTGGAAAACTGCCCTCTATTGACTGAATGTAGTTAGTCCGCGTTGTCTAAAATGGGTTAATGAATCTTAAACGGGCGCAATCGTACGTGTGTGTAACGCGTAGTGTACCGAAGCGACGCGTTGTAACAAGTGCATGCAGTGGATCTTGGACGTTCGCCGCACGTACGTACCGCTCGGCCTATGCACTGTACATGTTATGTGACCAATTGAAAACGATCCCATTTACAAAAATTGGCCTTATTTTACAAGAGGACGCTATAACAAATACCGCCCGACGGTTAAAAACGAACGCCGTTTTTCTCTCGTTTTTTTCGCCATCCAAGAACGCAAAACTTTGAACAGGTCAGTGGAACGATATTTCCTATAAAATACTAACCCCCAAATCCGCCCATTTCTGAAAATTGCAATCATGTACCAATCATGTACACTACCTTTAAACATTTTGTACTCAATGTCTCTTGTGCATCCTGGGAAATTGTTTGAAAACGTGTGCTGATCTTTGTGTATTATGGTGCATTCTAGTGCATGTAAAAGTCAGTGACCCATAAAATGTATATAACCATGAGGAAAATATTTGAGGACACTGCCATAGCCGTCCCCTCCCAAAAAATATTGGGGGTCGGCGGGGACAGGTTCCCCTGTCCCCCCCCCCCCCCGTCACCCCCCCCCCCCCCCGGGAACGCCCCCATGTAACCATCCATTTGTGTTCAGGATTGTATAAACACTTGGCACAACCTTTAACCCCAACTCCCTATGGTGTGTGGGAAAATCACTAGAATTGAAGGATTCAGAACTACAGTCGACTCTCGTTAATACGAGGTCCTCCGGACTTACGCAAATATCTCGTATTATCCGGGCTCTCGTCCTATCCGGGCTGCAGGTTTTCCCTTAATTGTGTGTATTGGGGTTAATTTTGAGACACATGTCAGAACATTTTCGGGAGAGATTTTACTTTACTTTAATACCCCTCCCCAACAAAACCGGTTAGGAACAGCAGAATGTTGGAAAATAACCAACTCTCCTTGATAGCTGTCTAAACATATTTGGCACAGCCTGTTCTTGCAAGATTTATGTCGGCAAAATCCATTTAAATATGAGGCAGAAATCAACATGTATGTGATGAACCTTTTGAGTGACCACACACCACCAAGACCATCTATTAAGCACAGAAACCACACACTTTCTTCCATTATATTGAACAAGAATTTCCCGACTAATTTTTAAGGGCGTGCCCAGTGTTAATACAATTCTGAACACACATGGATGGTTGTTTTCCAAGACTGCTGTTCCTGACCGATTTTTGGTGGGGTATTAAATGTAGTATATACAACATTTGCAAACATTAAAAAATAGAAGTAATGCATTATCACGAAATACCGTACGAGACTGTATTAAGTAAATAGCAGTCTCAAGCATCCTGTGAAGTGTTCAGAAAAATTGGAAATTTACATCATTTTCCAACGGAAATAGTCTAGTTCCCCGACCTGATAGTTCCCTGACGTCTGTAAATTGTTCTGATTTGTCTAAAGTGTGGTCAGGGAACCAGACTAACAGATTTTCCCTCTGTTTTCCCAGCATCTATTAAACAGTATTACAGTACCGTATTTGCTATAGCACACAATAAAATACTAACCCCCAAATCCACTATTTCTGAAAAATACAGCAAAAGCAAATGGCGTATACTATAACCTTTTAAAGTAAACTGACCTTGTTTCTACAATTGGCTGATGACGCATTTGAAAAGAAAATTATGCGGATATGACATGGAAACTATACGGATATAACACAAATCTGTAGGATCCTCGGGCAGTAATGGACAGTCAAATACAATGCATGATATTCTGTCATTGGTAGTAATTAATACTGGCGCTTATTGTATCATAATTATCTTTCCTTTAAGAAGTTTGGTCCGTCTGGTGTAAGTTTAAAAAGATCGTTTTCTTGTCAACTTTTGCGGTCTACCGGTTGTGACATGTCTATTAAAAAAAGAACTTGACATCGTATTGAAACCTGTCATATCCGGTTTCCGCATCCTTAGTTGATTGGTATGCCATATAGAACAATACCATTATGTGACACCTACGAAGCAGTATTTTCCCAAACGGAAAATATAATGGGCAGTGACGTAAATCCATACCACAAAGTGTGTCGGGGTGATCAATTTCCCAAAAGAAATCACCCCGGAAAATGCACCCCTAAAAAGAAAAAAAATCCTCCTGAAAACAATTTCGGGTGGGGGGAGGAGGGAGGGGGGAGGAGGGAGGGGGGGGGGAGGGGGAGGGGGAGGGGGAGGGGGAGGAGGAGGGAGGGACACAAAACGGACGTTAAAGATAATATACACAATTTGCTTTTGCTCTATTTTTTTTTTAAGAAATAAATGGATTTGGGGGTTAGTATTAGCGTGATAGCAAATACTGTAACACTGACCTGTTTAAAGGTTTGTGTGCATATAGATTCTGGGAAAACAGAGAAAAGAAATTCTGTTGTAGTAGTCTGGTTCCCTGACCATACTTTAGACAACACGGAGCAATTTATATTGTCAGCGAATTATCAGGTCGGGGAACTAGACTATTTCCAACGATTGTCGGCCGACAATCATTGGAAAACGATATCAATTTCCACTTTTCTTGAAAACGACAGCACAACAGGTGCCATGATTTCACAGGATGTTTAAGACTACTATTTATTTACAGTCTAGTACGGTATTTCGTAATAATTTAGTACTTTTGCTTTTTGATATTGTCAAATGATGTATAGTACCTTTAAACTCATTGAAGTCAACGCAGCTGAACACGTTTTGGGTGTGGCCCTATAATGAACTATTGTGAAACAAAATGCGGTTTTTTTAAACAAATAATGAATGCCTTCGACCTATCACAGAAACCTTCGCTGTTTGTGTGCTCAGTATACAAAGAGGGATTTCCCGAATGGGTGGTAAAGTGTATTCGTTTGGGGCACTTTGAACTAGCGAAACGCGTTTGTTTGGTTTTGTGGAATGTAAAATGTAAATTCAAAGGTCCAAATAGAATCACCACTGAATGGTACCGTACTAGATCGAGTTAACGAGAATTATTATTCAAATAGTGTCCCGTCCTTATTAATGAAACGTACAACCATGCCTCATACATGTAAATTGGAAGTGAGATTTGTTTTGCCTCTTTTTGCCAACATGTATAGTAGAGGATAAAAATTTATTGTAATTATGAGATTTGACGAGATAAACGCGACAATATCTTACATCTAAAATATAGCTTGTATACTACTTTTTGTATAAAGCTATGATAAAGGGTGCTAGGGACGAAGATTTAGGATATGAAATGAGTAAATGTCTAAAAAAAAAAAAAAAAAAAAAACTCTGGGGGAAAAATGATAAACTGCATCTCAATTTCCTGTAGAGAACTACGTCATACTCAGTTTTAAAAAACGTGTTTAAAAATCTCGTTTACAGAGCCACAATAACTGTCGGCCAACACCTTCTGAACAAAATATAAGTATTTCCCCGAGAAACATGGAGATGTGTGCCTTCGTATTGGCTGTGGTTGTTTTCTGCGAAAATTTGCATGTTACGAATTTTACAGTGTTGGGGTGATAATCCCATTTGGTGACAGTTTCTTTTTGTTACACTTTTTAGTCTTTCTCCTTGGCAACTCTGGCTGTCTTTTGTCATTTTTTTTATTCTCTGAATTTAACGCCACACTTTTGTCATAAAACTTGCCATATTAGGATAAAAAGCACCAACCTTAATTAACCCTGCTAAATATAACAGGAACCAACAATTTGATATTCCCTTTGTAACCTGTTGGATTGAACAGCTAACTCATACATGTATTGTTATAATCCTGTTGGATTCAGCAGGCAACGGAAACATATGGCACGGTTGGATTCTGTTGGATTTAGCAGGGTAGTCCTGGTGAACCATTAGGGGGTAAAAAAAAAGGACATGTATTATTTTGCGCAACGCACATGTGCGTTTGCAGAGGAAAGTTCAAAACAAGGGAGGGAAACCCTCTGAAATTGTGCTTGAACGGATATATTAAGAGTGTCACGAGGTCAAACGCGGTATTATTGCCATATTATGCTAGCTTGAGTCATTAATTGACTGAGATTGATCCGTCTGCTTATTTTATAATGGGTCATTAAGCAAGAGTAACCGTATTTTTAAGGAGACTACGTATGGCATTTATTCAATTTCATGACCTCTTCACCCAAGGTAAAAGTTATTTAATATTTCCCTTTGCGTATACGGATGACGCCTGTGGCGCCAAAAAAGTGCCACCAGGCCGGATGACGCCTTTGGCCGCCGTTTGTGCAGTTTCAATCCATTGTTGGATTGTTTGATACGCTTGACTGCACAGACACATTGTAGCGGTTCGCTTGGCTGCCAGAACCGCCGCGACACCCCGACGTCTCCCGTAAAATATCGTGCCCAAGGGGTTAGGAAATAACGAACGTCAAATGGCAGATTGATATCGACATCTGTTGGGGTTCAAACTAATTGTTGACCTCTTACTATGTTGGTCAGGACTTCCGTACATGGCGAGTAAAAATCGGTCCGGAACTTTCTTATTTCTTTTTTTGGGAAATTGTTTCAGAAGGAATTTTGGTTAGAAATGGAGTTCCAAACAAGCGGAAATCAACAGAAACATAAAACCTTCTCGAAGAAAGTGCAATGTATGGACTATGCTGTAAAGGTATAATATTGCTTTGGTAATGATCAAAAACCAAATTAATTAGCGTTAGTCTGAAAGCTTGTTTACAATATTAAGATGGTACCGGTAAGTTCCGTCTGAAATGCTGCCACCTTTGAGACAACTTTATCCGAAGACCTTAAAAAACGCCGTGTGTGCACAAAATCACTGCTAAAACATAATTTTTTTTTTACTTTTAATATCTTGTGCTTCGGATAACAGATTGAACCCAAATTTTCACTGGTTTATTTCATGCATATGTTGAACCACACAGTGTGCACATTGCAACTTTTTCGTCAGCGCTACCAATGCTATATCGTAAACCTTTTAATATTTACGAACTATACATGTACAAGCGTGCACGCGCAGCAGGCACGAGAGTCCTGCAGAGCGCGCGGTGAAAATCCGCGTCCAATGACACCCTGAACTTGACCCCGGGGTCAGCACGCAGAGCGTGGGAACAATGGGAAGCTTCTCATATCTGCTGACCTTTGACCCTGTTTGTCGATGATGTCGAGGCCAACGCAAGGTGAGCGTGAAAAGTGATATCGGCCGGGATTCCATAGTCCATGTATAAACTACATACAATGTGGTTTAAAGAGATGGAAACTCATTTTGGCAGAAATTAACATATACGTACTTCCCAACAGTACTTAAACTTTTTTTGGTAGATATTACTGTTAAAATAAGACCTTTAAGCAAACGTGGGGAAGGCGTGGAAAAAGTCTCAAGACCAGGCTATTTATGCTAACAGAATCCATCGTGAGGAAATTCCACGTTTCCACACGTAACATTGTCAATCCAAAAACGCAAAACTTAAAGATCCAATAAGACTAGTTATTTGATTACTTGAACGAATTTTTGATAATTTTATGATGTACTAAGTAGAAAAAAACTGGCAAGAATCTATCCGAAAAACCCACTCAACTAGTTATTGTGACATAAGGGTATGCACTACTGTCCAAAACTTCAGGCACTCGACTGGCTATCTCCCCTCGTATTTCCTCTCTTTGGAACTCCTCTATTAACCTGCTTCATACCACCCATAATGTTTTACAGTTCAAACAAAATGTGAATAGATACCTTCTATCCCTGTGATTTCTGTATTGTCTTTTGAAGTCCACACCTTGAGTTGAGTGGCCTTTTGGCCTTGTGTTGGGCGATACTCATAAAAAGAACCACATGCTATATTTACACTGGTTTTGCTATGAAACAAATAACGCAAAGGTGACCATTTTGTTTGCTTTCAATGTCCATTCGGTACCGTAATGAATGCATGAGAAGACTTTAACAACGTTTGAGAAGTAGACTAAACTTTCTTCATAAAAGCAAGCTTGCATCATTTTCAGCCACCTTGTAGTAAAAGTATATTCCACGTTACAGTTCAATTACTGAAATTACAGACCAATTGACGGATCACATAACTGAACTTGAACACACCTGACTAGTCTTGTGTGACCCCGTTTCGCGGAATGAATTGAATTAAAGTGAAAGGTGTAATAACCGAACGAGTACACTTTCATAACTAACGTGTAGTTGGAGACGGAAACAAGGTGTGACACGACTTTTTTTCTGAACCACATACGCTATGGGAGCTGCAAGACAGGTTTCTCGAACTCTTTTCCCTTGAAATAAAATCCTCCAACCACAAAAAGAAATACGTTTAAAGTACACTCTAATCCCAACAGTGGATTCAAACCTGGGTCCTAGTAATCCAAAGCCTTGAGCTCTACCAATATAACCAACATTAGCTCAACAAAATTCATTTTAATTCTTCCTAGTAATGAAACCAGTAATTCCTCAAAAAGCGCGTAGGGCACTGTAGCTCGAAAGCCTGCAGAAACCTGTAGGAAGACCGTAGACGACAAAGAAATATTAAGTTTTAGAGGTGGGAGGATATGAATGGCTTTGGGAAAACCTGGGGAAACCCACGAAATTAGGCAGGGACTGAAAACCCAATCCACATGTTGGCCCTGGTTGGATTCGAACCCGGGTCACAGCGGTTCGTTTGTTCGTATGAGGCCAATCTGCACATCTCGTCTAAACAAGACTGCAGATCCATGTTTAGCCAACGGATGGTGTCTTCACTCTTCATCCAGTTCAAGGAGTACAGGGACGCCGTGGGGAGACTTGTACTAGATTGGACAGGCATCGACGATGTGCTCCATAGTCTGGATCTCTCCACAAACACAGTTAAGCGATGATTATGCGCCAATCTTGTGTAGGAAGTGCTGTAGTACGTCCCGTTCTGATTCGGTTTAGATTAACCCAGAACTTGGTTTTGAAGAGGGCTCTGCTATCCAGGTGGGTGCTGGAGGGTGCTTCTCCAGCGGAAGGTCAGCGGCTTGCGTTGCAAAATGTCTTCTAGGGGAAGACGCTGGTCTTCGAAGGCGGTGGGTGCAGGGACAATGCAATTATCCTGGTCGGGCTTTTGGGCTAAAAGGCGAAACCTTGCCAATGGAGGGTAGGGGGTGGTGTTTTTATGAAATTTGTCAGTCTGCGTATCCTTTATCGGTGTCGATGGTAATATTATATTGTGATTTGAAGGTTTGCATGGTGAAAGGCAAAAAGGTAACTGGTTTGCGGTAGCGCATACAGTCTAAAACGTTGAGTTCCCTCCGGTTCTTTTCAGAACCACACATACAGGGGAGTCAGGTTGGCGCAGTGGTTACTGTTCTCGCCTTTCACCGCTGTGGCCCGGGTTCGATTCCTGCCCTGGTCCACATGTAGATTGGGTTTTCAGTCCCTACCTGATTCCGTGGATTTTCCCCCAGGATATTCTTCTGGGGTTTCCCTCCCACCTCTAAAACTGTAACTTCTTCTCATTGTCTTCTCTCTACATGTTTCTTCAGGCTTTCGAGCTACAGTGCCAACAGGGCGCTTTTGAGGAATCTTTGGTTTCATTACCAGAAAGAATGAATAATACCGAGGATGGGTTATTTGGGAGACTTTGCCATAGACGCGTGCAAATTTTTTTTTCAACTTTAATGTAACCTAACCCAAATATCCCCTGTCCTACCCCCACGAATTTTTATATATTTTCGTTTTGGACCATCCTCTATTGATATTACTCACTTGCGACAGTAAAATTGTCACTCCTTAGGGAGGCTGGGTACTTAGGGAGACACTGAAATGTCTCCCTAATTCTACTTGTCTCCCTAAGGTATAAAAAATGACATTGTCTCCTTAAGGGTACTTTTGTCATTATAATAATATACTCACAAAAGAGATTTAATACACATAGTGCTACCGCAAACCAGTTTTCCCTGAAGTGCACCTTTTATATTACATCACCTGGGTCGTTTGCCTGGTTCCCGAGAGCATTTAATTGTTGCACAAGTATTATGATCAGCCAGCCAGTGATACTGTCTAATAAATCTGTGCTGGTTCTCAGACTTACTTTGCCCTTGTGAGAGGTCAGAGTTCTGGATAGCACCGGGTATAAAATTGTATTCAAGTTCCAAGCACTAGCCTGGGGCCAATGCATTCATTTGGACGTCTCTTTTGTTGGGGAGCGACAGTGTGACTGGAAGGCACAAAGTTTAAATACAAATCCTGTGGAATCGAGCATATTTAACTAACAATAGGTTGGTTTAGTGAGCTGAAGTTTGGTATGTGTGAACGGAAGGGATTGTTGATTAACACAGTGGTTTCATTCCTGACCTCAGTTTAAAGACATGGAACAGATTAGTTTGTGAAAAATAGTGCGGCATGTAGGCCTAGTTTGTGAAGACTGAAGCAAATCTTCTGGGGCGAGGTTATCTGAGAATTTGTGATTGGAGGCAATTATGAATATACAGTTGAACTTGTCAAATTTTCATATTTTTTGAGGTGTTGTTCCCGTCACTGGACTTGTGAGCTAGTCATATAAATATCCGACTCCATGAATATCCGATTTTCACGCAACACCGTATCAATACAAAAAACTGCAAAGAACCTATAAAACGGTTACTTTATGTATACCTGTAGACGAATTTCACATGGACTGAAATGGCACCGATCTGCCCACTTCCGGGTTTGAAAGCGAGACTCTTATAGTGCAAAGTAAATAACAGAACCTGTACTTTTGTGCTGCCAATTTATGGTGCTATTCGTTCATGCATGAATGAATTTGTCGAATAGCACTTTTAATTGCTTTCAACACGGAAGTGCGCAGACGGGGCTTTATATGTGAATTCGTCTTTCGCAGTGGAATCACGTGTGCGTATAGGCCTAGTTTATGAAACGTCCACAAGTATCCAAAATAGGCCCTATAATACATGTAATACGACGCGGAGTGGGCGACATCTATAAAGACGAGCAACAAAGAAACTGCTAGGGAAGTTGTGTTACGGGCGTGGCTAAAAAACATTCGATTAGGATCTCGGGCCGAAATTTCGTTCTCAAACGTCCGATCGAGGGCCGGTTTATCTCTCTCAAAAATATTACTTAATCAATAGGTCGTTATTTTTTTAATTGAAATTTGAAAATTATCTTCATTGTTTTGGGGAATCCCTTTAGATTCAGGATAAGTAATCGGAGTGAATTCCCCAATAGGCTCTATAGCCAGTGTGCGATTTTCTCGCAGTGGACATACATGTACCTACATGTAGGCCTACATGTACCTTTCCTAAAATGGACCTATAGAGGAATCCCACAACGAGTTTAGCGCCGATCTGCGCACTTCCGCGTTTAAGAACGAGGATCTCAATGTCAGAGCCATGGTCAGAGTAAACAACTTTATGCTGATCGTGCGCTTGCGCTGCCTTATATGGCCTGATCAATTCATGCATGAATGAATGTGTTGAAAAGCGTTGTTCTGTTTGCCACTGCCATTCTCGCTTTCAACCCGAAAGTGCGCAGAAGGGGCTAATGTGAAATTCCTCTATACCGATAGTATAAATGCCTCACTTATAATAGTTGTGGTATTTTATGCCTGATTTTCTTTAACTTGATGGTAGTAAACGTTTGCAAAGAATATTTTAATCCCTCACACCAAGTGAAACCTGACGAATTTGGGCAATTGTGGGCATGCACCACTTCATAAGACCAAACCCCAAAACCACTGGTATCCCAACGAAATAATGGTTCGCGGCCAACCTAACCTAAATTCCACGTACGCGGTTCGCGACATTTGAATCTCATTAGGCTTTTCAATCCCGTACACCCGGTTTTCCCATGGAATCTATGATTCAGAGTTCGCCATTTCTCTGTTTACGAGAAAAGTGCCTTTGATATTTTCAGTGATGACAGGGTGGTTGTTGCTGTTTATTCAACCAAATCCATTGACCAGAATCGGACAATGAATGGGTGTGTTGTCGGAATTATTGACTTAAAGGGCTGCAACGCAGGAATTTTCCACATGTATTCTTCTTTCTGAATGACCCCACATTACACTTTCAAATGTCAAAGGTACAGCCGTGATACATTTTTATTAATGTAGTACCATGTGTATGGTGACAGCGATTTTGTAGCACCCATCGGGCCTTGTGTTGGCAAAACAATGTGTTTTCAAGAAGTCAACATTTTGAGATACAATGTATATATCCTTTTGCCAGCACAGGGCCGCCATGTGTAAATTATGTCAAAGATGTTACGAGTCTTGTTTAACCCTAATAGTCTAATAAAATCCTGCAATTTAATATGATTTTGCAAGCACCCTTAGGGGGTTAGGGTTAAGAATTTTCAACTGTAGAATATACATCTACGACCATGAATAACCTTCCCCAGCCCTGCCACAATAAAACAAAAATAAACTTTGACTCTGGCTTTTCTATGAATAATTCGCTCACAAGCAAAGCTACTCAACTTTGATGACTGTCTGCGTCGAACTCTCCTATTCTAACGTGAAATACGGGCCACGTATGTTTCCTCCGCCAACGTAGTTTTGCTCATTGTGCAGATCTACAGACCCTTTGTGCTGTACAAGTGACGTCGGATCAGTTTCTTTTTTTAAGCAATGAGTGCTTATTTGCGTTTAAATAGGCATAGTGGTGTTGCGTAATTAAATGTTTAGCCTTTTACAAGCAGTGCTATTCGTTGATTTCCTCTGTTGCTGACATACTTTTCATGAGATTCTTTGGAAGCGGGTTTTTTACAAGAATGCGAATCCCATAAAAGTGAAGCTAACGACCAACTTGAAACCTTCCTGGTGATTATTAGTGTGCAATACTTTTGTTTGGTCAGATTCACGAGTTCAAACCCGGTGTAGGTTGTGCTTCGATTCTGTAGCAGCAATTGATTAACTGAACCAGCGATCCCGGTGATTTTCGAATAGTGCATAGTTCATCAGCTTTTAATCATATCGATACCAATCACGGTAGAAATATGCCAAGAATCAATACTATCTACTTCCGACTTCACCTGATAATGTTACAAAGAAATCAATAAATATTACTTTAAAACAAACTTTGCACGCCTGATTTTATGATGTGTGTCTTGGGAAACTTCTTGTGCACATATATTTCTGGGGTACATCTGACAGAAAACACCGAAAGAGATTATTTGAATGGTTCGTATTGTCAGATCGTTTGTACAGTATTTTGGCAACACGTCTAGTAGTAGCAGCAGCAGCCCGATGTAAGACTATCTCAGACATTATTACCAATGGATACGGCTCTTCACCGTAGCCTGTCAATGGCCAAATTCGAAGCCGTAGCCACAACAGATCCGATCTAGGCAACGGCTTATACTGTGCGACTGCAGCATACCAGCCTGTGAATAAACTAAACTGATACACCCGCAATACACCTCAACATACGTGGGGCTCATTTGTATTTTTGCACATGCCTAAGTAAAGATAATAAGCCAGTTCAGTATTCCAACTGCGCATGTGCACAACAAGATTCGACGATTTTTCTCTCGGATCAAACGTGGCAGATAAATGCACACAAGGCTATGGGGGACGTGGTAACCGAATCTGCACTCTGTGCAACTTTTCATGCAATCGAAAAGACGATGGGAAATTTTGTTCGACACACAAGACACTTAAAATTAAACACTTCGCTGTCCAAACGTTTTTTGAAAAATGTTACTTCAGAAAACGACTATCTCTCTTAAAATTTGCTGGTACCCGCTATGCTTTTGAAATGTTTCTCCCGAAAGAAAAAAATTCAAATCTTGATGTGCACCTGGCTTATTAGAAGCGCATTCGATTACTTTCCCCGAGCATATTACTCGTGCTGGCGCGACACCGTTCGATATGTCATCATTCGTGCTTACTCGCGCTAGGCCCAAGTGAGCGACCCGCTGAGCCGGTTACTTCGGGAAGTATCCCACAGTGCACTGCAACATCTGCAGTGGCACAACGCACTCGGCGTTATTCTCAAAGCGTGGTAGTTTTGCACGCCGGCCTAACTTGTGCGTCATAAAAAATACATCAACCTCAATGCACCGAAGTATAGTCTCTGTATCACGGTTACCTTCTATCAAAACTAGGGCAAGCATCGTCAGCTTTCTCCGTCTTTTTTCTAAAAGATCAATGATTTCGCACATTTCGCCGTTAAATAATTAATTTTCGTACGTCGCAATGTGTCAAAGTTCACATAACTTTCCCAGAGTTTGCGCGAAACCGTTTGTTTATTCTGCTCCACTGCGCATGTCCGACATCGCACGCAGGGCAAGCGCGAGTAAGCTCGGGGAAGGTAATCGAACGCGCTCATTGAGAGTGGCCGGTCACGTGAGAGGGTTTAACCAATAGGGAAAAGAAGTCCGATTTTCACAGGAGTCTAATTTTCATATGACACCGGCATGCCGTGCGTTCAACAATGTTCTCTCCGCTTCAGTGCCACGAAATTGGCATATTTTATTATTTTGACTCGGCAATAAGACTCGTAAAATAATGTCATTACAGTAGCTTACCATAATTGAAATCTATAATGAGGTATCAGTTTAGCCTTCAGAAATTTGTTATAGTACCGAAAAACGGCATTTTACTGAGGTTTCGACTGTTTAAACACCGTTTTGTTGAGTGACGTCATGAACCGTCCTCTCCCAATAGTTGACTTACCGTCGCTGTCGGGCTTCTTTGCGACTACATGTACTTGTATTTGGAAACCAGACTTTAGCCTGTTTCTAAAAGTCAGTTTAATGTGATTTACATGTGGATTTGCGGTCTCAAAACTATTTTAATAAATAATTCCTTTTGTCGTTTCCACAGTTGGACTGTCCAGAATCTTAACCGGCCATCATGGAACTTTCAACGAAGAAATGCCTGCTGACTTATGCGGGCGCCATTATGTTTGCATTCGGCTTCGCCCTGATGATAAGCGGAAGCGCGTATAGTAATCTCCCTGTTCAACCTGGTGAAATTGCGATTTCCCAAATCGTCAAAGCCGTTCCCCATTGGTGCGGGATGTTGGTATGAATCCGATTTCAATCTTACTTTTTTGCTTTTTCAGTATCAAAACTATACAAAAGTTACACTACAAAAACGCGTGTAGCAATAAGCCAGTTCGGTATCTCAAAGGTCACAGGTTATTCGGGATAAAATTGCTGACGTAAGGTCACGCCATGTTACGCGAATGCCCATTCTGATTGAATTTAACACGTGCGCGTTGTGCAAACACTTTTCGCGTTCACACGCGCGCGTTATGTCACGCGCCATCATTCGGAATGAAATGTCATTGTGCACATGCGCAGTTGAAATACCGAACTGGCTTATTAAACACTTTTTTGCTATCGGTTTGTGCAAGTGTTTAAATACTATACACTTGTTTATAGTATTGACGGAGAGTGTTTAGCTATTCAACACTGATGTTAGGTGTACAAACTGATATCAAGATTTTGTTAGTTTTTATAGTAAAAGAAACATGCGACAGATATTCTCACTTCAACGTGTTTCACGTACATGCCTACTACCATGCGTTTAAAGAGAAATTTGGTGATACACCACGTGAAATAACTATAGCTCAAACAAAATATGTGTGGTTCTCATAATACCCCGAAGTTCTTCTAGGAACCACACTTCTCTTTTAAGTTGCTTGCTTCGCACGGTACCTCTCTATAGTTGGTCTCTCCATCATGCAAAGCATCAAACCACATTTTTTATAGCCTAAGTTTAACCAGTCAACAAGACTTGGGATATAAAAAATGGGTATTGTTTGCTTTGCGTAAGGAACTGATATCCTTATCTCCCCAAGATATCTACTGTAATGTAGGGGTGAAGTTACTGATAGATATTTCGAATAGCGAAGGTTTATTTTTGGTTCCATTCACAGCTCATCTTGCTCGGTGCCAGGAACTTCACTTTTGGTATTGCGCAGTGGAAATATGGCATGAACTGCTGTGGTGTAAGTAAAATGTTTAAAACTGTTATACTTCGGCTTTAGTATGTGATATTCTGCCAAAGGAAAATACACATATACCATAGTTTGTGATATTGTTTCGTTCAAGCTAAAGGCCAGTCTCACGACTAAATCTTTAAAGCCTTTGAGTGAAATACCCTGACACTCCAGAATCCTTTAATTAATAACCATCACGAGGTTTAGAAGGATTTTATAGGAATGTGGGCCGTACATGTAGCCCAGTTTAGATTGGGCTTGATGTCTTTTGATCTGCAAAGAATGTGTTGTTGGGTTACTGTAAAGTGATAAATTTGAGAGCACTCGGGAACAATGTTACCAGTAGAATGCCAAGGGTTAAACTACCATAATCACATGAACAACTCGGTCGCAGATTAGAGGGCGTAACTTGTTCCATTCACTTCTCAAACTATTCAGATGTAACCCAGTTGTAGAATTTAAAGTTCGTGCGTTTTGAGCCCCCCCCCCCCCCCCCGGCTCCTTTATGTTTCTAATGAACAAACCTGTAAAACATTTCCACTTGATCGTTGATCGGGTTGTCAAGTTGGTGTGGTGGTTCTTTCCTGGCCTTTTTATGCACCACTGGTGACCCAGGTTCGATTCCCATCCAGGTACACCGCAACCCAATGTAATCACAAGTTAGTCACCAGTCACACCGTAAATCTGGTTTCAAGCCAAGTCACAAACTGTTCAGATGGACTGGGACAAAAGAATTCCTTTGTCATTGTTCAACTTTTGATTAACTAATGATTTGACTTGTGATCGACTTAATTACAAGTCTGACAATGTTCTGTTTCTAATTCATGGTCTGGGGGTTTTCTTAAGGGGAGAAATTCGAGAACCGATATTTACCCATCACAGCAGACTGCCTGCAAAACATGGTTTCAAAACACTTTGTTGGGTGCAAAATTGCCGGCTAAATATAGGCCCTATCCACTGTCAAATAAGTAACAATAACCGTGTTCTTGTTGTTTACAGAATGGTGCCTGTGAGATTGTGATTGTGAACTTCTTGGCTCTTCTGTTCTCGCTTGCTGCTGCCGGTCTGCCCGTGTACGGGTCATGGAATGTACTCAGTCAGGCCTCGGCGAGCACCATCGGGTTTTACCCCGACTTTGTACACCTCATCAGTATTTGGTTCATGAGTTTGATGTGCGCGGTGCTGGCTATGTTATCCATGTGTGCTGGCTGTCTGCCGGTAGGCTCACCATCGGAAGAGGTAGGAACCAGACTTGAATGAGGGAGCCATTCGCCCCTATACGTGCAAAGCAGACCATACTGCGTTCTTACTATGTAGGTTGCTAATGCTATTACGTAAGATGCTAAGCTATTACGTACCGTAAGCATTCATTGAAGTAGCCGAAACTTGCCTGTATAGCTAGCCTCTTTCAACCCTACCATGCAATGCACCAATTTATCGTTGTTTTCAAGTTTGTGAGAATCCCTTGAAGCAGCCGAAACTTGCCTGTATATATATAGCCTCTCTTTCAACCCAACCATGCAAGGGGCCCAAACTAATCATTAGGCCTATACCGTGTTCTTTAAAGGGACTATGTAGTAAATACAATGTATCAATTTTATTCATGCATGTCTTACCACAACACGAATGCTTGTTTTCAGTTGCAGTAAAATGGTTTTTAATTCCTTTAAAATCGTGCCAATTTTGTTATGCAAGAGGGCGCTATTTTTGTTTGGTAATAGAAGAAACTGCTTGTCAAAAAGAGCATAAACAATGCAAAAATCTTTCCTTGGAAAATAACTCGACCATGTTTGGAAGAAATATTGGCTAGAAATGGATTCCAATCCCACTATTTTATATTAAAATCAAGTAAACACGGAATCCTGCGCAATAATAGACTTTGTATCTTAGAAAAAAAGTATGGATATTTTGAGACACGATTTGTAAACAAATGCTGCCTCAGATGACGCCATGTTTTGGCTAACAACATGTTTTGGCTAATAACATGTTTTAAACCGAAAGTTTGCTGCAAAAAAAACCTTTGAATTTACAGTAGGTCACGTGTTTTCTTTAACTGCGTAATCATCCCAAGGACTAACAACATACATCATTGTGGGTATTCTCCTTGCAGATGCCCAACATTGGACTAAAAAAATATTGAAATCAGTGACTTCAATTAATTAATGAATCAATTAAACTTTATTGATTTTAAGAGGGTTCAAGTTACATGCACGAACTCTTGGACTAGCCGAGTACGGTAGCATGAAAATAATGCTGTAACTTTCGACGATGTGCCCTCTGACGTCACGTGTGTACATCTATATTGGAATGCCCGGCGATGTGCGCACACATCGTGTTTAGGAGTGACATTGCTGGTCAGCTTGCCTTTTAAAGTACATAGGCTATATCCCCAAAAAAGTATCACTCTATTTTGAAAATAACTACAAATCTATAATGTCAATTTTGAAAATGTTTGATTGTGCAGATACTCACATATCCTGGGCCAAATTCCCTATGAGTTTCAATTAATTTCAGTCACGCATCACTGTACAATGGTCAATTGATCAAGTTCCTTGCCTTAATGAATTTCAGTGTTGTGTTATGTAAGCTGTGTAAAATCCTGCATGTTTTGAAAAGGGCAGCGGTTGGGATTGGAATCATTTGCCTGGCCTATCAGTCATCATGGCAAGACCTCAGTTTTTAATAATGCTCAAGGGCAAATGATTCCAATCCCAAACCATTTCAGCCTTTTTTCACAACATCCAGGATTTTACACAGCTTACATAACATACACAGCACTGAAATTTATTAAGACAATTGGAACTTGGTCACAGTGTCCAAAAATGTTGTTGTGATCAATTGACCATTGTGCAGTGATACATGACTGAAATTAATTGAGACTCATAGGGATTTAGGCCAAGAATAGGGAGTATCTGCACACTTAACATTTTTCAGAAATGACTATGATTTTGTAGTTATTTCAGAAAAAGTTAGTGACACGTTTTTTTGGACATACTGTATATGACCTTTGATGTCAATCCTTAACCAAATTTATGCAAAACAGTAACACGATGCGTGCGCATACCGCCTGATCACTTCTGAATATTGGGCGGTTTGGAAGTAAACGAACAGGCACTTGGTCTAAAGATGGATTTTATACTATAAAAACCTCATTTAATGGTCTCTTTAAATGGGGTCTGCGACAGTTGTTACTTTAAAATAGGGCCACGAGAGCAATACTTCAAAATGCTTAAATTTCACTTTGGTGCGGACACAATTTCCTTTCTCTCCCACAATTGGGTGCTTTACACGCTGTCTCATATTCTTTGCTGTTCTTTATTAACACAGTTCTCGTTTCCGTAGGCCCTAACCGCCTCTTTCACAATGAAACCAAGCTGCATTTATTTCGGCTTAGTTTTCACTGTTGATTAACCCTGTTTTCATTGTCTGGGCCACGAATGAATAGTATTCTCAGTAACAGAAATTAATGCTGGCTGAAATTTGTCCCGCGGAATGATTCCCGTGGCTTTAAAACCCCTTGAGTACGGTTTTACGGGAGACGTCGCGGTGGTTCTGGCAGCCATGCGAACCGCTACAATGCGTTTGTACAGTCAAGCGTAACATAAACAATAATCCAACAATGGATTGAAACTGCACAAACGGCGGCAAATGGCGGCAAATGGCGTCATCCGGCCTGGTGCCACTTTTTTTGACGCCATATGGCGTCATCCGTACGCAAGGGGTTAATTTAAAGTTGCTCACCGTTTTACAGAAATAATAGAAAACAAATGTCTGACGTCACTATTCTGTCATGAATATGCAGATTTATCTTGCTGCTGCGCTATATTAGCCTGCAAAACTGCCTGTTGTAGTGATGCATAGATGCAAATAAAAGCAAACCCGGCTAGACAATTTGAATGCTCATGAATATGCAAATGACGCTCTGGTTGTCATTTATGCAGGACGAGGTTGAAATGCAGCAGTACGGACATGATAACCCACAGTTCAGCAAGTACTAGAGGTGAGAGGTTAAAGGTCATTGAGTTACCTTAACCCAACCCCACCATACCAAACCAAACCATCAACTCGTATCTCGCCTTTCACAACCACAGTCAGTGCATTATTAAGATGATGTGCCGTCAACTTCACAATAATCTTGATAAGTCTAATTTGGTGGTTTCCTAATCATATGCAAAGAAACGAATTTTACTGCAAATTAACTCGATGTTTTAAAACTTATATTGTTCAATATTCCTGGTACATTTGAACAAAGAGAAATTAATTCGTGATTCCTGACTGATCATCTTTCTGAGTTCTAGTTGATTTTGCTTACTAACATGAATTAACTACTGTGTTCTGATTTAAAGGTAATACATTTGCAAAAATAAAAAATAGAAACTACCGAATTTTTTTGAAATACCTTACTAGACTGTAAATAAATAGTCTAAAGAATCCTGTGGAATCATGACACCTGGTGTGCTGTCATTTTCAAGAAAAGTGGAATTTTGCATCAATTTCCAGCGATCTAGTTCCCCAATCTGATCATTCCCTGACGTCTATAAATTGCTCCGTTTTGTCTGAAGTAGGGTCAGGGAACCAGACTACAAGAACAACATTGTTTTCTGTTTTCTCTGTTCTTTTCTGTTTTCCCAACATCTAAGCCACACACTTTAAACAGGTCACTGTTGCAGTATTTGCTATAAAGTACTAACTCCGAAATCCATTCATTTCTGAAAACTACAGCAAAAGCAAATGTTGTATAATGTAACCTTTTAAGGTCACGTGGGAATTGATTACATTCTAATGATTAACAATCTAGAAGTACTAATATCATTGGTGGGAATTTTGTTCCTAAGCACGTCCTAAAGTCCAAAGGTCAAAAGGTTCAGCACAAATTCGTGATGGACCCGTTGATTTATATCGCGTGTACGCGGATTATTTCAGCTGGACTTTGTCAACTTAATTGTATTACCACGAAAATGGCCATTTGTGACTGTTAATGAAACTTTTCCTGTATCCCTTTCTATTTTGGAAATTAACGTGGAGTAATAGAGGAATTAACTCTAACTCCCTAGGGTGTGTAGAAAATCATACTAAAATGAGAGGATTGAGGACTGTTAAGGCTAACAAATAGAGACACAAATCATCAGGTTTATTTGTGCACTGTGTATGTATTCTCAAACAAGTGCATAAATATCCTGTTCGTACGTTATTTCAGTTATCATAATTGCCGAGAATGACATAATGGGAGATATTCTCATAGACTTGTGTACGCAACCTTTCTTCCCTGTTCTAATATAACCCTTTGACCAATACACTTGAAACTAATACGGAATCTTAGTTTGAGAGGATTTGCAATAATTCTGGGCTTTGAAACCCCTAATATTTATTTAGAGATCCTTGGGGGCCTTAGGGAGACACGAAGATATCTCCTTAATGTTTTGGCCCTTAATATTGTTATTTCTACTCTGGTATATCTCCCTAGCTACCCATTCAGTAGTTGTAATGTATTACTCACTGAGTGATACTGCACATCTTTTGTTTGTCATATATAGGACTCTTGGGAGAATATTTCCTGTTCTACAGATTTGGTCCATTTTCTTCTATTCGATTTGCTGCAAAATCGGGTGCATATATGGTTGCCGACATTTTAGAATATTTTTGCTGACTTTCAATAAACTACAAGCAGCTCGTGCATAGATTGCCTGCGTTCTAGGAATGCCATGGTGGATTATTTCATAATAGCAAATGTATATTTTTCTGATTTTTGTTGTTGATATTTTTCTTGCGTCAACAGGATGAAGAGTCGTACTAAATGTCGGTGACATCGTTAACGGGATAACACCGATGGTATTAGTGCACGAGAAGACTACATTCGCTTGCTGTTTTGTAACCCCATAAATTCAAATTATTTGATTTTTGTTTTAACTTTTAATGGCATGTTAGAATTTGAGGGAGCACGTCATTTTGTGTGGCACTGTGAAGGTTTTAACTTTGAAAAAATTCGCTTGCTACTTTTTGCCATTATTCAAAAGATTATTTTTTGAAAACACCTACATTTTGCATGAAATTATAGACCCCCTGGAAAAGTTAACCATTTCGCTTCAACAAATTGCAAAACAAGATAATTTTGAATATCAAATGAAACATTTATAACATGACATTATTAAATCTGATAACTATTTTATTTTCCAGTGATGACACGAAGTGATTGTTTGTATTCAGATTTAATTGCTAAGAAAAATACTATAGTATTTTGTATATATCGTTTAAATACTACATTTAAAGGCAATCTATAGTAGATGAACACGATGATAGATTCCCATGTGACAATGAATTTGTATTTCACTGTTTTCTTGTATAAACTTCATCCTGACCGTTTCCGACCTTTCTGTGGTCTGTACAGGAAACGGTTGTAATTGTTCGTCGTGTAATCAAAATGTTTTTTTGTGTAGACGTAGATTTTTATTCTCAATAGTTTTCTTACTTCTAGTCACTTTTTAATTACATTTTAGCATTGTATATCAAGTGTTTGTGTCATGACAAATAGCTCCAACCAGGAAATATTTCAAAGTACAAACAAAACATACATTTCCTTTGTCACATTATCGCTTTTGTCATGGGCTTGGATTCCTTGTCGGTGTCCATTTAAGCCGTTTACTCTGCAAGCAAGCACACACCAGTCCGCTTCTATCCAATGCAGAATCAATGACGATGTAGGCCTATGCAATTTTTTCACGTCTCTTCATGGACCGCATAGTGCGTATTCAAGTAAACCAGTCAGGCGCGCAGCGTGGGCGCACACGTGGTTTTTAACCTGCTCCATACCCACTGACTACGATCGCTCTATGGCGGTCCACACCACTAATCTCTATGTAAACTGGATAGCGCACCGGCTGTTCGAGTTGAGGCCACCGTCCGCCATTTTATCACTCCCAATACAACAGGTTTCACAACCTTGTCCCCGAAATGAATTCAATACTACTCGCGTGTTAATGTTTTTTTACCAGTACTGGTATTTTTTTTTCGTGATAGAGCTGACAGCCAGTTCAGCCCTCACCATAGGCTATCCTAACTAGTCAATCAAATCGAAGTCTTGCTTCTAAGTTTCAAAGACAATTTATATAGAATGATTTTCACAGAGACCGTGATTCCAATCTGTAATTCAACCATTTTGCTTTCGCACTGCAATAGATCACATGATTTTCGACAATAGACAGATCTTATGACGTCCAACAATAGTCTGTTAAAACTAGTGAAAACAATTACAGACGTGAAACCAACGTACATGGCCCAATATCATGAGGCTACTATACGCAGAAAATAAGCAGGTTAGTCGAGAACCAGTTGCAAAGTTCACACAGAACATGGTGTTTCGCTGGTGCCCTACTTTTGCTGGGTAAATCCTTTCTGTGCTGAGCACAATTTTATGCCGAGCAGCTCCATGATATTGGCCCAGGGACATTTGGGTACCAGCGTTGCGTCGTAGATACGTCATGCGTGATTTGCGCAATGGCAACACATTTTCAGACATTATCACGATGGTTATTTTCCGTAGAGTAAAACTTGTTTTGCCAGTGTAAAATATACCACAGTAAATGTACATTTTTATATGATTACATGTATAATTTTAATTTGGCTGTATTTAAAATCAAGATGTATCATTTATTATTCATGTATTACGTTTTGCCGTTCTGTCGATTTTTTGTGTTGATCAAACATTATTTCTTTTTATTTGATTTTTCAAAATTGAGGGCATTTGTTATGGTGGCGGGAGTACTTATGGCAAACAAATGGTAAGCACTTAGCCAGAACCACCAAAATGACCCATCGTCGCGCGCATCGCGCCTTGTGCCTATTCAATAAGGCCTGGTGCATTTTCAGTAATACATGACGATGTCATTTTGGTGGTTCTGGATAAGTGCTTACCCAAACAAATAGAGTACCGAAGTCTGACGTCAGTTGGTACAACTGGCTCCAAACAAATGGAGATTTCGACTGTTCCGTTGTTAACAGCCAGTCATGGAAACACATTGGCACAAAAAGGGGTCAGTTTGGAAATGTTATCGTGGAAAGTTTGAAAACGTAGCTTGTCGGCTCCAAGAGCAATTTCTCCACGCAATTTTATAGCCTAATTGTTTCAAGTTGAATTTTATACAAAAAACGTATCCAGCCAGTGAAGATTCCTATTGCTATCCACGATGGAAAGTTGATTTTCCATGCAATTTCCACGGGCATGGACATGTACGTTCATTAAAAAGAGACCACAAGCTTTTTACCCGTATCCTACTACACACGAATCAAAGTCTTTTACCATATAAATTCTCTGTACTTGAATCGATAAATATTCATTCACAGGGCCCCGTCCCTCCCAGCCAAACAGTACGTGATGGGTGGACCTACGTGGGGAGAATTTACCCATGGCGTTTCGAACTATTGTCTTGTTTTCTTGGGTCTATTTATACTTGTGTATAAGTATTGTATTTGCCAATTATTAATTTGTACCCAGTATTTAATGGAGATTTGGTTGTTATGAATAAAAGTACTTTGGACGTAAAATTGGATGTAGTACATTGTGTCTGTACGCGTATTTGTGTGTCTTGTCGCAGACGGCATTGTAGCTACATGTGTACACATGTGAGGCAAAACAAAATGTTTAGCAATTGTCCTTTTTTCAAAACAGTGAAACTCTTTGATGTGATTTTCTATTAAAAATTGCATACCCAGCAAGATATGGGACCAAGGGGTAACCCCCTCCGTTGTCCCTATAGGCTACACGCACAGACTATTGTCACCTTGCAAAACACCCCGAATATCTGAAAGGAATTCTTGAAATTCCGGGAACACAATGACCAACAAAAAAGAGGGGGAGGGAGCTCCCTCTGTCCCCATATCTTGCTTCATATGCAAAATCTACAGGATAATTGGGCGGATGTGATTTTAACAATGAGGGTCGAAAATCACATTCCATAGCCCAGAATCATAATGACATTTAAGCCTTTAACCCCTGACGTCACAATGTACTCTTTGTCAAGGTGATATTATAGGTTTCGGATTTTGAATAGTGCAGGGTGTGATTTCGAACGCCCGTTGTCAAAGTCACATAGTCCTGATCGCCGTATCCTTGCAAATTCACATGCAAGGGGTTCACACACTGATCTCTATATACTGGATTGGCAACGCAGCAGTGATTGCCTATGCGTGAACTGAAGCCACCGCGCGGCCATTTTGTTATATTCCAAACAATGGCCGTTTTCCAAGCTCCAGGCTTCAGCTCCGTCTCCACTTCAGCCCATTCACATAAACTACATGCATGAATGCAGTTTGGCAATGGGCTGAATTCGGAGACGGAGCTGAAGCCAGGGGCTTGGAAAACGGCCATTGTGTTGAATATAGCAAGATGGCCGCACAGTGGCTTCAATCGCGGAGCTTCGCAGCCAATCCAGTGTATAGAGATCAGTGGGTTCACAGTGAAAAGTCACCTTTTTGCCTTCTATTTTTAATCAACCTCGCGTATGGTCAGCAGTGCAACTATCCCGGATTCGTTTACATGCAAATTGCAGTACATGGCGAGAAAGCGTAGTCTGGTTCCCTGACCTGAAGAGTCCCGACGTCTATATCTTAGTTTACAAATCCCGTCAGTAGCCTGCAATTCGGTACATGTAGTACAGTACGCGGCAACCTCGTCCCCATAGTGTTCGAGCAATACGCTTTCAGAACGAGGATGAAAGTAGACCCTGGGGACAAGGTTGAGTACACGTATACAAGCTCAGTACGTGAAGTATGGACGGTTTCCCTGACGAGACGTCGGTCCAACAGCGCGCGACACGCGGAGACTGTACCGGATTAAGCATGGCATGAATTCACCGTTTGCTCGCTCTACGTACGTGCGTGTGCGATCGAATGCGCTGCATGCATGCGCGAAGGCGCGGTATTCGTGTAGTTGCCAGTCGAGCAGAACGTCATGTGGCTGGTGCTCGACGTCCATTACTTGCGAATACGGAAGACGGAATACCGGTTGTAGTGCGCGGTACACGTTTTGATTGGCCGAAAGTGATTCATTCACAAAAATCTATTTCGCGCTAGTAGACTTGTACTAGCAATACTTCCCAACTGATATTCATGACATCATTAATCTTCTACATTTCAAAATTGTGAAGTACTTATTTAAATTTCTGCACCACAGAAACATTCTCATATTTTGTTTTGTCTGCTAAAATAGTTCGTGTATTACAATTTAAATATAGAATCATTGCAACATTATGTTAAAGCTAAAGTTTGACCTACTACTTGTCATCAGACTCACATCGGGACTCGACTACAGCCCTGCTAAAGAGGAATGTTCCCCAAGACCAGTTTTTGAGTAATCAAACTAATCATTGGTTGAAGTAAAACAAATCTGGTTGAATACATTTTTCTATTTTTCAGTATAATTAAATCTCAAGGGGCAATTTTGGTTTGGAAAAAAGACAGATAAAGTTGAACAAATCGACGTTTTATGGTGCCGTTAAAGGCACATGCAATGCGTGATTTTTGTTCAAAGCTTTATTTTTTAAACATGTTCTCTGCACGGTTGCAGTAGGTGTTATTTCTTTGACGTCATATTTTCAAATTGGAATAAGGTACTGGGATAGTTCAGTATCATCACAAAGCCCATTAGTTTTTCTTTATAATCTCAAATAATAATGGCTGAAAGTAATTTCACAAGGTTGTGTCACGGCAAGGTTCCTTTAAAGTTTCTCAAACTACTGTGCAAATCCAATTTGTTTCAGGGATTTTTCGCTTGAGTAAAGTACTAGACAATATTTGCAGGTGTTTATGTGCCCCAAATCACATACATATGTATGTCATGTAAGGACTTTATTTATAGGTTATATTTAAATGTCATTCAATAATGCGCCTATCAATTGCTTCCCCCACCCCTCCCCCGGGATGCCCCAGGTCTTATGTGGGGGTTTGGTCACGTTTTTTAAGCCCCAGGGTTGGGATTTTGGTCACTCATTTTGCCATTGTTTCCCCATCATCAGAAGTTAAAACCATGATGTGGGGGTGCCCCACCCATATATGTCGGGGATTGTCACTAAAATTTTGCCCCAGGGTTGGGGATTTGGTCACTTCAAAAGTGACAATCCCCACATCTTGGGTGGGGCAGCCCGGGGGTCGGGAGGGGTGGGGGAAGCAATTGATAGGCGCATAAGTGTTAAAAGCTCCCTCTAAGCCTCTTATTACCGTAAATACCCTTTTTGACCATGCTGTGTAGTATTTGTGTACTGTCTCGGTGTCAACGAGAACACTGTACATGTACTTGAGATTCACAAAAGGACTCGGACTCGGACACAAGGACTCGGACTCGGACTCGGACTCGAACCCAAGGACTCGGACTCGGACTCGGATTGGGTGGACTCGACTACAGCACTGCTCTTTGTTAGACAATGGTTGTGTTCCTTTAAATTGTCTCTTTCTTATCCAGCCCTGACCAGTTGGCGCAACTCAGATTTCAGCCGACCCCCTTAATTGTCTCCTGTGCAGTCATGCATGAATACTAATCCAGTAAATATTTCACCAAAAGAAGCAGGAAGAGTTACTCTAAAAGTACATTTGAAAATATTTTATCTATATTGCTACATAATAAAACTATGGCCAGTTTTAAAAGTGTATAGTATTTTACTCAGACTATATATATATACAGTGATTAGGCAAAATGCAAGATTGCGACACTAGCGCGAATGTAGTTTTTCGTGCCGTCTAATCCCAAACCCTTTCAACCAGAGGCCTATGTCGTGGAGCTGCTCAGCGCGAAAAAGTCTACTTAGCATGAAATGCCTTCCTTAAAAGCAGGATTACCAACCAAACTTTCATGTCGAGATTGCTTGTCACTGGTATTCAGCTGCTGTTTCCCCAGCATGAAAATCACCAAACCAAACCAAACTAAACCAACACTGTAAACATAAACGGATAACACTTTGTTAACACTTCAACGCGTTAATATTAATACTTTACACGTAAAGGTATAGGAGGCGTTGCACCTGATTAACACTAAAACACGTTAAAATAGGCGTTGTTGTTGATCATTATCAAGTGTAGATACTAACACTTTATAATGTTAATAATCATTAACACCAACGCGTATTTAAAGGTGTTTTAGTGTTAATCACGTGCAACGCCTCCTGTACCTTTACGTGTAAAGTATTAATATTAACGCGTTGAAGAGTTCAAAAAGTGTTATCCGATTATTTTTCACAGTGAAACCAAATTAAACCAAACCAAAACCAAGCAGCAAAAATCCTCCAAAAGAGTGTTAAATGTAGTGTATACGATTGGTAATCCTCCATTTTTTTAAATGAATTATTACAAAATACCTTATTAGACTGTAAGTTAATAGCAGTCTCAATCATCCTGTGAAATGATAGCCCCCGGTGTACTGTCGTTTTAAAGAAAAGTTGAAATTTATATCGTTTTCTAACGCGAAAGACTGATGGCCGGATGAGCAGGGGATAATAATATGGCGCCATGAACGCCATGATTGCTGAATCTGTGCGCCATACAAGTGTACACATCTCTATTACCATTATCATCCCATAGGTCTAATTTGAATAAAATTTACCAAAAAATAACACACGATAACTGTTACTGATTTTATTTACTGAAAAGAAACCATTTCATAAAAAGAAATAGTCGTAATTCCTTCTCCAAGAAATGAAGTAATTATTTAAGACACAAAACAAATCAGCACCCGAAGGAAGATAAAATTAAAAGCTAGTCGTGTATCGTTACTAGGCTAAATGTTATTCGTATGTGGTTTGCCTGACACAGGTGACCCCCCCCCCCACTCCCCCACTCCCCCACACCCCACCCCCCCCCCCCCCCCCCCCCCACCTCGCATCCGTCCCGATTTTACTTCTCGTTCTCCAATCACGATTATAGACATCTGTCTCTAGCTCTATGGAATCTTTTCCCGCAACTTTTTGTTGTAATTTACATACTTAGAGTCTTCTTGGAGCCCAGCGCCGTTCTGGGGACTTGTGTGAGACACGTCGACTTGCGCATAATCCTCATCGTCTCCAGTTTGCTGCACCGGCTCGGTGACCTTTGACTTTTTATTAATAGTTTGAAGACTTATTGGTGGTGTCGTCAAAGCGGTGTAAACATCTCCTTGCTCAACTTTGCTCAGGCCCTGGTAATTGTCCTCTAGTTTCGTCTCAGGAATGTTCTTCATCAGAGGGGCTTTGCGACGTCGCACTGCACATAAGATATTCAAAGCAATGGAGAGGAGCAAGAGTGCCGCTAGTACAACTATTACGATTATCATTGAGGTGTTGTTGCTTGGGAACAAAGATGACGTCGTGGTAGATTGATCGTCGTCTTCATTGATGTTGTCGTCATCGGATGACATGGTGGTTGAAGACGAAGGCCCACTGTCTGATTCAGTCGTCCTATCGTCAGATGTATCGTTAATAGGTGGCGCTACATTCAGAGGATTGAGTGCGCATGTGCTGCTGTATTCTGGGAAGGCGGGGCTTGTTGCTTCGCATCTAAAGTTGGCGTCCTCGTCACTGTGTAATACGGCAATCGTCACCTCCTGTCGTACAAAGTCCTCGCTCTCCGTGCGGTTCTCGGAAATCACATCGGTCCTATTGGCGTACGACCAGTTGAGATCGATGGTTGGTTTGGCATTCCCGGAGAAGCAGATGAAAGTCACATTTTTCCCCGGGCGGATGGGTTGAGAAGTGAGTTCCCCAAGGGTAGAGCAGTGTGGATACTCGGCGTCCGGGAGGTAGTTGACTTCAAATGTAGTCGTTGCTTCGACCTCCGTCATCTGGAATACACTAGAATGAGTCACTTTGAATGTGTATGCTCCAGCATCATTTCGGCTGACATCTTGAATGTCGAGCCTCACACTGAACCCAGCTTCAATTTCTGCTACCATCAGTATGTATCTTCGCATTTGAGTTATATCTGAACGAAGTCCGTCTATACTGATGATCTTATTGCCATTGTGAAGAATCTGAAGATCCGTGGCTTGGTACAAGCCAGACCTGCTTTCCTGCGTAATTCTACAAATAAAGCTCGCCGCGGCAGTGCCTTCATTTGTCTTTCTGGGAGTTTGTTGAAATTGGAGCCGAACTGGGGCAGGCTGTGCCTTTGTCTGTACACTAATTAGTAGCCCAATCAACGTAAGAAGAATCAACTCCATTGTTCTCGTGTAGTTCATTCAGAGTTGTCGTAAGCTTTCCAAGTATAGCTCAGACCATATTGCAATGTAACAGACTAAACTTCGCAGTCAAGTCGAGAGTGCTGTTCAGGCTTTTTGGGTGGTTTTAACAAATAGCAACTTGTTTTTTTGTTTCCCTACCGCTGTTAGAACAATTGAAGCTTTCCAATGAAGATCCTTGTTTAGAAACAGGATGTGTAGTGTGAGACAGACCCAGGCTGACTTCCTCGGGTCCGGTTGGTTTTGCAGTTACATATATATGTACTAAAGTTGCTATCCTTGTGTATTTCCTGACTGTGTTTTTGTTTTCTTTTTCGAAGAACCGCTTCTACTTTCTCTTCTGAAACTGCTGGCGGGAATCAACACACATTGATAAGTATCTTCAGGCCTGAATTGTCAAACAGAGCAATATTTCCATACAACTTGAAGGCAAAACAATAGCTACAAAATAAAAAGACAACCAACCAACTATAACTGACCGACCGACCGACCGACCGACCGACCGACCGACCGACCGACCGACCGACCGACCGACCGACCGACCGACCGACCGACCGACCGACCGACCGACCGACCGACCGACCGACCCAACCAACCATTTGTTTTTACAACTCCTTTAACCTGCATTTGAAACATGCGTTGTCTTGATGGGTGTTGCTGACAACTGCCTGTAAAATTATTGCACAATTTGACGGCCACAAGCGTGTACTTGCAGTGTCACTGGTACATTAAGGTGAATAGGACCCATAGTAATCATAGTAACCATAATCACTTTTCAAATTATCCAGTTTTAGACCCCGAAGAATAACATCAAGTCATTCGCAACTGCAAAATTTGCATAGCAATAGGTGGTTGATCTGAGGGAGACATACATATTTTTCAGCAAATTGAATCTCAAGGAAAAATTTGTAAGTTCCAGTGTCTCCCTAAGATGTATATTTTTAGCAATTTAATTGCCCCATTTGAGTATATATTATAATATGTTTATTACCCAAAATGAAATTTCGTGGACAAAATAAAATCGTGGTCACGTTACGCCATATCTACACGGTTATTACGATTGTGTAAAATCTTACAGAAGTTGTGTACAATTTTACACAACCGCTGTTTACTATATGAACCTAGCAACTGTTGTGTAAATAGTTTACACAACCCTATAGTTGTGTAATTTGTAAACAGCAGTTGTGTAGTATTTCTACACAATCATGTGTAAAATTCATTTACCCAATTAGTTGTGTAAATGGCGTACACAGCAATTTTTTAATTTTTGAAGAAAAAACGGTTCAAAACCTTACAAATTACGGGAAGTGCACAGTAAATTTATGGGATTTTTGTTTAGTGTGGATTTCCATTACCTAACAGAAATGAATGAATTCGGAACCAGACTAAACGGAAGTAACTTATTATACATTACTAAGGTAGAGTTTACAAATGCTACGATAATCTACTAAAGACTACAAAGTGAACGATGTTGTGATTTCGCTTTATATTCAGCATATCCCCTTCATAATAAAGTCATGGCTTCTCATGAACAATTTTAATATTTGAATATGAAATTAAAGGAGATGTAATAAGATTCTTCACCTATTTTTTATTTTTGTAAAAAAAATAAAAAATCTATTGTGGAATTGTTTGAATAAAACATATTATGGTCAAGAAAGTGTATTTTTGGACTAAACACGGCAATTTAACCTGACTTTTGTGAATAGAAATGTCCTCATTTCTGATTGGTCGTACTTCGTGATTGGTTTATTTCTTAGCACGTGCTTCAAAGTCTACACAACAGTTGTTTAAATTCAGTTTTGGCGACAATATCGATTTATATGCATTTACACAACCTATAGCATTTACACAACTTGGATATGATCACACAACCTTGTTCAATAATTGCACATGGTTGTTTAAAATCTTTTCTACACAGCGGATTTTTACACAGGAGAATAACGGTGTAGAGAGTCTTCAGCCTTGGCAAGGCAACACTGTGGTTAAAAACCACACAGGTCCATTTCAGCGATGGTTTGTTATTTATAACGCGGTTTCCTGAGGATATAAGGATGTTACCATCGAAATCCCCGTCGATTCCCATGCGAGCACTTGACAAGGTCAGTTCATTGCATACAGCACCACAAAAACCACAACAGTTTCAAGTATTTTATCATAGATACTATCATGGGTTTTTGTCGTTGATATAACAATGGTCCATCTGCTATATGGGCGAATCTGTACAAGCTCTTATATGCGGAAGATGATATTATAATATGGGCCTTCCACACATGCGGTGCGTTTTGGCGGTCATATTAAACAGTCATAACCAACGGAATTGTTCGGTTGTTTAATTCTTGTCGGTGAATTTCTTTGGGAATGTTAAACGTATTGTGCAATATTAACAGTTCCTTTTACTGTAATTTTCAGACATGAACGGATTTTGGGGTTAGTAACACTCACCTGTTTAAAGGTTTTGTGTGCATAGATGCTGGGAAAACAGAGAAAACGCAGAGGAAAAGAAATTGTTCTTGTAGTCTGGTTCCCTGGCCCTACTTCAGACCGGGAGCAATTTATAGACGTCAGGAAATTATCAGGTCGGGGACTGCATGAACTAGACTATTTCCAACGATGGAAATTGATACAAAAATTCCACTTTTCTTGAAAATTACAGCACGCCACCAGGTGCCATGATTTCACAGGATGCTTGAGACTATTATTTAATTACAGTCAAGTAAGGTATATTTCTTAATAATTCAGTAGTTTTGTTTTTTGATGTTTGCAAATGTATGTTACATTTAAGTACAGCAAGTTTCAACAGTTTTGGTGGAAGAGATTATACTGTTTTCAGATAGATAGCATTTCAGCTGAGTATTATATTATTCATAATGCCAAAAAAATCCGCTTGCTTTGGTGGAAATTCAACCGAAACGAAAACGCTAGTGTGCGTAATAATGTTTCGTTGACACACCAGAGTTTGGAATCTGAGTTGTACGATGCTCACTGTAAACCTTGCACATAGGGCCTACATGTTGATCTGCGTACAAAAGATCCACATGATGCAGGACGACTCAACGTTATGTGGACTTGCCCATGCTCCTCTCTGAAAAACAGCTTTAGAGGCATTTTGGGTTATCTGACGCAAAATGAAGGGGGTCACAGTCAAAAATTTGGGAGTTTGTTGAAATTGGAGCCGAACTGGGGCAGGCTGTGCCTTTGTCTGTGCACTAATTAGTAGCCCAATCAACGTAAGAAGAATCAACTCCATTGTTCTCGTGTAGTTAATTCAGAGTTGTCGTAAGCTTTCCAAGTATAGCTCAGACCATATTGCAATGTAACAGACTAAACTTCGCAGTCAAGTCGAGAGTGCTGTTCAGGCTTTTTGGGTGGTTTTAACAAATAGCAACTTGTTTTTTTGTTTCCCTACCGCTGTTAGAACAATTGAAGCTTTCCAATGAAGATCCTTGTTTAGAAACAGGATGTGTAGTGTGAGACAGACCCAGGCTGACTTCCTCGGGTCCGGTTGGTTTTGCAGTTACATATATATGTACTAAAGTTGCTATCCTTGTGTATTTCCTGACTGTGTTTTTGTTTTCTTTTTCGAAGAACCGCTTCTACTTTCTCTTCTGAAACTGCTGGCGGGAATCAACACACATTGATAAGTATCTTCAGGCCTGAATTGTCAAACAGAGCAATATTTCCATACAACTTGAAGGCAAAACAATAGCTACAAAATAAAAAGACAACCAACCAAACAACCGACCAACTATAACTGACCGACCGACCGACCGACCGACCGACCGACCGACCGACCGACCGACCGACCGACCGACCGACCGACCGACCGACCGACCGACCGACCCAACCAACCATTTGTTTTTACAACTCCTTTAACCTGCATTTGAAACATGCGTTGTCTTGATGGGTGTTGCTAACAACTGCCTGTAAAATTATTGCACAATTTGACGGCCACAAGCGTGTACTTGCAGTGTCACTGGTACATTAAGGTGAATAGGACCCATAGTAATCATAGTAACCATAATCACTTTTCAAATTATCCAGTTTTAGACCCCGAAGAATAACATCAAGTCATTCGCAACTGCAAAATTTGCATAGCAATAGGTGGTTGATCTGAGGGAGACATACATATTTTTCAGCAAATTGAATCTCAAGGAAAAATTTGTAAGTTCCAGTGTCTCCCTAAGATGTATATTTTTAGCAATTTAATTGCCCCATTTGAGTATATATTATAATATGTTTATTACCCAAAATGAAATTTCGTGGACAAAATAAAATCGTGGTCACGTTACGCCATATCTACACGGTTATTACGATTGTGTAAAATCTTACAGAAGTTGTGTACAATTTTACACAACCGCTGTTTACTATATGAACCTAGCAACTGTTGTGTAAATAGTTTACACAACCCTATAGTTGTGTAATTTGTAAACAGCAGTTGTGTAGTATTTCTACACAATCATGTGTAAAATTCATTTACCCAATTAGTTGTGTAAATGGTGTACACAGCAATTTTTTAATTTTTGAAGAAAAAACGGTACAAAACCTTACAAATTACGGGAAGTGCACAGTAAATTTATGGGATTTTTGTTTAGTGTGGATTTCCATTAACTAACAGAAATGAATGAATTCGGAACCAGACTAAACGGAAGTAACTTATTATACATTACTAAGGTAGAGTTTACAAATGCTACGATAATCTACTAAAGACTACAAAGTGAACGATGTTGTGATTTCGCTTTATATTCAGCATATCCCCTTCATAATAAAGTCATGGCTTCTCATGAACAATTTTAATATTTGAATATGAAATTAAAGGAGATGTAATAAGATTCTTCACCTATTTTTTATTTTTGTAAAAAAAATAAAAAATCTATTGTGGAATTGTTTGAATAAAACATATTATGGTCAAGAAAGTGTATTTTTGGACTAAACACGGCAATTTAACCTGACTTTTGTGAATAGAAATGTCCTCATTTCTGATTGGTCGTACTTCGTGATTGGTTTATTTCTTAGCACGTGCTTCAAAGTCTACACAACAGTTGTTTAAATTCAGTTTTGGCGACAATATCGATTTATATGCATTTACACAACCTATAGCATTTACACAACTTGGATATGATCACACAACCTTGTTCAATAATTGCACATGGTTGTTTAAAATCTTTTCTACACAGCGGATTTTTACACAGGAGAATAACGGTGTAGAGAGTCTTCAGCCTTGGCAAGGCAACACTGTGGTTAAAAACCACACAGGTCCATTTCAGCGATGGTTTGTTATTTATAACGCGGTTTCCTGAGGATATAAGGATGTTACCATCGAAATCCCCGTCGATTCCCATGCGAGCACTTGACAAGGTCAGTTCATTGCATACAGCACCACAAAAACCACAACAGTTTCAAGTATTTTATCATAGATACTATCATGGGTTTTTGTCGTTGATATAACAATGGTCCATCTGCTATATGGGCGAATCTGTACAAGCTCTTATATGCGGAAGATGATATTATAATATGGGCCTTCCACACATGCGGTGCGTTTTGGCGGTCATATTAAACAGTCATAACCAACGGAATTGTTCGGTTGTTTAATTCTTGTCGGTGAATTTCTTTGGGAATGTTAAACGTATTGTGCAATATTAACAGTTCCTTTTACTGTAATTTTCAGACATGAACGGATTTTGGGGTTAGTAACACTCACCTGTTTAAAGGTTTTGTGTGCATAGATGCTGGGAAAACAGAGAAAACGCAGAGGAAAAGAAATTGTTCTTGTAGTCTGGTTCCCTGGCCCTACTTCAGACCGGGAGCAATTTATAGACGTCAGGAAATTATCAGGTCGGGGACTGCATGAACTAGACTATTTCCAACGATGGAAATTGATACAAAAATTCCACTTTTCTTGAAAATTACAGCACGCCACCAGGTGCCATGATTTCACAGGATGCTTGAGACTATTATTTAATTACAGTCAAGTAAGGTATATTTCTTAATAATTCAGTAGTTTTGTTTTTTGATGTTTGCAAATGTATGTTACATTTAAGTACAGCAAGTTTCAACAGTTTTGGTGGAAGAGATTATACTGTTTTCAGATAGATAGCATTTCAGCTGAGTATTATATTATTCATAATGCCAAAAAAATCCGCTTGCTTTGGTGGAAATTCAACCGAAACGAAAACGCTAGTGTGCGTAATAATGTTTCGTTGACACACCAGAGTTTGGAATCTGAGTTGTACGATGCTCACTGTAAACCTTGCACATAGGGCCTACATGTTGATCTGCGTACAAAAGATCCACATGATGCAGGACGACTCAACGTTATGTGGACTTGCCCATGCTCCTCTCTGAAAAACAGCTTTAGAGGCATTTTGGGTTATCTGACGCAAAATGAAGGGGGTCACAGTCAAAAATTCGCCGGCTTAAAATAGCGTTCACAGTGCGAGTGAAATTAGTTTTTTTTCCTCTCTGTTAATTCTTAACTACATGAAAACAAAGGAATGTCCGTGGGTGGCCTTGTTGTGTAGCAGTTTGAGGTTCCCCCACGTATGTCCGCGATTTGACTTTAAACTTTCTCAAGGCTTGACCTTTGTTTCGCGACATAATGGCTACGGATGAAAAGACAAATTTGACAGATTATTGAATTTTGAACTTGATAATTATAGTGTTTAATTTTACAATTTATTTAACACATACACATGCATAACAAATAACCTGGAAAGATGCGATCTGTGCGAGGGTAAAGGCCGGCCGGGCCTTTAAAGGTTTATAATAGTGCACGTATATTCCCCCTCGGGCCTGTGACCAGAAGAGGGTCCTATTTCCCTCGGCCTTCGGCCTCGGGAAATAGGACCCTTTTCTTGTCACTCACAGTCCCTCGGGGCGCACAGACGTGCACTAGTGACCTCATTTCTGAGTTTTCACGAAGAGACGAATTCGAACTCCGTGTTATACAATAGGGTTGTGAAGGGCAAAATTGCCCGGAAATGGTATTGGTTTTTTTACGAAGAGACAAATGACACTATCTGTGGGGCAAAACGGGCCTTTTCTCGCTTCTGAGTTTTCACGAATAGACAATTTTTTAAATCAATTAATAACTCTGTAATTAATTGACCTATCGCTCAGTTGCCAATGACTTGTGAAAGACTCATCACTCTAGCGGGATGCGGCTGTAGCCGTTTTGCTGGCGGAAAACTATACAGATACAGAAGACCGAGAACCGAACCTTAACATAGTGTCAACACTGAATCAACATGTAGTATAAAGGCAGGTATTCTCAATTTAAAAAAAAAAGTGAGCAGCTTAAAACCTGATGATCTTGAAACTTTAGATTAGTGCGGAGAGGCAAAATTCGTCTGTTCGTGAAAACTGTGACGAATTTTTCTCAAAACAAGCGGCAGGGGTCAAACCCTAGCAACTGCAAAGGGTTGTTGTAGGCCCACGAAATGAGCTACAGCAACACGCAATAGGCCTACATCAACCTAAAGCTTATATAAACACGTACGCATAGGTCGATACGGTGCAAGGCTTAGAGGTTGGAGATAGAGGGTTCGAAACCTCGACGTTACCGTATTTTAGGTTCGTATTCATTTCTTTCTTTTTTATAATTCGTGGCTCCGGAGGATTTCTTTTTTAGATGGGAAGTACATGTACATGTAATAAAGTCCGGGAATCTCATGGCGTTTCACCCCATTCGGATGTCGTTTGGGAAAAGAGAATCTAGTCCCGGCAAGTTTTTGCAGCGGTTACGACCTGCGCAATGTATTGTGGGTATAGTAATGTTAAAAGAAATCCGTCAAAAAACCAGAGGAATTCTTCCGGAAACGAGGTAGATCACATGTTACCTTGAAGTTCCTTTATTATTTCTTAACAAGAACTTAATAAAAAATAATAAAAAAGTCTTTCCATAACTAAAACATCAAAGGGTTACAAGTTTTGTTCATTCGAATAAGAGATAATAAAAAAGAATTGCATCCGACATCACAATGAGGACGCGCTACTTTCATTGTCATTAAATTTAAATAGCAAATATGGGGCCTCTATGAGGGCGCCCTTTTGCATGGTCTGAAGAAGAGCACATGGTTGAATTCACCCGTGTCACTTGCCACATTTTTTATGGTGGCAACATTGGCCAAGATGAACACGGTATTCTTTTTGTTTGAACCAAAACTGAAGTGGAATATGGGTTATTTCAAGCACATGTTTTTTTTACTCCAGCTAGCTTGAAAAAACGACTCACGTTCAAGGTTTAGTCCTACTGTCATAAGTATCTTTTACAAAATATATATACCAAATCATTTGTATACACAACCTGAAATATGACAAAACCGTCCCAAATCTAAGATATTAGTTTATTGTCAACTACAGTATGTACATAACCTGCAAAACTCCCGAGTAGAATCTATTTAACATACGATGTTACGATGTACTTGCAGAGCCGTAGATGGAGTTGCGACAACTTCGGACTTCTGATAAATATAGATTGCCGCCATTATAAGTACAATGGAGCACGCAGCTATTGTTTACCAATTGTCCATGTGCACTGATGCATATTCAGTAATGTTTAATCTAACACTTTGTACCCATGGCTCTGTGCTTGTACACATTATCCCATCCCAAAAAGGTACCTTTACATGCACATGTGCACATAATTTCAATTTACAATCTGTTTTTTGTTTATCCAAATGTAGGAATTTTATACTTGAATGAGTATTCATTACTGATAGACGTGATAGTTGCCAATGACGTGACTTCAGTGTCTGCAAAAAAATTATGTGGATTGTGTCAACCATGGTATTTGTGATAGTGTTAAAACAATTATATATCGCAATCAATTTCTCGATTCTGATGATCTTGGCACTCTCGACTGCTCAGTTCGTTTTGACAATCTTTTTTGTTTGTTGGATGGTCTGGGCGGCCGTCCTCGAGTGTCAGGGTTACCATGATTTTAACTTAAATGTCACATATATTTTTACATGTATTTTGTTGTACTTCGATTTTTTGTATGCATACATATTGATATATTGTATTTTGTCATCTCCTTTTATGGAGGTTTGTTGGAAATAAATATAGAAAATATACTAATTTACGTAAAAAATACAAGGAAGACTAAAACAGAAATACACAACTTGCGGTACTGAAACAAAATCACACATTAGCTTAATGTAAAACATAGAAAAAAATAAAAAGCGAGACATAGTTTGTAGGAGTTCCTAATACATGTACATGTGCTTTTTTACACAATTCGATTGTGGCCTTGGCGGTGTAAAATATGCAGACCAGCTGTTACGAGAGAAAGGTGACTTTTCTTTAAAAAAAAATAATTTCATATTCCAGTCTCTTGGGAAATACACTTCTAAAATAGAATGATGGTATAACCAGAATTTCTTGTCATAAAGAATCATACAAATGTTTATATAGATTAAAGAAGATTAACATGCTTTAATAACCCTTTACACCCATAGTAAGGAATTACGTTAAATGCATCAAATGATTACAAGTGTATTTACAGAATAGTTTAAAAATCAAATGTAAATATAATGTGTATTTTTTACTCAATGATTTTTTTTTCATTTGTTGGAGACACATTGGTGTGATATTTGAATCATTGTAGCTTCTGGGCTTCGGATGCGGGTGCAATATTGCAAAATAAATCTGAGAAAGGTTTGGTATATTTGTGGGGTTTGGGGATCAGAAAACTATCATGAAAAGTGGAGGGGGGATATTACCGCTTTTAATTTCTTGAAGAAAAAAACACACAAAATTTCGACGAGGAGGGGGGACTTTTTCCTCCCCTTAGCTGAATAGCATATTTCGAATAATTAATTCCTGTATATATCATGTGCCTTTTGTTTACATCTAAACTAAAATGTTCCCGGCGGTATGGGCACGCATCGTGTTTTGCATGAATTTGGTTAAGGAGTGACGTCAAAGGTCACATAATTCAAAGGTGATCTGACCTGCAACGTCACTCCTAACCCACATTTTTTGCAAAACACGATGCGTGCGCATACTGCTGGGCACATAATTATAAATGTAACTGTGACGTCAGAGGGCGCACCGTCTCTAGAGGCAATTCGCAATGAAGTGCGCCATCAAGAGTTTCTCACGGAGAGGCCATTTTCGCCATACATTTGAAATGTCCACTTGTATACACAGTAAATGTCATTTCGCACGAATCGAATAAAACTGGTATCCGAACTTAGTTTTAGGTACTTTGTCATTTTTAAAGGCTGGTTGTAACTTACAATACAAGCATTCCAAATGCTTTTAATATTCCCTAAATAGCTTGAGAAATACGCTGGATCAACATGTTGGCTATATATGCGGGTTACTTGTCGATCTGGCGCACAGTTAGAAAATGGTCTCTTCGGTGCCACGGCTTGGTAGCGTACTGTATTGTGAATCTGCCCTGTTGCTGTAAATGATGAACTGGGGTTGTCAGGAAGTGCCAGTGATCACTTTTATATGTTACCTGCATACAGGAAAAAAGATAGGGAAATGTACGAAAAAGATAGGGAAATGCAATTAAATTTTGATGAATATGATCTGAGGCTATGCACGGTTGATGTTAAAACTAGATTGATGCTTTACGGATGCTTTGCGGATGCATGTAAAGTAATTAAATTACATCTAAAAAAATTTGTTCATAGAAGAATTGTATAACTATTAAAGTTTCTGGCAGAATGCTCAACCCGCGTTTTCGTTTCAGGAAAATGGATTGACAAATTGATTGAATAGATATATTAGGATTGGCAGATATGTGTCCAACCAATCCATTCGCTAGGGGATAGGACACATATCTTCCAATAGTTGGTTATTTGAAACCAATGGACTATTGGTTATTTTAAACCAATTCAACCAGTCCGTTTTTAAGAGGCACTCGTATAAAAAAGCACTGAGCAAAAAATGCTTATAGAGGAATCCCGCAACGGCGAGTTTAGCGCCGATCTGCGCACTTCCGCGTTTGAAAACGAGGATCTCAATGTCACAGTAAACAACTTTATGCTGATCAGGCGCCTGCGCTGCCTTTTATGGCCTGATTAATTCATGCATGAATGAATGTGCTGAAAAGCGTTGTTTTGTTTGCCACTGACATTCTCGCTTTCAACCCGGAAGTGCGCAGAAGGGGCTAATGTGAAATTCCTCTATAACACTACGTAGGGAAAGAGAAAACAAATATCTCTTATAATTTACATCAACCCCGACGCAAATTCCATGATCTCTTGGAGTGCCTTGCATGACAAGACAAAATAGCGCCCTCTTGCGTAAAATGAAAACAATTATTATTATTTTTAACTAAAAGAATACCAACTTCTTTTGACTTTCAACAAAAAACAAGCATTTGGATCTTGATTGTATTGTTGCATCACATTGTAATATGCGTGAAAACAAGTAGAGCTGAATGATCCTTGCATCCTTCCTTTAACCAATCCGTTTTAGAGTTTGCCTAGTTCTGTACTAATGTTCACATTCACATGGTGTATATGGGCTCCGTGCGCGGTCGAATGAGGGCGCTGTCCACATAGCAACCGCACTTCCGTGGGCAGTACGTCGCTGGTATCCGCACCGCGCTCCTCGTTCATTTGATACTCGTATACCAGTGGGATTGTTTTGTCTGTTTGCCGACTCTCGATAATTGAGTTTTCAATCAGAATATCACAGCGGGAACCAGCTTAAATTGAAGTCAGGTAAGATGGCGTCGATATTCACCCCCAACTCGCCTTTTCTTTCCGCTGAGGGGGTAGTTGTGCACGGAGCCCATATAATCATTGTGACTGATTTTATGATGTGATAGCACCGGCTCAAGTAATGCACATGGTAATTCTGTACTTTGTTGGAATCATTGCTATTTCCTACCTTGTAGGATGATGGAAAGGGGACTTTACATACATCTATGGCTTGTAGATGTGCGCTGGTGGTGGCCCATATTGGCCATCGTAGTAGCGTGGGCGAGGTGGCTGAAGGTTGAAGGAAAATATCCAAAAATGATACAAGCCAAGTTTAAGTGAAACTACTTGTATATCTACATGTTATCATCAAGAAATTGGCTTAAAGTAGGGTTCCTACAGGGAAGGCACTGCAAGAACCAAAAGGAAATTGTCATGCATCCTAATTATATGCATAAGGCGAACATGGATATATGCACAAGGCGTGACGATGGTTATTAATTCTCTATAGGCCTAAGTGCTTGTGCTTACCCCCACCCCCCCCCCCCACCCCCACGTCGTAAAGAAATCCTGGAATTTAAAGTATCATGGAAAGTTATGAAATTTAAATTTTTACAAGAAGTCATGGAAAATTGTTATTTCAAGAAAACGCCATTAAAAAGTCAAGGAATCTCACACAGCCAATAACACACGGTCAGCAGTATATAGACTTTTAAGACGTCAAAAAAAGAGCGTAAGATTTGGGAAAAAACCCTTACTTTTTCCTGGAAAGTCATGGACCAGTCATGGACCAGTTATGAAATTTAAGATTTCTGTGGAAATTGCGTACATAAGTTTATGCGAAACAATGTGCAAAGTTTATAGTGCATGGTTCATTTAAAGCTTAATTAGGTTATACATAGAAACGGGAAAGTGTACAATTTCAGGTCGTTACATTGTGAAAGACGCTGGTGAAGGCTAATTTGTTTAGAGTTTTCATTGGATAGATTTTGCATTACCAGTGACACGGGGTCATCACTTCCGCTATAGAATCGCGCATGTGCAGGTAGCAAGCTACCCACAATGCTTTGCGTTTCCTTTACACGTTTTTGACAATGAGACGGATTAGCCTTTACAAGTAGCCATGGATATGATGGTGGGCACCAGCGAAGAAGGCTTATCGCCCGAGTTACTTACTCCGTAGTAATCTCCACCACTTCCGAACAGAGCGTAGCTGCAGCAATCCATGAACATAGCCATTAGACTCATGATGAAGATAACCACGGCCATCAGGATGATGGTGGAGTACAGCGAGATCAGCTTGTCGCCTAGGTTGGCCGAGTTGCCGGCGAGTCCCTCCTTCAGAACTACCCAGGCGCCCCAGGTGAAAAACCCGATCAAGCAAGCTGCCAGGATCATGCCCGTCAGGTTGAGGACCAAGGAACCAAGGTTAATCTATCAAACGCATGGTAAAGGTTTCGTGGTTAAAACCTTGATCTACCGAACATACAGGTCTTTGTTAGAACATTGATCTATCAAACACACAGCAAAGGCTGGAACCTTGCTCTATCAATTATTTGACATTGGTTCTTGGTTAGGATTTTGATCGATCAAACATATGGCAAAGGTTGGTGGTTACAAGCCTTGGCCTATCACAGTTTTTTTCGACAACGGTTCTTGGTAAGAACCTTCCTCCATCAAACACAATGGCAGGTCCTTGTATAGAACCTTGATTATCAAAGGTTCTGGGTTAGGCCCTGATCTATCAAAAAATATGAGAAGGGTTTATGATTAGACATTGCGAAAACAGAACATGCAGAACAGGAATAATTTCCAAGTGTATGTCAACTTCTCGCCTCAAATGTATGTATACTATCTTTGTTATGCCCAACACATTGCCAATGCCTACTCCAATTAACCGATTACAACTGCCTTACAGTTTACACATTTACAAACTGATTAATTAATTAATTATCGATTTGATATAGTAATCAGTACTCACGTTGAGACTGTCACGGTTTCGTTTCCCTTTGCTGCTGGTCAACACAGCTACAACATTACCAATGCCGACCATGATGATCTGAAGAAGAAAAAGAATGAGTTCAATTCTCCATGAAAACTGTCATGTGCATTTTTGTTACGGAGAAGTCGCCATTACAAAATTGAAGGCCACTTAAAGTATAATTATATGGGCTTTCTTGGTCCAGATCTCTACATGTATATAAATAATTTTTTTCAGACCTATACAAGAATTCGCCGACGCCATTTTTACAGTGGTGCCGCGTTCGCGTGCAGGCTGCCTGCGTTCTTTAATTTGAGTCGCGTGCGCATTTTGGCAAGTTGTAAACACCCTGTTGGTCGAAGCTGCGTCGAGCGCGTGCGTCTAACACGCACGAGAGCGCCTCGCCACCGCAGTAAATGCTTCTAATTTTGGTCGCCGGATTCGTCTATAGGACAGGGTAAGTACAACAATGTGGTATTGTAGAAAAAAAACACCTCAGTTTACAACATTTTGGTTAAGTTCTGCAAATTAATGACCACAAATATTCATGGCAACTGTGACGTCAATTTTCGACTGCTATAGGTATAAAGACATACTATAAAGAGTCCGACGCTAGACTAGTCAGTGTTTGGTATGCATTTACATATAAAATGGCAGGAGGCGATCCGTGAAGTCGCGAGAAAACAATATCAAACTGACTGCGCAGATCTGTTCACATTTGTGGCGCTCTCAATAGAGAACAGTCTCTCATCGCAAAACTATTTTTTTAAATTTATATACCATTTGAAGGAAAACATCATTAGCTTTAAAATGATGAAAGAATTATTAAAAGCGGAGCAGTATTAAAAAAGTTATGATAATTTTAGTTATATTAGATGATCCAGCACTATTGTAGAAATCAAGCGATAAAGTTTGTCCTTCATTTCCGCACCGCTGAACGGCTCACGATTGGGGGGGGGGGGGGGGGGGGGTAGCCTTGTTATCTCCTAAAAGTGTCTCACATTGGTGTATTTGTGAAAATATAGGTCAGATCGGCCAATCAATGAAGAGTTTAGATCACAAGCTTTAAATTGATACCAAGTTTGTTATGATTGCATTCAAAATGGCGATGTACACGAATCGAATAATAACGAATCTTATGAAGAAAACTAAACAGAAATTCCAGTAATTATCAGTGAGTTACCTAACTAAAATCTCATTTTAAACATTTTATTGTACTAAAATCTAATTAAAATAAAACACAGTATGATTTTATTTTACATAAACTAGCATTTTAAGCAATAAAACGAAAATCGAAAATTTCGACCATCAATGGATTTTTGCCTGTAGCTCAAAACGGAGGAATGCGACTTCCGCCTGGTCCCTTGTATATAAGAATGCCACATTTTGCCTTCCCTGAAAGAATTTTTCAAAACATTTACAGGCCCATGCAGTTTATTTTTTTGTATCTCACTCCAGGTTTGTAAGCCACGAATGCTGAGCATGTTGGATAAACTGACCACAAGAATGGGCCACAAGTATTTAGCGCACGGATGACGCAAATATGCGCAAAAAAAACAGTGCCACCAGGCCGGATGACGCAATTGTCCGCCGTTTGTGCAGTTTCAATCTATTGTTGGATTAAACAGTGCCAGCAGGCCGGATGACACCATTGGCCGCTGTTTGTGCAGTTTTAATCCATTGTTGGATTATTGTGTATAGGTTACGCTTGACTGCACAAACACATTGTAGCGGTTCGCTTGGCTGCCAGCAGAGGCGCCGCGGCACCCCGACGTCTCCCGTAAAATACCGTACTCAAGGGGTTTTAAGGACCGTCTTCGAATTCTTTGGAGAAGAGAATCACCCAAAATGTATCACTTGGGGGGCATATGATGCACGATATGTATACCCAGCACGATATGGGGCAGAGGGGTACCCCCTTGTTGTCCCTATACCCTATACACTCTCCAGACTATTGTTATCTAACACATCCCCCCTAGACTTCTGAAAAGAATTCCTGAGATTCCGGGAACACAATGACCAACACAAAAGAGGGGGGGTTCGCTCTGCCCCATATCGCGCATCATATGACGATATGGGGCAGAGAAAACCCCCCCTCTTTTGTGTTGGTCATTGTGTTCCCGGAATCTCAGGAATTCTTTGCAGATCTCTAGGGGGGATGTGTTAGGTAACAATAGTCTGGAGAGTGTATAGGGTATAGGGACAAAAGGGGGGTACCCCTCTGCCCCATATCGTGCTGGGTATACTTGGGGGAGGTGAGTTGGTCTCGCCAACGGTGGAAGTTAACCCGCCTGGATCTATAGGTCTGAAATTAGGATAATTTCGGTGGTATCTATTGAAGATTTGTCCTCTTCTTGAATATGGACCAAGGAAAACCGTAAGGTTGGTATAGGGCTGGCAACGTAAAATGTGGCCAACCCCTCCACCACTGTTAGCCCTTTATCTAGAGTGGCTTTTAGCCTTGTATTGGGCGACTTCATAAAAAAATGCAAAAAGAAAAAGAAAACTTGCCGCCCCCCACCCCCCCCCCCCCCAGCTTAGGCACCTTGGAGAGTTTTAAATGTAGTATACATTATAGCCAACTGCCAAACAGAATGCGGACTAAGTAAAGTTCGTAAATTAGGGAGGTTTTTGAAAAAAATAATATTCCACGATGGTCGCAGACCATCGCTAGAAATTGATACAAAACTTCCACTTTTCCAGATAGCGACAGAACACCAGGGTGCCATGCGTCACAGGATGCTTGAGACTATTATTTACCGACGGTCAAATAAGGTATTTCATAATAATTCAGTAGAGTTTTGTTTTTTGATGTTTGCAAATGTTGCATATTGCCTTTAAATATTTCACGCCAATTTTTTTTCTAAGTTGGGTTATTTACCACTGTTGTCTATAGACGTCTATTTGCAAATGGGCATCCAGTACTGTAGACTTACCCCGATACCGACCCACATCGGTACACCGACGGCTCCATGATTGTATTGAAACACTGAACGGGCGCCCATTAGGATGAAAACGACACCAAACGCGATGTCCACGCCGCCGGTAAACAGCAACAGTCCTTGACGACCAGAGATAGTCATCCTTGGATGGAAAAGGGTATGTTGTTGTTATAATGATTACTTACATGTAGTTTGCAATTTATATTACCAAATTACAAAATTTACAATAGGCCCTATGGGCTCCGTGCGCCAACAAAAGAGGGCGCTGTCCACATAGCAACCGCACTTCCGTGGGGAGTACGTCGCTGGTATTACGCACTGCGCTCCTCGTTCATTTGATACTCGTATACCAGTGGGATTGCTTTGTCTGTTTGCCGACTCTCGATAATTGCTTTTTCAATAAGAATATCACAGCGGGAACCAGACACTTAGATTGAAGTCGGGTAAGATGGCGTCGATATTGACCCCCCAACTCGCCTTTTCTTTCCGCTGAGCGGGTAGTTGTGCACGGAGCTCATAGTGCCTCATGGATACGGACGACGGCCATAGCCGCAGTTTGAAGAAAAAAAAGACCACCTGGCCGGTTGTCGTCTACACGCGCATTCCTGCGCGTTCCCAATCCTTTCGGATTTCAACCATATTGTTCTTGAATGGGAGTGTAATGAATAGATGGTAGCTTTTTTTTCAAACAAAACTTTCATTCACACGAAAGGGGGGCTCCAAGTGCGACTGCTCTACTAAGTGCGATGCCTGTTGTTTGCGTTTACGCTTTGCTGCACAACCCGTTCTTGGCATACTAGCCCCCAACAGTAGCAGCTAGACACTGGGTTAAACTATACTCGAAATAATAAAACAAATTTACACAATACTGTATTAAATTTTTCAAACATTTGTACAGTAAAACAAACACTAGACAGCAAAAGTAAATCCGCACAAACAACGGACTAAACAAACGGTCAGACAGAATCCAGGTTTGCCAGAAAGAACTGCCAAAACATTTCCATGTCACTGGCAAAGTGGAAATCTGCGCAAAGTTGGAATTGCCACTTTGCCCGGCTGGGCAAAGTGTAATGCACACGTTTGTATGTTGCATTTCACTTTGCCCAGGTTCAGTACAGGGGCGGATCTAGGGAGGGGTTGTACCCGCCTATACCGGTACAGTGTACAGTGTATAGACCAGCAGTATACCCACTGGTAACGAGGATGTGGTTTAGCATTGCTTATCACAACTTTGCTCAGCATCCCAGGGGGGTGGGTGGGGGGTGTGTGGGGGATGGGGGGGGGGGGGGGGGGGTTGCAAACCCCCACAACCCCTCTAGATCCGCCCCTGCAGTAGTAGCGCAATTTGAAAATGTTGCTGATGATCTACGCACCTCCAATAAACTGCTGGAAATAGGTCCAATAATTTCCACTTTGCCTAGGTTTTGCTACGGCAATTATGTCGATGATTATGTTAAAGGTAGTGCACGTACAGCATTTTTTGTTTTTGTTGTAATTTTGCGAAATGAATGGATTTGGGGGTAGAGTTTTATAGCAAATACTCTAACACTGACCCGTTTCAAGTTGTGTGTGCACAGATGCTGGGAAACAAAGAACAAAACAAAATGCTGTTCTTGGAGTCTTGTTCCCTGACCCTATACTTCAGCCAAGACAGAGCAATGTATAGACGACATGGAATTATCCACTGATCTCTATACACTGGATTGGCAGTGCAGCAGTGATTGGGCTGAATTCAGAGACGGAGCTGAAGCCAGGGGATTGGAAAACGGCCATTGTGTTGAATACAGCAAGATGGCCGCGCAGTGGCTTCAATCGCGGAGCTTCGCAGTTAATCCAGTGTATAGAGATCAGTGAGAACTGTCACATCGGGGAATTAGACTAGCTGGCTTGCACCCGTTCACGGATGTGTAACCAATTGAGACTATTTACTTCAAAGGTATTTTAAAACAATTCGGCAGTTTTGTTTTTTGCTCACGGTTTGCAAATGTTGTAAATTACCTCCCTCGATCTGTAAAATACCCAGGGGCAAATTTTGGTAAGATGTATATTGTTTAAAATGAGTTGTTTACTTTTACAATTGAATTTCCATTTTACCGTGGGTGCCAAAATTCCCATGTTGACTTGGGCCAATTCCGAATTTGCCCAGGTTCCCACACTGCGCGACATAATCACCGTCACAATGAGGTGTGTCAGTCCAACCCGGATAACAAAGTACACAGGACAAACTGAAATGATGCACAGTGGATAACAAAGACTTCGGGGAATCAAATTAAGGTACTCAAAATAAACGGGGAAAAAACACAAACAGATTTTTAAAATGCACCCCTTCCTTTGTTAACAAAAATGGCATGGCGCTTAACACGTGGTTCAGAAGAATTTGAGCTGTATTTTTACAGTCTTATGGCCTACCTGATTACAAACACTTTTATGTGGTCTGGTTATACCCCTGCTATCATATCAAAATAAAAAACTTTCTACATGTGGAAAGATCCAAGGCCAACAATGTGTACGTCAGAAGATTATGGATGTTTTACCTAAATTTCCAAATAAATTTCCATATATCCAATAATTAGATATTCCAAATCGGTTTTTGGTTCCTTGCTACATGTAAGCACGCATTTATACACTCTGGACATCTAAGTGATGATTTGATTAACTTTAAAATTTGTCAAACAAATTTAAGTTAAAAAGTCGTATCCTCATTGAGTGATCCCCACAATGTCGCTTCCCAGGATGTATCGTAAAATTGGGTGTGATCCCTGGCTATACGGCATTCTGGGTTTATGACTTCTGACTAGCGCCCACCCGAACAAAGATGCTGACAATTTGGGAGACCGCCAACATAGGGTAAGATAGCTCAGTTGGTAGAGCGCCGGTACCCCAGAGGTCGCAGGTTCGAATCCCGCTCCTGCTAGTTTTTTGTTCACTTTGAAAAAACTTTAAAATGTGTCACTTTATTCATTCCCCATACGGAATTGCCCTGCAGCTTGTTAGCCTACATATCATTTTCGTTAAAGTTTTTTGAAAGATATCCGAATTTGACCACACAACTGTATTTATAATAGTGTATAGGCAAAAATCGAGGACTCCTTTTGCTCCTCTTTTGTTTGTATATAATGACTTTTTTTGCCATAGCTCCCATTGGTTTTGTACACGATTTCTAATCGAGGACGTCCTCAGTGACACTCCTGTATTCAATTAGTCAACAGTGCTTCCTATGTGTGTGTCCTCAATTAAACATGCCCATATTGCACGGGTGAGCCAGTCACATTACGCGGCACAAATCCCGGTACAATAGAGGACGTGAAGCTATAGTCTTAGGTGTCAATGAATTTATTGAATAGAATGACCCTTTTTTAGGTTTTGACTGACACACAACAGTGCGTACACGCCCAACTTACAGGACAATGCCCTTTTGATTAGAATTATACGAGTCATATTACTATATAGGGTGTGGCTAACCCACAAACATGCAATATACAGCCACTGAAATGACTTAAAGGCAGAGACTGTTCAATCGCTAAAACTATAAACTTGTTTTCAGAAGTACAATATACCATTTTTAAGACGTGAAATAAAATTGATCAACAGTGGCGCATCAAGCGGAAAGGCAGAGGAAAGATGCCCCCGCAACATTGTGCCACATTAACTTTAATTACAGTACCCAACCAAAATCGGTCAGGAACAGCAAAATCTTGGAAAATAACTAACCCTCCTTGATAACAACTGTCTATAAACATGCGGCACAACCTGTTACTTCAAGATTTGTCAAATAAATCTGTATAGCATGAAGCAGAAATGAACATGTATGTGAACACTTTATGGGTATGGAATTCCATAATATGAGTGACCATACACTGTGCCATGAACATCTAACGAAACACAGAAAACTTCCCAACTAAATAAACAAAATTAAAGGCTGTGCTAAATGTTTACATAATTCCGAACACAATATTTTGCTGTTCCCGACTGATTGTGAGGGGGTAGTAACATCTTCCCTAACAGGAATATTAATTCCTACCTCTTGTATCTTTGGTCAAACAATCCACAAGGGAAACTGACTAGGTAAATTTGAATACATTTTCAAAGTGAACAAAGAAACCGGCATGAGCAGGATTCGAACCTGCGACCTCCGGGTTACCGTACCGGCGCTCTACCAACTGAGCTATCTCCAAAATTGTCAGTATAATTTGTTCGGGTGGGCGCTAGTCAGAAGTCATAAACCCAGAATGCCGTACAGCCAAGGGATCACACCCAATTTTTACGATACAACCTGGGAAGCAACATCGCGCGTGGGGATCACTCAATGAGGATACGACTTGATTGTTTTATTTCTGTAGCTCCATACCTCGAGTGGCGAACTTGCATTAAAAAAGTGGCACTTAAAAATGTACATGGAGTCGGATTTGACTGCAAATCGGTCAATATCAATAAGTAATGTCAGTCTACTATATACAGCTGTCATCACTCTTTTCTAGTTACCAGTACAAAAGGAATAATGTATCCCTCCAATGATTGGTTGTGTTCACAACCTATAAGCCGAGGGGATGTAAATATAAATGTTTCTCAATCGCTGGTTTTTTACAGACGTACATTTCCAATACACAAAGGTAAGGTGGAATATGAGAGAGACTGGGATTGCGGGTAACACCATGTGAAATAAATCTCTTCTAGGAAGAAGTGTGGTTCTGAAAAGAACCGGAGATTTTACTTTTATTAAAACACTCCGACCAGAATCGGTCAGGGACAGCAGCAAGTCTTGGTATAAAATAACCGTCCATTTTGTGTTCAGAATTGTAGAAACACTCAGGACAACCTTTAGTTTTAAGAATTTAGTGATGGGATCATTTTCGTGCAGTATAGGAAAGGGAAGTTTGTGTTTTCTGTGCTAGATGTTCTGGGCACTGTGTAGGCTATGGTGACTTAAAGTGCTCATCGCACACATGTTTGATTTCTGCCTTATTTGTAACGGATTTTGGTGACGTAAATCTTAGAGTATTTTTGTGCCATATAAGAACTATCTTAAATTTAAGATAGTTCTTATCTACGACTAGGTTGATTATTGGCTTTACAGTCACTTCGCCCAAAAACCACTTCGCCCTCAACCACTTCGCCCAAACGCCACTTCGCCCAAACGCCACTTCGCCCAAACGCCACTTCGCCCAAAATCCACTTCGCCCAAAAACCACTTCGCCCAAAAACCACTTCGCCCATGCCCGATCCGTATGCCCTTTTTTCATTTCATTAGTTTGTTACATAAATTGTACATCATCCCTCATATCAGTTAAGATGTTAGAATATAAATGTTTGTAAAAAATGACGTTATAAATTTTACGATTTTTTTTATAAAAACCTCTGGAATACCGTACCAGCGCTCTATACTACATGGAGCTAGCTCCATGATACTACCAACTGATGAGCTATCTTGCCCTATGTTGGCGGTCTCCCAAATTGTCAGTATCTTTGTTTGGGTGGGCGCTAGTCAGAAGTCATAAAATCGTAATAATTTGAATGACCACTTGATAAAAATAATTGACCTATCGCGGCGGAATCGCGTCAACGCAGCTTATGAATTATTGTCCAATCACATCAATTAAAATTCCACGTGGAACGCGCAAAATCTGAGACAAACAAAAATTACAACACAACAATCCCATAGGGTTGTCTAAGGGGCGTGGTTAACTCGTAAACGGCGACAGGTCAATTGCCTATAAACTAATAAGAAAAGAAAAACATGGTCACAAAAAGGATGTCACAACGCAAATAAAGTTTTGAATGCACCATCAAAACGAAATAGAAAACGAAAACGAACACATTGGGAACAAAATCTTGGGTGCTTAAAAACTGGGCGAAGTGGTTTTTGGGCGAAGTGGCGTTTGGGCGAAGGGGTGATTGGGCGAAGTGGGATTTGGGCGAAGTGGCGTTTGGGCGAAGTGGTTGAGGGCGAAGCGGTTGAGGGCGATGTGGTTTTTGGGCGAAGTGACCGACAACCGATTAGCGTCATGGGCGTGGGGGGGAACTACCCCCCCCCCCCCCCCCCCCCGAAATTAAAAAAGAGAGAGAATTTTCTTTTAATAAATAAATTAATGTACATGTATATTTAACACTCGAAACCTGCTGTAAAATGCGGCTTTAGGCCTATACATACAATAGGCCTAGGTATCGTCTTGAACAAAGCGTCGAGTAATGTCCAGCACCCCCTCCACCTTTCGATTTTTCCACGGCCGGTGATTTCTTCCTTTGCTGCTTTCTGGTGAGTGCTTTGCCTCCCTCTAGAAACAAATCCTGGCGACGCCCATTGTCCAAGATTTTGCTGTTCCTGACCGATTTTAGTGAGGGTATTAAAGTAAATTATTTTCTTTTGTTCTACATCTAGGTACAGCGGGAGCATATCCGTGGGAACAGGCGGAAAGCCGAGTTTCAAGCTCAAACACCCCAACTGGAGGAACTAAGCTGGACAAGCCAGTGGAACATTTAACACGAAAAAATCTGTAGAACGTACAGACTAATCTCCTGTGGGAGAGTGATTGTAAGGATAAGATATTAAGGAATCATAAAATACCTGTTGGAATGTCAGTCCTTCGTCCCGAAGACAACTAGTCGAGAGTATAACAGGTGAATCTTAGCTGGCTTCACTCGTTGAACAGGTGTAGGGCAACACGCAGGTGACTTCCGTATGGTAATACACACGGGAGAACCACGGTAGCACGGTTTAGGCGTGTCGCGCGCTATGCAGTGTCACAGGATAGGAATTGTGCAGACGCACTGTCCCATGAAAATTATTCAAAATACATGTACAGTCCTTTTCGAAAGCGGATCGCAAGGTCACCTAAACGGCGCCTATCCTACTGGTCTGTGTGCGTAAACTTGGTCCACGGTTGGGAAAATATGAAAGGCGTGGATATTTGTCGTTCCCATTTGGCCGTGAAAACGAGAAAGACAATTTCGGTGTTTTTGTAAAGGGTGTTATTGCAAAAGAGTGGTTGAGGTTATGACGTCATGACAAAGGAAGAACAGGGTGAGAAACTTTGAAAGTTGTAATAATTTATTTTTGAAAACATGGTATACTTTCGGTTCCTTCTATTGACTATTTACAGTGTTGTAGTCGAGACCATTTCAAGACCATGCACAAGACCATTCACAAGACCAGCTTGTAACAGGCGCAAGTAACGGGCATAAACCATGACAAAGGAATGCTTTTGTTACAGTTCATTTGAATAGCTTAAGACTTGGATTAAGACTGCTGGTCTTGTGCTGGTCTAGTGCTGGTCTTGCAGGGTCTTGTGTGGTCTTGTGATGGTCTTGACTACAACACTGACTATTTAACTATCCCAAAATCCTCAAATTTTAATATATGATTTTGCATGCACCATAGGGTTATAGGGTTACTTTTACAATCAACGTCAACATGCACCATTTAAATTGTCTTTTATGTGCAGTCAGTTTCTACTGAAGTTACCCTTGGATCGACAAGCCTGTTAGGTCGGTAATTTGCGGGTAATCGATTTCCAGCCAATTTTCAATTGTTACTAATTTAAGCAGTCAGGTTGTACGCTTATAATTCTCTTTAAGGTATCATGGCATTGGTCGGGCTGACAGAACAATTGCAGTGTTTGTGTGATTCACATAATGTACAACCTTTGTTTGTTTGTTTGTATGTTTGTTTGTTTGTTTGTTGAGGTGTTTTGGCAGGAACATCACGCTGGTTTAACCTAAGTTTACAATGGGTGCGTTCGATTATCTTACACGTGTAAGTGCACACACACGAGACCGTTCGATTAGTCATCACGTGATACTCGTGTCTGCCCCGGTGTCAACCACCACTACCCTAGCTAGCGAGCGGGTCTCTGGTGGCTGCATGCCCGGGTGTAATGACGTCACCGCCTAGCTAAAAACGTAAACATGGCGGCGAAGTCGAATTCGACGTGAGTCAATGTACAAATTGTGACATAAATTGAAAGCAAAGAGTGTATTTTACTGACATTAACAACAGTTGGGGACTAGGGCGTGTTTACATTTTGAACTTTATAAATATTATCATGTCGTCATGGTCAATATTTTGTCGGTAGAGCAGATGACGGCGAGCCTTTGTTAACATTTTACCCTTTTTAAAGTTCCCGCCCCCAAACGACCTTTGACCTTCATTTTCCCAGCATGCCTAGGCGAATACACCGCAGCGTTCGATTTGCCTCGTTGTGACCGGTGTAACCCCGTGTTTATGGCATAAGCTAATTGAATGCACCCAATGCGTGCGTAGCACACATGAACTTTCATTTAACCAGTGCGTGGGTTTTGGAGTAAAGAATACAATATTGGAGACCACAAAAGACTCAGCCAGCCGTGTTTGACGGGTTTTTCTCAGTTTGCCTTTCAACACTGCAGTGACGAAAGTAGGAATGAAGGTCAACATGCATTACCTTAAATCTTGTGGTTCCAATATTGAAAGGGCTCTCAAAGCATGAAAAGTGTGGGAATGGAAAAGGGGATTTGTTGATATGTCTGTCTAAAAAGAAAAATCACGAAAGAAGCTAAAACTGAATAATAAAGCCGAATTCTTTTAAAAGGTTTAGGATCATGCCTTTCTACAGAAAAGGAAAGAGGAGACCTTGTTTAACTTTTTAATGCATACTGAGCAGTATTTTCTAAGATGGCCGACAGTGGATTCACCGAATTGATTCAAAGCACGCCAGACATCGATTAAGAGGAATGTCACTCCGTTGTTCCAAATGGCGGCCTCTGAAACGGAAGCGTGCGCGGGACACTAAACTACTTTTTTGTGTGGCCAAATTGAAAGAATTAAAACTGACGAAAGGACAGACCGGGCATTATATTCACCGGTTTGTTCGGAGCCCATGGTCAGTGAAATTATTTATATGGTCAAGGTTATTCCGAAAGATACAAATCAATCATCAGACTTCACTGCAACACTTAATCCATTGTATACACATCATTATTTTGTTGGCGCCCTCCGTTGGTTCATGACTGCCAACGATTATAATTTTGCATGCAGCTTTTAAAGCCCAGTTTGAAATATCGTCTTGGTGTACAGAATGCCGTATTTGCACCATCGGCTGTAGGCCTATTTATGAAATGACAGCTCTTTCTGTACATTCCATAAATCACATTTTCCTCCGACTGATTTCAGCTTTAAACATACGCCCCACCCATAAACGGGTAATGGTGGCCATCAATGCCTCACGCTCAACCCAAATCGGCGCTATATATCAAGCAAAATGGGCTCAACCCACACTACCACGAGGACATGTTGGATCACACCTATACAGGAATTCGCCGACGCCATTTTTAAAGTGGTGCCGCGCTCGCGTGCAGGATGCGCGCGTTCTTTAATTTCAGTCGCGCGCGCATTTTGGCAAGTTGTAAACACCCTGTTGGTAGAAGCTGCATCGAGCGCGTGCGTAAAATACGCACGCGAGCGTGATGCCACCGCAGTAAATGCTTTTAATTTTGGTCGCCGGATTCGTCTATAAGGTAGTATACAACATTTTTTTTTTTGCTTTGGCTGCAATTTTCAGAAAAGAATGCATTTGGGGGTTAGTATGTTTATAGCAAATACTGTATTCCCACTGACCCGATTTTAAAGATGCTGGGAAAACAAAGAAAAAAATGAGAGTGACTGGGATTGCGGGTAACACCATGTGAAATAAATATCTTCTATAGGAAGAAGTGTGGTTCTGAAAAGAACCGGGGTGAGTCGTATCTAAAGGAAAAAATACTGTTCTTGTAGTCTGGTTCCCTGACCCTACTTCGGATGAAACGGTGCATTTTATAGATGTCACGGAATTATCAGGTTGGGGAAATAGACCGGCTGACTTGCACCCCTTCACGGATGTGTAATCAATTTCCAAACAAAATGTTGACTAACCAAAGTTGGTAAATTGGGGCCAGTATTTGAAAGTCAGTTGTTATTTTTCAACGATGGTCGGCCGACCATCGCTGGAAATTGATACAAAAATTCCACTTTTCTTGAATTGAACACAAGGTGCCGTCATTTCACAGGATGTTTGAGACGATTATTTAATATTTACAGTTAAGCAAGGTATTTCACATTAATTTAGTACTTTTGTTTTCTTTATGTTTGCAGATGTTGTATATTTCCTTTACCGTTCAGCCAATGTCATTGAGCTGCTTAGCACACAATTTGCTTAGCACAAGAAAGTCTTGCTTAGTAAAAACAGGTCACCAGCCAAGACTCCAAAACAACAACAGCAGCAGCAGCAGCTGTACACCTTCGGACCTGTCACTAAGCAATATCATACGAGCAAGCAATTTTTTTCTGCTTAGCAGCTCCAAGGAATTTACCCAAGGTGTTATAGACTACGTAATCAAACAGGAGCTCTTAAAGGAACCATGCTTCTCAAATTGACCGGATCACATTTTATTTCATAAATACATTCATTTATATGTATTAAATGTGAATTAAAAGCCAAACTGGTTCAAGCGAAGTTTTAGTGTGATTATTTGCCGCTCAAAAATTTACCCCCCCCTTTTTGAAATTTGTTGAGACTTAAATTGAGTGCGCTGTTCGTGACGTAGACCGAGGCACCGAAATTCATTTATCGACTCGATAGTCTGGACCCGGCCCGTATACACACACTAGGTCTACACGTGCAATTTCGTAAGTTGCAACAACAACTAACATCGAACTTACCCTGATTTTCTCCCTTTTAGCGAAGGCTCCTCGGGGAATGGGCCGTTTAACTGCTTTCGCCTTTATCTTACTCACATCTGGGAACTTTGTTGGGATGGCAGTGGACTTGAGCATATTTTTAATGGTCATCCCAAAGGATTTGAAAATACCAGTATCGAAACACGACGGCTCAAAGTGGTCGCTACATAACGCTGAAAAGCTGCTGGGGCCGGATTTCTTTGCTCTTGTCACCTTCACTTTCGCCGTCCAAATTCTCCGATATTTCGCTTCAGTTGGAAATAAATGAAGGCTTACTCCACTCGTCGTTGTTTTGCTGCACCCAGCAGCCACACACCTTGTCGGCATGGCCGAAAAACACTATATTTTGCTTAGATTTTGGACGAAGAATTTTCGCCGTACAATGTACACACAATGCATACCCGTGATGAATGAGTAATGTGCCTCGATCTACGTCACACACTTATGTTAATGAGGGTCCCACTCAGGGGGCGGAGTAGCTTGGACAAACATTTTCAAAAAAATGTTTCTCATATTTAATCTGGGAAATAATTGTCTCTGGACACACAATATCATTGTCAAGATAATACTTTATTGTTTTAAGCAGGAATAATGCAATATACATCCTAAATCATGTTTCCTTTAAGTACACCAAAAAAGCGTTTATTTAAACTTATTACCACCGGAAACACCGGGAAAATATTACAAAATCAGTAGAGTGTCAATTAGCTCCTTCAAGCAAAAGCAACAGATTGTACCGTTTTATATGACAAGGTTTGCATAGACCTATTGCATGCTTCTCGTGCCGATAATATTCAGGAATTATGAGCTTGCATTGGTATTTTTTGTATATATTTTTTTTTATCTAAACAGAAAAGAGTGCAACACTGGATAATGGAAAAGTCTGGAGGGATAGATTCAAGACAGCAAGAGCTACTTTAAAACACTGCCTCTTTTTTATGACCTTGACAATACAGTTCAATTCAACCGAAATTGGGAAACATTTTTCATCCGAGTACTTAGGGGTCTTTCCCAAAAGGCTATGGGTTCTTTCCCAAAAGACCGTGGGTTCTTTCCCAAAAGACTGTGGGTACTTTCTAAAAGACTGTGGGTTCTTTCACACTGAGACTGTGGGTTCTTTCACAGAAGATTGTGGGTTCTTTCAGTTCACAGAAGACTGTGGGTTCTTTTCCAAAAATACTGTGGGTTCTTTCCTAAAAGACTGTGGGTTAATTTCTAAAAGACTGTGGGCTCTTTCCCAGAAGTCTGTGGGTTCTTTCCTAAAAGACTGTGGGTTATTTTCTAAAAGACTGTGGGTTCTTTCCCAGAAGAATGTGGGTTCTTTCCCAGAAGAATGTGGGTTCTTTCCCAGAAGAATGTGGGTTCTTTCCCAAAAGACTGTGGGTCCTTTCCCAGAAGACTGTGGGTTCTTTCCCAAAAGACTGTGGGTTCTTTCCTAAAAGACTGTGGGTTCTTTCCTAAAAGACTGTGGGTTCTTTCCCAGAAGACTGTGGGTTCTTTCCCAAAAGACTGTGGGTTCTTTCCCAAAAGACTGTGGGTTCTTTCCCAGAAGACTGTGGGTTCTTTCCCAAAAAACTGTGGGTTCTTTCCAAGAAGACTGTGGGTTCTTTCCTGAAAGACTGTGGGTTATTTCCTAAAAGACTGTGGGCTCTTTCCCAGAAGACTGTGGGTTCTTTCCCAGAAGACTGTGGGTTCTTTCCCAAAAGACTGTGGGTTCTTTCCCAAAAGACTGTGGGTTCTTTCCCAAAAGACTGTGGGTTCTTTTCCAAAAGACTGCGGGTTCTTTCCAAAAAGACTGCGGGTTCTTTCCAAAAAGACTGCGGATTTTTTCAAAAGGACTGCGGGTTTCTTCCCCCAGAAAACTGTTGGTTCTTTCCCTATACAGCGTTAGAAACAATACATGATTTCGTGGCTGAATTAACAATACAACTTCACTCTCCAAATCTTCTGACATAACTATTCGGTAAAGCCATCCCTGATTTTGGGTTCCTCTTTCGTATAATATTTTTTTTGGTTAATGTTTGTAGATGATAATTAAATAAACCAGACGGAAAGCATGAAGGTGGTTTTCAAATGAACCGCCATCTTGAATTTCGATATATTTCCTATTGGTTTCGGTTGCTCTTCTCAAACATCTAAAACAATATCTGGTTAATAATTATGCAGATGTTTTCAATACCTTACTCTACTTTAACTAAGACCCTGCATATCATCTCTGAACTAATTCTTTCCAGCTCCCTAAATCTGGAGTACAAGACGAGGTGTCTGTTAAACAAAATCTATGGCAGGGCTGTCCCGAATATTCGATCATCAACCGATTATTCGAAAAACTTTTTGCCAGTTTATTCGAAAAACAACTATGCGCTTGTACACACGACTGTACTATTTTCATCGTAAAATTGCATTTTTTAAATTGTTAGATGCCACTTTTTTGTCCACGCTAATTGTTTACTGGTTTATTTGTCCCTCTCTCCCAGCTGGTAAATACCCGCTGACAGCTACACAGTACTTACTGCAAAACACTCTAGCAGCCTGTCAGCTAGTTTCCAACTTAAATCAATGTAAATCAAAGCAACCAATTTAAGTAACAGAGGTTTTTAGTTATCAGGCCCGTTCCCTGACCTGAGACTGGGGGGGGGGGGGGGGGGGAGGGGATTCGTCAAACCCCAAAATGAAATTGTTATTAAAAGAATTCAACCAAAACACAAAAAAGAAACACACACACACACAAGAAGCGGAACTCATCAGCGAGCAGGGGGTTCGGTCGAACCCCCGACCCCCCCCCCCCCCCCGGCCCCCCATCGGCCTCCCAGCGTACGGGCTTGGTTTTGGTTATACAACCTTCCCCTATAATTCAGGCGGAAACCTTGACTGGATTGTCGTGCTCGACGCAGTATGAAATCGGTCATCACCCGGCTACCTTGGGTCCCTGCCGTCTACAGGTTCGGTCTCACAGGAATTTTTTTTTTTTTTTTGGGGGGGGGGGGGGAGGGTGGGGTAGCTCAACCCAGGGAAAATGGTCATCTATAGATTTAAAATAACCCAAAACACTACAAATGTCTGTTCCTCATGAAGTATGAACCATGAGTATAAATACAAATCAGTAAATTACAGTGAATACCAATTCGGTGTAAAAACAATCAAATTTCGAAAATCAGTATTAAATATTGGCAATAAAATGAAACTTAAGGAGAATTTACTCGTGAAGTCAGGCTAACGCTCTGTGATGTCTGGTCAAACATGATGATAGAAAAGAGTGTCACATAGTATCATGTACGCGTGCTCGTACTTCTGACTGTGGCCCTCGGCCTTATCAGTTTGGTTGGTTGGCCGGCCCTGTACCTGCGGTGGCTGTTTCCACTCGCCTGCTGGTTACGGGTGGCGGCGACCTAACACACTTCACAATTTCAAACTCTTGGACAACTCTCTCTCCCAAACGCACAAATGGTTCTTACACATTCAATTCTACACGTCAAACTTATACGTCCAAAAACGCGTTTCACCTGAAAAACTTCCAATGGGATAGCACAAACGAATTACCATAAAAAGGGACAGCGAATTACCATAACCATTGTCCACGAGGGGCGAATAAAGGAGATAAAAATCAGGTGCGTTTCGTGGAGTCATCGCTTTTGAAACTTAAACATATTACGTAACTAAAGCGAAGTTCCATCAGTCGAGTTGATTCCGTGCGGGGGTTAACGAAAAGAAAAACAAGTATTCACGATTAAAAAACGATCTAAGACCAGAAATATAAGGCATAAAAATCAGGCATAAAAATGGAAATAATTTGACACAGCCCATAATTATTATCCATTGCTGCATGCAAATTTTAACCGCATGCAAATTGTAATTAACCGGCGCACTTTTTATGCAAGTTTTGGGCGGCGAGGATGGCAGCTATGGCTGGCGTGTGTAAAACGTGATCGGCATGTTTCGAATATTCGGTCAAGTGCAGTTTCAAATATCCGAGAACTAAATTATTCGAAATTTCTCGTGTATTGTATCCTGATGCAAAATTAGTCTATCTATTTTATCCTATACCGATATTCGACTAACAACTGCATTATGGTTAAGCATGTGTACTGGGTAATATACAGGCAGTTAATATCGCAGTTACCCAAAATATACAGTAAAAATTCTTATGCAGTTCTTGTTTTCAGTGATTTATTATAACAAAGGCTTATAATTTCTTAAATCGAACTTAACATTTAAAACAAAGTTCAAAAATATCAGATTTTTTTTTTAGAACAATAAAAACGTGTATCACCCGACAAATATTACCTTCTCCCAACGTAATTATCATTAAACTACGCCTGCCTTTAGCTATTTAAAGGATACAATGGAAGTTACTAAATTCACCTTCGGATATCTGGAATAAATCTTAGAAAATAAGAAAATAAAACGATTGCAGAAAAGCAAAATATGCAGTAGACCGATTGAAACCTTTGCTCTTTCTCCTTCGAAAGAGCAAAAAATTAATGATGAGCAAATTAGGGAAATGCAATTTTGATACAGTTTTTATTCAAATGTTCCCAGGAATCATAAAGTCGATAACACTTTCTGAAGTTTAATTAAGATGTTGATATTGGTAAATTGCCACTCATTAAATGTTAGCGACTACTGGAAATTTGAATAATTGCATACTTATTCGCATAATGAAATGCCTTGTCTAAAAAGGGATTGGTTAAAGTAACAAAATATTGGTTAATATATCTGCCAACCAATTGAGTTGGTTGGACACCAATCCCACTGATATATCGGTACGTTAGTTTTTAACAACTCCTGGGATATTTTTCTTCTATTTTGATATCCGGGGATATTTTCATGGAGCTGCTGAGTATATTGTTTGTGACTGTCTTCAACTTACTAACACAAAAAATCACATGGAGTTTTGGCTGGTAACATGTGTTCACTAAGCAGGAATTTTCTTGAGCTCAGCAAAGTTTTGTGCTTAAGTAGCTCTGTGAAATTGGCCCCTGGTTACAAGTTTGATAAAGATTATACTGATTCGTACAGACTCCGGAAAAGCATTGTTCCGATTCAAATGTTCATAATTGCAAAACCACTTTTAACATCATTGGATAAAACAACCTCACCATAGAGCCGATGTTACCTTATATATGACCGGATGGTGGTGTATCGTCATTTACGGCCTGTACATGTGCGGAGGTGGCATTCCGTACGGGTCATCAAACATTGCGCCGCGTGGGCGGGGCGGCTGCAAAAATAGGCCAAATATATTTCACTTTATTTCATTTTATTTCTTTTTAATTATTTCTGCTCAATAAAGAAACCCCAACAGATGCATATAACACTGTAACTCGAAAGTCTGAAGAAACTAACGGGACGAAAATGATGAGTTCAAGTTAATCAAGTAAATTCTGAAAATGTTGATGAGAAATCGCCGCCGCCCGCTGCCATTAGCAACCAAAGTATATACCCATGGCGCGGTATTTGTGTGCAGATGCATGCGGGTGTGTGCGTTGAGCGTTGCGCGTAAACGCGTATTGTTCCAAAGTGCCAGCGCAGCTGGGTTCAAACATTTCGTTAAGGGGTGGTTTTGAAAAGAGCAAATACATTTTTCACTAATTTTGTAATGAAATAGAAGTCCATTTTAACTGTATTTAGATTTAAATCATGTTAACATTTTCAAATCAAGCAGAATCTGTGGGTGAGGTGTTATAAAACAAATATTTACTGCTTTTATCTCGTGGTGTGGTAAAAAACGAGCCTCCCTCGGTGGTCCATGGAGCATTCTTGAATGCTCAATGGATCACCTCGGGAGGCTAGTTTTACTACACCACTTACAGCAGTATTTGTATACTATATTATGAAGACCAGTAGGCTAAGTATTTTTTTTTGTCAATAGATGTTTTATTCCATCACGTTCCTTCAAAGCTAAAATGTTCATTCAGAGTACGGGCATAACATTAGTAGGGGGTGGTAAACTCCAAGGCCAACATTTGAAGACGTCCATTTAGGAAATGATTAACACTGTCAATACAATGGTACTTTTTTCACCATCCTGGTCAGGACTTTCTATTGTCCTACACACTAACCCATCCCCATAGACTAAGCACTAGTTTGCCTGTCCTCACTTTTCTGGAACAAAGAAAAAACGTGAGGACAGTATTGTTCCCTTTGTTGAACCCTCCTTGTTGTCCTCACCAGTACGTCAATAATAATACAAGCATTTTGACACCAAAAGTAATGCTGTATCTCTTAAATAAGTCCCCCCCCCCCCCACCCCTTGAAATTTCAAATTAACGCAAAAACCACAAAAAACTGCTACAAATTAATGGAAACATTTGAGTCACAGTGGCATGTAGAAAACTTAGGAAGATGCCAGCTTGTCAAGGCTTTGCTGGAATTTCTCATATTCCAGTAATGTTCGGTCAAGGGGCTAAACAAGTCATTCATATTTAGCACTTTAATACCGACTGAGCGTGTAATACGGATTTCGTATAATACAAATTTCGTATAATCCAGTGCGTATAATACAGATTCGTTTTTTGGCCGGGGTGGGGGGTTATTTTCATGCTAGATTCCCACTTCCTGTGCAAAATATCTCCCAAATGACCCAATGCATCACCCCTGAAGTGGACGTAATCATATTCCCAAATTTTGGTTTTCATCCCTATTATCACCCCATAGTTACGTTGAAGCTGTTATTAGTATATTATACTAATAACAGCTTCAACGTAACTGGGAGTTAATCATGAACGTGTTATAAGGTACATATCCAACTAAAATGACATCCCCTTTCGGAATATACAATGTAGTTTTCAATCCCGAGGAGGTAACTTACCCCGTAGTCGCCAGCTTTAGGCGCACCGCCGAACAGAGCGTAGCTACAGCAATCCATGAACATCGCCATCAGGCTCAAAATGAAGACTACCACGGCCATCAGAATCACGGTGCTGTAGATGGAGGCGAGATCAGCAGACGCCTGCAACGCGTCCCAGGCACCCCACGTGTAAAACCCAATCACGAGCGTGGCCAGGATCATGCCAGTCAGGTTTAGGACCAGAGAACCAAAGTTAATCTAGGAGTCGAACATAAAATCAGGTTCTCAATTTGGAGTTCTAAGATGATACAAAAACACATGCGAAACACGGTTAAACCAGTGGCGTAGCTAAGGGGGGCGGTGCGGGGGGGGGGGGGGGGGGGGGGCACGGCCCCCTCCATAAAAAATCGTCGTCTCCCAGTCGCCCCCCTCCCCCGCCACTGAAAATTTCGCAAACGCAGAAAGTATAGTATATATAAAGAAAAACACTATGAGCCCCCCCCCCCCCCCCCCCCTTACTGTAACATCCAGCCCCAACTCTCCCCCTATGGAGACGGCCCTGGCTACGCCACTAGATGAAACCCATGGATGTGATTTTCTATTGAAAATGGACAGGATTGGGCGGCTGTGGTTTTAACAATGAGAGTTCCAAATCACATCCAGCACCCAGAATCATTAATGACGTTTGAAGGTAATATACAACATTTGCAAACATTGAAAAAACCAAACTACTGAATTATTATGAAATACTTTTACTTGACTGTAAGTAAATAATAGCCTCAAGCATCCTGTGAAATCATGGCACCTGACGGGCTGTCATTTTCAACAAAAGTGGTATCTTTGTATCAATTTCTAACGAGGGTCGGCCGACTGGAAAGTCTAGTTCCCCGACCTGATAATTCCCTGCCGTCTATAAATTGATCCATTTTGTCTGAAGTCGGGTGAAGGAACCAGACTACAAGAACAGCATTTTTTTCTTTGTTTTCCCAGCACCTAGGTCAGTGTTACAGTATTTGCTATAAAATACTCAAACCCCAAATCCATTCATTTCTGAAAATGACAACAAAGGCAAATGTTGTCTGCTAATTAACTCTAATTTTGTTAAACCCCGAAGTCTCTTTGTCCAGGCCAGATGGGACAATAGTTTACAGGCTTCTGGTATGATTTGAACAGAGTATGGTGTGATTGTGGACGCCCATTGTCCAAATCGCATCGTAATCTAGTCACCCTGTCCATTTTGAATAGAAAATCACATTCACGGGGGTTCACATTGATGTCAGCAGGCAGGGAGCAAGACTGATCCGAACAATATACAGTAACACATATACTATAAAAACACCAAACTGTTGTCATCCTCAAAGCTAGAAAGCGGCATAAGCGATTTTGAACGTTTGTTTAGATACATGTAGGCCTACATTTGTAGACTTTTAGCTGCTTTTCCCTTTTAAATGCTCCAGTGATCAAAACACACGTAGCTACTGGGTACCGAACAACACAAGGCCAAAAGGCCACTCAAGATGTGGGCTACTTTAGGCCAAGTAAAATAAATTTAATGTTTCTCGTCCCCGCCCGCCTCCTTTTTGGCCGCCGCCTCCCTTTTTTTAAAACTATTTCAGAAAAAATGGTAAAAAAGAAAACAAATCGTGAAAATATTCGAAACAAAAACGAAGTTCCATGGTAGCGGTAGCGGCAGCAGCTACTTCCCATAGACTCGTGTGTACAGCGGCGGTGATTTCTCGTCAAGGTTGGGGGGGACGGAGGAAAAACCGCAGAACCAACAGTAATTGTTGATCATTCTGTACTCGGTGTCTCTTGTGTATACTGGGAAATTTTTGAAAATCTGTGCTTATCTTTGTGTATTCTGATGCATTCTGGTGCATGTAAAAGCCAATAACCCATAAAATGTATATGACCATGGGGAAATTATTTGGGGGGGGGGGGGGGGGGGGACACTGCCATAGCCGTCCCCTCCTCAAAAAATATTAGGGGGGGACATGTCCCCCTGTTCTCCCCCCCCCCCCCCCCACCCCAGATCGCCGCCCACGTGTGTGTAAGTAATTCGGACACGGACATACTGTCCGTGTAACTCCACCAGGGGAGGTGAGTTGTTCTCAACAACGCTGAAAGTTACTCGGCCTGGGTCTATAGGTCGGAAAGTTGAAATATATATATTGATGATTTATCCTCTATTTATAGATCTGGACCCATACAAACAGTTAGGGTGGTAGGATTGGTGAACTAAAATGTGGCCAACCCCACCACCTCTGTTGTAGCCATTAGAGTGGATTTTTAGCCTCGTATTTGCCAACTTTCATAAAAAAAACACGCGTTTGGATTCGGTAGTTAACGCTACTTGCGAAGAGGATATTAGCTGCTCCCATCAGTTCATTTGATTGATCAGTACATTATTCGAACGATTATCGATTACCACATTATGGAGGTGTAATGATCGATAAGCGGAAATCAATACTCACATTTAGATTATCTGGGCTATGTTTCTTCTTACTACTGGTCAACACAGCTAAAACGTTACCGATGCCCACCATGATGAGCTGTGAAGAAAACGAGGTAGAAACATTACACGTCCAGCGAAATCAAAAATCGTTTTCAAATTGACATAGGGCCCACATAATCGTTCACAAATACAGAATCGAATTAGGAAGTATATAAATGGTCAAAACTACGAAATATATAGACTATTATGTTATTGTAAATTAGATCAGAGACCTTTTTTTCTGTTTTGCCCTTTTCTGGCTTTCCGAGAGCCTGTGTTAAAGAATTAAAATACTTACTCGGGCGACTCTCGAACCCACGACTTCCAGGGTCGGCTGGCCGATTCGAATTCAATGCAGCAGCATAACATATTATGTTATTGTTGTGTTTTTAAAATTTGAGACTTTGGAAAGCAAACAATCCGCGTCACGGTGGTAACTTGCTTGTCTCAGACACGTACCTGTAGGTCCCCCATTCCAATTATATAACTAATGTAATTGGTCAATAGAGTACCGACGTCTGACGTCAGTTGGCGCGACAACTGGCTCCAAACAAAATAATGGAGATTTCGACTGTTCTTTTGTTAACAGCCAGTCATGCAAATACAATGACACAAAATAACAAAATTATTCTGGCTCCAAACATTGCATTGACGTCATAGCTTCGGTACTCTATCACAAACTTCGTTGTCGGGCCTCCACACACTAATAAGAAATGGTTCAAATCTGCACCCATAGGGGTGCTTATGGATGATACAATAGCAGCACCCAGTGGGTGCAAACGCGTGTACCCCGTGAGTAAGGTGCAAGTCTGCACCCCAAAATAGAAGGGTGCAAGCGCGTACCATTGGGGGTTAAATTCCGCACAGTTGCAGAGCTTTGATACGGTCCCCTTTATAAAGTAAACTTGCTATTCCCGTAAAAGACGGGGTATGGCCGTTTTAATTTGCACCAATTCGCGGTTAGTTAAGAGGACTGTTAGCTAAGCAGACTACTTTTTTGTTTTAAATTTTTTTTTTAATGTATTATCACCAATATAATTGTCTTCAGAATTTACAAGAAAAAACACTGTCCGCAAATCCGCTGTTGCCATGGTAATGGCGGCCATATTGGATTTCAGTACAATTACTTAAACAAGTTTTATGGGAAAAGTAAAACATCTTTTTTACATGAAATCAACTGTAATTAAAAGTTTAAAACATTATCTAAGTTAGTACAGAGCCCCTTTTTTACAAAATCTATACTTTAAAGGAGCACCCCATGACGTAACCTCAAAAATAAATTTCTTAGCAATTTGCTTAGCAAACAGTCCCCTTAAGTGTCCACACCGAAAAATACACTAAGTTACCGGACTATAGGTTGCCGGTAAGTAACTGCAAATTTACAGAAATGAATTAACTGGAAACCAGACTAAATGGAAGTAAACTGAGAGTGTACAAATACAAAGATAACGTCGTGCTTTTAATATTCGGTTTATCAAACCACGATGAAATCATGCTTTCCTATGAATAATTTCGATATTTGAATACAAAAGTAGATGGAACGAAATTCTTTACCTTGTTTGCAAATAGCTAATATTTATTATTGTGAAATTATTTGAATAATTATGTCACTCTCAAAAGTGTGGGGTTTTTGGTACAAAACACTGCAATTTAACATGTTTTTTTGTGAACACAAATTTCCTCAGTTGCTGCGTTGCTGCATGTGCATAATACTCTTTTCCAAATCGTTTGGTGCAAAATGTCATAACAAGACTTTTGACTTAACGAGTTATCCTAAATGAAGCCATTAAATATTAACTTTATTTTCCCCAATTTACTTAATACCAGTTACCAAATTTCAAAACGTCACCTTATCTCCATGTAATTATTTGCATTGCATGTCTACAGGAATTTATCAGAATTTTTGTAATACCAATTTTGTGAGTTCAAAGATGCAGGTTTTCATTCCTGGAAATGTGCACCCCTTCGCATGCCAATTTACTCATTTGAGAGACCTGCACCCCAGGCGCGGATCCGGGGGGGGGGGGGGTGGGGGTCGAACCCCCCCCCCCCCCCCCGGCTCGTTCCATTTTTGTTGTTGCTTGTAGGGCCTACGCCTAAAGTTGCAAACCAAAAGCAGAAACCCTACAGGTCTTATTTTGCATATGGGTAAGAACAAAACAAAGAGGTTAAATGGCGCAACCAACGGTGAGAAAGTGTGTGCAAATTTCAGAACCCCCCCCCTCCCGCAAAAAATCCTGGATCCGCCCCTGCACCCTCTTCAAACGTGCGTAATTCATCAAAAACCTGCACCCCAGTTGCACCCTTGTAGTGTGCAGGATCCGTTCCTGACTTACCCCGATACCGGCCCACATGGGAACCCCTACAGCTCCATGGTTGAATCGCTCGACGGATTCCGCACCCAAGAGGATGAAGACGATACCGAAGATTGCGTCCAAGGCTCCGACGAGCACCAGCATTGCTTGGCGGCCTGTAACTTTAGCCATCATCCCAGTCAAAAGGCCACTCAAGGTGCACAAAATACAAGAAAAGACAGAATTCACAGGGATAGAAGGTATACCGGTATCTATTCTCGTTTTGTTTGAATTGTGAAATATTACAGGTGGAAGAGGTTTAATACAGGTAAGGAATTCCAAAGAGAGGCAGTACGACAGGAAAAAAACCTTGAAGAGTATCTCAAAGTACCAGCCTTTAGAACAACAGCAGTGAACGGATGTGATGACAGACAGGCAAGTAGTGTGCCTGAAAGTTTGGGCAAGGGGAACTAATTGTAAAAGGCAACTGGAACGTTGCAGTAAAACTCGAAAACATGGCATTTACCAAGTAATCTTTCAGGCGGAACCCTCCGACCATAAATACCGGCAGTTTTTTTAATGGCTCGGCTGGGATCGGTGCAACAGTAAAACTTTTGTATACTCACACAAAGTGATTAGAATAATTGAAAAACAAAATTCACACGTTCCAATGGGTGCGTTCGAGTAGCTCACCCGGGTCGACTCAGGTTAGCCCCGTGCCGTTCCATTAGCTCTGACGTCATACCCACCCAGGGCTCACTCGGGTCAGCCACCACAGACCCTGCTCACGGAGCAGAGTCACCAGTGGAACTACGTCACACGCATGCGCAGTTAAGTCTGATTACCCACAGATCCTGCTGGAGCGGGCGGGAAATTAAAAATGGCTGACTCAATGGCTGACACAATCCCCGACTTGTGCTGGGTGACATCAACTATTAGCCTAGCTCCCGTGGCTAACCCGTTGCCTTCACTTGAGTCAATCCGGGTGAGCTACTCGGATGCACCCAATGGCGTAGCCGAGTTCTTTTCAGAGGGGATGGGGGTGGGGGCAGGGGAAAAATACTATTCCTCAAAACACTGCACAAAGTCTACAGGGAAATGCTTTACGCAGTCTATGCGGTAATTCTTAAGTACCGAAGGAAAAAAACAAAACCATTCTCCAAGGAGATATTAATTTTGGAATGTGTGCATGTTGTTGATGTAAGTATTTAAACACTTTTTCTCAAGATATTCTTGAGCGTACCATGCAAGAGATTGAAGCGACGGGATGAATTTAACAAGATGAAATTGGATTGTGGATATGGTGTGTACTGAAAATGGAGGATGACAGTTACTGCATGACTACAATGGAGATATATAAGCAAAGTTTAACAGACACGTTCACAACCATGCACGTTCACAACCATGCACGTTCAATGATATGTGCCGCTGTGTACGTGCTAATCGAACTAGTGAATTTGGATAGTCTCTCATTCGTGCCGGGTTAGGGTCTGGGTTAGGGTTAGGGTTAGGGTTGGGGTTGGGATTAGGCTTTGTAATTAGAGTCGCAGACCATTCTGCTATTATCATGGAGGTAGGAAACATGTTCCCTTCCTCCCTGGCTTTACCAATACATCGACACTTGAAAACAAAACCACCACGAAATTCTGACGCATTTTGACGACTGAAAAAAGGCTAATGTGGCTTTGCACATGCGCATTTTCAGCGCAACCATGGTGGTTTAGCTTCATACGTCGCGTGAAGCGTGATGCATACACGCCTCCTACAATGACACACGGAAGACTGAAGGGAAAAGAAGAGTTGGACGTCCAAAAACTAACAGTGATTCGTGAAAGCAATCAACCCACGCGGCACTGAAAGTTTCTTTCGCCCAAAAAAGAATGCTGCGCCACAAGTTTAACTGAGTGGTACCAGTATTATGGAATAATCCGCCCGAACAATTGAGAACCATGAACTCCTTAATTTTTAGGTACATTTAATCGGAGCTAAAAGCTACCCATTAGTAATACATGTACTTTGCCATTTGGGCTGAAACTGGTTGCCAAGATAATTTGGAGGCGGATGGGAATTTCCCCTTGTTTCTTTTCCCCAAAAGGTTTTTTTTCGCGGCTTTTCGCCGATCCCGTAATCAGCAATAGCCTTATATACTGGAAAGTTGAAAACTTAACCGCGTATAGATTTATTTGTGTAAATATTCTTGTATTTGTGTAAATATTTTGTATAAGTATTCATGTTCGTAATCCGCCTCACAGACGTAATTTTTGTTTGTTGACTTCACGTTACCCAACTTCAATTTGAAATGTGTGCAGGGCCCCAATAGAAACCAGTTTTGAACTGTTTTGGCACACCCTGGGTAAAGAAATGTTATAAATAAACATGGAGGCGAACCGTAGAGGAGAGGACCATGAATAGGTGTAGGATCGACTTGGAAAAAAGGCTAATTTGTTGCCAGAAACAGAAGAGCCTGGAAAGAGTTCAATTAAATTATGGGCCACCAGGACTAAGATGGAAGGTGAGGTAAGCTACTACCTTTCGGTATTATAGGCCTATAGCGTATCCAGCTTTTTGTACCAAGGAGGGCAAACAACGTCTGAACTGTCTTAAAAACCGTCTTAAAAACTCTTTCTTTTTTATGACGCCTCAAATGCCGCCAGTGGGGTAAGTTCCCTCCTCCTCCCCCTCCCTCCCCAACCATTACCACCACCGCAGGAAACACCACTGCTTCATTTGGGCAGCCTTGAAAGAAAGGTTAGTGGGCAGCACTGTCCAATGTAGAAGTCCTGCAAAGGGCTTACACAGCCATCTCCAGTACCAACAGTTATTTCGGGACACCCTGTTCAACCCCCCTCTCCCCTCCCTCGTCAGAGGAATCAATTTCTGGAAATCTTTCGATTTAAATTTGTCGCATATTGCATGAAACCAGTACATACGGAAATCGATATAGGCCTAATTCATTTCTATTCATAAGATGGAATTTTCGTCGGGGTGATGTAAATTCAATCATGGTTTTGCCCTTCACCGACGTATTTTATAAACACTTTATACTCAGTGGTGTCGCAAGAGATTATTTGGAGACAAAAAAATCATTTGGGTGGGACTCGAACCCACGACCTTCTGCTTTCGAGTTCCAGACGTCTTACCACTCGACCACCGAGCTTATCGATGTGTGCTGGTTCGAATCTGATATAGCGGCGGTTACCGCAGCCAACTATTCATATAAAGATGTAATTATCTTTGGGGCGATGTAAATTTAATTGGGTTTTGCCCTTCAGCGACGATGATTTTATAAACACTGTATAGGCCTACTCATTGATTATTTGAATTTCCAATTCATTTTATCAAAAAGATTCACACATTACGGCAATATCCCGAAATTTAATGCGCGTAAAATGTTACAAAAGAAAAGAAATACCTGTGGATATAATGAGAAACGTCAGTACTCTCCCTCCAACAAATTTCCAAGTCCTTTTACTCGCTAACAAGCTGGCTGCAACACAGGCGTACAGGTATGTCTTCCAAATCAAGGCGAACACGTAGGGCCTATGTGCTATACGGCCAGACATAAGCTCTATATGTAACATTATGTTTGTACATTCACGTACAAGTTGCCTGGTGGGCTAGCTACCACAAAGCAGACATTGTACAAAATCACTGCCCCATGAAATATTTAAACTTGGTAGTTCGGGACAAACAATTCCCATACAAGCGCCGAGCAGACATGAAAAGGCGCCTTGTTGCTTGCAAACTGCAGACCTGGCATTGTCGACATAACTGAAATGGGGAGGGGCGGGGGTGATTCTACCATGGCAGCCGCCAACATGTCTGATGACGTGAGAGAGAATGATTGATTGGAAGTTATTCAATAGAAAGGCCTATAATGATTCTCTGTAGAGAGGCCTATCTCAGTGCTAATTCTTGCTGCTAATTTTAGGCTACCTGTTAACACATTCAAATACAGTACTTGAAAACAATCAATCACGTATCCGTGAATACAGTCTCTTTGTTAACAAAACAGCGGGCACCACCATATCAACACCACCACCATGTACACATTATTCTTAAATCTGTATCCTTGTGGAGCCAAGTCATCGTCTTCTCCTTTGTGACTGAATATAAACCTACCCCATAGACTTTCCACACGTACCCTTTTCCTTGTGGAGACAACTCCCTCTTTAGAATTTCCCTGTGGAAACCTTTTCACTCCATTGTCCTCTATTGTTCGCATGTCTCCACAGGGTACCGAAAATAGAAACACAAGTGTGCAAAGGCCTGCAATCGGGGACCGCCTAGTCCTCCTATTGTTCATACTTTTGGCAAGGACCCTCATTTGTTTTGTACACGATTTTCAATCGGGGACCTTTCTCAACCGGGACCCTATTGTCCTCTATTGTTAAAGGTCCCGTATTGAATGAAAAAAAAACACAAACTGGGTAGGAGAATTTAGAGTTGTAAACACCTCCAATTGGGGACCATTGTCCCCATATTGTTTATACTTTAACTTTTTGGCAAGGACCCTTATTGGTTTGTACACGATTTTCAACCGGAGATCTTTCTCAACCGGGGACCTTAGTGTCCTCTATTGTTAACGGTCCCTATGTTGAATGCAAAAACAAATCCACCACCACAAAATCCATCACCATCACCATCACCACACGACCACCACCGCCAACACCACCACACACACCCAAGTGTGTAAACGGGTGCAATCGGGGACCTCCTATTGTCCCTCTTTTGTTTGTACTCTAACTTTTCGGAAGGCCTCCCCTTGGTTTTGTACACGATTTTCAAACGGGGACCTTTCTCATTAAAGGCCCCCTATTGAATGCAAAAGCAAACTCACCCATACAGCATCATACATTCTTATACATCATAAAACATACAAGAGCATATCCACCATGCAGCAGCATCGTGCATCACTCAACATCGCCATACATTTAGGGGGTAAATCATTCTCTCATGAGGGTGATTTAAGAAAATAGAATAAAACGTTTGTCAACCAAATTCCCTTTGATTGCAAAGTTGAGGGTAGCGATGTAACATGCACATGAGCAGTGATCGTTCTAGTAGTGGTGGTGGTAGTAGTTGTGGTCGGAACCGAATAAAAATGGTCGTCTCTTATGCGGGATCTCGGTCGTCTAAACCGAACTCGTATTAAGAGGTTCAACTGCATCACCACGTGTTTTCAAAGAACACCCAACATTATGTGTGCATTAGCCTTTTAGAGGTATTTGATTTGGGTAAACCTTTTGTGCCATACAAAAGGTTTACCCAAATCAAATAGCGCCCTCCTGTTGTGTCCGCCATACATCTAAAAGGCTAATATAGACTGCAATAACTTGCGGCTCACCCAGCCGCAAGTTATAACCTTTGACCCTCGAGATACCGAACTGCCTTATTCAACCTGCGTGTGACGTGAACTACTTTTCCAAGGCTGCTACACATTCCGCCATGTTGAGAGTATAATACACTGCAAAAACAGTGTTTAGCCATTAAACACTTTTCTAAACCTTTTCTTGCTATCAGTTTGTAAACACGTTTCCATGTTTAGCGTATTGACGGATAGTGTTTAGCCATTGAACATTGATGTTTAGGAATTGAACACGTAATGTTTAGCTTTTAAACGTGTTTACAAACTGATAGCAAGATTGTGTTTAATAGTGCGTACCCTTATGTCATAATATCTAGTTGAGTGGGTTTTTCGGATAGATTCTTGCCAAACAGTTTTTTCTACTTAGTACATCATAAAATTATCAAAAATTGTTGTTGCCATTTTTTTGGCGGCCATCTTGGTATAATGGCGGCCATCTTGAAATCTGATGTCAAAAAGCTCTATTTTGCTCAATAATTTGCTTTTCTTTTCCATATTTCTTTGTGAAAATAATTTGTTGTGTGCTCTGACAACTCTTTAATATTTTAAATCAACAACTCATAACCCAAGAAAGTTTGAAAATATATCACATTGAACAACCAGCCTATATTAAATCAAGATCAAGAGCTGAAATATATTTTTAAAAAGCACGTGGCAGCCATTTTGAGCTTGGTAGCCATCTTGAAGCATATTTTAATCAATGTAATGTGCATATTTGACTGAGATCATTGATCATAATAAAGTAATGAGGTAAAGAAATTTAAAATATTTAGACAAATCTGATTTTTGGATGTTAAAACTACTAACATTTGCCGCCATTTTGAATTTGGCAGCCATCTTGGTAATGATATGGCAGCCACTTTGAATTTAGGAACCATCTTGGTTTTGTGCATAGATGCTGGGAAAACAGAGAGAAAACAAAATACTTTCTTTAGAAACATACTTTTTAAACATATACTTTAGACAAAACGGAGCAATTTATAGAGTCAGGGAATTATCAGGTCGGGAAACTATAGACTATTCCAACGATTTTCGGCCGACAATCGTTGGAAAACGATATAAATTTCTACTTTAAATTTCTACTGGTGCCATGATTTCACAGGATGCTTCAGACTGCTATTTACTTACAGTCTAGTACGGTTTTTCGTAATAATTCTGTAGTTTTGTTTTTTGATGTTTGCAAATGTTGTATACTACATTTAAATGTCTGTAGTGCATTATTTTTGTTTATTTTTTATGGTGGATTGTTTTGATATTGTTTTATGGGGGAGGGGGTATAGGCAAATTGGAGAAGTGATCAGGGATTGTGGCAGTAAGTCGCCAGTTTATGGTAATAGGCTCGCGCCAAAGTATTAACACATGAATATCTTTTCTGAATTGAAATGTCTAGGAAGGAGTTATTTCCATTTTATTTGATTTCCATTTATATCACACATCACAGTGCAGTGAATTAAGAAATATCAATAATAATCACTGAAACTGTGATTTTTTAAAAACTATGCCAGAAAACGACCGAAGCGCAATATGACCATGTTGCGGTGTGTCCGGGTTTTTTTTGGGGGGGGGGGGGGGGCGGAGCAAAAATGTCCTTTTTACTTCAAAATGAGGTCATGCTTGACTTTACGTGAGTGTACTGGAAACCAGCTGAACTTAACTTTTATTGCACAATGCACACATAGAGCTGTTAAACTAACGCATATTGAAAGATTCGTCAAACATTCATAGACACTGCACGGTGTATCTGGTGTATATTTAACCGTATACATCAGATAATTGTAAAGATGTATTTGTGTAAAACAATATCCTTCTATTTGTGTAAATACTTTTGTATTTGTAAATATTCTTTCTTAATGGAAAATGCAGGTCCCCAATGTAAAACCAGTTTTAGAATGTTTTGGCACACCCTGGGTAAATAAATGTAAATAAATAAATTTGCTGTGCATTAGGCCTGTTAATTTTCTTAAAAAATCAAACATATCATTTTGTGTATATTTTTTTTTTAGAGTGTCGGATCCCAATTACAGTTTGGGGGATTCGCAATGTAATTTTCTAGCCAAACCGGCCAAGAATTATTCATACAATTTGATGTTTGTTGGAAATATCAATACACAAGGGCATTGTATTAAATAGTATGAGTCATTCCTTGTGCCGCGGGTACAACGCACTTTAATTATCAGTGACACGTGTCAAACAACTCTACAAAGGCTTTGTATGCCATACGTATTGCAGGAATTCGCAAGCAAAAGCAGTTTTCGATTTGAATAGATATGCATGTACATGTACATGTACATGTACATGTACATGTGGGCTACATAGGCCTATGTACATGTACATTTTTGAACATATGACTTTGGCAAGCCAAACTCGCTTACAGTATTCATTGTTCTGTACGATCATTCATCCGTTCTATTAGGCCTATGCTGCATACAAAAACGTGCAATTGTGTTTGTACGAAAGTCTGACTTTGAAATTGTGAAAAGTTTGAGTTTGAAAATGTGCACAACATATAAGCGACACATGCAATCATGGGTTATTAGTTATTACAGACGCTGATGAAGAATTGTATTGTGTACAACATGACATGTTGAACTCCATGCAATGTTTTCATTATGTTTCCTTTCAGTGGAAGAACAATATATAAAAAGCAACATATTAAGCCATTTTCACATATGATGCACGATATGGGGCACAGGGAATTACCCCCCCCCCCCTCTTTTGTGTTGGTCATTGTGTTCCCGGAATCTCAGGAATTCTCTTCAGAGGACTAGGGGGGATGTGTTAGGTAACAATAGTCTGGAGAGTGTATAGGGTATAGGGACAAAAAAAGGGGGGTACCCCTCTGCCCCATATCGTGCTGGGTGCGAGTTTCTCTCAAACATGAGACAATCTAGAGTAGGTCTCAACCTACGACAAAATCCGCTATCTTCCGAGTCCGCTTTGGTGCTATGGTGGTTTATTGTTTTTTTTTTTGGGGGGGGGGGGGGTTGGGGGTTGGGGGGGGGGGGGGGGAGGGAAACAGATATACAAACCGATGACACCATTCTAATTCGATCAAAAGTGTACTTTCTGACTTCTGAAAGGTGCGGTATACATGTAGATGATAAAAAGGGGAAGGTTGTAAAGGGATGTTTATGTAAAGTTTCTATTTAATCCAAGCACCACAAGAGGGCGCTGTCTGTCATTTCAGTGGCTGTGATGTGAGCAAGACATTGTAGTTAAGTTAGGTCCACCAAGTAGCAATAGTCGACGATTCGCGACTAGCCTACCGACCGAGGTTGGTCGCATCGCTGGTTACCTATAGCCGTTTTTAATAGCAGAGTGCAGAGAGGACCAGTTATCAGAAAAATGGCGGAAAACAAAAGTAAATATTCAGCAGCAGTGAACGATCATTTTATGTTCAGAATATTGTTCTTTTTGTTACTTTGTCTTTCTTTGAAATAATAAATTTTGGGCAGGGCCTACTACTGTTCGTCCACAATCGTCTGAGGCACACGTTACCACTTCTGAGATGTGCTGACATACTGAGCAAATATCGTCCGTGTCGCTTTCATCTATCTGTGAACTCGTCCAAAAACGTAAACAAATTAACTGGCCACCGCCATTTTGGTCGCGTTGACATGACAATAGTTCGACTAGAGTCGTTCGCACTTCAACTTCATGAAGAGAGGACACGTGGCTGTATAGTTCACACTTGGATACCGGTACAAGTTACGGCAGGTGCAAGTTACGTCACGAATCAACCACTGGTTAGCTTTGAGCAAGTTCGGATGCTGCTGACCTAGTCCCTTTTGTTAATTTGACACAGTTATTACAGGCTACTTAAAAGATGACCCACTCTGTTATATATCGGAGGTAGCAAAGTTTGTTGATTGGTGTGATCGGCATTTTTTGACTATTAATTTGAAGAAAACTAGGGGGATGATTGTAGATTTTCGTCGCAACACTGGACTTCATGAACCTGTTTATATCAATGACAACGAAATAGAAAGGGTTAACGAGTACAAATACCTTGGTACTGTTATAGATGACAAACTTAACTGGAACAAAAACACCCAGGTAGTTTTTGGCAAAGCCATGCAACGGATGTTTTTCCTTCGTAAGCTTAAACAGTTCAATGTCGATAAGACGATTTTACGTCTATTTTATCAATCTATAATACAGAGCATTGTTACCTTTAACATAGTCAGTGTGTAGGGTTCACTTTCACAGAAAAACAGGGACAGGTTTGAGCGCGTCCGTAAAATTGCCTAGCGCTTCGTAGGTCTCACCTTGCCAACATATGACAAAATCTTTTTGGAACGTGCAATATCTAAAGTGCATTTTATTCTATCCGATCCAACCCATCCACTTTTTGATTGTTTTGTTTTTAATATCTGGTTTCAGACTTTTGTGTTCCTCGTACAACCTTACTCGATACAGGCAATCATTTGTTCCCAATTCTATTCATCTATTTAACACATTAGCTGTACGTAAATAGGGTTTTAAATTTTATGTTTCCTGTAGGTTTTCTCTTTTGTGGGTAAATTATTGTTTTATCTAAATGTATTTTTATATTTTTTAAAGTGCCAATGGAAACAAAATTCTGTATTTTTATGATGCGGACAATACATTTTTAATCTAATCTAATCTAATCTATAATTCGTCAAACAATCCACAAGGGAAACTGACTAGCTAAATTTGAATACATTTTCAAAGTGAACAAAGAAACTGGCAGGAGCGGGATTTGAACCTGCGACCTCCGGGTTACCGTACCGGCGCTCTACCAACTGAGCTACCTTGCCCTATGTTGGCGGTTTCCCAAATTGTCAGTATCTTTGTTCGGGTGGACGCTAGTCAGAAGTCATAAACCCAGAATGCCGTATAGCCAGGGATCACACCCAATTTTACGATACAACCTGGGAAGCGACATTGTGGGGATCACTCGATGACGATACGACTTTTTAACTTATAATTCGTCAAACAATCCACAAGGGAAACTGCCTAGGTAAATTTGAATACATTTTCAAAGTGAACAAAGAAACTGGCAGGAGCGGGATTCGAACCTGCGACCTCCAGGTTACCGTACCGGCGCTCTACCAACTGAGCTATCTTGCCCTATGTTGGCGGTCTCCCAAATTGTCAGTATCTTTGTTCGGGTGGGCGCTAGTCAGAAGTCATAAACCCAGAATGCCGTATAGCCAGGGATCACACCCAATTTTACGATACAACCTGGGAAGCGACATTGTGGGGATCACTCGATGAGGATACGACTTTTTAACTTATAAGCCGGTTCGTAGGGTAAGTATCCCATAAGGCCATGCTAAAAGCATGGCTGCCACGTCCGGCGATGCGCCAGCGGTGGGAAATTAATTCAAAACAGCGACAAATATTTCTTTCCAAATTACTCGGCGATTGACGTAAATGTGTACATATTGCGAATGAAGCACCAGGCTTCAGTCAAGTATGTCACCTTATTTAAAACCAATCCACTTTCAAATGGGGCTCCGATTCTGTCTGTCCATCAATCATGGACACTCCGCCTAACAAGGCTGTTTCATGAATTTTTAAGTTGCTTCAATTCTTTTAAATATTATATCACTGGAAAGAGTAAAACAAATATAAATAAATTGAGGGGTCAGTGATCATGATAGGTTAACCCTACTCTCTTAATGTAAAAGAGTGAAAAACTCACTCTCAAAAAGAGTGAATCCCTTCTCAAACCACTCGAAAAGAGTGAATCTCTTATAAAAACCACTCGAAAAGAGTGAAAACCACTCGAAAAGAGTGAAATTTCCACTCTTTCGTGGAGCCATATAAGGGACAACTCTTTTTCGAGTTGTCCCTTATATGGCTCCTCGAAAGAGTGAAAATTTCACTCTTTTCGAGTGGTTTTCACTCTTTTCGAGTGGTTTTTATAAGAGATTCACTCTTTTCGAGTGGTTTGAGAAGGGATTCACTCTTTTTGAGAGTGAGTTTTTCACTCTTTTACATTAAGAGAGTATGCAAAGCTATGGATTTTTGTTGATTTAACTTTTGGTAATTTTGGAGGACAATTTCAGTTAAAAAGTTGTGACCATATTGCTAAATGTTTTAATAGAAAATTTGAGCCTCATTCATTTCCTATCAATTTGTTATAAAAATAAAAATAATTCTATGAGTCATTTAAAATAGAAACAATTATTACAAACACCAATTATTTGTCAATAAATGATCCAAAAATAAATTAAAAAACAAATTATAAGCTGGTCACAGCGCGGACAGAAAATTGGGTATCGCAATTGACGTCACTCGAGTGACCCGAGATCGTTTGTTTACTCTAACGTACTGCGCATGTGCAACTTTCCCCGATTTGGAGGCACGAGTAAGCGAACAATCTTTCTATCTTGAAACCGTGAAGTAATTCGCGAATTTGACGAGAGAAACAGTGCTCCAAGGCTAGGTTGAACCAGTTGGACAAGCCACGCAGCGCGCGTTCAACCCGGGTTGAGAAACAGGTGGCCCCGACGTAATTTACAAATGTCATGTCAAAGCGCGCGCTATTGTTAATTGTACATCTTGGCCGAAAGCGCAGCGCAGCGCATCGTTGGTAATTTGTACAGTCGTACAGTTCATGGAGATAAGACAATAAAGAAAATAAAGCGGATTAGTGTGAAACGTTCATGCCCAATCCCGGGAGCGAATTTTTTTCCCAAACGACATCCGAATGGGGTTAACACTATGAGATTCCGGAGCCACGAATTAGAAGGGAAAAAATGAATCGCGGGTGAATCGCGGGCACGGGCTAGCTTCCGACAGGTCGCAATGCAAAGACTTGCCTAACGTCTTGAATTGGGCCAAGACTACCTCCGAATCAAAGAAAGGTTCTGGTGTAATTCAGGTTCTCGGCAAAACCTAGGCCGAACACTGTCAAAAAGATCGAATGCTTTTAAAATTCGAAAGCAATGAGAGGTCGGATAAAATACATGTGCCTAAATCAAAACCTACGGCCGTTTTATGTCGGGAAAATTACATTCGATTCGTGAGGACGTGTTGGGTTTGTAATTTCATTCGGTTTTGGGAAATGCATTCGAGTTACAAAAACATGTTAGGTTTGTAAAATTTCATTAGGTTTGGAAAAACATTTGAATCATAAGGATGTTCGGTCTGTAAAATTTCATTGGGTGTTGAAAAATGCATTCGGTTGGTAAAAAACACGTTCGATGTTTCAAAACACGTTCTTTTTTAAAATGCATTAGATTTAAAAACACGTTCGATTTTCAAAAATGCATTATGTTTTTCAAAAAATATGTTTCAATCTTTTTGACTTTAATTCTGCTTCGTAAACTGTGACAAGTGAACACCATGCGACACCACAGTTCGACTGGCTATCGTTCGCACGTGCATGGACATTACTGTGCAGAATCAAGGTACGTCACGGATCAACACTTGGTTAACTATTGTCGTTAATCGAACTTACTCGAGAATTACTCCTCAACCAATAAAAACAAAGCCTCCAGGTCAGTCATTAAACCAGAGTCAAGTATAATCCACCCAAAACAACGGAGTCATTGGCTAGTAAAATTGTGTACAATTATCATATCGTGCAAATAATCGGAGTAATCTGAAAACCAGCTTATCTCATTTTGTTTTGGTCGAAAAGACATTCAGCCTTTATTGATATTAAAGTTCTTCAGGTAATATCCGTTAGTTTGGACTTATGTAATATACATTCATAAATGCCTCAGCGAGTTTCACTATCCATATAGACCTTTATCATGGTACAGCCATTTTGTTTTTCTCCTATTAAAATCAATGCAACCAAACCGAGGCTGGAAGGCAAAATAGTCTGGCACCTTCATTCAATAATTGGAATCACTATTCATAATTTCTAATGCATACAGGGAACAAGACAAAGATGGTCACAACATGATAAAGGTCTATTGGTCGAGAGCCTGTCACGTGGGTGTACACGGCGCGTCATAACCAGCTGTTCTCAGCCGATACGCAACATGGAGAGCGTAGTATGGGGATCAGTGGACAACGCTAATGCACGCGTATAAAACGCTGCATCTCGTGCGTGTGCGTACGCGCACGCGACAGACAGACGCAGAGCCTTTACGCGCTCATCACAAGGCCGATACGTACGCATGTGTTTTGTACTGATGAGCAAATGGGAGAAAAAGTGGGGTGAAAAAGCTTCGCATTTTGTCCTTTTTACGGGAGGGTTTTGCATTTTTCGTAAGAAGGCATTTAGAATGGGGATAAAAATGTGATGACCCGATCTTTACCAGTCAATAATAACCTCGAAGGGTCGTGACCGCTGTTAATGGACCTCGCCTTCGGCTCGGTCCATTAACAGCGGTCACGCCCCTCCTCGGTTATTATTGACGTGTAAAGACCGGGTCATCACACTTTTATCCCCTAATTTAAAGAGCATCATAAACCAATAACATGCTTAAGAACCTTTGTTTAAAATCCGCTGCGAACCAGTCACAACAAGTATTACCCATCATACAGCAGACGTTCTTTACGAGCAGCTCCCTGAACTGTTTAACCAACCAGGGTTGGCCGATTTAAATAAACATGAATACTTATTAAAAAAAGAAAAAAATCTGTGATAAAAAAAAACCAAAAAAAAAAAAACCAACAACAACAACAAATCATTTGATTTAAATCGCGATTTAAATCAGTGATTTAAATCAACAGCCAACCCTGTAACCAACATAACATGTTTTTGTTACACGAGTACCTATCGTGCGCAGTTTACGAGTTAACCACGCCCCTTAGACAACCCTATGGGAATTTTGTGTGGTAATTGTTGTTTGTCTCAGATTTTGCGCGTTCCAAGTGGAATTATAATTGATGTGATTGAACAATAATTCACAAGCTGCGTTGACGCAATTCAACCGCGATAGGTCAATTCAACATATAAGACGCTGTTCCATTTTACATCTATAGAGTATTACCGAAGTCTGACGTCAGTTGCCACGACAACTGGCTCCAAACAAATGGAGATTTCGACTGTCGTGCAAACACATTGGCACAAAATGACAAAAGTATTGTGGTTCCAAACATTGCATTGACGTCATCACTTCGGTACTCTATGGGGGGAAACTGCGTACACCATACATGAAATCTGAATATTTTTTAACACCACAAATGACAAACTTACCATCCCAAAAAATCGAAATATAGCTGCTCACACCAAAACCTCAAACGAACACAGCATAACTGTGTAACACTTTGCGTATTTAAAAAGCTAAATAAATATTTAGAGTCGCTTGCTCCACAGCTACGCTGCAACACCGAAGTTTAAAACAACTTAAACATGCACAAAATTATTCTGACAAAGAATTGGTCAAATTAAAGAAAACAAACTACATTGTATTACTATCGTTAGTAGGTATACATGTACAGTGTATACGGCCCAAAGCCTTGCTAGAAAAAAGAAGAAAAATAAGCAAGAAAATACAAGAAAAGCTGTCAAAAGTGTGAATAGAACCTTGTTCAACTACAAAAGTTTGTCTAAGACACATGAAGCACCAAAATTATTAAGGCAATAAAAACCAATACATTAAAAACAACATGACCGACCAAACCATAAAATGGGATATTGCCCTTGTTTTTAGCGTGAGATTTAACTAGATGAATGACACAGTTAACACCTAGAAATGGCATCATTGCAATATGCCAACCTAAACTCTGCATTCTACATGTTAATTACATGTAGATGACAAATAATGCTTCCATTAAAACACTGTATACAAACAGACACATAAAAGAAATGCACAATATAAAACCTTTCCTAACTTGAAAATAAAGCATGAACTAAAAAGTAACGAAGACAAATCATTTTACAGACCAAGTTTTAAAATTTACCAAGTTCTGATGAGGTACAGTATTAATGAAAGTACTGTCAAAGTGTGCAAATAAGACTAAAAACCAAATTGTAAATAATGGTAAATTCTAATTTGCAATACCGGTCTAAGGTTGTAATATTTAGTGCATGCACACTAAAACTGCAATGTCCGTTGCTCTGACTAAAAATGTAAATTTCATGGATTCACTCCAACAAATTATGGGGAAACAATTACATTTTGTCATTTTTTTTACTGACAATGTCATTGCTCCGCTTGTTCCGTTTGCTTCCTCTAGTAAGGAAAACTTCCGCCTGTTCCCACGAATAATACTCTAGCCGTTACTGGATGAACGGAAAGCTATTTCCCTCGTTCTGTATCTCTATGGAATTCTTTGCCTGGTGCACGTTTCCCTTCACCGTACGATCTTTCCTGCTTCAAGAAGAATATTAATACATCTTGTATCTTTGCTTCTTTTTGTACATGTAGCTCTGTACCGTACCTCGAGAGGGACATACGGGCACTTACTTGTATTAGGCCACACACAAAAACTTGTGTTGCCCTCGGACTGACCGACTGTAAAAAGCAACAAATTCAGGGTCGTTTTTTTTTTTTTTTTAAATCAATAAAAACATAACTCAGCCTCCGTCTCAAAAAAGTGTTTGTATTTGATGTAAAAAATAAAAACCTGGGGGTCTGTGCAATGTTTAGGCCTAAGCACGCATAAGTGAGCGTGAATATGGAAAACAAATTCCCGGCGACCGACTGACTTTTCAAATTTTTCCTGTCCGAGGGCAACCATTTTTTGTTTGGCCTTATACTGTGCACTCGCTTTTGTTTTCCTACAATTTGTTGTTTTATTGCGTGTTACGTGCCAAAAGTCAACCTCAAGTCAGAATGTGAAACTTTGTTACTTAAAATGTGTTACTTAACCATTTTTGCAGAATGTCTCATTGGAAAAGCTCATTTAATGCTAACAAATTAGCAATTCAATTTAGGGAGCACTGCCTAACCCATGGTCGGGTCAAGCCGTTGAAAAGCCTGGCCAAGCCCCAGGAACGCCCGGGCCTTCGGGCTTCTATAATCCCCTGGTTGTAGACAATAAACTGCCCAGCCAGCTGACATTGTTCACCCAGACTTGATCTCCGGCCCGTGAATGGAATGACAACGAAAACAACCAATACAGATTAGTAAGAGAGGGGCCACAGCCCAGCCCGACAGACGCCGGGCTTTATCGATTAGAAGATGCTCGATTGTTAGTTGATTTTTGGCTCACAATGGCAAGACTAAAAGCCAGAAGGCCCGGGCGTGGGCAGGCTTTTCAACGGCCTGGCCCGACCGTGGGTTAGGCAATGCTCCCTTAATTAATTTTTCAAGGTGAAACAGGTACGCCCCAAAAGTACGGACATAGCTGCTTTTTTATCAGGTACATATACATGTAGTTCTCAGACTGCGGTGTGGTTGGGTGGAGAACCAAGGGTTTGTTCCCCTTCCCTTAAAACAAAATAATAATACTGGAATTTTTAATTTCTGTCTGTTAACTTACCCCTACTCTTTCATAACTTATGTGTTACAACCTATCAGTCGAACGTTTGTGATTGATATCGTAATTAGCTCCATTTTGGCACCGGGAGAAGGGAGGGGGTTATAAGGACCATGTCACACGAGGAAATTCACAGGCAATCAGTTCCGGTCAATCTCCAAGACGAATTTGTTTCATTTTTCACCAAATTCTCTCAGGAATGTCAATACACTGGCCGTAAGCTGTCTCATTGCTACATGTACCAGGTATTCCTTTAGCCTGCAGTGTTGCTAGTTGCCTCAAAGTTGCTTATAAAAAATTGCCCCAAGGCCATACAAGGCCTTAACTATCACAAGGCCTTAACTATGACAAGGCCGTATAATAGGGCTTTAACTATGACGAGTTCTTAATAGGGCCTTAAATACGACATGGCCTTAAATATGACAAGGTCTTAGATGAGGGCCTTAAATATGACAAGGCCTTAGGGCATTGTACATGTTGGCATGCATTATGAGATTACAATGATTATACACAGACAATAAAACATGTAGCAAGCTACAATGTACACGTATAGCAATAGCACCACATTCATGCGGAAACTGAAAGAAAAAAGAAAAGGACAAGATTAAAAACTTCCCCAATCACAGTCTGTTAACTTGCTTGCCCTGCCAATCTTGGTCACGTACATGCATCATGGAATAAAAATGATTACCGGTACATGTACAAATCAAGTACATAATCCACTCTAGGAAAAACAAAACAAATGTACTTAATCGATTTATCTCATACTTAAGATATATTAACTTGAATACAGAAATTGGGTTCCCAAAGTTGTTAATATGATCCAAGTTTAAAACACAAGCAAATACAAGAAAATAGAGCTTATCTTATTCCAGCCTGTTTCTGTTCGAGCATTTTTTTCTTTTGTACCAGTTGTGCAATTAAAGAGTCAAATTTTCAATGGGGCGGGGGTGGGGGCGGGGCTGGGGGGCGGTGGGGGCGTCGGTTACTTGGGTCAGCACAATTTTGCGCATCGGTGGTATTTAGTACTGGAAATATGTCTATGTTTCACGGGTCAGATGTCAGAGATCAGAGGCAATTTGTTTTGTTTTGTAATCACTACTCACTAATTACAACACATTATACCTGTTTTTTTGCATGAACAACTCTTATCAAAGATAAGGAACATTTCTAAACAGCAAAATTTCATGACATTTGAAGGCAATGTGTCCCTTTAAGAGCACTTCTGATAAAGGATGTAGTCGAACCCTGATAATAAGAGCACTATTAATACAACATCCTGCTTATAACAAGGAAAAAAAAATAGGTCCCGAGTCTTTGTTTTCCATTACTGATAATACAAGGTACCTGTTATAACAAGGTAAATTGTAAAGTCCCAAGGACCTTGTTAAAAGGTGTTCGACTGTATACAAGAGAAAGCACATCAGAAATCAATCACAATAGTCGTCTTCGTGTCATTCTACAGTTATGCCCCCAAATTATTCATACCCATGTCAAATTCGGGGTATTGTGAATCATTATTTCTACTTTATGCTAATGTGTGAAACCAAAATATATGTAGATTTGTACATGCCAACTAAAAGTCATTAAGTAAAGCCCAAGTTACGCCAATCCAGCTTTTATGTATGAGAGAAAAAGTAAACTACCAGATTTTTCATAGGGTATGAATTATTTTGGGCATAAAGGCTGGTTTATCGTCGGTCGAGCGATGGTCGCCGCGACTAAAAATTGACGCGCGATCCTCTCACGCAGAGTTTATAGTTGACGCGGAAGCACCAGCGACTAGTCGCTGAAAGACGCTGCCGACGTCGCTACAGAGTTCAATCAACTGAACTTTGACATGGTCGCTGACCTCACTTGGGCCAATAGAATTGCCTGATTGGTAAGAAACGATGAATATGCAAATATGGCACACGGCATAAACAATAAATATCACTATCAATAAGCACCAAAAACATCCTATATTTTATTTATGCGTCTTAATATTTATTGTTATTAAAACAGCTGGGACAGACATTAATCGCACATCAAAAAAAGCTGCTAACTCCGATAATTATATAATTAAAATAAAAAGCTAAAATAATTTTACGTTCAGCAGTGGCAATGCGTGATCGTCACACGTCGCATTTGAATTCCAGACACGCTGCGCGTATGCTGTGTGTGTGTTTACAAACGTCGCGTGACGACTATAAACTGCACAAAAAAGGCCTAGCGTCCAGCGACCATCAGCATCGGACGATTTTCATCGAGCGACCGACTATAAACTGGCCTTTAACTGTAGGCATGTACCACCACCAAATACAGACTACAATTCAGGAGTGCCTCTAAAATCGCAATGCTTCGAACATTCCATTGGGGTACCGACTGTTCGAACAAGGGAAAGAAAAATGACATTCCCGAAAGGAACATCAAAAGTTCCCATCTCTGTATGTGGAAAAACAACCAGCAGTTTCCAGTTTTGAATACACTGGAAACACACCATGTTCCCAATAAGTGTTGCGAGTCGATCTTGCCTAGCAAGGAACTCCCACGAACTTGGAGGATTGTGCGCACAATTAAAAAGAAAAATTAGCATTAGGACAAAAACAAATTTAAAAGAGGCCTTTTTGTAGTTTTGTTTTTAGATCAAACGCAGAAAAAAAGTCCAAATTTCCATGACGGCAGAGTCCACTAAATTGATTAAAAACATGCAAAAAATCTACCAGGTGGAATTTGCTCTATTTCTTTCAAATTTATTTTTAGATATTTTAGAGACGATAAACCAGAGAAACAAAATGTGGCCTCCAAAAAGCGGACAGGGATGCTATTTTTTTTGGTTATAAATACTTGGCCTTACTTAAAATTTGCCCAAGCAGTTTGGAATAATATGGAAACACAACTTGTCCCAATTGCTGTACTCCCCAATGGAACACTGCTCGATGATGAGACACTCACTGATCTTCCCAAGGGTTAGGTTCAAACTCATTTCACTCATTTCACATAAATGAGCCTTCTATGTCTAGCCCGGTCCCAGCTGACTGTAAGCCAACATCAGGATATCCTTCTTCTCCTTGGGGAACCGAAGCTCCTTCCCGGCCAGCCGCGCTGTCTCAATCTCATTGTCGGCCCGCTGCAGCTCCTCGGCGATGATCCCAGCAATCTCCTGCTCCCGGGAGATCCAGTCCAGTGCCATCTGGCTCCTCATGTCGTCATCCAGGGTGCGGTGGGAGTAATGGGCCAGGACTTCTTGCCGGGAGCAGTCCCGCTCCCGCATGGCCTTGAGGCTGCCGTTCCAGTGCAGCAGCTGGAAGACAGTCATCAACTCTTGGAACTCCAGCATGGACTTGGAGCGGTTGGCCTCCAGCATGAAGCGGAAGGCACCCAGACTGGTGTTGGGGTCATTCTCATCCTCTGGAGAACCCTGCGGAAAGATAACAGCAAAAGGCTTATTAGAAAGAGAACCTTGTGGAAAGATAACAGCCAAGGGCTAGTACTTGAGAACCATGAAAACAAAAGCCAAAGTTTGGTAAGGCATGTCTAAGCTGGAAGAACCTGTGAAAAGATAACCAAAGTCTAGCAAGGTTAATCAACTGAAGTTTGATTAGCTTTTGGAAACTAACAGCCATTTGGCCTGCATGTCATCATCAGGGGTGCGGTGGGAGTAGTGGTAATTCCAAACCAGGTACCCGAGTACCTGACCGCTAATGTCAGGAACCGGTTCCAGATTATGGAATCGAGTATCCGTAACCGAAATAACATATAACTTGGTAATTTCTCAGACAAGGAATAACACAATTTTGAATGTCATCCGTGGGAATTTTAAAAACAACAACCAGGGTACATGGAAAGACAAACCAAACCCTCCTATGCACACATACATTCTGAGCCATTTGTTGTATGGATCAAAACCAGTCAAGTGATTGTTGTGACCCATTGGAATTCTATGCATATAAGTTCATTTTTGACCTGTGATGACTGTTTCAGCAACTAGCTATGAGAATGATTTGGCATGTTGTGACCAATGGAAAGAGTCAAAACCAGTTGACTGAATTTGACCTGCCATAGTACTAACCATATTATTTTTTTACCATAAGTATTAAATCTGACCATTGGTGACTGGTCTGTGTTGAAAGTATAGGCAGGGGAGGTGGATGGAAATTTTGACTGATTTTGACCTTTTAAATAGTATGAGGGTTAATCCTTTCAGCCCCGCATTGTTTATTGGCATGCAGCCTCTGGTGCCCACATTGATTGTTCATGCACAAAGCACTTAACAGTCGACTTTAATCGCCATTGGGGCTGAAGCAAGGTATAGTGCACGGGCGACTATAGTCGCCATTGGGGCTGAAAGGGTTAATGTTAATAACGCTTGCGAAAATGCAATTTACACCGTAAAGCCATAGAGCTCACTGTACACACTTGCATCTTGTTGCACTGATGCACCGATGTGGTAGTATTAACCCTAACCCTGCCAGACGCAGCACAGTGCATCTGTGCTGCTGACAGCTCCACTTTACTGGACTCTGCAGACAAGTCAATGTGACAAAGTATGCAATCTGATGCGTTTGGCAGGGTTCTAGCCAAAATTCCCTGGAGGGTTAGGGTTATCATGCGGACCTTTACGAACAATATGGACGACAATTTCCGTAATTTCATTTTTGGGATTGGCCTTCTTTGACAGGTACCCGGGTACCAGAGTTGTAGTCGAGTCCCTGCAAATCCTTTCACAAGTCCAGTGAGAAGTCCTTTCATAAAGCCGGTCACAAGTAACTGGATGAACAATGACATAAGGAATGCCTTTGTCAAAGCTTATTTGAATAGCTTGTGATTGGGATATGGACTTGCAGGCACTTTTGATGGACTCGACTACATCCCTGCCGGGTACCCGTGCTTTTTTCAATCGGGTTCCCCAATTCCTGTACTTCCCGTAAATGCACACCCCTGAGCCAAAGCCAACTCAAGAACGAGAACCAACTGGAAAAACAACAGCAAAAAACAAGTCAGGATATCTGCTACATGAGCAGAACCACCGACATAGCAAATGACATTCTTGGGCAGTAAACACTGTTTATAGCATCACTGTTGTGCGATGAAAACTGAGACTTGAAAGTAAAGGCACACTGAGCCTCAAAAAGAATAATATTTCAAAGCAAAGGCCTGAAACTATAACCAAAAATTATCCAGCAACGAGTTAATGGCTTGTAAAATTTCAGTACCTGGAATGATGTTTTAGCGTCCGTGACCGCCTTATTGATGAACTCGTCTGTGATTTTTCTCGATGGATGTTCGTTGAAGACCGAGTTCATCAGAGCAATCTTAGCTGCACTGCGTCGAGCCTCTGCCTTAGTTGGGCAGTTCTATAAAGAAAAGAATTTCTTTCTAAATTATGTCAAGTACATGTATTGTAATAACAGCAATGAATTTATCACGATACCAAAAAGTAGCTCAAGTTTACGCGGCCCATAATTTTAATTTTTTATATATGAGCTATTAAAAATTTGTTAACTTTTCAAAATCAGTTAATTTCCATGGGATATTTTGACACTTGTGTTTTAGGGTGGAGTGGTTAATCTGTGGTCAGGCCAGGCCGTTGAAAAGCCTGGCCAAGCCCCTGGAATGCCCAGGCCTTTGGGCTTCTATAATCCCCTGATTGTAGGCAATAAACTGGCCATTAATTCTGGAGTCCAACCGGCTCCCATTGTTCACCCAGACTTGACTGACAGCTGAGGCATCTTTTGATCCAGCCGTGAATGGGTACTGATTAGTGTGGGAGGGGCTACAACCAAGCCTGGCCTGGCAGAGGCCGGGCTTTATTGATTAGTTGATGCTCTATTGTTAGGTGATTTGTGGCTCACAATAGCAAGAGTAAAAGCCTGAAGGCCCAGGCATGGCTGAGCTTTTCAAAGGCCTGGCCCGACCACAGATTAACCACTCCTCCCTTAGTAGTTTAAGACCTAAGGGCAGAAAATACATTTGTATGGAGTGTATCCCCACCCACAATAATACAGTGGAACGCCGCTATAACGAACATCACGGGATCCACAGATTTTGTTTGGTATACCGATCGTTCGGTATAGCGATTTTTCAGCCGCCGGTCCGCCGCATGCCCATTTTTAAACATGGTGTCCGTTCTTTTGAAGGGCGCCCTCTTTTGATTGTAATTGAAGGTTTTATTCAATTGTATGACATATTTCCCAAAATATTTCTGTTTTCACGCATTAGCGGTGCCTGCTTTTGACCATTGTCAGTGTAGTAGCATTTCTCGCATCCGCGCACGGAGACACGAAACCACTGTCCCTTCATCTTGGCAGCACGTCACCCTGCATGCCCTGGCGGTTACTTATAGAGGACTTTGAACATGTGCCGGCCATTGAATCATGTAATTACATGTTCATACTTTCTAACAGTCTTGTTGACTTGACTTGCTGACTTGACTTGAATTGGACTCGAGTCGCAATTTTATTGACTTGAGACTTGACTTGACAAAAAATGACTTGGGACTCGACTTGACTTGAATAAATTTGACTTGCTGACATTAACACTTCTGTTAAAATAAACACAAACATACAGGTATCAGTTAATAAACAAGCCTATAGCGCATATATAGCAAGCTGGGTGTCCAGTACGTATGCAGGGCCGCAGCGCTGGCCGAGCTGCATGGATAATTGTTAAAATGGCACACCAGGTTGATTTTGTACAGTGAATGCGTGCTAGCCTATGCATTGTCATTGGAATTATTATTTACAAACAATTGACTCGAGACTTGGGACTTGACTTGACTTGAGAAAAAATGACTTGGTTACAACACTGCTTTCTAAAGCTTACCGAATTCTAAAGCAACAGTTGGCTTTTTCCCCTTCTATTCCTTGGGGAAATAATTATAATAGCCACCTGTCACTCTTCAACATAAAGCTGCGGCCGTTTAGGACTTACAAACAGCCCAAATACCTGGTACATTTTTTTAAAAATCCGTTGCCTGTTTTTTTCAACAACAATGTTCGGTAAGTTTTGTACACAAAATTTGGGAGCCAAGGATGGTGTTCGGTATAGCCAAATGTTTGGTATAGCGGTGTTCGGTATAGCGGTCTTCGGTATAGCGGCATTCCACTGTATACTCCTTCATTGGTAATAACATTGCTTGCTGCACCCTTGCACATACATACATGTGTACATTGTGGGGTTTGTGCTTGACTCCAGACATCGGGGGCGTGGCAAGTGTTGTTTTGGAGGTCCTATCTCCACTTCCATACTTCAGGGAGCTCAAAGCACACTCAAACCACTAGCATTATTATGCCTTCTATAATCTGAATCCTGCTGAATACAACAGGATCTAACTGTTTGATATTTCCGTTGGACCCTGTTGGATTGTATGGCCTGTTGGACTGTGTTGCATCATGTTGGATTCAGCAGGATACAGAATAATAAGACACAGTTGGATTCTGCTGGATTTAACAGTTAAGTCATTTATATCTTGAGGTACCCAGCAATTTGGACTGTGTTGCGCTGCGTTGGATTGAGCAGGAAACTCATATACAGTCGACTCTCGTTAATAAGAGCTCGCAGAATGTTTGGCGCCCTCCTTTGTTCAGTAATATCAATCCCGTTTGTAACGCAAAATATTTAATTTACCCCCATGATTATAATTAATTTATAAATATTAATCTCCGACAGTCGCACCCCAACATTTCCACAAATTTTACCGTAAAACTAGTCATTATTGAAGACCCCCACGACTGAGAAACGCCCTCTGTTGACAACAAAAAATGCACTGGTTTCCTCCATATTTGTGCCTTATGCTAGTTTCCGTAATGGTTACCAACTAACAAGAGCCCCATCAAGATTTGTATGCGTGATTGAAATACTAATACATGTACGTGCGTGTAGCTAATGCAGTGGTTTTGAAGTGATCTGGGCAGTTCAAATCGCCCGGTCGGCGAACTCCAGCGGTCTTGTTCTTGAGCTCAGGTGTTGTTTTATTAAATATTACTGCTTGTTTTATTAAAATCTGCTTGCAACATTTTCATAACCAATATACAGCAATTCAATTTTATCGACACGATGTGCGTGGCGTTTACATTATGTTTTGGGCCTATCCAGACGTCACATTTATACACAATAAAGGGGAAAACATGCAGACCGGATAGGACGAGAGCCGGATAATACAAGATATTTGCGTAAGTTCGGAGGACCTCGTATAAACGAGAGTCGACTGTACATCTAAATATTTAGCAGGATAGTCCTGGGGAACCATTATTTAGGGGGTTATATAACGGATCACAGTTTGCTTTTGACCACATTCCATTTTACCTGAAAACTAGCAAAGCAGCTGCCTCCCGGGAGAGTGACAAAGCAGACATAAGGGGGACTGGATGCAGGAACGGACTCGTAGATCACGATGGAACCTCCCTTCAATTCAGCACCTCGGGAGGCTTTCATCTGCCAGAACTCCTGCAAAGCCTCCACTACATTTACTACAGGAGGTACAGAGAAAAAACATTAACCCTAACAGCCCAAGGCTTTTTACTAGAATCCTTCCCTAACCACACAAACTCCAACACTGTGTAGTAAACCAATGGCACATTCTTTGTACTTAGACAAAATCAGGGCATCAAGTCCCATGCAAAGTGATGGTGCCAAGGCTCTACAGTACCCAATCACACAAAATTCAACACAAATGGGGTGTTTGATTTTGGCAGGTTAGGGAAGGTTAGGGTTAATTGATAACAGGGGTGTGCACATTTACAGGTAGTACAGGAATTGGCATGATTGGGCACCCAATTAAAAAAGCATGGGTACCAAGGTACCTGTTAACCCTAACCCCCTAGGCCTTTTTACGATGAAGTGTCCTCAACCTGTCAAAATCCAACACTGTGCAATATACCTATGGCACATTCTTTGGACTTTGGGGCATCATAGCTCCATGTAAAGTAATGGTGCCAAGGTGCTACAGTCCTGAACCCAGCAAAATTAGACAAAAACCTGCTGTTGGAGTTTGTAAGGCTTGGGTAGTTAGGGTTAAAGATTTCCAAAAATCCCAAAAATTAAATCTTGGAAATCTCGCAAGCATCATAAATGTTAAATCCGTTTTGTTCAGTCCATGTACCCTGGTTTTCATTTGGAAAATTCCCCACAAATGGCATTCAAAAACTTTCTTTTTCATTGTGTGAGACATTACTATTATTAAAGTAATATGTTAATTTGGTTACGATTTTACCAGTCAAGGGGATCAAAGTGCCAGCGCCCCAAAGCTGCAGTGCAAAAAATACATGTACATTGTAGATATGCCAGTCGGTATCAGTCAAAACTATTAACTGCTCTGTACTGTAGGGCTGTCCCGAATATACCGAATATTCGATCGTCAAGCGAATATTCAAATACCATTTTGCCAGTTCGAATATTCGAAAAGATATACATGTATATGCACATACAGATACGACTCTGATGCTATTTTAACCCTAACCCTGCTAAATGCAACAGAATGCACCAGTGGTAAAAAGTGGTAAAAAGTTGTTGCAAGTTGTTGCATTTAGCAGTCAACACAAGTCTCCTAATCTGATGCATTCTGTTGCATTTAGCAGGGTAGGATTTTGGTATAATACCACTGCATGTAAACAGTAGTTTACTACACAGTGCAACAGAATCCACCCTGCATTCTGTTGCATTTAGCAGAGTAGGTACTTGGTACCAAGACTAGTATATTTGAGTTCCCTGCACAATGCAACAGAATACTGTTGCATTTAGCAGGGTGCTTAGAGAATTAACCTATCGCCGTTTGTGAGTTAGCCACGCCCCTTAGACAATTTTACACACGTGCAGCACGTGGAAGCGATGCACGAAAGGCGCAGGAGCGTATTACGGTGAATCATTGCAAACAGGTGTTGTCTCAGATTTCTGAGACAACTTTGCCCACGTGTGCATGCAGACTTTCGTGCGACCACTTATTGCAAAAAGTGGGAAAACAGCTTTTTCCAATTTCCAGCCGCTCGTTATAACGCGTATCTGAATAATGCAGACTCCCCGGACCCCACTCACATAATTTTCACCGTCCGAGAATCGGAAAAACTTAAATTTGACCAGTATTCGCATACTGCGTTTCAACGAACAGGGCGCACATGCGGCCGAATAATGCGCGTCTTTGGAATGTTTTTTGTTTGTCCAAGATTTGGAATATCATGTGATGTTCAACAGACGCTACGATTGGATAATGGTCATGAACGGCGATAGGTCAATTACTCCTTGGGGGTTAGGGTTAATAGAAAAGTTACGGCGCTTAGCAGTGTCAAATGCCGCATTTTTGTAAATCGTAACTTTTAGTGGAGGGAGGTTTATTGTTCCCGTCCGTAAAACCCTTGATACAACAGGGGCATGCAAAAAAATGCCGTTTGAACGGTCCATAATATCAATCGCCAATTTTCTTTTACCGGTGCGGCATGCACAGAAAAACTTGATGAGCGAGTATCGAATATTCGGTCAAACCCAGTTTCGAAAACTCGAATACTAAATTATTAAAAAATGAACAGCCCTACTGTACTGTCATGACTGCGCAATGGATGCAAAGATGTCGAGTCTCCTGCCGGCACCTGAATCTGGCATGCTTACTGCAGTAGGTGTTGAAAGTCAAAACACGTTATCAGTGCCACAGGGGCACCATTCTTTTGTCAGTCAAATACAGTCAGTTGACTTGTTTTGATCGATACAATAACTCCTCATACAAGTGACTTTCAAGAGCTAGGAATGAGTTATGGGTAAGTTTAGAAAACGGCACGTACCACATTTGTAGTCAACAGTTATCAACAAGATAACTGCATAAAATTATCCCGAACCCTCTAGGATGCATCTAAAATCATATTAACCCCTTGAGCACGGTATTTTACGGGATACGTCGGGGTGTTGCGGCGGTTCTGGCAGCCAAGCGAACCGCTACAATTTGTGCAGTCAAGCATGACATACACAATAATCCAACAATGGATTGAAACTGCACAAACAGCGGCCAATGGCGTCATCCGGCCTGGTGGCACTTTTTTTTCTTTTGCGCCCTATGGCGTCATCCGTACGCAAGGGGTTAAAATTGGAGTATTTGGAACTGTTATGGTTTAACCCTCCTATGCAAACATACATTCTGAGCCATGTTGTTGTATGGGTCAAAATCAGTCAAGGTGATTGTTTTTGACCCTCCTGCCATAGTACAAAACCACATGTAATCTGATCATGTGTGTGTAAAAGTATAGCAGGGGAGGTGGAAGGAAATTTTGACTGATTTTGACCTTTTAAATAGTAGGAATTGATTGCAACTACATGTATGCAACATCAGTGAAAGTTGTTCACTAGTTTCTTTGATCTGTTTTGCTTCACAAGGAATCTCAATTCTTTGGGTCTTGTTATCCATTGTAGCCTTAGTTCCTCTTAGCCTTCTATCTCCCTACATCATTTTTGCTACAGGTAACCTGAATCCTCCAATATCCACCAATGTTTGTTATAATACCGTGGACCACTGCCTGAATCCCGCATAATCCTCCAGTGGGTTTTGGATAAACACCGGTACCCTCCTATCCTCTGAAATCATCCAGCCCCAGATTGGGTCTGATGACCTAGATTTTTTTCCCAGAGGCAAATATCCTCTAATGCCCTCAATTCTGCAAAATCCTCCAATGCTACAACTTCCAGTGACCCTCAATCATCCTAATTCCCCCATTTGGCAAAAGGGATTCTGGAAGATTTGGGAAGGTTAAAGAAAGTTAAAGAAAGTTCCCCCAAAACAGAAACAAGAAACATGTAAAAAAAAATATAAATAATGAATAATATAAATTTTCTAATACTGACTGACTGACAGCACACTCATCAGTGTCAGTGGCCTAAACTGTCAGTGGCCTATAACTGTCAGTGGCCTATAACTGTCAGTGGTCTAAACTGTCAGTGGTCTAAACTGTCAGTGGTCTAAACTGTCAGTGGTCTAAACTGTCAGTGGTCTAAACTGTCAGTGGTCTAAACTGTCAGTGGCCTAAACTGTCAGTGGCCTAAACTGTTAGACATTACTCACCTCTCCCATAGCCTTGAGTGTGCTTCGCAAAGCTGTTGACCACAGCATCAACCGCTTCCTTGAGCACCGTCTTGGCTTTCTGGTCACTCATCGGTGCCCCCGGGTGCCGCTGACCTGCCCCCCGACCCCTCGGGGTCAAACCTGCCATGGCTGGGGCGTGACGTTGACCGGCCGGCCCTGCAGGATTGCTGGTTGAGTGGTAGGATCGATTGGCCATGTCTTCTAGATCAAACAAACAAACAAATTCACAATTTATATCACAGTTTACTCACTTTACTTCCTGGTTTCTTTTTTAATTGTACTGGAAGTAAAATCAAACTGCTGTGCTTGTGAAATGAATCCACTGTAGTGTAAGAAAGCCATTCTACAATGTTCTAGGAAAATATGGGGGATGCCATCTTGGAAAAACTGCCTGGTGTGATCTAAAAATAGAGGGCAGTGGTTATTTGACCGTGAACCGGCATCAGATTTTTAGCTGTTTGACCGGCACGGCGCAATGTTTACCATTGTCGTTCTGACTTCGTATTCACGAGATGGGAATCAGACCAAATGCAATTTGGTATTGAGGGCGCTGCTTTGCATGCTGCCTTATTTAAATGTTGTCTCCAATCTGTTTTTAAAATCCTCATTTATCATCGTTTTCTTCAATCATCCTTTTCTAATCTTGCTGTGATAACATTTAGTGAATCTTTTGCTGGATGAATCTGTAAGTTTTGTTAGAAAGTGACTTTTGAAACAGCAGTTTTTATGGATTTTATGGATCTTAATTTGTTGCTGACTAAAAGTGTGCTGTAACACATGCATTCATGATGGCTGCTACATGGACCTATACTGCATTAGTGGTTTTCTTACATCTTTGCCAATACGGGATACTTTCAAGAAACTTTGTCATTGAACCTGAGAACTGGCAATTGAGCAGTGTAAGACATTTCGTGAATTCTTGCCGGATTTTCAAGCTCCATGTTTCATCACTTCCGGTTTTACGCCATAATGGACGAATTGTTAGTTTATGTTCTGCTGGTTTTGTTCAGAGTTTTCATCAGTTGATCAAAAATAAATATAGGCAACACTTTGAACTTGTTACAATAAAACGGCGGTTCAATGATAAACCATGGATGAACAATCAATTGCGCAGAGTTATAATGCAACGCGACAATGCCTTCAAACGGCCGGGAGATGGTACTTACCGAAGTCTTCGAAATAGAGTTCAGAGAATGATTAGGACTGCCAAATCAAGCTTTTACCAACGTAAGATTGAACATTTGAGACAGTCTGAGCCAGGTAAATGGCATCAACAGATCCGTCACTTAATTGGTCTGAAAAAACAATCTTTATCTCTTTTAGATGGTAACAAATCCCCTAATGAGATAGCAAATAATATAAACTCACATTTTGCCCAAATTTGTTGCAGTCTTCCGCCTCTCAATACGTCCATTTTGACGCCCTATCTACCTGCACCATCTCCTCCACCAGTGATTTATCGCTATCAGGTCTACAGGAATCTTCGTCAACTCAATGCATCTAAAGCCTGTCATCCAGAAGACTGTCCGACTCGACTTTTGAAGGAATTCGCGTACGAGATATCAGAACCACTCACACAAATTTTTAATACATGTCTTGTTTCGGGGTGTTTTCCGAGTGCTTGGAAAAATGCCTCAATATGTCCGATTCCAAAGACTGCCATTATCACTAACTTTGATCAACTTCGCCCAATTTCAATAACATCAGTGATCGCACGAGTCTTTGAAGGATTCTTGGCTGACTGGGTGATGAATATTAAACACTTAATCGATTCACAGCAATTTGGGAACATGAAAGGCTGCTCAATTGGGCATTATCTTGTTAGCATGCTTGACAAAATTTACAGGGGTGTGGACAAAGCTGGTAATTTTGTAAACTTGTGTACAATCGATTTTAGCAAGGCCTTTGATCATATTAACCATACAACTGCAGTTGAAAAGCTTATTGAACTCGGTGTCAATCGTGCTGTGTTGCCTACGATATGCAGTTTTTTAACGCGTCGTTCGCAAACTGTTCGTTATCGTGGATCGACGTCGAGTTCACTGAGCATCACCTGCGGTGTCCCACAAGGTACAAAATTGGGGCCCATTATATTTTTGGCTATGGTCAATGATGCGGTACTTACTTTACAGAATCGCTGGAAATATGTGGATGATCTAAGTCTCGTTGAAATTGTACACAAGGATGGGCACGGTAGTTTGCAGACTCACATTGATTCATTTATGGATTGGTGTCGAATCAATGATATGAAGCCTAATCCACTAAAATGCAAAGCTATGCAGGTATCGTTCCTTCGTAAGCCGGCTCCCCCTTTACAACTGGAGATTAATAATGTTCAATTTGAGGTTGTTTCCTCAATTAAACTTCTTGGGATAACAATACAAAATGATCTTAAGTGGGATCAGCTTGTGCAATGTTTAATAAGTAACTCTTCGCGTCGTCTATATATTCTTACCAAGTTAAGGAAAAATGGAGTGAAAACGGAAGATCTTGTTTCAATCTATAAAATGTACATACTCCCCACATTAGAATTTGGTGCGCCTGTGTGGTCCTCAGGTATCACAAAAGCCCAAGCTCAAAGTATAGAGCGAGTGCAGCGTAGAGCGTTACGTATTATTGCTTATCCACATGTTTTACCGTATAATGATCTAATTTATTTATTCAATGTTCAGTCCCTTTCTGATAGACGAGACCAGCTCACTCTGCATTTCGCTAAATCCTTACTGTCAAATAAACATCGTCATTTTTTGCCACCAACTCGGCAAACTGTTTCGGGGCTCAATTTAAGGAATTCTACACAAATTACCATGCCCCAAATGAGAACTCAAAGGCTAAAAAAATCACCATTAATGTCTATGATTAAAATCCTCAATGTTCAACAATCAAACTAAATATATTTTAGCTCATATATACAGTAATTGTCAGATTTTCTTTTTGTTCTTGTTCTTTTTTTAAAGTTAATGTAACTTATTCTTCTTAATGATTGTGTAAATTTTAATTGTTTTATCTTAAGTGTTAATGTAAACTAGACATTTTTAGTCCTTGGACTTTTTGTTTGGTGTTTTTTAGAAATAAAACCGAAATGAAATGAAATTTCAAGACTTTATTTCCTTAAAAACACAAATTCCCTAGAGAGATGAATCAGAAAAAGAAAATGCTTATTATCTGCAATATAATCAGAGTTTGATTTTTAGAAAAAGCAATTCTTACTTTTTGGGGAAAAAAAAACGGAAGAAAAAAAAACCACACACGTGGCATCGAACCCATACGGGGCCAGTGCCGGCCACCACTTTCGATTACTCTAGCTAGAAGCATTTACAATGTACCACAAGGCCATTTGCCGACTCAACACATGGGGCAGTTTGTTATAGCTGAGCATGCCAAGAAACGACTGACTGCGTGTGCCCAAAGGATTTCACAGCTGAATAGCAAAAAAAAAGGCGAGACCGGTTTACGGCAAAATAAACACTTTGAAAATAGAACTAAAAAGGGTCCCTTCTTCCTTTTTTTTTGCGAAGTGTTTATTTTGCAGTAAACTCGTCTTGCCTTTTTACCGCTATTCTGCTGAGCAAATCCTGATTTAATTGCAGATAATAAACATTTTCTTTTTCTGATTCATGGCTCTGCATGATTCTTTTTAAGGAAAATAAAGTCTAAAGCTGTTTATTTTCGAATAATTTAGTATTTGATTATCTGAAACTGGGTTTGACCGAATATTTGATACTCGCCAATCACATTTTTCATGCGTCAGCTGCAACTGCATGCCGCGCCGGTAAAAAAGTTGCAGGGAAAGCACGCCGGTATTTTACATGCGGTGATCGATATTTGTTTGCATGAATGCACCTGTTGTATCAAGATCATTATGGGTACATGTACGTGTAATTTATATAACGTTCTGATAACAAGAAACCAAACTCCAGCTTGCATTTTTGCAGTAATTATTTGATAAGTGTCAAGGGTTTTACGGACAGGCACAATAAACCTCTGTCCACAAAAGTTACCGTCGACGAAAATGCGGCTTTTGACACTGCTAAACTCCGTAAGCATATAGCACCTGTCATAGCCTTTTTGGTTTGCGAGTGATTCCGGAAGATCTCCACGCGGTGCCCCGAATCCTTCGCGTAGAAATTGCTGTACTGTACTATGGCTGGAGAGACATTACCATCCAGCAGGGACCAGACTTTTTGTTGCGCACGGTCAATCGCTTTATTCGGCGCATGTGCACACGATTCCACAGGTTGACGACTGTTTTATGCTGCTTGAAGCCAGATAAGTTACATCTCAATGAGATCAATGGGCTCAATACTAGCCACTACTTATTGAGACATAAAACAGTCGTCAACCAGTGGAATCGTGTGCACATGCGGCGAATGAAGCGATTGACCCCGTCGTCACCGTGCGCAACAAAAAGTCTGGTCCCTGCTGGATGGTAACGTCTCTCCAGCCGTAGTTACTGTACTAGTAGTACAGTACCGCAATTTCTACGCGAAGGATTCGGGGCACCGTGCGAAGATCTGCCGGCAAGGCCCGGCATCGCTCGCGAACCAAAACCGCCATACGTTTGTACAGGAATCCACCTTTTTTCATCGAATTTCTGGGGAAAGACATGTGCTATGCTTGCGGATTTTGGTGTAAAAGAACATGTGTAACGTTAAGTACTAAATAGGAAAACGATAAAAAATCTTCCCGTCAATAGACATGGAGTCTTTTATCGACCAATAGACTGTTTTTTCAATGACAATGCAACAGAGCTTGGTGGTGTATACCGCCACGTTTGTACGTACCCCGGCCCCGTCCAAAACGACAGCGCTGTCAGGCCCATCAACCCACTCATCCTGTGCCGTTCCTTCCACAACCAATTCCCTATTAGTATTACGAGTCGACTTGTCTCAACGGACGACTTGTCTCAACGGACGACTCGTCTTCCCATTTGACAAAAAAACGGTCGAGTTGTCTCAACCATGTCAACGGTCGAGTTGTCTCGAGTCGAGTCGGCCAACGGTCGAGTTGTCCGACCCCCCTCAGTCCTATCCTGTCGGGAACCCCATAACGTTAGTTCTTATGGGTCCTCAAAAGCAAACGTCAAATGCGATGACTTACCTGCAAATTTCTCTAAATTCTGGGACCTTTACTTCACAAATAATCCAGTCCTCGCTTACCAAACAACTCTATCTACATGTTACCCTTGACATACTTGGGTCGCAAACATTACTTTGGGTCAAATTTCAGCGGTGAAAGTTAACTGTCTTGAAATCCAAAATGGACATAAACACAAAGTGCAGTGCCGTTTCTAGACTGGTTCCCGGTCCCTACATTGTCCTTCGGATTCTATGCCGTTTCAAAACTGTCTCCGTGCCCAGGGGTCCAATGCATTATATTGTTCAGGAACGCGGGGTCGTTAATGTGCAAACGATGTTGAAAAATGTATGACGTCAAAAGCATTGCTCGACAAAATGGCTGCGTTCATTAAAAAGAAATCGGTTCTGTTCGTCTGTCTCGGTAAGTTTGGACAGTGTCTCTTTTCTTTGAACGTAAAAGCATTTTCACAACATTTCGGATGCTGCTGTAACGTTATGTCTAGTAATCGAATGGAATACCTCCAATAATAATCTTGCAATGCAGAATCTAAAAATAGAAGTACAAATAAAAAGCACCTCCTATAGCCCAGTCAGTATGGACTCCCTTCGCGTTGCGAGGGAGTCCAGAATATGAAGCTACTGGAAGTAGTCGAAACAAATTAGAAACAAAATTACAATATTTTTACCTCACCGTAGACACTAATTTCACGCCCATTATACTCTTTGTGTCTTTATCTATCCGTCCGTGGGGTTCACGAATTCCTTATGATTCGCTGGCCGATTTTTTCAGGAAAATAAACTCAAAAGCAACGTTAAACTTGTAGACTCTTTTCATCAGTTTCAGACCAAGTATACGTACATAAAACGTATGTGTGCGTATAATTACGCGTGCACGCAAGCACTAGGCCGCGCACGCGTGCACGCACAATCCGCATGCGCGATTTGCCTAGTAACTGTCTCCCCTTACGCGCAGGCACAATAACTTGCGTGACGTTTGTGTTCATACTGAGGGTCCTGCTTTGCGATCCTGCATCGATTACGTCGATCGTCCATAATAACCTCCCAAATTCGTTCTTATTATCTTCTATAGCCCAAAACAGATTTGGAACTTTAAAAGTATCTGTAGACTACACAGAAAGCACTTTTCAAGACCGTACCGCGCAGCCAGCCCAAACGGTAGCGCGCATGCAAGTTGTTGCCAGGCAAATCGCGCGTGCGCATTGCGCCTGCGCTGCACGCAGCAGCATCGCACACTGGCAGAATTTCGGAGGTCGCGCGCGCGCGCGTATATGTGTGCACGCACACACATGCCCCGTGTATGTCATGTAACTCGGTATGAAACTGATGAAAAGAGTCCACAAGTTTAACGTTGCGTTTGAGTTTATTTTCCTGGAAAACGTCGGCCAGCGTATCATATGGAATTCCTGAACCTAACGGACAGATAGATAAGGACACAAAGAGTATGTGTGGGCATGAAATTACCTTCTACAACGAGGTAAAACGTGAAAAAATCCTGTTAAAGTTTTGATTTCTATTAATGCGACATCTCGTATCCAGGACGTTAGTCGTAGTGCATGCAATGAAGACATCGTCCAACCTGGGCTAGCACCTCCTCCTAACTAAAAAAAAAAAAAAAAAAAAAAAGCATGACGCTCAAAAAGTTTGTTCACAGTTTGCCTTTAAATGTAGTATACACCCTTTGCTTTTGCTGAAATTTTCAGAAATATATCGATTTGGGGGTTAGTATTTTATAGCGTGCTAGCAAATACTGAAACACTGTTTAAAGTTTTGTGTGCATGCTGGGAAAACCGTAGTCTGGGGAGGGAAGAAATTATGTTCCGTTGCGTTAATGTCAGAATTGGTTTCTGCAACGTACCATACTTTTGACAAAACGGACAACTTATAGACGTCGGGGAATTATCAGGTCGGGGAACTAGACGATTGTAGGCCGACAATCGTTGGAAAACCATATAAATTTCCACTTTTCTTGAGAAGGACAGCACACCAGGTGCCATGATTTCACAGGATGCTTGAGACTGCTTTAGTCTAGTAAGGTATTTCCATAATAGTTCATTTTTAATTTTTTTGCAAAAGATGTATACTACATGTACCTTTAAACTGATGGATTTGTTTCAATCACCAACACTTTTCTTGATTCCAGCCTGCCTGTACTATGCTAAAACTAAATACATTTTGTATTATGTATTGTATTCATATTTTTTTAAGGTAACACATGCAGATCTCCAATGGCAGAAAGTATACTTTGCCACATGTTGGAAAAGAAAGGCGTCCTCGATTGGCGAGTAGATAGTGCAGCAGTCGCCAATTACATGGTGGGCTACGGAGTCAATCCCAGCTCCAACCAACTTTTAGAAAAGAATGCCATGAAGACGAGCAATCATATAGCAAAACAGGTGAGCCGCTCATGATTTATATCTTAACCCTAACCGCCCCAAATCTGCCAAAATCCAACACCATGTTGTGTTGTATTTTGATGAGTTCAGGACTGTAGGGCCTTGGCACTAGTGTTGTAGGTCTCGAGACCTTTTTTTATGTCTCGGTCTCGTCCTAACAAAGTCTCGGTCTCTGGAGGGCTGGTCTCGGTCTCAAATGCTCGGGTCTCGGTCTCGGTCTCGGATGCCACGGTCTCGGGTTTTACCCTCGAGACCCGTCGAGACCACAGCAAAAATACGTGCGATGCGCCACACAAATCTAATGTTCATTCCAAACATAAACGACGTTGTATTAAAGTGCAAGTTTTTATGGAGAAGAATTAGATTGAAGCTGGAAAGGAGACCAGTATGCGGCTTGTTTATTCGGAGTACTGGACTGCTGGTACCCGCGGATCATCGCCTATGTATCTCACTATTTCCCCCCACATTATAGCTCTGGAGTGAGTTTTTGTAAAAACCCAGTGCACTGTAAAAACAGTGTTTAGCAATTAAACACTTTTCTAAACACTTTCTTGCTGTCAGTTAGTAAACACGTTTACATACTAAACATGTTTAGCGTATTGATGATAGTGTTTAGCCATTGAACATTAATGTTTAGGAATTGGACACGTAATGTTTAGCTTCTAAACATGTTTACAAACTGATGATAGCAAGATTGTACAGTTTTTAGAGTGTGGTCACAGTCTACTTTCCCAATACTTGCGAGGACAATGCTTTGTGTTTCCTATTGTTCCTTTAACCCAATGTTATAGACTAATTATAAGCACGTACTTCTACTTGCGCGGACCGATTTCAACAAAAGACTTGACTTGCGAGGACTGAAAGGTTTCTTTGTATTTCCTTTCTCCTCTTGTCCTCGGAAGTATATACAGAACCTGTACACTGAATCCTGCAAACTATACCCAGTCATTGGGAGGGCATTTCATGTGGCACCCCAGTCATCACTTTTTGTTGGCGTGACTGTTTATAGCTGGATGGGAACTTCCGATGAAATCAAATAATTGTTAATCGGTAAAAAAAATAGGAAAACTCGATTTTATAATCTCCGATTTCTCCCAGTCAGGGTTGTGTTTGAAATAAAACTGCACATGATGCCATCAAGTTATTTTAAAATCATTTTTTCACTAACATTCTTGAAGCAGTATTCCACTCAATTTGATTTTTCTTCAGTGTTTTGAATACATGTACCCAACTTCTTGGAAAAGCCAGAGTCATTTTCCATTTAGGACAATCAGCAATTGTAGGCAGTTTAATTTTTATGCAAATATTATTTGGAGAAATTAGTCTGTCACAGTGCCAAAGCCCCAACTACATGTATTTACCAGAGATGAAATAAATAACTCAAATTTGTGGAATTCTTGAATTTTTTTGTGTAAGCTGTGAGTCTTTATAGTTGAACACTTAATTTTATATAGCTTGCATAATTAAAGATAGTGGCCCTTGATAAAGCCGACTTATGTAAATTTATTGAGATGATCCCCGATGTTCACCTTTCTTACGAATTAGCACAAATAATCATCTACGCGTTTTTGAACCTTTTGATCGAAAGCAGGGCACAACACCCGATCAGGGAAATCGGCTTTATAAACCACCATCATTTTTTTTCTCGGTCTCAGTCTCGGTCGCGGTCTAGGTCTCGGTCTCGGCCTGCAAAAGTCCATGTTAAATTATTACTATTGGATGTCAGATACAACTCTATGTAAAACTTAGGTAAAACGATTCATCATAACGCCGACACCAATCCATATCTTCCTAAAATATGTTATTTAAAATTTTTTTTTTATTAATTCCTAGCTCAAACATTTTTCTCACCCCCACTCCGCCTCCTTCCCCCCCACAGATCACCTTCGAAGACTATGAGAATTTTCATTATATCTTTGGATTTGATGAAATGATCTTACGGTAAGCTTAGATTTTACAGTCAAATTTAAGTTTTCATAAATCTTCAAGAAATGCCTCTGATGTGATGAGAATTTTGTACAGATCAGTTTTGATTAGTTTTAGTTCCTCTGTGGGAACTTCTCAGAAGAAATTACTCATTCTTTTAGGGAGATTATGGGATATTTTCACTGTATCTTGCAAACGAAAACTTTCCATAAAAAACTTAATGCTTGATTTTTATAGTGGTACAGTGGAACGCCGCTATAACGAACATCGCGTGATCCACAGATTTTGTCGCCCTATCCGGCAATTGAGGAAAATGTATATTTTGCACTTATCCGGTCACCCGATCGAGGCGCATACATGTACATAATCATGCAATAAATGAGATTTCAGTTCTCTTTTGAAGATGTCTAGGGATATAATTTGACGGAGTGTGGCAGGGTGTCTATTCCAAATGGCAGGTGCTGCTTTGGCAAAGGCACGCTGACCACAGCAGACAGTTCGAGTTCTCAAGGATGTGCCTAAAGATCTGAGAACCCGACCTGTTTGCGTGAGAGAGATAAGCTCACAAAGATACTGAGGACGACCGTGTAGGATCTTGAATACAAGAAGGCAGATCTTGAAGCTGATCCTCTTGGATATGGGAAGCCAATGTAGCTCTCTCAGAATTTTACACAAAAGTTAGCCAAAAAAGGAAACGACTTCATTTTTGCTACATAATTTTATGTGTGTCAGTCTTTGTTTTCCATTTCAGGGTATTGTTAAAACAGAAACCAGCAACAAGCACCAGTCTGATCAGGCTTCTAGGAGATCTGGATCCCCAAAATGAACGCATTATTGAGGATCCATTTTATGTAAGTCAGAGTGCAAGACCTTATTCCTCTGCTTCTATAATTGGGTGACAATTTAATAATAATAATAATTTGGGAGGCTAATCATCCTTACTCGTAGCTGGGGTGCTGAATTGCGAAGGACGTGGCTACAACGTGGTCGAGTCGCTGGCACGTAAAGGTGCCTCTGGCAGCCGGCCACATCGACCCATATATGACCACGGAGCACAGCCAGAGATAAATAGTGTTTGAGGAAAGCCGGAGTACCCGGAGAAAAACCCTCGTGGCACAGGAGAGAACCAACGCACAACTCTACTCACATATGGTCCGAGCCGGGAATCGAACCCGGGCCACATTGGTAACAGGCGAGCGCTTTACGCTCAAGCCACCCATGCCACCCAAATTTTCAGGAGGTGACTAATCGCATTTGCTAATGCCAGAATGCCGAAGACAAACGCAATCCGAAATAAACATATGCGATTAGGGTGGAGTGGTTAATCTCTGGTCAAGCTAGGCCCTTGAAAAGCCTGGCCAAGCCCCTGGAACGCCCGGGCCTTTGGGCTTCTATAATCCCCTGGTTGTACACAACAAACTGCCCGTTAATTCTGGAGTCCAGCTGGCTCCCATTGTTTACCCAGACTTGACTGACAGCTGAGGCATCTTTTGATCCTGCCGTGAATGGGTACAGATTAGTGTGGGAGGGGCCACAACCAGGCCTGGCCTGGCCTGGCAGAGGCCGGGCTTTATTGATAGTTGATGCTCTATTGTTAGGTGATTTGTGGCTCACAATAGCAAGAGTAAAAGCCGGAAGGCCCGACCACGGATTAACCACTCCTCCCTTAGTTACTTTGTAAAAACGGGGACAAATTTGTAAGTTTGAATAATACATGGGTAATCGTTAACGGGCATTAGATTCAAATCGGCCAGCCGACCCCGGCAAGCTCAGTGGTCGAGTGGTTAAGACGTCTGCACTAGTAAGCAGGAAGTCGTGGGTTCGAATCCCGCCTGAGTAAGCCTGTGAATTTTTTTCACACAGGCTCTCGGAAAGCACTGAGTATACAGTGCTTCATATATCAGTGCTTCATATCGGGACAGGGCAAAAGAGAAAACATCTCTGTTCCAATTTACATCATCCACTGACGCAAACATTCCATCTTCTGACTGATTACGCGGAACCCGCTGCTGCATTGGATTCGAATCGGCCAGCCGACCCTGGCAAGCTCGGTGGTCGAGTGGTAAAGACGTCTGCACTAGTAAGCAGGAAGTCATGGGTTTGAATCCCGCCCGAGTAAGCCTGTGAATTTTTTCACACAGGCTCTCAGAAAGCACTGAGTATACAGTGCTTATTACGTCGGGACAGGGCAAAAGAGAAAACATCTCTGTTCTAATTTATAACCTTAAGTTGCATCCTGAGAGGATGCCAAGATGCATCCTGTGAGGATGCCAAGTCGCTAGAATCCTAAAGCAAGCTAGGATTTGTTTTTTATTGAACAGATTGGTGACGATGCAGCCTTTGAGGAGGTGTTTGTGCAATGTAAACGATGCATAGAAGCATTCCTTGAAGAGGTACTAGGAGATGATAACTGCACCAAGTAATTAGGCTGTTTCTCTTCCATCCAGCAGGGGGATGGGGGTCCATCGGAAACACCCCCCCCCCCCCCTGCTAATTGGCTTTTCCGACACAGTCAGCCAGTTTTTTTGTTCTTCTTTTTTTAGTTCTGACTAAAATCCCATAGACTTTGTACACGAATTTTGTCCGCGGCACTTTAGGTCTTTAAAAACCTCAGATCTTAACCAAACTTACCTCAAACATAGACCCTAAGCTGAAATTGTATGCCGAAGAGTGACTTCATGATGTCGTCATCACGTGTCACGTGACGTCATCTTAAAGGTGCATTTTTCAAGGGCCCATATCTAGAGAACGGTAGGTCTGACTTCCTTCAAACCTGGTATGTTGGTAGGCTAGCTCGTGTTATAGATGAAAATTGTAGTGACGTCAATATGACGTCATCATACGATTTTATAGTAGTTTTTAAGTTTTTGAACTTTAAAGGTTCTTAAAGCCATATCTCACCAACAGAACATGCTAAATTTAAAATTATTTTTGTAATAGCTTTTGTTAGCTCCTATATTCTTTTACATAAATGTGAAAAATGTGTGACGACATCATGACGTCATCAAAAATATGCTTTTTTGAAACACATTTAAGGGTAGGTCCGATCGTCATACAAATTAGTGGGTAGGTAGATGTAAAATCCGAGGTGACGTCATGATGACATCATTGGTTAATTTTCTATGAATTTTTTAGTTCTATCCCAAATCCCATAGACTTACTTTGTACACGAATTTTGTAAGAGCCACTTTGGTCACTAAACAACATCAGATCTTAATCAGGCTTAACACAAACAGAGACCCTAAGCTGAAAATGTATGCCGAAACGTGACGTCATGATGACGTCATCTTAAAGGTGCATTTTTCAAGACCCATTTCTAGAGAACGGTACATCCGATTGCCTTCAAACCTGGTATGTCGGTATAGTAGCTCGTGTTATAGATGAAAATTGAGGTAACGTCATGATGACATCATCATACGATTTTACAGTAATTTTTAAAGTTTTTGAACTTCAAAGTTTCTTAAAGCCATATCTCATCAACAGAACATGCCTGGTTGGTAGGTAGACTTGTCACAAGCAAGCAAAAATCACAGTGACATCATAAAAAATATTGCGGAAAAGCCCTATGTTCTGTTCAGCGAAGAGACAGAGATTCCTAGTTGTGTTTTGTTTGTGTGCCTACAGTTACACTGTACAAACCGTCATACGGTATGGGTCTTACAGGCCGGTTCATACTCGCTGCGTATTCACTGTGTACACAGCTCGTTGTTCCATTTTCAGCGGTCTTCGGTGCGCAAAAGAACACGCAGTGCGTTAACAAAGTTCGCATGTGTACGCGCATATTTTGGAAAGATTTTGAAAGTGCATACACACTGATCGTATACGTAGTTAGACATATTTAGTTATTTTAAACATTTGGCGTATGCGCACACGCACCCAATCGAGTTCATACTTTCGCAACACTCCATCCGACAATCGAATATGTGGGTGCGCACATGCAGTCACAGCGAGTATGAATCGGCCTTTACAGTGGTGTTAACTAGGGGGAGGGGAAATATGCCCCTCCTTTAGCTGTCATCCACCCCCCCCCCCCCCATTTAAAATCCAAACATGAACAAAAAATTGCACAAGCAGCAGTTCATTTTAATACTTTTAGTGCCCCTTGAAAAAAATGTGTGCACCCCATGTGCCCACCCAGAAGTTTCACCCCAGTTAGGCCACATGGGTCTTATTTTGCGTTTATAATGAGACAGTTCGGTATGTCAAAGGCTATTCGGGATAAAATTGCGGACGTTTGTCACGCAATGTTACGCGAACGCCCATTCGATTGAATTTAACACGTGCGACCTGCTTTTGCGTTCACGCGGGTCATTCGGGATAAAATGTCATTGTGAACATGCGCAGTTGAAATACCGAACTGGCGCATTAAGAACAAAAACTAGAAGGTTAAATAGTGCCAGCAGTGTCTAGAACGGTTTTTAGAAAACACCGTGAATGTGTAAAATTAGGTTTTTTTTTTTTTTATTGAAGAATTCACTTTCCAATGTTTGTACACAGCAAGTGTTTATTATATGCCTTAACCCTAACTCCCTACTGCCTCTGCGGGGTACTGGACCAAATCCGCCAAAATCCATCAGTCGATAAAGTGTTGGTTAATGTTGATGGACTTTGTACACATGTCTAATATGACAACACTACTACTGGATCCTAGGCCTCCTGCACCAAGTCCATCATAATCCATCAATATTTGTTTTACGCCAGGCCTAAAGGACCAAGTCCGCCAAAATACAACGATTTGAGGGGGATGGATTTTGGCGGATTTGGGACGGTTAGGGTTAATTCAAAGAATTATTGATTTATGCAGGTAAGTTTAGGTGCAATTTAAAACACTGGGCAGTTGTACGCATGCCTTCCATTAGATGTTTTTCTAAATATAACTGGTACGTATTGTTATATTTTTGTAGCAAATATATGTATATTATCAGGTTTATTGTAATATTGTAATTAACTGTAATTCAGGTATTACTTGCATGCAACATAGGACTGTTGTGAATATATAGAATATTCGATCATCAACCGAATATTCGATCATCAACCGATTATTCGAAAAGCTTTTTGCCGGTTTGAATATTAAAAAAACAACTGCACTTGCACACACGACTGTGCTATTTTCATCATAAAGTTGCCTTTTTTTAATTGTTAGAAGTCACTTATTTTGTCCACGCTAATTGTTTACTGGTTTATTTGTCCCTCTCTCCCAGCTTGTAAAAGCCCGCTGGCAGCTACACAGTACTTACTACAAAACACTCTGGCAGCCCATATTATCCATCACCGCATGCAAATTAGTCCAGTAAGAATTGACGAGGACCCTGACATTTTGATTAACAGGCAAATTTTAGTGGCAATGTGTTTATTGGGACTCTAGCTACCTCCCATAAAAATTCAACAAAAAATCAACCTTGGGGAAATATGTTAATTAATTCAAAAACAAAAGGGATGCACGATATATATTGAAAGGCATGCATTTCCGACACCTATATGTTATAATCATCTTTGAAAGATTGGGAAAGGGTCCTCGCAAATTTTCAACTTAAATTAATACAAAATGGGCCGACCAACAACACATTCCCCTCCAAACAAACTGACATCGATAAACAAAATAGGGGCATGAAAATGGTGAAGTGAAACAGACACAACTTCTTTAATAATAATAAAGTGTACAATTCTTATTGAAAGTAATTTCCTAAAGGAGTTTTTTGTGTTACTTTATTCCAATAACCATGGAGGAAGGAACACAATAAATGCCTATGTTCTGACTGAAAATTCGATTGATTTTGCACTACAAACGAATTAACTTCGTATGTAAATGAAGTGATGTGATACGATACGCAAGGTGTTCACATTAATTTGGTGATGAGATTTCGTCTCGGAACGCAGCATTATAGAATCCTCTTCGTAAGTGAAAACGTCAGCTCTGTCGCGTGAAGCAACGGGCGTGTGCTCCACAATATTAGCCTTTGTATTGTGGCCCTGAAGGGACATCATCATGCACACATCGCACATTTCTGCGCAGATTTCTGCGATGTACATTTTATCGCAGATTTCTGCGCAGATATTTGCGATGTCGCACATTTTATTGCACATTTCTTTGCAGATTTCGGCCGTGGAGTCAGCCGCAGACTCAGAATCTCAAACGCATCAAGTAAAAGATGGTCAACAAAGTGTGCTTTTTGGGGGTTCCATCAACCATGGAGAAATAAGACACATGTCTTATTTCTCCATGCATCAACAAAATGTTTGAGGTTTTAGCAAAATTACACGTTTTTAAGCATAGTCTAAATATCGAATAATATTCTACATGCTCAACGTTTAGAGAAGACCGATTGCATGTACGTTCAATAATTAGCTTCTAATTAATGGGCTAATGATAACTTTTCATTAAAAAGTCTAGCCTTTAAGGCCTATTTTAAAGGCCTATTTACACACGCGCGCGGTAACGGAATTCCGCGCGGTTAAAAATATAGAACACATGGTTTTCTATGGGGTTGTTTACATTAAGAGCGGACAAACCGCGCGGTATAGCGATAAACCGCTGCGTTTAGAAACCAGAGCGATTTTCCAAATATACCGCGCTGAGACTGCGCGTTCTGACCAATCAGCGTTCTCGTTGGATATGACGTCACGATCAGCTGGCACGTCTCTAAAACAAATATGGCGTCGTACGGGAGTAGCAGCACTGAGATTTTGATCCTGGAAGTAGAGAAGTATCCTCAATTGTATGACACATCACTAGAAGCCTACAAAGATGCAGTCAAAAAGCAAGACATTTGGGAGTGTATAGGAGCGAGAGTGGACATGCATGATTTTGGGTTGAACTAGTGCCAAGATTTCTGCAAACTGACCACGCGACATTCTGAAGTACCCAAAATAAACGATCTTCATGACTATCTAACTCTCGTACTAATCTGTGGTATTCCCCAAGCTCTGTTCTTTTCTGAAGAGTTTCATGAACCCAAATTCTTCGTTTTTTCTTTCGCTTGAGACGCAATCTTCTCGCCAAGATCAGAAGTAACAGAGCTTCCTCGTGCCTTCGATTCTTTTTGCGGGGGCGCCATTGTTTTTGTGGAATGTCGATGCATTAACATAAATACCGAACGGGTTTCCGCTCGTGTGTAAATGTAAAATATCGCGCGGTATACCGCTTTCCGTTACCGCTTTCCGTTACCGCGCGCGTGTGTAAATAGGCCTTCGAAAATCCCGTTTGGACCCCAGATATGGCGGTGTGTGTACACCGCCGACCGTGCACATACGTATGGGGAATAGCGAGCTAGAATATTGGCCATTTCGCAGGTCCACACTGAGCGCGCACATTTTGCACGTACAATGTACATATATGGTGTGCGCAAATGTAGAAAAATAGCTATTTGGTTAGTCCACATTGAAGTTTTCTGCAGTTTGCTGCACTTTTGAATGAAAAGTTCTCATTATTCCGTTGATGAGAAGCTAACCGAATTGGTCTTATCTACATTTGGAGCATGCAGAATGTATTCGTTATTTAAAAACGTGTAATTTTGCTAAAACATTAAACATTTTGTTGATTAAACCCCCCAAAAACTTGTATAAAAAGCACACTTTGTTGACCACCTTGTATTTGATGCGTTTGAGATTTTGAATCCATGGCTGAATCACGGCCGAAATCTGCAAATAAATGTGCAATAAAATGTACGACATTGCAAATATCTGCGCAGAAATCTGCGAAAAAAATTGCGATAAAATGTACGACATCGCAGAAATCTGCGCAGAAATGTGCGATAAAATGTACGACATCGCAGAAATCTGCGCAAAAATGTGCGATGTGTGCATGTCCCTTCAGGGCCACGATACCTTTGCGGAAATTCAACTGCGCACATCAGATTCAACGATTTGGTCCGGGAGATAAACAGAGCAAATTGCACACAAGTCAACGAGGGGTGTGGTAACCCAATCCGCATTCTGCAATTTGTCATCTAATCAAAAATAAGATGGAAACTTTTGTTTTCACAAAATTGGAGCATACAAAACATCTTAAAACCCTGCGAGGTGCGGGCGTACTGAAAACTGCAGTCCGTATTTGCATATTTGTTAATAACTCGTTCAGTTTTACGTATTTCTGAAGTTCCTCCTTTAAACAGGTCGAATAGAGTACCGAAGTGATGACGTCAATGCAATGTTTGGAACCAGAATACTTTTGTTATTTTGTGTCAATGTGTTTGCATGACTGGCTGTTAACAAAGGAACAGTCGAAATCTCCGTTTTGTTTGGAGCCAGTTGTAGGGCCAACTGACGTCAGTCCCTGTTACAGGTCATTAACCCAGAAACTCTCATGAGAGTGTGCACAAAAGCAAACTCCATTGGTTTTGTACACCCAGAAACTCTAATATGATTGTGCACAAAAGCAAGCTCCGTTGGTTTTGTACAGTCGTAAAAACAGCTGTTTTGTAGGCTGCATGCCCCGGCTTGCCAGATGGGTTGATGACGATAACCAGGAAATGTATGACGCTGTGAACAAAATAACAATGGATTTAGTGCCAACTAACAATGGATGTTCATTGTTAGTGCACAATTTTTCTTTTGTTAGTGTGATGACCTGTCAAGAACCTGATAGTGGGATTGGGTGTGGGGCTTCCAGAGCCAGTGGCATGTATCCTTGCCATCTACGGTGACCGGTGTTGTGATTTTGGATGGCTGTGTCTTGCGGTTTTATCTCGACAACCTCTGGAAAGGTCATTAGCTTTAAAAAAAAAAAGGGTATTTTGTAGAGGGCGTATACACGTTTTACCAACGGACTACAAACTCCAGTACGGCAAGGCCGCCGTGTTTTGCAGACAAATGGTTGGTCTCGCAGGGTTTTAATTAAACCACAATGCCACAAATTTTGCATTTACTTAAAAACAATAACTTTTTTATTTCGTTGGTAACCCACTATGATTTTACACACATGCGGCGAACTGTTTATCTCTCGAAACTAAATCGTGAATCATGATGTGCGCATGCGCAGTTGGAACTCCACAGTGGCTTATTCGTTTCCACTACACTTCCAGTCCAAATGACGTCACATTTACGGAGAGGATTGGGAGTGATAATAATGGCGGACGTGAACTAAATCGGTCAATGAGCTATCCATTTTGTTTCACATGGAGATAGTGGCCGTTCCTCCCCGACAGGAAGATGATTGGATACTGTCGACGCAGTGTAACCCGCTGGGACATGCACCTTAGTCATCATCTGTAGACAAGGAAAGATGAAATAGATTCTTACAAAATACCAATTGTAATGTTTCAACCATCAGTCAAATAGAGTGGGCAAGTGGACCTCAAATATGTCGAGATTACGGCACACCGCTCAGGAGCTACAACGTGTTCGTCATTTGCGTCACCGCTTCCAGCCACTACTTAGGTCCCTACATCGTTGGAATCTCTTCAGTCTCCTGACGACGGGCAGAGTATTCTGTCCGAAACGTTGAGTTTCTTAGGTTCTTTTCAGAACCACACAAACTCTCTAAAGACAAAGGTTTCAAATGGTGCTACCGCAAACCTTTACCACATTGTCAAATTTTCTGTGTTTTTTTCGTTTCTTGCAGACTGTGCTGGGAAACTACAATCTTTAGATGAAAAAGAAAAAAACGCATTTAAATTTATAGACATATTTTTGTGTATATTGCGCACTGATTAGGCCTACGCAAAAGAAATGAACAAATTTGATCTCAACTTTCGTTCTAAAAAATCGTTCCTAGAATAGTCAGTGTTTAGTACCTTGATGTCCATGTAAAAGGCGATAAAAAGTGAACTGAAGTCGCGAGACTTGCACGCTGTATTGAGCTCAATGCTCCTTATGATCATTCAGATATTTAGTCTGGTTCCCAGACCAAAATATTGTGACTATTTCTGATGAATATTAGGTCCGGTAGCCGCCAATGTCACGTGACGAAAACTGGCAGAATTCTGCCAGTTTCCGAACTTGTTTTCGGTAACATTCGGTTGTTAACGTTGATGTTCGCAATAACAAAATTTCTGTCAGGCCCGTTACAGATCCTGGAATTTGAATTCTCAAATATATATAAAAAACTGAAAAATCAATGCCACACTCTTGCAGTATTTTGCCAACTGGATTTTGCAAGAATATTAAATTTGAATGATGCCACTGACGTCACTCGGACTAACACTGCACGTCATGATCTATTTTAAACTGTGGTAGCTGCCTGACCTAATAAGATATAGACGTCATGGAATCTTCAGGTCAGGGAACCAGACTATCAGATATTCAAGCCGGTGGAGCGTGAAATTTGGTCACCATGCAATACTGTAGTATTACACATGCTCAGTGATCGATCATATCAATAATTGGGAGAGTTGCCGATCACGTGAGCGGTTTAACAAATAATGGTGAAGAGAAGCCCAATTTTCATTGGAGTCGGATATTCATATGACACCTGCCGGTTTCTCATTCACCAGCCAGGCGCAAGATACCGGTAAGGAATGCGGTACCGCAAAGAAAACCATGGTACCGCAACCAATTGAATATTAAGTAATCCCTAAAATAAAATTAATGCCGATACCTCTGAAGTACAGGGAGAGGCCGTTTGCAGGCGACGGTGTCTGGCAATGGCTGTCGTACAGCAGATCCACTCCAAACACGTTTTCCGGGCCGTACGCTGTACTGAAGCCGGCAGTGCACATACCGTGGCCCATACTGAGTGACGTCAGACAGTCACAGTTGTCGTCATCAATGGCCAGGGAATTGACTCCGTGTTCCAGGCGGTACTGGAAGGAGTCTTGGGGTGCACCGGGTGCCGTTCCTGAAAATTGAAACTCAGAAATAAAGGTTTGTCTCTTTGCAGGGCGGATCCTGGGGGGGGGGGGGGGGGGGGGCCTTTTTGCATGTACGCCGATTATGGGTTTTTTGAGACCCTGTTGGCAGCAGACATACCGGTCCTTTTTAGTAGTTCTGAGCATATGCTTGTTGGTCTGAGCATGCGCGCGAATTTCTGAGCATGTGCACGACTGTTGAGAACAGTGGAAAAGGACCAGTATGTCTGTTGCCACCACGCGTCTCAAACTCCCATTTAAAACCAGTTCGCGCAGGGATTATTTTTTCCGAAAATGTATATTTTCCAAAAAGGCAAAATATAGCAGCCAACTTCTGATATATACAATATTTCTTGCCGAAACCACACATTTCAATACTCCGGGTGCGCCCACCGAAGCGTAAATTGTAGAACAGACCGTGCACAGCGGCCAAGTTCAACACACGGTCCGCCTCCACAGACTTCGTGTGTGTGTACGAAACAAATGAGGGATTAGCGTGTATACAGGTTCTGTATATATCTCCGAGGAGAAAGGAAATACAAAGAAACCTTTCAGTCCTCGCACGTCAAGCCTTTTGTTGAAATCGGTCATCGCACGTAGAAGTATGTGCTTAGTCTATAGGGTTGGGTTATATTAAAGGAACAATAGGAAACACAAAGCATTGTCCTCGCACGTATTGGGAAAGTACGACTCTGTTGAGACGTCACCCGGAGGTGAGTCGAGGCAAGCTTCACGTTTTTACCCGTCAGCCGTACCCGTGTATAAAAACAGCCAGATCGTGTGGACACGTCCTCCGACGCGAACTGGTTAATGGGTTATACAGACCCGAAAACCAGAAACCCTGTTTGGGTCTTATTTTTCGTGTACAGGCGAGAACAAACCCACGAGGTTTAATAAAGTGCGTCAGGTCGAGAAAGGGACCCATGCCCCGCTTGTACAATTATTTTGTTTTCGGGGGGGGGGGGGGGGGGGCGAAAAATTAGGGGTCAACTTTTTGGACAAATGTATGACAAAATATCCACCCCCCAAATTTTGTTTATTATCCTGGATCCGCCCTGCTTCGCCCAACTATCTCCGTTGCCAAAGCAAGCAATCGCAGCATGAAACAGTGGCGTAGGAAGAAACTTTTGGCCACCCCTCCCTCGAGTGAAATGTTTCGATTTTAATCCATTCAGGAAATGGCACCCCGTCATCTGTTGTATGTTGAAATCCGTTCAGTTTTGACGCAGGAGGCTCAAAGCGCAGCCCAACAGGCAAAGAATTATCTTACCACGAACAGCAGTCGGGTTCCACTCATCCCCGTGCGTGACTTTTCCCTCGACGTGATCATGGAATGCTTCCCACACGGCGTGAGCAACGTCATTGCTGGGATTAAACTTCCACCTTATTACAAAACAATGAACAAATGCTGTAACATTGCAGTCGAAAGATTACATAGGCCTCGCCTACACTTTGAATTTTGTTCCGGGAGCTGTTTCTTGCGATATTTCTATAAGGTCTTCCAAATGTCCTTCCTCTCTTGCATGATTTGGATTTGTTTCGCAACTTTGGGATGAATTGAGAATTCGTGTATGTACACTTCAGACCGCAACTGTAATTGCTGAAAATGGTCACAAAAGGTCCTTTTTACCGAAACCTGATAACTGAAATACGGGCGTTGATTTACCATCATGAATACGTCAAAGTGATCTTTGTCCTTAAAAATGTTACTCTATTCTTGCGATTGATTTAAAAACAAAATGAAATGACGACATGACCTGCCGTGTAGACCTGGTTTGTTAGAAAGTGCTTATCTAGGGGTGAATTTACGTGGTACTTAGTCAGTAATGATTTGAAGTAGAAATCTGCTAATTTACTGGACTACCGATTTCACTAAAGTTTAGTTTAACCACACTGGAAATTTCAAGTTGGTTGAAAAGAGAATCGATTCAAATACATATTAATTCAATTCTTTATTGTGTACGTTAAAAACATAGAAATTTGGTGCCCACTGACAATACATGAAACACACTAAAAACACAAAATAGAATACAAAAAGCGGGTTAAAAAAAACATCAAAACTGAAGAGTAACATAACGACATCAAAACTTGTTATGTTTCGCTACAGTTATGTTACGCTAGAGTTTTCATGCTTTTTTACTAAGATATATCCATCTGTCTGTCTGTCTGTAGGGCTGGCGGCCGGGCTGTCTATCTGTCTAAAGAAAGTGGGGGAATTGCTTCATAATGGAAAACAAATAAAGCAGAAAGAAAAGATAAAAATGCTAAAAGCTAGAATCCAGATTACAGATTACAGACACGGAGACACCCTCTCTGTGCATATACATATGTTGGCTATAGCATTATGAACACTATGCTTGCCTGGATCAACAGTGGAGAGCATGGGACATGAAAACGAATATTATTTGAAACATTATGGATGTGATGGGTCTTGCATATTCTTGTGGATTTTCAACAGAACACGTTTTCCATACAATGAACCAATTGAGGGAAGATCAGTATGAGTCAATCGCTGGGAGATCTTTCTCGGTCTGTCCAGTTTCTGCATAGTTGTGTTCTTCAGACAGATTACCAAATCAAATGTTACACGTGGAAAAGAAGACCTATAAAACAAGGTTAAGTTTTGCAAGAAACTTTATGGTTTTAAGCACTGAATACTTTAAAAAAAAATATATATATTTGCACCATTATCAATACTGAAAACATGTCGAAAGCAAATGGGGCAAAAGGCCCACGCTCTTGAGAAAGATTCCTTTCGGATCGAAAGGTCAGGGCCTCGACATGACTTATCAAAGAGTTTGAAATTCGTCCAAGGTCATGTTGTAAGTTCTTGTGTAAATTGCTTTAGTAGTCCGCATGTTTTATTCGTCGATTTTATGCACATAAAAATTGTTACTGATTTACCTGTACACAGTCCCAGCAGAATCTATACCGAGCATCTCTGCGGATGTTTCTTGTAGTCCGTCCGGCAGCCGACCGAAGCAGTACGGGGCGTCAGACTTACAGTCGCCGTACTCATCTTCAAGAATAAAACGAACTCCCAATGAAAAGAAAACGGAGGCTATGACGGGTTTATTTCTTTAACTTTCAAGTTGATGCGCGCTGTACGAACATCTGAAGCCGGCCAGCCCCAGAAGCCGCTATATTACCGTGCCGACCGTATGATATCGTGTCACCGTATCAATACAGTAATTGATCGGTGCTATTGAGAACGAGGATGCAAGTAAACCCCGAGGACAAAGTTGTGAGACCTATTGTTTTCGGCACGGTAAGATGGCGGACGACGGCTTCAGTGCAATCGGACGCATATCGAGTGCAGCCTATAATTTGTATATATGTAGACCTACACGTAAAAATGACCAAAACCAAGGCAATGCTGTCTGCATGCATCATCCATTTAGAAATGGCAGTTTTGGTTTGAAGGTTCAGTGTAACGCCATCAAATGTGATTTGGGGAGTCGCGTTGGCGTGTGGTACTTCCCTCGCTTTCCACCTACGGTGGTCCGGGTTCGAAACCCGTCCAGATAGACGTGTGGATTGGGTTTCCAGTCTCGGCCTGATTCCCTGGGTTTTGAAGAATGATATTCTGGGGTTTTCCTCCCATCTTGAATGTTTCTTCAAACTTTCGAGCTACAATGCGATATGCGCTTTTGAGGAATCCTCGTTTTTGTTAATACCAGAAAGAATTAAAATGTAAGAGTTATGTAACTGAAATGTCATCAACAACACATCTATTCCGAAGTAAGTGATGTAAGTTTTATGTAAATTTGTGTTAATGGAATTGGCCAAATTCAAGGCTAAAAGCAGTCTAAGTAGGCCTAAATGGCTATACGATGAAAAAGTGGGGGAAATGGTGGAAATATTTTTGAGGAAAAGGTAAAAACAAAAATATATGAAGAACAAGCTGAGAAGCAACTGATCTCCGGTGTGGTTATTGTGGTATGCAACGGTTGCTTCTCTGCACGTATAGGTTTTGGAGTTTGGTTTACCTTGCAGCACATCGATGACAGTGTCTGGCCAGGTCGTACCAGCCGTGTACCACCAGAACATCCTCCAGCGCAATCCATCCTCGTTGAGCAACGGATACTGGTCTGAAGCAGAAAGATAGTATCGACTGAAACTGTTTGAGGTCATTGACTGATCATTACCTTCGTTGTGGCATTGTTTTTTTTATGAGTATCGCCTAAAGGCCACTCAAGGTGTGGGCTACAAAATACAGGAAAAGAAAGAATTTACTGGGACAAACGATATCTATTCACATTTTCGTTTGAATTGTGAAAGCTTATAGGTGGAAGGGAAGCATGTTACGGGTAAGGAGTTCCAAAGAGAGGCAGTACGAGGGAAAAACAATTGGAGTATCTCACAGCACTATAGCCTTTGAAACCACAACAGTGAAAGGATGTGTTGAGACGGCCATTCTGCCACTTAGTGTGAAAAGATGCAAACCTTCGTGCTCTGATGACGTGTTCACATAACAGGGTGCTTGGCTCAGTCCAGCTACAGCCATCTTAAGCTCGTCCATGGATTTCTGAAGATTTCTCAGTACTTCAAGTACGTCCGTTATGTTAGCATGTTCCGCATTGCTGCAACACGTCTTTGTGGTGTGCACTATTGGCCGAGTGTCTGCATAAACATAATACATTTGTATTGTTTATTTGGGGTTTTTTCTACTTAAAAATATACAGTGTACAAACTGAATGAAACTCATCATGCACCTCATGCAGTTTCAAGTATGTACACATATCGGAACTGTTTAATGTAACTACTTGTTTGACCTAAAAATTGCCATATTTGTCGATTTTAGTCCCAAAAGATGACATTTTCAAAAAATCTAAATATATGTTTCTTAAATATAGGAACATTTATAATATATTAAACACAAATCACAATTATCTTTACATGTGACACCTATATCCCGGTACTGTAGGATTTTTCTTCTCATCTCATTGGCCAAAATGACAAGGGGTATCAGTTGCTATTTTTTTCAATTTTCAAAAATCGCCTCATACCGATAACAGGGACATTAGTAATGACAGAAACCCATTAAGATCAAAGTATATTTACAGAAATATTGCTTTTTTTTCTCAATGATTTTGGGAAAATACGAAATTTCGAAAATCATTAGGCCCTATTGTCCCACACATCTGCAATCGCACGGCCTCCATTGCATTCTGTATCGCTGCTACAATTTTGTAGACGACTACAATTTTTGCCTTCTAAAAAATGGCAATGCCCTTGCCATGTTTTGCAACTGTGCCAAAAATAAACATTTTCGAAAACAGAAATTGATTGCGGGGACATTTAGAACTAATATAAAGCTATTTTAATAGTAGTCAATGCATATCTTTTTGATTATCTCAATATTAATTTCATGCATCTGAAATTGCTCGACTGAAGTCTCCACAATGGAGCTGGCTGCATTTTCGGTGCGTTTTGTGTCCGTAGCGTTTTAGGCCTATGGTAAAACTGTAGGCAAAATACGCAACGGACACAAAACGGACCGTAAAACGGACCTATGGAAAGCCAGCTTTATACCGTACCGAATGTTATACCTACCACATGTAGCTGCTGACTTCAGAGTGAAAGACGTCTCTTGCTTTGCGTCCACGTCAGCAGAAGAAATCTGCAAGATTGCAGACACTGTCGTCTGCTTAGGCTCACGCTGGCTCGAATCCCCCTGGCTATAAATTGAATCGCCATCAGTGATCGCTGGCGACTCGGCAACGACTTGCTGCGCAGTCATGCAAAGGATGCACACTAATAGAACAACCAGAGGCATGTTCATCAACTTGAAATTATTTTACCTACTGGTGTTCTAACTGCTTGTCAATAGTTAATATTAATTGTAATCGCATTTGTGTGGTGAAATATAGGTTTTTATACAACACCTGAATAAATCCCAGCCATCCGATTGGTGGATCGTCGATCACGTGCATTGAATTATTCGACCCATCACACGGCGCGAACCCGCACCGCCCAAAACGTTCTATCATAATGGTTCTATCAAACGGTGCGCGCGCATTGATAGAACCAAAAGAACTTCCCTAATTTCACGGTCACTTTTGGTGCGCTACAACAGCGCTGTCGTTCACACAACATGGCTGCCGAGTTTCCTGAACTGCCGCGGTTTGTTCTCCTAACAGACGACGAAATATTGGAACTCGTAGGCGATGCTTACGCTGCTAACACAAAGAGACAAATGAAATATGCAATCAAATGATTAGAGGAATATGCAAGACACGCAGGAACAACAATTAAAGCTTTAACTGATTCGGAACTGGACCACTTTTTGTCACGGTTTTATGCGGGAGGAGAAGGTAAACGGCACGTTGTAACGTTATACTAAGAAATCCATGCATGCAATCTGTCGGATTTATTCAGGCGTTGTATAAAACAAATAATGAATGTTTCACATTCGTGCAATGGTAAGAATAATTTCATTCGGTGACAGATGGAATGTCCCATTCCACTCGGCTTCGCCTCGTGGAATAGAACATTCAATCTGTCACCTCGTGAAATTATTCTTACCATCGCACTCATAAACATTCATTATTTGTATACTATACTACATATTGGTTCCAGAGACTTTGGTCCCAGGAACGCCTCGCCCGGCTGGAGTATCTTGTTTCGGTTTGGTTTTCCTGCTTTTACTTCCTCGTGGTATCTATGTCAAGGCATGGAGGAAGGAAGTGTTCCTTCCTCCATGGTCAAGGCTGCTACACAGCATATCCCGTGCTGTCCGCCTGTCCCACCAATATACTCTAGCTGTACCGAGCTAGATGTGCCTGTAGCTCTTCTCTCGTTCTGTATCTCTATGGAATTCTGTATCTCATGGTGCATGTTTAGGCCTACCTTTATCTTACGATCTTTCCTGCTTTAAGAGGAATATTAATTCCTACCTCTTGTATCTTTGTTTCTTTGTCTTTTTGTAGTTCCGTTCCCCGAGTGGCCTTGTTAGCTGGGGGCGAACTTGCATAAAATAAACCGTGTGCTATTGCACCCATTAGTACAGAGACCCGCCTCCGGGTTCAGGTAGGCCCCTATACTTTATTCTTCAAATGGGTCAAGGAAATTGAACTTTGTGTAATGTCCTTGTTAGAACTTCCTTTGCTTAAAAGCAAAAAGTACAGGCCTATGCCAAAACTGTGTTGTCAAATAAACACCATGGTCTCTATATCTTGAACGTTTGTTTCAATAGGCCTATAGATCTTCTATAAAGAATGATAATTCTGTGGATATTATTTTGTAGACAAATATCAATTCTGTGGATATTTGAGGGTTTTGTAGACAGTTAACTTTCCAAGTTGCAATAACAGTGTTTTAACAGTGCTTTGTCGTTATGGAAAAATCATAGTTCAGTATTTGGTTGGATTCAAACTTTCTGATACAAACGTAATTTTCCTCAATTGCCTAATGGGGCGACACATAATCCTAGAAAAGAGTGGGTTAGGGCGACACATATAACTGTCGCCCTATTGTGAAAGTCGCCCCTTTGGAGTGTTTTTTAGTACGGTGCGTGGGGAAAGTGCTCTAAATGGGCGACAGAACTGTCGCCCCTTATTTGGGGTTATTTGGGGTAGTGTGGCCCGTTTGCGGCATGTACAGGAATTATAATTATAATTATTATTTATATACGCACAACTAGATAAGAGGTCTTATACTTATCTGTTGGTACAACTCGAGTCAAGCTGCGTCCCGCAACATCAGATCTCGAGTATCTTTCGTAGGATCAGAGCGGTTCATAGAAGAGCCGCCTTCTGCAACAACTCAACCTGCACTGTCGTACCAATCTCCGCTAGATGTTTCCCATGGGCACTGGGAAGAGTACAGAGCCCCAACGACAACCGGAATAACCTTGACCTTTACCTTCCACAACTTTCGGAGTTCCCTCGCCAAGTCCTGGTACTTGGACACTTTTAGACACCAATTCTGCCTTGGTCCACTCAACGATTCCAGCACTAAACCTCATCAGCGACACGGCCCAGGTATTAATCGCCTTTACCATATTACCGCCATTCAGCTTTGACTTCAGGCACTTCTTAACCCTTCTGATGTATTCCTTGCGTAGCCTTTCATTCGTCTCCTCGTGCATTACACTCTCTGCCTCCAAAACACCAAGAAATTTTACCCCTCATTTTCTCCGAGCGCCTTCAACTGTGACCCGTCAGGCAGAAGAATACCATCCGAGTCCACCTTTTTTTGCTCCCGTTGAAGTGTCGTCACTCTTCTTTTTTCTGTTTTTTATAAGCCTTATAAGGATCAAATATGTGCTGGGCCGTTTTTAAACAAGTATGTTTAAAACCACCCTGGGGCATGGACGCGCTGATAATGACCCAAGTCGAAGACGAGGGTTTTAACAATCGAAATGGATACACGTAGGTAGGCCTATATAGACAGAAGTTTTTATAAAAATAGCAAAAGTATCGCACAATTATTTCGTTTTTATGACATTATTTCATTTTAAAAATGGGCCCTACTTTTTTGCATATGATATTAAGCTGTCAATATAGCCAGTCTGCATATTAAAATATATTTTAAAATTAAATTTAACTATGAATAGGAGTACCATGTAGATGAATTCTCGAGGATGCATTCCCGAATTTAGCAAAAATCACGTGGATGCAGTAAATAGGATCTGAAAAAAAACCTCTTGCGTCAGTATTAAGCAAGAAAAACTATTCCGCAGTAAATTTGGTCACGTGGCTCGCCTGACAAAAATCAATATCAAATATAAGATGCACACTAGAAATACTTTAAAAATATACTTATCTTAGGCTTCTATATCTCCTTTGATAGTTTGTTCATTTATATAAACAATCTCACAAAATAGTTACAATCTCACAAAATAATTACAATCCCACAAAATAATTACATACAACTTAGTTCACATTATTTTCTCACGGTACTTCATTGCATCGCTTAGGCCAAAAATAAATTGTTTGGTTGTCCTCCACACCCCTTTGCCAGTGGGGGGTGGGCGGGGGGAATATATATTTTTTTTTTACATTTCCCGGAAGTCCAACTTCAAACCATACACAAAGTAAAAAAACACACAAATGTTGTTAGGCCGATAAACAGTTTAATATACGTAATACGGCTGCCTCTTCAGCGATGGCTGGGTCCTTCAATTCATCCGAACAACACATACTGTAGCCCTAAGGCTAGTGCCAGTGCTGACAGTGAGTGACACTATCTCCTGGGGCTCAATGTCACTCTATGCCATGGACCATTTTTTGGTAGACGCGACCTTTGTGTGTTTCAGCTGTATTTGAGCTGGCTCAACATTCGACCAAAAAACCTCACGAAGTTTCGATGTGGTAGCCACACTTCACATACAATCAAACAAGACTTTTACACCCAGTTTGCAATGAATGCTGAGCGTGTATTAAAGACGCCATCTTGGCTTCCCCTGTGCATATACACGTTCAGTTGATGCATTTTTTTGTTTGAATATTTATTATTTAATCATTTGTGTAAATATACAACCAAAAAATTCCAAACTAAATATGAAAATATATAGTGATTAAAGAATATAATTAGAACATTGTTGAGATTTTATTTTTTTCATAAGTTTATTTCTCAAAAAGAGATTTTCATAACATTTTAGCCTCGTGCCTTATACATGTGTGCACTGTGGCCACTCCTTGGGATTTTTCCCAAGATCTTGGGAATTTTGGTGGGAAAAATATGGATTGCACATGCGCAAAGTGCTTATTCCGAAGCTCTTTGCACAGTGTTTTCCCATCGCCTTGGGAATTCTTGGGAATTTTACTGGATGAATCTTGGGAATTTGAAATTTGATGAGTGGCCACGCTGCATTTGTGTATTTCTGTACCACATGTATTTCCATCGAGTATTAATTGTACGAAGTCACACACTGATACTAGAATATGAACTTTCAAACTCTTGAGTAAAAGGTAGGGTCGTGTTTGTGCATTACAAAATAAAGATGGAAACGAGATTGGAACGAATCAACCAGCGAAATCAATTCGAGTTTTGGGATAAAATTGAAAAAACAAAAATAAAAAAAATATAAACTTTTTTGGCGCGGGCCGAAAAATAGGGGCGGTCGGTCAAGGACAACCTAACAATTTGTTTTTTGGCCTTATCGCGTGTAGAAAAAATCCAAATTGACGAAAATTGCACCGATCTGCCCACTTCCAGGTTTGTAAAAGAGGCTCTCAGTGGTAAGTAATCAGTCGACTAAACGTGCGCTGTGCTGCCATTTATGGCATGATTCATTCGTGCATGAATGGATTTGTTGAATAGCACTGTTTTGTTTTAGCATATTTGACATCCTTGCTTTCAACCCCGAAGTGCGCAGACGGGGCTAATGTGAATTTCCACTATTGCTGTTGCAAATATACAAAGAGTTTTTCCCCCGAAACCACGTAAGTATAATACAAAAATATACAAGCCTATACAAAAGACTTCACAAATTGCATGAATTTAACAGCTCGGCATGTCATCTCTATACATGTACAAACCCCACCTCATTGCTCATCTTTCGATTACATGAAATATACACGTTTTCGTTTCAATTATTGTTTTACAATATTCACATAAATGGGTAATTACTAACAGATGGACGGTATTTGAAACACTTCTCGTCAGAGCTGCGTGTGCATTCAACCTATTTGCACCCAAGAAATATTAAATTTGTATATATATGTAAACATGTATTTCGTTACCGACATGCCATTTGATAGAAATATACGTTTTAAGATAGAAATATTATTTTTACCAAATGGACGGAATTTATCAGACTAGAGTACATGTATATTAGCACGTACGTTACACACTTTTTACATAACCTTTTAACCCTTGCTCTATGAGTGTTGCTTATTGCAAGTCAGTGGTTCATTCTTTGCTTTATTACCAGACAATTGATTTCAAAGCTCCTACTGGAGTGCATTGGAGGGCACTTGGGGTTGCTGGTCATTGTATGGTTGATGGGCTTCACCCCATATGAAGCATTGAGTGTGGTTGATGGGGATATAGGACATCGTTTCGTGTTGAGAGCTCTCGACCCGTGTTGAAAGTCGTAGTGTAGACACCTCTGGGTTGAGTTCGACCCGTGTAACCGCCGATGTGTGTGCGTGTGCAGGTTCTGTATATACATTCGAGGACAAGAGGAGAAAGGAAATACAAAGACACATTTTCAGTCAAGTCTTTTCTTGAAATTGGTCCTCGCAAGTAGAAATACGGGCTTAGTCTATGGGGTTGGGTTATATTAAGGGAACAATAGGAAACGCAAAGCATTGTCCTCCCAAGTATTGGGAAAGTACAACTGTATGTACACACCGTCGTACTTTCCCAATACGTGCGAGGACAATGCTTTGTGTTTTCTATTGTTCCTTTAATATAACCCAACCCCATAGAGGACCGATTTCAACAAAAGACTTGACATGCGAGGACTGAAAGGTTTCTTTGTATTCCCTTTCTCCTCTTGTCCTCGGAGATATATACAGAACCTGTACATACACATACACACCCCCATACCGGCAATCGCGGACCTCCTATTGTCCCTCTTTTGTTTGTACTTTTTCGTACTTTTGTTTGTACTTTGTAACTTTTTCGGAAGGCCTTCCATATGTTTTGTACACGATTTTCTATCGTGGATGTTCGGTCAATCGTGGACCCTTTGTCTACGCCTAACCCTTTTGTCTCTAGTCCACGATTGCCGGTATTTACACACTCACTGCAGTGTATGGGGGATTTTCCGATTCGATCCGTGTAGAACGGCCGGCCATGTGTGTACCGTGAAACGATCGCACATTACACGGGTCGAAACATACACACGTGTAGCGCAAATGCTGGTGTTGCGTTGAGTAGTATGAAAAGGCAGCATAATTGACCCGTGCTGAAATTTTAAGAAGTCTACACGGGTTGGACCCGTGTAGATTTCGACACGGGTCGAGCGTACATAGTGTGAAAACGCCTAGCTAGAGTCGTGCAATTATGCAGAAAGAAATGGTAAAAACATTGTTATTTCTGACGTTATCTGTCACTGTAAAACCAAACTAATAATCAGTGGAGTTCGAACCAATTAAACAAGTCTGTGGCTGCTGTACTACATATTGAGTGTCTCTATGAAAAAAATGTGGAGACCCAAAATCGCCATTTTGGTATTACAGTAAAATCGCGATAACTCAAAGCTCAAGGGAATGGGCAAAATATTTCAGATAACCCCTTGAGTACGGTTATTTATAGTGAGGCGCCAGGGTGGCCTGTGCAGCCAAGCGAAACGGACACAAGAGGCTTGTGAAGCCAAGCGTAACATACACAATAATCCAACAATGGATTGAAAATGTAGAAAATGGCGTGTATAGAAGTAATCCGGCCTGGGGGGGGGGGGGGGGGTAGGGTTTCTGCTTTTTTGGTTTGCAACTTTAGGCGTAGACCCCTACAAGCCAAAAAAAAAAACATTGGCAACGAGCGGGGGGTCTCGATCCCCAAACCCCCCCCCCCCCCCCCCCGTGCACGCTGTCTACATCTTGAAAAAGACGAAGGCGATAGCAATTATGACTTATGAAAAATAGTTTCGCGATTGTTGACACTTCTTTGTGGCTTTTTTTGCAGCGGTTTTATTTGGACTGGCTGGAAAAAATTTGAGTTAAACGGATTCACCAGTGCCGCCAATTATGGGAGTATTTATGTACACTATATCCTATTCGTTTGCCGAGAATGTAGTGTAGCTTCGAGATAAGCAGAGATATCCGAGTTTGAGTTATCGCGATTTTACTGTACTTACACTATATGCCATTATTTTCTGTCAACAATTCTACAGTTAATTTGTGCCAAGTTAAGTTGAACCTACAAACTGCCCATCTTTTATAGTTTAGACTTCTTTGCCAAAAATCAGCAAGAAGAGGGGCCTTTTCACAAATAAGCCTCTCTAAAATTACTACCATGATATTTCTTACAGTTGTATTGACTGTGGTTTAATACTTCTCTCAACAATGCTCTTATTACCCCTCTACAACTCGGTGTGACTCTCCTCATAGTGGTACTCCACACTCCGTCTTCGTCGTCTCCGTCGATTCTCTGGGTAGGTGACTTGGAAGCGTCCCTGGTCAACAAAGCTAGGAATGAAGACAGGATCTCCCATGATCAGACCGTGATGGGAGTACAGGCCTTGGTCCAGAAGCATACTTGATCCTGCTCCAGAATACCCAAAAAACAATTTAGGTTTTTCATAAATTGTTCTCGGGATTTATATAAATTTGCCGATATGTAAAAAAGCCAAAATAACAACAAAAAAAACAATTTAGGTTTTTCATAAATTGTTCTCGGGATTTACATAAATTTGCCGATATGTAAAAAAAAAAGCCATTCTATACCGACACATCATTGTTGTATTTATTGCCCTTTGAAGGCTGAAATCCTTACAATCACAAGATAGTGAGAAGATTGAGTTTGCGTCAGGAATGATGTAAATTAAAACAGCTCGTTCCCGACTTAATGTATGGAGCACTGTATACCCCGGCTATCCCGGCTGAATGCCGAATAATAAATACAAATACAAAATACAAGTGCTTCAGAAAGGCTCTCGGAAAAGCACCGAGTATACAGTGCTTCATACATTATTTCTCATTGTGCATACTATTCCATTATTACACGTTCCTCATTAATGTTACCTTATTATTATTGTTGCCCATATTATATTGCAATTCCATTACTACACTTTGTTCCTCTTATATCGCTATTCCACTACTACTGCTATTGCTTTTCCTCACTATCTGTATTGCATTGCTTTGCTATTCAGTTAGTATACCTTATTTAATTCTACATATTGTATTGCTATTCCATGGCTATACCTTTCTCCTCACTGTTTACACAACATTGCTATTCTAATACTGTACCATTTTGTCATTGTCAATTTTATAATTGCTATTCCATTACTATACCTTGTTCCTCATTGTCCAGATTATATTAGTATTCCATTAGTATACCTTGCTCCTCATTGTCCATATTATGTTACTATTCTATTAGTATACCTTGTTCCTCATTGTTCAAATTATATTGCTATTTCATTAGTATATCATGTTCTTCATTGTCCATATTATATTACTATTTCACTACTATACCTTGTTCCTCATTGTCCATATTATAGTGAGCATCCAGCAGGTCCTTGTGTTTTTGTCGTTCCAAGCTAGCCAGCTGCATGTGCTCTGTAATCTCTGTGTCTGTGAGAGTTACACCCCAGATCCGAACCTGTAACAAATCAAAAAGTGAGCCTGAGTATATATCTATGTATTTCAACTTATACTTTATGCAAGACCAAATACTAGAAATGTGTTTAATCTACCATCTGTCGGATGGTAGATTAAACACGTTTCTCGAATTATATCTAAACTGCAATCCTTCAATTAACAAACAACTTTTGTTAGTAATACCAACCTAACTGTTGTACTGTCACAAACTTTGCTTGCAATGTTTGATCACAGTCGGTGCTCATTGTTTGGGATGAAAACTTCAATATTATTCTATGAGCACGAACGTGCTTTAATGTGCTACGGTAGCTTGGAGAAAAAAATATTACTAAAAAGACCTGTTTAAATAACTTGTGTTCTAAATTATGAATGTCTATAGCTTATTACGTAACATAATGGGGGAGTATAAACTCGCAATCCCTTAGGTTTTTGCAAATACAGCGCAGTCAAGAGGCTTATTTCAAACTTTATACATCATGGGTCATCATGTCTGAACATTAGGATAATTTCTTTGGGTTATATTGAATATTTCTCCTCTATTTGGATCTGGACCTAGGAAAACTATAAGGGTGGCAGGGCTGGATACTTCATATGTAGCCAACCCCATCTCTGTTTTAGCCCTTTACCTTGTATTGGACGACGTCCATATTAAAAAAAAAAAAATTGGGTCCCAATTACATGGAACTATGAAGCATAAAAATACTTATCGCTTAGCAGATTTGCATAAGCACAAATCAGCTAATTAAGCCAACCAGTCCAAAGCAATATACTTCACACGGCTTTGGTCTGGTAATCTTTTTAACTAAGAAAAGTTTTAGCTCGGTGAATGAAATTGACCCCAGTAGATTATGGGTATACATACACTATTCTGTGATATTACAAAATTATCTGTAAGAAATACTGAGAACCAATATACTACATTCTACCAGCAAAGATCAATTTTCACATACCTCGTCCACTGTTCCGGTGAAAAAATTATTCTCATTCCTTCCAATGTACAGCTGTGTACCACTGGTCTGTAGGAGAAATACATTTTACAAGACCAGTCTTTTTACGCAATTATTTCTTTTACAAGCTATAGTTACAAGAATAGTGGAAACCTTTATCCCGTTGAAATGGAACGATTAGTTTTTGTGATATTTGAGACTCGTCTTTGGCAGACCTCTTTTTGAGCTATCAAATATCGAATCCAACTCTGTGTCCCGAGTTATACAGGTCAAGTCCAAGTCATTAAAAAAATACATAGAATTTAAAAGAATAAAAGTATTCACATCATGTCAGAGTACGAATAATGGTAAATGTAACTTGAGTAGAACTTGAGTTCTAGTCCGAGTCACGAGTCATACAACTCAAATCTTCGCTACTTACCCAGCTCGGAGTTTCAGCAGTTGTTGCTACGGTTCCATTTGTATCCACGGATCCATTAATGAACACACTCAACTCATTATCTGCAACGGCCAACAGGAAAAGGAAACTTGACGTCACGAGAAAACCTGGCTACGCACAAATCCATGCACATGACTCACACACTCTATGCCACAGGAGTCCTGGTAGACACACATCATTTTTTTTTTTATGGGGATCACCCGACACAAGGCCAAAAGGTCAATCATGACTTCTGGTAAATTTCAAGTTCACACTGACGAAAGCCCTCTACTGCTGATGAGTGACTAGGCCAAAATATGGCTTTTGACAGCTTCAATCAGCAAAGCCATGAATCGAGACTCCCATTAACAAACTCCGGTTGACGACCATATACACGACTTACTCTGAGCGTCGTATCTCATGGCAAGGTGTTTCCAGGTAGAGTGTGGAATGACGGTAGCGCCAGCTGCAACTTGGTCCCCTACCTGCCCCTTCACATTCCTATACACAAGATAATTCAAGATGATTCAAAGACAGAGTCCACCACATGCTGTACGGCAATTAAGGATGTGAAATTTACACATTTAACCCTTTGCGTACGGATGACGCCATATGGCGGGAAAAAAAAACAGTGCCACCAGGCCGGCTGTTTGTGCAGTTTTAATCCAATGTTGGATTATTGTGTATGTCATGCTTGACTGCACAAACACATTGTAGTGGTTCGCTTGGCTGCCAGAACCGCTGCAACACCCCGACGTCTCCCGTAAAATACCGTGCTCAAGGGGTTAAACGTTGAAATGAAAAAAATTTCAAATCCGTTTAGAAATTTTCCCAAACGTTTAAACTGAACTCAAATTTCAAAAATGGGACCTTGTATTTGCGCAATCTACCCTCCATTTATATTTACAAAAAATCTACGATGTTTTGTTAATCTATTTCAGTTTCCCTGAATTTTCGTATCAAGTTTCCACGGTCTTTTGAAAGTAAAATGCCAAAATAGAATCTCAGCTCCAAACAAGCCTTTCCAGAGAATGACTGACAGCCGCATTTGTTCAAATTGATACAATGTATACAATGGATGGAGCGAACCAGCTGATCACGATCCGCATTCGTGTTAAACAAATTACCTGCAAATCAGGCTCTTCTTTGTTATGCGACTATAGTTGAGAAATGTGGAATCGATCTCTCCATAAATATGGGCTTTGGTTGGGTGGCTCTTCCATGACAGTTCTTCCACTGAAGATTTATCCTCTATTTTGATATGGGCCCGGGAAAACCGTAAGGGTGGTAGGGCTGGCAATTCAAAATGTCACCAGCCCCACCCACCACCCATGGGCGTCGCCAGGATTTTGTCCAGAAGGGGGGTGGGGCAAAATCCCAAAATCCTTGTACTTTCTCTGTTATATTCTCAATTTATCTTTTATTTTTAGGGTTGGTGGGGACACATTTGCTCCACCCCACCACCATTGACACCCCGAACGTCCATGTTGTTAAATGTGCATTAAATTAACAGTAATATGACATCTCTCTTCTTTTTTATTTATTTAAAAATATTTTTCCTCCTTTTTTTTATTTCGAGGGGGGCGGGTAAGTGCCCCCCTCCCCCCTCCCCCCTCCCCCCCCAACGACGTCCATGCCACCACCTGTGATCCTAAACTTTTACCTAGATGGGCTTTAAGCCTTGTATTTGGTGATTTCAATTTAAAAATAAATTAGAGCGCCAGTGAGGTATTCCGGAGGTCGCAGGTTCGAATCCCGCTCCTGCCAGTTTTCTTTGCTCACTTTGAAAATGTAAATGACACCGTGTAGATGGAAATATTGAAATATTTGTTTTCAATCAAATCAAATTCCCACCAAAAGTTTGCCATGGAGAGGCACGTACGGAGAGGCCATTTTTCACACTGTACATGTACGTCTGACAAGGTCGATAACTGCATCAAAGCAGTGTGTGCCACTAGGGTGACTTTCGACTGCGCAGTTTGTGTACGGCCTCTCCTGTCTGACCACTTGGTGATGCCCATGACTGTGCCCCTGCGGTAAGGGAACACCGCCTAACCCATGGTCGAGCCAGGCTGTTGAAAAGCCTGGCCACGCCCTGGCCTTCTGACTTCTATAATCACCTAGTTGTACACAATAAACTGCCCACTAATGCTGGAGTCCAGCCAGCTCCCATTGTTCACCCAGACTTGATCTCCAACCCGTGAATGGAATGACAACAAAAGCAATCACTACAGATTAGTGTGGGAGGGGCCATAGCTTAGCCTGGCTTGGCAGAGGCCGGGCTTTATCACTTAGTAGATGCTCTATTGTTAGGTGATTTGTGGCAAGACTAAAAGCCAGAAGGCCTGGGCGTGGCCAGGCTTTTCAACGGCCTGGCCTGACCATGGGTTAGGCAGTGCTCACTAACTGTGTTTCTATTGGCAGATCAGAGTGTGCAACTGCTGACTTACCCATTTTCGATGAACATGCACAGCGTTCCATCCAGAGTGCAGAGTACGGGCATAGTGGTTGAGGGGTAGCCTGTGGGAAGGTGAACCCACGCTTCCAGGGTGAAGCTGGAGGTTACTTGCAAGGTCTCTAAGGTGGGTAGGATGACGTAGTCATCGACACCATCCAACTCCAAGGCCTGGTTCATCCTGAACGGGTGAAAATAGTTCTCATTCCACCAGGACTCTATTTATAGTTACTAGCCCGGTGTACAAACACTAGTCAGGACTGCTCCGTGCTAGTCAAAATTGCTTCTTAGATTGCCTGGGGGGCTAGTCAAAAAATCTGTGACTTACCTTTCATATATTAAAGTGAGTAACGCACAAACATTTTCATTTTTGCATTTTGTTTGTTCTCACACTAAACCTCTGTTGTTAAACATCATTATTTTTCAGATCCGTTTTACCATAGAACCTATCAGCAGCCCAGAATTTTAACATTCCCCATCAAATTTTGTTCAATAAGCCAGTTTGGTATTTCAACTGTGCATGTGCACAATGACATTTTATCCCGAATGACCCCGCGTGACCTAACATACGCAAAAGGTGGTCGCACAACGTTACACACGTGTTAAATTCAATCAGAATGGGCGTTCGCGTAACATGGCGCGACATTACGTCACCAATTTTATCTCGATTAACCTTTGACCTTTGAGATACTAAACTGGCTTATTGCCAAATGGTGCAAAGGACTAGATAAGTGTAGAGTTGACTAGCTATTAGGGAAATAAAACTTGCACAATGCCCGATTCCACCATTATCATCAGCAAGAAACAATACCGAAGCAACGATAACTTGTTACATACTCACTTGTTTATTATGTTAATTTTAATCTTGGTATCTTGTATCTAATGTTAGTTTAGGGTGGAGTGGTTAATCTGTGGTTAGGCTAGGCCGTTGAAAAGCCTGGCCAAGACCCTGGAACGCCTGGGCCTTTGGGCTTCTATATTCCCTGATTGTACACAATAAACTGTCCATTAATTCTGGAGTCCAGCCGGCTCCCATTGTTCACCCAGACTTGACTGACAGCTGAGGCATCTTTTGATCCAGCCGTAATGGGTACAGATTAGTGTGGGAGGGGCTACAACCAGGCCTGGCCTGGCAGAGGCCTGGGCTTTATTGATTAGTTGATGCTCTATTGTTAGGTGATTTGTGCCTCGCAAGAGTAAAAGCCTAAAGGCCCGGGCATGGCTGGGCTTTTCAAAGGCCTGGCCCGACCACAGATTAACCACTCCTCCCTTAATAGACTTTCATTGAGTACATTTCGATCTTGTTTTACATCGTGTTTAATGTAATTAGTGTTTACATTTTTTATCATGTAAAGTGCTTTGAGACGTTGCATAAGGCGCTATATAAATGTATTATTATTATACTTATTATGACAACACTACAAGCATTGCTACCTACCTCTCGGCACACTTGTAGTTGAGTTTGGACCATATGACATCCTTCTGATCGTAGACAAAGACGCCGAGCCGTCCACCGAGGTAGGTGGTGTCGTAGATGTCTCCAGAATCAGTCAATGTCTCTTCCCTTTCCTTGATGACAACTCTGCAGCCAATGACAAAACGGGATCATTTAATTTGAAACAAGTAAAGATATTGTGACTCAACTGGAACTTAACCCAGGACCCCTGAAATAACGTTTCAGTGCTCTACAACTAAGCTATCCAGCCCTATATTGGCATTTTTCTAAGGAGTCAAAAGGGACTTGAACCTGGGACCACTGCCTCTATCAACTGAGCTATCCAGCCCTATGTTGGCATTCTCCTGGGAAGCCAACAGGACATGAACCAGAGACCTCTGGACTACCGGTCCAGTGCTCTACCAACTGAGCTATCATCCGTATTCTCCTAAGTATTCAACAGGGACTTGAACCAGAGACCTCTAGATTACCATTCTTGTGCTCGACCAACTGAGATATCCAGCTCTATCATTACTCATGGTATTCCCCAAGGTTGTCAACCAAACTCGGGCTGAGATTTCTAGACTACTGATTAATGTCTTGAATACGGACGACGGCCATGGCCTTGTTTTGAAAAAGACCACCTGGCTGGTGGGCGTCTCTATGTGCATTCCTGCACATACTCAATCCATTGTTTTCCTATTGTTTGTCTTACACTTGGCTACACAAGCCTGCATTGCCATCATATCAGCACCCATATTCTTTACTACACCTCATAAATATTCATGAGCAAATTGGAGCACGTCATTGGCCGATTCCGCCGAGCGTCCGGGAAGTAAATATGATACGCTGCCAGGTGACGTCATCCCGGTGAGTATCCAGCTCGCTGCCGTGTGGTATTTTTTTCTGGTAGCACCAAAAATTCCCTCTGGAACCCGCCTCTTAAACATGTAGTCTATGGCATGTAATCTTTACGGAACCAGTCTGTATTTTGTAGTCGTTGTAAATACTGCAGTAAAGGCACATTAAAGAGTGTTGGCACCAGACTATTTCAACCCTGTTGCCATGACACACGGAACTACTCTGCAGCTGAGATCAGAAACAACAATGGCGTCTGCGAGTAACATGAGATTTCCGTCATCGACTGACGAAAAACTTGAAAATCTTGTGCTGAATAAAGATGCAAAATCTACGAAGGCCGTTATCGACAAGGCAGTGAGGTGTAGTAAAACAAATACAGCATGGTTTATTTCTGGAAAATAGTGGAAATTACTGGTCCCTCGGTGTAGGTCAGCTCGACTAGTCAAGCTGACCTACACCTCGGGACCAGTAATTCCCACTACTTCCCCTCAAACCATGCTGTATTTGTATACTACCAACTGACCTATCCAGGCCCATCTCTCATCTCCTACAATCATTGCCCTACAGGTTGCCTTCTTGCTTTAAACCAGGCAATATCATCAACAACCTCTATGCACGCTGTGCCATCATTACTATAATCTGTGTCAAACAGTATTTGGGTCATTCTATAAATTAGGGGGTCCAATTTTGTTGTCCCTGTTACATCTGACATGTATAGGATTTTGCAATTCCGGACACACTCTTTAATGTCTTCAATCTCCAAGGGTAATTATGTAAAGCAAAGTACCTGCCAAAACAAGTAAAAAATAGTGTGAAGTGAATTTTAATGATACTTGATGGGAAATTACACAGGTCAGGTGTAACAGGGACACCAAAACATGTCACACTTTTGGACCCCTAATTTATAGAATGACCCATTTCGGTCAACCCCCTTTTCTGCTCCAGTACTACGTACGCACCTAATCAGCCCAATGTCAGGCCTGTGTGTCAGAGACCACTTGTAGGCTGTCCGATGCTGCCACCCCTGCAAGAGTGGATCATGCCACAGCAACTCAACCTGATTGGCTGTGGTGTAGGAATGGTAGACAGCATCGGCCAGTGATTGGCCAGGCCCTGTGGCAGAGTTCACTTTCTACAATGAAGAGGGGAAGCAAGTTAATAAACACCATTTTAATGATTGCTAAATACTTAAAACACTCTGAAAAAAATCTCTCTCACTGACAAACAGTAAAATTGTTCTCTGTCGTTACTTAATACTGGATTTTATCATTTAAAAAAGAAAATAAAACTAACTTTCACTCACATAATTGTGACCCGCTCTGGAAAAAGGTATATTATGTCGCAAAATATGAAAATTGAGTTATATGTATGTTTGGAAAGCCCGCAATGTAAGCTTTCATTTGGTACATGATAGAGCTCCAAAGCCCTTTCCGTTCTGGAGATATGGCGTTTTTGCATATTAATTAGTTCTGTGGAGTTCAAATTGCACAACAGAGAAAACAGGCTTTGAAATAGCTAGTTCTAAATACAATGCAATAGAACAATGCACTCTAAAAAGGTTATTTTTCCACTTTATTCACTGAAACCAACATTGTTGTGCACCAAACCTGAAACTTTAGATATTTAAGATGTCATTAAAGACAAAAACAAAAAATGAATTTTGACGAAAAATTTCACCCTCTCAACGTTGAAAGGGCCATTACACGTAAATGCATAGCGCGACTTATATCACCTTTTTCTGGAGCGGGTCACAATTATTCTGATATGTATAAACAAGTTTATCGCGATATATCAAGCAGAGTCATTCAGGCAGGAGCTCTTATTAAAATTATACTCGTTACAAGATTAGTGGTGATAACAATGTAAATCGATCACTTGGAGAACACTGCCTTTTTCCCCTTTACAAAAGAACCAAAAGTATGAGTGAGGACTCGACCAGAATGCAGCGTCCTTCGGGTCAGCAGCTGATTTCACGAAACCTTGCGCAATTGCGTAACTCTACTTACGCCACAATTTATTGCGTAAGTTGTGCAACATCTGTGGCATTTTAAAAAGCGATTTCACGAAAGTTACGCAGTGCGTAAGTCGCTGACTTGTGCCACAAATTATGGCGTAACTTACGCACTCATTTAAGGTGGCTTAAGTTGTCCGCACAAACACCGAAATGTTGACTTAACTAGCCGAGCATGAGCATAGTACAGCCATTAGTTGCTCAAATAATTTATTAAATTCACTAGATTATTTCAGAGAGTAATGAAATGATCATCTGCTGCAGGTTTAACTGTGAGATATTTCCGAAAGTTGCCATGAATTTTTATTTTCGAAGCGAAGTTTCAAAATGGCGCCCCACTGTTCAATTTTACGACTTCCATGTATTTTTTATTGTTGTACTAAAACAGTGGTCGTAAAAGCGGCATTCAGCCTCGTCTGCGATGTCTAAAACAAATAAAACATGCAATGTTTCGGGAAGTGGATCGCAATGATGTAGCGCAGCTGTGCAACATTTTTATAGCAAGTCCTACGCCATGGCGTAAGTTGCGCACGGTTTCTTGAAATCGGCTGCTGGTCTTAAAAAGATGAGCCCCTGTAGTGATTAAGGGAGGAGTGGTTTATCTGTGGTCAGGCCAGGCCTTTAAAAAGCCCAGCCATGCCCTGGCCTTCAGGCTTTTACTCTTGCTATTGTGAGCCACAAATCACCTAACAATAGAGCATCAACTAATCAATAAAGCCCGGCCTCTGCTAGGCCAGGCCTGGTTGTAGCCCCTCCCACACTAGTCTGTACCCATTCACGGCTGGATCAAAAGATGCCTTAGCTGTCAGTCAAGTCTGGGTGAACAATGGGAGCTGGCTGGACTCAAGAATTAATGGACATTTTATAGTGTACAACCAGGGGATTATAGAAGCCCGAAGGCCCAGGCGTTCCAGGGGCTTGGCCAGGCTTTTCAACAGCCTGGCCCGACCACAGATTTACCACTCCACCCTAACTAGAGCGTCATGAGAAAGACATACCTTAATCTGTACGCCTCTTATTCCAACCATGATGTTTGGGTTGTTTAAGTTATCGCGCCGCCACATCACGAGGTAGAATTTCTGGTTGCTCTGATAGCCGAAGACAAAGCCGATGTAATTGTTTCCCTCGTCGGTGTTGACAAACATGGTACCGGTGTAGTCAACAGCCGCCATGGAGGCGTGGCTTATCAGCATGGAAGGCATGATGGTGTTTCTGATGTCGCGGATCTCCTTCCCCTGTGCGTACGGTAAAAAAGAAATCAACTTTGAATCATCCGGCAGGTGATGTTTCAAGCTGTACTTGTTTGTGAATAGAGCATGTAAGTTGACCTCAAGAGTTTACGAGAAACCAAACTTCCGGGCACCTCGAATAGGAGCTTCAACGTGTAAAGCGAGTAGTTTTCTTGAAATAATTTGTTTTGACGCCGTTCTTTTTACTAAAAGGTAGATAACAAAATTTAGCAAAATATTATTTTTCATTTTAATTTACAAAATGTGAACGATACATCAAATGTGAACGATATATCAAAAAGTCTAGTATGTCTATGTCATACGTACGTCATTCGCCATTGTTCTGGTGGTTCACGCGCCAGTCTTTATAGCGTAGACCATATATGCAGTATAAGGCGGTCGTCGCATATACGTTCACTTATGTCCGCAGCGAACGCGCATGCAGTACAGGGGTTTTGGAGCTGGGCTTTCTCTTCCCGACAATGAGCCAATCACGTTGCAATCCCGCGCTCAGGTCAAACATTTTTTTCCCTACTTTTCTTCAATATTTAGACAATTTTGAATTTATCATCCATATTTATGGCCGTTTCATGGTTCATAAATCAACCACACGTAACAGTCCTATAGCCAGCGGCTCGGAGGTGCCCGGAAGTTCAATCGTGACCTTTATGCGTGCGGTCTATTCCCATCTACGCTATTTAATCCCTTGTAGCTGTTTGACGGCCATAGCAGTGGAGCGAGGCAAGACCTGGGTCGGTTGACATGAATAGCCGCATTCCTGCTCATACACCATCCATTCATTATTTAACTATATTCTTCTTGAATGGGAGTGTAATGAATAGATGGGGCTTTTTCAAACAAAAAAGCTTTCATTCGCACGGTATAGCGGTGTTCGTTACAGCGACGTTCTACTGTATAACATTCTTTGTTCAGTCGAGCGTAAACAGCTCAAGCCGAAAAAGCAGCCGACTGCTCGCTAAATGGTTGTATTATTAACCAAAGATTTCACCTTCAAGAGTTGATTGAAAAGAAATATGTGTGAAGTTTGTTCCATGAATTGAAAGTCTGTTTCATAACTGCTAAAATAGCAAAGTTATGAATGTAATTCTGACCCACTTTCCAAGAAACTTGTTTATTACATGAACAAATGACACTTCAAACACACAACTGTACAGGGAATGTTCGGAGAGAGTTTCTCAAAATATTATTATCGTGACACATGAATTTGATAGCACCATTACAAAGATCTCAACAACCTCTTTCTGTTGGTTTAAGGACCATGCACGAATGGCAAAATACACAAGCACTACAGTTCATTGAAACATGGTGAATATATCTGTTGTTTGGATACTATCTGGTGTGTGGTTTCCTCGTTGAGTAAACTTGACATTGGTAAGCATTAGCAACAGGGGTGCTGTGGTTTGTCGAGTAAACTCGACATTGGTAAGGAAAGGGTTAAGTAGATAGCTGATCTACAAGTACATCAATCACAGACTCTTTTCTTATTTTTTTAAGGCAATCTTGTCTCAAGTATAAACTCACATTGTCAGTTACCATCCACACCGGACTGGTGCCGTTGACTAGCCCAGGGTATAACTCTACCGAGATGAAGTCTCTTGAGAAATCAGTCGCTTGGTACAGTTTGCTGTTGGGGCAGATGTCATCGCTATTAACCGTGCCGTCACCGTCGTAATCTGTCTCGCAGACATCTCCAAGATTATTACCTGAAAGAAACCAACGTTGCAAATTATTACAGAGCTGACATACCAATGGATTTAAATGTAGTGTACATGATTGGTCATTGTTGCAATTTTCATAAATGGGCGGATTTGGGGGTTAGTATTTTATAGGAAATATCGTTCCACTGACCTGTTCAAAGTTTTGCATTGTCTGATGGTGAAAAAAACGAGAAAAAAACGACGCTCGTTTTCAACTGTCGGGCAGATGATAGCCTGTAGTCAAGGCATGCGTGGCTACCTGGACACACGACGTACCCCGAATATGCCAGCATGTCCGAGGCACTCCACTTGTCCGGGTAGCCACGCGCGCCTTGACTAAAGGCTACAGGGCAGTTTTCCAACGATTTCCAGCTGGAAAACGATATATATTTCCACTTTTCTTGACAACGACAGCACACCCGGTGACATCATTTCACAGGATGATTGAGACTACTATCAACTTACAGTCTAGTAAGGTATTTCGTAAATAATTCAGTAAACAAATTGAAGGATTACCAATCGTGTACACTACATTTAAGCAAAACCCCACAATGAGTAAATTGAGGCCCAAAATGAGGGTTAGGCATAGCTATCTCCCCAATTTGGGGGTCATGTGAAATCATTCCAAAAAAGCACCGGTTGGGTTTTTGTATAATCCCTTAGTTTGGTTTCCTTAACACATTCCACATCTGTCATTTGGATTTTACTATTTAGGCCGATAGTTGGGACGAGCAGCCCCGATTTCACGAAACCGAATTTCAATAAAACTGAATTTCTAAATATCAGAAATGGCTTGTCTCAAACTTTTAGAGGTCATACCATTGGTGTCCTCCTGTCCGCTGTTTGACACATAAGGACAATTGTCATCGTCATCTGAGATGCCGTCGCCATCTTTGTCACTGTCACATAGATCACCTGTTGAGACATGTCACAGTTAAGATAACAGGTCAAGTATATTGAAAACAGCCCCCGAACAAAGACACTGACAAATTGGGAGACCGCCAACATAGGGCAAGATAGCTCAGTTGGTAGAGCGTTGGTACATTTATATTCCAGAGGTCGCAGGTTCGAATCCCACTCCTGCAAGTCTTCTTTGTTCACTTTGAAAATATTTTGAAAAGAGTTACAAATTAAAGGAGGGTCCAGTTCCACTAAGCAGACAATTTTTTTAAAGGCTCGTCTCCCTGCAGCTGCCATACATATGCAACGTTGTTGCCAAGTGTCTTGCTTCGCTATCCGCTTTCACGAGTATAGTGTTAACTCTCTGGTCGTATAAATGGCCAACCCCCATGAATGTCCGACTCTTCACCCACAATGCATTGCAACACAATTGCGCTTTTATGATAACAAAAATTTTTCGCAACGATATAACTTTTAACCTCATCCCAACCCCTACCCTACCGTAAACCCTAAAACGACCCTAACACTATTTCTCACCCTAATCTACACCAGGGCTGTAGTCGAGTCCCTGCAAGTCCTTTTGCAAGTCCAGTCACAAGTCCTTTCATAAAGCCAGTCACAAGTAACTGGATGAACAATGATAAAGGAATGTCTTTGTCAAAGCTCATTTGAATAGCTTGTGATTGGAATTAGGACTGGAGTGCTTGTGATGGACTTGTGATAAGCACTCAATTTTGCTGAGCATAGAAAGGCTTTGCTTAGAAAAATAAGGTCAACAACAAAAACTGCTTGTGATGTTTATCACTGGCAACAAAGAGCCTTGCCTGACGCTTCTGCTAAGCACTTCTATTAGTTTTGGGCAGCTGAGCTACAAGTTGCATTGGGCCACACCATTCCTAGTGCCCAGGACCGCTCTCTGTCAACGCATACCCTAAGGATCATACTTACCATTTCCATCAACATCACTGTCTGTCTGATCAGCATTGGGAATACTGACACAGTTATCGTCTAGATCAAGAACGCCATCCCCATCCCTACAAAATAACATCACCATAGATTGAACACTCTCAGTAATGTATGGCAATGCTGACACAGTTATCATCTAGATCAAGAACGCCATCCCCATCCCTACAAAATAACATCACCATAGATTGAACACTCTCAGTAATGTATGGCAATGCTGACACAGTTATCATCTAGATCAAGAACGCCATCCCCATCCCTACAAAATAACATCACCATAGATTGAACACTCTCAGTAATGTATGGCAATGCTGACACAGTTATCATCTAGATCAAGAACGCCATCCCCATCCCTACAAAATAACATCACCATCGATTGAACACTCTCAGTAATGTATGGCAATGCTGACACAGTTATCATCTAGATCAAGAACGCCATCCCCATCCCTACAAAATAACATCACCATCGATTGAACACTCTCAGTAATGTATGGCAATGCTGACACAGTTATCATCTAGATCAAGAACGCCATCCCCATCCCTACAAAATAACATCACCATCGATTGAACACTCTCAGTAATGTATGGCAATGCTGACACAGTTATCATCTAGATCAAGAACGCCATCCCCATCCCTACAAAATAACATCACCATAGATTGAACACTATCAGTAATGTATGGCAATGCTGACACAGTTATCATCTAGATCAAGAACGCCATCCCCATCCCTACAAAATAACATCACCATAGATTGAACACTATCAGTAATGTATGACAATACTGACACAGTTATCATCTAGATCAAGAACGCCATCCCCATCCCTACAAAATAACATCACCATAGATTGAACACTATCAGTAATGTATGGCAATGCTGACACAGTTATCATCTAGATCAAGAACGCCATCCCCATCCCTACAAAATAACATCACCATAGATTGAACACTATCAGTAATGTATGGCAATGCTGACACAGTTATCATCTAGATCAAGAACGCCATCCCCATCCCTACAAAATAACATCACCATAGATTGAACACTATCAGTAATGTATGGCAATGCTGACACAGTTATCATCTAGATCAAGAACGCCATCCCCATCCCTACAAAATAACATCACCATAGATTGAACACTATCAGTAATGTATGGCAATGCTGACACAGTTATCATCTAGATCAAGAACGCCATCCCCATCCCTACAAAATAACATCACCATAGATTGAACACTATCAGTAATGTATGGCAATACTGACACAGTTATCATCTAGATCAAGAACGCCATCCCCATCCCTACAAAATAACATCACCATAGATTGAACACTATCAGTAATGTATGACAATACTGACACAGTTATCATCTAGATCAAGAACGCCATCCCCATCCCTACAAAATAACATCACCATAGATTGAACACTATCAGTAATGTATGGCAATGCTGACACAGTTATCATCTAGATCAAGAACGCCATCCCCATCCCTACAAAATAACATCACCATAGATTGAACACTATCAGTAATGTATGGCAATGCTGACACAGTTATCATCTAGATCAAGAACGCCATCCCCATCCCTACAAAATAACATCACCATAGATTGAACACTATCAGTAATGTATGGCAATGCTGACACAGTTATCATCTAGATCAAGAACGCCATCCCCATCCCTACAAAATAACATCACCATAGATTGAACACTATCAGTAATGTATGGCAATGCTGACACAGTTATCATCTAGATCAAGAACGCCATCCCCATCCCTACAAAATAACATCACCATAGATTGAACACTATCAGTAATGTATGGCAATGCTGACACAGTTATCATCTAGATCAAGAACGCCATCCCCATCCCTACAAAATAACATCACCATAGATTGAACACTATCAGTAATGTATGACAATACTGACACAGTTATCATCTAGATCAAGAACGCCATCCCCATCCCTACAAAATAACATCACCATAGATTGAACACTATCAGTAATGTATGGCAATGCTGACACAGTTATCATCTAGATCAAGAACGCCATCCCCATCCCTACAAAATAACATCACCATAGATTGAACACTATCAGTAATGTATGGCAATGCTGACACAGTTATCATCTAGATCAAGAACGCCATCCCCATCCCTACAAAATAACATCACCATAGATTGAACACTATCAGTAATGTATGACAATGCTGACACAGTTATCATCTAGATCAAGAACGCCATCCCCATCCCTACAAAATAACATCACCATAGATTGAACACTATCAGTAATGTATGGCAATGCTGACACAGTTATCATCTAGATCAAGAACGCCATCCCCATCCCTACAAAATAACATCACCATAGATTGAACACTATCAGTAATGTATGGCAATGCTGACACAGTTATCATCTAGATCAAGAACGCCATCCCCATCCCTACAAAATAACATCACCATAGATTGAACACTATCAGTAATGTATGACAATACTGACACAGTTATCATCTAGATCAAGAACGCCATCCCCATCCCTACAAAATAACATCACCATAGATTGAACACTATCAGTAATGTATGACAATACTGACACAGTTATCATCTAGATCAAGAACGCCATCCCCATCCCTACAAAATAACATCACCATAGATTGAACACTATCAGTAATGTATGGCAATGCTGACACAGTTATCATCTAGATCAAGAACGCCATCCCCATCCCTACAAAATAACATCACCATAGATTGAACACTATCAGTAATGTATGACAATGCTGACACAGTTATCATCTAGATCAAGAACGCCATCCCCATCCCTACAAAATAACATCACCATAGATTGAACACTATCAGTAATGTATGGCAATGCTGACACAGTTATCATCTAGATCAAGAACGCCATCCCCATCCCTACAAAATAACATCACCATAGATTGAACACTATCAGTAATGTATGGCAATGCTGACACAGTTATCATCTAGATCAAGAACGCCATCCCCATCCCTACAAAATAACATCACCATAGATTGAACACTATCAGTAATGTATGGCAATGCTGACACAGTTATCATCTAGATCAAGAACGCCATCCCCATCCCTACAAAATAACATCACCATAGATTGAACACTATCAGTAATGTATGACAATACTGACACAGTTATCATCTAGATCAAGAACGCCATCCCCATCCCTACAAAATAACATCACCATAGATTGAACACTATCAGTAATGTATGGCAATGCTGACACAGTTATCATCTAGATCAAGAACGCCATCCCCATCCCTACAAAATAACATCACCATAGATTGAACACTATCAGTAATGTATGACAATACTGACACAGTTATCATCTAGATCAAGAACGCCATCCCCATCCCTACAAAATAACATCACCATAGATTGAACACTATCAGTAATGTATGACAATACTGACACAGTTATCATCTAGATCAAGAACGCCATCCCCATCCCTACAAAATAACATCACCATAGATTGAACACTATCAGTAATGTATGGCAATGCTGACACAGTTATCATCTAGATCAAGAACGCCATCCCCATCCCTACAAAATAACATCACCATAGATTGAACACTATCAGTAATGTATGGCAATGCTGACACAGTTATCATCTAGATCAAGAACGCCATCCCCATCCCTACAAAATAACATCACCATAGATTGAACACTATCAGTAATGTATGACAATACTGACACAGTTATCATCTAGATCAAGAACGCCATCCCCATCCCTACAAAATAACATCACCATAGATTGAACACTATCAGTAATGTATGGCAATGCTGACACAGTTATCATCTAGATCAAGAACGCCATCCCCATCCCTACAAAATAACATCACCATAGATTGAACACTATCAGTAATGTATGGCAATGCTGACACAGTTATCATCTAGATCAAGAACGCCATCCCCATCCCTACAAAATAACATCACCATAGATTGAACACTATCAGTAATGTATGACAATACTGACACAGTTATCATCTAGATCAAGAACGCCATCCCCATCCCTACAAAATAACATCACCATAGATTGAACACTATCAGTAATGTATGGCAATGCTGACACAGTTATCATCTAGATCAAGAACGCCATCCCCATCCCTACAAAATAACATCACCATAGATTGAACACTATCAGTAATGTATGGCAATGCTGACACAGTTATCATCTAGATCAAGAACGCCATCCCCATCCCTACAAAATAACATCACCATAGATTGAACACTATCAGTAATGTATGACAATACTGACACAGTTATCATCTAGATCAAGAACGCCATCCCCATCCCTACAAAATAACATCACCATAGATTGAACACTATCAGTAATGTATGGCAATGCTGACACAGTTATCATCTAGATCAAGAACGCCATCCCCATCCCTACAAAATAACATCACCATAGATTGAACACTATCAGTAATGTATGGCAATGCTGACACAGTTATCATCTAGATCAAGAACGCCATCCCCATCCCTACAAAATAACATCACCATAGATTGAACACTATCAGTAATGTATGGCAATGCTGACACAGTTATCATCTAGATCAAGAACGCCATCCCCATCCCTACAAAATAACATCACCATAGATTGAACACTATCAGTAATGTATGACAATACTGACACAGTTATCATCTAGATCAAGAACGCCATCCCCATCCCTACAAAATAACATCACCATAGATTGAACACTATCAGTAATGTATGGCAATGCTGACACAGTTATCATCTAGATCAAGAACGCCATCCCCATCCCTACAAAATAACATCACCATAGATTGAACACTATCAGTAATGTATGGCAATGCTGACACAGTTATCATCTAGATCAAGAACGCCATCCCCATCCCTACAAAATAACATCACCATAGATTGAACACTATCAGTAATGTATGACAATACTGACACAGTTATCATCTAGATCAAGAACGCCATCCCCATCCCTACAAAATAACATCACCATAGATTGAACACTATCAGTAATGTATGGCAATGCTGACACAGTTATCATCTAGATCAAGAACGCCATCCCCATCCCTACAAAATAACATCACCATAGATTGAACACTATCAGTAATGTATGGCAATGCTGACACAGTTATCATCTGGATCAAGAACGCCATCCCCATCCCTACAAAATAACATCACCATAGATTGAACACTATCAGTAATGTATGACAATACTGACACAGTTATCATCTAGATCAAGAACGCCATCCCCATCCCTACAAAATAACATCACCATAGATTGAACACTATCAGTAATGTTTGACAATACTGACACAGTTATCATCTAGATCAAGAACGCCATCCCCATCCCTACAAAATAACATCACCATAGATTGAACACTATCAGTAATGTATGGCAATGCTGACACAGTTATCATCTAGATCAAGAACGCCATCCCCATCCCTACAAAATAACATCACCATAGATTGAACACTATCAGTAATGTATGACAATACTGACACAGTTATCATCTAGATCAAGAACGCCATCCCCATCCCTACAAAATAACATCACCATAGATTGAACACTATCAGTAATGTATGGCAATGCTGACACAGTTATCATCTAGATCAAGAACGCCATCCCCATCCCTACAAAATAACATCACCATAGATTGAACACTATCAGTAATGTATGGCAATGCTGACACAGTTATCATCTAGATCAAGAACGCCATCCCCATCCCTACAAAATAACATCACCATAGATTGAACACTATCAGTAATGTATGACAATACTGACACAGTTATCATCTAGATCAAGAACGCCATCCCCATCCCTACAAAATAACATCACCATAGATTGAACACTATCAGTAATGTATGACAATACTGACACAGTTATCATCTAGATCAAGAACGCCATCCCCATCCCTACAAAATAACATCACCATAGATTGAACACTATCAGTAATGTATGGCAATGCTGACACAGTTATCATCTAGATCAAGAACGCCATCCCCATCCCTACAAAATAACATCACCATAGATTGAACACTATCAGTAATGTATGGCAATGCTGACACAGTTATCATCTAGATCAAGAACGCCATCCCCATCCCTACAAAATAACATCACCATAGATTGAACACTATCAGTAATGTATGACAATACTGACACAGTTATCATCTAGATCAAGAACGCCATCCCCATCCCTACAAAATAACATCACCATAGATTGAACACTATCAGTAATGTATGGCAATGCTGACACAGTTATCATCTAGATCAAGAACGCCATCCCCATCCCTACAAAATAACATCACCATAGATTGAACACTATCAGTAATGTATGGCAATGCTGACACAGTTATCATCTAGATCAAGAACGCCATCCCCATCCCTACAAAATAACATCACCATAGATTGAACACTATCAGTAATGTATGACAATACTGACACAGTTATCATCTAGATCAAGAACGCCATCCCCATCCCTACAAAATAACATCACCATAGATTGAACACTATCAGTAATGTATGGCAATGCTGACACAGTTATCATCTAGATCAAGAACGCCATCCCCATCCCTACAAAATAACATCACCATAGATTGAACACTATCAGTAATGTATGGCAATGCTGACACAGTTATCATCTAGATCAAGAACGCCATCCCCATCCCTACAAAATAACATCACCATAGATTGAACACTCTCAGTAATGTATGGCAATGCTGACACAGTTATCATCTAGATCAAGAACGCCATCCCCATCCCTACAAAATAACATCACCATAGATTGAACACTCTCAGTAATGTATGACAATACTGACACAGTTATCATCTAGATCAAGAACGCCATCCCCATCCCTACAAAATAACATCACCATAGATTGAACACTATCAGTAATGTATGGCAATGCTGACACAGTTATCATCTAGATCAAGAATGCCATCCCCATCCCTACAAAATAACATCACCATAGATTGAACACTATCAGTAATGTATGGCAATGCTGACACAGTTATCATCTAGATCAAGAACGCCATCCCCATCCCTACAAAATAACATCACCATAGATTGAACACTCTCAGTAATGTATGGCAATGCTAACACAGTTATCATCTTAACCCCTTGTGTGCGCCTGTCATTGATGGGGGCTGGCATTTGAAGAACGGGCATCTGCAGTCAAGCGTAAACACAAACAATAGGCACCACACTGAATAGAGTGGTCCTATTCATCACACTTGGAGCCTCTCTTTCATGTGAATAAAAGCTTCATAATTTTTTTAAAAAATCTGTTCCTTACACTCCCATTCAAGAATAATATAGTTGAAACATGAATGGATTGAATATGCGCAGGAATATGCGTATAAAAGACAACTGGCCAGGTGGTCTTATTCAAACTACGGCTATGGCCGTCATCGGTATTCAAATATAGACGCTTCAGGTTTTCCATCTTACATGTCTTTATTTGTGTCTCCAATAGCGTCGCATGCGTCACCGTATCCGTTCTGGTCTGTATCGGTCTGTGTGGGGTTGGCGATGGAAGGGCAGTTATCGCATACGTCACCCACTCCGTCACTATCTGCGTCATCCTGTCCCATACTGGCCACAAACTGACAGTTATCAGTAGAATCGTCCTCACCTAAAAGAAAAATGAACACCAAATGCTAAATATGTGACCCGCTCTACAATAATACATTTTTAAGCTTTACAGTTGGTCTGAAAGAGCACGAAATAAAGCTTGACCGGCTCTGCAAAAATGGGCATTTTGTGTTCTCGAGATATCTTGATGAGCATAGCCACTTTCTAAAAGTCGTCGCTGCGGGCAGCAAACAATTCTGACGTCATAGTACGAAGTCCTCTTTTGTTCCTAGTGCTAGACACAAAAGGGAGTTCGTCCTATGACGTCAGAATTGTTTGCTGCCCGCAGCGACGACTTTTAGACAAATGGCTCCAGTGGGCTAGAGGGGACTTGATAAAACTGCTCTCAAAAGTCACTTTTTTGTTATTTCATGGCAGAAATATTTGGCAGTTATATTTTACACTACACAATCTACTTAAAACTAAAAAATGATGCAGACTTCTCTCAGGAATCAAAATCATCTTTAAGAGTTGTTGATTGAATTTTCAGTACGGACAGTGATCTGGGACTTCGATTCTCATTTGATTCACTTCACACACATCTGATGAACTATTCCTTCTGACTTTCTGACAATTAGAAGAAAAAAAAAACACCAAAAGGCTGTGTCATACAGTAGCTTTTTCCCTCATTCTGTATCTCTATGGAATTCTTTGCCCGGTGCATGTTTCCCTTCATCGTACGATTTTTCCTGCTTCAAGAGAAATATTAAATCCTACCTCTTGCATCTTTGCTTCTTTTTCTTTTTGTAGCTGCATACCTCAAGTGGTTTTATCGTTGTTTTGGGGCAAACTTAAAAAATAATACATAATGGGCTCCTGGTTAATAGACATACCATCATCGTCATCATCGGGGTCGCATGCATCACCCATTCCATCGCCATCGTTGTCAGCCTGGTCGGATGTACTATTAGAGGGGCAATTATCACATGCATCACCGACGCCGTCCCCATCCCTGTCTTCTTGCATATAATTGGACACATACTGACAATTGTCCTGTGGTATATGAACATCACAGAGAACTACAGCTGTTTATTTTCGATTATTCGAAACTGGGTTTGACTGAATATTTGAATATACTCGCCGATCAAATTGCAGGCCGAGCCGGTAAAAAGTTGCACGCAAAGCACGCTGGTGTTTTACGTGCGGCAATATTATGGACCGCCCGATTGACATTTTTTTACACGTGCCTTTTGTATCAAGATCATCACGGGTACGTATAAACAAGAAACAAAACTCCAGCCTAAGTTTTTGTAGTTAGTAATACTTTTTTTTAGTGTCAAGGGTTTTACGGACGGGAACAATAAACCTCTGTCCACAAAAAGTTACCGTCGACAGAAATGCTAAGCGCCGTAACTTTTCTATTAAAATAGCATCAGAGTCGTATCTGTATACGTGCAATATATATTTGTTTGAATATTCGAGCCGGCAAATAGGTATTCGAATATTTTGTTGACAATCAAATATTCAAATATTCGGTATATTCGGGACAGCCCCACAGAGAACACAAAGCGTGCTTCATGTATAAATCAATTCAATTAAACTGTTTCGGCACTGTTGGCAAAAGACATTCCTTCTTCAAAAGGGTCACTCCGTGTCAGATCACCCAATGGGGTTAAACCCGCGTCCCTCTTCAAATTGGCCCAAATTTGGTGCATGGGGTAATTGAGGCTGAAAAAGCTGAAATTTCAAGTTTATAGCCCCATCGGACCAACGGTTTTCGCACTACGATTTTGGCCCAAATGCCTATATCTCCGTAAACCAGTCGGCCAAATATGTTGATATTGGTTTCTTTGGAAAGGTGACTGCATAAACAATCCAAATTTGCCATTACTTTTTTATGTAGGAGCAATTTGAAATTTGATGACCTTTTGACCTTTACTTTGACCTTGAATTTGACCTTGTGGATCACGTGACCTTGAGGTGAACTTGGTGGAAAATTAATTGTACCCCAACATGTTTTCTACATAGTATAAAAAAAAATTGAGATATAATATTTTTCGTCAAACAATCCACGAAGGAAACTGACTAAGGTAAATTTTATTTACATTTTCAAAGTGAACAAAGAAACTGGCAGGAGCGGGATTCGAACCTGCGACCTCCGGGTTACCGTACCGGCGCTCTACCAACTGAGCTATCTTGCCCTATGTTGTCGGTCTCCCAAATTGTCAGTATCTTTGTTCGGGTGGGCGCTAGTCAGAAGTCATAAACACAGAATGCCGTATAGCCAGGGATCACGCCCAATTTTACGATACAACCTTGGAAGTGACATTGTGGGGATCACTCAATGAGGATACGACTTTTTAACTTATAATTCATCAAACAATCCACAAGGGAAACTGACCAGGTAAATTTGAATACATTTTCAAAGTGAACAAAGAAAACTGGCAGGAGCGGGATTTGAACCTGCGACCTCCGGAATACTGTACCGGCGCTCTACCAACTGAGCTATCTTGCCCTATATAATATTTTTGTTTGCTTTCCAGCTCTTCCCAAAGTGGGGGGGGGGGGGGGAATACGGAATTACAAAATGTTGTGAACAAAAATTGGCCTCAGTTTTGAAGCTGTTATAGAAGGGTAAAACTACCTGTGGATCAAAGATGCTATCATTGTCGTCATCGTCATCGCAGATGTCCCCAATCTGGTCACTGTCGGTGTCCTCCTGGCCACTGTTGGGATGCTCAGGACAATTGTCCTGCAACACAAGACAATCAAATGTTTATTTCACTGGCTGCTAAAACTACAAGAAAAGGCTGCGTACTGGCACCACAAAACGGGTGGAATGTAGAAAACTTATCCTCTTATTTAGAGAGCACTGGCCAAGCCCCGGGAATGCCCGGGCTTTTATAATCCTTTGGTTGTACACAATAAACTGCCCACTAATACTAGAGTCCAGCCAGCTCCCATTGTTCACCCATTTTGATCTCCGGCCCAGTGAATGGAATGATGACAAAAGCAATCACTGGTAGATGCTCTATTGTTAGGTGATTTGTGGCTCACAATAGCAAGACTAAAAGCCAGAAGGTCCGGGCATGGCCAGGTTTTTCAATGGCCTGGCCGAACATGGGTTAGGCAGTGCTCCCTTAGATCTGTGCCCAGGAAAACCATATAGATCTACATGTATTTGTGTAAATAATCTTGCACGTGTGAATATTCATCTTTATTTAAAAATGTATGCAGGGCCGCAATGGAAACAAGTTTAAACTGGAGTAAAGAAATGTAATAAATAAATAAATCTCGACTCAGATTGACATGTATGATGTATTTACAGAGGAATACTCCTAGAAAATAACCCAAACTTGACAATCAGGCCCAGCCAAATTTTGGAAATTTTCAATCAAAACTGTTAGAGAAAATCTGCTTGTGATAAAAATAACAATAAATCAATAAACATTGTACATGTAGTGTGTACACAGTTCGTTTGTCTAAAAAGACAGCGTACAATAAAAAAAACAATTAAAAACCAAGAAAAAATATAGGTCTGAAAATTGCGAAACTTTCTCTGGAATCAGTTGAAAAATTATCCTCTATTTAGAACTGGGCCCAGGAAAACCGTAAGGTGGTAGGGTTGGCAATTCAAAATGTCGCCAACCCTACCACCTCTGATCGTAACTCTTTACATAGAGTGGCTTTCAGCCTTGTATTGAGCGATTTCAAGTTCTCATTATGAAGGAATTCTAAAAAGAAATTGGCACATATGTGTAATATCCAACAATTCATCAAAAGCCGTGTCCACATTGGACTTTTTTGGTAGATTGTTGTCAACTTAACAAAATTAAGTCCAGTCGGACAACCAGTAAACTTGCCAAATTGTCAAGTGTCGATCGTTGGTTGTCGGTTTTACCCAACGCAGCAGTATTAAGTTTTACAGGCCCAAGGGAGTAGCTTAAAAGTCCAGTGCGGACGTACAGCAACAGTAAAGTAAAACCTACATTTTGATCACGTGCTGTCTGCAGATCAATGCATGCCTCTACGATTTTGCGCGCTTGGCCCCATGCCTTGTGTACTATATAGCTGCACTTCTGACTGAATGCACGCATGATGACATGAAACTTTCGTTAACTTTAGCGAATGCTCAGCCGCATTTCTGCCGTTTTCTGCTATTTTACTTTGATCTACACGATGGGGGATATCCTAGAAACGATCAGGAGTTTGATTGTCACTTCATGTTCATTCAGAATAAAACACAAATGGCGCTTGCATACTCAATGAAATGCGTGTAAATTTAGCGCGTTCTACAAGACCACAGAGACAATGTCACTGGATAGTTTATCTGGCCAAGGACTTTCCACGAGCCGTGTAATCCAAGTGCGGACGCACGGAAGAATAACCACAATGGAATGTTTACAATCATGCACGGTAACTTTTGACAATAGTTAGTCCAATGCGAACGCGGCTAAAGTTACTTTTTTAACCAACACTGTATGTGTGTTCCACTCACTGCTTTGCAGGACGCGTCGCTGCAGAGAAGAGTTAGTTCCGGCCTACCGTCAAGATCAGCATCCACACCGCAATAGACACCATTGCCCGCCCAACCATTGTTACACTGTCAAGGGAAAAAGACTGGACGTGAACAACATAAACTCTGGCTCAAAGTGATGGACCCAGCACTCATCCTGGGTTAGGTAACGTTGGATGAAACTAGCTGGATCTGCTTAAATCTGCTTTTGAACAGGGGTCAGAAGACACGGCACCTCCCGAGCAGAAACCTTTGACATTCCAAGTTCTGTACTCAGAATGTTCTCAACTCTCTCACGGGAGATTCCAACAGCATGCAGTTTAATAGTTATCAAGTTTTTTTGATCTGGCATTACTTCTTCAGAGTCTACCTACAAACTTTTCAGCCGACCCTTGTATGATGACTGAGGAGTAAACAGTCTTCCTCGGTCCTAGAACACAATGAATGAAACACTAGGCCTACTAACCCCTTGAGTACGGTTATTGATAGTGAGGCGCCGGGGTGCAGGGGAGGCCTGTGCAGCCAAGCGAAACAGACACAATGTGCTTGTACAGTCAAGAGTAATATACACAATAATCCAACAATGGATTGAAACTGCACAAATAGCGGCTGCAGGCGTCATCCGGCCTGGTGGCGCTGCTTTTTGTTGTGCCATTTGACGTCATCCGTACGCAAGGGGCTAATTAACTAATGACTCAGCCTATCTTTGATAACTAACCTCACAGACGTAAGTGCCTGCACCAGTCGAGATACACGTCGCGTTCACATGACAGTCGTCTTGCCCAAGAAGGCAATAGTCGCCGGGGATACAACCAATCTTACCGTTGCCTAGGTAACCGGTTGGACAGAAACCACAGCTGTAACTCCCCTGCAAATAATAATGGAAACAGCGTTGAGTTTAATATTCAAACAAAATATTTTGAAACCTTCCGTGAAATATTATTTAGCACTTTTCTTTCCCCGGGGTCTACGCAAACAAGATTAAAACTGGTTTCCATTGGAGCCTTGCATACATTTTTAATTAAAAATGAATCTTTACACAAATAACAAAATATTTACACAAACAAATCTATTTAAGGTTTCAACTAAAGGCTATTGCGAAAAAACCTTTGGGGGATAAAAAATGTGGAAATTCCCATCTGGCTCCAAATTACCATGGCAACCAAGTTAATAACTCTATAGATCAGCACAAATGGCATAAATATCACTAATGGATGGTTTTACATAGCTCAGATTTAAATGTACATAAGGAGTAACAAATAAATCATTAAAATAAATAACCTGATAATGAAATCAAGTTTTAGAGGTAACTGAACGTTTTCTGAAACAAATTCGTTTGAAGTCTTGGTTGCAACATTACGGCATTCTTTATCAATTCTATGTTTCTAATTTTTTGGTGGTAATATTTGAAGTAGGATCATTTTTTAGAGTAATTAGGAAACTGATAGGAGCAGGATTTGAACCTGCGACCTCTGGGTCACTGCGCCAGTGCTCTACCATCTGGGCTATTTTGTCCTATGTTGGCGGTCAACCAATTTCGTCAGTGTTTTGGTTCAGGGAGTGCAGTCAGTCTTTCTCGCTGCCTTTTTCACATTCCGTCGTTCGCTCTCTCTTTGTGTTTCACATCAAGGTTGGTCAAAGCTCTGTTGCTTCATTATGAGCCTCTTTTATCGATACTATTATGGAAGGTGTTCCAGTGGCCTTTCATCATTAGTTCCCCCGTCCAAACTTTCAGGCACTCAACTCGCCTGGCTGTCTCATCACATTCTTTCACTGTTGTTGTGCCAAAGGCTAGTACTGTGAGATACTCTTCTGCCTCTCTTTGGAACTCCTTACCTGTAACCTGCTTCCCTTCCACCTATAATCTTTCCCAATTCAAACGAAATGTGAATAGATACCTTCTATCCCTGTGATTTCTGTCTTTTCTTGTCTTTTGTAGCCCACACCTTGAGTAGCCTTTTGGCCTTGTGTTAATGGGCGATGCTCATAAAAAAAATTGAGTTTGTATTCTCGACCAAAAAAACCTGTTGCCTTTTTTGGGCGAGACCCCAAAAAGGAGTCGGTCGGGAATGGGAAACAGATTTAAAATGTGCACCATTTTAGTTTGCAGCGTAACCAATAACGTTGAATCTTACCGGTGTGTTGTTACACTCAGCGTTTACATCGCAGCCTCCATTGTCAACTGCACATTCATCAATATCTTCACACACCTGACGGGAAAGATTGTGATATCACATACCAGATAGAGGTACATCATACATTGTTATATCCCCGTCTTGGATACTGTATTTTGATTAGCCTAGAATGATCACGTGCCCGGTCTATAAAAATGCATGGCACACTCCAACCATGATATACACCGGCCCAGCCAGCCAGCGGATTCAGCTGTATCATTGGTACCCACGCTGCACTGTTTACGATAGTAAACTATAGTGGGAGCAGCGAACTAGCAGACGAGCAGCTGTTTTGATCGCGTGATTTGTTTGAGTTAATTTTGGAATATCATGTGATGTTCAACAGACGCTACGATTGGATAATGGTCATGAACGGCGATAGGTCAATTGCATGCTGAGCCCCCTCTTTCGTGTGAATGAAAACTTTGCTTGAAAAAGCTCCATCTATCATTACACTCTCATTCAAGGACAATACATGAAACATGAGTGGGTTGAGTACGTGCAGGAATGTGCCTATAGATGCCAACGGGCCAGGTCATCTTTTTCAAACCGCAGCTATGGCCGTCGTCCGTATTAAAGTAGGCTTCTATTGCGTGTTCACAACTTTAATCCTCTATCTAAATATTATTTTTGTAAACTAATTAATTTTTACACCAACTGTTTTAGATTTTGCCAACTTCTTCAAGTTATTTTTTTTTTCTTCAATTTTGTGTAAGTCAAGCCAATGGTTTCTAACCTGCTGGCTAGCTTGCGCGTGATCCACTCCGATTCCATGGGGCGTGTTCCCCTCAAAGCCTGGCGGGCAGCCGGTACACTCATAGCCCGGCGACAAGTTGATGCATTGAAACTGACAAGGACTGGCGAAGTCACACTGAAAAAAAGAGCGGAGGAAAGGCACATTCAAATATCACAAACTTACAAGATTTGAGACTTGGCACAGTGGAATATCGGTATCGGTTTGCAGTTGGTTTAGGGTTTATTTCATATTGTCTAAATCGGAGTTGTAGTCGAGTCCCTGCAAGTCCTTTCACAAGTCCTTTTGGAAGTCCAGTCACAAGTCCTTTTATAAAGCCGGTCACGAGTAACTGGATGAACAATGACAAAGGAATGCCTTTGTCAAATCTCATTTGAATAGCTTGTGATTGGGATTAGGACTTGCAGGGACTTGCAGGGACTTGCAGGGACTTGCAGGGACTTGCAGGGACTTGCAGGGACTTGTGATGGACTCAACTACATCTCTTGTCTTAATGCAGTAACGCATTTTTTAGCGGTACGAGCATTAACGTCCAGCTGGCTGATATGATGAGCTTATTCTATACAGGTCAGTGCACACAGGCAGTTTCGTCACAGCAATATTCATGAGGAGGGTGTGGTCCTCTATCTGGGCGCTAGTACTTTTAATACAAAGAATCCAATTGTGACGTCACTTATCTCTCTGGATAATCCAGTACAGCAATCAATATCGCACAACACTAAATTGCAGAGAAGTACATGTAGTCGAGTCCATCACAAGTCCCTGCAAGTCCCTGCAAGTCCCTGCAAGTCCCTGCAAGTCCCTGCAAGTCCCTGCAAGTCCCTGGAAGTCCATCACAAGCCCTCCAGTCCTAATTCCAATCACAAGCTATTCAAATGAGCTCTGACAAAGGCATTCCTTTTTTTCATTGTTCAGGAACTAGTAACTTGTGACCAGCTTTACGCAAGGACTTCTGACTGGACTTGCGAAAGGACTTGTAAAAGGATTTGCAGGGACTCGACTGTGTGCTTCAACTTTGCTCAGGATTGTAGGATAACTTTAATTTGCCTGGGCTTATTCAGAGAGGCTCAGGATTTGTAAGAAAATTTAAGGTTGGGAAACATTTTGTGTGGGCTGGATTGCAGCGGGCATTCCTACCTCATTGATATCTGCACATCCATCAGCATCCTGAGAGTAGCCGGCTGGACATCCACCGCAGATATAACTCCCTGATCCCTGATTGATACACGACACACCTTCAGCACACGGACTGGATTCAGACACACACGGACCTATAGCAATAGTCAATGAGAATTACACTGGTACCCTGATCCCTGATTGATACATGACACATGCACATTCAGTACACGGACTGGATTCATACATACGCGGACCTGATCCATACACGACACACCTTCAGTACACAGACTGGATTCATACACGGACCTATAGCAATAGTCAATAAGAATTACACTGGTACCCTGATCCCTGATTGATACATGACACACCTTCGATCAGTACACGAACTGGATTCAGACATACAAGGACCTATAGCAATAGTCAATGAGAATTACACTGGTACCCTGATCCCTGATTGACACACGACACACCTTCATCACACGAACTGCATTCAGGCATACACGGACCTATAGCAATAGTCAATGAGAATTACACTGGTACCCTGATCCCTGATTGATACACGACACACCTTCACAGTACACGGACTGGATTCAGACATACACGGACCTATAGCAATAGTCAATGAGAATTAGATGGGTTCACCCACTGATCTCCATGAATACAAATCTGGATAGATCATTGGCCGTTCAGGTTGATGACACCGTCCGCCATCTTGCCACTCCACGCAATGCTTGAATGTACGTAAAACTAGTACAAGCATGACGTAAGCAGGTGCTAGACTAGGCAGCAATGGTTTAGGCCTGTGGATGTTTCACGAGTGGTGAACTAATATGGCGGCTGCTGGTGCCATTTGTTTGTACAGTGCGGAACGGCCAATGAGCTATCCAGATTTGTATGCAGGAGATCATCACTTCAAAGGACATAATATAATGATGGGCGGCATGTCCTCTCCTCCGTGTGCATTTTTTGATGGATTTTGTGGAGAAAAAGACAAACAAAAAGAATGCGACCACTAAAAATGGATACATTTTCAAAGTGAACAAAGAAACTGGCAGGAGCGGGATTCGAACCTGTGACCTCCGGGTTACCGTACCAGCGCTCTACCAACTGAGCTATCTTGCCCTATGTTGGCGGTCTCCCAAATTGTCAGTATCTTTGTTCGGGTGGGCGCTAGTCAGAAGTCATAAACCCAGAATGCCGTATAGCCAGGGATCACACCCAATTTTACGATACAACCTGGGAAGCGACATTGTGGGGATCACTCAATGAGGATACGACTTTTTATCTTAAAAATGGAAGCGGGCAGGGGACTTTTTTTGCTTTGCCTTCGAACCAGGAAATTCTAATTTTAGCGAGCACATAGTATACATTATATTGAAATGGCTGACAAGATTACGGCAAAGTCTGTGTTGAATCAAATGTAGTGTACAACATTTGCAAACAGAAAAGAAAAAAAACTACTGAATTATTATGAAATATTGTAAGTAAATAGCAGTCTCACGCATCCTGTGAAATCATGGCACCTGGTGTACATGCTGCCATTTTCAAGAAAAGTGGAAATTTATATTGTTTTCCAACGATTGTCGGCCGACAATCGTTGGAAATAGTCTAGTTCCCCGACCTGATAATTCCCCGACGTCTATGAATTGTTCCGTTTTTGTCTAAAGTAGGGTCATGGAACCAGACTACAACATTTTTTCTCTGTTTTTCCCCAGCATCCACGCACACAAAACTTTAAACAGGTCAGTGTTACAGTATTTGCCAGCACGCAATAAAATACTAACCCCCAAATCCATTTATTTCTGAAAGTTACACCAAAAGCAAAAGATGTATACTACGTTTAAGTATTAAATCACAACCATTCACAATTAAAACAAATCTAGAAAATGTACAATAAAAACACCCTCACTGGAACCGAAAAAGTTGACGAGTGGCAAGACTTTATTCTCCCCCGGCCTTGTACTTACACTCGGCCTCATTTAGGCATGACTTGCACAGTGTGCCGTCCCCGGCTGACCAGGCTGTATGTTCGCACGGTGCGCATGAGTTCTTGGCCTGTGTGCTCTGGTATCCGGCCGGGCAGTTCTCACAGGCCGACTGACCGGTGAAGTTGTTGAAGGTCCCTGGCTGACAGGGCTTACAAAACTCTGCAAGAACAACAACAACAACGGAATTTGATTATTAGGGAGGTGATAATTAGGTCAGATGTAAAGAGGGATATATGGAACAAACTGGTGGCACATGCTAGCCTAGGAGATTCGAACCACAGTCAATGTTGTTCTTTTAAACAAGCCTGGCCTTTTCGAGTCCATCACAAGTCCCTACAAGTCCCTGAAGTCCTTATCCCAATCACAAGCTATTAAAATGAGCTTTGACAAAGGCATTCCTTTGTCATTGTTCATCCAGTTACTTGTGACTGGCTTTATGAAAGGACTTCTGACTGGACTTGTGAAAGGACTTGTGAAAGGACTTGCAGGGATTCGAGTACAACTCTGCCTTTTCTATACCACGATTTCGTTGACTATTTGTTGCGTAGTGCTTTTATTAAAATTGCACACAGCAGCCTTTCAAGCGGACCCAGGTAAAAAAGTAGAATAATAGGACCAACAATTTTAGGAACAAAAATCGGGATAAAAGTAGGACCTTTGCGGACTTTCAGGAGTAGTTTTCATTAATATTCACCCATGTCCACAGCATCACAAGCCTCATTTGGCATGTTTTGTACTAACAACACTTGTGTTCCATCCTCAACTAAGCTCTTGGAAGTAAAGTTGCAGGACTCCTGCACCCAAGCCCTTCATTGTGTGATTTTCATATGACAGTATGTAACACAAATATCCAATGAGATTTCTTTTTTGGGGGGTTGTGGGACGAAAAAGTAGGAAAAATAGGGAAAACAAAAAAATGTTGATTAAAAAAAGTAGGAAAAGTAAGAGCAAGGTAAACAAATTAGGAAAAAGTAAGGAAAGTAGGAAAAGTAGGAGCAAGGTAAAAAAAAATAGGAAAAAGTAGGAGCAAGGTAAAAAAAATAGGAAAATAGGAAAAGTAGGAGCAAGATAAAAACAAAATAGGAAAAGTAGGAAAAGTAGGAGCAAGGTAGAAGAAATTAGGAAAATTAGGAATACTTGAAAGTCTGTATACTAGAAATGGCTGTTAGGCATTGCGCACAAACTGAACTCAACAGGATTGGGTGAAAAGCCTCTTCCTCCAAAAGCCTCCCCCAATACTTCACTCTTTATAGTCAGCTGTTTAGGCACTTGACCCTAATTGTGACCCACTCTGCAAAAGGGGCACATAAGTCGCTGTATGCTTTTACGCATAATGGGCCGTTCTATGTGAAGAGAATGACAAATTCTTCAAACAAGTGATTTTTAAGGGAGGGATTTTTTTGCATCTTTGATACCAACATTATTCTAGTTCATAACCAAAATCTTTGATTTCAGTTTTAATAAAGTTGCAAAAAGAATGTGTTTTTTGTGTCAAGTGCTTCAATCTATTGCTTTGCCTTTTGTTTTTTTAAATGGCTTGTTTCTCCTTATGTCATTTCAAGAAATTCCTGAAAACAAACATCCAAATATCTCGTGAATGCAAAATGCTACAAGACTCAGACATATAGGCCTACCATATGAAAGCTTATAAAATGGCCTTTCAAGCTATATATAAAACACTATTTTCAAAAGTTGCAACATAAGTGCCCTTTTTGCAGAGTGGGTCACCTATATCCTGCACCTTTTTGGGGGAATTTAAGTTTGTTTTTAACAAATATAGAAACATAATGGAGCATGTCATATTGTCCAGATGCGGTGTTAGGAAAGAACAGGAAAAGTAGGAATAGTCCAGGGGTGAGATTAGACAATAATGAAAAACCCACGGAATCTGCAGTGTTTTGAAGATCACCGAGGACCCCAGAGAAATATAGATTCTGTGGTTTGTATTTGCCTAAAGGCACCCCTTCAAATACCCGTTTCTATTGTACATCTGTCCACTTTTACAGGTAAAAAAATACCTTCAGGGTAACACTTCAGGATTTCAAAAGAGATTCTTAAAACAAATCTGAAATCAGTAAAAATCCTAACAAAATAATCCTGAATCAGGAAAAATCCTGACAAATCTCACCCCTGGAACACTTGATCTTGAATGCCTGCCACAGATGACTTTACCTTAGGGTGGAGTGGTTAATCTGTGGTCAGGCCAGGCCCTTGAAAAGCCTGGCCAAGCCCCTGGAATGCCCGGGCCTTTGGGCTTCTATAATCCCCTGATTGTACACAATGAACTGTCCATTAGTTCTGGAGTCCAGCCAGCTCCCATTGTTCACCCAGACTTGACTGACAGCTGAGGCATCTTTTGATCCAGCCGTGAATGGGTAGATTAATGTGGGAGCGGCTACAACCAGGCCTGGCCTGGCAGAGGCCAGGCTTTATTGATTAGTTGATGCTCTATTGTTAAGTGATTTGTGGCTCGCAATAGCAAGAGTAAAAGCCTGAAGACCCGGGCATGGCTGGGCTTTTCAAAGGCCTGGCCCGACCACAGATTAACCACTCCTCTCTTACCTGAATCATATCCTTTGGAGAAATACCCCTGAGGGCAGATGGATTGTATACCACTGAAGCAAGAGGTACCCGGGTCACACAGGGTACATGTCTCAGGGCAATACTAGACACAAAATCAAAAAAACAATGCCATGTGAAAGACTGATTCACTGCAGAAGTAAGGGCTACTCAGATTGATGGTCAGCCTTGGAATATGCCGTGTTCGCACTGGACGTATTGTTTGTGAAATTTTACAGGGAACATGGCAGAAGCTAGGGGCTACTCAGATTGATGGTCAGCCTTGGAGCAGCTCCACTTATGCCGTGTTCGCACTGGACGTATTGTTTGTGAAATTTTACAGGGACATGGCAAAAGCTAGGGGCTACTCAGATTGATGGTCAGCCTTGGAACAGCTCCACTTATGCCATGTACGCACTGGACGTATTGTTTGGGAAATTTTACAGGGACATGGCAGAAGCTAGGGGCTACTCAGATTGATGGTCAGCCTTGGAGCAGCTCCACTTATGCCATGTACGCACTGGACGTATTGTTTGTGAAATTTTACAGGGACATGGCAGAAGCTAGGGGCTACTCAGATCGATGGTCAGCTTAGGAGCAGCTCAACTCAAGCTGTGTTCGCACTAGACCGTCAAGGTTTGTGAAATTTACTGGGACATCACAGAGGCTGGGAGCTACTCAGATTGATGGTCAGCCCTGAAGCAGTTAACTCAAGCTGTGTTCACACTGCACTTATAGTTGGTGAAATTTTACCAGGACATCACAGAAGCTAGGGGCTACTCAGATTGATGGCAAGCCATGAAGGAGCTCGACTCAAGCCATGTTCAGACTGGGCGTATCGTTTGTGAAATTTAACAGGGACATTGCAGCACAAACGAGGGGCAACTCAGATTGAAAATTTGGATTACTTCCTTGTTATCTACTGAAGATTTAACCTCTATTTAGATCTGGGCCAAGCAAAACTAAAGGTGGTAGGGTTGGCAATTCAAAATGTCGCCAACCCTACCACCTCTGATTGTAACCCTTTACCTAGAGTGGCATCACCCGATACCCAAGTATATTTGGGTGATGGCAATCGAATAAAAAATCAACACACATGCATGGTATCACCATTCACTCACCGTTTCATTACAACGCCCATGGTTATACTTAGGGCAAGGTGTGGCATAACCATCCTTGCAAAGCTGCAAGAAAACAAACAATTTTTTGGTCAAACATTGGAAGCTTCCAAATATGAACCCTAACAAAAGCTTTTACTCTGTGAACTAATTTGGTTTGTAACTTTTTAAATTGTAAATTTTGATAAAGCGGCGTAAGAATCATTTTTCCCGAGCCATTTGGACCTGATAAGATTATTCAAAACATACAAATAGACAGGAAACAAACGATTCTAAACAAACATTGAGAGCTTTTGGTATTAACCCTGGCAACAGCTTTTGCTAATTTTATGAATGAATTTGTTGTGTAACTTTTTTAATTGTAAATCTTTAATAAATCAAATCAAATCAAATCAAATCAAATCAAATCAAATCAAATCAAATCAAATCAAATCAAAAGCTTGTTGTATGAATTAATTTGATTTAATTTATTTAAAATTGTTAGATCTTTATTAAGCACCTTGAGTATAATATTTGAATTGAGACCAGTTTTCAAAAACTTGAGACTTGAATTGAGACCGGCTTTTAAAAACTCAAGACTTGACTTGCTTCTTTAAAGATTTGAGACTTGAATAGAGACCAGCTTTCAAAGACTTGAGACTTGAATAGAGACCAGCTTTCAAAGACTCAAGACTTGAATTGAGACATGCTTTTAAAGATTTAAGACTTGAATAGAGACCAGCTTTCAAAGATTTGAGACTTAAATAGAGACCAGCTTTCAAAGATTTGAGACTTGAATAGAGATTTGCTTTCAAAGTCTTGAGACTTGAATTGGGACCTACTTTCAAAGACTTGACACTTGAATTGACACTAGCTTTCAAGTAATTGAGACTTAAATCAAGACTGGCTTTCAAAGACTTCAGACTTGAATTGAGACTTACAAACAACTTCAGATTTGACACAACTTTGCACGCACACCAACCAGTATGACTACTGTTTATACGCAGTATACAAATATTGGTTACAATCCTTCGCTCAGGTACCTACCCATCCTATAGGGCAGGGCACGCACTCCAAAGCATGACCAAACGAATGCTCCGACGGTGACCGGTCACATGACTCAGAGGGGGGATCACAGCGGCCGCAGGGGCGCTGTAAACCATCCCCTAGGCAGTAATAGGTGGTCAAGCACCGCACACACTGGGTGAAGTCTATGTGCACATGCAGTGGAGAAAGGTTAGGCATGCATGTTGGGTTGCATGTTGCATTTTAAGGTCGATCACAGCACGTGTCATTTTGTATAATGTGAACAAAACTAATACTACGATTATGTGTGATCTTATCAAGTTTGACATTTTCAATAGGTTATGGTCAATTAGATTTACCAGTGTCGCCTGAATATCAGACTCCCTGAAAATCCGACTTATTAGGCCTCTGTACACCAAAACAATGAGAAACACAGGGTCAGGGTGATTAGGGTGAGAAATAGGGTGAGAAATAGGGTGAGAAATAGGGTGAGAAATAGGGTGAGAAATAGAGTTAGAGTTAGAGTTAGAGTTAGAGTTAGAGTTGGGATGAGGTTAAAGGTCATGTCCATGCCAAACATTACTATGTTCATTATAAAGCAAAATTGTGTTGCAATGCATCATGGATATTAAGAGTCAGACATTCGCAGAGGTTTGATATTCATATAACACCCGGTTTCCAAATGCTTTTCAATATCACTATATCCTGAAATATCCTTGGAGGCGCCCAACTGGGACACAAAAAAAGAATTTGTCCTAAAATTGCCGTGGTTGGAAAGGCCATTCAAAGGTAGAATATAATATTGTACATGACCATCTCTTGAAAAAGCACCGTTTTCAGAAAAAACATTTGGGAATGCCAGTTTGGTTTGGGAAAGTGACATTGGATTTCAGACTGGCAGAGTTGTTAATCGATTCATCACAAGTCATCACAAGTCATTTTTACAAACTCAAGCCATGTAACAAGCTAGCTTGAAAATTCCAGCTCATGGCTCATGACATGTGAGATTCGCCATTTAGAGCTGGAAGGACTTCCATAGGGTTCACAAGGGTCGGTTTGGATATTGCTGATATCTTCCGTTTCCCTGAATATATCAACCAAACACTCACCTTGCCGGCAGAGTAGTAATTCATGCAGCTTGCAATTGTCATCCCCTCAAAATGAGAATATGCTCAAGTTAAACCCGAAAAAAAGTGAATTTTTCGTGCAACTCGGTGCATGCACAAACCAGCTGTGTACAAAGTAATGATCGCCGTCAGTATTTCAGCAAACAGCCCTTGATATCGAGCCCCGAGGCACGCGCAGTGCCGCTGGCCGATAATCGATCGGAAAACATCGTTCATGTTCAAAAATCCGCTCCACTTTTTTTCGGGTTTAACTTGAGCATATTCATATTTTGAGGGGATGACAAGCTGCATGAATTACTACTCTGCCGGCAAGGTGAGTGTTTGGTTGATATATTCAGGGAAACGGAAGATATTGGCAATATCCAAACCGACCCTTGCAAACCCTATGGAAGTCCTTCCAGCTCTAAATGGCGAATCTCACATGTCATGAGCCAAGAGCTGGAATTTTCAAGCTAGTAACAAGCTATTCAAACACACTACAAAATAAGCATTCCTTTGTCATTGTTCATCCCATGTAGCTTGTGAGCTGACTTGTGATTGACTGGTGATCTGCCTTTTGATCCGACTTGTACGTGATTGACTTGTGACTGACTCGATTACAACTCTGCAGACTGGTACCCTTGGTCCATAGCACTTTGGTTGCAGGCAGGCAACACTATGTGCGACGCCAGTCTGAATGTCTAGATAAAATATTACACAATATGGTAGAATATTCACACTCGGATCCGTTTTTACCAAGGAAGATTTTTTCTATTCTGAGCAAATTTGGTAATTGTCATTCCATAAGGTATTAGTACATGACAGTTAGTCAAATTTTCCTCAATTGCCTAATGGGGCGACACATAATCCTAGAAAAGAGTGGGTTAGGGTGACCCGGTTGAATAGGGCGACACAAACTGTCGCCCTATTGTGAAAGTCGCCCTTTTGGAGTGTTTTTTTGGAGGGTGCGTGGGGAAAGTGCTCTAAATGGGCGACAGAACTGTCGATCGTCCCATTAGGGTTATTTGGGGTTAGTGTGGCCCGTTTGCGGCATGCATAAGAATTCTAAAATGACAATTGTTATTAAGAATTGAACTCACGTCTAAGTCGTCGTTCTGTTGTACAGCCTACGATCTCTGCCCTCAACCCGATCTGATTGTGCCAGGTTTGTGGAAGAATGCGGATATACTGGGCGTAGACTTCATCAAAGTACCCGCTGGAGACGGTATCCTGATCCGTGTTACCGGTGAACAGCTGAGAGAAACACAGATCAATATGCCATGTATTGCTAGCACTGGAGTATCGATCTACATAGTATAAAGTTAACATATTTGATCATTACTATCCTGGTTTTGTATCCGATACCACGTACTACACTATCATTAAAGTATTCTAATATAAAGCGCATTTGCATTGGACTTTATACTATTGTAAAAAGTTGCTGTGCGTAATTGTTAACATTCCACTGTTATTCTTCCGTGCATCCGCACTTGGATTACACGGCTCACGGAAAGTCCTTGGCCACGTAAACTTTGCAGTGGTTAAAATGCATGTTTTACATTTACAGTGAATGTCCGCATTGGACTTTCAGCCACGAAAAACTGGCCACGTAACTCCTCCGCTGCACGGTTGGCCCTGTAAAAGTTCCCGCTGCGGAGGGATAAACAGACAACCGACGATCGATACAATTTGGACAGTTTATTACCGGCTGTCCGCACTGGACTTAATTTGGTCAAGTTGACAGCAGTCTCTGTCTGTTTTACCGAAAAAAAGTCCAATGCGGACACAGCTTCAGATAACATACCTGATCATTACTATTCTGGTCTTGTATCCGATACCACGTACTGCTATCATTGGAGTATTCTACATAGTAAGTCTCGATCCATGCCTCGACATCACCAACCCCTTGGGTCCGGACACCAGAGAAGATCGTCACCAATCTCATATCGATCTTCAACCACTGGTTGGTGTCGGAGGTTAGTGCTATCCACCCTAAAGAAAATAATCACAAATAGTAATTTCACAGTCACACCGAGGATGGCTTCAAAGTATCTTGTTTAATGGAATGAGGAGTTAGCACTCTATAGTATTTTAATATTATATCATACTCCAAAGTATTTTAATATCATACTCTACAGTATGTTAATATACTCTGTATAATTGTAATAGTAGAGTATGCTACAGTGTTTTATTATCATATTCCACAGTATTTTAAAATCATCTCCTTAGTATTTTATTATCATACTCTACAGTATGTTAATATACTCTGTATAATTGTAATAGTAGAGTATGCTACAGTGTTTTATTATCATATTCCACAGTATTTTAAAATCATCTCCAAAGTATTTTATTATCATACTCTACAGTATGTTAATATACTCTATATGATTGTAATAGTAGAGTATGCTACAGTGTTTTATTATCATATTCCACAGTATTTTAAAATCATCTCCAAAGTATTTTATTATCATACTCTACAGTATGTTAATATACTCTATATAATTGTAATAGTAGAGTATGCTACAGTGTTTTATTATCATATTCCACAGTATTTTAAAATCATCTCCAAAGTATTTTATTATCATACTCTACAGTATGTTAATATACTCTATATAATTGTAATAGTAGAGTATGCTACAGTGTTTTATTATCATATTCCACAGTATTTTAAAATCATCTCCTTAGTATTTTATTATCATACTCTACAGTATGTTAATATACTCTATATAATTGTAATAGTAGAGTATGCTACAGTGTTTTATTATCATAATCTACAGTGTTTTAATATTATAATGTATACTGTTTTAATATCATAAGGTATATTGGTTTAATCATACTCTATTGTAACAGTAAACTGACCGGATCCAATTTCGCCGTCTGCGCTGGCGTTTGCATGGAGTCTTGCCCTGTTCGCTGTGTGTGCAACGTCGTAAAACGACGATGCCGACAACATGCTGTCTTGAATTACCCCAGTCTGCACCCCAAGGGCGTCTTTACAGTCTACACATGAAAACAATTATTTGTTTCATTGGAATGGCCAAACGATAACAATTATGGGAACTTGAGAAACAGAGTTGTAGTCGAGTCCCTGCAAGTCCTTTCACAAGTCCTTTCGTAAGTCCAGTCAGAAGGGCCATTCCGCAGTAACTTTTATATGGTCTGGTTATACCCCTGCTATTATATCAAAATAAAACAAATTGCAACTTTCTACATGTGGAAAGATCCAAGGCCAAAAATGTGCCGGTAACGGAATTACGTCAGAAAATTATTGGGTTTTTTTCCCCCTTAAATTTCCAAATAGAATTCTATGAAATCCATATAACCAATAAAGATATTCCAAAACGGTTTTTAGTTCCTTGCTACATGTAAGCATGCATTTAGCCACTCTGGACATCTAATTTAATGGTGATTTGATCAACTTTAAAATTAGTCATTGAACTCATATTTCCCATACCGAATTGCCCAGAAGTCCTTTCATAAAGCCAGTCACAAGTAACTGGATGAACAATGACAAAGGAATGCCTTTGCTAAAGCTCATTTGAATAGCTTGTGATTGGGATTAGGACTGGAGGGCTTGTGATGGACTTGCAGGGACTTGCAGGGACTTGCAGGGACTTGTGATGGACTTGTGATGGACTTGTGATGGACTCGACTACATCCCTATTGAGAAATCACTTGGAAAAATGCCGACACCAAAATCAACAGCAGTCCATTTTTGGGGATAATCAATTTGAGGCCATTTTGGTTGTCTCTTTGTAATAAAGCGACTTAGCAGGAACGTGCACAAACATGATTCAATTATAACATTAAGGATGGTTGAGTTTTAAACGAGCCTGAACCCTTCACAAGTGTGAAACAATGCTGGCTTGAAAAATTGAGATTCAAACGTTTTTCGTAACTCATAGGGGAACACAATGCATACATGATTTTTTATATTTTTATTATTATGCAAATCGCCCATCACAAGCCCTAGGGTACTCCAGATGTGAGCTACAGAGGATTATGTGGAAGAACCAGCCCCTCACACTGAAACCAGACCAGCTAATCTCTTCACAGTATGAATAGGGTCGGGATGGGTATTAAACTAGTCCACTGCAAGACATTAATAATGCCTCTACCCATATTAGGCGTAGAAGTGCTATAGCCCAGGACTGGGCTCAAACCCACAACCTGCAGAATTACCCACAGACCTTGAATTCAATGTGCCAAACCACTAGGCCACAGCACTTCCACGATTATTCGCTTACTGTAAACGTAGACATAGTACTTGGGCACCCGCAGATACAGACCACCAGTTGGGACGTCGATGTACATGTCTGCCTGGACCGGTTCATTGATGGCGTCATACAGGCAGGTGTTGCTAATGGTTACGGTGATGTTGACGACCGTACCACGCGCCGGGGTCCCGCCATCGATGGCTGTAATAGTCAGCCGGAGCACCGAGAAAGTCTCGTTGATGATCGGGCTGAAAAGGAAGTAATTATCGTGATTTTAGTTTGTAGTTCTGTCAATTTAAACTATCCTAAATTAGAAAAGAGATTTTCGCCCTTTATTTACGTAATGTATGAAGCACCATATGCTCATGCAGTGATTTCTGAGAGCATGTGGGAACAAATTCAGAAGCTTAATTGGGAGGACTCGAACCCACGACCTCCTGTTTATACTGGTGCAGACATCTTAAAGATAATGTTGATTGCTGAGAGATTGCGTATTGTAAAATCAAACAGCAAATTATTGACTTTTGAGAGCTATTTTTATCAAGCACAGCCCACTGGTGCCATTTATCTAAAAGTCGTCGCTGCGGGCAGCAAACAAATCGATGAACTCCCCTTTTGTGCCTAGTGCTAGACACAAAAGGGGAGTTCGTCCTATGACGTCAAATTGTTTTGCTGCCCGCAGTGACGACTTTTAGACAAATGGCACCAGTGGGCTAGAGGGGACTTGATAAAAACAGCTCCCAAAAGTCACTTTTTTGGTATTTCATGTTTGATTTTACAATACGCAATCTACATAAAAATGAAAAATGCCGCAGACTTCTCTCAGCAATCAACATCATCTTTAAAGGTAGTATACCACATTTGCAAACATCAAAAAACAAAACCACAGCATTATTATAAAATACCGTACTTGACTGTAAGTAAATAATAGTCTCAAGCATCCTGTGAAATCACGGCACCTGTTATGCTGTCGTTTTCAAGAAAAGTGGAGAAAAAAAATCCAACAATTGTCAGCTGACAATCATTGAAAATAATCTAGTTCCCCGACCTGATAATTCCCTGACATCTATAAATTGTTCCGTTTTATCTAAGGTATGGTCAGGTAACCAGACTACTAGAATCAGACTACTCTCTTTTCCCGGCATCTATGCACACAAAACTTTAAACAGGTCAGCGTTACAGTATTTGGGAGCACGCTATTAAATACTTACCCCCAAATCCGTTTATTTCTGATAATTACAGCAAAAGCAAATGATGTATACTACCTTTAACCACTCGACCACCGAGGTTGCCGGGGCCAGCTGGCCGGTTCAAATTCAATATAACATCTTCTCACTTAAAAAGTTAAACTATTCTCTTCATAAGGAGATTCATAATATGTGTGACCTTTTACATCCAAGAAGTGAGAGGTCACTGCCTTCGTATTAAACCGAACTGACTCACATCTGTGTAATTGCGGAGGTGTGGTATGCAATCTGGCCGTTTGCACCGCTGTCTGCATCGGTAGCCAGCACCCCAGAGAGGGGATCTTCTTGAAGTACAGGCAAGGGGAAGAAAGACAGGCTGTTGTTGGACACCACGGGGCAGTTATCGTTGACGTCGTTTATAACAATCTGTGTACACAACAGGATCACACAAGTACAAACATTTTCAAAGTGAACAAAGAAAAAAGAAAACTGGCAGGAGTGGGAATTCGAACCTGCGACCTCCGGAATACCGTACCGGCGCTCGACCAACTGAGCTATCTTGCCCTATTGTCAGTGTCTTTGTTCGGTGGGTGCTGGCACTGGCAATTTGGGAGACCGCCAACACAGGGCAAGATAGCTCAGTTGGTAGAGCGCCGGTACGGTAACCCGGAGGTCGCAGGTTCGAATCCCGCCCCTGCCAGTTTTCTTTGTTCACTTTGAAAATTTACCTAGGCTAGTTTCTTTGACGATATTATAAGTACAAAAATTATGAAAATAATTAAACAGCTGCAAACCGCTTAATGACTGGATTAACCTGAAATATACAAATCAACAAAATTAGTTCTTTCTCAAAGGCAAATGAGAGAAGAACTTGCTTGAGAGAAAGAACTTGCTTAAGTTCGAAATAAGGCCAGCTAATTTCCCCGACAAAAATTTAGGCTTGAATCCTCAAAATGGTGGATGTAGCCACAACTGCAGCGACATCCACAGCCCCATCCACAGCCAAAACTTGAGAAAAATGGCTGAAAGTCACAGGGCTAATTTCAAAGCAACCTCGTCCCCACGGCGATCGAGCCATACGCTACCATCGAGCCGTTCTCTTGCCCTGGGATTGGATTATTTGCATATTCAAAAATCTTGGATCCTATAATTAGGTGGATCGCAGACAATGTGTTATGTGGTATATTCTGGTGCTGCAGAAGACTGTGAGTTTCCCTGATGGAGATAAAAGGTTGCCAAACTGTAACGTACAAAGTCAATGCATTGTAGGAACATCGGTGCAGACAAGCCCAGTCAAAATGCACGTTAGGCTGAAAATTAAATTTAAAAATGGAAAAATAACCTATTTTTGTGAATCGGGCTGTAGCGGTAGGACATCTTATTTTTAAGATTATTAATGATTTATTGTGTTTCTCATGCACAGTTTTGGGAGAATTCTCCCCATGGAATTGTTACGAGCGATGATTATGAATTATCCGCTAGTTATTTTTGCATTTTTTTTGGAGACATTAACTTGGATTTGGACACAACATTGAGGGAGCTCAAATTGAAAATTTACTTCAAAAGGATGAAGTGTTACAGCGCCCTCACTCACTCACAGATAAGGCCTTTTGGGCCACGACCTTTAACCTGAAGCCATAGCCACTCTTACCTGTACAGTGAGGCTACCTTCCTGTTGTGGGTCGGCATTCATATCGATTACGCTGATCTTAAGTAGGTAAGACGTAGCCACTTCGTAATCCAGCTCAGTGGCTAAGGTCACGAGGGCTTTATCGGAATGGATGTCAAAGGTTTCCATCGCCTCTTTGATTGGTTCTGGAACTAAAAGATCAGACAAATATCACCTCAAATGAAATTTTTCGCTCAGTAGAAATAAACAGAAAATAAGAAGATGTCCTCAAACAAACCCAAAAGGACAAAGACACGATTTGGGAGACTGTCGACCAACACAAGTTAGCTCAGTTGGTAGAGCATCGGTACGGCATTCCGGTGGTCGCAGGTTCAAATCCTGGTCCTGCCAATTTTCTTTGTTCACTGTGCAAAAATGACTCAAATAAAAAAATTAAAAAAATATACAAACAATAATAATTACCTAGTGAGTTTCCTTTGTGATTTAAGTTGAAGTCGTATCCTCATTAAGTCGTATCCTCATTGAGTGATCCCCACAATGTCGCTTCCCAGATTGTATCGTAAAATTGGGGTGTGATCCCTGGCTATAATACGACATCAGGGTTTTATGACTTTTAACTAGCACCCGTGCACAAAGACACTTGAGGATTTGGGAGACCGTCAACATGAGGCAAGATAGCTCAGTTGGTAGAGCACCGGTACGGTAGCCCGGAGGTCGCAGGTTCGAATCCTGATTCTTATTTCTCTTTTAGTTGAAAATTCATTTAAAATTACCTCTCGAGTCAGTTTCTCTTGTGGTTTGTTTGACATTAAAAAATAAGGAGTACACATTTTTATTCTTACACAGGCTTTTCTACAAACGTAGACCATTACATCATTATGCCATTAAAATTTCAAGGACAAATTTCAACACCCCTATGACTAAATGGTACTTACCAATCTGTGCCTCCGAGTCACAGGTAATGAAGTCCGTTCCATTCACGGTATAGGTAACAGGTGGAGCGTCTGTGGTCGGGGCAACATCCTTTGCAATATTTTCCGCCGTGTTGTTCTGAAGGGTGAAATGTCGAGCTTTGTTGCCTGAAGAATATAAAAAAAAGAAATCATACGCCTGGTTTCCACACAATCAGAACAAACACCGACAGTCAACAAGACTTTCCAAAGTGTATATAGAGTGTTTGTATAGTGTTAAGTATGTTGGTAGAGTGTCATAGATAAGTATCAGTATAGCATGTAGACAATTAGTATGGTGTTAAAGGTAGTGTACGTGATTGGTCATTGTTGCAATTTTCAGAAATGGGCAGATTTGGGGGTTAGTATTTTATAGGAAACATCGTTCCACTGACCTGTTCAAAGTTTTGCATTGTTGGATGGCGAAAAACGGCATTCGTTTTCAACCGTCGGGCGAATGATAGCCTTTTAGTCAAGGCGCGGGTGGCTACCTGGACGCGTGACGAGCCCCGGATATGCCAGCGTGTCCGGGGTGCACCCCTCGTCTAGGTAGCCACGCGCACCTTGACTAAAGGCTACATTTGTTATAGAGGGCAATTTTCAAACGATTGCCAGCCGGCAATTTGTTGGGAAAACGATATAAATTTTCACTTTTCTTGACAACGACAGCATACCTGGTGCCATCATTTCACAGAATGATTAAGACCATTAACTTGCAGTCTAGTGAGGTATTTCGTGATAATTCAGTAAAAAGAAATTTGGAGGATTACCAATCGTGTACACTACATTTAAAGTATATTGGTATAGTGTATTTTTGACAGAATAGTGTATTGGTATAGTACATAAAATATTAGCAGAGAGTATACAAGTGTATTGGTATATGGTGTATAGTGTATACTAGTGTAATAAATAAGACATACCACTTGTTATAGTGACTTTGTAATTTGGTCCAGTAGAGAAGACGTCGGCCACCCAGACCGATTCAAGGATGGCGTTGAGATACAGGTCCTCATCTACAGTCACAGAGTAGTCAACGGGAGGGTTGTCTGGATCCAGAGAGAGGAAGTCCACACCTTGGATCTCCAGGAAGAACTCCGATGAGCAAGGGTTACGCTCCGTGTGGAAGATGTCAAAATGGTACGATTCACCAACCTACAACAGCAAAGATATAGAGATCCGTTTCCGTAAAAAGGAAATGTCATGGCCGTGACAGATTTTTTTATTTTTTTATTTGCTGATTTTTTTGTTTTGCCTTGACACAAAGGTCGCCAGATTCTATTATAAAACAAATCTCATGTCTGATGATTCTGATGCTTAGCTTGGCCAACTTACAAGTTTTCCGTTTTCTTACCTCCAGCTCAAGAAAGACTTGTTCATCCGGCACCGAGTCCGATATGTCGCACTCTCCATTCACAACAGTTCCTTCCTCTGGTGTCGCATAGCCACCACCTGCAGAGTTTGTAAACAAAAAGGTTGACCTTTGTGGAGAGTGTAAACATTTTTGCTGCCAAGGTTTCAGTGTGGAGATTTGTTTACTATAACATAAAGTGGAGCGCTCTGGACTCATGGCCGAGTGTACTGGACTCAAGATCTTGGTGATACTACAGATTGTGGGTTCTAGTTCAGCAGAGGTCATGGTGCTTAATTGTGTCCTTGAGTAAGACACTTTGTCAGAAGTTGCTACTCCCAATTTAGGAGTAAATAGTTACCTGTGAGGGCAGTGATGGTTATGTGTTTGATTAGCCAATGTGTACTTAACTTGCAGCCGGGGCTGTATACTCCCCAGGGAGCTGAGGTTTCAGGAATGATTAATAGGCCTGATGAGCAGGGGTAATAACGTAGCGCCTTGAGCACCATGATCATGGTGGATATGTGGGCTGTATAAACCTACATTATTATTATTATTATTATTATATTTACGGAGAAATGTGGCCGGGGAATTAAACCAAAGCAATGAAATGTGATCTGCTCGCATACGGAAACAAAAGACATGACAACAACCCGCTCGTCATGACACAGGAAAGGGGACGACTGAAATATAACCAGAGTTGTAATCGAGTCAGTCACAAGTCGGTCACAAGTCGGTCACAAGTCGGTCACAAGTCAAGTCACAAGTCAAGTCACAAGTCAAGTCACAAGTCAAGTCACAAGTCAAGTCACAAATCCAGGTTCCAACGGTCTGACTTTTCCAAAACAAACTGTCGTACCCAAAATCAACAAACTGTCCTACCTTGATTGGCTGCCGGTGCCAGTGTGATCTTCTTACACCTGACGGGATGGACCGATGCATCACCGTGGACTTGTAATACCAGAATCTTGTTGACATACACCCAGACTTCATCGCCCCCTCCTACCGTGATCACCTCCGTGCCGTTGAACATGATTCCAGTTCGGATAGCACTCGTGAAGCTTGAAAAGGAGAAAGTTTTATGCAAAATTTCAAACATTTTCAAAAAAATGGAATTTTTCACTAATCTGTCTTTGTCCAAAATTCAAAGATTCTAAAAATTAAACATAAGTAATTGAATTTTTTTCATGAATGTACCATTTTGTGAAATTATACCTGATATGAACGGTTACCAAAACTCCACACATTTACTTTTAAAGGTAGTGTACATGATTGGTCATTGTTGCAATTTTCAAAAATGGACAGATTTGGGGGTTAGTATTTTATAGAAAATATCGTTCCACTGAACTGTTCAAAGCTTTGTGTTGTTGGATGGCGAAAAAGACGAGAAAAACACGACGTTCGTTTTTAACCGTCGGGCGGATGATAGCCATTAGTCAAGGCGCGTGTGGCTACCTGGATGCGTGACGCGCCCCGGATATGCCAACGTGTCCGGGGCGCGCCACTGGGTACCCACGCGTGCCTTGACTAAAGGCTACATTTGTTATAGAGGGCAGTTTTCCAACGATTGCTGGCCGGCAATTATTGGAAAACGATATAAATTTTCACTTTTCTTGACAACGACAGCACGCCTGGTGCCATCATTTCACAGGATGATTGAGACTACTATTAACTTACAGTCTAGTAAGGTACATCGTAATAATTCAGTAAAACAAAAATTGGAGGATTACCAATCGTGTACACTACCTTTAAATACTGTATAAATCTTTTGATCATTTTCTATTTGCGTGAATTTTTCAGTTTAAGACTTCCTGAATATGACTTTCCCACAAAACTGTTTTCTGGATTTTTCCTGACTTTGCAAACTTTTCAACAATTAAAATGACTTTTCTCTTTACCCAAAGTTATGAAGAATGAAGTTGCAGTCTCTCTGTCCCTGTGCAGTGAAGCCAAGACCATCCACTGGATAGAAAGACTCCGACCAAAACCTGAAAACCCACACAAATGAAAAACTCCAATCACAAGACAATGACGGCTAAACAGAAAGACTTGCAGCAACACGGGAGAAGGCAAATAACTGTTACTGTTAAGAAAGATTCCAAAGTTTTTGTGGAAAAGTTGCGGAATATATTTAGAGGGCACTGCTTAACCCATGGTCTGGCCAGGCCGTTGAAAAGCCTGGCCAAGCAAGGGGCCCGGCCTTCGGGCTTCTATAATCCCCTGGTTGTACACAATAAACTGCCCACTAATGCTGGAGTCCAGCCAGCTCCCATTGTTCACCCAGACTTGATCTCTGACCCGTGAATGGAATGACAGTGAAAGCAATCACTACAGATTAGTGTGGGAGGGGCCACAGCCTGGCCTAGCCTGGCAGAGGCCGGGCTTTATCGATTAGTAGATGCTCTATTGCTAGGTAATTTCTGGCTCACAATAGCAAGACAAAAAGCTAGGTTAACGCGTGGCCATGCTTTTCAACGACCTGGCCCGACCATGGGTAAGGCAGTGCTCCCTTAGAGATCTTTTCATATTGTCTGAAAGCGGTATCAATTGCATTAACGCTGTTTTTTATTTGTTTTTTTTTGCAGTACCAGCATTAATACCCAGCTGGCTGATACAATGAGCTCATTCAAAACAGGTCAGTGAACATTAGTAGTTTCATCATCGCACTATTCATGAGTGTGCGTCCTCTGCATCAATAATCCCCTGGCTCTCCGGTTAATCCATCTAGGTGGACAAAGGGGAATTAAACCAGGAATTTCTAGGGAAAAGTAGGAAAAGTAGGAGCAAGGTAAAACAAATTAGGAAAAGTAGGAGCAAGGTAAAACAAGTTAGGAAAAAGTAGGAGCAAGGTAAAACAAATTAGGAAAAGTAGGAGCAAGGTAAAACAAGTTAGGAAAAAGTAGGAGCAAGGTAAAACAAATTAGGAAAAAGTAGGAGCAAGGTAAAACAAATTAGGAAAAAGTAGGAGCAAGGTAAAACAAGTTAGGAAAAAGTAGGAGCAAGGTAAAACAAATTAGGAAAAAGTAGGAGCAAGGTAAAACAAATTAGGAAAAAGTAGGAGCAAGGTAAAACAAATTAGGGAAAAGTAGGAGCAAGGTAAAACAAATTAGGAAAAAGTAGGAGCAAGGTAAAACAAGTTAGGAAAAAGTAGGAGCAAGGTAAAACAAATTAGGAAAAAGTAGGAGCAAGGTAAAACAAGTTAGGAAAAAGTAGGAGCAAGGTAAAACAAGTTAGGAAAAAGTAGGAGCAAGGTAAAACAAATTAGGAAAAAGTAGGAGCAAGGTAAAACAAATTAGGAAAAAGTAGGAGCAAGGTAAAACAAATTAGGAAAAGTAGGAGCAAGGTAAAACAAATTAGGAAAAAGTAGGAGCAAGGTAAAACAAGTTAGGAAAAAGTAGGAGCAAGGTAAAACAAGTTAGGAAAAAGTAGGAGCAAGGTAAAACAAGTTAGGAAAACGTAGGAGCAAGGTAAAACAAATTAGGAAAAAGTAGGAGCAAGGTAAAACAAGTTAGGAAAAAGTAGGAGCAAGGTAAAACAAATTAGGAAAAGTAGGAGCAAGGTAAAACAAATTAGGAAAAAGTAGGAGCAAGGTAAAACAAATTAGGAAAAAGTAGGAGCAAGGTAAAACAAGTTAGGAAAAAGTAGGAGCAAGGTAAAACAAGTTAGGAAAAAGTAGGAGCAAGGTAAAACAAATTAGGAAAAAGTAGGAGCAAGGTAAAACAAATTAGGAAAAAGTAGGAGCAAGGTAAAACAAATTAGGAAAAGTAGGAGCAAGGTAAAACAAATTAGGAAAAAGTAGGAGCAAGGTAAAACAAGTTAGGAAAAAGTAGGAGCAAGGTAAAACAAGTTAGGAAAAAGTAGGAGCAAGGTAAAACAAGTTAGGAAAACGTAGGAGCAAGGTAAAACAAATTAGGAAAAAGTAGGAGCAAGGTAAAACAAGTTAGGAAAAAGTAGGAGCAAGGTAAAACAAATTAGGAAAAGTAGGAGCAAGGTAAAACAAATTAGGAAAAAGTAGGAGCAAGGTAAAACAAATTAGGAAAAAGTAGGAGCAAGGTAAAACAAATTAGGAAAAAGTAGGAGCAAGGTAAAACAAATTAGGAAAAAGTAGGAGCAAGGTAAAACAAATTAGGAAAAAGTAGGAATACTTGACAGCCTAGCTGCAAGATTATTATTTTTGGATTGACACCCACCTGTTGACTGGGTCCACTACACCGGACGAGTTCAGCCACTCAAGCAAAAACTCAGACTCAATGGCATAGTTTAGAGACGGGTCGCTGCGAAACCAACGTGAGAAGGAATCACTGGTGGGGTTGTCTGATATGGACAGCCACGCCCCGTACGGAGACACGACATAATCTGGACGACTGACGACATCTTTGCCGACGATGGTAAAGTCCGTATGCTCGAAACTGTCAGGTGCAGAAATCAATCAGAATTGATTTTCATTATTAATAAACCACAAGGGAACTGTCTAGGTCATTCTGATTTTCCTTATCAATCTTGAGTACGGTTCATACTTTACGGGAATGCAACTACAAATTTCAACTACATATTTCAAATGTTGTGAATCTTCGCCGCCGTTGCTTCTTGGTGTCAAATTTGTTTCACGTTTGCATTTGCACAAGGTATGATGAACCGACCTTTACTCAATAACATCTTGTGTTATGTTTGTTATTTTTTGTTTTCTGGCATTGTAAAAATGTTACATGTATCTCTTTTGAAAATTTGATTTTTTTTTTTTTTTATAACATTACTTCATTTTTATATATAAATCCCTGTAACTGGTGACTTTATAAATATGTTGGTGAGAAATACAGCTACAGAATGTCAAACAAGTCATGCAGCCCTTTATATATAATATCTCAATATGCCAGTTCGGTATTTCAACTGTGCATGTGCACAATGACAGGGGTCACACAGGTCATTCGGGATAACAAACGCGCATGTGAGAACGCGCATTGTGGCCGCACAATACACACACATGAAATTCAATCGGAATGGGCATTCGCGTAACATTGGCATACGTGACATTACGTCGGCAATTTTATCCCGAATAACCTTTGACTTGGACTACTTCGAGATACCGAACTGGCTTAATTATTATAATAATGCCATAATATTTGATTTACAAACTACAAAATACAGGGTGTCTTTAAAAAAAGGAAACCAAGATTAATCTGTTTATTTCTCAGATACTGCTCAATTTTGTTTAAAATGGTAACCACCATCTATTACTTAATGATGTCCTCTTTCTTATGGCACCAAGAAATCCATGCAACCATCACGGATGACTGAGCACAAAGCTGTGCAACGGACCATGTCAGAAATGGCTTTGCACCAGATGCACCACAGGTCTATTTAACATGAGAGTAATTGCTTTGAACCATGAGATTGAGTGGCCACCAAGGTCCCCGGACCTCACGCCCTGTGACTTCTTTTTGTGGGGGAATCTTAAGGACAAAGTTTACACGTCACCGCCCAGAGACATCAATGACCTACGGGCCAGAATCGTGGCTGCAGTTGAGACCTTAAGAGGACAGAGAGACGTAATCAGGAATGCGGTCAGAGCAATGAAAACCAGGGCAGAGGTTTGCGTTGAAAGAAATGGGGGGCATGTTGAAGGACACTTGGGTTAAGTTGGGACAGGGATAAGCCTCCATCTGTTTAATCATTGAAGAAATGATTTTGGTCTTTATTGGTCTTTGTTCATATTTGTAGACATGCTGAACACTGTGCGAATAGACCTGTGGTGCATCTGGTGCAAAGCCATTTCTGACATGGTCCGTTGCACAGCTTTGTGCATAGTCATCCGTGATGGTAGAATGGATTTCTTGGTGTCATAAGAAAGAGGACATCATTAAGTAATAGATGGTGGTTACCATTTTAAACAAAATTGAGCAGTATCTGAGAAATAAACAGATTAATCTCGGTTTCCTTTTTTTTAAGACACCCTGTACATATCAGGAAAAGAGACTCCAACTACTGATGTCAAACTCTGAAAAAATGTTATCCCAGATTTTAGCACCAATTGAATCAAAACGTTCTCATACAAGTCTTTATCCCTAACCCTGCTATAAATCTGTGGTAAAACACAGTGGTAAATAAAAAGCAGTTGGAATTTGTTGGATTTAGCAGTCAACACAAACTACATGGTGTGTTGGATATTGTTGTATTCAGCAGGGTAGCAGCTAAATATACCTAGTGGATTTTGCCAGGGTGGAAGTAGACTTCTAGTAAAATTTCAGTTGGATTTGGCAGGGCTCATTTAAAAAAAGAATTGTTTTATGCAAATCGCCCACAAGGCCAAAGGCCACTCGAGGTGTGGGCTACAGAGGAAAGTGTGGAAGAACCAGCCCCCTCACACTGAAACAAGACAAGATAATCTGATCTCTTCACAGTATGAATAGGGTCGGGATGGGTAACTAGTCCACTGCAAGGCATTAATAATGCCTCTACCCATATTATAGGCGTAGAAGTGCTATAGCCCGGGACTGGGTTTGAACCCACAACTTGCAGAATTACCCGCAGACCACGAATTCAATGCTCCAAACCACTAGGCCACGGCACTTCCACATACAAATGCCTGTTGTATTTTTGTTAAATTTAGCAGGGTAGCTGCAAAATTACCAAGGCTGGTGTGTAGTGGTACACTACAAATTCCAACAAAATTTGCGGATGGATTTTGTTGTATTAAGCAGGCTTCTCGTTCCAGTTTTGTTGGAAATTGTTGGATTTAGCAGGGCCACATGAAAAACACTGAAGTGAGTTAGGATTAAATGCTAGAATGCCTAAACTTGCCGATCACAAATTTGCATTTTACCCGTTATCAATTAGAAAATATAAAAAATATTCAGTCAAGCATGGGGGGGGAAAAAAGACAAAGTTTGAAGAACTCCACGTCTTCTCGTTATACCTGAAATCATAGTAGATTACACTCAGCTTGATGTCATTTTCCGATGTCACTGTGGAATTAGTTTCAGCTGACAAAAAGAACAATCATTATTATTATTATTCATTATTATTATTATTACTATTATAATTTTCCTCAATTGCCGGATAGGGCGACACATAATCCTGGAAAAGAGTGGGTTAGGGTGACCTGGTCGAATAGGGCGACAATTTGGTGTCGCCTATTGTAAAAGTCGCCCCTTTGGAGTGTTTTTTAGTAAGGCGCGTTGGGAAAGTGCTCTAAAAGGGCGACACTCGTGTCGCCCAATTAGAGTTTTTTCGGGAAGAGTCGCCCATTTGCCGCATCCAGGAGATTTCTAATTATTATTATTATTATTATTATTATTATTATTTTCCTCAATTGCCGGATAGGGCGACACATAATCCTGGAAAAGAGTGGGTTAGGGTGACCTGGTCGAATAGGGCGACAATTTGGTGTCGCCCTATTGTAAAAGTCGCCCCTTTGGAGTGTTTTTTAGTAAGGCGCGTTGGGAAAGTGCTCTAAAAGGGCGACACTCGTGTCGCCCCAATAAGGTTATTTTGGGAAGAGTCGCCCATTTGCCGCATCCAGGAGATTTTTTATTATTATTATTATTATTTATTCAGCCATCACAAACAAGAACAACAATACAAAACAGTACTTCCAGATGGGCTAGGAACAACAAAAGCAAAGTAATTACTGTGATCCTTAGACCTGCTGCCCCACATCTGGTTGTAACAACAAATATATACAAATATCAAAATATATACATACTAATTCGCGAATAGGACGACAGTTTGTGATTATTTTTCAGACCTTAGGGAGACCAGTGGCATTAGGGCGACCGTTTCACGGTCGCCTTAACGCACAACCCCCTTAAATATTGAGAATTTTACTGTCGAAAGTGAGTTGTATCGATAGAGGATGGTCCAAAATGAAAATGTACCAAATTTCGTGGGGTTTGAACAGGGAATATTTGGGTTAGGTTACATTAAAGTTGACAAGATTTTGTGTACAAATCTATGGGACGGTCGGCCTATTAGCTATTTATCGATAATATATATATAATGGGTTTTAAGTGATAAGAAACATAAAAATATGAAATATGTAAGAATAAAATATTCGAGAATGAACCAGTTTTAGAAGAGAATATGCACACTGCGTGTAATTAATATAAGTGAGCAAAAAATAAAGGCAATAAATAAAATAAATAAATAAATAAATAAATAATTCTATTTATTTATTTATTTATTTATTTAAAAAATTAAATAGGTTAAAAGAAGTTTCACTTCTAAACAGCAGAATAGAGTCTCATTACCCATTTCTTAAAACATACAAAAGACTGATGATAAGGTGTTAAGATGGAAATGTTTGCGTCGGGGATGATGTAAATTAGAATGGAAATTGTTTGCCCTTTCCCCGGGTAGTGTATAAAGCACTCTATGCTCAGTGCTTTCCGAGAGCCTGTGTCAACAAAAAATCACCGGCTTACTCGGGCGGGACTCGAACCCACATATTCAGTGTGAAGATGGAATTTCACAAGAATAAGCCAGTTCGGTTTTTCAACTGCGCATGTGCACAGTGACATAGTTATCTTGAATGACCCATGAACAATACGCTCGTGTGAACGCGCAAAGTGGTCGCACAACGCGCACATGTTAAATTCAATCAGAATGGGCGTTCGCGTAACATCGCGTGACAATACGTCGGCAATTTCATCCCGAATAACCTTTGACGTTCAAGATACCGAACTGGCTTATTGACATGGCAAAGCATATTTAAAAAAATAAAGAAACAAAAATGGTGGACAATAAACAGAGAGTACATACCGACATTCTCCAGTGTGGTCACTGATACATATTCATCAGGCGCACTGGTGTAGTGTCCTACAGTGAGGGTCACATGACATATATAAGCAGTCCCGATCTGTACGTCGTCGTCGGCAGTGAAAAGATGGCCTGTGGTCTTTGTGTTGTAATACAGTGTGGGGGCTGCGTCGCTGGTACAGGTCGCGTCATATATCCTGCATTTAGAAACATTGGGTAATTCCACCGTCACTAACGTTACATTTTTAGACTTTCATCACGTCACTTTCATCCGTCACAGCTTCAAAGCCTATTGACCAATCTAAGGCTAAACTGCCACGACACAAAATGGTGGTGAGGCCTACCAAGAGACACAAAGAACAACTCAGAACTTTGGTTCCTGTTTTCTGAACATTCAGTTTATTGGTCGTCACTAACGTTACCAAAAGAGGACACGGTGTATAGTGATGTAGTCGAGACCAGGCACAAGACCAGGCACAAGACCAGGCACAAGACCAGGCACAAGACCAGGCACAAGACCAGGCACAAGACCAGGCACAAGACCAGGCACAAGACCAGGCACAAGACCAGGCACAAGACCAGGCACAAGACCAGGCACAAGACCAGGCACAAGACCAGGCACAAGACCAGGCACAAGACCACAACACCGATTGTCTTCTAAACTGGTTGAACTCATTTAAAAAATACCTGTCATCAGTGCCGAACATTTAAATTAACATTAATTCAATTCATTTAGTAATCTAGACATGACTTGCATCAAATCGGTACGAGGTGACGTTACATCACTAACATTTTAGAAATCACACAAAAAGTCCTCCTGTGTTAAACAATAATATTTTACAAAATATTAAGAGCTAATTTTGTAAAACAGAGATTTGTTGATTTTGTTGTCCACAATATATGTGACACGATCAAGCAAAATCAGTCTGAAGTAGGCCCTGGCCAATTTTGGGATTTTTACATATTCATTTGTAGCGTACTTCAAGCTCCATATTTTGTGAAAACCCCATGTGAATACGACCTTTGGTTAAAAAGTTACAAATATTTGAACACCGGCACATTATAAAAAGAAAGAAGCTGAGAAAATCAAGTTTAAAGTTACAGTACTTTAATTGAGTCATTTTTAGCACACTTATAATACATGTCATATTTTCATGTAAAAGAAGAATGTTTTTTCCTTCTGTTTTTGTAAAAAAAGTCAATTTTGATTTTTCCACTACATGTACGAACATATTTTGGCCCATATCTCAAAACAAGGATTGCCGAGTTCTGACTGATTTTGCTTGATCGCATATGCAGAATGCAATCCAAACATAAAAAAAGCATATCAAAGTGTTTGAATTTTGTTTCAGTTTTGTCCATATTGTTGTGGAATATTGCCCAGACGCAGTCATTGGTGGTAGCACAGTGATATCTAAACTACTGGCCATTTAGTGGCCATTTAGTGGCCAGCTAGTGGCCAGGCCATCAGCAAGCCAATACCTACCATACTGGTCAGTCACTCGCCAACTTACTGGACTGAATTGAGTTCTCTTCTGGCCAGCTCGTGGCCTATAATTCTGGCCTTTCAAAGCTCATCAGAAGCAAGCAACCAGCCAGCTACTGGCCTTCAGTAGCCAGAAAATGGCAGGTCCACTAGCCAGCTAATAATGGCTTCTGAGAGACACTAGATCTATCAGACATAGCTCTGGTATAGTCTGGCTGTCTATAAGGGGCTAAGGTCAGGGGCAAGCAATCGGCTAGCTACTGGCAATCAAGTAGCCACAAAATAGCCAATCTACTAGCCAGCTGATAATGGCGTATAGGAGTCACTAGCCGATCTATCAGACATACCTCTGGTCTATTCTGGCTGTCTATAAGGGGCCTGTCAGGGGCAAGCAATCGGCTAGCTACTGGCAATCAAGTAGCCACAAAATAGCCAATCTACTAGCCAGCTGATAATGGCGTATAGGAGTCACTAGCCGATCTATCAGACATAGCTCTGGTCTATTCTGGCTGTCTATAAGGGGCCTGTCAGGGGCAAGCAATCGGCTAGCTACTGGCAATCAAGTAGCCACAAAATAACCAATCTACTAGCCAGCTGATAATGGCGTATAGGAGTCACTAGCCGATCTATCAGACATACCTCTGGTCTATTCTGGCTGTCTATAAGGGGCCTGTCAGGGGCAAGCAATCGGCTAGCTACTGGCAATCAAGTAGCCACAAAATAGCCAATCTACTAGCCAGCTGATAATGGCGTATAGGAGTCACTAGCCGATCTATCAGACATACCTCTGGTCTATTCTGGCTGTCTATAAGGGGCCTGTCAGGGGCAAGCAATCGGCTAGCTACTGGCAATCAAGTAGCCACAAAATAACCAATCTACTAGCCAGCTGATAATGGCGTATAGGAGTCACTAGCCGATCTATCAGACATAGCTCTGGTCTATTCTGGCTGTCTATAAGGGGCCTGTCAGGGGCAAGCAATCGGCTAGCTACTGGCAATCAAGTAGCCACAAAATAGCCAATCTACTAGCCAGCTGATAATGGCGTATAGGAGTCACTAGCCGATCTATCAGACATAGCTCTGGTCTATTCTGGCTGTCTATAAGGGGCCTGTCAGGGGCAAGCAATCGGCTAGCTACTGGCCATCAAGTAGCCACAAAATAGCCAATCTACTAGCCAGCTGATAATGGCGTATAGGAGTCACTAGCCGATCTATCAGACATAGCTCTGGTCTATTCTGGCTGTCTATAAGGGGCCTGTCAGGGGCAAGCAATCGGCTAGCTACTGGCCATCAAGTAGCCACAAAATAGCCAATCTACTAGCCAGCTGATAATGGCGTATAGGAGTCACTAGCCGATCTATCAGACATATCTCTGGTCCATTCTGGCTGTCTCAAATTCATGGGGCAAGCCACAGGCCAGTTGGCCAGCAAGGATCCAGAAGAGGGGGGGGGGGGGGGCCAATTCACTGGCCAGCTAGCTTTGGGAGACACTATAGCTTGGTCAGACCGTGCCATCGTGAGACATGCAGGTGCTCCGACTTACCAGTCATCCATGGTGTCGTTGCTGCCTGGATACAACACAGCCGGCGCCATCCAGTTGATTAGGATATGTTGAATGTCTGGAGTTACTGTCACGTTATATGGAGCTAGGGAACAAAAATATTGTGTTCAGGGGTGAGATTGGCCAAAAATGCAAAAATGCACAAAATCCATGAAAAATCCACGAGGACCCCAGATCAACATACAGTTTACATTTGTCTAAAGGCAGCCGCTTAAAATAGCCATTTCTATTGGTCTATATCCACTTTTACAGGTAAAAACACCTCAGGAATTCCACATTGCAAAAGAGATTCTTTAAAAAAAATTGAAATCCTGACAAAAAAATCCTGAAATCAGGAAAAATCCTGACAAATCTCACCCCTGTTTGTTACAAACTTCAGGCAGCGTGATAATGCCACAGGTCAGGGATGGTAAGCATAACGGTACTTTTCCACTTCCAGACCAGTAAAACATTTTCAGTTTCAGAGGCAAATATTTTCAAGAGGCAAATATTTTCAAGGGGCAAATATTTTCGAAAAGCAAATATTTTCAAAGGGCAAATATTTTCAAAGGGCAAATATTTTCCTTCACTGAGGTATTTTCCTGGACAAATATTTTCTCTGAACAAGCATGTTCCCTTGCAAATATATTCTACCCAGGCAAGAGCTGGGAAAAGAATAATATGAGGATATCACCTTCAGTAATCAGGGCCAGTGGTCTTTTTCAAACCACGGCTATTACTGTCGTCCGTATTCAAAAAGTGAAATAGAAAATCACATCAAGGGGTTCACAGTGGAGAGAAGCCATGACTGACCACACTGGAAGAGTCCGGGGTTCACTTGTGTGAAGTACATATCAGACGTCTTGCTGGAATAAGAGAACAAGACTCCCGCTGCAGCGTCAGGTGTCGTACACTCCCCACCGATGATGGAAGTATTGTGGTAGCCTAGAGACCGATACATATTGCACGTACAGCCTAGTAGGTTTGTAGCAAGGTTTCTGAAAACAGAACAAAAGGTAACAAAGTTATAAGACTCAATGGTAAAAAGTCAAAGATTCTGCAAATATGTAAAGGCCGGTCTATATAGTCGGTCACACGATGGTGATAACGCCGATGCTGACAGTCGCCGGACGCTGAAGCCGGTATTTGGGCAGTTAATAGTCGTCGCGCGGATTCGCAATAAAAGAGAAATTGTCATGAAACAAACTTTACACACAACATTTTCCTTTTCAATCAATTCTTGAGGATGAAAACTTTGGTTGAAAATACAACCATACAACGAGCAGTTAGCTGCTTTTTCTGCGTAAGTGGTTTTTATGCTTGAATGAACAAAGAATGTGGTACTGGGGGAAGATAAGCCAATAAACAATGTGGTAAGGAAAAGGGTTTATGACAAAGACTTCATAAGTTCTCCACTGATGAACTCATGTTTATACTGACGTTCAACAAGACAGTAAATCTAATGCAAACACTGCATACAGTACCTCAGCAAAAAAAAATGCTAACACCCCTTTTTGGACGTTTTGTAAAATCGTTCAGGAGAAAAATGATCACCAATTTTTTAATTGTCCTTTTGTTTCATGTTTTTGGAAAAAGGTTGAGGAATGGTTAACGTCAATTTGTATAGTGAATATTGTTCTTTCAGAATTGTCTATATATGTTTGGTTATAATATTTATGACCCAGACCTTTTTGTTACCTATGTAATTATCTTGGGTAAACAGTACATTTATAAATGTAAATATGAACAGAAGCATTCTGAAATCAATCATTTGTATGAATTCAGTAAGAATGATGGAGAGAACTGAATTTTATATTGCATTTAAAAGGGATAAATTAGCTACCCATTGAAGAAAATGGCACCCATCGATGTAACTCAGTGTTTCCTTATTGCACTTTTACCAATATATAATTTCTTTCTGAAATTGTATGATCATAGTTTCAATTTATTTGTTTGTAATTATTAATTATTGCACTAATAAATAAAATAAAAAAAAAATAAAAAAAATAAAAAAACGCTAGTACCTCTGGGTTAATAAGGATGTTGTCCCTCAGCAGACTTACGCAACCTCAGCAAAAGCTCAACTCCCAATTTTAATAAATTTTCCTGTTTAGGTCTTACCTAAATACTTTTGAAATCATCTAATAACTCACAAGGAACTGAAGACATCAGTGTCGAGTGCATGGAAGGCATTCTGCCCAACTGTCCGAATCATGTTACTGGAAAGGTCCCTGCCAAAAAAAAAAAAAAACATCAATAGTGATAGTGATAGTGATAACAGCTTTATTTATAGAAGGTAGCCATGTCACCTCTAGGATGACTTTCAATGTGCCATCTTTGTGCCGAGGGCACCAGAGGCACCGGGGCAAACCCCTACTCTTTCACGACAGGTGCTCTGGGTTCTTTTACGTGCACTGATCCCATAGAGCACACGGGACCTCCGGTTTAACGTCCCATCCGAAGGACGTCACCCTTTTTTATATGAATAAAGGCTTGTCGTGCCCCAGAACAGTGCACTTATTATTGCCAGGCACGCTGATGCAAGCAATGCAATGGTGCGGTTTCCCATCCAAGTACTGCCTGCAGTCAACATTGCTTAACTTCGGTAGTGTGCCACTTGCTCTTCCACTGAGCCAACTGTATGGGACTCCATAAGGACCCATAAAAAAACTGTTCGCTTCCGAGGTATATCTTCAGTTGAACAGAGATGTCCTAATGGACCATTTCACCAGACCAGCCTATTGGACTTCATGGGACCGGTATATAGCATTCTATTGGACCCACTGCAGCATTCTGTTGGACCCACTGCAGCATTCTGTTGGACCCATGCAGCATTCTATTGGACCCATGCAGCATTCTATTGGACCCATGCAGCATTCTATTGGACCCATGCAGCATTCTATTGGACCCATGCAGCATTCTATTGGACCCATGCAGCATTCTATTGGACCCATGCAGCATTCTATTGGACCCATGCAGCATTCTATTGGACCAGTCCAGATTTCTATTTGACGAGTCCAGCATTCTATTGCACCCATCCAACTCGAGAATATTTTGGACCAGTCCAACATTCTATTGGACCAGTCCAACATTCTATTGGACCAGTCCGGTAATCTAGTGGACTAGTCCAGGTTTCTATTTGACTGGTTCATTCTATTTGACCAGTCCAGCATTCTACTGCACCCATCCACTGAACTATTGGACAACAAGAATTTTATTGGACCAGTCCAACATTATATTGCACCAGTCTGCTATTCTATTGGACAAGTCCAGGTTTCTATTCGACTGGTGTATTCTTTTTGACTGTTCCAGTATTCTATTGGACCAGACCAGCACTCTTTTGGACCAGTCCAGCAGTTTTATTGGGGCAGTTCAGGATTTCATTGGATCAGTCCAGCATTTTATTGGATCCGTCTACTGGACCAGACCAGCATTATATTGGACCAGTTCAGCCTTCTATTGGATCAATCTGGTATTCTATTGGACCAGTCAAGCATTTAACTGCACCGGACCATTTTTGTATTACAAATAATCAAAATTCAACTTACAATTGCTTCAAACGTGGAAGGCTAGGCACTGTGGGCCAGTGGCTTATTTTGTTGCTATAAAGATCTCTACAAAATAGAAAAAAAAACTGCTAATTACCAAGTTATTCACAAAATGTTTTTGATGAGCCACATGCCAAAAATCTTGAAGGCAAAGTCTGCAATCAAAGAAAGCGACAGTAATAATAAATGACACCCTTTGAGAAAAGCCCATCTATTCAATTGAATAATATCTTAAGCTCTGGTTCAAATTCAACAGGATTGTACACACACTCTAGCGACAAAAACAAAACTATCACATTGACGTAGGTTAATCAGCATCAATCAAAATGGTTGAGGCTTTTAGCCTGTCAAATTCAACAAATTACAGAAACTTGATGTCAATGAAATGAATATTCATGACACGACGTATGGTACTTACATCCGCTCCACACTTGTGAGACCATCCAACGCGCCCTCATTTACCACACTTATATCATTCCAGTACAGGTACCTTCAATGCAACAACATGCAAATTATGCACATGAATATGGATAACATGCAAATGAGTGGTTGATATAGTAAAGCACACAGCCTATTTAAGACCACCACGCCCACATGAAATCTGAACAAAATTCAAAAAATGAGGAAAAATTAACCCTTTCCTTACCACATTGTTTATTGGCTTATCTTCCCCCAGTACCACATTCTTTGTTCAGTCAAGCATAAAACCACTTGCACAGAAAAAGCAGCCGACTGCTTGTTGAATGGTTGTATTTTCAACCAAAGATTTCACCCTCAAGAATTGATTGAAAAGGAAAATGTGTGTAAAGTTTGTTCTATGATAATTTCTTTTTCATATGGTGTACAAATTAAAGTCATAACTGCTAAAATAGCAAAGTTACGGCTGTTTAATTCTCTTCTGGCCCACTCTATCAAACAGGAAAGTTGTTTGTCACATGAACCAATGGCACTCCATACACATAACTCTACAGGGAAACTTCGCATACAGTTTTCTCAAAATGTTGTAATGGTGACACATGAATTTGATAGCACCATGGGAAAGATCCGAACAAGCTCTTTCCGTTGGTATATAGATCATGTATGGACAGCGAAAAACACAAGCACTACAGTTCGTTGAATCATGCTAAATATATTTGTTGTTTGGATACTCTGGTGTGTGGTTTCCTTGTTGAATAAACTTGACATTGGTAAGCAACAGGGGTGCTGTGGCTAGTCGAGTAAACTCGACATTGGTATAAAGGAAAGGGTTTAATACAGGGAATAAATGTGTGACAATGTGTAACTCGATTAAAACTACTGTTTTTTTCAATAAAAACACTCCTATATGAAAGGCAGTTTAACCTCTTAAATACGGACGATGGCAAGTCACATTTTCAAAAAAGACCACCTGGCTGTTTGTCGTCTATATGCACATTCCTGAGCGTATTCAATCCATTCATGTTTCAACTATATTGTTCTTAAATGGGAGTGTAATGAATAGATGGAGCTTTTTCAAACAAAGCTTTCATTCACACGAAAGGGGGCTCTGAGTGCAATGAATAAGACCACTCTATTTTAGTGTGGTTTCTATTGTTGTGTTTACGCTTGGCTGCACAGCCCGGACTCCAGTGTTGTAGTCAAGACCAGCACAAGACCAGCACAAGACCAGCACAATAACCAGCAGTCTTAATCCAAGTCTTAAGCTATTCAAATGAACTGTAACAAAAGCATTCCTTTGTCATGGTTTATGCCTGTTACTTGTGCCTGTTACAAGCTGGTCTTGTGAATGATCTTGTGCATGGTCTTGTGCCTGGTCTTGAACTGGTCTCGACTACAACACTGCCGGACTCTGCATACCAGCCCCCATCAACGATAGCCAGACACAAGAGGTTAACACCCTAACCCACCTCAATCCTCCAAAATCCTCCTTGCAGTTTTGGAGGATTTTGGAGGATTGTATGAGGATGAATGGTATTTCAAGAAAAAGAGGATTTTGGAAGATTGAGGATGAATGGTGTTTCAAAAAAGGGAGGATTTTGGAGGATTGAGGATGAATGCATTTTTTGGGGCAGGGCAATCGGAGGATTTTGGAGGATTGAGGATGGTTCCTAGCAAAAAAGGTCTTGGGGGAATACCTAAACTAAGGGATAAATATGTATTGTACAATATAAGGCAACATACTTACAGACATCTTAAACTTGTTAATGGGGCAAATATATCGGCTGGAATATCGGTCAGTCTGTTGTTCCCCAAATTCCTGTCGAGAGAGGATGGAAGCAAAGCTTAAAACCATTCGCAACGGCAAAATTATGACGTAAGGCACTGAAGTGAGCTGGAAGTCGCTCGATGGCATCCGGAGTTAAAAAAACGGAAAGCGAACTATTGGATTTTAACATTTGTACAGAATTAAAAAAAAACCTTTGTGAAAAATTGTTTTTATTACCCAAACTTTCATCATATATGCGATATATATATTTTGGTACATCGACATCAAGTTTTGGGATAAAATAGAAAAAAGAAAAAAAATAGAAACAAAAATAAATTATGTTGCCCTTAAATGGGGAAAATCGAATGGGAGGGTCGGTCAATTTATTTTATTTTATTTTTTATCATCCGTGAAAACAAGACTACATGTCGTGTAACTCGGAAGTCGAGAGGCAAAAAGTAAGCTTTAAAAGTGACATGGCGGAATGCACGATTGTGCCGTCGTGGCTGTATTTACAGACAATGATTTTAATGATTGTTTTGTGCGGGAAAAGGTGAGATTTTGAAAATTCCTTTAAAAAAATAAATTTAAATGCAACCCAATTTCTTTTACTTTTAGGGTCAGTCGTGGAGGGCAACGCAACTGGGTTTTCTTTTGTTTGCCTTATTATACTTTATAGTGCTTTAGATATTATTATATTATAATCATATACTTTATTCTTAAGTTGAAAACATTGACAATTTGTATTGATTTCCATTATATGTCATATTTTAGGCCCCAACAAAATTGTTTGGTTCTCCTCGACCGCCCGCCCCTATTTTTCGACCCGCGCCAAATTTATTTTTGTTTTCAATTTTTTGTCTTCAATTTTATCCCAAAATTTGAATTGGTTGATTCGTTCCAATCTCGTTTCCATCTTTATTTTGTTATTTTTAATGCACAAACACGATCCTACCTTTTACTCCAGAGTTTGAAAGTTCATATTCTAGTATCAGTGTGTGACTTTGCACAATAAATATCTCGATGGAAATACACGCTGTACAGAAATACACAAATGCAGCGTGGCCACTCATCAAATTTAAAATTCCCAAGATTCATCCAGTAAAATTCCCAAGAATAGGGGAAGCCAAGATGGCGTCTTTAATACACGCTCAGCATTCATTGCAAACTGGGTGTAAAAGTCTTGCTTGATTGTATGTGCAGTGTGGCTACCACATCGAAACTTCGTGAGGTTTTGGGTCGAATGTTGAGCCAGCTCAAATACAGCTGAAATTCACAAAGGTCGCGTCCACCAAAAAGTGACATTGAGCCCCAGGAGACAGTGTCAACACTGGCAGCCGTAGGGCTACGGTATGTGTTGTTCGGATGGAGTGAAGGACCCGGCGGCCATCGCTAAAGAGGCAGCCGTATTACGTATATTAAACTGTTTATCGGCCTAACAACATTTGTGTGTTTTTACTTTGTGTATGGTTTGAAGTTGGACTTCCGGGGAATGTAAAAAAAAAAAAAATCCGCCCGCTTGCCCCCCACTGGCGAAGGGGTGTGGAGGACAACCAAACAATTTTTTTTTTAGCCTTAGGGGTCTCAATGGCTTTGAAGTAGCTGTTACCAGTGCTCGATCTCCAAGTTCCAAATTTTAAGCTTGGTGGGTCGTGGATCTTGTAAAGTTGACCCAAATCAGAACATATTATCGTTCTCTGTTCTGTTCGCTAGTTGTACATGTATTGCCACTGAAAAGTATATGATCAATGTAGTGACTAGTGGTACAAGGTTGTTACAAGACAATTGCTTTGCACGTGTGATTAGCCTCCCAATACTTTATGTGATCTTAATGCACAGTACAATGGGATATTACGATAATCACCACATTTTGTTGAGTCCTTTTGTTCAATTGATGTTCGGATTATCGGTATCTAATCATCTATAAACATACCATCTTAAGTTTTAAACTTGAACAATGACACTGACATTTTGGGAGATTGCCAACATAGGGCAAGGTAGCTCAGTTGGTCGAGTGTCAGTACGGTATTTTAAACTTAGCGGGCAGATTTTCAAAGCTGGCGGTCACTTTTTAAGCATGGTGGAAAACGGACCAAGCTTGGCGGGCCGCCAGGCTGATTTCACAGGTTGGAGAACACTGTTTTTATATTTCCAGCTCATTTTACTGGGTTGGGTCATGTTATATCACTGTTTTGAGGAAAGAAGCTTTTTCAGGAATGACCGAACTTACAGTATGTCCATATTGCTCTGGCCCTCAAAGGCGTCGGTGGGCAGCGTGCCAATCTGGTTATTGTTCAGATGGACTTCAGCCAGATTCTGACTGGACAGCGCTTTGGCCGGATATATCGTCAGTACATTGTTATCGAGTGAGCTGTACATTTAGAGAACATTAATAATTGTTAAAAATAACGTCGTCAAAAATAGCTGACCTGACGTTTCGAACTTAAACAGGTTTTGCCTTTCAGAAAGAACTTGCTTAAACCCTTTGATGCCTGATGATGACAAATGCCGCTACCACCAGGCCGGATGACGTCTATACACGCCATTTTCTGCATTTTCAATCCGTTGTTGAATTATTGTGTATATTAGCTTCACTTGTGTCCATTTCGCTTGGCTGCACAGGCCACCCCGGCACCTCACTATAAATAACCATACTCAAGGGCTTATCAAGTTTGAAACGTTAGGCCAGCTAATTTTCTTGATTTGTATATTTTAAGTGAATCCTGTCAGTTTATAGCAGATTGCAGTAGTTTAATTCATTTTCACAAATGATATCATAACAAAGTTAAAAAAAAGAGCTAAAGGGAGTAGATTTTTTTCCAAATGCGAACATTTGAACAACGAGGGTCCAAAATCACATCCAGAGCCCAGAATGAGGTTTAGTTTAGGCTGTTAAACCCAAAAGTCATTTTCCCACCTGGAAAATGATTTTGGACGCTCATTGTCAAAATCACATCATCTTAACATTTCTGTCAGTGCTCCCTGAGCATCATGTAACGTCATTTCTTTACAGGTCCATTGCACATGGGCGGAAAGGTCCAAAAGGAGAATACTAAAGGTAGGACAGGGTATAAACAAAAAATGGGGGGGGGGGATTTGTTAATCTCATGCCGTCAGCTAGACAGCCATAGCTGTAGTTTGAGGCAAGATGTATGGGCCGGTTGACGTGTATGGCCGCATTCCTGCACGTATACAATCTATTCATTATTCAGCTGCAGGTGCTGAAGTGTTTACTATGTAGGCAAAAGTCCGGTCAACTATGTTGTTCTTTAAGGCGAGTGGGCTTTTTCAAATAAGGGTTTTATTCACACGAAAGTGCGATGAGTAGGGCCAGTGCGGTTCAGTGTGTGTGCTTATTGTTCGCAATTTACGTTCAGCTGAACAGAGTGGATTTTTTTCTGCACAGGATTTCCAGTTGCATACACGGTTGCCGCACAGCCCTCTCTTGGTGATAATACCCATCGATATTACAGTACACAATACGCAAGGGGTTAACTGGAGGTGTCATTGGGGGGGGGGGAAAGGAAGACAGCAGAAAATTGGAGACTGGGAGAGAACTAACAAAATGCAAAGGAGAGGCAGTGGAGAATTCTATAATTAGAGTTTACTTATAAGTTGATAAATGAAATGAACTCACAGTGTAGTGATGGTCGCCCCATCAAATGTGTCACCAGGAAGTGATGAAATCTTGTTATTTTGTAACATACTGAAATAAAATAAGGTAATAAATTTGTGATTCAATAAATTACAATCCATGATATTTCGGCTATTAAGTTGATACAATGATTCTTTTTGCTTTAAATCCTTACAACCACCTGCCCCCCAAAAAACCAAAAAAACTTTAAAGTCGAGGTTAAAGGTAGTATGCACCATTTGCTTTTGCTGTAATTTTCAGAAATAAATGGATTTCGGGGTTAGTATTTTATAGCGTGCTAGCAAATACCGTAACACTGACCTGTTTAAAGTTTTGTGTGCATAGATGCTGGGAAAACAGAGAGAAAGAAAATGCTGGTCTAGTAGTCTGGTTCCCTGACCATACTTTAGACAAAATGGAGTAATTTATAGAGTCAGGGAATTATCAGGTTGGGAACTAGACTATTTCCAACGATTGTCGGACGACAATCATTGGAAAACGATATATATTTCAACTTTTCTTGAAAACGACAGCACACCAGGTGCCATGATTTCACAAGATGCTTGAGACTGCTATTTACTTACAGTCTACAGTGCGGTATTTTGTAATAGTTCAGTAGTTTTTTTGTTTATGTTTGCAAATGTTGTACACTATGTTAAAATTTACTCAGCATTTCAAAACTACTTACAAATCTCTGACAGATGAGCCATCCACAAAGATCTTGCCTCTGATATCATAGATCTGGTTACCATCCAAGCGACTGATCAGAACAAAAAAATCAATAAATTTGTTGATTACACAATAAGATAAAACAAACTGTATGCAGTTATATATCCTTTCTAAAAATGTCTCTACATTTTTGTTAAGGAGTTGGTCTCACCAACGGTGGAAGTTACCCCGCCTGGGTCTATAGGTCTGAAAATTGGGATAATTTCTTTGGTATCTATTGAAGATTTATCCTCTATTGAGATCTGGAGCCAGGAAAAAAACATAAGGTTGGTAGGGCTGGCAACCTAAAATGTGGCCAACCCCACCACCTCTGTTGTAGCCCTTAATACCTAGAGTGGCTTTTAGCTTTGTTTTGGATGAATTCCATAAAAAGCAAACCACACAGACGCACATCAAATGAAAGTGTAATTCAGCTACAGGCATGAGGTGGACCACACGTTCAAAACACTACGGGTATGTTCAGATTGAGAGCAGCTTTTGAGCTAGCTCTGTTCCAATTAATGAATTCAACGGGGGTTCTGTAGAGCTAGTGATCAAATCTAAAATGTGCTCACGTTCATACAATGATAGTTAGCTCCGGAGCTAGAGTTGCAGTGGAGCTAAAAGGTCTCCAAATATGTTACGTAATATGTGTTCATGGGGTGACGGTACATGTACTTCCATCAGTGTGGGCTAGGTCATTGCGTCGAAACGACTAATTACGGCGGAGCTAGGTTGTAAAAGGAAGTCCCGCTGAGCTGAAAGTGGGGCTATAGCCCCACCAATTTTCGGGGCTAGCCCCGAAGCTGGATAGCCCCAGAGCTGGCTAAAAATGGGAGTTAAGTTGCGCTCCAACGACAACTTTTCTAGGTGGAGCTAGCCAGCTTCGTGGCTATCTCAAGAGTTAGCCCTCCGTCTGAACGACACCTATGAGAAAATGTTGTTTTAGACAAATCAAGACAACTCTGATCAGAGCTACGGGCAGCAAACGCTGTACGAGCATTTGTGCATGCAGTGCACTGTTGTATGCTCTACTGCACATGCTGCACGGTGGGCAAAGCCGCCCAAGAACGCACAAACAACAATAGGTGAATTCAAAATGGAAGACAGAAAAACTTACAAATCGTTATAGATGTCGACATCAAATGCTTCTTCTTCAATAACACTGATGACATTCGACTGCATATAACTGTGTGGAATACCAAGCAAATAGTTCATGATGGGCATATTTTTGCCAGTCTTTAGCAGGAAAAAATGTGACCTGCTGTACAAAAAAAGGGTATTATATCAAACTATGCAAAAACACACAGGCTGTAAAGATGCCAAAAAACTTCATACAAGTGATTTATTTTGGGGGGGGGGGTGGGGTTGGCTTTTATTAGGGCTGTTCATTTTCGAATAATTTAGTAGTCGAATTTCAAAACTGGGTTTGACTGAATATTCGAATATTCGATACTCGCCGATCAAGTTTTTCAATGCATGCCGCACCGGTAAAAAAAATTGCACGTAAAAGCACGCCGGTGTTTTACGTATGGCAATTGATATTATGGATCGTTCAAACGGCATTTTTTTTGCATGCCCCTGTTGTATCAAGGGTTTTACGGACGGGAACAATAAACCTCCATCCACAAAAAGTTATGATTGACAAAAATGCGGCATTTGACACTGCTAAGTGCCACTTGACACTGCTAAGCGCCATAACTTTTCTATTAAAATAGCATCTGAATCGTATCTGTACGTGCATATATATACAACAATGTATATATATCTTTTCGAATATTCGAACTGGCAAAATAGTATTTGAATATTCACTTGACGATCAAATATCAAATATTCGGTATATTCGGGACAGCCTTAGCTTCTCTATTTTTATAATTTAATTTTAAAAACGTTAATATTCATAAATAGAGGTAAACAAAAAAGTGCTACAAATTATCCAATTTCTTTCCGCTTTCAATGTTTAAAGGGCTATAAATGTATTTCAATTTGTTTTCAAGTCAAGTACCAAGTCTTAAGTCAATTGTTGCACATAGTAAATGTAAATTCAAATGACAAATGACTACGCATAGGCTGGCAGGCATGCACTGTACAAAATCAACCTGGCATGCTGTCTTGACGATTCTCCATGCAATCGTCCGGTGCTGCAGCCCCGCATGCGTACATGTACTGGACACCCAGCTCGCTATGCGCCGTAGGCTTTGCATTTTTTTCGAAAGTGTTAATGTCAGCAAGTCAAATTTATTCAAGTCGAGTCGAGTCGAGTCACATGAGGTAAACACTGACATGACATCATCAATAAACAGGGCTATTGGCCCTGGATATTGTGACGTCAGTTGAACAGGGGTAGTATAGAAATACAGCATGGTTTGAGGGGAAGTAGTGGGAATTACTGGTCCTGAGGTGTAGGTCAGCTCGACTACCTCCCGACGCGAAGCGGAGGGAGGTAGTCGAGCTGACCTACACCGAGGGACCAGTAATTCCCAGTATTTTCTAAAAATAAACCATGCTGTATTTGTTTTACTACACCTCACTGCCTTGTCGATAACGGCCTTCGTAGATTTAAGTTCTTTGTCAGTCAATGACGGAAATCTCACGTTACTCGTAGACGCCGTGTGTCATGGCAATAGAGTTGAAATAGTCTGGTGCCAACACTCTTTAATGTGCCTTTACTGCAGTATTTACAAGGACTACAAACAACAGACTGGTTCCGTCAAGATTACATGCCATAAGACTACATGTTTACGAGGTGGGTTCCAGAGGGAATTGTTTGCGCTACCAGAAAAAATACTGCACGGCAGCGAGCTGGATACTCACCGGGATGACGTCACCTGGCAGCGTATCATTTTTACTTCCCGGATGCGCGGCGGAATCGTCCAATGACGTGATCCAATTTGCTCATGAATATTTATGAGGTGTAGTAATTATGAAGAATACTAAATACTGAATGAGTCGTACACTTACAGGTTTGATGCGGACACTCTGCTGAATGCAAAAGACGGAATGGTGGCCAACCCAATTGATTGCATGTAACTGCAGAGAGAAAGGAAGAATGCCATTAGGCACTGTGGTCCAATGGTTAAAGTGTCCAAATCATGTGATGCACTGTGGCCTCGTGGCTTAGTGTACCGGACTCAAGATCTCAGTGATACTGCAGATTGTGGGTTCGAGATCGGCCAGCAGTCAGGGTGCTTGTGTCCTTGAGCAAGGCACTTTGTCACAAGTTGCTTCTCTGCACCCAGGAGTAAATGGGTACCTGTGAGGGCAGTGATTGTGATGTGTTTGATTAGCCCATGTGCGCTTAACTTGCAGCCGGGGCTGTATACTCCCCAGGGAGCTAAGGTTTCAGGAATGATTAACAGGCCTGATGAACAGGGGTAATAATATAGCGCCATGAATAATGTGCGCTATATAAATTTACATATTATTATTATTATTCAAGAACACTTCAAGAATTTGCTTGTAAAACTAATCGCTTCTGCAATAGCCCGGTCCCCTTCATTACTAGATTTGTTTAATTCATCCAACCTGCTCTCACCACCTGTCCCCATGTCATTTCCGTTAGTTACATATTTTTTTTTTGCAAGTGCAATTTTAGTGGGTTATTTTTTGTATTTTGGTATATAATATACTTATTTTAAAGACGGATGTTATTTTTACGTTTGTTTTTATAATTTCATGTATTTCTATTTTATAAAAAAATAAATGTTAGGTTTGTTTTTTATCTATTCTTAATTCAGCAGTTTTTAATAAAGCAGTAATAATAAAAATAATTATAACAATGTGGCTTCAAAACCCACATGTGGATTATGGAGCTTGTGTCCTTAGGCAAGACACTTTACTGCAATTGCCTCTCTCACACCCGGCATATGAATGGGCTCTGTGAGGGTAGAGAACAGATTGCACTGATCTAGAAGTGGCCAGCACAAAAATACTCTTATGGCCTGATGAAAAGGGGTAACCCCTTTGAAGAACTTTTGTAGAAATAGACAGAGGGAAAAAGCTATTGGCATAGTTTTTTTCTTCTACATCTAGAGGTACAGGTAGAGTATACTGGTGGGAACTTCTGATGTTTTTCTTCAAATGAGAAATTAGACATTCTTGATTCAAGAAATCCAGAAAAAACGCTGACTAGAAAAGTTTTCCTGTGTCAGTCCCCAGAAAGAAAATCTTGTTTTAAATTGGTTTTTTTCTCACAAAAATAGTCATTTTTGGCAGTGCAAGCTGAGACAGGTTTTGAAAAATGTACTCTGTTCTAGAAGTTCCAGTGGATCACTTGTACTACTGGCCCGATGGTCTGGTGGATATTGTTTTATGAAACTCAAGCCCAAGGGTTGCTATTTTGCTGTGGTCATGTGACCACTCTCTTCTGTCTCTCGTTCATCCCCAGCATGATGGACCAATCATACTTACATGTTAGAGAAGGAGACGTCGCTGAAGGAATAGGAACTGATCGTCTGGAGCGGATTACTCGTCAAATACAGATGTCTGTAAATAGGACAACATCGGCATCAGTAAAGATTGGAGAAAATGAAATTCGGGCTTTCAAAGCAGAAAAAGTAGGAGAATAGTAAGATCCAAATTTTCAAAGAAACACGACACAAGTAGGATTTGGAGGACAAAAATCAGGTTAAAAGTTTTGCGGGCTTTCAAGCGTAGTTTTTTTGATACTCATCACCCATGTTCAGCACATCACAAACCTCATTTGGCATGTTCTGTACTCACAGAACCAGAGTTGTAATCAACCCAATCCCAAGTCACCGCAAGTCATCGCAAGTCACTACACAATTCTGGTCTCAAGCCATACAAGCTATTCAAACACACTATATAACAAAAGCATTCCTCTGTCATTGTTCATCCCATGTAGCTTAATAAATAAATAAATTTGGGAGGCTAATCATCCTTACTCGCAGCTGGGATGCTGAATTGCGAAGGACGCGGCTACAACGTGGTCGAGTCGCTGGCACGTAAAGGCGCCTCTGGCAGCCGGCCTACATCGACCCATATATGACCACGGAGCACAGCCAGAGATCGAAAGTGTTTGATTTTTCCGGAGGGAGGAAAGCCGGAGGACACGGAGAAAAACCTTGTGGCACAGGAGAGAATTAACGCACAACTCTACTCACATATGGTCCGAGCCGGGAATCGAACCCCAGGCCACATTGGTGAGAGGCGAGCACTTTACGCACAAGCCACCCATGCCACCCTCATTAGCTGTCTTGTGATTGACTTGCGATCTGCCTTTTGATCTGACTTGTGATCGACTTGTGATTGACTTGATTACAACTCTGCATATATAACACTTGTGCTCCGTCTGTTTCTGTTTGCTCTTTAGTTTGAAGCTTTGCATGGTGGAGTATCAAGAAGTAGGCTTGCGGGTACACCATGGAGGAAAGAAATCTCTTTTGGGAAAAGAGCCAGTTTGAGTGTGCTCTGTTCGTCTTCAGGAGATTGCTAGACTCGTGGATGGTGCTCGGCGTATGAAGCATCTGGGGTCATTCGGGCGTGGATTGGAGGATGCAGATTGCTATGAGCTGGGTGGTCAATGATGCATGTCGGACAGCTGCCGACAGTTAGTGAAGCGTGTCAGTTGTGTGTAGGCTGTTGGAGGGAGAGGTCTTGCTTACATGGCGGAGTAGGGTTGACCACCTGTCGCTGATGTGGAAACGTATGTCTTGGGGAACTGGCGGTTGATTTCGAAAGCTTCTCTGATGCGGCGTGGGTACCAGTATTTGACAGGGTCGATGAGTTTGTCCTTGTTCCAGCGGATGCGGTGTTCGTGTTCATTGGGAGTGTTCGATGATGGCCGACTTATCTTCTGCGTGTGCTTGACGTTCTTTGAGACGGGTGTTGAAGTTCTTTCCAGTTTCGCCACAAGTCGAGCACCATCCACGAGTCTAGCAGTCTCCTGAAGACGAACAGAGCGCACTGTTCGAATTGTCGAGTCCACTTTCAAACCGGCTCTTCTCAGAGTTTTCATTCTTTTCCATGGTGTACCCGTAACCCTACTTCCTTAGGCAGGTTTGGCCTTCAGATACGAGACAAAAAGCGAAACTTGAAATCTTTAAAATTACACTCACCCGCCAGAAACAGAGTCGAAGGCATAGGGCTCAATGTGCGCGATGTCGTTACCCTGTAAGTTGCTGAATCAATGAGGAAAAACTTGTTTAGAGCAAGATATAATTATGTGGCACTGTGAAACCATTGGATGTGATTTTCTATTCAAAATGCACAGGAGGTAGGGCTGTTCATTTTCGAATAATTTAGTATTCGATTATTCAAGTTTCTCACGCGTCAGCTGCAACTGCATGCTGCGTTTAATAGTAAAAAGTTGCACGCAAAGCACGCCGGTGTATTACATGTAAGGCTGTTCGATATCCATTTATTTTGATACCGAAATATCGGCAGAAAAATATCGCGATATTCGATATTATTGTGATGACGTCACTTTTTCATTACCGGAAGAACGGAGGAATAAAAAAATACATGACGGAAGTCACCACGGCATCATGAGATCGGGCCCACCGGCAGGATCGGGCCCGCCGGGATTGAGCGGCAGGAACGGGGGGCCGGTTTGACAAAGCTTCCCTTTGCTCATTGAGTATGTGGAGTTTTACGACATTTACCTTCAGTTGGTTACTTTATGGCACTCCAGAAAGACTAGCGTTTGTTTCTATTTCAGCATTGTTGATTAGTAACACAGATGATAATACCATGGACGATCACATGCGAGCTGTCAACAAACGATCGTGTCGTATATTTTGTGAAGACGACATGACATTGCACCACCTCCAGGTCTATGATTGCACAATGGAGTTGGCAGTCCATTCTTTTTTTCCTCCAGGTCTATGATTGCACTATGTACAATGGATGCGCGGCACGTGTTTTAATCTTTTCTCAAGACGCGGCGCAGTTCGCTACACGTAACTACACCTAAAACTGCGTGTGCCTTGTACACTGGGGAAAGACGGTGGCATTCAGTGCGGTTGCTTGCACTTGACCAAGGCTAGCAACAAAGCAACGCGCATGCGCAGATGCGCTACAGGGGTTGACCTTATTGCAAACAATTGCCATACCCCTCGATCTCAAGATGAGTTCGCAAGCGTAGTACATCATGATACATTATATACTATTCTAACGTCCAATAATTGGAAATAACTGGAATTTCGAGCAAAGTAAACTTGTCAAATCCACACGTAATGCGGCCAAAAGGAACATATATCGCGATATTCTTCGGTATATCGAATTCCCCGATATTCCGATTTTTTTTTAAGGGGCCGATACGATTTTCGATATGAAAAAAATATCGAAATATCGGGAAATATCGTCATATCGAACAGGCTTAATTACGTGCGCCGATCGACATTCTTTTGCATGCGACTGTTGTATCAAGATCATTATGGGTACACACATTCTGATAAGAAACCAAACTCCAGCCTGCATTTTTGCAGTCATTATTTTATAGGTGTCAAGGGATTTATGGACGGGAATAATAAACCTCTGTCCAAAAAAGTTAGTCCACAAAAATGCGGCATTTGACACTGCTAAGCGCCGTAACTTTTTTATTAAAATAGCATCAGATTCGTATCTGTGCGTGGATGTTTTTTTTCCCGAATATTCGAACAAGCAAAAAGGTATTTGAATATTCGGTTGACGACCGAATATTTGAATATTCAAATATTCAGTATATTCGGGAGAGTCCTAACAGGAGGATATTACGAGGATGCATTAATAAAACCCCCCCTATACTTAGAGATTTAAAAATTGGCACAGAGAAAATCCCATATGTCTAAGAAGCTACAATGTTGGGACTGTGGCTGCAAAGTGACCTCAATCGGTCTGTTCATATTAAAAAAATACTGGAAAAAGCTAACAAGAAAGTGTTTCTGTTGTGCACTTTGAAGAGGTTTGGTTTTAATTCCTGATGTGTCAATCCTATTTTTTTTTTCTTGAGCTGCAGCCCCATACTCTAGTCTAGCACAGGCTCCAACAAAATTTGCATAAAGTGATTAAGAATGGCATTTTAGGAATCTTGGGTTCAAATCAAAAAAAAAAAGTTTAAATCAAATGAACCCATCTAAACTCAGGCACAAAAAGACATTATACGTGTAACATTATCATATAGGTATATCCTTTCTACAAAAAGGAATGCTACGCCACAAGTTTCGCTGTGAGTGGTGCCAGTATATGGAATAATCTGCATGAACAATTGAGAACCATGAACTCCTTAAGTACATTTAAATCGGAGCTACGTAAAGCCATCCATCAGTGACATTTCTGCCATTTGCGCTGATCTACGCAGTTCATAAACTCGGTTGCCACAATACTTTGGAGCCGGATGGGAATTTCCCCTTGTTTTAGCCCCAAAAGGTTTTTTTCGCGGGTTTTTCACCCATCCCGTAAATCAGCAATAGGCTTCTACTGGAGAGTTGAAAAGTTAAACCTTAAATAGATTTAGTTGCGTAAATATTCTAATATTTGTGTAAATAGTTTTTATGTGTGTGTAAATATTCAGTTTAATTAAAAGTATGCAGAGCCTGATGAAAAACCAGTTTTAAACTGTTTCAGCACACCCTGGGTAAAAAAAATGTAATACTTTACGTGCATCACACTTACAGTGAATTGGATGCTCGGAAATTCTGGAAGGTGCCAGTTTTGACCTCAGTAATGCTATTTCCACTCAGCGATCTGTACAAAAAAACAGAATTATTGAAACGGACAGGAAGATAAACTTGAGACTAATCTATGAAATGGACAAAGGTTTTATTAGCAAATGATCGTTGGCTTGCGACATCACATAGTGGATCCCCCGCTGAATACATGAATCCAGGTAGGCACAGATGACAGTGCGCTGTGGTATCACGGTATGCATTTCAGCACATAAAAATGGATATCTACTTTTAATTCGTCAAACAATCCACAAGGGAAACTGACTAGGTAAATTTGAATACATTTTCAAAGTGAACAAAGAAACTGGCAGGAGCGGGATTCGAACCTGTGACCTCCGGGTGACTACCGTACTGGCGCTCTACCAATAGAGCTAACCCGGAGGTCGCAGGTTCGAATCCCGCTCCTGCCAGTTTCTTTGTTCACTTTGAAAATGAGATCTACTTTTATGCAAGTTCGCCCCGAACAAGGCTAAAAGCCACTCGAGGTACGAAGCTACAATAAGAAAAAGAATCAAAGATACGAGAGGTAGGAATTCATATTCCTTTTGAAGCAGGAAAGATCGTACGGTTAAGGAAAACATGCACCAGGCAAAGAATTCCATAGAGATACAGAACGAGGGGAAAATTGGCATTGCTTTTTGTTCTGTATCTAGGAACAACTAGAGTATACTGGTGGGAACAGGCAGAAAGCCTCAAGCACCCTAACTGGAGGAACCAAGCTGGACAAGCCGGTGGAACATTTACCATGAAAATATCTGTAGAACAGACTAAAAGTAGCAACAGATCTCCGGTGAGAGAGTGATTGTAGGGATGAGCCCAACTCTTCTCCAACCAAATTAACAATGCGCTTCCGTCAATTGCTGCCTGTTTTTGTGACTTTAGCCGCATTCGCATTGGACTATTGTCAAAAGTGACCGTGCAAGATTGTTAACATTCCACTTTTGTTATTCTTCCGTGCATCCGCACTTGGATTACATGGTTCGCGGAAAGTCCTTGGCCACGTAAACTTTGCAGTGGTCAAACACGGACAGCACATGATCCAAATGCACCTTTTATATTACAGTGGCTGTCCGCACTGGACTTTTCAGCAACTGCCACTAATCAGAGTTGTAATCAAGTCAATCACAAGTCAATCACAAGTCAGCTCACAAGCCACATGGGATGAACAATGACAAAGGAATGCTTTGGTTATATAGTGTGTTTGAATAGCTTGTTACATGGCTTGAGACCAGAATTGTAAAGTGATTGACTTGTGATTGACTTGTGATTGACTTGTGATTGACTTGTGATTGACTTGTGATTGACTTGTGATTGACTTGTGATTGACTTGTGATTGACTTGTGATTGACTTGATTACAACTCTGCAGTTAACTCTTCCACTAGACCGCCCTGTAAAAGTTCCCACTGTGGAGGGATAAACGGACAACCGACGATCGACACTTGACAATTTGGGAAGTTTACCGGCTGTCCGCACTGGACTTAATTTGTTCAAGTTGACAGTCTCTGTACATTTTACCAGAAAAAGTCCAATGCGGACACCAGAGATGAAACTGACATATGGAAAAAAATCGAAAAATTGGTCGGACAAAAATACGTGTCCTAAATCTGGGCCGCGCTAAAGTTACACATGTACATGTGTACATGTACGATACACTTCATGCCCAATTTCCGAACACTACGTTCTGTGAATTTTACGATGAGAAAAATGTTCAGTGTTTTAACAAAATTAAAAAGCCTGCATGACGGTTAGAGTCACGGACTCATAAATAAAGTTCACTTCGTACTTGAGAAAGTCAAGGAAAAATTCTGACAGAAAAGGGCACCATTCGTGACACCATTCAATCATGTCCATGATTCAACCAAACTCCACTTACGTACGTCTTTTTCTCAAGTTCCAACAACTGTCAGTGAAATGCTCTCTTCACCACACTCAAGGTAATCATTGTGATTTTTAAAGCATTGCATTTTATACAACTAAATCTGAAACCTCCGAAAATCACACAACATGTTAGAGTTTATCCATCGGATCGTTCATGTCCCTACCCGTACCCGGCTTGTACGGTACCACCGTACAACCTACACCGCGCCGCCCGCTGTGATAGCGGGCGACGCGGTGTAGGTTGTACGGTGGCACTGGTACCGTTGCATCTGCCAGGTGCACGCGCACGCGGTATGCACGCACAACATGCGCGGTAATTTTTGCATGTCACAGGTCAATGTTTACCCTTTTATCCAGCCTGAAAAGGCTCCGACCAGTGTAGACCTCGGTGTTTCTACCCTAGAAACACTCCATTTACGACTGGTGAAAGAGATTAAAACTACGCTCGCGATAATTTTTACATGCCGTTTTCAAAGACTTTTTCATCAAGTTTTCTTCTTAATCATAATTCAAATAAAATCGCACATTGTGGAAAAATCGTTAAAAAATCAAATTTTGTGGGACAAATTGTACAAAAATCAGAAATTTCATTGAAAAAGTCAAAAAGTCAGTTTTCCGATTAAAATCGGAAAAAGTTTCATCTCTGGGACACGGCTAAATACGAAGACTACGTTTTGGTAACTCATAAAGAAACAGCTATGCTTTCTTTTCAGCTGCAAATACAAAGTAATAATCTTCCTGAAAATATGCATTTTGTACAAACAGACATTTTGTCAAAGAAGCCATATAGATAGGGCCTACTGCAACACGGTAATCTCTCCGCATGTCCCCACTTGTGGAAAAAATCTGTGTGACGTCACTTGTACTTGGGCCATTGAGCCAAGACACTTACAGTGTAGATAGGGTGAGATTGACGAAGGTGCCCCCCAACGGGATCTTCGTCAGTCGGTTATTCTGCAGGCTTATTGAACCAGTTGATGAAATGTGAGTCAGGGAACCGTCCTCGATGTACGCTATCTCGTTATCGAAAAGATTCAGGCTGCTCGACAGCGGGCAGTCTTCAAAAGTCGTTTTAAGAATCCGTCCGATTTTGTTGCTCGAGAGTCCGCTGGAAAAAAAAAGCCAAATTGAACGCTGATGTCACTGGATGAAATTTTGTATAAAGTTTTTTTTAAAGTGTCATATAGAAATTACTTCATATGGCCATTCTTCGCTGTTGTGGGCTTTCCGGAGTAGTTTTTGTTGATACTCACCCATGTCCACAGCATCACAAGCCTCATTTGGCATGTTCTGTACTTACAACACTTGTGCTCCATCCTCAACTAAGCTCTTGGAAGTAAAGTTGCAGTACTCCTGCACCCAAGCCCTTCACTTTCATAAGAGAGTGTGTATTAACACTGTTTTGAAAAACATGAGATTTCATTTTTCGGAGTTGTGAAACTAAAAATTAGACAAACTAGGAAAAATAAACAGGGTTCCCACCATTTCATGAAAACAAAATTCCCTGATTTTCCCCCGAATTTCCCCTGATGAATTTTCAAAATTCCAGGATAATTATTTCGACCTATATCCTGTTTGACACGTCTTCAAAGAGAGATAAAGAGGGATTTCCACACTAAAAAGCCACCATAGCCAATCATCCAGTGGATACGCTGTTTGGCCTTGGGACAAAATATAACAAACTGACCACTTTCTCTTTAGGGCCTATCAAATTCCCAGACTTTTCCCCTGATTTGAGGCATTTTTTTTCAAATTCCCTGACTTTCCCCCGACTGGGAAAAGCGAAACTCATTTTCCAGGTTTTCCCTGATTTCCAGGATGCGGTGGGAACCCTGAAAAGGAATTCCAAGAAAAAGTAGGAAAAGTAGGAGTAAGGTAAAAAAAAAGTAGGAAAAGTAGGAGTATAGTAAAACAAAATAGGAAAAGTAGGAGTATTAAGGTAAAACAAAGTAGGAAAAGTAGGAGTAAGGTAAAAAAAAAAGTAGGAAAAGTAGGAGTAAAGTAAAAAAAAAAGTAGGAAAAGTTGGAAAAGTAGGAATACTTGAAAGCCTCCACTGTTGGCAAAAGATACTTTCTTTCATCACTCTTTATCCGTCTCTGCCAAGTCTGGGGGGATTTTTTATTTCTGATATGATTCTACAGGGCATAGAATCACTTGGCCACCGCAAGGACTCATTTCGCCTTAGCAGAGAGCAGAGAGAAAGTATGGATGAAACATCTTTGGACTATTCAACCACATCGTCTCTACATCCAGGAAAGGAAAGATTAACTCTTTATTTTGCCCATTGTCATTTCTTTACAGATAATCCTCCTGGCAAACCCTCTTGGGGTCTCTTGCCCACTTGGCCACTTGGGGTTGTCTTTCCATTTCCTGTTTATCCTTGCCAGGCCAGCTAATTTTTTGATTTGGGTTTTTGTATTAGTCATAATAACAAAGACATCATCAATCATGGTCCTGGAGCAGGCCCAGGGAATGGATGATTGATCACATGGCAAAAAGCTAGACTCTTGAGGCTGAGTCAGACTCGGTATTAAGGTAAAAAAAAACAGGAATACTTGCAAGCCTGGAGTACTGGCATAAACAGAGACTGCTAGATATGAATACACTCCAGCAGCCGATTTCACGAAACCTTGCGCAACTCTTCTTACCCCACAATTTATTGCTTAAGTTGTGCAACGTCTGTGACATTTTAAAAATCGATTTCACAAAAGGTACGCAGCACCTCGTCTTAGGTGGCTTAAGTTGTCTGCACAAACACCGAAATGATGACTTACAAAATGTAGCTAGCTGAGCGTGAGCAGATCGAGTGGAGCCGTTAGTAGCTCAAATTATTTATTAAATTCACTAGAGGTTTTCACAGAGTAATGAAATGATCATCCGCTGCAGGTTTACGGTTTCGTGAAATCGGCTGCTGATTATACTTACAGGTTTCCAAGAGACGTGCATCCGTCAAACGCGGTGTCCGGTATGACGTCAATCTGATTAGAACTCAGGTAAAGAGTGCTTAGGGATGATAAATCCGTGAAGGGATTCTCGTGGAGGAAGTAAAAATGATTGGAGGACATAACACTGCAAACAAAAATAGAAAAGTTTTGTCATTTATGCTACATTTTTCTCAAGCAACCTGAGCCGAATTTCATAGAGCTGCTTAGCAGTTAGCAGGAAACTATAGCAGCTTATAAACCCTGGAGCACGGCATCACATTATGCATGCGTAAAAGGCAGGGATGAGATTCTGAAAAAAATGTAAAAGTCGGAAATGCCTAGACATTCTCGTTCGCAAGGCATATTAAACTTCAAGAAAGGCGTTGGAAAGTAAAAGGTCGGAACTTCAGAAGTCAACTTGTCAAGGTCGGAGATTCTAATATGTCGGAACTGAAATTCAAAGTTGGATTTTCAAAAATCCCAAAGTCGGAATTCCGCCAAAAGTCGGAAGAATCTCATCCCTGAAAAGGGCATGGTATTGAACTTGCTAGTAGGTGTGAATAGCATGTCATAAGAGTGTCTTAAGCACAATGCCTTCTAAAAATAAAGTGTCTATTTAGATAGATAGATAGACACCCTCTGGGCCCAAGAAGTTTTTCTTTTTACCCAAACCCAAATTTTTGGCACTGCTCATCAAAGACCTTGAATAAGTCTGAAGAGAAGCCCATAGATCTTATATGTCTGGCTACCCCCCACCCCCCACCCCCCACCCCCAACCATGAGTTTTGGTTGTTAAATTTTTTTTTTATATGAAGCTTTCGCCCAATTCCATTGAAACTACATGTAATCCTCAAGGGAACCTTGTAGTTTGAGATGGTATCGTCGCTTTTCATGTAGGAGTTCAGTCGCAGTCAGCCGACCCTGGGAAAGTTGGCCCTCCAGCCAAAAAAAAAAAACCCATTGAGTTGTGCACAATTTTTTATTTTTTTTCCACCGCCTAGTTGACTTTGCCCTCACAACAATATCATCAATCATCCTACTGCTGGCCCAAAGGCACCAAAGGCTGTACTGTGGGGGTGGGTGGGGGTGGGGGAGGGGTGGGTGGGGTGGGGGGGGGGGGGGGGTGGGTGGTAGGGGATGCATTTTATACGCGAAATCGAAACTGCCCCCCGTGTGGGCACCTCCGAAGCTCGGTGTGATTTATTTGGCTTGGCAGCTCGCAGGGTTAAGGGGCACACGCCACACCGGGTTCTTTGCCTATGGTTAAATAGGTACCACTATTAATACCTTCAATATTGGGTTTTGCCCTTCACCGACGAATTTTATAAACACTGTATACTCGGTGTTGTCCCGAGAGATTATTTGGAAAAAAATCACTCGGGTGGGACTCGAACCCACGACCTCCTGCTTTCTAGTGCAGATGTCTTACCACTCGACCACCGAGCTTGCCGGAGTCGGTTGGCTGGCTCGAATCTGATATAGCGGCAGGTACCGCAGCCGAACTTTTCATAAGATGGAATTTGCGTCAGGATGATGTAAATTATGGGGTTTTGCCCTTTACCGACATATTTTATAAACACTGTATACTCAGTGTTGATCCTATTGATACCGCTATTGATGCAATATGAAATGATCCCTTACCAACCAAATTTTCACAGGATGTATATTTTTTGTGAGCCGTTGTTTATTTAGCATAAAAATGACATGGAGTTTTTCAAGCTGGTATCCCATTTTTACTAAGCAACATTTTGTTTTGTGCTAAGCTGATACCGGTAACTTACATGGTGACAATGTGGGATGGGAATGCACCATTCTCCACGGAGAGGATACGATTACTGGACAGAATCAGACTAGTTAAGGTTGACACGTTCGAGAATGCTCCGGTCAGCAGAAAGGTCAGATCGTTGCTGGACAGATACCTGCAGAAATGATGACAAAATAAAAGACATAATTTCCATCCTCTTGTCCCATATGTTATCCGAGCCATTTCTCTAACCTTGGCTTTGGCTTTTTGTAATTTAATATTCAAGTATTTGAGGCTTCAGATTGGCAATGGAGTCAGAGCCGAAGCTTAAAGCCCAAGCCCAAGCCCAAGCCCAAGCCCAAGCCCAAGCCCAAGCCCAAGCCCAAGCCCAAGCCCAAGCCCAAGCCCAAGCCCAAGCCCAAGCCCAAGCCCAAGCCCAAGCCCAAGCCCAAGCCCAAGCCCAAGCCCAAGCCCAAGCCCAAGCCCAAGCCCAAGCCCAAGCCCAAGCCCAAGCCCAAGCCCAAGCCCAAGCCCAAGCCCAAGCCCAAGCCCAAGCCCAAGCCCAAGCCCAAGCCCAAGCCCAAGCCCAAGCCCAAGCCCAAGCCCAAGCCCAAGCCCAAGCCCAAGCCCAAGGAAAAATCCAGAGAAATCTTACTCCTGGGTTTATGGTTTGTCATAAGTCACAGGACTTCCATTTTGCAAATCTGATTGGCCATACTCAACTCCAGATCAATCTGATCCGACACAGAAACTTACAGTGTTTGAAGGCTCTGAACTCGGTCCTGAAACTGCAGAGCGGGCGGCACATATTGGAAGGAATTCCCGCTCATAGAACTGCATGATAAAGGGGAAAATCTCTCTTCAGTAATAGAACGTGCAAACTGGGCTCCAAATTGGAGACTTGATGAGTGTCTGGAACAGCAGAACTTTGCTATTATACAAATAATGAATGTTTATGAGTGCGATGGTAAGAATAATTTCATGAGGTGACAGATTGAATGTTCCATTCCACGAGGCGAAGCCGAGTGGAATGGGACATTCCATCTGTCACCGAATGAAATTATTCTTACCATTGCACGAATGTGAAACATTCATTATTTGTTTTATGCAACGCCTGGATAAATCCGACAGATTGCATGCATGGATTTCTTGGTGTACAACGTGCCGTTTACCTTCTCAATCCCGCATAAAACCGCGATAAAAAGTGGTCCAGTTCCGAATCAGTTAAAGCTTTAATTGTTGTTCCTGCGTGTCTTGCAAATTCCTCTAATCGTTTGACTTCATATTTCATTTGTCTCTTTGTGTTAGCAGCGTCAGCATCGCTACAATTTCCAATATTTCGTCGTCTGTTAGGAAAGCAAATTTTGTGTGAACGACAGTCTAGACTGGTTCACGGTCCCCATATGTATATTGAAGTCCGAAGGACAACGGAGGGACTGGGAACCAGTCCAATGACAGCTGTGTTGTAGCGGCGGGGAAGTTCTATCAAACGCATTACCATTTGATAGAACCATATGATAGAACTTTTTTTGGCGGTGCGAGTTCGCGTCGTGCGATGGGACTAATGATTCAATGCACGTGATCAACGATCCACCAATCGGATGGCTGTATAAAACAAAATATTTGTGTCAGTTTTCTTCGTTCACTTTTAGAATTCATTAAAATTACCAAGTCAGTTTCCCTTGTCGTTTATTTGGTGATATTATAAGTTAAAAAGTCATATCCTCATTGAGTGATCCCCACAATGTCGCTTCCCAGGTTGTATCGTAAATTTGGGGCGTGATCCCTGGCTATACGGCATCATACATTATGACTTCTGATAAGCACCCCCGAACAGATTTCACTGACAATTTTAGCCTTGTATTGGGTGACTTCCATAAAACAAAACATGCACAGAAATTCCACAGAGATACAGAACGAGGAATAGCTTTTTGCTCTACATCTAGGTACAGCTAGAGAATATTGGTGGGAACAGGTGGATAGTCGAGTTTCACACCCAAACACCTTAACTGGAGGAACCAAGCTGGACGAGCCTTCTGGCATTTTAACCTACTAACAGAGGACTCGCATAAAAAAATAAGAAAACTACTCACAGCGTTGTCAGATGGGTCAGACACTGGAAGGCCTTCTCGTCCAACGTGGATTCGGTGAGCTGATTACTGTTGAGATTCAACACCTGGAGAACGCTCATCTTGCACAAGTCTTCCGCGTTAATTCCCTGCAGGCTGTTACTTTGTAAGAAACTAGAAAAACAAAAAATTAACCCAAGAAAAATTCAGCTTAGGTTGTTTTAATGGAGATAGAGACGAGGGTTAGCCCTACAAGCAGGGCTGCAAATGCCTCCTTTTTTAACTTCTGTCTTCTTACTGTCACCACTACAGCCCTACTCCAACGACACCCCAACACGCCGGGATTTACAACCGGTTGACTCTAATTATTGATTTCAAATACGCATAATGACGTCGCGCGATTGTTTTGTGCATGCATATTCGCCCAGCCGGTTGCATTATTCATGACCAGACCAGTCCCTACAGCCGCCGGGTACTCTGACTTCTCACGGTCAGTCGCGATAAATAAAAACAAGATGGCCGCCACCAGGTTAAGACGTTTGGAAAGTTTTTGGAACAACTCATACCTAGACGAATTCAGCAATTAGTATTAAAGCCTTGTTGTATATTGTAGAAAATGCTAAAGTCTCAGGAACGCGATGATGTATATAAAAGTGTTGGGTGACATTTGAAATCAAAGTCGATTTATAGTTGTAAATAAGGGGATAAAAGTGTGATGACCCAGTCTTTACCACGTCAATAATAACCGAGGAGGGGCGTTACCGCTGTTAATGGACCGAGCCGAACGCGAGGTCCATTAACGGCTGTCACGACCCTTCTTACGAAATGCCCTTCCTACAAAAAATGCAAAAACCTCCCATAAAAAGGCCAAAATGCGAAGCTTTTTCACCCCACTTTTTCTCCCATTTGCTCAGTGCAAAACACATGCGTACGTATCAGCCTTGTGAGCGCGTTAAGGCGCTCCGCGCATGTCTGTCGCGTGCGCAAACGCACACGCACGAGATGCAGCGTTTTATACGCGTGCATTAGCATTGTCTTTATGAAGTTCAGTACATCTTGTGCGCGCACCTACTACACTCTCCCTGTCGCTGAGAACAGCTGGTTATGATGTGCCGTGTTTAAACAACTTCCAGCCGTGCTTAAACAACCGTTTAAACACACCCACGTGACAGGCTCTCGACCAATAGGGATAGTGAAACTCGCTGAGGCATTTATGAATCCCAGCTTGTAGGGCTAGGTGAGGGTAAACAAAAGAGGGCTCAAAAGCTTGAAAGTACAGTTGTACCAACATTTCAATGAAACATATCAAACATGTCTTTTGTCCAGTTGTGCCCAAAAGTGGAATTTGGTCTTAAAAATTAGTGTGCGTGTGCGGGAACTCATATTTGAGTAAGTAAAATCTCAACATTCCAGGCCCACAAGGGGGGCCAGGAATTTGATTTGTTGCATTGCTTGTTAAATTGGCAGCGGCGAACAAATTGTCCCTCTGAAGTCACACCGTTGAGCGAGGATGAAATGGGGAGGGGGATGAAGCTGGGGCAACAAAGGAATGTGAAAAAGGGGGGAGGTTAATGGAGGAAATGGAGGAATGTGGCAAGGGGTAAAGTGAAAAGGGAAGACATCAAAGGAGGCCAGAAAAACCAAGAAGGTTTGTTTGCCAGAAGTATTATCTGTAACAACAAATAACAATGGGGGAAAATATTTAAAATTTCCCCCATAACCCCTGTACTGCATGCGTGCGCTGCGGACGTAACATACTTTACTGTTACATGCGATGACCGCCTTATACTGCATATGGTATATGTTATTAAGACTGGCGCGTGAACCACCAGAACAATGGCGAATGACGTACGTATGACGTACTAGACTTTTTCGTTCTCCTTTTCCCTAATTTGATATATCGTTCACATTTTGTATTAAAATTAAAATGAAAAATAATATTTTGCTAAAAGTTTTTATCTACCTTTCAGTCAAAAGAACAGCGTCAAAACAAAATATTTCAAGAAAACTACTCGCTTTACACGTTGAAGCTCCTATTAGAGGTGCCCGGAAGTTTGGTTTCTCGGAAACTCTCGTACGTTCTCGAGGTCAACTTACACGCTCTACATATGGGGAATCATGTTTGAGACGCAATGTTTACTTACAGTCTGTTCACACTTGGCAGCTTTGCGAATGGATCGTGCAGCGTCAGTTTATAGTTGTACAGTACTAGGGAACCGGAAAACTGGTCGGCACTGAACGCGGTCAGGTTGGTGATCTGATTATTGTCCATGTGCCTGAAAACAGTCAATTTAAGGGTAATATAACAACATTTGCATTTGCTGTCATTTTCAGAAATGAATGGATTTGAGGGTTGGTATTTTTATAGAAAATACTGTAACACTGACCTGTTCAAAGTTTTTTGTTCATAGATGCTAGGAAAACAAAATAAAAAATCCGTTCTGGTAGTCTGGCTCCCTGACCCTACTTCAGACAAAACGGAGCAATTTATCCACATCAGGGAATTATCAGCGGGAGAACTAGACTAGCTGGTTTGCACCAATTCACGGATGTGTAACCAATTGCCAAATAAAATGTAGACCAATTAAAGTTATTCCACATTTTCAAAGTTTTGTGTTCATATAGATGCTGGGGAAAACAAAGAGGCAAAAATGCTGTTCTTGTAGTCTGGTTCCCTGACCCTACTTCAGACGAAATGTTGCAAAAATCCCAAATATGAAAATCCATAACTTCACAATAGAAATTACAGAATGTGGAATTACAATCAAACCAACAGCATTTATAAAGAGAATTGCCTCGTTCAGAATCTACCGATAAGTCATTTTCAAATTTCGATCCCTGCCCAGTTCTGTCTAATTTTGCATGAACACGTCAGCTAGATTCGAGCGAACGAGGGCACTGTATTAACATCACATTTGGGGGTACAAACAGAAGTAAATTCACAGTTACAGAGGTGAATTCACAGTTATACTGAAGTAAGTTTTTTATGTTACGGGAAGTCATCGCTGCGACCCGGGTTCGAATCCTACCAGGGCTCACATGTGGATTGGGTTTTTAGTCCCTGTAAGACTCTGTAGGTTTTCCCGCAGAAATTCATTCTGGGGTTTTCCATCCACTTCTAAAACTTAACATTTCTTTGTCGTCTGACAACAGGTTTCTTCAGGCTTTCGAGCTACTAGTGCGATATGCGTTTTTGAGGAATCCTTGTTTTCATTACCAGAAAGAATTAAAATAAATAAATAAATAAATTAGTAAAATATTTAAAAGTGAAATTGTTTTAAAGTGTGTTTCGTGTTAATTGAAATAAGGCTACTAAGAAGGAAATTCACTTTAATGAAAGTGAAATCACAACTTTTTGTACCAGCAAAAAACGGCGTTGCTACGGTGCCCTTTGTTCATTTTAATTGTTTTATTTCTTCTGGAAATGTTAAAAGTGGAGAAATACTTACAGGTCCACTACTCCGTGGTATTTTTCTTCCGACAGAACGGCATGGGGGAAGTAGGTCAAAGCGTTGGAGCTGAGATATCTAGTAGAGAGAGAAATGTTCGCAACATGGGTCTTAATCATTTTGAAAGGTTCTTTGACAGAGCACAGGGCGGAACATGATCATATTGACAAAACCATACACCATGGCAACAATTGTTGTTTTGTTAATGATTGGGACTTGAGATTTTTTTAAAAAAGTAAATTCAACCCAAACAAGGCTACATCAAAGCTACTCAAGGTAAGGAGAGCTACCAATCAAAGATACAAGAGGTAGGAATTAATATTCCTCTTGAAGCAGGAAAGATCGTAAGATGAAGGGAAATATGCATCAGACAATGAATTCCATAGAGATACAGAACGAGGGAAAAAGCTCTTGGCATAGCTTTTTGTTCTACATCTAGGTACAACCAGAGTATATTAGTGGGAACAGGCGGAAAGCTGTGTTTCACGCTCAAACACCCTAACTGGAGGAACCAAGCTGGACAAGCCGGTGGAACATTTACCATGAAAATATCTGTGGAGCAGACTAAGAGTAGCAACAGATCTCCGGTGAGAGAGTGATTGTAATGATGAGCCCAACTCTTCTCCAACCACATTTATAGTAGGCTATACTACTACTACAAATATGTATGTACATGTACATGTACAAGAACCTAAAGTTTCTTTACTTAAATGTTATTTCCGTTTTTCAAAACCTTTACTTTTCATTTTCTTCATTTTGTTCTGTCCTAAATTCTGTATGTGCAAGAGGCCTAAACAAGGCAGTACGTACTGAAAGGGTTTACACATGTATGCAACATTGTGCCAAACTTTTTTTGGAGCATATACTGTTAAAAAATGAACTGAAATTAATAATAAAGATGATCAATATCCCACTATATAATATACCCCACTCCCCCACCCACATTATCTAGTAAAGATAAGTGACAAGCAGAGGCACCAGCCCAGATGTGGGAACAGTACCCTATAGCCGTGTCCGCACTGGACTTCTTTTTTGGATGGTTTTACTGAGACGATGGTAAAGTGAAAAATGGTCAAATGTTACCACTGTCCACACTTGGACTTTCGACACGGGAAAATTATACCGAGACCGTGGGAGAAGTAACTGAGCTGGTAATATAACGACTCATGAGGGCGCTTTGCGTGACCTTTCTACATTGACGCGATTGACCCAAATCCCCGGCCCAAATCACGCGTGCCTTTTCATTTTTCATTAGCACCAATCAAACTTCCGACTTTATTATCAATGATAAAATCTACCATGATTGCGACCAAAAGAGGAACAACGCACTGGAATTTGGAAACTTGCCACGTGCACCGCACCGCGGCGAAACAATGTAAAGCGCATGCGTGGTTTCCCTGTGTAGCATGACCTTGCGCTCTGGCCGGATGTACGCTTTCCTGAGCCGCTTTTACCGACTCGCACTGTCCACACTGGACAAATCATCTCGGGAATAGTTACCTGGTCAGTTTTCCTGGGCAGCAGTTGCCCGGTAGAAGTAACCGCTGGACTCAGGAAAAGTAAATGAGAGGAAAACGTCCTAGGCTGTCCGCAATGGACTTAAAATGGGAAAAGTTCCCATCGTCTCGGTAAGTTTTACCAAAATAAGTCCAGTGCGGACAGGGCTCAAGGCTCTAGAGTTGAACTGAGACATGCCTCGGACAGGACAAGTCTTCCAGGAAAACTTACAATTCGGTCAGGTTACCACCGATTCCTATGAAGGCGTTGTAACGAATACTGGCCAGCCCATATCCAGATTCTTGACTATGTAGGATCCTGCAAAACAGAGGGAATTGCGAACAAATCAACAATTACTGAAGTTACATGCTAAGCATATTTGGGACCATTGACTCTTAACATGCTAACGAAACAGGTCGGAGTTGTAATCAATTAAAATGCAAGTAATCATTCAATATACAGACAAGTGAATCGGGCCAGTATCTGAGACATTCATTAAACAAAAAACGTATTCCTTCTTGTTTACTTACAGAGTTCTCAGAGATGGTAGATCAGTCAGAGCTTTCACTGTGAGGCCCGAATACGTGAAAACCTTTTGTTGGAACGAAAAACGTGAAAAGTGAACAAAGGGCAACCTTTTTCACGTAATAAAAAACGTGATAAGTTCACTTTTCACGTTCGTCAAAGTATCACGTATTTTTCGGGTCGGCCGGTTGCTAAGGCATATCTTTCACGTACTGAAATACGTGAAAACTTCGCTCGCGCACGTGCCCATTGTTGGCGGATTAGCGGAGGTGCTATAAACAATCTTTTGTTCTGCAACGACTGGTATGTAGGACAGCGCACTACACACGTTTCCATTGAAGGTTAACGACCGTTTTCCGAACCATCGCGAGGTAAGTGTGACCTAAAATGAGATTAGAAAGGCTTAGCTTTAAACTTATCAAGGGGTTTTCTTTTCTTTTCTTTTTTTAGAAAAGGACATGTTGAGTTTGGGTAATTACAAAGTGGGTGCTAATTGGTGTAGGCCTAAATCGATATACCGGAGATTCGTTAACCCACTGCCAAATGCATGTAAAACACGGGGGTTGACAACTTGAAATACTATCGCCCGATGCCGGGGACAACTAAATCGGGCGTCGGGCTCGTTTCTTGTCCGACGGACAACCCATTTTTTTTCTAAATCGGGCTTATATGAAACGTATAATAAATTAATCATGATTATCTTTCTGATTTTGCAAAAGAATGCGAAAACCAAACGTCTCAGATTTTTATTAATGAATGCGAAAAGTAAACAAAAGTCAACTGAACTCCAACTCCCGAGGATGCACGATACTTACCGCGCCGATCTCGTAGGCCTTTGACTGTTTGACGGCAACGCGGCTCAGCATGACGTGTAAAGAATTTGTCAAGAAGTGCAACGATTTAATTCACACATTGCGCGGGGATTTTGTTACACAGGAATTAGCCGAACAAAATGAGAAGCCATTTTTACGGTGATGCCGCGCCCGCGTGCAGGCTGCCCGCGTTCTTTAATTTGAGTCGCTTGCGCATTTTGGCAAGTTGTAAACACCCTGTTGGTCGAAGCTGCGTCGAGCGCGCGCGTCTAACACGTACGCGAGCGCCTCGCCACCGCAGTAAATGCTTCTAATTTTGGTCGCCGGATTAGTCTATAGTCTACATAATATAATCGGGCCACCCCGCAACTAAATTCTCATTACGTTCCGTAGACTGCATGTTCCGTAGACTCATTCCTCCATGGTAGACTGTTCTATAGTCCGTAGTGAATTTTTGTGTGTGGACTGGTGCTTGAAGAACGTATGTGGTAAATTATAGACTGAATGTAAAGTCTATTATCAAACAGACGTATTCGGCGAGCACAAATTTGGATGGAGATTTTATCCGCAACTGGGAATCGCATTAAGCATAGGCGTAGCCAGCCGGGGGGGGGGGGGGGGGGGTAATAGTGGGGGATATCCCCCCCCCCCCACAAAAAAAATAACTAAATAAAAATATATATTTTTCAGAGTTCTCTTTTTTTCACCCCAAAATTTCCCACAAGAAAATCAAAACCCTGCGCCATATCTACGACATACCTTTAGTTTGGTAACTAAGTCCAATAACTTCAAAATGATTTTTGTTCTCTTGTAGAAACGGGGCCCGATACACAATCGTTGCAACATTAAAATAATTTCCTTCATGCTCAGTGGTGGCTCCAGTGTGCCCTCGCTGGAAATTATAGTGCCCACTGTGCCTGCTCCAAAAATGTCGGGCGCGCTCGCGTTGACGTTCGCGTTGACGTTCGCGTAAAGCCCGGTTCATACTTCATGCGAAGCGAATTTCATGACGTCAACAATTGAAGTTTCATTGTGACGCACACCGTTACCATAACGAATTCGCTTCGCATACGTATTCGCATGAAGTATGAACCGGGCTTTATAATACGTGCTGCTAAACCTCTCTAAAGTGGAAAGTTATTGTTGGGGAAAACTGCCCTCTGTAACAAATGTAGCCTTATTTAGTATACCCAGCACGACATGGGGCTTCCCAGTCGTCTTTTATTGCTGTGACAAACTGCAGCAACGCAGTTTGAAACCATTTTTAATGTTGAAAAACGTATCGCCCCACGCGCTAAAAAATGGCGCTGCAAATGGCAGATCAGAATGCGCGTCTGTACGTGCTGCCCAGCTAGTCTTTATAATTATATATCTATGGCTGGCATGATCCGGGGCGCGTCACGCGTCGAAGTAGCCACGCGCGCCTTTTATTTGTTGGAATTTTTTTGGCGGCCATCTTGAAATCTGATGTCAAAAAGCTCTGACAACTCTTTAATATATTAAATCAACAACTCATAACCCAAGATGGTTCCTGAATTCAAAATGGCTGCTATATCATTACCAAGATAGCTGCCAAATTCAAAATGGCGGCAAATGTTAGTAGTTTTAACATCCAAAAATCACATTTGTCTAAATATTTTATATTTCTTTACCTCATTACTTTGTTATGATCAATGATCTCAGTCAAATATTATGCACATTACATTGATTAAAATATGCTTCAAGATGGCTACCAAGCTAAAAAATGGCTGCCACGTGCTTTTTTATATTTTTCAGCACTTGATCTTGATTTAATATAGGCTGGTTGTTCAATGTGATATATTTTCAAACTTTCTTGGGTTATGAGTTGTTGATTAAATATATTAAAGAGTTGTCAGAGCACACACAAAATTATTTTCACAAAGAAATATGGAAAAGAACAGCAAATTATTGAGCAAAATAAAGCTTTTTGACATCAGATTTCAAGATGGCCGCCATTATACCAAGATGGCCGCCAAAAAAATGCCAACAACAATTTTTGATAATTTTATGATGTACTAAGTACAAACAAACTGTTTGGCAAGAATCTATCCGAAAAACCCACTCAACTAGATATTGTGACATAAGGGTATGCACTACAAGATCAATCATTCTACAAGGACATTTTTCAAAGGTCAGAAAATTTGTAAAACGCCTAATATCTTGCATGGCGGAAACCAGACTGATAGTCTGGTGTCGTATGTTTATTTTGCACAGCTAGCATAGGTCTGTTTTCAGGCTTAGTCTGGCAAGCGGGATAACAGCGACTTCGCGTACGCATCATGCGTGTATCAATGCACTGAAAGCATGGAGGAATAAAACCCAAGTAAACCACACCTTGGTCCTTTGTTCTCAATCTTCTCGCCCCCTAGGATCAATACAGTGTACAGGCCAGAGGATTTGCATACTTAATTAGGCCCGTAGGACTGTGCAGTATCTTAGTTTACGATGGCTTAATCCCTTATACACCCAGTTGGAAACGAGTAGGCCCTGGCTTTCAGTGGTTTTGCACATTGAACTGGAGTTTCACAAGAGTTTTGTTTTATAATAACTGCTTTTAAATTAACATTGTCCGTTTCTCTTGTTTTATATTTGCAGGATTAGATCATTCTTGTCCTTTGATCGTGGCAGAAACAAGTTTGAGTTTGGCAGTTTTGCCTCAAAGATTTGTTTTGAGTGGGGATTAAGTAATATAAGGTTGAACCTGCATGGTGCTATACTGCGGTTAATTTTCGAAACCTTATTACAGGCGTGTACGTGCTATAGGCAGACATTTTGGTATAAAAAAATATTAGTGTAGTTCAAAGGTCAATGATTCTCTGGACTCTGAGGACAGCATATTAATGTATAAATCTAGTTAATTTTTCCTGTTTTATTACCTCTTTGATTTGTGAGATTTTCCTCATCTTTCTTGAGATATATAGTTTTAAGCCTTTTCCTGAACTTTGAAATTTTTGATGAATGCTAAGTTTTCTTCTGAAGCTTTTGTTCATGTTAAACATTTCGAGGTGCCTTTTTTTCTGGGAAATTATTAAAGTTGAGTAATTTTCCCTCCACTTTTTTGTAATAATATGGAATTTTAACATGCCGAATTAAGCTCAACACCTCCATTTGTTTTCTATGTATAAGTATACGTGTCAGTAAATCCACTTCCTTGTTAAGATGTCTTTTCTTGTATCTTCACATTGTACATATAGAAACATTTGGGTGTTTTCGAAACCCCGTTCTCTGGTAACTCGGCCGCGAACAGTGTTCTCTGGTTGCCGATTACGAAAGCCAACTGTAGAGCGCCCGGCCTCTGGACGAAAATTCAAGATGGCAGCCACCGTATTAATACTCCAAATGAAAAGAAAGACAATTATCTTATACGAACAAATTGAAATCCTGGAACGTACAGCAATAAAAATTGGCAGTCCCACTATTTATGATCACTACGTGTAAGTTATTTTCTTATACTGTTCCTGCTGGACTGAATGAATGCTCCCAAAAATTAACGCAAACTCTGTAATGCCTTAAGACCGCCATCTTTGTTCTTGCCGTTCTCATGTTGTTCACGAGCACCGTTCATCAGTCGCGTGTTCGTTGTCTTCATTCAAAACGCTCTTCGTGGGTTCATTCAAAACCAGAACAGGGTTTTGAATACATGTACCCCAATAGCCACACAAGTTAACTTAGACCATGGAGGGATGCTTAGAATATGCAGGAGTCCTTTGTTCTTAATCCACTATAGCCCTAAAATCAATACTTTACTGAATGTACACCGGCCAGAGGATTTGCATACTTAATGAGGCCCATAGGACCGTGCAGTATCTTTACGATGGCTTAATCCTCTTACACGGGTGGGAAACTTGGAGTTTTTCCCTCTTAGTAAGGTTTGCACATGAACTGCACCGAGTTTCATAAGAGTTTGTTTTTTACCTGTAAATTGCCATTGTTTCCCTTTTATTTTATTGAAGGTTTTTAGATCATCCTTGTACTTTGATTGTGGCAGAAACAAGTTAAAGTTTGGCAGTTTTGCCTGAAATATTTTGTTGAGTGGGGATAAGTATTAATAAAGCCGGGTGTGAACCTGCGGTTAATTTTTGAAACATTATTATTGTTATTATTATTATTATTATTATTATTTGTGGGGGGAAGGGGTGTGCTCAATATAGGCAGGCATTCAGTTTTGGTATCCAAACATTTAAGTGTAGTTTAAAGGTCAATGATTCTCTGGACTCTGAGAACAACATATTTATTAATGTATAAATTTAGTTTTTTATTTTTCATGATTTATTTCTCATTGGTTTTTCTCAGTTTTTCCTCCCAACATCTTTTCTTGAAAATCTTGGGATATAGTTTTAAGTCTTTTCCTGAGCTTTGAAATTGTTGATGAATGCTAAGTTTTCTTCTGAAAATCACGCTTTTCATGTTAAATATTTTGAGGTGCCTTTTTTCTGGGAAATTATATCCTCATGTTTTGTAATAATATGGAATTTTAACAAGCCGAATTAAGCTTAACAACTCCATTTGATTTCCATGTACAAGTATAATGTGTCAGTAAATCCACTTCCTTGTTAAAGGGACACATTGCCTTCAAATGTCATGAAATTTTGCTGTTTTGAAATGTTCCTTATCTTTTATAAGAGTTGTTCATGCAAAAAAACACGTATAATGTGTTGTAATTAGTGAGTAGTGATTCATTACAAAACAATAAATTGGCCTCTGACTCCTGACATCTGACCCGCAAATCATAGACTTATTTCCACCGTCTAAATAATGCGCAAAATACGCTGTGAGAGTCTTTAGGCTGGCGCCGCAGCCAGTGGCCTTGTAAACCTATAAGATGATCGCCAGGTACCATTCTCTACCTAGCGACACATCGCCAGTGCTGCGCGCCGTGCCACAGTACATCAAAATGGATTAACAGAACGTACTTCAACCAGCTGCGACTGGAAATACGACTGGTGAACCCAGTCCGCCATTTTGTGGAGTCAAAAATGTGGTTCTACAAAATGGCGGACCGTTATTTGTCACGAAATTAAACAAAAACCACGCAATTTGAAGGGATAGTTATATGAATCTTTATATTCTACTTTTAAAAAAGCTTCCCAACCATATCCATTTCAGTTTTATATAGCCCAAATCGCAAAATCCAAAGCATTGTGTCCCTTTCAGATGTCTTTTCTTGTATCTTCACATTGTACATATAGAAACATTTGGGTGTTTTCGAAACCCCGTTCTCCGGTAACTCTGCCGCGAACAGTGTTCTCCTGTTGCCGATTACGAAAGCCAACTGTAGAGCGCCCGGCCTCTGGACGAAAATTCAAGGTGGCAGCCACCGTATTAATACTCCAAATGAAAAGAAAGACAATTATCTTATACGAACAAATTGAAATCCTGGAACGTACAGCAATAAAAAACTGGCAGTCCCACTATTTATGATCACTACGTGTAATGTTATTTTCTTATACTGTTCCTGCTGGACTGAATGAATGCTCCCAAAAATTAACGCAAACTCTGTAATGCCTCAAGACCGCCATCTTTGTTCTTGCCGTTCTCATGTTGTTCACGAGCACCGTTCATCAGTCGCGTGTTCGTTGTCTTCATTCGAAACGCTCTTCGCGGGTTCATTCAAAACCAGAACAGGGTTTCGAATACATGTACCCCAATAGCCACACAAGTTAACTTAACCATGGAGGAATGCTTAGAATATGCAGGAGTCCTTGTTCTTAATCCAATATAGCCCTTAAAATCAATACTTTACTGAATGTACACCGGCCAGAGGATTTGCATACTTAATGAGGCCCATAGGACCGTGCAGTATCTTTACGATGGCTTAATCCTCTTACACGGGTGGGAAACTTGGAGTTTTTCCCTCTTAGTAAGGTTTGCACATGAACTGCACCGAGTTTCATAAGAGTTTGTTTTTTACCTGTAAATTGCCATTGTTTCCCTTTTATTTTATTGAAGGTTTTTAGATCATCCTTGTACTTTGATTGTGGCAGAAACAAGTTAAAGTTTGGCAGTTTTGCCTGAAATATTTTGTTGAGTGGGGATAAGTATTAATAAAGCCGGGTGTGAACCTGCGGTTAATTTTTGAAACATTATTATTGTTATTATTATTATTATTATTATTATTTGTGGGGGGAAGGGGTGTGCTCAATATAGGCAGGCATTCAGTTTTGGTATCCAAACATTTAAGTGTAGTTTAAAGGTCAATGATTCTCTGGACTCAGAGAACAACATATTTATTAATATATAAATTTAGTTTTGTATTTTTCATGATTTATTTCTCATTGGTTTTTCTCACAGTTTTTCCTCCCATCTTTTCTTGAAAATCTTGAGATATAGTTTTAAATCTTTTCCTGAGCTTTGACATTTTTGATGAATGCTAAGTTTTCTTCTGAAATGCACGCTTTTCATGTTAAATATTTTGAGGTGCCTTTTTCTGGGAAATTATATCCTCAAGTTTTGTAATAATATGGAATTTTAACAAGCCGAATTAAGTTTAAAAGATCTCCATTTGAGTCCATGAATATGTATGTAAAATCCACTGCCTTTTTAAGATCTCTTTTCAGTCTTGCAGGCCAAAAATGCCGATACCCAATTACTGATGCCCAAGTTGGAACAATGATTAGCCAATACAGGCTCATCATAAGTTGGTCAGATTCCAATATGGGCAATAGAACATGTCACTTAAAACCGATGCAGCGAACTTGCTACTTTTATTTTACCCTTCTTTTTGTTCCCTTTGTTTGTAATTTAACTTTAACAGCTCCCATAAGGTTTGCACACGAAATTCTCCCGAGGACCCGGCCCAAGTCTTCGGTGTCATTGTTATCCCTAATCCCCCGTTGTCTTAAGTCCTCTCTCGCTAACCCGCTGACACATCCCCTGTGTAAACACTTGTTTGAAAAGAAAGCATTAGGCCGCTGCAAGGAGGAGGGATGCCAGTACTTACGTTTTTACTTTTTACTAGCAAAAACGACGTCGATGATTATTCCTCCATCGTAGGAGAAAGGCTCAATGATAGTCGTTTGACCATAACAAAACAGCAGGAATACAACAAAATAAACACACGTGATAAGTGCACAGTCAGAGCTCGACAAATTTGTTATTCAACTGGCAGTCCACCGGACTATACCACACTGAGAAAAATGGTAGCCCAATGTTTGAAATTGGTAGTCCTGTGCGGCCAAACCCAAACCTAAAAATAACAAACGCAAACTTTATAAAATAGTATTATTTATGGACTGTGGAAATAAAACTGAAGTTCTTTTTTAGATTCTTGTCAGACCCAGCACCACCATATTGAGATGAAATCAGAAAACGTTTCATTTTCACTTCTGTTTTGGCATAGCCAAGCAGAATACAGCGTATTTACTAAATTATAGCGTTTGCTTGTTCCACACAATATCCGAATCCAGCGCCCGGCCAAAAAAAATATCAAAACTTTTCACCCTAGGTACAGCTCCTCAAAGCACGCGAATAATTACATGCCCGCTGAATGTTTATAATACCCGTATATGTGTGTGCAGACTGGTTTCGGCCTCTATTACGCATTTGTATTTTGTATAGCATGCGGCAGGAACTAATTCAGCACATCGTGATCAATCATAGACGAGTTCCCAGTCCCTCCATCATTTTCTAACTAACGCAAAGTAAGCGTGAGTACATGTAGTTTGTTCAAGCCAAAATAAATTACTAACCTGTGAAATACATCCCTGATAGTAAGCGCGAAATGTTCTGCTATAATTATTATTTAGCGCCGATTTTTCGTTATTTTTTAAGCCAAAAGATAATTGGAAGGATCGGGAACAAGTCTATGAAAAGTGACTGACATCATGTGCACGCGCAATCTGTTTTGAGGTTGCTGGTTGGTTCCGTTCAACTGTTGCACGGCCAGTACATGGACAGCGCGCGGTATATACCAGTGGCATAAAGATGGCAGCTAGCTCTGTGCAATCGAGTATTTCACTTATTTTTCTCTGAATACGACGTCACTGAATGGCGATGATATTAAACTTTATTTGTGGGTGAATGTGTAATGTTATTTTTGCTTGTACCTGCTGATTTGTGTAACTGTGTTCTGGTCCATGATTATGAAGTTTGATTCTCTGAAAAACATGTGCAATACAGTTGGTGGTCAGGCGGGCTCTAGCACGGGAAACTCCGGTTGCCCGCGGAGGCCTGGCGTGGTTGTCCCGGGCGTCCGGGCCAGGGATTTGTCGAGCTCCGACAGTACTTTTAATCATTTTAAATTCAGTAATGATTTTAAAGAACATACAGAGTGCATTAGTAAGCTATGACGTTTTAAATTAGTTTTATTTATATTTTCATGTTGGCCTAATCTGTGGCCACAATCATGATCGTTGGCAGCAGCGTATGTAGTTATTGTACATTAAAAACAGTTAGCTCCGACATCAGTTTTACCTCCTGTCAATCAGTTGTCACGTCACCAGAATCTACACTTCCAATAAAAGAAAAGGATTAATGTCGAATAGCAAATACATGTACATGTGTGTACAGTATATGATTCTTCCGTGTTTTTTAATAAGCAATTATTTTTTAATAAATCCATACAAAGTTAAAATAAAAATACCTCTTTTTGGTAATTTAATGAACAGTAATTAATTGCGCATGTAGCCCTAACCGTTCATGTATACATCCATATGTGCATAATTTTTGTGCACAGTCATAAGGGCCCCCTAGGCCTCAATTTATGATGTCCAGCCCTGCTTTTCCCTCCCCCCTCCACCGCCCGAAATGTTACCAAGAAATATCCCCATGTACCTAATTAATTAAAGGATGAAAATTTACCTTGTATGAAATCTCAGTCAGACCATGGAGGAAGGTTAGTGTTCCTTCCTCCATGGTCAGACGGTTGTTGTTTGTACCTTGGAGCCTCAAGGAAGGGTCGTACTCGCAGTCGTAGTCGTACTCATTCGATTGCGGATCATTCAGCTTAGTTTTTATCGATATCGATTTAAACGCAACGCACCAAAACTCTGGAAATGTTTGCTAAATCCATATCCGGTGATTTGAGGAAATTGCTTTACCCATCTGGGTCCAAAGTATGCACCTGAATTGTTAATAAATGAAAAAAAACCAAGACGAGAGCTAGCGATTGCATGCAAGCTGGCAGCACGTGCGGGAAGGGAATTCCCCATGGTGAGAAATGGCCAGTGCAATACAAAAAAGAGGGTACCAGCGTGTCAACACTGTTACACACGCTGGTACCCGATTGCCGAACTAGTGCGTGTATATATACATGTACGGGTATATAGCGCTCAGCATCCTCGACTCCATGGGCGCGTGTGCGTTATCGAGCAAGGCATGGTGGGAAAACATGGCGCCGCAAGATCGTGCCCATGGTAACGAGGTTGAGCGCTCAGCGCTGTGTAACTAGCGCTGTGGAACTGTACGTGTCGCAGTTGTTGATTTCCAAAGGTCGTAAATGAAATACTACATCCTTTATTAAACGTTTTTTTAAGAAAGAGCAAGGTGCTCAAAAATCCTTACAAGTCGTAATAACGGTTATTTTATCACCTCATCCACAGATTCTGTGTCTTGATTGGCCGAGAGCGAGTCACATGGCATTTTCTATTTTTGCTATCTTCCTGTGCACGGCCAAAAGTACTGTACCCGTAGCAACCAAACAAATGGCGCGGTATGTGTGTGCAGATGTGCGCGCGAGAGCGTAACGCGTATTGTTCCAAAGTGCCAGCGCTGCAGAGCTGGGTTCAAACATTTCGTTAAGGGGTGGTTTTGAAAAGAACAAATAAATCCCCCCGTACGCATGGCACAGGGGGCCTACGCAGTGGCTCCAACCCCCTCCCCCTGTACGCATACGCATTCCACATATCTTTTTGACTTCTCAGACTACCCTTATTCTAGCATCATTAAACGTCACAGTACACCTGTAGTACATGTATAGTATGATTGGCATGTCGCATCCAAAGACTGAAATAAATCACAAAATGTTGACAAAAAAGGCCAACATTTTTATTAACGGACCTGGAAATGATTGAACAGTGATATATTTTGAAGTTGAACCAAAACAGCAGTCAATGATGACATGAACCAAAAGTATGCGAAAAATAGTGTATCTGGATATTGTTTTCCTCTTTTGGTTTTGACGTTTCACGAGTGGTTTATTAAGGGCTATGGAGTGAATAACGCGTTTCACGAAAATATGTGTTTGAACTCGAGGCAGTTGATATACCAGACGTATCTTCTTTTTTTCTTTTTTTACCTCCAGTACATAAGCGATTTTGGACAGTACGCGACGCTGGTGAAATTGATACAAGCGTTATAAAGCGGGTCTTTTTATTGCAGTCAATACGTAAACAACTGTTTGCCAATAGACTTTGCAATCAGTCTTTATTTTAGCATATTTCGTTCTAATAAAACAATGTTCTTCACGAATTCAAGCACCAGTCCACACACAAAAATACACTACGGACTAGAACATAAGTCTACGGAACAGAATCTACAGAACGTAGTGAGAATTTAGTGGCGCGGTGGCCTGCGGCATAATACACTTCAACAAATACACTGCTTCCGCAGTGCATGGCCCGCGCAATGTGTAAATTGAATCGTTGTACTTCTTGACAAATTCTTTATACGCCATGCTGGGCCGCGTTGCCGTCAAACAGTCCCAGGCCCAATCGTGTATACAGCGCTAGCGGTACGATATCGGCGTGGTAAGTAGGCTATCGTGCATCTTCGGAGTTCAACTGACTTTTGTTTACTTTTCGTATTCATTTAAACAACTTTCAGAGACTTTTGATTTTCGCATACGTTTGACGAAATAAGAAAGATAATCATTATTAATTTATTAATTTATTATACGTTTCATATAAGCCCGTTTTTTGAAAAGGTAGGTTGCCCGTCGGACAATTGTCCGCCACTAACCGTAGCCCAACGCCCGATTTGGTTGTCCCCGGCATCGGGCGTCAGTATTTCAAGTTGTCAACCCCGTTTTTTACATGCATTTGGCAGTGGGTTAACGAATCTCCGTTATATCGATTTACACCAATTAGCACCCACTTTGTAATTACCCAAACTCAACATGTCTTTTTCTTAAAAAAGAAAGAAAGAAAATGCCCTTGATAAGTTTAAAGCTAAGCCTTTCTAATCCCATTTTAGGTCACACTTACCTCGCGATGGTCCGGTAAACGGTCGTGTTGTGCTGTTCAACATACCAGCCATTGCAGAACAAAAGATTGTTTATAGCACCTCCGCTAATCCGCCAACAATGGGCACGTGCGCGAGCAAAGTTTTCACGTATTTAAATACGTGAAAGATATGCCTTAGCAACCAGCTGGCCCGAAAAATACGTGATACTTTGACAGACGTGAAAAGTGGACTTATCACGTTTTTTATTACGTGAAAAAAGTGCCCATTGTTTACTTTTCACGTTTTTCGTTCCAACAAAAGGTTTTCACGTATTCGGGCCTCACAGTGTTTAGCACCAAGGGATTGCAACCTGTTGTTATTCAGGTCTCTGAAAAAATAAATTATTTTTAAATTTCTTTTACCTAACCACCCACCCACCCCAATTTTCAGGCCTGCAGTCGAGTCCCTGCAAGTCCTTTCACAAGTCCTTTCATAAAGCCAGTCACAAGGAACTGGATGAACAATGACAAAGGAATGTCTTTGTCAAAGCTCATTTGAATAGCTTGTGATTGGAATTAGGACTGGAGTGCTTGTGATGGACTTGCAGGGACTTGTGATGGACTTGTGATGGACTCGACTACAGCCCTGCCAATTTTCGACCTTAAAATATTGATTTGTCTCCCCCGCTTGAACATGTGACCTGATGACTTCTTGTGTTTCATTAGTTGGAGTTCACTTCACTGATTACTAAAATAAAATACACAAAAACAACCTCGTCCCTATGCTGCTCTAAGGGTTGCAGATACACACTAGACGTACATGTCTACCGCCATCTCTGTCCGGGCCCAGGTTTGACAAAACAAACGAATCAGAACGCGGGAGTGGAATCGTCAAATCAAAAGAGCTTTTCTTTTCTATTTTTCCTTTCTTTTTTTATTGACAAGTGAATTTCGATTTTTAATCATTTTCCTTGACCCAAACCACCCACCCACCCACCCACATTTTTGAAAAAAAAATCAAACTTTTAAAACATTGAAAATTGTGACCCACTCCAGAAAAAGGTGATATAAGTCGCGCAATGTATTTACGTGTGTAATGGCCCTTTCAACGTTGAGAGGGTGAAAAATTCATTTTTTTTTCTTTAATGACATCTTAAATTTCTAAAGTTTCAGGTTTGGTGCACAACAATGTTGATTTTAGTGAATAAAGTGAACAAAATAACCTTTTTAGAGTGCATTGTTCCATTGCATTGTATTAGAACTAGCTATTTCAAAGCCTGTTTTCTCTGCAATTTGAACTCCATAGAACTAATTATATGCAAAAATGCGATATCTCCAGAACGGAAAGGGCTTTGGAGCTCTATTATGTACCAAATGAAAGCTTACATTGTGGGCTTTCAAAACATACATAAAACTAATTTTTCATATTTTGCGACATAATATACCTTTTTCCGGAGCGGGTCACAATTTTGAATGGCCACTATCTTCGTAAGTAAACCCTTTTTGACTTTAAAGAAATTGAAAATTTGAAAGCCTAGTTTTGTGATGGTCGGTGACATCATTTACCTAAAATATAAAAACAAAATGGCATCCGAATAGTCGAAAAAGTCTAAGCAAAACTAAATTTTTTGGTAGTTATCATTTTTCTAAAAGCTGAAATGACAATTTGTTTCGATAGATTTTAATAGGAAAACTTCAAAGCCTGATATTTCCTATTTACTTACAAGTGTAAAAGCTGAGGGATATTGTCGATGGTTTGAGCCGGCAGACTGTCAAGAAAATTCCTGTGCAACTCCCTATGAAACGCAGAAGAAAAGTTACCAAAAATTGCAAAATATTTCTGATGTGACAGCTATAAAGCTGAAAAACAAGAGTTCAACCAAGTTTCAACTAAATAGTTTATACTCACAAAATCTTCAGACGTTTCAACTGTGCCAGTGCTTTTGGGGCTATGTAATTGATCTGGTTGTTGCTTAGATTTCTACAGAAAAAAACAAACAAAAACACACAGAGCATGTCATTGCAACAGAACATATGCATTGAGCATATGTGACCCTCTCTGCAAAAAGGGCACTTATGTTGCAAAATTTGAAAATAGTGTTTTTATATATAGCTGGAAAGGCCATTGTATAAGCTTTCATATGGTATATGTCTGAGGTCTCTAGCATTTTGCAATCACGAGATATTTGGAAATTTGCATGTTTGATTTCAGGAATTTCTTGAAATGACTTAAGGAGAAACAAGCCATTACAAAAAACAAAAAGCAAAGCAATAGATGGAAGCACTTGACAAAAACACATTCTTTTTCCAACTTTATTCACTGAAATCAAAGATTTGGGTTATGAAATAGAATAATATAGGTATCAAAGATGCAAAAAATTCCCTCCCTTCAAAATCACTTGTTTGAAGAATTGTTCACTCTCTTCACATTGAACGGCCCATAACTCGTAAAAGCATACAGTGTCTTATGTGCCCTTTTTGCAGAGCGGGTCACATACAGAATTGCACAAAACACGTCACTGCAATACAACTATATAGAACCCTGCCAGATGCATCAGATTGCATACTTTGTCACATTGACTTGTGTGGCAAAGTGGAGCAAAGTGGAGCTGTCATCACAGATGCATGTATACTGTGCTGCGTCTGGCAGGGTTAGGGTTAAAGAAAATAATCCTATACGCTACATACTTCTATAGACTAATCCGGCGACCAAAATTAGAAGCATTTACTGAGGTGGCACCACGCTCGCGTGCGTATTTTACGCACGCGCTCGACGCAGCTTCGACCAACAGGGTGTTTACAACTTGCCAAAATGCGCACGCGACTGAAATTAAAGAAGGCGGGCAACCTGCACGCGAGCGTGGCACCAGAGCGTGGCTTCTAATTTTGTTCGACGAATTCTATATTGAAATGCGCCCGTTGGTATGTGCACACATCGTCTTTTGGTTGAGGAGTGACGTCACGGTTCAGATCGCCTTTGAATTATGTGCTTAACCAAATTTATGCAAAACATATTGCATGCAACATACCAGTGTTGGAGTACTCATACTCATTCAGTAAATTCAGTAAAAAAAAAAATTGGAGGATAACCAATCGTGTGCACTATACCTTTAACCCATTCTGGCCGGATGTTAAACCCTAACCTTCCCAAATCCTCCAAAACCCTCTTTGCAAAATGGAGGAATTTGGAGGATTGAGGGCACTTGGAAGTTGATGCATCGGAGGAATTTGCAGGATTGAGGTTACTAGGGGTTTTTGCCCCTGCAGGAATATGGAGGATTCAGGTTATCAGGCTCAATGTGATACATGAGGATTTTGGAGGATTGAGGTTACTAGGGGTATGCAAAAAGAACCTGGAGGAATTTGGAGGATTTATGCTATGGTCCCCCATAAGAGGATTTTGGAGGATTCAGGTTATATGGAGTTTTAACACTTTGAAATCAGAGGATGTTGGAGGATTCAGGTTACATGGGGGGAAAATGATGTAGGGAGTTAGGGTTAATGGGGTGCTGGTATGCTAATACAGGCTTGTGCAGCCACACATAATGCAAGCAATAGGCAAACAATGGATTGAGTACGTGCAGGAATGCGTGTATAGGTGACATCCGGCCAGGTGGCCTTTTTTATTCAACCGTGGCCGCGGCCGTATTCAGGATGTTAAAGAAATCCAGCTGTGATGAAAAAGGCAAGGAGCTATATTTTTTTCAGACAGAAAATAACGACATGAGGTTTTCCAACCAAACACCTACAGATGTTGAATCGTGGTGGATGCTAGGGGAAGTAGGTTGCGCTTGGAGACCGATTTGAGTTGGTTATCGTCCAGCGACAGGAAGGTCAAGTTCAACATAGTCTGCAGAGAATCGCTGGGAAATGCCGTCAGCTCATTCTTACTCAGACCGCTGGGAAAAAAAAGAGGAAAAAAAACAACATTGATCCTGGATAATTCATTTTGTCATCATCCATGACAGATTCAAGCAGAATGAGATTTGGGACATTTTTTTCATTATCATACTTTGCATTTATAACATCAACCATAATGCAAATTCAATCTTATCTCCCCGAGCCTTAGCTGGGAGAAGTATATCTGAGGTATTGCAAAGCGTGCTTCCATGCGAGTTGGTTGTCTTTATCGAGATCGGAAGTATATCTACCTCCTGATGCTATCTTTTAGCTGTACAAGACAACTATACGTCCACTTAGTGGAGCACTGTTCCCACATCTGGGACGGTGCTTATGCTTGTCACTTATCTTTATTAGAGTACAGAAGTGCTTCCAGAGGAATATGAATTCCTACCTCTTGTATCTTTGATATTTTCCTTTTTGTAGCTCCATACATGAATAGCTTTTAACATTGTTCTAGGTGCACTTCCACCCCCCAAAAATAATAATCTTCCGACATGTTTTATCATTTATCAGTTAGCCACGTTTTACAAGAAAATCCAGTGATTCCTTGACCTGAGATTAAGGGGTGAGCTACAAGCAAACTTTACCAGAGTTGTAGGTCTCGAGACCTGATCTTGGTCTCGAGACCGTCTCAAGACCTTTTATAAGGTCTCGGTCTTGGTCTCGGCCTGCAAAAGTCTCGGTCTGGGAAGTGTTAGTCTCGGTCTGGGAAGTGTTAGTCTCGGTCTGGGAAGTGTTAGTCTCGGTCTGGGAAGTCTTAGTCTCGGTCTGGGAAGTGTTAGTCTCGGTCTGGGAAGTGTTAGTCTCGGTCTGGGAAGTCTTAGTCTCGGTCTGGGAAGTCTTAGTCTCGGTCTGGGAAGTCTTAGTCTCAGTCTCGGAAGTCTTAGTCTCGGTCTCAAAAGAGCTGGTTTCGGTCTAGAAAGCCTTGGTCTCGGTCTCTGTCTCGGACATGAAAGTCTCGTCTACAACACTGAGTTTTACTCACAGATACTGGATGTTGGTCTTAGAGAAGAATCCTGGTGGAAGCCAGTTGATCTTATTCTCCATCAGGCTCCTGAAAAAAAGGAATCAGACGCATTGTGAGACAAAGGGTAACAAATAGGTAAAAGGCAGCGCGGGAGGAAAATAACGCCACCATGTTGGGCCGCCTATCATCTAAACTTACACTCTTCTCAGCGTGTCGGAGAAGGTCATGGTCTTGTAGTTCATCGGAGACAAGTTAATCATGTTCCTTGTCAGATCTCTGAAAGATACAAGATTAATATTCATGGATAAACCCCGAGTTCAAATCATAATTAAAAAAAGGAAATAACCGTAAGAATGGGTAAACAATTGGTAAAAAAAGAAAGATAAACCGGGGGCGAGATTGGCCAAAATTGAAAAATCCACGAAATCCATAAAAAATCCACGAGGACCCCAGATCAACATATAGTTTGTATTTGCCTATTAGGCACCCCATTAAAATATCTGTTTTTTATTGGTCTATATTCACGTTTACAGGTAAAAACACTTTTAGGACAACACCTCAGGAATTCCAGATTGCAAAAGAGATTCTTTAAAAAAATGTGAAATCCCGACACAAATCCTGGAATCAGGAAAAATCCTGAAAAATCTCACCCCTGATAAACTGATTCTTGGTAAAGTCATGCAGCGTTCAACATTCCAAATCTGCTGTGGAGGTGGTGGAGGGGGGAGGAGGGGTTAGGGGTTCAGGGAGGTGTACATGTACATGTATACTTACAATTGCTGTAGACTAGTGCAGTTAGACAAATCTGGAAAGGTTACAATTTGTGTGTTGTGTATCGTCCTGCCAAAAAAAGGAAGCCATATAAACGTTAAATGGTATTATTGTGGACTCACTGTAGATCATCTAAAAAAAATATGTTTTTTCAGAAAGTGAAATTTGGTGATTATCACAAAATTCACAACATAATATAGACAGGCATGCAACTCTTCAATTTCCAAAAACACGGAAAATAAAATGCGAGCACGTAGCGCTAGCGTGAAGCTTTTACGACGTCGTGCAAACACTGGTACATGTAGGTACATGTACGTGTCCGTATCCCGATGTATTGCTTTGTATTCATTGACGCGAGAACAAAATGCGGAACCAGACTATCAGTCTATAGTCGATTAAGGGCGCTAGCGACTAGTTCACACAACGGCAAGACCATACATGTACGCGACAGAATGTGTACGGAGTCTGTGTCCTGCACCTTTCTATGTGATATATGTATACAAAATACGGAGCCAGACGATGTGCGCTAGCAACATTGGTGGACGATTCCGCGGTCGGCACAGTGGGAAACGAGCTAAAGTGCAGATTTTGTTCACGGTCGGATTTGTTTTAAACGCGGAAATCCGCGGATCCGCGGAAAAGTTGCATGGCTGTATAGAATTAAAACAAAATTAAGAACAAGTAATCACAACAAAAATTAATTTAAAAATGTAAACAGCGTTTCTATTTTTTTCAGTTATCTTTTACAGGTTGTCCTAAATTCATAAATTCTTCCGGAATACGTGCAGTGTGGTACGCAGGGAAAAATAACAACAAATTACAGTGGGATGCCGATTGGCCAAAACATCCTGTAACCATGGTAACTTAAATTATCCCAATCACCATTTACTGCATGTAAATGTGCATCTTCTTTGGGTATATTTAAAAAACTTCTGCAAATCAGAGGCAGATATACAGTTTCTAATCAAATCAAAACAAAACAAAACAAACCATTCAAAACATTATCTATGACTCACAAAGTATCAACAACCAAACTTACAGTTTTGTGAGCTTGGTCAGAAGGCTGAACGCATCCCTGTCGACGATTTTTAGACCACCAACGATGGTTCTACAACCCCAAAAAAGAAAAATTTATTATTTTCTGTCTTACAGGGGGCAAAAAATGTAGGATGTTCAAAATTAACGTAAGAATATACATTTTCAAAGTGAACAAAGAAACTGGCAGGAGCAGGATTCGAACCTGCGACCTCCGGGTTACCGTACCGGCGCTCTACCAACTGAGCTATCTTGCCCTATGTTGGCGGTCTCCCAAATTGTCAGTATCTTTGTTCGGGTGGGTGCAAGTCAGAAGTCATAAACCCAGAATGTCGTATAGCCAGGGATCACACCCAATTTTACGATACAACCTGGGAAGCGACATTGTGGAGATCACTCAATGAGGATACGACTTTTTAACTAAGGATATTCACATGGCTACTTGTATGCATGTATTTATTTCACCATACTTACATTTCGGTTGTCTCTGGATTAAATGTGTTGACTGTGATGTTATCAATATTGTAGTTCTTTAGAGTCCTGTAAATAAACACAGGATTGCAAGGAAATGTTTTAAGTGAATAAATTTTCGAAGAGAAATGGAAACAAGTCTTTAACCTTGACGGGGAATCAGGTTGGCGCAGTGGTTACTGTCCCCGCCTTTCACCGCTGTGGCCCGGGTTCGATTCCTGCCCTGGGTCCACATGTGGATTGGGTTTTCAGTCCCTACCTGATTCCGTGGGTTTTTCCCCAGAATATTCTTCTGGGGTTTTCCTCCCACCTCTAAAACTGTAACTTCTTCTCATTGTCTTCTCTCTACAGGTTTCTTCAGGCTTTCGAGCTACAGTGCCTAGGGCGCTTTTGAGGAATACATGTACAACAAATGTACTTGGTTTCATTACCAGAAAGAATTAATAATAATAATAATTATCATATTAATAACTGAATATTATGTCAGGGATGATGCAATTTAGAAGAAATTTTTGCCCTTTAACGACGTAGTGTGTAAAAATGTATATATGCTCGGTGTTTTCCAAAAGCCTGTGAAAAGGCTTAACCCAGAACCAGTGCTTACTAGCACAGACATCTTACACATTAAATAGCGCCAGCACCCACTACGCTTGAATCCTGCCCCTACGCTACCACTACGCTATAAATTTAAGAGCAAGAGTACATTCTAAACAATTTCAAAATAATGAACTAAATTTTGCCTGTGTAATCTTAAAAACTTTTGCTCAAAACAGTCACGGGAAAGTGGCCAGGAATTGCCTCAGATTGCACCACAGAGCATCTAGAATCCAAAATTGTTCACCCTGGCTAGAACACTGGGGGCCAATTGAATTTCATAGAGCTGCTTAAGCAAAACAAAATGCTTAAGCACAAAAAACCTTGCTTAAAATTAACATCAGGTTAGCAGCCAAAACCCCATGTGGTTTTTATGATAAGCAAACTACAGCTAAATACCAGTCACAAGCAATATAAATCACAAGGAATTTTGTTTGCGCTTATTCTAAAGCAATTTTTTTTTGCCCTGGGGCCAATTTCATAAAGCTGTTAAGCACAAAAATTTGCTTAGCATGAAAATGCTTCCTGGATAAAAACTGGATTACTAACCAGATTTCCATGTGTGGAATATTGCTTTTGACTGGTATTCAGCTGTTGTTTGCTTAGCATGATAATCACATTGACTTTTGGCTGGTAACCTGTTTTTACTAAGCAAGACATTTTCATGCTAAGCAAATTGTTGTGCTTAACAGCTCTATGAAATTGGCCCCTGGTCTTAACCACTCAACCACTGAGCTTGTCGGGTCAGCTGGCTGATTCGAATCCAATGTAGCAGTGTGCACTGTGCAATCAATGTGAAGAGAGAATTTTTTGCGTCAAGGATGATGCAAATTACAGGACTTTTTTGTTTTATCCTTGACAAAAATATCGTCTTGTTCTGTGTGCATTTTCACAAAAAAAGGAGAAAAAAAAGGAGAAAAAAAGAAAGAAGACGAGGTGCGAAGGTGATGTCGAACTGAATTAAATTGATATTTAACACTCGAAACCTGCTGAAAGGGGCCTAAAATGCGGCTATATACAAAGCGTCGGGTGATGTCCAGCACCCCCCTCCACCTTTCGATTTTTCCACGGCCGGTGATTTTGTCCCTTTGCTGCTTTCTGGTAAGTGCTTTGCCCCCGCCCCCCTAGAAAAAAATCCTGGCAACGCCCATGTCAAATCAGACAACACATCCCATGGGTCGTTGCACAGACCAATGACCGTGCAGCAACAACGCCCACTGGATCCGCGGGAAACAGATATAAGGGCAACAACATCGCCCAGCAGTCAAAACATCGTGGTCCACATCGTTGACTACATCCTGAGGAAGTACTGTTATCATTTTTAGAATAACTGGTTTGTGGTTGCATGCACGTAAATCGATCTCTTTTGTGGGTTTGTGTGGTTCTAAAGAACCGGAGGGAACTCAACGTTTCGGACAGTATGCTCTGCCCGTCGTCAGGAGAATGTGGGATTCCAACAGTGAATCGGGCTTATATGGTGTCTGGAAGCGGTGACGCTTGAGAAGGATGCAAACTGGGATGCAGCTTGAGGGATGCTAGATGGTCATTGAGGCGTGTCAGTCTGTTTGTTTACCACGATGAATAACTTATTCCATTTTATTTAATCAAATCAAATCAAATCAAAATCAAGCTCTAATTCTGATTTGGCTACATGTATACAACTTACACTGTAGTCGTCTGCGTACAGTCGACGGTTTGTTTCGTCTCATCACATGAGCAGGTGCATGTCTTTGCACTGTAGTCCGAGCGTACACGTCCATAACCCCCGTTGAGGGACGAAGTGGCTGACCAAAGGCCATTGAACATATCAGAACCTGAATGAGACAACGGACAAACACATCACGGCTGCAGGACTGTAGTCGAGTACTTTGAGTACCGAACCGAATACTGAGGTAAATCGAGTATTACTGAGTTTGAGTATTTCTGTAGTCGAGTCGAGTACCAGAGCCCGAGTCCCAATACTCAGACTTCGAGTACAAGTTTGCATCAGTGAGTTTGCACTTTCAAAGAAAAAGTGACTTTCCTACCTTTGTTTGCAGTTAGAGACGTTGCCGTTTTACCCCATAATTTCCCTCATAAATCAAAACCCCGGCCTCTTTCCACAAAATTAAGCTTGCTCATTTTCAACATGATGTTTTAGCGAACTATTTAGACGATTTCAAGCACACAGAGTGACTTTTCCTGCCTGTATCATCGCAAAATATTGAGGTAAGTTCCGAAACATAAACTGTCTCCTTCGTTCTCTTATATGGAACGGGGTCCTAAAGGTAACGATTACCGTAAATGGATATACGTGAGCAAAGGAGTGGGATTGTCTTTGCCAATTTTTATTGCTGTTTCGATTATTTCGATTATTTTTGTAAGATCGTGAATTTTTCTTTCTTTTAATTCCTAGTATTAATACGGCGGCTGCCATCTTGAATTTTTCCCCATGGCCCTGCAGGGTTCGCTCTACACGGCACTTTGGCATTCATAATTGCCAACCAGAGAACAGTGTTCGTGGGTTGACGGCGAAAGGGTGGTTTCGAATACACCCATTGAAATAAATTTAGTCATTCAGTAGATATATGAAATGTACATATAGAATTGAATATTACCGGTTTCATAGTTAATTCCCTGGTTTCCATAACGCTGGTTCCAGTAATTAGCACCATAGAAGGTGGCAGAAGTTTCCGGGATACCAGTCAAAGTTACCACGATCAGCACAATCAATGCTCGGAAGACCAACTCCATGGTCAATGCAGGATCTGCTGAAATTATGATTGCAAAACGTAGCTCAGTCGTCTGTGAAGAAAAAAATAAAAACCCTGATTTATGTAGTTCATTCTTTCATTGCCATATCCCATGCGTGTGTATTTTACGTCATAATCCCTCTAGTCCAATAATTCTACACATAAAGTAAAGTTTTTATGGCATACACCATACGGTATGTTTGATCAAGGATTGAACTTCATATTTTTTATGGCAGTCGGCCAATACAAGGCTACTACATGTACATGCAAAACCCACTCTACATGTACAGGGTTCATACACTTTCTGAGCAAACAAATTCAAGGACTTTTCAAGGACTTTCAAGGACCATAATAGAAGAATTCAAGGACCTTCTGTGTAATAAAAATCAAAATGTGCAATTTCACTTTACGATTTTAGAATCGGAACGGGTTTTGAAACAAGGAAAAAGGGAATAAAAAAAACACATTTTATTACCATTTTGGTTAAAATATAATATCAATAATTTTTTTGGGGAGCACATTTTGAAATTCAAGGACTTTCAAGGACCTTTTTCGGAATTCAAGGACTTTCAAGGCCTTGAAAAATGAAAAGTGAAATTCAAGGACTTTCAAGGACTTTCAAGGACCGTATGAACCCAGATGTAGGTAAAAGGCTACAAGCCTGGGTTTGAGAAAAGGGCCTCCTCCTTTCCTTGTATGAAAAAACGTTAATTACGCTAAACATGTTTTCTTTATTTTGCCTAAACATCAATTTGTCACTTTAACTATAAACCCCCTACACGTAGGCATTTTTACTAGCAAGCGTCCTATCAACCCGTCAAAATTCAACACTGTGCAGTATACCTATGGCATATTCTTTGGACTTCAACAAATTGGGGCATTGTGCCAAGGCGCTACCAGTACTGTATGAACCCATCAAAATTCAACACAACCTGCTGTTTGTAATAGGCTTGTGGTACAACGTAGTGGGGGTCAATTAAGGACATCAAGACCAATTCTATTTGCATGAGCTGCTCAGCAGAAAAATTTGCTTACCACAAAAAAAATCTTGCTTGGGGAGCACTGCCTATTTAAACCCATGGTCGGGCCTGTTTTCACCAAAAGGGAAACTTTTCATGCTATCAATATTTTTGTATGCCTATACCAGCTCTATGAAGTTTCCCATTTTCAATGTGAACAAAGAAAACTGGTAGGAGCAGGATTTGAACCTGCGACCTCCAGAATACCATACCAGTGCTCTACCAACTGAGCTCTCTTGCTCTACATGTATGTTGGCAGTCTCCCAAATTGTCAAGTGTCTTTGTTCGGGGGAAGCCCTGGAGCCTGTCAGAAGTCATAAACCCATAATATGCTGTATAGCTAGGGATCACACCCAACTTTACGATACAACCTGGGAATGGACATTGAACAAGGATTTCTCAATAAAGATACGACTTTTTAAACTCATACTTGGGTCCGTTCTATAAATTTGGGGTGCAATGTTGGTGTATCTGTTATAAGATTTTGCAATTCAGGACACATTCTTTAATGATTATGCAAAGCAAAGTACCTGCCAAACAAATATTGTGAAGTCAATTTTAATGATACTTGATGGAAATTACACAGGTCAGGTGTAACAGGGACACCAAAAATGTCGCACATTTGGATCTCAAATTTATAGAATGACCCAATTTCATCGAACAAACCACAAGGGAAACTGACTATAGGTCAATTTATATAATTTTAAATTATCAAATTAAACACAGAAAACTGGCAGGAGCAGGATTCCCATTTAGTCATTATTTTTTTTTGGGGGGGGGGGGGCGGATGAGGGGTACAACATCTACACTGTATGTATACATTGGAGGACAAGAGCAGAACAAAAAAATACAAAGGAATCTTTCTTGTCCTCAGGAGTCGGTCTTTTGTTAAAATCGGTCCTCGGACGTAAAAATACATGCTTAGTCTATGGGGTTGGGTTATATTAAAGGAACAATAGGAAGCACAAAGCACTGTCCTCATCAGTAGTATAGGAAAACACAACTATACATGTATACATATATTGCTTGTGTACACGACGTCAATGTTTGCAGTCAACATTTAGACAAGTATCCAAAGCTATGACATATCCAAACATTTATTTCATGTCTTCGTCGCTTCTGTCAACCAACAGCAGCCTGGCAGAGCTACAAGCAAACAGCAACTGAACATTGAACGTTTAACACCAATAAGCACACCCAATACTGTGCTATATTTTGTCCACGGATATATTGACAGAGCACACACCGAGTGTCTGAACCACTTCACATTGTTTGAATTGAGTATTAGATAGCTTGAAAGGAGATGGGTCAGGCCAGACACACATTAAGTGTTTATAAAGCCAGTGGCATTGGAGTTGGAGGCCTTCGGGTCATAGTTTTTAAGTAAACTTTTTTTTAACTCGAGGCATGTGCCACTGGTTAATTGTTTTGTTTGTATTGTATTGCTTTTTTGTTTTTGATATGCCAAATAAATAATAATAATAATAATAATAATGTGACCTGGCAGCAGAAAAATCAAAATGAATGTAAATTCGCACTATGGGTTTCTGGAAGGATTTTCTTTTTCGAACGTGGGTTAAAGCATGGTTAAAGTGTGCACATATTACAAACTTTGAGCTTTATTTTCGTAAAACATGGGGTCAAGATTTGGAACTTCAAAAGGTTGTATCGGGGGGCTAGGAATGAGGTACCCTAAGTAACCACAACACACAAAATATCAAATTAAAGCTTTTAACCTGTACATACATGTACCTTCAGGGAATCATCCTGATTTTCAAATTTTGCTACTTTAAATTAGTGTACATTATTTGCAAACATCAAAAACAAAACTGCTGAATTATTACGAATTATTATATATCGTACCAGACTGTAATCGGTCTCAAGCATCCTGTAAAATCATAGCACCTGGTGTTATAGTGTCGTTTTCAAGAAAAGATGAAATTTATATCGTTTTCCAACGATTGTCGGCTGATCGACAATCATTGGAAATAGTCTAGTTCCCCAACCTGATAGTGATAATTCCCGCACATCTATAAATTGCTCTGTTTTGTCTAATAGTGTGTTCAGGGAACCAGACTACTGGAACATAATTTTGTTTCTCTCTCTCTGTTTTCTACGGAAGCGTATTTAGGGCATATGACCGAGAAAGAAATTCCCGCTCACTATTTTGTCCGGGCGGATTAGTATTTCGCCCGGGCGGATCATAGTATTTCGCCCGGGCGGATTACTATTTCGGAACATTTACTAACGGGTTTCACCATTTCGACAGTAATCCGCCCGGGCGAAATAGTAATCCGCCCGGGCGAAATAGTAATCCGCCCGGGCGAAATAGTAATCCGCCCGGGCGAAATAGTAATCCGCCCGGGCGAAATAGTAATCCGCCCGGGCGAAATAGTAATCCGCCCGGGCGAAATAGTAATCCGCCCGGGCGAAATAGTAATCCGCCCGGGCGAAATGGTAATCCGCCCGGGCGAAATGGTAATCCGCCCGGGCGAAATGGTAATCCGCCCGGGCGAAATGGTAATCCGCCCGGGCGAAATGGTAATCCGTCCGGGCGAAATGGTAATTCGCTCGGGCGAAATGGTAATCTGCCCGGGCGAAATGGTAATCTGCCCGGGCGAAATGGTAATCTGCCCGGGCGAAATGGTAATCTGCCCGGGCGAAATGGTAATCTGCCCGGGCGAAATGGTAATCTGCCCGGGCGAAATGGTAATCTGCCCGGGCGAAATGGTAATCTGCCCGGGCGAAATGGTAATCTGCCCGGGCGAAATAGTGAGCGGGAATTTGTTTTTGGGTCATGTCCTAAATACGCTTCCGTCCGTAAAACATGTGTTTTCTTCCTCCATGGTATAAATACGCTTCTGTAGATTAGCCTCGGCCATTGGGGGCCCTCCCTTGTCCGAAAATTGGACTCCAATTGGAAGTATAAAATCCTGAGTGAAAGCCTGAGTTTTCCAACCCACCTTCCGATCAAGTCAAACTCCATGCACGTCACATGCTGCTGACACTTGTTGATTATCATCAGCAACAAGTTGATCGCAAATATTCTACGGACCCAGCCACGATACTGACAATTGAGTTTATCAAAATAGGAGCATCTAATCCTTCAATCCAGCCTCCTGATCCTCCTCGTTGAAGGTTGAAGCACAACGTCCATCCGTGATCGCCCAACAGCCCAAATCTCCACAGTAACAATAAACATCGTGTACAAACGGAGTCAGATAATCGGCGATATAAGGCGCACACGTGGGCGCTCAAAAACCTATTTTTTGGCTTTTTCCGAATTTTTTGGAAAAGCAATTGTTATAATTTTTTTCTTTCTTTTTTTTACTTTTCTGAAATGTAATTGTGCGTAAAGGTTCAGACATTCCTGAGCAAAATTCATTGAATCACTCCCTAATCCCCGTACAATGTTGATGTGTGAGATGATAATTGATATGAAAATGTTTGACTTGGCCAGGGCGAAACCGTTTCAGCCAAATTTAATTTTTTTCTACAAATTGTATTCTTAATTGTAATATTTTTTAAGTTCGCCCTGACCAAGGCTAAAAGCGGAAGTCCAGAGCTACAAAAAGAAAAAGAATCAAAGATGCAAGATGTGAGAATCAATATTCCTCTTGCAGGAAAGATCGTAAGATGAAGGAAAACATGCACCAGGCACAGAATTCCACATAGACACAGAATTTAATGAGGGGAAAAGCTATTTGCATATTTTTCTTTTTGTTCTATCTGGGTACAGCTAAAGTATTGGTTGGACTCAAAGGCGGAAACCGAGTTTCACGTTCAAAATATCCTAACTGGAGGCTAGTAGGCCTACTGTGAGATGCTCTTCAACTTTTTTTCCTCATACTGCCTCTCTTTAACCTGCCTCTCTTTAACGAAATGTGAATAGATACCTTCTATCCCTGTGATTTTTTTCTTTTCTTGTCTTTTGTAGCCCACACCTTGAGTGGGTTTTTGGGCTTGTGTTGGGTCCATTAAGTGAACTTGTAGGGGGGGGGGGAATACAATTTCATTCCCGGTAGAGTTATGGCCAATTCTCGAGACAGATTCATCGAAAATTCTGTGAATTTGAAGCTCGCAATACCTGATGAAGGTAAAGTGTATACTTTTATAATTTTCTCAGCTGAATGACTTTCGAATCCAGTGAAAACGCTCTCAAGAACAATACACAAAATGTGACCAGGGGCCAATTTCATAGAGCTGTTAAGCACAAAAATTTGCCTAGCATGAAAATGTCTTGCTTAGTAAAAACAGGTTACCAGCCAAAAGTCCATGTAATTTCCATGCAGGCTAAGCAAATACAACAGCTGAATGCCAGTCAAAAGCAATATTCCACACATGGAAATCTGGTTGGTAATCCAGTTTTTATCAAGGAAGCATTTGTATACCCAGCACGATATGGGGCAGAGGGGTACCCCCCTTTTGTCCCTATACCCTATCCACTCTCCAGACTGTTGTTACCTAACACATCCCCCCTAGACCTAGGCCAACTCGCACTAAAACACCAAGCATGCAATTCATCATGACGGTTGGCCTGTAGGCAAAATGTGTTCATTTTGTATCCCCTTTCCACAGGATAATCCATTTCAAGATGCTATGCCGTGCTTTTTGGGGCGTGGCACCCAGAAAATTAAATTTGCAAATTGAATTGCTATTTTGTTTTAGCAATACTACTCCGGACCTAAGCTATGGAATAATTTACCATTCTCTCTTAGATGTTGAAGGTCATATAACATTTTTAAACGCAAACTTAAATTGTATCTTACATGTATGTAATATAATCTATGTGTCTTTGCCCCTCGAACTTTGTATGGTGATATTATTCGTAGCCCATTACTCACAACTTTAATGCTTAGAAACGTAACTAGTTTTTGTATCAAATAGTTCGTCTGTTTAAATTTGTTTGTCTGTTTGGCATGCCTGCTACAAGCTATGCTTTTCAGGTGTTTTCACCTCTACTGGCCTTCATATGCCATTAAGAGGAAATAAATGTATTGAAATGAAATTAGTTTTCAAAGTGAACAAAGAAACTGGCACGAGCGGGATTCGAACCTGCGAACTCCGGGTTACCGTACCGGCGCTCTACTAACTGAGCCCCAGGATTTAATTTGCACTTTTTTCCAAATAAATTACCATAGAACATCACTTGCAAAACAAAGCTTAATTACTCGGGGTGCTCTCCTTTGGAATAAACTAGACAGAAAACTTAAGAACACCACTAGTTTGAAAGTGTTTGCAAAGGAATTTAAAGATAATGTACAAAGTCAATATTAGTCCATATTACATAGCTTAAATTATCAATTCGTTTATCTACCTAGTAAAGATCATTTCTATCATTATATACTATTTAAGTCAAGTTCCGTCTTCTTGTCCCTTGTCAGTAGAATATTGTTACCAGTAATAATTTGTGTATCATGTACTGTCACTTCAGTTTGGTCTCATAATATTTGTCTCCTCGTCCCACGTTTGTAGAAATATATATTTGTCCTCTGTCCTCACAGGGAGAGCATAAAAGCTTGCTTCGCTCTCCCTACATGTTGGTATTGCAGTGTATGATACTTGTTATATTGTTATATTAGATTACTAATTTAATTAAAACTACCAATTAAATGTATGGATGATTAACTTCATGAATTATTAATTATCAACTTACATGTATTTGAATTGTATGCCAACATGAAAAAATAAATGTGTGTGTGACTATACACACACTATACACACTATACACACTCAAATGTTTGCTAAAAGTTTATTTTTTAAGGGTTGACCCGTTTTGGCGTTTTTGTTTTTTTTGTTTTTTTTTGCCTCGCAAAATAATAGACCTACGTCGACAGCGGGGAGGGGAGAGGGCCAGTAGGCACGGCTACAGTGCTTGTTGTGACGCCGTTTACACTTTTTTTCACAAGATTATTGACCAAACTCCCTAAAACACCATTCGGACCACAGTCCACAGAATGTTTCTCCATCACAACTTTATTAAAATGATCCCAAAATTCGACTCAAACACACAAATGCAGCTTGAATATGACTGTATCTTTCAGTATTCAGTAAAGTACTCTAAACGAAGTCAGAAGCTTTTAAAGCTTCCAAGACACTACTATTACACACATCTTGCTTGCCAGACTGGCTTTGGGCTGTACAATTTAAAGCGCAACGACTCTGTGTAGTTAATATGATCAACAGTGCCAAATCATCATACTTCAAAGAAAAACTAGCCAGCTGTGGGAACCAGAGAGAGCTCTACAAAATTGTTGAATCTCTACTCCACAACAAAGGAAAAACTAAACTACCCACACACGACAATAAACAGGAATTGGCGACAACTTTTAGTGATTATTTCATAACAAAGATTCGGAACATTCGTAATAATCTTGACCGCGATCTAGATTGTATGCAGCCGTATACCACCGAGTCATCTCACTCTGATATTACACCATTGGAAGAATTCACACCAGCTCTGGATGAGGAAATCAGGAAAATCATCAAATCATCACCATCAAAGACGTGCGATTTGGATCCAATTCCTACCTGGCTCCTAAAGAACAATCTGAATATTTTGACTCCAGTTATCTCCAAAATTGTCAACCTGTCTCTTCAATCTTCTAAATTCCCACAGCAATTTAGAAATGCCTTGGTGACTCCTCTGCTGAAGAAACCCACCCTCGATCCTGAAAACCTCAAGAACTTTCGTCCCGTATCCAACCTTTCATTCATATCCAAAGTAATAGAGAAGGTTGTTTATTCCCAAATTACTGATCATCTGACTGAACACAATCTACATGAACCATTGCAATCTGCGTATAGAAAACATCATGGAACAGAGACTGCTCTTCTAAGAGTTAAGAACGATATTCTCCGGGCAGTTGACGATAAGCGTGGTGTGTTCCTTGTTCTCCTTGATCTCTCTGCAGCATTCGACACTATAGACTATGATGTTTTATTCCACCGCCTTCAGTCCATCGGTGTTACTGGTCCAGCCCTGCAATGGATTAGATCATATATATGTCATCGAACACAGACTGTGAACATCAATGGATCTTTATCATCTCCCATCTCACTTTCTTCTGGCGTCCCTCAAGGATCAGTATTAGGTCCCTTATTCTTCACAATATACTCCGAGCCTATTGCCGCTATTGTACGGAGGCATCAACTTCAAGTTCATTGCTATGCAGACGACACACAGATATATGGATCGTTTCATCTAGGAAACCAAGACGACGAACATTCCGTGAGACAGCGTATTGAACAATGTGTTTGTGATCTTAAGCAATGGATGACCAGGAATAAATTAAAATTTAACGACGACAAGACCGAACTTCTAATTATCACTTCCAAACGTAGCCAGGATAAAATCAGATGCAACCAGATGCAATTTGGGACTTCTAATATTCAACGTTCTACGACTGCACGTAATCTTGGCATCATGTTTGACAGCACGATGTCAATGGAATCGCATGTCAAGAAAGTTTGCCAAACGTCATACTACCATATTAGAAACATCAACAGCATCCGCCGAATCCTGACTGATGAGTCGGCTGCCATCCTTATCCATGCTCTCGTGACATCAAGGTTGGATAATGGCAACTCACTTCTGTTTGGAATCACCAACACTCTCATGTGCAAACTTCAACATGTTCAAAACACTGCGGCTCGTGTCTTATCCCGAACACGGAAATTTGACCACATTACTCCAGTCCTGAGAAATCTTCACTGGCTTCCAGTCAAACAGAGGGTTGCCTTCAAAATAATCCTACTTACCTGGAAAGCCCTCAATGACAGCGCACCAACATATCTGCAGGATCTCTTCACCCAGTATTCCCCTAATCGCCACCTAAGGTCATCTGACAAACATCTTCTTGTGACACCAAGAACTAGAACATCGTATGGGGACTATGCCTTCTCAGTTACGGCGCCCACTCTATGGAACTCTTTGCCTCAGGAAATTCGTAGCTGTCAATCTTTACATACCTTCAAATGCCTTCTTAAAACATTCCTGTTTAACTCAACTTATAATTAGATTGCTGGTTTTGTTTCAAGTATACATACATGTACATGTATATTTAATTATTTGTAGAGTTCTGGACAGTTTCTTTTCTTCAAGCGCCTCGGAATATGTCTACATAGATAGATGGCGCTTTACAAATGCTTGTATTATTATTATTATTACATACTATCACAAATCTCTGTTATTATCTAATACAGTGCATTGTCAATAGCATATACCGGCCACGTGCAGTGGGCCCCAACATCTTCCTTGCAAGGATTTGCTACAAAATAAACATCTCTTAATCTGATTTATGTACAATATTTACATGTTAGTTTTAAACGGAGTCGAAGTAGACGTGCACATTTATATAACACCCTAAAAAATAAACGTTGGTACATTTCCACATGTTAACTTTCACAATCGTTTTTCCCACGGTTGGCAAATAAAAGTGTTGGTGTGCGTGCACAAATGCCAACGCACACCCGGTGTCATATGAATGTCCGACTCTTTACCCATGATGCATTGCAACAGAATTGTTATTTTTGGCAATGATGTAACCTTTAACCCCATCCCAACCATAACACTATCCTAAACCCTAACTCCCAAGCCTAACCCTATTTCTCACCCCCACCCTTACCCTATGTTTCTCATTGTTTTTGTTACATGGGGGCCTACTGATCATGCGCAGTGTATCCAACAAGTCGGATTTTTCAGGGAGTCTGGCTGGGTGCGTTTTGGCGGTCAGAACCGAAAACTGGTTCTGTTGTTGCTCTTTGGTTAATCATTTCGGGTATTTGGGTATTTGGTTATGGTGCATAATTCTCGCCTATTTGGAATCCCCAAAGAAATTTGCCGACAACAAACAATCAAACCAATTCTTGGTTGTGACTAATATTATGACCGCCAAAACGCACCCGATCATTCACGGGACATCGGCACCACAGCAGTTTTGGCGGTAACAATGTGACAATTATTTCCAATAGCTGCAACAATGCATTATCACCATGACTACGGTGGCGTAACTAGGGTACATGAATCACGGATATATATATACAATGTACATCATGCATGTAGTATTGTATGGTATTCATGTATGTAGCGCGGATGCGTGTATAGGCCCAATTATATTTTTTTATGCAAGTTTGTCCCCAGGTACGGAACTACAAAAAGAAAAAGAATCAAGAGGTAGGAATTAATATTCCTCTTGAACCAGGAAAGATCGTAAGATGAAACATGCACCAGGCAACTAATTCTATAGAGATACAGAACGAGGGGAAAAGCTCATAGAGTTTGGTTTGGATCAAAGTTTGTTTTTCAATCTTTGCTCATGCTGTGAGGCGAAGTGAACATCCTAAATAACGTTCTGACCAGTGACCAGTCACCCCTGCATTAAAAGCAGTAGGCCTACCAAAATAAACCTGTACTGCCAATCACATTGAATGACAACTTTGCAATTTCGTTGAGTTCTAAGTGTCTACAACTTTGCTATAAAGCATGAAACGATTTTCTCGATAAAATAGGATTACCAATCAAATGTCCACGTGTTATACACCGATTGTGACTGATTTGCAGCTATTCTTTGCTTAGAATGAAAACAGAATTTTGGCTGGTGGGGTTGTTTTAAAGGTAATATACATTTGCAAACATAAAAAAACAAACTACCGAATTATTATGAAATAATAGCCTCAAGCATCCTGTGAAATCATGGCACCTGGTGTGCTGTCATTTTCAAGAAAAATTGAATTTTTGTATCAATTTCCAGCGATTGTTGGCCAAAAATCGTTGGAAATAGTCTGAAAATACGTCGATGAAGGGCAAAACCCCATATATGAATTTACATCATCCCGACGCAAACTTCCATCTTATAAATAGTCTGATAATTCCCTGATGTCTATAAATTGCTGTTTCGTCTGAAGTAGGGTCAGGGAACCAGACTACAAGAAAAGCATTTTTCCCCTCCGTTTTCTGTTTCCCCAGCATCTATTGCACACAAAACTTTAAACAGGTCAGTGATACAGTATTTGCTATAAAATACCACCCCCCAGATCCATTCCTTTCTGAAAATTACAGCAAAAGCAAATGTTGTATGCTGCGTTTAAGACAACAAGACTTTTTATGCCAGGCATTTTTTTGTGTTTTTTAACCAACTGGACAACCACTTGGAATAACGTGGTAATGCGATTCACCATTCTAAAACACCATACATGTATAAAGTGACCATCACTAGCTTGAGTTAAAAAAATATTTTTTTCAGTAATAGCAGACAGAGTTGTACTCGAGTCCCTGCAAGTCCTTTCATACGTCCTTTTGCAAAACCAGTCAGATGTCCTTTCATAAAGCCGGTCACAAGTAACTGGATGAACAATGACAAAGGAATGCCTTTGTCAAAGCTCATTTAAATAGCTTGTGATTGGAATTAGGACTGGAGGGCTTGTGATGGACTTGCAGGGACTTGTGATGGACTCTAATACATCTCTGACAGCAGACAATATTTAACAACTGGCAGCAATAATTGGTCAGTATACAGACACATTTTTAAAAAGCTTTACACACAACTTATCAAGTACACAGTAATTTAGGAAACCATGGGGATATCACATATATATCACGGGCCGTGCACATTTACATATTAAGACATTTTGAATCTTGATAATCAATATTTGTTTGTAAATATCTGCATAATTTACTCGATGGATATGACGTTATTTACAGTATTACAAAAAGAAAATGGAAAAACATAATAGCTTGCAAAGTGGAACATATTAAAACAAATTATTTCTTTGGAAAATATATGTCAAAAAGACTGGCGACTTTTAACCTCCCCACTTTGTTTACTAAAATAACAATGTTTAGTACTAAAATAAATTTGTGCAATAATATACACGAACACGGTCTGACACACTGATTTCACTGTTAATTATAGCAAACTCGATATTTTGTAAATGCAAGATTATTTGCCTAAAACTACACGGTGCGATAAATATGGTGTTCGTTGTATAAAACAAGTACACCGTAATTGAATCCCAAATATATCACCTGGGAAATAAATTGATATCACCAAATTAGTATCATTTTGTAACCTGAGATCTTCTCTTTAAAATGAGAGGTCGCTTGCCCAGATCAGGGCACGGATTATTGAGCATGAGGTGTCTACGGAAAACCAGCAAAAAAAGTCTGTGTCAAAGTTTTGTTTGTTTGTTTGTTTGTTTGGTTAAAAGCCACTCGAGGCATGGAGTTTATACAAAAAGCAAAAAGAGTCAAAGATACAAGAGGTAGGAATTAATATTCCTCTTGAAGCAGGAAAGATTGTAATATGAAGGGAAACATGAACAGGTTATCCATTACGTCTGAGGACTTGGGACAGTAGGGGATTAGAGATTACAATACAACTGAGGACCTGAGCCCAAGTCCTCGGTAGTTGTTCATGTCGGTAGCGTATCCAGCTTTTCGTGCCAGGGAGGGCAAACAACATCTGAATCATCTTAAAATCGTCTGAAAAACACTTTCTTTTTGTTTTCTATGACGCTTCAAATGCAGCCGAGGGGGGGGGGGGGGGTCAAGTTAGTTGATTTGTGGCTCACAATAGCAAGAGTAAAAGCAAGAAGGCCCGGGGCATGGCCATGCTTTTCAACGGCCTGGCCCGATCGTGGGTTAGGCAGTGCTCCCTTAGGCTGCATAATGACACTAATTTTGTGATATCACTTTGATTCATATACATGATGCATTTAGTGTTCCATTCCTGTATCCTTTTAATTTATACTCACAATGTATAGTAAATAATAATAAATACTGTGACATATTATGGCCATGTTTTAATACAAAGGTATTTTGTTCACATATGTGATCATGTTCTCATCAAAATTTGACCTCGCACGATATTCCTACAAGTGACATTTTGCCGCAGTGTGAACACAATTCTATATTCTAGTCTTAACCCTTTGAAGCCGGATGACGCCTATAGGCACCAAAACAAAATTACCACCAGGCAGGATGACGTCTATACATGCCATTCTCTGCATTTTCAATCCATTGTTCGACTATTGTGTATGTTACGCTTGGCTGCACCAGCCTCTTGTGTCTGTTTCGCTTGGCTGCACAGGCCCCCCCCCCCCCCCCCCCCCCCCCCCGCCTCATTATAAATAACCGTACTCGAAGGGTTAAAAGTACAAAAAAGGAACATAATTCAGCCTTTTTAAATTTACAATAAAAATACAATAGTCGAAGAAATATCATGGTAAATATTATGAGGATTGTTTAAGCATAATTGGAATTACACTGGGCTTGGACAGAAATGTAAAAAAAATGGATATATATCATGTACAAAGTAACATAAGAGTCCTGGTAATATCTATTTAAAAAAAACTTAGTTTACAAACTCAGAAGGAAAAACATCTTTTTTGTTTTGTTTCAAGATCAAAGCTCTGGCTCCATCTTTATTGATTTGTAATGTTTGTTTATATTCCGGTGAACTTCTTAAAAACAAAATTCTCAAATTTGATGACTGGGTTCCTCAATGACTTGTGCACAAGAACAAGCCCATGTTTATCACAAAGGGTCCAGTGATCAGCCTACTGCAAGTGCACCGTTCAATTGTATTTCTAAATACGATTTGACTATAAACATAACCTCTGTGCAAGAAAATATTTTCATTTTCGGTACCTTCCTTGATAAAAATGCACAGATGTGTCATGAAATGCATACGATTTAAAAAGTGTTTTTCCACCAAACCAACTTTTGGTAAATTAATCACTCATCAGTTATTACTTAGAAAAAGTTTAGCGAAAATGTTAAACAAATTTCAGGAATGGCTCGTAGCAGTTTCTACGTTTCTTAGCACCATGAAGTAAACAAAATAAAAGGGGAAACAAATTCATCTTCTTCGGTTTCTTAATTTACACAACAAAATAATCTTAAAATCAAAAATTTGCATATTTTAAGAATTTTATACGGTAACTTCAACCGAATGCTGATAGCGGAAATATAATGACTTTAAACTGAGGTATTTCGACACTAGAAGTATTAGTAAAAGTTGAAAATGTTTCCACACCAATCACCTTGACAACACAAACCCTGTAAAAAAACCGACTCGAATGTCATTTTCAACTTCAATTGATACCACAGAATGTAATGTAACACAACCGTCATTTCTGCTGTCGTGAGAGAAATTTCTGTACAGCAGCTGTGGATGTAGTTGATAAACAATTCTGCCAAAGTGGATATGGGTGGACCTGGATATATCCACAGCTATCAGCTACATCAGTGAAAGCCGTTTTGACAGAGAAATGTCCATGTCCACATGGATGTATCTGCGATATCCAAACGCAAGTTGACATTGAGTATCCACTGCCAACTATCAGCTAAAACTCTAATTAGAGGAATGTCTTTTCCTGAGTACTTGTGGATGTAAGTATAGTTGCTGTACTGCCAAGGTGAATGCGAGTTGACTTGAATATCCACACCAACTGTCAGCAACAACTCTGTTGTCAATAGAGATGTGAGTTTGTGAGAAGTTGTGGATGTAGCTGCCAAACACAAGGTGACTTAAATATATCCACAGCCTACTGTCAACAACTCTGTTGACATTTAAGAGTTGTCTTTGTCAAAGGTACTGGGCGTAGTGGACACAAGTTGACTTCAATATCCACGGCCTACTGTCTACAACTGTGTTGCCAAAAGATATACACTGTTTCTGAGAAGTTGTGGATGTTGCTTTCAAACACAAGGTGACTTAAATATATCCACAGCCTATTGTCAACAATTCTGTTGACATCTGAGCATTGTCTCTTTCTGAAAGGCTGTGGATGTAGCTGGACACAACTTGACCTCAATATCCACAGAAGTTGTGGATATAGGTTCCGAACGGAAATTGACTTGAATGCCCACGGCCTATCGCAAACAACTCTGCATCCATAAGAGATGTATGTGGTTTCCGAGTTACGAGTTGATTGATCTGACTATCCACAAACTACTATCCACTACAGTTCTGTTGTCATTAGAGGGACGTCTATTTCTGAGTAGTCGTGGTTGTAGTTCCCATACGGCGTGTAGGATATCTGCTCGTAGGCTTGTCTCCCTTCCTCACCTAGGAATAAAAAAAATCTTGATTCAGTGCCTGATCTGCAGGAGTTGACATCCACTAACAGATTTTAGCATTAGTGGAGCTTACAAAACTGCTGTAGGCAGCATTCATACTTTGTGTGATTCAACACATACATGAAATAACATACGTGGAAGTCTGAACTCAATCCGTCATCTGAGTCGCAAGAAAATAGTGAATAACCGCTCCTGTTTTAACAGGATTTTCTTAATTAGTCAAATGTCACAAGACAGTTTTTTTTTTTTTAACAACTTTTTTAACAGTTGGTAATATTGACAATCACAATGTCATTTGATTGCTGCTTTAATAGGCTTTAATTTGATATATCATTGGCCATGGTATAGGTGCTATGGTTGCCGAGCTACACTTTAAAAGCAATATACTTCGTTACAAGCTCATTAATTAATTAATTTGTCTAATTAGCCGTATACCCGAATAAGGTAAAAGTTGTAAAAAAGTGTTTAGCAAGTGATAAACAGTAAAAATGTGACGAAAAATTAAATAAAAGGTTATTATTTTTATTTTTAATGACCCTAAATTGTAGGAAAGTACCTTAAGGCCAGGAATCCATGTGTCCGTATTGCGTTATGCGTAAAAATGAAATTACACGGAAAGCAATGGATCACGCAAAACAGATAACGCAATGCGCATTGCGGATGATCCATTGCTTTCCGTGTAATTTCATTTTTACGCATAACGCAGTACGGACACATGGATTCCCGGCCTAAGACTTCACATTTTGTAGGTAAAAAGCTCAGAGCCTCATCTATGTGTCGTGGAAATTCTGGAGAATGTCATTAACGAAAGGCGAGCGAAGTAAATCTCAAAAAAAATTTGCTGGGGAACTTTTTTGGTTTTTCTTTTTTTGATGATTTGGTCCGAGTCTTATGTGGACCGAGTGACTTACCAAATGCCATAAGTGCCTCCTTGGCCGTCGACTTCACATCGTCCATGTCGCATCTTAGTAGATACAAGAGCTGCTCCAACGCCTCATTTGCCTGCATCCACAAGAAAGACCGCGAATTAGACTTTTCGTAAAAGCCAATGAATTTCTGATAAAAATGACGGAATTGACAGAACGGCTCTAAAAACAAATTCAGAAATTGAAGCACACGGCAATAAGCGTATGAGGTGAAATATGAATGACATGCTTTTTTGATAAAACCCATCAACTTCAAACATATTTTTGCGAACCTTTTTTCGAAGGCACCTAATTTCTATACAACTTTTTCACAACAAATAAAAAATGGTCACCCCACACTAGTCACGCAGCAAACAATTTATTGTCTAAGAAGCCACTTAAATTTGAATGGTCGGTACAACTTTTGGTCACTTGTTAAAAACTGCAAACTTTTTTACACATTTAGTCCTTAAAAAAAATTAAAAATTGTCACTTTTTTAAAATAAAATTCTGTCACTGTATTGTCACGGACAGTAGACACTCAAGCAATTTTTAGCCGATATGCCCATAATGGAATTCACAATTTGACGAGGAGAAAATCATTTTAGTTTCTCTTACCTTTAGAGCAGCAATTGCAGCGCAACCCGCCTGGCGTAACGACAAATCCCTCTCCTCTAAGCATTCCAAGTACACGTTGACCGCCTGGGAGAAAAATCAAATAGAAACTCCAGTCAGTTTTCGCTAATTTCTTTAATTACACTAACCCGAAGTCCGACATGGCCAAAAAGTTTAATGTAAACCCCTTCAGTCAGAGTGCTTTCATGGATGTAGAAAAACACCCCTTGCCGACATTTCACCATGTTGTGTTCAAATCTTGCTCTGGCGGACCTGTGTTACACTTTACAGCCGGTGCCAACGTGGCCAACGGCACGCCATGTGCAATCAGCCATCCGCTCCCTGGCCTGGCTCGAGGGCCAGGATTGGCTGTGTCCGAGTTACTTTGGCCAATGTACATGATTAATCTGTGAAATAATCATCATTGAAGTCACATCGGTGTTACACTGTGTGCTCATTCCATATAAACAAGCCTCCCTTTTTCATGAAAACTATCCTGCAACTAGTAAGGATTGGAATTTACGTTTAATTTGATAAACGTTTAGCAAAGCTTTCCCGTAGCGTTCAAACGTTTATTCAACAATTGCAAAAAGGCTGCCGCCCGTCCCAGTATTTGTGTAGGATGTCACAGAGGTGCCGTCCGCGTCGAACATTGGTCGTGGCCCAGCGGCGTATTGAAAATATCAAACACAAACAAGTGTATACATTGTGTACAAATGTACTACTAAAGGCGTTTGTATTTCTTTGTAAATAAAATAAATTTACAAAGATCCTAGGTTCTTTGTAAATAAAACTAAAAGGTAGATTGCGTAAATACAAGGTCCAATTTTTAAAATTTAAGTTCCGTTCAGAAATATTTCTAAACGAATTTGAATTTGTTTTCGTTTAAACGTGTAAACGTCCCATCCTTAGCAACTGGGCCATAAAACTAAGTCCTTCCTTATTTAAAAAAGAAAAGAAAAAAAGATATTACACCAACAGGCTTTCAAACTGGCTCAGGTAAAAAGGTAGAAGAATAGCAGGATTAAAATCTTTAAAACAGGACAAAAGTAGGACTTTGAAAGAAAAAATCAGGACAAAAGGACGACGTTTCCTTTGATACTCACCCATGTCCACAGCATCACAAGCCTCATTTGGCATGTTCTGTACTCACAACACTTGGAAGTAAAGTTGCAGTACTCCTGCACCCAAGCCCTTAATTGTGTGGTTTTCATATGACAGTGTGCAACACTTTTACGAAAACTATTCAGTGAGATTTCATCTTTCGGAGTTGTGGGACCAATCAGGAAAAAATATGAATTTCTAAAAAAAAGTAGGAAAAGTAGGAGCAAGGAAATGAGGAAAAAATTGGAAAAAGTAGGAAAAGTAGAAGTAGCCTGGACCTACCTTTTTCCTCAGCTTTTCATCCCCTCCGATGGACTCCAGGTAGACCCTGACCCCCATCTGTATAGTGGCGCGGTCCTCAAGCAACAGAAGCCCAAGGGCGCGCAGATTACCCGTCGAAAGCAGCAAGCCCTTCGGGAGTTTCTTCAAGACCTTCAAGAGATCCGGATTGCTCGGTTCTAAACTTGCCGTCAACTCAACTGTCCAAATCAAACGAAACAAAATGAATCCGTCAAACCGACTACTACATGTAAGGTCAGGAAGGTCCACATTGTTTGGTTAAGTCGGCACTGTCACAAGTATAATTTTAAACCAATGTGTTAAATAAATTTTGTTATTTATTTTCATTCTTTCTGGTAATGAAACCAGTGATTCCTCAAAAGCGCATGTCGCACTGTAGCTCGAAAGCCTCCAGAAATCTTTAGGAAGACGAAGAAGAAATGTTCAGTTTTAGAGGTGAGAGGAAAACCTCAGAATGATATGCCGGTGGAAAAAATATAGAGCTATATTAAATTACTAAAGTGCTAACTCCCCATCTTAGGCGCGAAGATACTTTAAATCCTTCCTGCGCGCAGACATAATGAAATTAGATGGAGTGAATATTAAAAGTGTACTCTGAATGCAACGCAGAAGTACAACATACGCAAACAACTTAAGCACGTCATGACGGTTATAAAACGTTACGGCAAAAAATCATCTGCAGTGGGTACGCGCACGCAATTGTGTTGTTTGCTCATTTACTGACTGTACGTTTCGGGTTTCGGCTTCGATAACTCAACTTTATAGAATGCAAACGCAGATATGCTAATATCCGTACAAAAGCCGTATACATTTTTGAGTTTTCCATAGGTTTGTACACAAACATGGATGCGCCCAGTCATTTCATATAGCTCTATGAGCAAAATCCAGAATCAAACGGACTATAAACCCAATCCACATGTCGGGCCCTGGTGGGATTCGAACCCGGTTAAAATGAGAAAGAAAGATTTTTGTCCTAGTTTGTTCGAATAGCTTGCGACTTGCCTCAAGACCAGACTTGCAGTGTGACTTGTGATGGTCCTGTGATGACTTAAATTACAACCTTAACCTAGCCTGGTAACAATTTGATGTCGATGCCAAATAACACCATGCCGGGTTCAAACTTGGAGTGAAAGTCGGTGACTAATTATAAGCAACCTGCACAGTTCATTTGTATAAAAATCCACTGCCCGCTGCCTGGATATAATACATGTACTTGACAAAACCTGCTAGTGTGTATTCAATAGATCTCTCTCATAGGATGCCGTCTTCGTAGGAAAATTACAACTACGTGTTCAATGCCATCAGGTGCGTGTGCACGCAGTGTGCAAAATATTCTAAACACGCGCGCATGTTAGTTGAAATTTCTTCAAAATTTGGCGCAGCCGATGCGCGTCACGAAAATTTGACACCCAAAATGCCGATGCACGTGGCAATCTGTAGGAAGTGACGTCATTGAGAGAGACCTATAGGAGCATGCTCATAGACAGACTCCTGTTATTAATGTACTCCTGCGGCCATCTTCACGGAGCTGCTATCCACAAAAATTTGCTTAGCACCAAGAAGTCTTGCTTAATAAAACAGCTTACCAGCCAAACCTCCATGTGTGTGTCATGCTAAGCAAACAATAGCTGAATACCAGTCACAAGCAGTATACATCAAACAAACATTTGGCCGGTACTCTTGTTTTTACCGAGGAAAACTTTGGATGCCAAACAAATTGGCGTGCTCCGTAAAATTGGCCCCTGTTCTTAATCAGGCTTACAGTCTTTGGTCAGGTCGTTGATGAACTTCTCTGGGTATTTGCGATCATCGGTGGCAAAGAAGCTGATGTACTGGAAGAGGGTAATGATGGTCTTAGGATGATATAGATCCACCGGCCTCTCAACGATCCTATTGCACAGGCTTTGGAACACTGAAATCGGACATGAGCATACAAAAAAATTAAGGTCAAAAAGTAAAAATTAAGGTCAAAACAAATTGAGGGAGCACTGCCTAAACCATGGTCGGGCCAGGCCGTTGAAAAGCCTGGCCACGCCCAGGCCTTCTGGCTTTTAGTCTTGCTATTGCGAGCCACAGATCACGTAACAATTGGGCATGCAACTTGGAATTAACAAACAACGAGGAAATTCCAATCTTTACAAGATTTTGTACAGTGTTTTTCAATTTTCAATGGCATAAGTGTTAAAGTGAAAAACGAGGAAATCCGCTGATCCGAGGAAAAGTTGCATGCCTGTAACAACAGAGCATCTACTAATCGATAAAGCCCGGCCTCTGCCCGGCCTCTGCCCGGCCTCTGCCCGGCCTCTGCCCGGCCTCTGCCCGGCCTCTGCCCGGCCTCTGCCCGGCCTCTGCCCGGCCTCTGCCCGGCCTCTGCCCGGCCTCTGCCCGGCCTCTGCCCGGCCTCTGCCCGGCCTCTGCCCGGCCTCTGCCCGGCCTCTGCCCGGCCTCTGCCCGGCCTCTGCCCGGCCTCTGCCCGGCCTCTGCCCGGCCTCTGCCCGGCCTCTGCCCGGCCTCTGCCCGGCCTCTGCCCGGCCTCTGCCCGGCCTCTGCCCGGCCTCTGCCCGGCCTCTGCCCGGCCTCTGCCCGGCCTCTGCCCGGCCTCTGCCCGGCCTCTGCCCGGCCTCTGCCCGGCCTCTGCCCGGCCTCTGCCCGGCCTCTGCCCGGCCTCTGCCCGGCCTCTGCCCGGCCTCTGCCCGGCCTCTGCCCGGCCTCTGCCCGGCCTCTGCCCGGCCTCTGCCCGGCCTCTGCCCGGCCTCTGCCCGGCCTCTGCCCGGCCTCTGCCCGGCCTCTGCCCGGCCTCTGCCCGGCCTCTGCCCGGCCTCTGCCCGGCCTCTGCCCGGCCTCTGCCCGGCCTCTGCCCGGCCTCTGCCCGGCCTCTGCCCGGCCTCTGCCCGGCCTCTGCCCGGCCTCTGCCCGGCCTCTGCCCGGCCTCTGCCCGGCCTCTGCCCGGCCTAGGCCCGGCCTAGGCCAGGCCTAGGCCAGGCCTAGGCCAGGCCTAGGCCAGGCCAGGCCAGGCCAGGCCAGGCTGTGGCCCCTCCCACACTAATCTACTAGTGATTGCTTTTGTTGTCATTCCATTCACGGACTAGAGATCAAGTCTACACAAATGTAGGTGAACAATGGGAGCTGGCTGGACTCCAGCATTAGTGGGCAGTTTATTGTTTCATGTACAAAGAGGGGATTATATAAGCCCGAAGGCCCGGGCATTCCCGGGGCTTGGCCAGGCTTTTCAACGGCCTGCCCCGACCATGGGTTAGGCAGTGCTCCCTAAAATAGAATGTTAAGCCCATTGTTAAATTCACACAATAAACATTACAGCATTTAACAATCTTAACAGGTAAAAAGCTTAAACCTAAGAAGTTTAACACTTAACGTCTTGAATACGGATGACTGCCATAGCCACGGTTTGAAAAAAGACCACCTGGCCGGTTGTCGTCTATATGCGCATTCCTCTGTGTACTCAATCCATCGTTTGCCTATTGTTTGCATTATGTTTGGCTGCTCAAGCCCGTATTGGCATACCAGCCTTACAAAAATCTCCCATGCAAAACCCCATAGGAATTGCATGGTGAATTGGACACCATAGGAATCCCAGGGAGGTTTTTTGTAAGGGGCGGCCAGAACTGGTTAAAAAACCCAAGCCGTTACAAAAATAATACAAGGGCTATAATTGAAAGTGTCTAGTTATGACTTCTACATACCTACAGCCTTGGGATGGGTGAGGGATTAGGGTGCGGGGTTTCCAGGACAGGGGATTACGTACTACAAAGTGTAGTTAACATCCGACAGGCATGGCTTTTTTCCCAGGGGTTATCGGAGGATTAATTGAACTAATTCAAGTCCACGCCATCGAGCCTTCATTCTCTTTGCATTAACCTCTTCTGTCTGGATGTTGTTAATGAGGTGCTGGTATGCTAATACGGGCTTGTGCAGCCAAGTGTAATGCAAACAATAGGCAAACAATGGATTGAGTACGTGCAAGAATGCACGTATAAATGACAACCGACCAGTTGGTCTTCAGGGGTGAGATTGACCAAAAATGAAAAATCCACGAAATCTACAAAAGATCCATGAAAAATCCACAAAAAGTCCTTGAGGACTCCCAGGTCAACATATAGTTTGTATTTGCCTAAAGGCACCCCCTTAAAATATCAATTTTTATTGGTCTATATCCACTTTTACACGTAAAAACACCTTTAGGACAACACCTCAGGAATTCCAGATTGCAAAAGAGATTCTTTAAAAATTCCGAAATCCTGACAAAAAAATCCAGAAATCAGGAAAAATCCCCGACAAATCTCAGCTACATGTATTACATCGTCCATATTTGAAGAGATTAAGAACAATGTTTTTGAAACTGTATCTGTGCTTGACTTTGACGAGAACCCGCTTACCATCGTCCGCAATGTCCGGATGGCTTGTCCGAAGCTTGGCACCAAACTTAACGTCCAGCTGCAGCAGGAATGACTCGGCGTTGACATAGAGGGCCTCCTTCTCCGCGCAGTGTTGCCAGAAGTCCAGCAACACAGGGTTCAGCTTCAGCTCCGGGAAAACTGTCGGAGGCAAAAAAAAATGGTTGACTATTCTAAAAAGAAAATTTCCTTCGGCCAATTTTCTGAAATTTCCTTCGGCCAATTTTCTGAAATTTCCTTCATCACCTTCTCTCACTCCCAGAATGAATAAGCAGATAAATAAAAATAACTAAGCAATTATAGTTTGCTGCTTAACAATAACCAGAAAATGGATGTGGGTCATTCCATAAATTTTGGGGTCCAAAAGTGTAACTTTTGTTTGTATCCCGGTTAAACCTGATCTGTGTAATTTTCCATTAGGGCTGTTCATTTTCGAATAATTTAGTATTTGAATATATTCAAAACTGGGTTTGACCCAAAATTCAAATATTCGATACTCGCCGATCAAGTTTTTCAGTGCATGCCGCACCGTTTAAAAAACCATTGCACGTAAAAGCACGCCGGTGTTTTACGTATGGCGATTGATATTATGGACCGTTCAAATGGCATTTTTTTGCATGCCCCTGTTGTATCAAGGGTTTTACGGACGGGAACAATAAACCTCCGTCCACAAAAAGTTACGATTGACAAAAATGCGGCATTTCACACTGCTAAGTGCCGTAACTTTTCTATTCAAATAGCATCAGAGTCGTATCTGTACGTGCATATATATCTTTTTGAATATGCGAACTGGCAAAATGGTATTCGAATTGGCAATATGGTATTTGAATATTCGCTTGACGATCGAATATCGAATATTCGGTATATTCAGGAAAGCCCTCTTTTCCATCAAGTATCATTAAAATTGACTTCACACTATTTTGTACTTGTTTGGTAGGTACTTTGCTTTACATAATCACTCTTGGAGATAGAAGGCATTAAAGAACGTGTCCTGAATTGCAAAATCCTATACATGTCAGATGTAACAGGGGCACCAAAATTTATAGAATGACCCATGTGGTTTTGGAGCCTCATTGTTAAAAATCGCATGCGCCTATTCTGCAACGGCAGCACAAAATGAGACGAAAGTCGCACTATGACTTTCCGAGTTACAAGCAGAAATAACAATTTTTCACCGAAGTCAATTTGGAGATTTTAACAAATGTATATTTGAAGAAAAAGAACAGATCAGTTTTAAAAGTGAATTCATTCTCTAAATAATTTTGGGGATGATTTCTTTTGTTTGAACTCTGGTTAAAATGTGCACAGATCACAAACTTTGAGCTTCCTTTTCTCAAAACAAGGGGTCAAGACTCTGACAACTTCAAAAGGTTGTATCGGGGGCCAAGAATGAGGTAGCACAAGATTTTAACCTGTCCTTTCAGGAAATACCGTAATCTTGATTTCCAAATTTTGCGACTCTCCGCCCGCTTTGTGGGAACGGGTCACACGTCACAAATCCTTGTATAAACCTTGCATAATCTTCCTCTAATTTGAGAGGATAATCTACTAACTGTCATCAGCTCTCGTGATGGGAGTAGTTGAGACGGAAAGGACCACCAACTGCTCAATGATGACTGCTTGCTTCTTCAGCTTCTGCAGGGCGACTGTCTCCTTCAACTTCAAGGGACCGAAGGCTCCTAGATGCTGCAAGAAAGAAAGTAAAGAGGGTGGAAATGATAACTTAACAATAATAATAATAATAATAATAATAATAATTCCTATTTCTGTGCATGCGGCAAATGGGTGACTCTGCCCGAAATAACCCCAAAAGGGCGACGTGCGAGTCGCCCATTTAGAGCACTTTCCCCACGCACCCTACTAAAAAACACTACAAAGGGGCGACTTTCACAATGGGGCGACAGTTATGTGTCACCCTATTCGACCGCGTCGCCCGAACCCACTCTCTTCGAGCATCATGTGTTGGCAATTGAAAAAAAATTCATTTATTTATTAAGTGCAAATTTTATATACAAATATTCAAATGCACTGTACAATGATAAAAAATGGATACATTAAAATGCTGAAAGGTCAAAAACCTTAGGGAGCACTGCCTAACCCATGGTTGGGCCAGGCCATTGAAAAGCCTGGCCACACCCGGGCCTTCTGGCTTTTAGTCTTGCTATTGTGAGCAGCAAATCACCTAACAATAGAGCATCTACTAATCGATAAAGCCCGGCCTCTGCCAGGCTAGGCCAGGCTGTGGCCCCTCCCACACTAATCTGTAGTGATTGCTTTTGTTGTCATTCCATTCACGGGCCCCGAGATCAAGTCTGGGTGAACAATGGGAGCTGGCTGGACTCCAGCATTAGTGGGCAGTTTATTGTGTACAACCAGGGGATTATAGAAGCCCGAGGGCCCGGGCATTCTCAGGGCTTGGCCAGGCTTTTCAACGGCCTGGCCCGACAGTGGGTTAGGCAGTGCTCCCTACAGTAAACTATTAAATTCAACACAAGACTAACCCCAAAATGACAACACTAAAAGTAAAAATTGGATAAAAACAACTTAAATCGAGACAATTAACCACAAAAGACATCACATCAAAGTTGCAGCACAATGTATCCAACTTACGCTCAGCAGGTATTCTATATACATCAAGTGCTGCACCAGCACCATGTCCACCGAGTCGCTGTTGGTAGTCAGCTTGGGGGTGCCCTCTGACCCCTCCTCCCAGCACCGGCCGTACGTCTCGCACCCCGGCGAGTCCACCAGCCGCCGTTCCCGTTGCTCGTTCATCTCGATCAGCCGGCTCTCGCGCTTCTCGCTCATGTTGATGATCCGCGAGCTGCGGTTGGCCCGCGTCATTGTCAGGTTCTGGGGCTGGGGCGTGGTGGTGTTGGTGGTGGGGTAGGTGGAGAGGGAGGGGGAGGAGTCTCGTCGTGAGAGGGGCTCCTCGAGACTGGCGCAGTCGCTGAGCCGGTCCGACGACTGGGACTTACAGAACTCATCCGACGTGAAGCTGGATCTGTTCCTGAATATTATTCAAATTAAATACAAAACATTGAAAATACTTCAATGGACCTCATCACGTTCGTTAAACTGGTATTTTACTGTACTATGATGATCAGCTTCGTGGCTTCGATATACCTGCAACACAAACAACAACAACAACAACAATCATTCCTGAAACCTTAGCTCCCTCAAGTTAACCCCTTGCCCGGCTGACGTCTATAGCCGCGGTTTAAAAAATGACCACCTGGCCTGTTGACGGCTATACACACAATCTCTGCATTTTCAATCCATTGTTGGATTATTGTGTATGTTACGCTTGGCTTCACAAGCCTAATGTGTCCGTTTCGCTTGGCTGCACAAGCTGAGCTGGCATACCGGCAACCATTATAATACCTGGACTCAAGGGGTTAAGTGCACATGGGCTAACCAAACACATAAACCACCACTGCCCTCACAGGTACCCATTTACTCATGGGTGGAGAGAAGCAACTTGTGACAAAGTGTCTTGCTCAGGGACACAAGGACCCCTGCTGGACTGAAACCAACAATCTACAGCAGCACCACGATCTTGAGTTTGAATTTTATTATTTTTTTCTTTTATTCAAATCACCCAACATAAGGCTAAAATCAAACACTCTATAGGTAAAGGTTTACTATTAGAATTGCCAACCCCACCACCCTTATGGTTTTCCTGGGCCCAGATCTAAATAGAGCATAATTCTTCAACAGATTCCTGAGAAATTATCCCAATTTTTCAGACCTATAGACCCAGGCAGGGTGACTTTTACTGTCGGTGAAGCCAACTCAGCTCCCCCTGCACTAGACCCATGGGCAGTGGAACAGGAGGGGGGTAACTTTTTCCAATTGGGGGAATGCCCCCCCCCCCCCCCCCCACTTTTGGCAGTGCTGCAAAAGAAAAACCATAGAAAAGGGCAGCAGCCTGCACGCACCGCTTTGGACCTCCCTCCCACCCACCCACCCCCCCCCCCCCCCACATTTTAGAAGGGTTCCGTTGCACCTGACCTGACCATGAGACCACACCACCCCCCTAGTGGAGGTTGGTAAACAAATCACTATGGGTCTGACTATGGGTCTGACTATGGGTCTGACTATGGGTCTGACTATGGGTCTGACTATGGGTCTGACTATGGGTCTGACTATGGGTCTGACTATGGGTCTGACTATGGGTCTGACTATGGGTCTGACTATGGGTCTGACTCACTCATCCATGCTGCTGCTTCCGCTGTCAAGAGGAAAACTTCCTTCTGCCTCATCCACCTCGTTCAGGAAGTCAAAACTCTCCAGGGCAGTCTTCACCTGCAGGCTCATCGACGAGTCTCTCCTCTTCCGTTCTCGGATTCTCTGAAGGAAAGAAAAATAAATGAATAAAAAGAATGATTAGGAGACAGCTCCTGTTGGGAATACTACACTGATTCCTGTCCCACATATTGGAACCGGTAGCTAATAGGAATCAGTGATGTTGTCGAGACCATCATAAGACCATCACAAGACCTTGCAAGACCAACACAAGACCAGCACACAAGACCTTCAGTCTTAATTCAAGTCACAAGCTATTCAAATGAACTGCAATTCCTTTGTCATGGTTTATGCCTGTTACTTGTGCCGGTAACAAGCTGGTCTTGTGAATGGTCTTGTGAATGGTCTTGTGATGTTCTGGACTACATGTACATCACTGATAGGAATAAGGTGTTTCTTATTAACCCTAAACCCCCCAGGCATTTTTACTAGGAAGCTTCCTCAACCTGTCAAAATCCAACACTGTGCAGTATATCTATGGCACATTCTTTGGACTTGGACAAATTGGGGCATCGTAGCTCCATGTGAAGTAATGGTGCCAAGGCCCTGCAGAGTACCTAACCCATCTAAATTAGACAAAAACTGCTGTTGGAGTTTGCAAGGCTTGGGGTAGTTAGGGTTAATGGCCCTTGGGTGCGAAAGCGCTGAAATAATTTCTTACTTTCAAATGGGGCTAGAATCGTGGGAAAATTTACTTTGTTGAAAATACATGTGAAGATTTTGGCACCAAAATTCTGCTGGGTTTATGATAATTAGCATCACCCACTACTCGTCTCCAAAATCGAAGTCAGAATGACACTAGCAAGAGCGGGATTCAAACCTGCGACCTCCGGGTTACCGTACCGGCACTCTACCAACTGAGCTATCTTGCCCTATGTTGGCGGTCTCCCAAATTGTCAGTATCTTTGTCCGAGTGGGCGCTAGTCAGAAGTTATAAACCCAGAATGCCGTATAGCCAGGGATCACACCCAATTTTACGATACAACCTGGGAAGCGACATTGTTGGGATCACTCAATGAGGATACGATTTTTTAACAGAATAATTATGGCAGGACCTGGAACACAACTTCCCCCCCAAAAAAAATAAATTAAAAAAATAAATTAAAAAAAATAAAATATAAAAAATAAAAACCCACCAAAAAAAATAAATAAATAAAACCAGTCCTGCCACTGCCCTTAAAAAAATATTTAAAAATGCCTATTTAAAGATATAAACATTTACGGGTAAATTTATGAAATTTTGCACTCAAACACCAAATTCCACCAACTTCTTGAAAACTCGGGTCTTCGAGATTAAGTTACCATTCAAAAATTGTTTTGTAGCCCGCAAACAAATCTGTCCAAACCCACACCCCAAACTCATACAGCAATGCTGAACATATCCTTGACAAACACAAACACGTCCACAGCTTTGAGCCAGAGTTGGAGTCGAGTCCCTGCAAAGTCCTTTCACAAGTCCTTTCGCAAGCCCAGTCAGAGATCCCTTCATAAAGCCGGTCACAAGTAACTGGATGAACAATGACAAAGGAATGCCTTTGTCAAAGCTCATTTGAATAGCTTGTGATTGGGATTAGGACTGGAGGGCTTGTGATGGACTTGCAGGGACTTGCCGGGACTTGTGATGGACTCAACTACATCTCTGCTTTGAGCGTTGTCGTACCTTCAGTAGGTCATTGAGGTGTCCGACTTGTTTCTCAAGGACGTCCAGCTCCGTGTACTGCCCCTTGAGGATCTCAAGTAGCCTGGTCACGTTGTGCATCGCTTCCTCCAGCGTCAACGTCGGCGACGTGTTCAGGTCCAACGTCTTGGGCATGAACTTCTTGGGCGATTTCGGAGGCTCTTTGACACCGTCGAAGGATTTCTGAATTCAAGAAATAGCAGGCATTGATTTGAAAAGGTTTAATTTGTTACCCATCACCTGAAGTAACACCTTGTTTTTGGTTTTTTTTTTGGGGGGGGGGGGGTATACGTTTTGTATAACAAGTTACAAAGCTTGACATGCTTAATTAGCTAATTAGACTTATTAGTAAGGGACGAGGGTCGTAGTCAATGTCGTACTCAATTGAATGTATGTTTAACACTCAAAACCTGCTAAATGGGGCCTAAAATGCAGCTACATGTATATACAATAGGCCTATCACAGTCTTGAACAAAGCATCGAGTGATGTCCAGCACCCCCTCCACCTTTCGATTTTTCCACGGCCGGTGATTTCTCCCTTTGCTGCTTTCTGGTGAGTGCTTTGCCCCTCCCTCTAGAAAAAAATCCTGGCGACGCCCATGGTCACGTCCCCATAGCAAAATGCATGCACACATTTTCACTGTAATTTCACTCAAATGTTCACTGTAGAACTCGGGCATTACTTTGTGCATGTGGTGCAGTTGACAAATTAGACAGGACAATATAGAATAAAAGTCTGTCCATGATAAAACAGGGCCATTAAACCCTAACAATCCCCATCCAACCAAACTCCAACACCAGGTTTCGTTGGAATTTGACGGGTTAGGCACTGTGTACTTTTGATGTGGTGTTGGATTTTGTTGGATTTTGAGGGGATGGGTACTGTAGCTGCACAGTAACAGTGTTGGGTTTTGACTGATTGAGGAAGGTTGGTTCGAGCAATGGCCATAGAGCTCTGGTGTTGGGATGTGTGTGTGGCTGTATGTTTTGTTTGACATGCACTGAACAATGGGGTACGGAGGTAGAACAAACAATGGAATTAACAGCTTGTATGGTGTCTTACATAATACTTCTAAGGAACACATACATTGAATAATGTATGTTGCATAATTAGGGCTTGAATATTTTGCACATGAATACAGTTGTTGGATTTTGACAGGATGCGTACTGTATGTCCCAATTGTTCATGCTGTGCATTTGGCCAAGTGTACCCACTCAATCAAAACCCAACAGCTAAGGGGGGTGTTGGAGTTTGACGGGTTGTGTACTGTTATGGCAAGTGGACTGTTGGAGTTTGACGGGTTGGGTATTGTTAACCAGCAACAGTCAACCATGGTGTTGGAATTTGACGGGTTGAGGAAGGTTTCTAGTAAAAATGCTTAGGGAGTAAGGGTTAATGGGGTGCTGGTATGCCAACTTGTAATGTAGCCAAGTGTAATGCACATAATAGGTCAAAGAATGGATTGAATACATTGAAGAATGAGGGTATTGACGTCAACCGGCCAGGTGGTCTTTTTCAAACCTTGGCTATGTCATTCACTTTCATGGGTGAAAGGTAGTATACAACATTTGCAAACATAAAAAAAATTAAAAATACTTAATTATTATGAAATACCGCATTTAAATAGCAGTCTCAAGCATCCTGTGAAATCATGGCGCCTGCATGGTGTGCTGTCGTTTTCAAGAAAAATTGAAATTTATATCGGTTTCTAACGATTGTCGGCCGACAATCATTGGAAATAGTCTAGTTTCCCAACCTGATAATTCCCTGAACTTAGAACGGGTAGCTTATTTACAGGTTGTGTAGGTTTCCTTCAACTGATAGAAATTGCGGAATACGGGGAGAGGACTGGGTGTGGTCTTACCGAAGTACTCATGACCGATTCTGTGAAGGCTCTCTCCCTCCGACTGTAGGAATTCTTTGGACTCTTGTACATTTCCTCGTTGACATGGAACGGACTACAGACAAAAAAATGAGGGAGTTAATTTTTTTCAAATCGGGTAAATGGGTCTATCCACACTAATGACCCCATTTGGTGTGACATGGGAGGAAAATTTCAGATTGTAGTTATTATATAAAATAATTTTCCATTGATTTTTGTCACAATACATTCAGTACCCATCAACAAGTTTGTTTTAGCAAAATAATCAACATCTAACAGAGTATTTAAGAATATTTAAGAGTATTTAAGAAGTATTTAAGAGTATTTAAGAAGTTAGACCTGGAATCATCTTCAAGATATTATGTTTGTAACATACATGTATCAAGTGTAAAATTTCTGGACGGACATTTGTCACAAAATGTCCGTCCATGTTTGAACATAATTTATATCACATCTGAATTTGTTAAAATACCTCAAAATTTGTCATAATTCCCACTGATAACAATCCTGACATTGTTAGAGATGTAAACTGACCAACATTTTGGAATGTTACTAAATTCCTCTTTTCTTTTTCCAGTCAATAAAAAAGAAATGTCCGTCCATGTTACAAACATAATGTCTTGAAGATGACCCTCTAATTTCTTATATATCCTGAGTGTTATCCTATTTTTTATGTCAGTGTGATCACTAACAGCTCTGGAAAGCATCAGAAAAACATTTGGGCAAAATACTTGATTTGATGTCCCTCTTCCATGTCTTACTCCCATTGCTATCTTTTGATGCTAAATGGTCCCTTTAGTGTGGACAGACCCAAATACAAATTGAAAATTCATAAAAAAAAAGAGATGCATTTTCAATGCAGTGTCTAATTTTGTAGAGTAGCTTTACAGTTAGCAGAAAATTTGTCTAACGATGACCGGAAAAAATTTCATTTTCAAAGTGAACAAAGAAACTGGCAGGAGCGGGATTCGAACCTGCAACCTCCGGGTTACCGTACCGGCGCTCTACCAACTGAGCTATCTTGCCCTATTGTTGGCGGTCTCCCAAATTGTCAGTATCTTTGTTCGGGTGGGCGCTAGTCAGAAGTCATAAACCCAGAATGCCGTATAGCCAGGGATCACACCCAATTTTACGATACAACCTGGGAAGCGACATTGTGGGGATCACTCAAATGTTTTAAACGGAAGTGGTTTTCATAAACATGAATTTTTTTTTTTTAAATATTTTTTTATGCAAATCAAAATTGCTGCAAACTGCTAACTGACTAGATTAACCTGAAATATACAAATCAACAAAACTAAGCAAGTTCTTTCTCAAAGGCAAATGACAGTGGACGTGGTTTTCCACGGCCATGTAGTGCTAATTCCTGTGTATGGATTGTGATACTTGTTTAAGACGTCCAGTGTATGTTGGACTGCATACCTCCATGTGACAAGCAGATTGAGTTTTATCGTTCCGGTCTCGTTGACGTCTATCGTCAGCGTCTGCGGGTCGGCCTGGTAGAAATCTGACGTGTCAAACTCCAGATTGCCGATCACCATGTTGGATCGGGCTATGCCCCGCATTTCAGTCACCTGCACGGAAACAAGACATGGTGTTTGTTTTCGCTAAGCCGAATCAAAAATGTATAATTATTTTTATATCCGTCTTGATGTCAATATAATAGTGTGTACATCCTTTTTAGCATAACATTTCCTCTTGCAACCTAAATATCTCCCCATTCTCGTCTAAACACTGCCACCTGCACACCCCCCACCCCCTTCAACATTACCCAATTCTCCTATCTCTGGAAATGTTTTCCCACTTGTGTGAAAAGGCGTGAAAATGTTTTCCCACTTGTGTGAAAAGGCGTGAAAATGTTTTCCCACTTGTGTGAAAAGGCGTGAAAATGTTTTTCCACTTGTGTGAAAAGGTGTAAAAATGTTTTCCCACTAGTGTGAAAAGGTGTAAAAATGTTTTCCCACTTGTGTGAAAAGGTGTGAAAATGTTTTCCCACTTGTGTGGAAAAGACGTGAAAATGTTTTCCCATTTGTGTAAAAGGTGTGAAAAAAATTCCCACTTTCGAAAAAAAAAAAAAAATTTACATTTTGTGAAATGAAATTGAATTCCCTGGGAAGAGAAAAAGTGTGAAGAGAAATTCCTATTCCCAGTTTAACTTTCAAATGCAATGTACAACTGTAGGCCCTATGTACTACAAATCAAGCAAAAGAGAAACATGTAAACATCCCTACGCCTTTTACCTTAATCGTCAAGAAGTCTGCTAGCATCGGATACATGATGATCTCATCGATGTCCCAGCTCTGGCTCAAATCCTTCTCTACTTTGCACCGTATCTTCCATTTCTGTAACCCGTATTTGAAGACGACCTCGAAGACGTCACCTTTGCATACCCTGGCAAACCCTGCGATACCTGGGAAGAGGGAAGGGGTGGGATATAAATCAACGGACTCTGGGACTCTTACTGATGATGGTGGCAACATTTCATTTTAGCGTGCATGACCGGGCACCACAAAACAGGTTGAATGGAGCAAAATTCGATTGAGATTATGGTATGTCCTGAAAGTACAGGTCATACGAATTAACCCTAACCCCCTAGGCATTTTTACTAGGAAGTGTCCGCAACCTGTCAAAATCCAACACTGTGCAGTAAACCGATGGCACATTCTTTGGACTTAGACAAATTGGGGCTTCATGTAAAGTAATGGTGTCAAGGTGCTACAGCCCTGAACCCATCAAAATTCAACACAACCTGCTGTTGGAGTTTGTAAGGCTTGAAGTAATTGTAAATTAGAACAGAGATTTTCTCTTCGCTAATTTACATCATCATCCCCCGACACAAATTCCATCTTCATATTGATTTAATACGCAGTACCCGCTGCTGCATTAGGTTCGAATCGGCCAGCCGACCCCGGCAAGCTCGGTGGTCGAGTGGTTGAGACGTCTGCACTAGTAAGCAGGAAGTCGTGGGTTCCAATCCCGCCCGAGTAAGCCTGTTAATTTTTAAATTCCACCATTTGGTTTCCATTTTGGGAACCGGATATTCCAAAGAAACCTTACAAAATTAAGCCTTCCATTTTTGTGTGACACAGGCTAAAGAAAACAACTGGAACATCCTCCAATTTGCTCCATGGTCTCTGATTGTAACTGCATTCCCTTCTTGGTATATGAATAGCCTGACCATCCATTTTTGTTTCAACATTACAGCTCTGGAGTGTTTTTGAAAAAGGCCCAGTGGTCACTGAATCCTGCAAACTATATCCAGTCATTGGGAGGACTTTTCATGCGGCACCTCACTCGTCACTTTTTGCTGGCATGACTACAATGTATGAGCTACATGTACATTGTAGATGGGAACCTCCGGTGAAATCGGATAACCGTTATTCGGTTTGAATCAAATTAGGAAACTGGATTTTGATTTCTCCCACTGCCAAAATTTGAATGAATGTGAACTTACCCTCTATTCTGACAATAAATGCACCAAGATTTGCCTCCAATTCAGCCTCCATTTGGCACATACTCTGTATTAAAAAAAAAATCACAAACAGTTAATTTTTTTGGGGTGCTCTTTAATACTTCAGCATGTATTCTTTAGACAAGACCAGGCCCATTTACCGAGCATAGTGTGAAACGGGCTATAGTGGCATTCTACTGTACTACTACGTGTCTACGGGAATTTGCCCAACAAAATTAGAAGTCACTTTTGCAGTGCTGCCACGCTCGGGTGCAGGTTGCCCGCGTTCTTTAACCCTAACCTTCCCAAATCCTCAAAAATCCTCTTTGCAAAATGGAGGAATTTGGAGGATTGAGGGCACTTGGAAGTTGATGCATCGGAGGATTTTGCAGGATTGAGGTTACTAGGGGTTTTTGCCCCTGCAGGAATATGGAGGATCCAGGTCATCAGGCTCAATGTGATACATGAGGATTTTGGAGGATTGAGGTTACTAGGGGTATGCAACAAAAACCTGGAGGATTTTGGAGGATTCATGCTATGGTCCCCCATAAGAGGATTTTGGAGGATTCAGGTTATATGGAGTTTTAACACTTTGAAATCAGAGGAAGTTGGAGGATTCAGGTTACATGGGGGGGGGGGGGGAATGATGTAGGGAGTTAGGGTTAACCTTCCCTCTCTCAGTGCCAAATTGGAGCCAACTAACCCATCTATCAAAACCTATCGAGTGACAGGTTGAGAAACACAAGCTGTGGGAGAGAGGATTTGGTTTTTCGATAGGTTGTGATAGTTATAATGAGGGTTAATTTGAGTCGCGTGCGCATTTCGGCACGTTGTAAGCACCCTGTTGGTCGAGGCTGCATCGAGTGCATGCGTAAAACATGCACGCGAGCGTGGTGCCACCGCAGTAAATGCTTCTAATTTTGGTCGCCGGATTAGTCTATACCCACTATCACTATCAGTACTACTCAGAAGACAGGCCATAATTCCAATGCCAAGAGAAATCACTGTTTTTTTTCTTTTGACCATGATCCAGGAATCTTTGGGACCCCACCGGGATGTTACAGCACTACCCGATTCCACAGAAGGTTTTTCATTTTCAATTCACCAATACTTTCCACAGTATTTGTTCAGTTTACCCCCACAGGAGGATAAGACTTGTCCCGATGGTGCCCCACAGGAAATGACCCTTATTGAAGATCAAATCACAGCTGACAATACCACTAACAGGCTTCACAGAGACCCAACAATACGTTTTCCGATTCGGTGAATTTGGTATAATCAGATTACATGGTCACTTGGGTAATGCATTGAGACCCACTGTGGTGGCTCAGAAACAGGAAATAAATATTGAAAGGCCACTGAACTTGGAATCGAACGAGCTCAGCACATGAAATTGCCTGTGCTGATCAAGACTATGTAACCTGTTACCACAAAATGGGCTTAAAGTAGCAAAATATGAAAATAAAGATTATGGAATTTCCTGAAAGTACAGGTTTAAGAGCTTTAATTTGATATATTGTGTGTTGTGGTATCTCATTTCTAGCCCCCGATACAACCTTTTAGAGTTATCAGATTCTTAACCCCTTGTTTTGAGAAAATGAAGCTCAAAGTTTGTGATCTGTGCCAAATTTAACCCGTGTTCAAAAAAGAATTCCCCTCGAAAAAGTATTCTGGGAATCAATTCAGTTTTAAAACTTTGGGATATGATAAAGTAGGGATATTTTTAAATACACAGTTGTTAAAAATCCCAAAAATGACTTTTCAGTGAAAAATTGTTGTTTCTGCTTGTAACACAGAAAGCCATAGTGCGGCTCATGCCATTTGTCTAAAAGTCGTCGCTGCGGGCAGCAAACAATTCTGACGTCATAAGTACAAACTCCTCTTTTGTTCCTAGTGCTGGACACAAAAGTGAGTTCGTCCTATGACGTCAGAATTGTTTGCTGCCCGCAGCGACGAATTATAGACAAATGGCACCAGCGGGCTAGAGGAGACTTGATAAAACTACTCTGAAAAGTCACTTTTTATGTTATTTCATCGCAGAAAAAAAATGGCTGTTTTATTCTTTTTTGTATTTACAAATGTACATAAAACAAAACAAAAATGACCCAAACTTCTCTCAGCAATCAACATCTTTAACTTTAAATGTTCAGAGCAGGGTTTCATTGAAAATACTTTTGTACACAGAAATCTATAAAATCAACAGGGGCTCAGGCTGCACAGGTGGCTTTAATATCTCAGTCTCTCTGTAGGAGTTGTGGGTATACCATTAATTAGTTCCTCATGGTTGGTTGAGGACAGAAACCCAATCTGGTCACACAAGGGAAGGCTGGCAGCCAGCTTCCTGTGGGCAGAGTAGTTTACAGAGTAGTGGGCAGAGTGTTTACAGTCCTAATCCCCACAAGGCTATCATCACATTAACCTCTGCAGATACTGAACCAAAATGGCACCACTATTAAACCCTAACGTGGTGAAGTCCTTGGATAGGTTTTCTCTTCCAAATGAACAGACAGAAAATCACATCATGACTTCACAGTGTTAATGAGCCATCTTTAAAAACTTGGCAATGGTTAGTTTTATTTTCAAAGTAGTGTGGACAGAATAGAAAACTTTCTCCTCAATAAATACAGGGGCAAGAGGCTGTCCAGAGGGAGGTTTTGGTGGTTAAACACCCCCCCCCCCCCCCCCCCCCCAATTCTTTTTTGTTCTTGATTGTTGAGAGAAGTCTGCGTCATTTTGTAGTTTTATGTAGATTGCGTATTGTAAAAAATAACAGCCAACATTTTTCTGCCATGATATAACAAAAAAAGTGGCTTTTGAGGGCTATTTTTATCGAGTCCCCTCACCGGACACTGGTGCCCTTTGTTTAAAAGTCGTCGCTGCGGGCAGCAAACAAATCTGACGTCATAACACAAACTCTCCTTTTGTTTGCTGCCCGCAGCGATGACTTTTAGACAAATGGCACCAGCGGGCTAGATCGGACTTGATAAAAACAGCTCTTAAAAGTCACTTTTTTTGTTGTTATTTCATGGCAGAAAAATGTTTTATATTTTACAATATGCAATCTATATGAAGCTACAAAATGAGGCAGACTTCCCTCGGCAAATCAACATCATCTTTAACTTGTCAAAATCACAATGTTCCCGTACTACTGTAGAACACTGCTGTAACCCTAACCCCCTAATGGTTCACCAGGACCACCCTGCTAAATCCAACAGAGTCCAACGGTGATTCATATGAGTTTCCTGCTCAATCCAACGCAGTCCAACACGTCATCAAAAATGACTTGCCTGCTACAATCCAACAGAATCCACCTGTGGCATATTTTTCTGTTGTCTGCTGAATCCAACAGGATTGCAACACTACATGTATGAGTTAGCTGCTCAATCCAACAGAATCCACCTGTGGCATATTTTTCTGTTGTCTGCTGAATCCAACAGGATTGTAACACTACATGTATGAGTTAGCTGCTCAATCCAACAGGGTCCAACTGTGTATTATTTTTCTGTTGTCTGCTGAATCCAACAGGATTGCAACATTATGAGTGACATGTAGCTGCCGAATCCAACAGTTTACAACAGCAGGGTTAGGGATAAAAAAAACCTCATGGGATCCTCAAAAAATGTTCCCTGCAGTGGGCGTCCGTTATAGTGAATAATGTTATGTATTGAATACATCAATCTGGGGCCAAAGAGAATGTTCGTTATAGCCAAATCGTGCGTATTTTACAGAACAGTAATTTTCGTTTTCACGAACTGACACCCACGTAGGGGAGCGCGCGCTAACCACATTTTCTTTTTCACGAACTGAAACCATTCTTAATTTCACGAGTTTAGAGGTTGTTAGTTCAATGTTTCTGTAAACCCACAAGTATACAGATGGAGTAGATTCGTGTCAAAGCTTTTAAAGCGTTGTTCTTGGAATGGTATTTCCGCTACATACTTGCGTGTCAATTCGTGAAAACGAAGTCTTCTCTAGCGAGTCAGTGCCCAATGTGCGCGCGCACACCTGGGTGTCAGTTCGTGAAACTGAAATTTACTCAGTACGCGGTTTCATGAACCGACACCCAGGTGCGCGTGAGTGTCAGTTCGTGAAAACGGTGACGAAATGTTCGGTATAGCGGTGTTCGTTACAACGAAGCTGTACTGTAATGGGTGCATGTGTATAATTCCTCCATGATCACACGCCTACCTGTGTGCAGTCCCTGACGCCGGCTCTGGCCTCGCTGCTCGGTTCCCTGGCATGGGGAAGGTTGGTGTCTGCGTAAGCTTTGACGACATTCACCGCACCTGTTTTTGTGAAACAAGACGACAAGAAAATGAGAATGGCAATCGGGCCAACCCAGGATCACGGATAAAGGTGGGATGTACTTACAAATGTACATGTCGGCCGATTTCAAGACTGTGCATTAACCCCTTGACACCGGATTTAATATGGGCACCAGGCCGGCTTGTGCAGCCAAGCAAAACGGAAACAAGAGGCTTGTGCAGCCAAGCATAACGTACACAATACCCCAATAATGGATTGAAAATGCAAAAATTGACGTGTATAGACGTCACCCGGCCAGGTGGCAATTACAATCTGCACGTATTTGTGTCAACCGGTGGCAAGGGATTAAAACTCTAACCCACTCTAACCCTCACAAATCCTCACAAATCCTCCAAAATCCTCTTTGCCCAATGGATGAATTTTAAGGATATTGAGGGCCTTTGCAAGTTGAAGCATCGGAGGATTTTGCCACTGCAGGAAAAATAGAGGATCAAGATCATCCGGCCCAATCTGATGCTGGTTGATTTTAAAGGACTGAGGTTACTTAGGGAGTCCACATAACACACAAAATGGAGGAATTTGCAGGATTGATGCTGTGGTCCCCATAAGAGGATATTGGAGGATTCAGGTTACATGTACAAATGGAAATAGTCCGAACACGGCCAGAGCAGCTTTAAAATCAAATTCTTCAATTCCAAATGCAATTCAATGATCGGCGACTTTTTTCACGTTAGTTAAATTCTAATTACGATTGTACATGTAAGAAAAATGGTGTAGGGAGTTAGGGTTAAACAAAATCAAGCCCTTGGCCCAATTTTATAGGGTCGCTAATAATGGTACGCAGAAAGGGGGGGAGGTAAGTTGGTCTCAGGGACGGTGGAAGTTACCCTTGGGTCTATAGGTTTGAAAATTTCTCTGTAATCTGTTTAACCCTCCTACTACTTAAAAGGTCAAAATCAGTCAAAATTTCCTTCCACCTCCCCTGCTATACTTTTACACGGACATGATCAGATTACATGTGGTTTTGTACTATGGCAGGAGGGTCAAAAACAATCACCTTGACTGATTTTGACCCATACAACAACATGGCTCAGAATGTATGTTTGCATTACATGTAAGTATCCTCTACTCAGATCTGGGCCCAGGAAAACCGTAAGGTTGTTAGGGGTTGCAATTAAAAACGTCGCCAACCCTACCACCTCTGATCGTAACCCTTTACCTCCCGTGTCTTTTAGCCTTGTATTGGGCGAGTTTAATACAAAAATAAAACAAAAAGTTGCACTATAAACCACAGGAAACAAAAATGAGATACAAATAAACATTACACAAGATTCATCCTTTTAACAAAAAAGAACACACTGCCTCACCTTCCCTGACTTTCAATTCCTTATCGTACTGTTCATGGACCTCTTCAACTTTGGCAAGGTGAAATTGTAGTTTTCTGAATATCAAAAAAATTAAAACAATGCAACATTTACTCATAAATTTTGACATAAATTTTAAGTAGTGGACATGGGATCTAGAGTAGCGGTGGAAGAAATCAAAGATTTCAAAATCCAGTTATCCCAATTTTGTAAATTGGAACAGAGATTCTTCTCTTTTTGCCCTATCCCGACGTACATGTAATGTATGAAGCACTGTATACTCAGTGCTGTCTGAGAGCCTGTGTGAACAAATTCACAGGCTTACTCGGGCGGGATTCGAACCCACGACTTCCTGCTTACTAGTGCAGACGTATCCTAATTTTATTCAAACCGAATAATAGGAGGTTCCCATCTAGCTCATAGTCATGCCAACAAAAAGTGACGAGTGAGGTGCCGCACGAAAAGCCCCCAATGACTGGATATAGTTTGCAGGATTCAGTGACCACTGGGCCTTTACAAAAACACTGCAGAGCTGTAATGCTTAACAAAAAATGGATGGGCAGGCTATTCATACACCAAGAAGACCACTAGCGAGTGAATGCAGTTACAATCAGAGACCATGGAGCAAATTGGAGGATGTTCCAATTGTTTTCTTTAGCCTGTCTTACAGAAAACGGAATGCTTAATTTTTTAAGGTTGCTTTCGAATATCCGGTTTCCAAAATCGAAACCGAATAGTGGACTTCAAACCGAACATTGAAAAAAATCCGGATTTATATCCCCCTCTAATCTAGAGAGTGGGGCGATGAAACCCCTCCTCCTTTCCATTTTTTTCTTCACCTGCTGTAAAACCATGGCAACTGACGTTTACTTTACAGTACATTTCAACTGAAAGTTGACACGGTGAATGAGAATGGGACATTTTGTGAAAAGATTTCGCAGTCGCATTTTGCACAATTCACATTTTTGAAAAGAAAGTATGAAAATATTTTCCCACTTGTGTGAAAAGGTGTGAAAATATTTCCCTGTGAGAATTTTTATTTTTTCACATTTTGTAAAAAAGAAAATGAATTCCCTGGGAAGAGAAAAAGTGTGAAGAGAAATTCCCATTCTCAGGTTAAACTCTCAAATACAATGTACAAAATATGTACTGTAATTTCTCATTGGGTTTTCAGATTGACCCCGTTTACCAATAAACAAACACACAGGGGGAAATACTCTCTTATTTCCAAAGAGTTAAAATTCTCTCTATTCGAGTGAAAATTCTCTCTATTCGAGGGAAAATTCTCTATTCGAGTGAAAATTCACTCTACATGTATTCAAGTAAAAATTAACTCCCACAGTCTGAAACTCGGGACCAGACTTTTAAGAGTGAAATTCATTCAATTGAAAAAATTGAATTTTCACTCGAGTCGTGCCTGAATTGGTTTTTTTTTCTTTTTTTAAGAGTATTCAATCTAAATCTTCTGGTCCCTAATTTCACTCTTTGGGATTTAGAGAGTAAGTATGGGCTTGGTCTGAGACTAACTATTCTGAGAGTAAATGTAAAAAAAAAAATCTTGGATCAGCACAAACATTTCTGTAACTGTGCTTCAAGGGGCCTAAGAAAATTAGTTTCATGGAATACATGTACATAGAACTCTACCTACATGGTAAACATTTTCCAATTAAGTTTCTCAAAGACCTGCTGCAATAGTGCATGGAATAGAACTCTACCTACATGGTAAACATTTTCCAATTAAGTTTCTCAAAGACCTGCTGCAATAGTGCATGGAATAGAACTCTACCTACATGGTAAACATTTTCCAATTAAGTTTCTCGAAGACCAGCTGCAAATAGTGCATGGAATAGAACTCTACCTACATGGTAAACATTTTCCAATCAAGTTTCTCAAAGACCTGCTGCAATAGTGCATGGAATAGAACTCTACCTACATGGTAAACATTTTCCAATCAAGTTTCTCAAAGACCAGCTGCAAATAGTGCATGGAATAGAACTCTACCTACATGGAAACATTTTCCAATTAAGTTTCTCGAAGACCAGCTGCAAATAGTGCATGGAATAGAACTCTACCTACATGGTAAACATTTTCCAATCAAGTTTCTCAAAGACCTGCTGCAATAGTGCATGGAATAGAACTCTACCTACATGGTAAACATTTTCCAATCAAGTTTCTCAAAGACCTGCTGCAATAGTGCATGGAATAGAACTCTACCTACATGGTAAACATTTTCCAATCAAGTTTCTCAAAGACCTGCTGCAACAGTGCATGGAATAGAACTCTACCTACATGGTAAACATTTTCCAATCAAGTTTCTCAAAGACCTGCTGCAACAGTGCATGGAATAGAACTCTACCTACATGGTAAACATTTTCCAATCAAGTTTCTCAAAGACCTGCTGCAATAGTGCATGGAATAGAACTCTACCTACATGGTAAACATTTTCCAATCAAGTTTCTCAAAGACCTGCTGCAATAGTGCATGGAATAGAACTCTACCTACATGGTAAACATTTTCCAATCAAGTTTCTCAAAGACCTGCTGCAACAGTGCATGGAATAGAACTCTACCTACATGGTAAACATTTTCCAATCAAGTTTCTCAAAGACCAGCTGCAAATAGTGCATGAACCTTGCGGTCTGCCACTGATATCCAGAGGGACACCTCAACACCTTTTTTTAGACCCCAGTCTGACCCTGTAACAATAAACCCCAAGGTTTGACCTCCGACCTCAGGTTTGACCCAGCAGAGAATCCTTGAATGGCTTTTGTGGCTAGAAACCAACTCCCCTGGGTGTTGTACACAGGATGCGCAATCACCCCTGTAATATTGCCTTTCTTCAAATTCCCAATTGATTTTTGCAGACTTTTTATGGTTTGAGTTGACAAAAACAGGAAAGGTTGTAGTCAAGTCAAATAAGGTAGTAGTCAAGTCAAATAGGTTGTAGTCAAGTCAAATAGGTAGCAGACAGGAGTCTTTGCTTAGGGTTAACATAAGCAGGAATATTTATGAATACCGTCATTGCAACAGCCATAGTGTTTTTGGAGATCTAATTAACCGCCGATGATGTCACAGGGATATATTTGTGGTCAGGCCGTACACTTCACAACTTTTTCTGCACTAAATCCTAATAATGTCTTTTTCAGACAAAATTACATCCATCAAAATTTTTAATTCTTATATGCATTCAGCACTGTTTTCCTTTCTGATCTTGTGTCAAATAGATATCTTGCTTTTAAATTATTCAAGCTTGTTGCAGTTCAGCATCAATTATTTTCAAAATTGGAAATGAAACAAAACAACGGGTTAAGACAGACCAAATTTATTTTTTTTTCCACCAACAAACATCAAGTCCATAATGCCATGTACAATGCATCAGCGTTTCTCAAATTAGATTTTTACACTTCTATTTTTCCATTTCCAATTCCAATTTCCGAAATTCCACTTTCATCAAGCTCACCAACAAACCGAATATACATGTACAATGTACCAACCACAAAACAACATTCAATTCCCAAGTTCTAAATTGATAATATGTGACCCGCTCTGCAAAAAGGGCACATAAGTCGCTGTATGCTTTTACGCGTAATGGGACGATCTATGTGAAGAGGGTGAAAAATTCTTCAAACAAGTGATTTTTAAGGGAGGGAATTTTTGGCATCTTTGATACCGTATAATATTCTAGTTCATAAAGTTGGGAAAAGAATGTGTTTGTGTCGAGTGCTTCAATCTATTGCTTTGCTTTTTGCTTTTTTTTAATGGCTTGTATTCATGAAAACAAACATGTAAATTTCCAAATATCTTGCGAATGCAAAATGCTACAGGCCTCAGACATACATGTACATACCATATGAAAGCTTATAAAATGGCCTTTCCAGCTATATAAAACAATGTTTTCAAATTTTGCAACATAATTGCCCTTTTTGCAGAGTGGGTCACATATAATCCTTGGGCCAGCCATGCCTGCACCAGGCTTTTGTTTGTTTCTACTTCAGTTCCGATTTCCTTAAAAGGTATTTGCCTGACCGTAAAAACCAAGAACCAAACTCCCAGCGGGAGGCGGTCATGCTTGGAGCCAACAGACCAGCTGGCTGGAATCCCGACTCAAACTCAATCCCTAGCCGAAACACTGGGATAAACTTAGCATACAATGGCAGGTTGAGCAGACTAGACTGTAACTTGACCGTCCACAAAAAGAAAAACATCTGGCAAAATTTACCCAAAGTCTGCATGAAATCACCCTGCCGTCTCCTACTTTTAATACTTTAGAAACAAGATTTCCCACATAGACCAGATAACCTTAGCATACAATGGCATATGGGTTCAGCAGACTAAGACTGTAACATGACCGCGCAGAAAAAACAACATTGTTTCTGGCAAAATTTGACCCAAAGTCCACCCAAAACAATTTAGACTCCAGAAAATATAAGAATTATTATTTATTTTTATTGGGTATGTGTACCACCACCGGACTCAAGGTGTGGGCTACAAAAGACAAGAAAGGACAGCAATTTTGCGGACTTGTATTAACCCTATTAAACCTACCTGAATCCATCAAAATCCATACCCCTGTTTTGGAGGATTTCGGCGGATTCAGGATACCTCCATATTGAAAACTGGGGGATTTTGATGGATTGAGGATTGTAAGCCTAGCGGTACTGCAGGATTTTGATGGATTCAGGATATACCTTCATATTGAGCAGTCACCAAAACCAACTTTTTGTGCATGACAAAATAGGTGGATTTTGGCGGATTCAGGATACTTTCTAGTAAAGTTACCAAAGGGGTTACAAAATACAGGTAAATTTTAAAAAGTATGAAAAATTGACAATCCGAGAGATTTTTAGTCGGGAGTCGGGAGATCGACCAATTTTCCGGGAGTCTTCCATAAAATTAGGGAGAGTTGGCAGTTCTGAGTACTAGCCTTTGGAACAACAACGGTGAAAGGATGTGCTACACGTACATTTACTTTCATTGAGTCGGGATTCGTCTGTTTTAAAACTATTTCATGCACGTTTTTCTTAAAGAGGTTACGCATGGCACAAATATCTTACCTGATATATCTTTCTGCAACTTTAATTTGCTGTTGAATAAATGAAAAGAATAAAGTAGATGAATTTAAAGTTACAAAAATTAATTGTAAGAAAAATCATTCGATTGACAGTGAACATATTCAATAAGCCAGTTCGGTATTTCAACTGCGCATGTGTACAATGACATGGGTCACAGGTCATTCGGGATAACTACATTGTACATGTACATGTAATGGGCGCGTATGAATGCGCACGGTGGTCGCACAACACACACGTGTTAAATTCAATCAGAATGGTTATTCGCGTAACATGATACATCACGTGACATTACGTCAGCAATTTTATCTCGAATAACCTTTGACCTACATGTAGACTACTTCATCGAGCAAATAACAAGTTTCTCTTCCATGAGTATACACTTTGCACATGCATACACGTACAATGTGAAATGTTTGGTTAAAAAATTAAACGCAAAAAAAAAATAATAATACGGCTGGCCCTTTAAATGTTCTGGGCCGGAACGAGGAAAAGCAAAATAAATAAATAATTGTGGCCCAATGCCCCGAAAACACTGTGTAAAAGGTCATAGAAATAATGTCACAACACTTGGCCCATATACATGTACATGGCCAGATAGCAAGTGGGAAAACAAAAGTGAATAACCAGTACTTACTTTATCTAGATTATAATGAAAGCCCTGGAAGAACAAAGAAGAAAAAAAACCACTGTTATAAAGGGCTACGCATTTCGTATCCACAAAGAACATGTACATGTACATTACAACTTCAGCTACATGTAATATGTAGCAGCATAAAGATGAAATTTTTCTTAAACAGAGACCAGACCAAGATCTTGATGATTATATTAAATTTCATTTCATAAATTCTTTTATTCCAACTTTATAAAACACACCCCTTAACCCCGGGGAGGGTTACTTTAACATTTTAAATATAGATATTTAAATATATACATTGCCAGGAGAAAACAAGGTCAGCAGAGCAGTCAGACATTATGATTTTTCTCTTAAGTTCATAAATAAAAAGGCAAATTTGGCAACACAATTAAATGTTGAACTCATAAGAAATATAAATTTGTGACTGTTTGTAAGCAACTGAAAATGTGCATTTTTCCCCCACTTACAAAATTTAACATTTGTTCCCTAAGAGCACTGTATAATGGACAACTGATTAAAACTCTAACTACCCCAAGCCTTGCAAACTCCAACAGCAGGTTTTGTCTAATTTTGATGGGTTCAGTACTGCAGGGCCTTGGCACCATTACTTTACATGAAGCTATGATGCCCCAATTTGTCCAAGTCCAAAGAATGTGCTATAGGTCTACTGCACAGTGTTGGATTTTGACAGGTTGAGGAAGCTTCCTAGTAAAAATGCCTAGGGTTAAAAAAATGGATCTCAAATTCAACCTCCAAATTGCACTGAAGGCAAATTCGCTGGTCGTATTCAATACCTACATGTACACGTGTGTACCTTCCTGTTTCAATAAAAAGCTTGTGTGCATTTTAAAGGGACAAATTGCTTTGGATTTTGCGATTTGGGCTATAAAACTAAAATTGATATGGTTGGGAAGCTTTTTTAAAAGTAGAATATAAAGATTCACATAACTATCCCTTCAAATTGTGTGGTTTTTGTTTAATTTCGTGACAAATAACGCCATTTTGTAGAACCAAATATTTGACTCCACAAAATGGTGGACCATGTTCACCAGTCGTATTTCCAGTCGCAGCTGGTTGAAGTACGTTCTGTTGATCCATTTTGATGTACTGTGGCACGGCGCGCAGCACTGGCGGTATGTGTCGCGAGGTAGAGAATGGTACCTGGCGATCATCTGATAGGTTTACAAGGCCACTGGCTGCGGCGCCAGCCTAAAGACTCTAACAGCATATTTTGCGCATTATTTAGACGGTGGTATTTACTACTGGAAATAAGTCTATGTTTCGCGGGTCAGATGTCAGGGGTCAGAGGCCAATTTTTTGTTTTGTAATCACTACTCACTAATTACAACACATTATACGTGTTTTTTTGCATGAACAACTCTTATAAAAGATAAGGAACATTTCCAAACAGCAAAATTTCATGACATTTGAAGGCAATGTGTCCCTTTAATGACTATGACAAAATGACACTTACCTGTCTTGATGTGGTCGTGTGAGGATCGTGCAGATGTTGTTCCATCACTGCCAGTTTCTCTTTACTGACTTCAATGGTATCCCTGCCAAATTCAACCATTTCAAAATATTCACTTGGGCGGCATTTTCACCTGTCGCCATTCATAAGAATTAGCCAATCAGATCATCTGATGAATGTCACGTGACATTCTAAACCTAAGAAAACACGTGCAAGCGCCAATTTTCAGACCGATAGACCCAGGCGGGGTAACTTCCACCGCCGGTAAGACCAACTCACCTCCTAATTAATTTGTTATTTTTCTATTTTTTAAATCGCCAACAGCGGCGGACCTCCAATAACAGGGATTTTGTAAATTTACATAAAATAAATATAATACACATGTACATATAAAATACTATAAAAAATAATAAATAAAAAAATAAATAAAAAAATATAAAAATGAGATGATACATGTAGGTTCCTTTTTAGCCAACAGACTGAGCATAAAACGCTCTTTATTTAGACTAACAGAATTAACAGAATGTTACGAACGCCCATAAGTGCCAACCAAAAAAAATAATCGAATCCGTTATTATGGATATATAATCTGTTACTACGGATTCACAATCCGTTATTATGGATTCATAATCCATTATTACAGAATCACAATCTGTTATTACGGATTATCAATCCGTTATTATGGTGAATGGGCTTTCGTAGAATGTTGCAACATTAGGCGCCCCCCCCCCAAAAAAAAAATTGTGTTGCCCTTACATGGCAAATATCATGTCGTGTAACTCGGAAGTCGGGAGGCAAAAACTAAGCTTATTAAAAGAGAGATGGTGAAATGCACAATTGTGCCGTCGAAGCTCTATTTAAAGACAATCTTTTGAAATGCATAAAACTTTTAGATTTTTATGCGGGAAAAGGTGACATTTTGAAAATTCCTTATTGTTAAAAAAACAAAAAAGCGACCTGACTTTTGTGACTTCTAGAGTTGGTCGAGGAGGGCAACACAACTATTTTTGTTGTTGGCCTGATACATGTGAGGAAGACTTTTTAAATCATAAAATGATTTCTGCTGTATTCCAGCTTAGCAGTCTTGATTTATCCAAACTGCAGTGTATTACCGGTAAACTGCAAGAAATGTCACAAATTCTGACAAACTTTCAACCCTTTTGTCCTGGGACAACAATACTTTCAAAAATGCACCCTTTCCGAGAAAAAATCTCCACAATTAACCATGCATGAAATTCTTTCTCATGCCAACGCAAAAGAAATTCCTCAAATGTACAAAAAGTGGCTTTTATACACGTATTTTCTTTCTCTGAATTCCTTTTCCCCTTTCTCTTCCTTTCATTTCTTTTTCTTGTCTGTCTTTCGATGGCAAAAAAGGGTTCAGCAAGCCAAAAATCGCCATCGGTGGGAAATGTGGAATTGAATACGGGTTCCCAATAAAAATGCCGACAAGATTGCATCGTAAAGTTGGAGCCTGATGCCTGCCTATATGGTTTTATTACATGTAGTTTATGACTTCTGACTTCCCAAACAAAGATAATTTGGGAGACCGCCAACATATTCGAAAAAAAAATATATTTGCACGTACAGATAGACTCTGATGCCATTTTAATACAAAAGTCACGGCACCTTAGCAGTGTCAAATGCCGCATTTTTTCTGGATAGGTTTATTGTTCCCGACCGTAAAACACTTGACACTTCCAAAAAAATTAAAACGTTATACGTACTCGTAATGATCTTGATACAATGCAACAAATGTCCATCAGGTGGTCTACAATATCAATCGCCGCCGCATGTAAAACACAGGCGTGCTTTGCGTGCAACTTTTTACCGGCGCGGCATGCAGTTGCAGCAGACGCCTGAAATACTTGATCGTCTAGTATCGAATATTCGAATATGCGGTCAAGCCCAGTCTCGAATAATCGAATACTAAATTATTTGAAAATGAACAGCCCCTACTTTGCTTACTTTAAGCCTTTCTTGAGGCTCTCCAGGATAGTGTGCATACGCTGAGGTCTTGGTTGTCGAGGCATCTTCAATGCGTGGTTGCTGGGCGGCGTTAACATCTTCTGACGACCGCGTTTCTCCTTGAGCTTGCCTTGTCTGCTGGGGCTCGCAAAGCCCCTGAGACCCTGTCCGACAAAAAGGGAAAAGAACGTCAATTTTTGCTACATACATGTACCAATTATTTTGCACTAATTCCAATATCTCCTTTATCAGTAGTGTAGTCATGTTCTTCTCACAGAGTGGGCAAACAGGAGAGGCAGTGGCGTAGCTGGGTTAAAACATCTGGAGGGGGTACCTGGAGGTGCACAACATTTTTCAAGGGGGGGGGGGGGACAGTGGCTTTTGTTCATTTCAAGATTTCAAACAGGGCGCGGAGGGGGTGGGGGGGGGGGGGTGTTCATGAACCTGTGCCTCCATTCTGAGCTCTGTTTAAATACAATCACATCAATGTATTTATGTTAAACTGTTTGATGTTGATTGCTGGTCATGTATGTTTGTATGTAGATTAAGGCATAGTGCAATATAACGGGCAATTATTTTGGCCACAAAATAATTTAAAAAGTGACTTTTGAGAGCTGTTCTTATCAAGTCCCGTCTAGCCTGCCGGTACCATTTGTCTAAAAGTCAACACTGTGAGTAGCAAACAAACTGTAAAAAAAAAAAAAATGTAATAAAATAAAGATTTGACAAAACAAAACCTGCTGGAACTACGCAGCACTAGACAGAATGGCGACTCTTGTGTTATGACATATTTTTACGATTTGTTTGCTGGCCCCCAGTGACCTTCCGGACAAATGGATTTATCTACATAAAACTACAAACTGATACAGTTTTTACTCAGCAATCAACATCCTCTCTCATGACATACTGACGAATGTTACATAAGAAACCTACTTTTTGGTATTCCTCATCCATTGTTGAAAAAAAACACATCAAGAAATGCAGCAGAACTCAAACGCCGGTTTCACGGCCAAGAAAGACACAAGAACTCAACAACAGTCTTGAATAATAAGTTCCAAGTCTTTTCAAAGGGAACAGAGAAAACTGGCAGGAACGGGATTTGAACCTGCGACCTCCAGAATACCACACCGGTGCTCTACCAACTGAGCTATATTTCCCTATGTTGGCGGTCTCCCAAATTGTCAGTGTCTTTGTTCGGGGGGCTCAAGTCTGTTCAAACCGATGTGTGGTTGTGTACTTCATGTTGAACATCAACATGCGTAGAGCATAAAAAGAGTAGCATAAATTACTCCGGTAGAGATCGAACCCAGGACTTTTTTTTAGCACCGACAACTCGGCCATTAAGGCATACTGCAGCAACAGATTGGTAATATGTACATGTATAGCAGCCTGTTATCCGGATTATACAAGCAGTGGTGATAGAACCAGGGACCAACAATTCACTAGTGGTGGTGTCTCAACCACTAGATTGTATATGTACATGTAGCTTCTCTGATTGTGCTTTGCTTGATGCCTGGTACAAAATGTAGCCCGCTATCCAAATGATTGATGCAGATCTGATCGAACCCTGGACCTCCAACATGCAAGTTCAGGAGGCTTCACCACGAGACATTCATGTCATGTAGTACAATGTACATGTATTCCCGATAGCGATCTCAAGCGATGACTAGATCACAATGAACATGTGCATGTACAGCTGCCTATATTATCCGACTTATTGAAGAATTGGAGGTCGATCCCGAGACCTTCCGTGTACAAGTGCGGACATCTCAACCACCGGACAACATGAACTGAATGCATGAAGTTCGTGTACTATGTATGTACGTGTAGATAACTCAAAGGCCAGCTATAATCCAAATTGCTGCAAGTCCTCAAAACATACGGTTCCACCTTTTTATAGCCTGTACTGACAATGCCTGCATGCATGCAATCATCTGCATAATAAAGTCCACGTTACTGTATTAACGATCGTCTACAAAGTACTGTACGTAGCAAGTTCACGTGACTTCAGGATAGGATCCTTAGTCTCCGACGAGCACTTGAAGTTCAGGTTTTACAAAAATGTCAAAGCATGCCACGCCGTACTAGTAACAACCATTGCACTGGCTGTTAAAAATACTTCCCAAATGCCGGAAAACCAAACTGCTCTATTATGTGTGGTACAGTGCACAAAAGTACAAATGTCAACAAGGAAGCTATAAACCTCATCCACTTATGGAATAAACATTAAACATCTTCAGAAGCAGTTGGCACTAAAATGTTCAACAATGTGTGAAGACCGTGGATCATATCCGCATGCGTATGACCAGCCAGTGCCAAACTTCCGTGCGAGTAAAGCCTGCTGTATAATGCACCATTGGGCTTGTGGCTGCCACCGTGATTATTTGCACTTGTACAGTGTTCCGCAGGAATGGGCAATTTGCAGATATTTTTTGCAATTTCTCAACAGAAGACTTTGTGAATTCTTGGTCATAGTTGGATGGGTGCTAATAGGAACTACGTCACTTATCTGTGGTTCCAGTCGGTGACCAGCTTTGGTCACAACACAATGAATTGACTCACGTGAAAAGAAGGTGTAGGGGTGCTTCATTAGGCCCCAAAAAAAATACTTCAGTTAGTTCACGACCGACCCTAAAAGTCACAAAAGTCGGGTCGCATTTTTATTTATTTATTTTTTTTCTAAAGGAATTTTCAAGGTCTCACCTTTTCCCGCACAAAATGAACAAATTTTATTACAATCATTGTCTTTAAATACATTTTGTACAGCTATACTTTTTGGCTCCCCACTTCCGACATGCAGTTTTGATGTTTTAACCCTACTCCCTACGGTGTGTAGAAAATAATATTGAAATTGTCGGATTCAGAACTGTTTGGGTTAATGGATGGAAAAAAAATGTAAAAAAAAATTGACCAGCCGACCCTCCCTGCCGATTTTTCCCATTTCAGGGCAAAACAAGGGTTTTTTATTGGCCGTAAGAATCAGGCAAGAAAACAAAAATGTCTACAGTCAAAACATTCCGTTTCTGATTTTATTTTTTATTACATCACTGTAAGTGATTATACTAAGGGAATAAATATGTGCTAGGTCGGTTTTAAACGTACATTTTAAAACCGGCCCACCACATATTTATTTCCATTCATAAAATACCTTTTTGTATAATTCAGCAAAAAAAACTCGGAAACATTTTCACACCTTTTTCACACAAGCAGGAAAATAATTTTATGCATTGTATTTTTTCTGTGGAAAAATAATGTCCCACTTGAATTCAAAGGGGGAAAGTTGGGTGCGGATGCGACTGAATTCTTTTCATAAAATTGTCCATTCCCATACAGACTGTTGCAATTAAAATGTACGTTTATACAAGAATGCACACTATACAATGCAAGCACACGAAGCACAGTGTATACTCTACAGGTTCTGTATACATGTACTTCCGAGGACAAGAGGAGAAAAGGAAATACAAAGAAAACTTTCAGTCCTCGCAAGTCAAGTCTTTTGTTGAAATCGGTCCTCGCAAGTAGAAGTACAATATGTACGTGTTTAGTCTATGGGGTTGGGTTATATTAAAGGAACGATAGGAAACACAAAGCGTTGTCCTCGCAAGTATTGGGAAAGTACGACTACATGTACAATGTACAATGTATGTACTTGAAAATATGCAGGGCTATTATCACAGACGGGCACAGAGGCGTACATGTACGTGTATTTTTACCAGTCTTGTTGACTTGACTTGCTGACTTGACTTGCTGACTTGACTTGCTGACTTGACTTGCTGACTTGACTTGAATCGGACTCGAGTCACAATTTTTTAATTGAGACTTGACTTGACTTGACAAAAAAAAATGACTTGGGACTTGACTTGACTTGAATAAATTTGACTTGCTGACATTAACACTTCTGTTAAAATAAACACAAACATACAGGTATCAGTTAAAAAACAAGCCATGTAGCGCATATATAGCAAGCTGGGTGTCTAGTACGTACATATGCAGGGCCGAAGTGCTGACCGAGCTGCATGGAGAATTGTCGAATTGGCACACCAGGTTGCTAGCCTACATGTGCATTGTCATTTTGTCATTGAAATTTGTATTTACTAACAATTGACTCAAGACTTGTTACTTGACTTGAACAAAATTGACTTGGGACTTGACTTGGAAAAAATTTACTTGGGACTTGACTTGATTTGGGAAAATTTGACTTGCGACTTGACTTGACTTGAGAAAAAATGACTTGGTTACAACACTATGCACATATGCATACAGACGGGCCTGGTGGGCAATTTTTACGCTCCGCAAATATGCAATTCAAAGCATGCGAGAAAAGAATCGACGTGTCAGCAAGCTGATGAATCACTATAGTGCTTTGGTAGCCATGACAACCACTGAACAAAAATACCACAATTTCATACGTGGATGGTACGGTACAATGATGATGAGACGTGCTTCAATGAATCCAGTACATTGTACATAGTGTGGCAGTCAGGAAAAACTTAACACCCGCCTTGTATCAACAAACATCGTTCTGTCACGTCCAATAAAAATGTGGCCACAAACATGCCAATATTTATCATTTAGCACAGAAACATCAGATAAACTCTACGGTCAAAATTTAAAGGCAGTATACAACATTTGCTTTGGCTGTAATTTTTAGAAATGAATGGATTTGGGGGTTGGTATTTTATAGCAAATACTGTAACACTGACCTGTTTATGGTTTTGTGTGCATACATGTAGATACTGGGAAAACAGAGAAAACGGAGGGGGAAAATGCTGTTCTTGTAGTCTGGTTCCCTGATCCTACTTCAGACAATACAGAGCAATTTATAGATGTCAGGGAATTATCAGGTTGGGGAACTAGACTACATGTACATGTATTTCCAACGATTGTCGGCTGACAATCGCTGCAAATTGATACAAACATTCCACACGGGGTGCCGTGATTTCATAGGATGCTTGAGACTATTACACATGTATTTACTTACAGTCAAGTAAGGTGTACATGTACATGTATCTCATAAGAATTCGGTAGTTTGGTTTTTTTATGTTTGCAAATGTCATACATGTACATGTATACTACATGTCAGGGGTGAGATTGGCCAAAAATGAAAAATCAACGAAATCCACGAAAATTACACGAAAAATCCACGAGCACCCCCAGATCAACATATAATGTAGTTTGTATTTGCCTGAAGTCACCCCCTTAAAATATCCGTTTTTATTAGTCTATATCCACTTTTACAGGTAAAAACGCCTTCAAGACAACAACTCAGGAATTCCAGATTGCCAAAAAAAAAATTCTTTTAAAATTTTGAAATCCCGACAAAAAATCCTGAAATCAGGAAAAATCCTGACAAATCTCACCCCCGACGTACCTTTAATGTGTATCTCACATGTATGAGTACTGGGGAAAAACTATGACAAAGTGATACTTAATTCTTGTTTTTACCAAAGATATGCAAACAAAAAGGGAGATAGATCATCCAAACCCTCCCTGACAAAAAACATTTCAGAGGAGTATTCCTTTTTTGTTAAGGATTTGGTCTTGGTTTCCTTTTTTACTTGAAAGGAACTAATTATTGCATGAACGAGGGCGCTGTTTCTCAATTGTTATTGAATCGACAATGTATTCAATTTTTAAATGCTTTATTTTACGGGATTGCTTGCTCTGGTGAGAATCGATTGGCACGGTACTTATACTCGATTCTTTGCTGACGCGTACGTGAGTCGGTGACCGCCTGTAAAAATTGCGCCCTCCAGTTGATGAACGTTCAAAATACAAGTGACAAGTCTCAAACAGTAACGTCTGGGACCAAGACTAGTGAGGATTTCAATGTTGAACATTTTTGTCCTTCAAAAAGTTCAACTACCCCAAGACATACATGTACACGTACATGTATGTAGGCCTACATGTACCAGCAACAGATTACCATCGATTTCCAGAATCAATGAATCACTGAATGGCATGCAGGCGCCAAGATAATCAAACTCAACCGAAACCACACGGGGAAAAAGATTGGGTACATATCATCGGTCCTGGGGCTTTCCCGTCCAAACATGGACATGGAAGTTCAAGTACATGTACATGTACATGTACATGTACATGTAAATGACAAATAGAAACTTGTGATTAATCACCCATGGGTGACATCATTTCCCCAAAATGACAATTCGATATCATGCATTCCATGGCCTTTGTACTTTCTCCAGTAAGAAAAAAAAAATGTGTAGGCGTCTGCTGTCAATTTCAGTTTATATCCTGGTCTGCCGTTGCCCTGATTGTAAACACCTAGTTGGATAGGTAGTGCTTAATACTTTTCCCCATTTTGTTATTCTAATACAGTCTTACAGATATACTGGAAGCTACATATGTACACGTACATACATTCTATCCTTTGAGTCAATTTCCACCAGTTGAAGGTTTTTTGTTTTCAAATTTTAAGGTGCAGTTCGAGACCAATTTCTTCCTTTGCTGGGTTGAAATATAATTATTTAAAACAAGATACCAGACAAAAAAAAACTAAAGTAATAATGCGTGCTTGTTTACGTTTAAGACCTATTTTACTTTCATTAATTCTCTTATAAATACATGTACACGACAATGCTCGGATATTGTTCATTTCTTTTCTTTAGACACGACAACTTTATCAAATTTAGTTTAGCTAGAAATCAGTTTTAATTGATTCAAGTAATCCTCAAATTTGATTCAAGCTATCCTTTAATTTATTCAAGTCATTCCCATGCAAGGCACCAATTTATCGTTGTTTTCAAGTTTGTGAGAATCTCTTGAAGCAGCGGAAGCTTGCCTGTACAGCCCTATCTTTTAACCTACCATGCAAGGGGACAATTTACCAAGTTTTCAAGTTTGTGAGAATCCCTTAACCCCTTGCCACCGGTTGACACAAATACGTGCAGATTGAAATTGCCACCTGGCCGGTTGACGTCTATACACGCCAATTTTTGCATTTTCAATCCATTATTGGGGTATTGTGTACGTTATGCCTGGCTGCACAAGCCTCTTGTTTCCGTTTTGCTTGGCTGCATAACCCGGCCTGGTGCCCCGGCACCTCGGGTGGCAAGGGGTTAAAGCAGCGGAAGCTTGCCCATATAGCCTCTCTTTCAACCCAACCATGCAAGGGACCAATTTACCATTGTTTTCAAGTTTGTGAGAATCCCATAACCCTAACCCTGCCAGACGCAGCACAGTGCACCTGTGGTCACAACTCCACTTTGCTGCACTCTGCACACAAGTCAATGTGACAAAGTATGCAATCTGATGCATCTGGCAGGGTTTCTAGCCAAAATACCCTGGGGTGTTAGGGTTTTAAAGCAGCGGAAGCTTGCCCATATAGCCTCTCTTTTAACCCAACCATGCAAGGGGCCAATTTACCACTGTTTTCAAGTTTGTGCTATAATGTGCTCTCCTTTTGGGTCATAATAATTTCACAGCCTTCTTTTCTTTCTTTTTACAAACAGTACGACCTTGATCCATTCTGTACACTGGGGTGATTTAAGAATTTCCAGCCATTTCTTTCTTTTATAATCGTGGTCTAGAATTAACTGGATTGGGAATCTAGGTCAAAGTCAACTGGGACAGCGGATTAATTTCCCGCTGATGTTTGTTCTTGGATTAACCTGTACTTACCTTTTAAGGGATTTAATCATACATGTACATGCAAGAGATTTTACTTCAAAAAATAAAAAAAGGGTCAAAGGGTCATAGTGGGGGCCTAATGTACAATGTATTAAGGTACCGGTGTGAGGTACATTGTTGTACATACTTACGTGCAAGTTTTACAAGCAGAAGTTGGCATTAAAAGAGAACACACCAGCTGATGAACTTGAGTCTTTAGATGTGGAGAAAAACCATTAATCTTGGCCTTGGCTGAATCTACAGTGAACCCGACACTGTTTGCAAGACCTTGACTTTATTTTTAAATTTATGCAAGTTTGCTTGAGACAAGGCTATCAAAATGCCACTCCAGGTTCGGAACTACAAAAAGACAAAAGAATCAAAAATACTATTAAATTCCCACGAGCACTAAGGTAGTGCATGTGTGTCCCACATTCCGATCCCACTCACCCAATACTCTACAGGAACCAAGCGTTTTCCGACTTGTGGCACTGTTCTACTTTACATGTTGTATGTGCAGTTCGTAGGTAAACTTCTTATTTTATCCTCTGATAACTTTTCTGGCAGTTTCAAAAAACAAAACTACTGCATTATTATGAAATACCATATATTAGGCTGAAAGTAAATAGCAGTCTCAAGCATCCTGTGAAATCATGGCACGTGGTGTGTGTTGTCATTTTCAAGAAAAGCGGAAATTTATATCGTTTTCCATTGATTGTTGGCCGACAATCGTTGGAAATAGTCTGGTTCCCCGACCTTGTTCGGATTCCTCTAAAGTATAGGTCGGGGAACCAGACCACTAGAAAATAATTTTTTTCTGCTTTTCCAGCATCAACATGTATGCACACACAACTTTAAACAGGTCAGTGTTACAGTATTACTAGCTTGCACGCTATAAAATACTACATGTAACCTCCCAAATTTACATACATTTTGTATATTTCTGAAATTTATAGACAACGCAATGACAGAGAAAGCAAATGGGTGCATATACTACGTTTACATGTAAATAATACTGCCAGTAATCTCAAGAATCACAATATGCAAGTTTGTACACAAATTATCAACATAAATTAAATATACATGTGTACAATGAATCGTCATGGGCTTAACTGCAATAGCACACATGACAAAAAATATGAGAGCAAGGGCAAAACAACAAAAAACTCATGAGAAAGGCGGTTTTACATAATGTATGAAATACTTACGAATTGAACAAATGCAGAACCTCTGCTCGAATAAATATCCTCGGCTTACACGAACAGGTATTCACTCTGTCGACTGTGAATCCATAAAAAAAAGCTGTTCAGTTCGTTCCTCAACCTATCCACTGTATGTCTTTAAACTAGCCGCATGAAACCAAAAATAGCACGCAAGGTTGACAAATTTTGATACGAATGACAGACAGATGGCCGTCTAAACAACACAGCTGTTCGTTGAGAATATTATACAACACACCTACAATCTGTACACGTGTACCGGTTTATGCATACGTCAACAAATCCGCTGTCCTCCCGTAAAAATCCCAAGCACGTCACAAATCCTCCACCATGAGGAACACACTTTGCATAATAATATCCAGAGCAGAAGCAAAATCAATGTAGAGAAAATAAGTGAATTCAGCGAGTAGTATTCCTTTTGGACTGGTTGATCTGTGTCTCCTAGCACCGTTACACATTAACTGCTCATTTTGTAAACAACCTCTAGTGTGGAGTCTCCCATCAATGACTAACACAGTGGAAATCCTACGCTTTCTGGAGAAGAAAGGACCATTTGCTGCACTACTGAGGACACCAACATGTACAATGCATTGAGCACACATAAATCACACACTAGGGTTGGGATTACATATAAACAACCCTCTGGACAATAATGGCGCCACCCAAGCACCTGGCAACAATGGACTAATCCACTCAAAATGGGGCATAAAAGCAATTAACACAAAATCCCATTGCCTGGTTTATTGTCACTGAGCTTCACAAGCGAATAACAATGGCTGGTCCATTGTTAAAGTTTGCAAGGGTTATTCTATTATTTGATGTGGGGGATGATACAAGTGACCTGGCTGATGACTCATCGTTGGCGCAATACAAAGTCAATTCTTTGAAGCCTGTCTTTACACAGAGGCTGGGGTATACATACTGCACACAGTGTACATGCACCACACACTATTGAATGAACACTGACACTGTTGACCAACACTCAAGGACACTCCTTTCAACTTGTCATCAGTGGAAATCCACATGATCATTACATATCATCAATATTCAAATCCGTACTGATGAGTTCAATAATCCACTATGCTGGGGATATAGGCCAATTAAGTTACAGGTGCATTCCCAGAAAAGGAAATCCTGTTTGCAAAGTGCAATACTTGACTGAAAAAGTGGTGTCTAGAACCTACATGTATGCAAAGTTGCTTTACAGCTGTGTTTCAGCTACATGATGTACAGATAAAATTACATAAAAAAAGACCCTCTAAAAAAAATGGTGTCAAGTGTTAGTTTTCCAAATCAATTATTACATCAAATGTGACCGGCTCTGCAAAAAGGGCTATTATGTCACAAAATTAAAAAAATGAGTTATATACATTGTACAATACGTTGTAGTTGAATTTGTCACGTCCTAAGCTCTAATTTGGTGTAGGTTTGACCCCTGTGGCATTTTGTGTTCTCCAGATATCTTGACATTTCCTATTTTCCCAATTTAACGGAAGTGCGTTTAGAGATATAGGCCTTTAACCCCTTGCGTACGGATGACGCCATATGGCGCAAAAAAAAACAGTGCCACCAGGCCGGATGACGCCATGCATTGGCCGCTGTTTGTGCAGTTTCAATCCATTGTTGGATTAAACAGTGCCACCAGGCCAGATGACTCCATTGGCCGCTGTTTGTGCAGTTTCAATCCACTGTTGGATTAAACAGTGCCACCAGGCCGGATGACGCCATTGGCCGCTGTTTGTGCAGTTTTAATCCACTGTTGGATTATTGTGTATACATATGTTACGCTTGACTGCTGCACAAACACATTGTAGCGGTTCGCTTGGCTGCCAGAGCCGCTGCGGCACCCCGACGTCTCCCGTAAAATACCATACTTATGGGGTTAAACACAAAAAGTGCAAAGAAATAAGATTTCTATCAACATTTATTTTTTCATCTTCATTCATCAATATTAATGTTTCTGAAAATATATTATGAAAATCTAGATATAATATAAGCCAACAAAGCAACAACAACAAAATGTGGAGATTATTTTGCCCACTTCACATAGAACAGCCCTTTGTGTGTTTGTAGAGCTGGTCACATACATGTATACACTTAAATATCCTGATCTTGGGGCATAAGATATCAGTTCATGGTCAGCGCATCATGTTGTACATGTACTTCCTGTGCACAGGTATGCCCAGCGTGATTTTTGTAAACCAATTCTTTCAGTGGAATTTACCAAAGAATGAGGAAATAGAAACGAACACATACAAACGTGTATTGACCTCCAAACGTGGACGTCCTATTGTTCCCTCTTTTGTTTGTCCTTTTTCGGAAGACCTCCATATGTTTTGTACACACTCCCAATCACGGACGTATGCTGCGAATCGCAGACGATATGTCTGGAAAAAGGTATATTATGTCGCAAAATATGACAAATGAGTTTTATGTATGTTTGGAAAGCCCGCAATGTAAGTTTTCATTTGGTACAAGATAGAGCTCCAAAGCCCTTTCCGTTCTGGAGTTATTACGTTTTTGCATATTAATTAGTTCTATGGAGTTCAAATTGCACAACAGAGAAAACAGGCTTTGAAATAGCTAGTTCTAAGGTGGTGCAATGGAAAAATACCCTCTAAAAAGGCTATTTTTTCCGCTTTATTCACTGAAATCAACATTGTTGTGCACCAAACCTGAAACTTTAGATATTTAAGATTTAAAGACAAAAAACCAAAAATGAATTTTGACATAAAATTTCATCCTCTCAACGTTGAAAAGGCCATTACATGTAAATGCATAGCGCGACTTATATCACCTTTTTCTGGAGCGGGTCACATATTGTTCTCTTTTGTTCTCCAACATTTTCCGTCCATGGTTTGAATAACCCCCAAACAAAGGCACAAAACATCCACATAACAGTGTGTACACGCAGGAGAGAGTTTAAAGACAGATTTTAACCTTTTTTCAATTCGGTCGATTCACAACCGATTCACAACCGGGGAGAGGCCAAATTACGCGGTGCATCATGGGAAAAAGTCGACATCGCAAAACCGGAAGTGGGTATCGCCAATGCATCGACCGTACTTCTTACACCCCTTCTCCGCTTAATCTGTCAACTTCTCTCTCTTCTTTCCCGCACAACTTGAAGCAGTGTTCTAGTCAAGACCATCACAAGACCACACAAGACCCTGCAAGACCAGCACAAGGCCAGCACAAGACTAGCAGTCTTAATCCAAGTCTTAAGCTATTCAAATGAACTGTAACAAAAGCATTCCTTTGTCATGGTTTATGCCTGTTATACTTGTGCCTGTAACAAGCTGGTCTTGTGCATGGTCTTTGTGCCTGGTCTTGAAATGGTCTCGACTACAACACTGACTTGAAGTATTCCCCGATTAGTCAAAAATTGCTTTAACTCATCCACTCACATTCGCGCGAATTCCATACTGCTGTACTGTCCACCATACAACGCGATAGACGCGATGTCGACCCCGAAAGTGGGAAATTGGCCTTTCCCGGCTTGTCGCTGGAGGCGCACCGAGTTGTGAATCGACCGAATTGAGGGAGGTGAGTTGTTCTCACCGACGATGGAAGTTACCCCGCCTGGGTCAATAGGTCTGAAAGTTATGATCATTTCTTTGGTATCTGTTGAAGATCTATCCCCTAAATCTACTACCTAAATTTGGTAAATTGGGGGCAGTTTTTGAGAAAAAAAAAGAGTCATGTTTTTTCCCAACGATTGGTTGGCCAACCATCACTGGAAATGGATACAAAATCCCACTTTTCTTGAAAATGACAGCACACCAGGCGCCACGATTTCACAGGATGCTTAAGACTATTATTTAATAACTGTCAAGTAAGGTCTGTAATCATAATTTTGTGTTTTTTTGGGGTTCTTTTTTGCAAATGTATATTATCTTTAACTTGTTGATGGTGTGAAGAAAAAACCGGATTCTGCCAAACACCTATGTAATAACAAGGATGTCTAACAGAGGCCAACTTTCTATACTTGACCGTGGGAAAAGGAAACACACATTGCATCATGGCGTGTAAAGTCAATCTCTGGAATAAAAGGAAACTGTTCGTTTCGGTGTCAGCCAATAAGGGACTTCCTGAAATGGCAGGATCAAAGAATGATCCTTCCACATGACAAACAAAAGGAGAAATGTTGAAACAGGAAAAAAAGGACTTGCTAAACACTTTCCGCCTAAATAAATAAATAATGTGCCACACAAGATAATATTTGTTCGCCAATCACACAACTTAGGCTAAAGGCCAGTTCAAACTACATGTATGCCAATTAAAGCCAACGATCCTAAATGCCCTAAAAATATATTGTGCAGATATCCTCGTCTTTGATTTTGGTACATCAAATCAAAACAATTTGCTTTTGCTGTAATTTTCAGAAATGCATGGATTTGGGGGTTAATATTTTATAGCAAATACTGTAACACTGACCTGTTTAAAGTTTTTTGTGCAAAGACGCTCGGAGAAAAAAAAAAGAGGGAAAAGAAATAAGAGGAAAAAATGCTGTTTTTGGAGTCTGGTTCCCTAGCTGACCCTACTTCAGACAAAACGGAACAATTTATAGACATAAGGGAATTATCAAGTCGGGGAACTAGACTTGCTGGCTTGCACCCATTCATGCATGTGTAACCAATTGCCAAACAAAATTTTTAAATGAATTTTCGAACTGACTTCTGACTATCCCCCACCTCCACCTCTACCCCCATCCCACCCCCCGAACAAAGACACTGACAATTTGGGAGACTGCCAACATAGGGCAAGATAGCTCAGTTGATAGAGCACCAGTACGGTATTCCGGAGGTCACTAGGTTCAAATCCCGCTCCTGCCCGTTTTCTTTGTTCACTTTTGAAAATTTGTTTCCTAGACTAGTTCGTCGTGTGCCCGGCAGAAGGGCGTAAGCGCGCTTTGACGCGTAATTACACTTTCCGAGAAAATCGACTTTGAAGTTTTTGTGTTGGCATTTCTAAATTAAGAATCGCATAATGGTTCATTTTTGTCAGATGCAAATTGATTAATAGTTCCAATAATGCTGTGCATTTTTAAACAAAATTATTACTTAATTTTACAGTTATTTGCATATTTATGCTAACGCCCTTTTGCCGGGAAGTCCTTCTGCCTTAAACGTGCGCGTAAGCAGCATGTGAAATGCTTACGCCCTTTTGCCGGGAACAAACTTTGCTCCAAGCGCGCTTACGCCCCGTTGAAGTGGAGAGGTGAACAAACTTTTATCATGTTTTGTTACATTAGAATTACACGCTAACGCCCTTTTGCCGGGAACAAAAAATGCAAAACCCCCTTACGCCCTTTTCATTCTGTTAATTACGTCAGACGAAATATGTATGAAAATAAAGATATTTCAATAATCTATCGATTACCCCCAAAACCCCAATTTGACCTTTGGACCAATTTTTTGTCCTTACGCCCTTCTGCCGGGCACACGACGAGTTACACATACATGTAGGCCAGGCAAAGCCAAACACAAGCATCCATTCTCAACTTTAAATATACAATTTCAAGAGAGCTTCACAAACTTGCAGGACAATGGAGATCAAATAAAGGCAGTTTTGTAAAGTCTGAGGGTATTTACTTTTTCGTTCAACGACTACAAAAAGTCTGGTGTATTTCTGGAAAGTGAGTCACGCTGCGCTGGCGGTGATGAGTTGTGACAAGTTGGCGTGGTGTTGGCTCTGGAAGAAAAATATCCTCCAGGCAAGGAGACCTGCGATGAGGTCAGATGAACAAGTACCCTGCTGGCAACGAGAAACTGAGCCGGCCTTCATTTCAAAGTCATGGCAGGGCTCGAAATAAACCTTTTTCGGAAATTCAACTGTGCGTGCACACACCAGATTAAACCATTTGCTTTCAGGAGATAAACAAAGCAGATAATTGCACACAAATTTTTGAGCTACTAGCCCGGCTGTCTGGTAGGTTTTTAAACTGAAAGTCAAGCTGGAACACTTTTGAAAGTGGAACACTTTTGAAAGTGGAACACTTTTGAAAGTGGAACACTTTTGAAAGTGGAACACTTTTGAAAGTGGAACACTTTTGAAAGTGGAACACTTTTGAAAGTGGAACACTTTTGAAAGTGGAACACTTTTGAAAGTGGAACACTTTTGAAAGTGGAACACTTTTGAAAGTGGAACACTTTTGAAAGTGGAACACTTTTGAAAGTGGAACACTTTTGAAAGTGGGGGGGGGGGGGGGGGGCAGCACCGTTGTCGGCCGACTGCTGCCCTTTTCTGTTTTTTTGTGCGGAACTGCCAAAAGTGGGGGGGGGGGGAACAATTTTCCCCAAATGGAAAAAGTGGGGGAGCCCCTCCCCCTGTTGCCTGCATGGGATTGTTTTTAAAAAAAAATTATTCGTAATCATTATTTCAAATGAATCTTAATATTACACTGCTACATGTAGGTCTGTAAACTGCCCATCAACTAGAATAGAAAACCTGGAAGTCCTGATAAATGTATAAATAATGAAGGTGAAGCAACTTGCCCACCAACTGCGTTAGCTTGCGTTATCTTGCGAATTGTTGCGCCAAATTTGTTCGCCAAAATTTGCGATATATTGCGCTATTTGCAAATTTTGCAAATTTTGCAATTTGTTGCAATTTGTTGCAATTTTTTGCAAAATGCTGTTGCCCACCGGCGCAACGAGTGCAAGAATTCACAATAAATTTGCACATATGCCTACACCTTGAATTTTCCTGGAAACGCTTGTGCTGCCTTGCGCTGCATTGCGCTCATTGCACATGCTTGCGTTAGGCCTGTTCACTGCTTGCGATGCAATGTGATGCATTGCGAAAGATGTCTAGCGCAGCTTGGCTTGCACTATTTTGCGCTATTTTTGGGCAGGTTCAAAACTAGCGCAACAGCTTGCGAAGCCATTTCGCAAGCTAAATTTGCGCAAGCTTTCGCAAGAGCGCTTGCCCAGCTGCTGCGCTACATGCGCTATTTTTGGCTTCGCAAGCTGGCGCAAGCAGTTTTACAAGCTAATGCAGTTGGTGGGCAATGTACTTTACAAGAGTCGGACATTTTGATTGCAGCAGAATCTTTCTCAAAATCTTCGAAAAAGATTTTGCTGGATCAAAAATGTCAGGCTAATTATCTAGAGGTGTAAAGTGCAGCAATCTTTCCTGCTTCACATATCAAATCCTTTGTGGTCAAAGGAACCCCCTGCAAACTGGCCAAAAACGCACAGTCAGATGACCTTAAACATAAAGATAACAGCTCCCTGGCTCTGTGTACGTACCTTACATGCAGTACATGTAGCACTATATATCTCCGAGGACAAGAGAAGAAAGGAAACACAAAGAAACCTTTCAGTCCTCGAACATAGAGTCTTTAGTTGAGATCGGTCCTCGAACGTAAGGATACGTGCTTAGTCTATGGGGGTTGGTTATATTAAAGGAACAATAGGAAACATAAAGCATTGTCCTCGGACGTATTGGGGAAGTACGACTGAATGTACACCGTGTACATGATACCAGACACTACGCACTGAGCCATGAGCAACGGCAAATTTCATTAGATTTCAGATAAACAACTCTTTTCTAAATCAATATACGCGAGCCTAAACCTCAACCAATCACAACATATATTGTTAGAAAGCTGACGAGACAAAGAACAATGACTCAAGAGATCTAAGCTCCCAGGTGGTGCTATTTAATGTTATGATAATGTTATTGGACCAGTTTTTGGCTGAACGTGCATTTTACACACAAAACGGGTAGATTTTTGACTAAAAATGCAGTGTTTAACATGATTTACGCGAGGGGAAATCAAGTTTTTGTGAAGTTTTTCTTTCATTTTCTGATAGAATGCAATGTTTGGGTCAAGATGTAGAAAGATCTGAGGATCTGTTGAATAATGCAGCGGTGGCGACAGATGCGAAAAAGGGCTCATTTTTAATGTTTTTTTGCCGCGTTCTCTCATAGAAGTTGCACATGAAAACCTGCCCAATGGGTTAGTTCCCCAAAGGAATCCATATTGAGGGAAAAATTCCTACCTCTTGTATCTTTGATTCTTTTTATCTTTCTGTAGCTCCATACCTTGAGTGGCTTTTAGCCTTGTTCGGGGTAAACTTTCATAAAAAAACACTTGTTTCAGAACTTTGTTTTGGGATAACATTATTTTTTTTCTCTAATACACTGAGGAATTTACTTAGACAACTTGTATTTGTGACCCACTCTGCAAAAAGGGCAATTATGTTGCAAAATTTGAAAATAGTATTTAGCTGGAAAGGCCATTTTATAAGCTTTCATATGGTACATGTACATGTACATGTCTGAGGCCTGTAGCATTTTGCAACCACGAGATATTTATAAATTTGCATGTTTGTTTTCAGGAATTTCTTGAAATGACTTAAGGAGAAACAAGCCATTTAAAAAACAAAAAGCAAAGCAATAGATGGATGCACTTGACACAAACACATTCTTTTTCCAACTTTATTCACTGAAATCAAAGATTTTGGTTATGAACTAGAATAATATATGTAGGTATCAAAGATGCAAAAAAAATTTCACCCTCTTCACATAAAACGGCCTATTACGGGTAAAAGCATACGGCGACTTATGTGCCCTTTTTGCAGAGCGGGTCACATTTAATTTGTATTGAAGTAATATTGATCTTACACAAGTCAACAGAGGGCGCCAAACTCTAACAATGGACTCATGCAATTTTGACTGGCACATAAAAACCAACAGAACACATAGATTGTTGAAACATTTTTTACTTCTTACTTACATTGTACATTCATTCCTTCTCCTTGCAGGATATAAAGAAATAAATAACCAAAAGTAATGAAAACAAGGATTAAAATGGTGTTTACAACAAGAAAACAGCTTTCGCATGCTGCCCTATAGCCCCTTGACCCCGGGTTTTAGATGGGGGCGCCAGATCAGGTTGTGCAGCCAAGCGAAACAGAAACAATAGGTTTGTGCAACCAAGCATAACGTGCACAATACCCCAATAATGGATTGAAAGTGCAGAGACTGGCACATACATGTACAGTGTAAGTAAAAAAAAATATATACACTTTTAAAATTGGCCATAGTTTTATTCTGTAGCAATATAGATAAGATATTTTCATACTTTGAGAGTAACTCTTTCTGCTTCTTTTGGTGACATTTTTACTGGATTAGTTTTCATGCCTGACTGCACAGGAGACAATTAAGGGGGTCGGGCGAAATCTGAGTTGCGCCAACTGGTCATTGCCTTGAATCAACCGGTGGAGTGGCCCCCCAAGATCTCCTGATCTGACCCCTCTTGACTACTTTGTATAGGGATATCTGAAAGCTCGGGTTTTCACCACTCCTCCAGCAAATCTGGATGACCTCCAGGAAAGGATAACACGAGAAATTGACATTCTCAGACAAGACAGGGAGATGATTCGCCGTGTTGTTGCAGGAATGATGCGCCGAGCCCAGCTGTGCATTGAACGAGATGGTGGCCATGTTGAGGACTAAGATACCGTGGAATTTAATTGCCTTTTAAATTTAATTTAATTTAAATGTTTTAAATAAACACGAAGTTTAAAAGCTAATGAAAATCTTTTTTGTCTGATTGTTAGACAATGGTTGTGCTCTTTTAAATTGTCTCTTATCAGATTTCACCCTTAATTGTCTCCTGTGCAGTCATGCATTAAAACTAATCCAGTAAAAATGTCACCAAAAGAAGCAGGAAAAGTTACTCTAAAAGTACATATGAAAATATCTTATCTATATTGCTACAGAATAAAATTATGGCAAATTTTAAAAGTGTATAGTTTTTTTTTACTCACAACCGGCCTGGTGGCAATTTTCAATCCGCACATATGTCAACCGGTGGCAAGGAATTAAAAAAGAAAATAATGACACTTTTTTTCTGTTTTAGTACTAATTAATGACTGCCTAATTAGTGCTGGATGGACCGTCTCCTAATTGTTTTATTTTCAAAGCTAAAGTTGCATCAGTTCGGTTGGGATCGCAATATTTAACCATTACATGCACAGTATTACTGTAATAGCACGGTAATAGCAAAATATGCATGACAAAACATTATTATGGTTGGATTTACAAAATCACAAACAAACATTCATACTTCGTGAATTGTTTGTGAATTTCCGTACAAAATACAGAAAATCCATACTGGTTGGCAGCTCTGCATACATGTACATGTATCATTTAAATGAGGTATTTCCTCTTTTCTTTTTGCTTTTTCATGGATTCTTTTTCAACAAAAGATTTGTTTAAAGGCATGATTCTGGTTCTCTATAATGAAGTGGGCGGACACACTAAATATGTTTTCCATTTTTTTTAAACTGTAAATGCTTCAAAATTTTTTCCTTTATGCCACATAATGCAATTAATCTGACTTCTTTCCAAACCTGATGTTGCATCAAGCAGCAAACAAATATCGGCCTCTAATAAACCTTTTCTACATTCTCAAAGCATCATGGGAACAGCATCAGCCCTTACTGGCATTAGAAGAGCAAGCACATTAGAACGGATGTGATTGGTCACATTGGTCACATGTTGATTGTCACAGCTGCAAAAATCCTCTTCTGATTGGCGAATAATGTAACATTAATTAGCTGTTCTAATTGCAGAGCAGTAATTGCATTCTTCAGTAACTGGTACCCTGATAGGGATTCCCCAATTATTGGCTTTTCCGACACTGCCAGTCGGAAAAGGCCTTGTTTTTGTTCTGATATTTTTTTTTTTTCTTCCTTCTTCTTTTAGTTCTGACCAAAAGCCCATAGACTTTGTACACAAATTTTGTCGGCGGCACTTTAGGTCTTAAAAAACCTCAGATCTTAACCAAACTTACCTCAAACATAGACCCTAAGCTGAAATTGTATGTCGTAGAGTGACATCATGATGACGTCATCACGTGATTTGTTATGAATTTTTGAATTTATAAAATCATAACATTCTTTTCAATATATCTTGCGAACAAAACAAGATATTTTCAAAATTCTTTTTGTTATAGCATTGGTATGTCTCAAAGATATGTCCTAAAAGGGAAAAAAATAATGTTTATAAAGCATGTCAGGGTCGGTCCAATTATAAAAATGGATACATTGAATTTTTCTCTACCTAATTCCAAAATTTCATGATCGTGGCTCACTCAAGTAAGAAATAACAGCCATTTGAAAATTTAGACCAAATTTAATATAACACAAAGGAATTCTGGGAAGGGTAGATAACCATGGCTAAAATGTGCATGCTGTTTATAAAAAGGGTTGATTTCTAGTCTTTTTTCAAGTCGCTAGACTATTGCCCATAGCATTTGTTAAGGTTCTTTTTCTTACCAGCCACTTTAGCTACTTTTAAACTTGGCAGACACTTACACCAACCGCTCACAATGTGTGCCGAACTGTTACGTCATGATGACGTCATCACATGTCACGTGACGTCATGTTAAAGGTGCATTTTTCAAGGGCCCAAATCTACAGAACGGTAGGTCCGATTGCATTCATACCTGGTATGTTGGTAGATCAGCTCATGTTATAGATGAAAATTGAGGTGACGTCATGATGACATCATCATACGATTTTATAGTAATGTTTAAGTTTTTCAATCTTAAAGTTTCTTGAAGCCATATCTCATCAACACAACATGCTAATTTCAAAATTCTTTTTGTAATAGCTTTGTTAGCTCCTATATTCTTTCACAAAAATGTGAAAAATGTGTGACGTCATCAGGACGTCATCAAAAAAGTGCTTTTTTGAAACACATAAGGGTACGTTTTATGGTCAAAAAAATTGGTGGGTAGGTGGATAGTGCCACCAGCATGTAAAATCCAAAGTGACGTCATGATGACGTCATCGGCTGATTTTCTATTAATTTTTTAGTTCTATCCCTAATCCTATAGACTTTGCACACGAATTTTGTAAGTGGCACTTTGGTCACTAAACAACCTCAGATCTTAATCAGACTTAACAAAAACAAAGACCCTAAGCTGAAAATGTATGCCGAAACTTGACGTAATGATGACGTCATCACGTGTCATGTGACGTCATCTTAAAGGTGCATTTTTCAAGGGTCCATATCTAGAGAACCGTAGGTCCGATTGCATTCAAACCTGCTATGGTGGTAGACAAGTACGTGTTATAGATGAAAATTGACGTGACGTCATGATGACGTCATCATATGATTTTATAGTAATTATTAAGTTTTGGAATCTTAAAGTTTCTTAAAGCCATCAACAGAACATGATAAATTCAAGATTCTTTTTGTAATAGCTTTGTTAGCTCCTATATTCTTTCACATCAATGTGAAAAATGTGTGACGTCATCATGACGTCATCAAAAATGTGCTTTTTTGAAACACATATAAGGGTACGTCCGATCGTCAAAATAATTGCAGGATAGGTAGATAGTGCTACTAGCATGTAAAATCCAAAGTGACGTCATGATGACGTCATCGGCTGATTTTCTATGATTGTTTTTAGTTCTATCCCATAGACTTTGTACGCGAATTTTGTAAGAGCCACTTTGGTCACTAAACAATCTCAGATCTTAATCAGACTTAACACAAACATAGACCCTAAGCTGAAATTGTATGCCGAAGAGTGACGTCATGATGACGTCATCGTAAAGTGACATAAACTTCTACGTTAAATTTTTGAGTTTGAATTTTAGGTCCTACTAACCTAAGGTCTTTATTACATTTACCATACACATTCGCCGTATAAAAAATGACCCTAGTTTTTTCTTTACTTGATAATAATCAAGATGATATCCATTCAATAGTAAAAATAACGGAAAAGCCCTCTGTTCTGTTGACCAACAGACAGACAGAGCTCTAGTTTCCTATATTTTTATTGCCGTTTAGAATTGTATTTTCATGTTAATTATTTTCCTTATGTTCCATGCAAAGATATGTGAAAAGGGTATCTCGCTCAACTCATGACAGATATTTAGCATAAAATCAATTAATATTTGGACTGGTTCACAGTGCCATAGGTTTGTGTATAAATTACATGGTTTGTTTGGCCTCCCATACCCACAATGCATTGAGAATGTAAAAAAGTTTTATTAAATCACCAATCGTCACAGTTCCTCCACCTTGTACACACACGTCATCCCTCCAGTGGTAGAGCTACGAAAATCATCATTCCGTGTGAACACGCTGTTTCCACTCCGCAATAAAGCGAGTTCCATAATTGAATTTTGCAATGCAATGTGGGTAAAAGGTCACAGGTCAGCTGTACCAAAACAGCGTAAAATGCCTATACGACGAGGCGGAATTGGTACAGCTGACCTTTGACCTTTGAATTATCGAACTCGTCTGTTTCCAACTGTCAACCGACACTGACATTCTGTTCTCAACAAACGGCAAATGGCACACAAAACTACTCGGTGCCCATTAAACTGTGTACAAAAGCACCCCCAGGGAAATGTAAGAGCCAACCTCTGCTCCCGTTGCTAAGAAACAAAGCGCCCTCAACGGCAAGCACATCAACAGGATAACACTTCCGCATGATTCAACCTGTATTCTTCTCAGCAGAGACAGGGCAAATTTGTATTCTTGACAGAAGCGCTTTCGTCCAACAATCAAACCGTCCGTGGGAACATTTTCGGGGGCGACACGTCAAAGACCAGGGGGAAATTGAGACAATGGCCTCCGTTCCCCCCTGAAGTCCAACTGCTGAATTAATTACCCACGATCCTGGGAAAATTTTTTTTTTTCCCAAGCATATGCTTAAGTGAATTTTTTGTTCAACCCTAAATAATCTGATGAGTTTGACACCCGTTTTATTACGAACAAAGAAATTTAAACAATTCTGAATGAATTTACATTTCCAATGTACATGTCTACACCATCATTATTTTATAACCGCAAGTTTCCCACAGCCATTTTCAGTCAGAGGAAACCACATGGGGTGTCCCGCTATAGAAACCAGCCCAAAAGGAGTTTCTGAGGGGCAGAAAGCCATCCCAAAACACCGTAAACAACTTCATGCTTCACTGGGCAGAAGGCTGTGTCACAATCGTTCAACCGCCTCATCGACAAAGCCCTCGCGCAATCATCCGGGTTCACATGCAAGATCAAACAGATTTCCACAAATTTGAAAGGAAAATTTGTGATAAGCACTCTTTTGTAGTCCTTGACAACAGCGACCCCAAAGCGACCAACAAGATCAAAAATATTTGCAAACATCTGAAAGGAAAATTTATGATCACTCTTTTGTCCTTGACAACAAAGACCACAAAGCAGATTTAGATACAAGAGTTTAATGCCACGAGCAAAGAGGAAGTGTTGCTATGGTGACGGTTTGTAAATAGAAAGGAGAAGGTTGCCTGTTGTTAAGGACCTGTGTGGCAATCAACTGCAGGTGTTTTTGAAGCGCTTTGATTTGAATGAATTGGCTGTTTGAAGGTCAATAGGTTTTTGATTAATTAATTAAAACACTCCTGTTCTCAGGGCCAAAATTATCCCAGCAGCTGAGCTGTACAGATCAAAACCTATCAAATGACAGATTGAAACACACACAAACTGTGAGAGTTGGTTTTGAGAGTTTTTGATAGGCTGTGATAGTTATAAGTATAGGAGGGTTTTAATGGCGATACAACTGCTTTCATGTGCAAGGAAATTAATGCATTATGCACCCAATGTATTCAAATATTAAAGGGACACATTGCCTTCAAATGTCATGAAATTTTGCTATTTGGAAATGTTCCTTATCTTTTATAAGAGTTGTTCATGGCCTACATTGTAAATCTCAAAAAAAAAGAAAAAAAACATAAACAAAATTAAAAATGGGCCTATCACATTTTAATGGGTCTTGCCTGAAAAGCCAAAAAAATGTACAATTTTTAATACATTTTTATATTTCTCTGCATTTACATGTACCAGTCTTGGTACAAAATCATGGGCTCAATACATGTAGTTTTACAATCGAACACCTTTATAACAAGGTCCTTGGGACTTTACAATTTACCTTGTTATAACAGGTACCTTGTATTATCAGTAATGGAAAACAAAGAAAAACAAAGACTCCGGAACTATTTTGTTCCTTGTTATAAGCAGGATGTTGTATTAACAGTGCTCTTATTATCAGGGTTCGACTGTACATGTAGTTTGATCACATGACAGTTATACTGTTCTACAGCCAAAATGCTTTGGAAATAATAACAGTCGGTCTTTACTAATTTTGGATCACCGAGTACAAAAATGACGCTTACAATTGTTAACCCCTTGCGTGCGGATGACGTCATATGGCGTCACAAAAAAAAGTGCCACCAGGCCGGGTGATGTCATTTGCCGCATTTTGTGCAGTTTCAAACCATTGATGGATTATTGTTTATGTTACGCTTGACTGCACAAACACATTGTAGCGGTTCGCTTGGCTGCCAGAACCGCCGCGACACCCCGACGTCTCCCGTAAAAAAACGTACTCAAGGGGTTCACTGGCTCTATTTTTGAAGATGTGGAATCGGTCAACGTATATGATTCACAGAGGAACATAATATACCGGTACATGGTTTGGTTGTAATTTTCAGGGATGAAGTTGAGTCCATCACAAGTCCCTGCATGTCCCTGCATTAGCCTTTTAGAGGTATGGCGGACACAATAGGAGGGCGCTATTTGATTTGGGTAAACATTTTGTGAAACCACAAATTCCAGTGAAAGTCAGAATCAGATATTGTTTTGAGTTAAAGTACAATCCATAGTACAATCCATAGATCATGCCTAATCTTCACCTTTGAAATTTCCTGTGGTTTCACAAAAGGTATACCCAAATCAAATAGCGCCCTCTCCTATTGTGGCCCTCTCCTATTGTGGCCCTCTCCTATTGTGGCCCTCTCCTATTGTGGCCCTCTCCTATTGTGGCCCTCTCCTATTGTGGCCCTCTCCTATTGTGTCCGCCATACCTCTAAAAGGCTAATGTCCCTGCAAGTGCCTGCAAGCACCTGCAAGTCCATCACAAACCCTCCAGCCCTAATCCCAATCACAAGCTATTCAAATGAGTTTTGACAAAGGCAATTCTTTTGTCATCGTTCATCTAGTTACTTGTGACCAACTTTATGAAAGGACTTCTGACTGGACTTGCGAAAGGACTTGCAGGGACTCGACTACAACTCTGGTAATTGTATATGTCACTGAGCAAAAATGACAATATACACAGCTGACTAAATACAAAAAATGTGGCAACCCGTCAATGATTAACTGGACTGGTTCAGGCTTTCAAGCAGACCCTTGTGAAAAAGTAGAAGAATAGTAGGATCAAATATTGTTTTAAATAGGACAAAAGTAGGACTTTTGAGGACAAAATCAGGATAAAAGCAGGACTTAATTTTGCGGGCTTTCACAAGTACTTTTCATTGATACTCACCCATGTTCACAGCATCACAAGCCTCATTTGGCATGTTCTGTACTCACAACACTTGTGCTCCGTCCTCAACTAAGCTCTTGGAAGTAAAGTTGCATTACTCCTGCACCCAAGCCCTTAATTCATTGTGTGATTTTCATATAAAAGTGCGTAACACTTTTTTTATAAAAAATATTCAATGAGATTTCATTTTTCGGAGTTGTGGGACCAAAAAAAGTAGGAAAAGTAGGAGCAAGGTTAAAAAAAATAGGGAAAAGTAGGAGCAAGGTTAAAAAAAATTGGAGAAAGTAGGAAAAGTAAGAATACTTTTACTTTCTCTTCAGTGTGGCATTACAAAACACTTCAACTCATACTACAAACCATTTCTATTAGCTCAGGCACCAAGTCCTTCACACAAAAATTACAGTGCTTTCTGCCACCGATGGTCATGCATATTTAAATTACAAGACTCGAAAGCTGCACTGTACAGCACACAACATGTGAATGTGACCTTGAAAACATGTCATTATTAATGCAAAATATCTTATAATTAATACATGTACATCTATCCAGGCCAGTCCTGAATATTTTAATCAGATGCTGTTACATGTACATTTAAAAAAAAAAAAAATTATAAGAATGTATTCGGTAGTATAATGATAGATAAAAATGTTATTTTTATGCAACAAATTGAAAAACAAAAGCCAAAGCCAAAGCCACAGTCACAGCCACAGCAAAACATGAAACATTGTCAGACATGTCTTTTTTTTTTAAATAAGAATGTATTCAGTAAGTAATGATCAGAGTTGTAATCAACTCAATCACAAGTCAATCACAAGTCATCACAAGTCACTTCACAATTCTGGTCTCAAGCCATGTAACAAGCTATTCAAACACACTATATAACAAAAGTATTCCTTTGTCATTGTTCATCCCATGTAGCTTGTGAGCTGACTTGTGATTGACTTGTGATCATGGTGATTGACTTGTGATCATGGTGATTGACTTGTGATTGACTTGTGATTGACTTGTGATTGACTTGTGATTGACTTGTGATTGACTTGTGATCTGCCTTTTGATCTGCCTTTTGATCTGCCTTTTGATCTGACTTGTGATTGACTTTCAAGATTACAACATGAAACATTATCAGACTGCAAAATTGACAAAAACCAAAACTGTCCGTGCCTTTTTTGAAAATTCACCCCGAAAAAAAGAAATTATTTTTGAATTGTTATTTCTTTTGTGAATACAAAGGTCATTCTCTTTTGAAAAAGGCAGCAAATAAATAACAAAATCGGCCCACAATTAGTTATAAAAATGTGTAATTATTTGCTTCCTGACAAGAATTCAATTTTCCCAGGGTGGATCTTTCGTGTGTAAGAGGCACGAAAGAAACGAAGAATTAAAGCCTTTTTTTTTCCCGGAGGGTTATAGGCCTAGAGATGCCCCCAAAATATAAAAAACACACAATATAAAACAAACAACTTGAAAATGCGTTGCAAGGAAAATTCCAATGCATTGGTGAGCAAAGACAGTATCTTTTACAAGATCAATAAATGTGCTTTCAAATACAAAAAGTGAACACTTCATTGAAAAAGGTGTTCAAACATGGCAGATTGTTAACTTTATAATAACCAGTTCACGCCGGGATTATTTTGACATTCACCGCCGGACCCAGGCACGGGATTATTTTTCACGAACCTCGATGCCAGCCGGGTTCAGGTGGAATCAGGCCGTAATCTGCATCCTCCGATGCTTCAACTTCTAAAGACACGCAATCCTCCAAATTCCTTCTTTTGGCAAAGACGATTTTCAAGGGTTTGGGAGGGTTATTAGGGTTTGAAAGATTTTGTTTTTTAAATCAAAATGCCAAAGGCCACTCGAGGTGTGGGCTACAGAGGAAAGTGTGGAAGAACTAGCCCCTCATCACACTGAAACAAGACAAGATAATCTTATCTCTTCACAGTATGAATAGGGTCGGGATGGGTAACTAGTCCACTGCAAGGCATTAATAATGCCTCTACAATGTACCCATAATATGTTACGAATGAATTTAGGAATACTGTAACGCAATTGATGTTATTCTGATAGTTGTGCCCAAGGTGAGCATCTTTCTGCACCATTTGTTTGCCACACTCAATGATTAAACATTACTCCACTAAACACTGAAGGAGAAAAGTGTACATATGTATATATATATCCCAGTAAAGAGCAGTGTTGGAATTTAAAGTCGAGAAAAACTCACCGAGGGGCTTGGTGACCTCTCCCTGCGGAACGGGAAGAACCCATCGGCAGAAACACTTCTCCTCTTCACCCTGGAAACCGCAGACATTGAAAAATCCTTCGTTGATGCTTCCCTACCTCTGTTCTCGGACTTCTTGTACAATCCTTTTTTTGGTCCATCGGGCTCGTCTTTGGGTTTGTCCTTGGATCCTATGAGTTGCAGCTTCTGCGGGAGCAGCTGCATTCCAGCGAGTTTTAAGTAGCGGGATTTCTTTGGGTTGGAGCTAGTGGGTGATTTGGATGGCTGGGACGGGGGCATTGGGCGCGAGGGTAATATCGCACTCATGTCATGGTCCTCTGAGAATGTTGGTGGCTGGTCGCTTCGTGGGGAAGTCGGAAGCACCTTGACGGGCAACTGGCGGATTGACTGGTGGCTGCGTTCTAGTTGGTGGGAAGGCGGGGAAGGGGAATTTTGTATCAAGCGTTCGTGGGGAGGGGTCTTCTGGCGAGGGGAGGTGGGAGTGGAGTTGAGTGAATCCTCGTTGAAGTCTTCATTTGGAGACAAAGCCCGCGGGGTGTGGCTCATCTGGGACGGTGCGGAGCGATGTGGTGTTGAATGGACGGAGCTGGTGTTTGCACTAGAGGACTTCATTTCCTCTTCGATGTCTTTTATGTTGAGAAGACCGTTGCTATCGTCAAGCGATGATGCCCTATCTTCAGGGAAATCATCTGAGCTGGCTGCGGTAAGATCCGGAACGGATATGCTAACTTTCATGGACGACAAAATGCTGGTTTTCGTGCTCTCTGGTTGATTCTCACTGCCGTACGATACTGGTTTTTGCTCAACACGAGGGCGCTCTCCATCACTTGAAATGCTCCAGCATCTCAGTCGCACCTTTCGCTTAGGATCGTCCCGAGGAGAATCTTCCGGCCGAGGTGGGGGTGGTATCGGTGACAAAGGAGCTGATGTACTCGGAATATCTATTTTTGCCATCTGCGTGGTTTCTATTGTAATTGGTTGAATGGTCTCAATCTCGTCAGACCATTCGCTGATAATGAATTTAACTTCTTTGGGTGAATTCTCATTAATACTTGATTTTGAGGATTTTTCATCATTGGACATATCTTTGACTTGATTTGGCTGTGATTCATAACTTGCTCCCAGACCTGAATCATGACATGCCCCATCAATCTCTGGTTTTCCATCCATCTTAGATAAAGACTCTTTCCCCTGTTTCTTATCGTTAGATGCCGTTCCTTCTTGGACTGAGCAAACTCCCATGTTCCCATCTTCCAAACTTTGATCCAGTTTAATTTTGCGCTTGGCCAAGTTTCTGTCCAACTCTCCTTTGAAATCTTGCTCCAGAGTTGAATCCAGCATCTTGTCAATGACATCTGGTTCTTGATGGGGACTTTCTTGAACAGAGAACCCACTTTCCTGATCCCTACGTAGGTTTAGAATCTCACTCAATCTTCGCCGTAGCTCCTGGTTCAGAGGCAAAGTGCTCTTGGGCCGTTTGGGTGTGGCATCAACAGAAACGGTGTTCATCTGATTGAGTGACTTTGATGTTTCCACCGTCACTGCTTTAACAGACCGCTCATTCTGAGAGGGAGCAGAACTGGTATGGGGTCTTCTTGAAGACTTCCTGTTCATTTCAGATGAGCTTGGCCTGTTTTGCTCTGCCTTTCTGTTTTTGTGCTCAGCAGGATCTTGAGAACATCTTCGATGTCTTGGTGGTGCCTGAGGATCTCCACTGACTCTGGCTTGATTTGGATGCCGTGAGTTAGCTTTGGCATGGGGTTCCTTTGAACCTGTGGATGGAATCTTTGGTTTGGTACTTTGGCTAGTTTCAAGAGTTCTGAGTGGATCGTGGCGAGGAGTTTTTCTCTGCCGAGGTGGGGGCTCAGGTTTGTAAGGTTTCTGGTGCTTTTCATTTTGGCTTTTTTCAAGCGCTTCACTCCTCTGGTTGTCCCTAGATCCTTTTTTCACTGGGACTCCGCTGTGAGATGTTTTAGCTGCTTGATGTTGTACCGCAACAGAAGCGTGGGATGACACTTTGGAAACTGGATGACCTTTTGCAAAAATCCCCCTTGGCGATTTCAAATCTGTATAAGATCTGTCCTGTCTTGTATCTGGGGAAGCTATCCTTCTCCTAGCTGCCTTGTTTATTGCGTCAAAGTTGTTCAAATCATTCCGGAGCTCGACCTTGCTGGCTGAACCTCGACTCTGCGGGCCGGCACTCTGTGAGTGGCCAGATGGAGGGAAAGACTTGGAGACACTGTCCTGCACCTCCATTTTGTCAAACCACGAGAGGACTGTCTCTTTGCTCTGCAAGGAATCCGCAGGCAGGGAATTTCTTGAGGAGGCAGCTTTGCTTGGAGGTGATGCCGCATGCACCTCCGCCTGAATTTGGAGCTGCGTTGGTGGTTCTGGTGAGCCCTTACTTGGTGGCGGCCGTGGCAATCGTCTGGGAGATCTAGAGGTCCGGGGAGGTGCCTGAGGTGCTTGTAAGTGGTTCGGGACTGGATGGACGGGATACAAGCTTCTTGGACTTCGCTTTGGAGTTGAAGCATCGTGAGGCTTCGGGGTCTGGCGAGACGTCCTTTGGCTATTTCTTTCATTTACCTGATGATGGTGATTCTGAATCTGATGGCTTGAAAGCTTTTTGGGTCCGTGTTGCAGCTGGCCATTTGGCAATGTACAAGAATCCTTCATCACCTGCCTTGGCGGACTCTGTGAAAAATGTCGCTGTGGTTTTGTCGGCAGCTGTTTAGTCTTTTTAGCCTCCGACAACGGCCGACTCGCAAACTGCGGATTGGACTGCACGTGCTCCCTCCCTGCTCCATTTCTCGTCCTTGGCACAGTGTCCTTGCTTTCATAGTTCTGATGCCCGACTTTCTTCCCTGCCTGCAGTGATTGCCTGCGCCGTTCCTCAACCCGAGATGCATATTCCAGGTATTGCGACTTCTTCTCTTGTAAGGCATCTCTTTTCCGCTGTTGACCCTCTTGCCGCCAACTTGACACCGAAGTATCTTGCGTTGAGACTCTCAGCAGGGTCACCATCTTGGGTTCACTGTCCGGAATAATGGCCCTGTCCAAATTGGATTGGAGGGCCTTGCCTCCATCTGGGCTTCCTGATGAGCGGGGGTTTGGCCGTTGGCTCATTGTGACAAGTCTAATTTATTGATTTCTACGAGAAATTCGATATCTGGTAATCTTTTCACCAATGGTCATACATGTATATGGTTAGTATTTTTACCAACACTGCAATGATCCCCGCATTTGATGAAATCAATTTGACCATTTTCCACACGGGTTTAGTTGCATGCATCTCCAGAGAACTGAATATCAGAAAACAAGTTCAGCTTTTTAAACAAAATATAAATTCGTCTATGAACCAACACATAATTGAGAGTTTTCTATCAATGTTCAATCACTTTCACCTGTGCAAACAGTTCAATGCATACAGTTTGAATGTCCCCCCCCCCTTTTCAGAAAACTGTTTTAACTGTTTCTTACTGCAATTAGAAATTCTCCAACCAGCTGCCCAACATCAGTCAAGACCTAAATATGACTTATGAATCTGTTCATCGAAAAGAAAAAATCCATGCACATTGTTGGCTTTCCACAACAAGCAGAACTGCAGTAACACAGTATGCATTCATTCCAGATTTATCATCTCTGTGACTGTCAGATAATCAACTTTGGTGTTCACAACTTGTTGACAAAAATCGGTGACACTCATGAAATCCTTGTCATTGAAGCTTGTACTCCTTCCAACTGTGTGTTCACATGTACACGCATATTACTCCAACAGGTGTGTGGTTTGTATCTATATGTTACCATCATCACACAGCAAATTTCACTGCAGTACACTCCTGGAGAAAACTTGTCTTAACATTCATCCCTCTGATTCTGGTATTAATTCCTTCGAACCGTTCTCCTCAATTCCCCAGCCGTACACAACTCAATGAGAAATGCGACACCATCGCAGCTCACTGTTTACACAGGTCCTGCATGGCCGGTTGCCTTGCACATCACCGCATTTCCTCCATGTGCAGTATTCCATTTCCACAGATAAAGCAACACCTTTAATTTTATAAACTCCAAATCCTACATCTCTCCGATCATCTCTTCAAGGAAATAGCTGTGATCCTGTTTTCCACACAGGAAATCATCCAAAAGACCATCCAATATCCAATATATTTGTCTACATAATAACGTCCCCCTGCTCTGTGAATATTCCAAGCCTTCGTGAAAAGATACCACTGGTGTGTGATAACCTAGGACGCTGTGGCATTAGCAACACATACATGTACTATATGCGGCTCGCTTATTGTCAAGCGCAACAATAGACCTCCCTCTACTGTATTCGTTGGACCATTCACTGGCTACTTGACATGCAATTAACGTTGGCCTCAGTGGGAGAGTTAAAGGGGTACCGGTAGTAGTGAGTCGCTGTCAGTAGAATCAGCATCACATGGGTTATTGTAGCTTGTGGGAAGTGCTTGGTGAGGGCTGAGAGTTTGTGTCTTGTCATGTTTTATCCATCTGTGCTCTAATATTTGTGACCCACTCTGGAAAAAGGTATATTTGTTTTATGTATGTTTGGAAAGCCCGCAATGTAAGCTTTCATTTGGTACATGATGGAGCTCCAAAGCCCTTTCCGTTCTGGCGATATCGCGTTTTTGCATATTAATTAGTTCTATGGAGTTCAAATTGCAAAACAGAGAAAACAGGCTTTAAAATAACTAGTTCTAATACGATGCAATGGAACAATGCACTCTAAAATGGATATTTGTTCACTTTATTCACTGAAATTAACATTGTTGTGCACTAAACTTGAAACTTTAGATATTTAAGATGTCATTAAAGACAAAAAACAAAAAGTGAATTTTGACGAAAAATTTCACCCTCTCAACATTAAAAGGGCCATTACACTTAAATGCATAGCGCGACTTATATCACCATTTTCTGGAGCGGGTCACATTTATTTGATTTGATTTGATTTGATTTGATTGGATTTGATTGGATTTATTTCCACGTATCATTCTTACAATTCTTACAATAACTCAAACAATAGCGTATATACAACATGATGAATGGAGGAGGCTGTTCATAAATATTCTTGTATGTGTGTAAATATTTATGTAGTTGTGTAAATATTCTTCAAGTTGTTTACAGCTATGCTAGTCAGCTGGGTACATACATGTACAGATAAATACTGAAGGTACATGTTGGTCATTCCATAAATTTGGGGTCCAAAAGTGTGACATTTTTCGGTGTCCCTGTTATACACCTGACCTGTGTAATTTCACATCAAGTAAAATTGACTTCACTCTTTTTTTTAACTTGATTGGCAGATACGTTTTACATAATCACTCTTGGAGATAGAAGGCATTAAAGAATGTGTCCTGTGTTCCTGTGGAAGTGCTGTGGCCTAGTGGTTTGGCACATTGAATATAAGGTCTGTGGGTAATTCTGCAGGTTGTGGATTCAAGCTTATAGCTATAACACTTCTACGCTTATTAAACTACTCTTGTGATGTCACTCTATTCAGAAAAGTGTCAATTCTTTTTCAAGAATGTACAGGTAACTTAACTTAATTCATTTAATTCATCTCATACCTCAAAGCATTAGTAAGAATGGACACTTTTTGTTCCCTTGAAATCTTGACAATGAGTGTGAAAGGGACGTACATGTAGTTTAAGTCAGAGAAACGACTCAAAAGGTGGACATTCTTTGATTGGAATTCGCATCCTTGCCCATTCCAATCAAAGAATGTCCACTTTATCCTCTTTTCTCCTTAACATTGGGTAGAGGCATTATTAATGTCTTGCAGTGGACTAGTTATTACCCATCCCGACCCTATTCATACTGTGAAGAGATTAGCTGGTCTTGTTTCAGTGCAAGGGGCTGGTTCTTTCACATAATCCTCTGTAGCTCACACCTTGAGTGCCCTAGGGCTTGTGATGGGCGATTTGCATAAAAAAAATAAAAAATTGCAAAACTTATACATGTCACTATGTAACAGGGACACCAAAAATTTCACACTTTTAGACCCAAAATTTATGAAATGACCCAAACCCTATATTTCAATCTGCATCAAAAAGAGTGTTTTTTAACATGTATGTCATGTATGTCATGCATGTGATGTAAAATACCAAATTCCTCTTCGTTTTTTTTCTTCAAATTTCAGGCCTACTGTCCTTTGTGTTTGTAGTCTACATGTACATGCATCTTTTTGGGAAAGCACCAACATCGGTCAGGAACAGAAAAATCTCAGAAAATAGAGATTCCATAATTTTTTTAAATCTTTTTTTGGTGGTAAACCTCCACGTATTTTGGGGTTGTATTTATTGATTGATTAATTATTTGTTTTGTTTGTTTGGTCTTTTTTGGGGTTTAGGATTCAGGCGAGAGGGCGTTTTCTCTTTTTCTCTGGACGGCATGAGGGAAACAATTAAGTTTGGCCTCCGCCAACAGTAAGGATGGGAATCTACATTTAATTTGATGAACGTTTGCCAAATCTTTCGTATCGAAAACATCAAGCACATTTAATTGTATACACTGTGTACATGTATTCACTTACACAATTAGATACATAGTTGCCGGTCATTGAGAGATGCACATGTATCAATTAAACTTCTTGGAATGTGATCAAGTGCTAAAGGCGATTCTAATGCTTTGCAAATAATAATTAGATTTACAAACATTGTAGATTCTTTGTAAATAAAACTGGAGGGCAGACTGCATAAATACAAGATCCAATTTTTGAAATTTGAGTTCTGTTTAACCCGTTGCGCACGGATGACGCCAAATGGCACAAAAAAACAGTGGCATCAGGCCGGATGACACCATTTGCCACTATTTGTGCAGTTTCAATCCAATTTTGTGTATGTTACGCTTGACTGCACAAGCACATTGTGGCCGTTTCGCTTGGCTGCACAGGCCGCCCCGGCGCCTCACTACGATAACCGTACTCAAGGGGTTAAACGTTTGGGAAAATGTTTAAACGGATTTGTTTTCGTTTTCTTTCTTTTAAACGTGTAAACATCACATCCTTTATAGCCAACATCTCCGTCAGTAGAATTTTTACACCAATACATGTAGCACTGTGTAATCCCTTTAATGTGATCCCATTATTGCTACAGCTGGCACTGTGAGAACACACATCAATGAAGAGGAATCCTCTCATATTGTCGTCACTGACGGTCATATATTGATCCTGCTGATGAAGTCGGACATCGCGGGAATGGCAATTAATTACTGGGTGGCACGCTGTACGATTTTGTATAATGCCGGCGTAATTCGACATACTTTGGAAATTCAAGGGTTTGACGTGAGGGGAAAAAAGGGGGAGGGGAAGTTAAAGCCCAACAGATTTGTATCAGTCTTTTTTCTTTATTGAAATCCTCTAATATGAAGCTAAAAGCACTCTAAGTCAAGGGTTATGATCAGAGGCGTAGCTAGGGTTGGCAACATTTTGAATTGCCAACCCTACCACCCTTACAGGTTTCCCGTGCCCAGATCTGAATACAGGAAAATTCTTAAACAGATTCCAGAGAAATTATCCAAATTTGTTGACCTTTCAACTCGGGGCAGGGTAACTTCCACTGTCGGTGAGACCAACTCACCTCCCCTTCATCAGAATGTTAATCCTATTTGTGACCCGCTCTGCAAAAAGGGCACATAAGTCGCTGTATGCTTTTACGAGTTATGGGCCGTTCAATGTGAAGAGGGTGAACAATTCTTCAAGCAAGTGATTTTGAAGGGAGGGAATTTTTTGCATCTTTGATACCTATATTATTTTATTTCATAACCAAAATCTTTGATTTCAGTGAGTAAAGTTGGAAAAAGAAAAAAATGTTGTCGAGTGCTTCCATCTATTGCTTTTCTTTTTGTTTTTTTAAATGGCTTGTTTCTCCTTAAGTCATTTCAAGAAATTCCTGAAAACAAACATGCACATTTCCAAATATCTCGTGATTGCAAAATGCTAGAGACCTCAGACATATACCATATGAAAGCTTATAAAATGGCCTTTCCAGCTATATATAAAACACTATTTTCAAATTTTGCAACATAAGTGCCCTTTTTGCAGAGCGGGTCACATTTGTGGTTCTGGGTAGTTAACATTCAAGTGTTTAACATGACACTAAATCTCTACACTGTAAAAACGTTGGGTAAAACATAATTGGGCAACTGCTATTTACCCAACATTTGGTATTAATTTACCACATTTTTGGTTAATTCAGGTAAAAATGGACCAATTATTGGGAAGAATTTGGGAAAGAGTTCCATATCCAGACATCACTTATACCTCGTGCACAAAGTCTATGGGCCATGACAGAAAAAGTCATTTTCAAAGAATTAGTTGAAAATGTTCCCTCCTAAATTCGTGTTTCTTCATTAGATTTACACTTTTTGGTAGTTTTTAAGTCATATTAATAGTCAGGGGGCTTATGTCGTCCCGTGGGCACTGAATGATTAGAAGATCCCATCTATCTAGTCATGTTCTTTAGGTACTAGAGAACACAAAAAACCATGTTGGCAATTTCGAAAGTGTTGCAGAGGGCGGCCATCTTGGATTTCAAAATGGCCGCCATTTCAAGCTTAATAACTCAATAACTCTGGCTCGAAATATCGTACAAAGCTGATTTTGTTGGCAAAACCTACATTTCCCATGACAAGGAAGCAGTAAAACATAGATCTGAGATGATCAGTGCATTTTACGTTTGGTTTGTCAGCCATTTTTATTTTAAAATGGCCGCCATTATGTCATATAGTACTTAAATATATGATATACGAACCACCATATTTTTAAAGGTGGCAAGGAAGAATGTACTAAAAACAGTGAAGCATAGAATGTGTTTCAAATCTCTGGTAAGTAAACCCAGCGGTGTAGCCAGGGCTGTCTCCATAGGGGGCGAGTGGGGGGGGGGGGGGGGCTGGATGTTACAGTGGGGGGGGGGGGGGGCGCTCACAGTGATTTTTCTTTATAATGGTATTATTTTCTACGTTTGCGAAATTTTCAGTGGCGGGGGGGCGAGTGGGGGGTGGGGGCGACGATTTGTTTATGGGGGGGGGGGGCATGCCCCACCACGCACCCCCTTAGCTACGCCACTGAGTAAACCTAAACACAATTTCTTACATGAGATTTGTATTGAGGGGTTGGAGGGTGGGTATGATCCAAATTGTCCACACCGACTTGCTTTAAGCATTCTTGCATCTCCTGATTAGTGCAAGCAGGTGGCAGACATCTGCAGGTGACTGCAGACATCTCTTGTCCTGATGGAGGATGAGTATCTGAATAGCATGGAGACTCAGTGTAAGGTCTGTGGTTTGTGGGTGTATATGGCGAGAGGGTTATTGCGGCTTGATTTATCTCTGAAATGGTTCATCTTCGTCGTCACTATACTCTTCTTCATCATCTGTAAGAATTGTGTCTGCAGAATTGTCACATGACTCCCAATCCTCAGAACAGCTGGAAAGGTCTGTGCAGTTCAAACCATTCTTCCTGCATTTGCATTGGTTGGTTGCACATCGTGTTTTTTTACAGGAGCATTTCACCAGATCGATTACTGCTTGCGGAGCTGGAGGTAGAGAGGTCATGACGGGTCTATAGTGGCCATCTACTAAATCCCAACCAAAATCCTGCGGTTCTGGTAATGTTGGGTTTGCGATGATGTCATTGTTCCAGATTATAGCTTGGTAGTGAGCTCTGAGGATAGCAGGTCGCAGTGCAGCTAGGGTTGGGGGCAAACCCTCTGATTGGGCTTGCTTCTTCTTGAAGAGCCACCACCTAACATCAGCGACACTTGATAGGTCTGTATTAGGGAGATATAACTTGCATACAAAAGCTTCAATTGCAGCAAATACGGATTCAGGTAGTTCATCTGTTTTCCCTAGCAGTGTAAGAGCGTGTACTCTCTCATCATTTGGATCTAGTTCCTGCAGTACCTTCCAGAATGAGCTCTTTCCTTTCCCCGCAAATCCACCAGTAACATCTGCCCCTGATAGGGCATGAATTCCTGGTAGAGCTGCAGCTTTTTGAGAACCCAGTGCTTGGTAGATCGGCTTAAGGGGTATTGCCCTACGTTTCTTAGCAGCCCCTGTTATGAAGGAAGTATTTGTGCACAGACTGGGGTATCGTCTGATGGCAAGTACAAGAACATCAGTGTCTGGTGAGTGGATATCTAGAGAAGTGGCACCATTTACAGTGGCATCAACGGAATGCAGGAGGAGTTTAGTATCGGCTTCTTCTTGAATACTTGCAAGGTCAATTGTTGCTCTGTTTGTAGCCTGCGCCTGATCCTTCCAGGCAACAACAAGGCACTTGTCATTTGTTGTAGCATGTCCCAGTACTTTTTCAGCTAAGTATGCGGTTAATGCATCTTTTGTAGATACGTGGGCAAGCAGACGGCTCATACTTAGTTTTCCAATTGATGTTGAATCAGTGATGTGATATGCAACAGCTTTCTTGCCACCTAGACGTCTCTCACGAGTCGAAGCTTTCAATGATTCACCGGTGTCATAACGGTCAAACACCAAATGCACCTCGTCATAGTCCCCATACCTCCTCCAGTGACGTTCTATGAAGTGATTTGCAAGGTCGAGACAGGTTTTGATCCACTCTGGTTTATCCAGTGTTTGGAGATCAGCCATTGCATCGACAATGGCGACACGTTTGCAGTTAGTGGCGGCTTGATCATCTGAATGATTACCTTCCTGGGGAACTTTTTCATTCTGTAGTAGGCTTTCAAGAATCGACATCAAGTCACTCTTTGATGTGGAATGTAGGAGTGAGCCATCTGCTGCAAACAATGCCCTTGGCACAACGGAAAATTCATATGTACCAACAGTTTGCTTCAGGTCAATAGCTCTTGCTTTGGATACTACTAGCATGCGGGCAAAGAGTGCCCTATCTTTCTTGAGTTCCACAATTTTGTCTTCACTCTTTATCTGAGATTTCATCCCACTTGATGACCACATCTGTAGCTTGAGCTTCTTCATTGGAGCCCAAAGGTTTACATTACTTGTTGTGATTCTCTCTGCAACAAACTCAGCAAAGCACTTCTCCCCGATCTGCATGCTCTGGCTGATATCATTTTGGATTCTCTCTGGCATGACTGCTTTGGTTACCATATTAATTAACTGGTCGCATTCATCTGTAAAGGGGTTTGTGAACTTGTTGATAGTATTTGTCAGATCAGCTATGTTCTTCTGCTGAAGCTTCGTTTTGGCATCTGTATTCTCATGATGATGTTGTGTCGGTTTGTTCCTAGACACGCCAATTTTCTCTGCTTCTTTTGCTAGGCGGGCAAGATCAGGTGCGACAAGGAAGAACTTTGTGCGGGCAAGGGGGTTAAGTGTGATACCAGTGAGTCCTCCGGCTACTTTCATCATCCGATTCACTTGCACCAATGCATGATCTGGACCAATAGCGCAAAAGGGGACGGAGCTCTTGTTGACAACCCAATTCCCTGCCTTCAACTCTTCCCATATTTCAGGATCCAAGTGGGCCAAAGCTTTCATGTCTGCCAAGTACACAGGAATCATGCGAGCATAGTTCAACTTATCATGGGCAAAGAAGTACTTCACAAATGTTTCAGTGGCATCAAGATGCAGAATCCAATCGCCCGTCCGTACAGCTCTGATGTAGGTTATCATTACCAAAACCATCTGCATATACTGACGGATGGCCTTAGCCAATGGTCTGTTAGCTATAACGTCATTAAATTCACTCATCTGGTTAAGGAATCCAAGTGATTCAATTGCATGTCTCATATCTTCATGAGCTCTCTGTATTTCTTCATTGTTGTCATCTCTGCATGCCTTGTTGAGCTTATCTGCCTTCTCTGCGAAGTCATAGAGTAACTCTTCTTCGTCTTTGAAGAAAGCTTCTGCGTATAGTGTGAACAAAGCTTGTAAGGTAGTCAAATGAGCTGAAACTCCTCTCTTTACGTGTCGTCCCTCAATAATCTGTTTCATAGTACTTGTGCCATACAAATCTGCTTCAATCCAGCACAAATCTAGGCCACTACAGTCCATATATGAACCTATCGTTCGGAGCTGAGCCATGACCATATGAAGCTCTCCAGGGCGCAGTATTATGTGATTGCAATCATCTCGAGCCATTTGAAGTTGCTTGGCTGGTTTGTACAAGCCCAGGTCGAGAGTGATAACCGTTTTATGCTGTTCACCAACAACCTTTGCTGAGATGCCTTGTGCTTGTTTCAGAATTGTAAGCAATGTTGGCCATTCATGAGCTGGTGCAGCTACCAAGGGTGGTGTATTGATAGATGTGAGTGGCATGTTATTGCCTACATGTACACGAGAGTTGTATGCCGACCAACTTGGAATGAGATAAGCAGCTTCTAGATATGTAGTTTCCACTTTATTTGTGTCTGGTTGTATTTCCTGCTGTTGCTCTCTCAATATCGAATGATTTGACAGAGCCTGTCCTAGCAACCAAACCATGTCATGTTTGTAGCAACTACTTTCTGATTGGGTATCATTGAGGGCAAATGATGGATAAGATGGGCTCGCTGGCTTAGGTTTATTCGGCATTCTACATGGAAGAAGATCAGTGATTGTTGAGGGCAGTTCTCTTAAGGTCTTTGCCTTGGCTTCCCCTGTCAGGTGTAACTCTGGGGTTATGTCTTCTGGGTTGCGCCTCTGGTATATTGCCATGACTGCCGCATGAAGTGTACGTTTTCCGTTGGGAGTGTCCTCTGCGAAGTCAACATTATCCACTGCAAAAAATATGTGCCTGCCAAGGACAACATCTGCAGGAATATATACTCCATCGTTGGCTTGCATTCTGTGTAAAACAGTATTAGCGATTTGGGTTTCTAGCTTCTGAAGTCGATCGTAAGCCACTGAAACTCCCAAACTATGTAGAATGTTGATTAACTTTTTGCCTCTTGTTAGCTGTCTTATGACAATACCAATACCAAGCTCTGTCGGCATTTCTCGACGGTATCTCACTTCATCGGATTTTCTTCCAGTTTGACGATCTGAGAGGTGGTGAGAAACTGTACTCTCGGCAAGAATCTTGGCATGTTTGTCTACTGCACCTCTTTTGCCTTTAGACATGTTAGCCGATAGACTGGATTTTGTTCCTTGCAAAACCCAGCGAAAGAACGTATACAACTCTTTTGGTACGTGTGCATCAGTTATATCAGTCAATGCACCACTGAAGCTCCACTTTTCCGCTTTTGTGATAGCTTTCCTGAGAATGATGGAGGCCTCAAAAAGCATTTTCATATCACCTGTCACATTTCGATTACATGAATCTGAAGCAATCTCAACGACTTTATCGCGGGTATCCTTCACACTCACTAACTCAGATTTATTTCTCTGCCTCGGTTTATGAAATTCTACTCCAGGTATTTCATTCATAATGAGATCTTTCACTTTTTTGCGTGAACAATCGGCATTCTTAACGCAATTTGCAAAGCGAATATCTACATATACTGGATGTAGATCAGACATACTGAGAACCTCACCATCAAGAAGAGCCTCTTCAACAACACTTATGAATTCAATATCTGCTGCTACTTCATCTACTGCATTGTGTTCTGATCCTTCAAGACTCTTTTTGCGGAGAACATTGGTAACATGTGTTGTCCAACATTTGTTATGATATTGAATGTCAATTGCATGTGCATCCTTGGGATTTATAGCAGTGCTAAGTTTTACACGGTATTTGTCATTATTGCTTTTTTCAATTGCTGAGTGGAGGTGCCACCCAGCTTTGTCAGTTCTAATTGTAAACAGTGGATTGCCTCTGGAAGATTTTTCCTCACAGAAAAAACATAGAGAACTGTCATATGGTTTACACTGGGAACGAGTAAAAGTGGGGGCAGAAGGATTTGGTGCTTTCTGAGGCTTTACTTTTTGGGCTATTTGTTTCTCATAACGTTCTTTTGCTCTCTTGCACATATTCGGATGACAAGTTTCCTGGTAGCAGCTTCTATGCCAGGTTGCACCTTGGGAAAGTAAGGTTTCTTCTGTTGTATCACCAATCCTCCTTTTAATTTCAGGAAAGTTGCGGTCACCATACGTTGCCCGCTCTCTGATGTAGTCCAAAACCTTGTTGTATTTAGAAGGTTTGGCAACAAGATCTTCATTTGTTTCTTGCTGGCATAAAAGGCAAAGAAGTAAATTTGTACTCTTCCTTGGCACTTTTGCAGAAGGTGGGTCTAAGTCAGTCATGCTGAAGAAATCACCAAAACTTGTCTAGTCTGTAACCACTACAAGTCGTTGTTTTTGAGGCACGTGCTTTACACTGCAAAAGATGAAGAGCAAATTTAATTCATGAGTATCTACATTTATTTTTAGATGCCACTGATTTAATTACTGTTGTATGAATGTAGGTTTTCCCACCCCTTGGTATTTTAATTGAGGGAAAACAATTTAATCACACATGTTCTGTATGGGCCTCCGTAGTTTTTTGGAAGTGTGTTGTTATATTTTGTTTGCTCTCATCAGTGAAGTTTTATAAGGAATAATAATGATAGCAACAGTAATTATTTCAATGTTACTTGATTTGAATGAATCCCAAAGTCTGTTCTGACCAAAAACATTGAAAAGGAATTAGCAATTAAGCCTACCCAGATTAGTGTACATCTAATAAATGTGTCCTTCACACAGTTTGAAAATCTATGTAATGAGTAGTTGTTCCCAGGCAAAACAATCCCTTCTCTGCTGTACAGGTTTCTAAAGGACATTTAAGCAACACTTATAAGATAGAAATGTAAACTTACCATAACATGTTAGGTTTCCCTGCTTGTCTTCATAATAATGGGCCTGTAAACTTCTGTCCAATTACATGTGCTGATTGTGTTAAGTACATACAGCCTGCAGCCACAACACCGCCCTCTATAGTAGTTTTGTAACTACGGATACCCACATAGGACATTTTTCATAGCATTCAATGTAGCAAATTAATTAAATACCCAGTACATGTTTGTATTTTTTTAATTTAGTAAAATAATAAGTATTTCCGGCCAAAGGACATTTTTGAGACATTGAAGGAAAAACATCTAACTACAAATACAATGTGGCAGCCATTTTGAAAAAACAACATGGCTGCCATTCATTAGCTTACCACTGAAACTGAAAGCATCAATTTTCAACCTTTGACATAAACAATTTGGGGTATAAAGCCACCAAAATTGATGTAATATGACATTCACAACTTGAGTGATAGTCAAAAAGGGTTTCCAAATGGCGGCCATTTTGAAATCCAAGATGGCCGCCATCTGCAGCACTTTAGATTTTGCCAACATTGTTTTTCTTGTTCCTTGGGGTCTAATTAAGGTATCTAGCTAGGTGGCATGTTCTAATCATTCGGTGCCCACGGGACTTTATTTCATGACATAAGCTCCCTGACTATAAGGGAAAATAAGTAATGTCCGGATATGGAACTCTTTCCAGAATTTGCCCAAGATTTTCAGTTGTTGATATGTTGCCCAACACTGGGCAAAATATCAACCCATTTTGACCAACTTTTTTTTTTTAGAGTGTAGAAAAGCTCCAGAGCTTTATTTTAGAAGTGAGCGTCATGGACATTACACAAATGGACACACATTTTTTTTTTTTACAACATTCTCTGAAGTTTGGAATTGCCCCCAGGTACATGGGTCATTCCATAAATTTGGGGGTCTAAAAGTTTGACATTTTTTGGTGTCCCCGTTACACCTGACCTGTGTAATTTCACACTATTTTCTACTTGATTGGCAGGTACTTTACTTCACCGCACATAATCGCTCTTGGAGATAGAAAACAGTCAAGAATGTGTCCTGAATTCCAAATACAATGTACATGTCACAATGTATAACAAGGACACCAAAAATGTCACACTTTTGAACACCAAATTTATAGAATGATCCACCTGTACATGTACATGTAGAACCTTAAATAAAAACAAGGGGGGGGGAGCTTTCAAACCTTAAATGTCCCCAACCCGGATCCACCTGTTTATGATGTAACTTTTAGATCTTGAAACCTCTAAACTTAGTACCCTTGGGGCAAGATCTGTAACCCGTAACACCCCCCCCCCAAAAAAAAAAAAACCAGACCACTCCTCTTACAATATAATTCTTTGATTTCTTGCAACCAATAAACTTACAGTCACTTTAAAAAAAAAAACACATGACAATGTACAGGTTTCCAAGAAAAAAACCAGCAATTTAGCATCATAATCAGGGGCAAAATATGCAGAGAAGAAAGCATGCAGTATTGGTTGTTCATTTACATAATAGGCAAGTATTGATTTCAATCAACGAGCAGTGTGTAAACACCCAAGGGCACATCGCATTTCAATTTTCCTCTGATCGAACAAAAAAGCTACATCAACAAAGCTACACAATTTCCTCTGTAATGCTTTAGACTACAACAGAAAATATCCCAAGATGTTTCCATGAGGGAAACATCCCACTGGAGCCAAAACAGGCAACTCCACTGCCTTTTGGTGTTGACACACCAACACCTTCGCCAGCTTCTTATCTTTGTAATCCATTAGCCAAACAATTGCTTGTAATCCTTAAGTAAACACTTCCAGGCTGGGATTTGCTGGTACTACTCACAGCGTACAAATCACCTCTCCGATTCGTTCAAGTTTGTTATCGTTCTCAGCTTTGCAGCGGCCGTTTTTCACGATTCAAAGTTTTTTAAGTAGTTACACAGGATAGAAAATCTGAACTGAGGCATTTTTTACAATAAAACTAAGAATTCTTGCAGATGTTTCTGTGTTAAATATAACTCATATAGATAAGAACTTAAGTCAACAAAGGATTAACTGATAGTATCTTAGTTTATTGACACAAGATAAACAATGTAAACAACATAAAATCTAAAATAGGCAGTGCTCCTTTCCGAGTTAGGGCCTTCTAACTCGGAAAGCTCTAGTGGGATGGGGACAGTATGAAATTAAAAAAAAAATGGACAAGACTCGACAGTCCGTCGCAATTTGAAAGTTAGCCTGGGAATGGGAATTTCTCTTCACACTTTTTCTCTTCCCAGGGAATTAATTTTGTGGACAAAATTCATTGGGAAAACATTTTCATGCCTTTTCACACAGGTGGGAAAACATTTTCACACCTTTTTAACACCAGTGGGAAAACATTTTCATGCCTTTTTAACACCAGTGGGAAAACATTTTCACACCTTTTTAACACCAGTGGGAAAATACTTTCACACCATTTCTCAAAAGTGCGAAAATAATTTCCCGCTTGAATTCACTTGGGGGGGAGGGGGGGGGGGGGGGGAAATTGCGTGCAAAATGCAAAATGCGACTGTGACTGCAAATTCTTTTTCAGAAAATTCCCCATTCCAATTCCCATTCAAATGTGGTGATGCTGAACATTTTTCTTTTAATATTTTGCCTCGGAAACTTTGTAATTTTTTTTTTCCAATCAGTAAATTTTTCTTTTTTTGCAAGACGAACAACATGGCTTTCAACTCCCGTCCACTGCCAATTTCCCAAAGAATTCCTGCATGTATGTTGCTTTTTCTTGTTCTTGGAAATCTTGAGTCCTGCCAGCTGGGTGGAATTTCATTCTTCTGACCGAGCCCACGTCTCCTTCCCTCAAATATCGGCATCTTCCCATCGGGTGGTCGACTGTCACGGGGTATTCTCCCACTTGCTGGGCTTACACGCAAAGCAGGTGAACCAGACTAATGTAATTTGAATGTCTCTGGCAGAGACTTTATAATATGGATTTGAACCTGACCTTCCCTAAAAAGAAAACCTGCTGCAAGCCTGTAAAGTACTGTTCCTTGCTGTCCCGTCTCCTCCCTGTACTCCCTTTTGATGTTCACCCACTGCCAATCTCCTTGGTCCTTAACCACTTGCGTACGGATGACGCCATGGCATCCAAAAATAAGTGCCACCAGGCCGGATGACACCATTTGCCGTCGTTTGTACAGTTTCAATCCATTGTTGGATTATTGTTTATGATACGATTGACTGCACAAACACATTGTAGCGGTTCGCTTGGCTGCCAGAACCGCCGCGACACCCCGACGTCTCCCGTAAAATACCGCGCTCAAGGGGTTAATCTCTTTTATGTTTCTCCATCCAATTTTGCTAATTGAGCTATTTTTTTAGTTACAGCCCCTTAAAACATTACTTATACATTGGAAATCAATGGGAACTGTCAAGGTTTTCACCCACACAATGTCCATATTCATCAGGATACCAAACTGGGTGAAGAGCTAATGCATGCCCCTTCCAATGCAAGCAAAAACGAACAAGTAAAAAGAATGACCTTAAGACTCATTTCGTATTATCTGGTCACAAATATGGTCCAAGCTCCAAATGTAGAGTTTATCCAGTGACTGAAATCCAGTGACTAAAAACTACCAGACATAATTGTCCCTAACTATATTAATCCCTGTCTGGCTCGGCACAAATGTCCCACTTGAGAGGCCTTGTGATGCATGATGACCACTCCATGCTTGTGTGTCCCCACATTTTGGTTTCATGTACAACTGTCATTTGCCATTGAGAATAAACTTGCTTAACAGTAAGTTTGAAACGTTACAGGTACATGTAGGTCAGCTAATTTTGTTGATTAACCGCAGTGTCCTTTTCGCTTGGCTGCAAAAGCCGGCCCGACAACCCGGCACCTCTCTGTAAATAATCGTACTCACAATGGGTTAATACCCTCCGTCGTTAAGATTGACAATAACTCAAAGCTCCCAGCAAACTTGGACCACAAAGTTAAGATCTCACATTATTCAGCCGGCTTTCTATTGATTAAAACCTCTTGAATATTTACTCACCGAGTGGAAATATCGACAAGAAATATATCCAAGTGTTTGCCATCCATGGCACCTAGCAAATTCTGTAACATTGACACTGACAGACATCAGCATACATTTTGTAGACTGTGCAAAGCTACTATCTTCTTGGCACTTTTTGAACCCCTTGGATGTGATTTCCTGATCAGAATGGACAGGAGGATTAAGAGAATGTGATTTTAACAATGAGGGTCCAAAATCACATCCAGAGTCCAGAATCACAATGCGGTTTAAGCTGTTAAACCCAGAAGTCACAATTTACTCTTTGTCAGGGTGGGATAATAGTTCACAGGCTTCTGAAATAATAAAGTTACTTGTCGAACCTGCTGGTGCCATTTCTGTAAAAGTCATCGCTGCGGGCAGCAAAAATCTGACATTATAAGATGGACTCCCCTTTTGTGTCTAGCATGCTTCAAAACCAAAAACCTTAATTCCATTTGAGAATGATTCCCTTAGCGTCAGGCCTCCCTAACTTTTGAAATGAATTCCATTTTAAAACAATTTAATCATGCTAAATAGCTTTAGCAATTCTGTATGGATTTTTTTGAAGGTCAAATTTGGCTTCCTCAATCAGCAGAGCCAATTATGCTGTACATCTTCAAAATCTTTTTTAAGATTGAATCTACAAATAAAACTGCACTGGTAAAACTTGACAACGGTGGTTGATAATTCAGTTTAGTTTGGCAATTGCCAATATCGTGGTTCCAACTTGGGCTGCAGATTGAATTAACTTCAGAGCCAGCTCGTACGCTCTCTTGCTAAATTTGAAAACAAGCTTGCTTTAACTTTCAGTTACTAAATCAAGATTTGATTTTCGGGAACTCTGGGATTCTCGCTGCGGCAGGTCAGACAGCGTAATGAGAAGACTATCAAATGACTGGACATGTTTTTTTTAAAGGGATGTGGAATGCTCCTTCGTAAAGTTTAACCCTCCAGTCGGTTGACAGGCGCATCCACACCTGCAGGACAATTTTGCTTTATTTTTAAATCACCCATCTACAAGTTCCCAAGTTTGTACATAAAGCCAAATATATGTGACACAACCCAACAAAATGAGTCACAAGTCGCCAGAGCTATTTTTTGAGTTACAGCCCCTTAAAACATGACTTATACAGTGGAAATCAATGGGAACTGTCAAGGTTTTCACCCACACAATGTCTATATTCATCAGGATACCAAACTGGGTGATGTAACAAAATTAAGAGCTAGCTATGTATGCCCCTTCCAATGCAAGCAAAAACGAACAAGTAAAAAGAATGACCTTAAGACTCATTTCGTATTATCCGGTCACAAATATGGTCCAAGCTCCAAATGTAGAGTTTATCCAGTGACTGAAATCCAGTGACTAAAAACTACCAGACATAATTGTCCCTAACCATATTTATCCCTGTCTGGCTCGGCAGAAATGTCCCAAGAGGCCTTGTGATGCATGACCATCCATTCCCTAGGCCTGTTCCAGGGCTATCATTGAAAGTGTCTCGGTTATTTGGTCCTAGATTAGTCTGTGGGCATCCAACACAAGGGAGGGATTACCAAGTGTAGCTGAAACGCATCCGACTAGCATTTTTGTATTTTTCATGAGGAATAAGAGGGTTAATTAACTGACTGGTTTCTCATCAGATACAATACGTGATGAAGAGCTAAATTCCTTTTTGGGTACTAGGGCTGTGCATCTGAACCGGGTACCCGAGTACCTGACCGCTAATGGTCAGGAACCGGTTTCAGATCAGTCGAGTACCTGTAACCGAATGAAAATATTACTCACAATGTAGTAATTTTGCAGACAATAAAAAATAAAGTTTTGAATGTCATTTGTAAGGAATTTTCCAAATGTAAACCAGGACACATGGAAAAACAAAACAGATTATAATGTTTATGGACAGTTGCGAAAATCGCTTTACACCGTAAAGCTACATGTATAGACCTCACTGTACACACTTGCATCTTGCTGCATAGATGCACCAATGTAGTCATATTAACATGCGGACCTTTACAAACAATATGAACAGCAATTTCCGAGATTTAATCTTTGGGATTGGTTTTCTTTTACGGGTACCTAAGGTACTGTGTTTTTCTTTCAATCGGGTACCCGATTCCCGTACTACCTGAAAATGTACACCCCTGCATTATCAGGTTGATATTTGCTCCATGATTGTCACGTCACTGCCTTTAATGTTTAACAGAAACAGAAACTAGACATCAAATTAGCATCCTGGAGTGTGCTGTGTGTTGTCAATCATGCTTTAAATGGCCGACTGCTGTTATATTAAAAAAATAACAGACGAATAGACTGAATGCAAAATCTCAAATAAATCTGTGTAGTCAGCTGAATGCGATACTAAAAAACAACTTACATGGCGTTTGCTTATAACGCCCCACGTAAAAGAAATAGTGTTACAAAATTCAAATCTGAGGATTTTGGAGGATTGAGGATGGTTCCTAGCAAAAAGGGTCTATGGGGTTAGGGTTATAATGGCGAGTGATTTAGCAGTTGAAGCAAACTGTCTTGCTCAAGACCTTTTCTCAAAAGTGTGAAAATAATTTCCCACTTGAATTCGCTGGGGGGCTGCGAAATGCAAATGCAAATTCTTTTCATAAAATTTCCCATTCACAGTGTTAACTTTCAATTACAATGTAGTGCAGGGGTATAGAGCCCTGGTTGAAACGTAGACTTGCAGCTGGATTTTAAAGTACTTTATCAATATTATAATGGTCTTCAAATCATGACTGGACTCAGCCGAGTCTGGACTCGCGAGTCCAGGCATGACTCCAGGACCATAATGATGTTGTAAAAGTGCTTCAGAATCAAGCTGCAAGTCTACATTCAAGCCAGCGCTCATTTTGGATTTTGGAGTTTTTGGACCGGGAGTGGACTGAAGTCCACTTTTGGACTGTTTCTGCAAAACTGAAATGCACTGATGAAAATGTAATAAACTGGTTATTTATATACATTTTGTAAATTGCTGAAAAAGTGTACTTTTTTAGGTACATTTGCTCGTTATAAATAACCAGAACAACAGACTTGGGAAAGATTTTACTTTAATACCCCACTAAAATCGGTAAGGAACAGCAAATCTTGGAAAATAACCATCCATTTGTGTTCATAATTGTCTAAACACTTGGCACAACCTTTAATTTTGAGAATTTTGTTGGGACATTTTAGTGCAATATAGGGGAAGAAAGTTTGTGTTTTCTGTGTTAGAAGTTCTTGGCACCATGTACATATAGTCACTCACTCAAAGTGTTCACATACATGTTGATTTCTTCCTCATTTTTTACAGATTTTGCCGACATGAATCTTGAATTAACAGGTTATGCCACATGTTTAGACAGTTGTACGGCAAGGAGGGTTGGTGATTTTGCTGTTCTTGACCGATTTTGGTTGGGGTATTAAAGTAAAATCTTTCCAAGACTTGTTGATCATGGCAATCACCAGATCAGCACTGAAACTACCCGACTTTGTCAGCCAGCACTAAAAAGTCACAGTTTAATACTCACGAAAAGGCCCGCCCCTGCCTCGCTTCTGAATCCCGAGAAAGACTGGCTCCGTAGGATGCTGCCATGTAGCATGTTCCCCCGCCCAGTCAAGGTGCCAGACATGTCCTGCAGTCTCCCTAGGTAAAACATGGCCAGATTGCCGATGTTAGAATTGGACAGCAGGCGATACATGGTGCTTGAAAAAAATTATCCCCGCCAAAAAAGAAAATATCAAATGAAGTTCGTTGGGACTGAGATCCTAGAGTTCGGCGAATGAGGACAGTTTATGAAGATTGTGGATCTTAATGTGAATTCCTCATCGCGATTCCGATAATTATGTGCAGGACGTAGAGTCCGTATGCAATAAGTTTAACAGCGATCGTGGTAGTTGACGGAACACACCAGGCAAGATTGATAGAGGCTGAATATTGCTCAATTATTTATCGAGGCTGTGTAAAATCCAGGTCCCTGCGCAATCATCGACTTGAAACACTGCAATCAGGGACGACGGCAGACATTACGATGCCCAGTATCCAATATCAAACTAGCCAGTCTCAGTTCTTTTTCAATTTACAACTACAGTAAAAGCTCCTCAGTCCCTCCTCACATTAATTCAGAATTGCCTTGAAGTCTTCGTTGATGCATAAAACTCATTAAAATCGAATCCTTGTAAACACCAATGACGAACACACTTCACTCAACAATGTCGGACTTTATACTCTTAACTTCAAAATCAAAATGACACAGTGTTGTATCAGCTGTTTCGTGAAAGCAATTGCTTGTCGCTCAAAGATCGCATCCTGGGTCTCCAGACTAGCGATATATGATCTAATATGAAGGCTTGTATCATGCACGGACTGGTCCAATTTTGAGAGGTAAAGGTCAAACCAATGATGGCTGATCTTATTAGGTAAAAGTGATGGGACTTTGCGGGTTTCACCCAAAGATGAAATGGAAGATTCCTCTGGACGACAAGCAGTGATGGTATGGTACGCAGCATGTTATCTCTCCTGAGGGGGTGTACGATCAGGACTGTCTTAAAGAGCATTCAATTATAATGAGTGGAGGTACAAGCAAAAACAACATTTCTCCACTGGGAAGTCAATTTTGGAATGTTAATATTTTGAACCCCAAAAAACTTTTGCTATCATATCCGAAAATGTTTTATAACCAAACGAGGGAACAGGAGAAGTAAATCCAGTTTGTCACCATGCATTGAGCTGAACCTTTCACAAGTTTAAGTAAACGTACAGGCACATACGCGACCCACTCTGCAAAAAGGGCACTTATGTTGCAAAATTTGAAAATAGTGTTTTATATATAGCTGGAAAGGCCATTTTATAAGCTTTCATATGGTATATGTCTGAGGTCTCTAGCATTTTGCAATCATGAGATATTTGGAAATGTGCATGTTTGTTTTCAGGAATTTCTTGAAATGACTTAAGGAGAAACAAGCCATTTAAAAAAACAAAAAGCAAAGCAATAGATGGAAGCACTCGACAAAAACACATTCTTTATTCACTGAAATCAAAGATTTTGGTTTTGAAATAGAATAATATAGGTATCGAAGATGCAAACAATTCCCTCCCTTCAAAAATACTTGTTTGAAGAATTTTTTACCCTCTTCACATTGAACGGCTTATAACTCGTAAAAGCATACAGTGACTTATGTGCCCTTTTTGCAGAGCGGGTCACAATTACTACATACAGTGTATTTAAAGATGACGTTGATCGCTGAGAGAAATCTGCGTCATTTTGTAGTTTTATGTAGATTGCGTATAGAGTACCGAAGTGATGACGTCAATCAATGCAATGTTTGGAACCAGAATACATTCTAAACTGCATGTGTTTGGAACCATTGCCGCGGCAGCTGACGTCAGACTTCGGTACTCGATTGTAAAATCAAACAGCCAATTATTTCTGCCATGAAATAACAAAAAAGTGACTTTTGAGCGCTATTTTTATCAAGTCCTCTCTAGCGCAGCGTAGCCCGCTGGGGCCATTTGTCAACAAGTCGTCGCTGCGGGCAGCAAACAAATCTGACGTCATAAGACGAACTCCCTTTTGTGTCTGGCACTAGACAGTAGACACAAATGAGGAGTACGTACATGTACCTGTACAGATTTGTTTGCTGCCCGCAGCGACAACTTTTGGACAAATGGTACCAGCGGGCTAGAGGGGACTTGATAAAAATAGCTCTCATCAGGTCACTTTTTTGTTATTTCATGGCAGAAATAATTGGCTGTCTTATTTTACAATACGCAATCTACATAAAACTAGAAAATGACGCAGACTTCTCTCAGCAATCAACAACATCTTTAACTCTTCAGTCCATACATGTACATGTGAAAAGTTTACTGGTGTTGTGTTCGCACTGTACATTGTAAACCCCTAAGCCGTGTCCGCACTGGACTTTTTTTTTGGAAGGTTTTACCGAGACGAATGAAAAATGAAAAATGGTCAAATGTGACCACTGTCCGCACTTGGACTTTCGACACGGGAAAGTTTTACCGAGACCGTGGGAGAAGTAACCGAGCTGTCAATATAACGACTCATGAGGGCGCTTTGCGTGACCTTTCTACAATGTACATTGACGCGATTGACCCAAATCACGCCTGCCTTTTTCATTTTTCCGGCCGATGTGTACACGCAGGCCTACGTCTTTAGCACCAATCAAACTTCCGACTTTATCAATAATAAAGTCTACCATGATTGCGACCAAAAGAGAAACAACGCACTGGAATTTGGAAACTTGCCACGTGCACCGCACCGCGGTAAAACAATGCAAAGCGCATGTGCGGTTTCCCTGTGAAGCATGACCTTGCGCTCGGGCCGGATGTACGCTTTCCTGAGCCGCTTTTACTGCAACGCACTGTCCGCACTGGACTTATCGTCTCGGGAAAAGTTACCTGGTCAGTTTTCCTAGGTAGCAGTTGGCCGGTAGAAGTAACCGCTGGACTTAGGAAAAGTAACTGAGAGGAAAACGTCCTAGGCTGTCCGCACTGGACTTAAAATGGGAAAAGTTCCCATCGTCTCAGTAAGTTTTACCAAAATAAGTCCAGTGCGGACAGGGCTTTAGATGTGGTTTTTCATAATGGCCAGGGAGATTAGGATGAAGTGATTTCAACAATTGGCAGCCAAAATCACATGTTTGATTAGCCCGTGCGCGCTTAAAATAGCAGCCGGGGCTGTATACTCCCCAGGGAGCTGAGAAGGTTTCAGGAATGATTAATGTGCCCGATGACCAGGAGTAATAATATTTGTAAAGCGCTTTGATCTTGCTAAATAAAAGCGCTATATAAGAACCTGTATTATTATTATCCCACTCTATTTATAAATCACATCTGAAGCCTGTAAACTACTGTCCCACCTTAACAAAGAGTGCATTATGACTTCTGGGTTCAACAGCTTAACCCTAACTCCCAGACCCTTTTACTAGGAACCATCCTCAATCCTCCAAAATCCTCCGATTGCGCTGCCCCAAAAAAATGCATTCATCCTCAATCCTCCAAAATCCTCCTGTAAATCACTATTCATCCTCAATCCTCCAAAATCCTCCTGTGCTTCAATCACTATTCACCCTCAATCCTCCCGTTTCTCAAACACCATTCACCCTCAATCCTCTAAAAATCCTCCTGTTTCTCAAACACCATTCGTCCTCATAATCCTCCTGTTTCTCAAACACCATTCATCCTCAATCCTCCAAAATCTTCCTATTTTTGAAACACCATTCATCCTCAATCCTCCAAAATCCTCCTTTTTTTGAAACACCATTCATCCTCAATACTCCAAAATCCTCCTCGCTTGAAATCATTGTACCATTCATCCTTATACAATCCTCCAAAATCCTCCAAAACTGCAAGGACGATTTTGGAGGATTGAGGTGGGTTAGGGTTAAACCTCACTGTGACTCTGGGCTCTGGATGTGATTTTGGGCCCTCATTGTTAAAATCACATTCACCTAATCCTCCCCCATCCAGTTTGAAACGAAAATTACATCCAAGGGGTTCACAGTGTCATAATGCCACCATCTCTTTTCATCAACCTAAATTTAACCCTATCTACTCCAAGCCTTACAAACTCCAACAGCAGGTTGCAGTCTTGTTGACTTGACTTCCTGACTCGGACTCGAGTCAGACTCGAGTCGCGATTTTGTTGTTGTTGAGACTTGACTTGACTTAGAAAAGAAGTGACTTGGGACTTGACTTGACTTGAAAGAACATGACTCGTGACTTGACTTGAATAAATTTGACTTGCTGACATTAACACTTTTGTTAAAACAAACAAAACTTTGGGCGTACGCCAGAGATGTAGTCAAGTCCATCACAAGTCCATCACAAGTCCCTGCAAGTCCCTGCAAGTCCATCACAAGCCCTCCAGTCCTAATCCCAATCACAAGCTATTCAAATGAGCTTTGACAAAGGCATTCCTTTGTCATTGTTCATCCAGTTACTTGTGACCGGCTTTATGAAAGGACTTCTGACTGGGCTTGTGAAAGGACTTGTGGAAGGACTTGCAGGGACTCGACTCCAACTCTGGCGTATGCACGTATCAGTTGAAAAAAATGCCAAGCCTACGGCGTATATAGCGAGCTGGGTGTCCAGTACATACATGTGTACGTATGCGGGGCTGCAGCACTGGACGATTGCATGGAGAATCGTCAAGATGGCATGCCAGGTTGATTTTGTACAGTGCATGCGTGCCAGCCTATGTGTAGTCATTTGTCATTGGAATTTGAATTTACTATGTGCAACAATTGACTTGAGACTTGGTACTTGACTTGAAAAAAATTGACTCGGGACTTGACTTGACCTGACTTGGAAAAATTGACTTGGGACTTGACTGGACTTGGAAAAAATTGACTTAAGACTTGACTTGACTTGTGAATATTTAACTTGTGACTCGACTTGACTTTTCAGTGACGTAAAAACTGCCACGTAACTCTTCCGCTACACGGTTGGCCCAGTAAAAGTTCCCGCTGCGGAGGGATAACTGACAACGGACGATCGACATTTGACAATTTGTAAAGTTTACCGGCTGTCTGCACTGGACTTACACATGTACATGTACAGAGGTCAGTCGAATTTCAGGTAAAAATCTACTAGACGGCTGGGCTAGTAGTAGCACAACATTTTTACTAGACCGGAAGGTATTTCACAAGACCAATGGTAAAAATAAGAACACAGTGTTTGAGTGTGCTCTTTCGATTTGTTCCCTTTTGCCGACCTTGTCGGGGGGAGGGGTTTAGAAATGCTGTTTTGATCATGTTTGTTGATTGAAACTCCCTGCCTCAAAACTAAAAATGGCCATATTAGAAATTATGGGGCTTTTTCAGTTCACCAGATTTACAAAAATGTGAACTTTAGTGATCTAGCATTTCACGCAGTGTATGAAAAAAAGCACTTAACTACTGGACTACATGTACATGTAGTTCAGTCAAAAGTTCACTAGACCAACGCTCAAATCACTGGACTCGGTCCAGCAGTCCATTGGATATTTCGATCACATATTTGGTTAAGTTGACAACAGTCTCCATATGTTTTTCCCAAAAAAAGTCCAATGCAGACACGGCTTTACACGTAGTACAGCTCTTGATCAATCTTACCTTTTCCCACAATGCAGAACACGGTACAAATATCTGGTTTGCCTAAAGAAATTCACACTGTTCAACTTTGCTATATCTCTCAGGGAAATGCTATAAAGAAATACAGTGTACGCTGTACATGTACCGAATGTGGTCACACAATGTACAGACTAACCTCATAATTGTTTTGTCTACTAAAGTCAGTTCTCCAGTTATCAACCTCAAATGACCTTCCCCTAATTGTTATCAGTTTCACATCCTACAAAGGAAAGGATGGACGTTTGCTTGACTAGTCAGTTTCGTTAAAGCGATCGAATGTACAACCAGAACAAGACTTTTCAAATTCACTGAATACAGTTTCTAATTCAGGCTGGGGCCATTAAAGATGTGGTGTACATAATTGGTAATTGGTAATTTTTTTTACTGAATTATTACAAAATACCTTACAAGACTAAGTTAATACATGTGTAGCAATCTCAATCATCCTGTGAAATGATGACACCTGGTGTGCTGTCGTTTTCAAGAAAAGATGAAATTTATATTGTTTTCCAACTTTTGTTCCGCATAACAATCGTTGGAAAAAATAACAGGTTTTATTTTTTAATAATGCCCTCTATTGACCGAATGTAGTTAGTCCGGGTTACGTCTAAAATGGGTTAACAATCCGAAAACGGGCACAAGGTTGCAATTATAGTGTTTGTCGCATAGTGTACCGAAGCGACTGGTTGTAACGAGTCGGCTCGCGTAGTTATGTGACCAATTAAGAACGATCCATTTACAAAAATTGGGCTTATTTTACAAGAGGGCGCTATAACCAATCCACTTAACTGCCGCCCAACGGTTGAAAACGAACGTCGTTTTTCTCTATTTTTTTTCGCCATCCAAGAACGCAAAACTTTTAACAGGTCAGTGAAACGATCTTTTCTATAAAATACTAACCCCCAAATCCGCCCATTTCTTAAAATTGCAGCAATGACCAATCATGTACATGTACCTTTAAGGTGTGAACTGGGAGAGGTGTGAACTGGGGAGGTGTGAACAGGGTTAAGGGGTGTGAACTGGGATGTACACCTTGGTGAGGGGAAACACCTTTCTCTCCCTCCCAAACAAAAAGTAATTTCTAATAATGAATTAATATAAATCTGGATTTGTTAACATTCAGTTCGAATTCTACTATTCGGTATTTGGGTAACCGGATATTCGAAAGCAACCTTCACAAAAATTAAGTCTTCCATTTTTGTGACACAGGCTAAAGAAAACAACTGGATGCTGCTCCAGTTTGCTCCATGGGTCTCTGATTGTAACTGCATTCACTTGCTAGTGGTCTTCTTGGTATACGAATAGCCTGCCCATCTATTTTTTTTCAACATTACAGCTCTGGAGTGTTTGTGTAAAGGCCCAGTCCTGCAAACTATATCCAGTCATTGGGAGGGCTTTTCATGTGGCACCTCACTCGTCACTTTTTGTTGGCAGGATGAGCTAGATGGGAACTTCCGGTGAAATCAGATAACTGTTATTCGGTTTGAATAAAATTAGGATAACCGGATTTTGAAATCTCCAAATTTCTCCCACCATTAATTTCTAAACCTTCAAATACATGTAATATTAACATTCTTTTCTGCATTATTATTTTAAACTACAATGCATTTTATTCCAAGGGTGAAATTGGACACATAATGTGTTCGGCCATTATCAACTTTTGATCTGACATACATACTGTATCATGTACAATGTAGCCATAACAAGCTAGATTTTGTTTTGGAAAATACTGAAGAAAATGCCCCTCGTCTGACCATAATTTCATGCTCTGTTTATGCATGCAGTCACATTCTTCATGACCCTGACCCTGAAAAACCAACAGTGGTAAAAAGCTGTTTTAATTTGTTGCATTTTAGCAGTCAAGACAAACTGCACGGTGTGTTGGATATTGTCGTATTAAGAAGGGTGAAAGGTAAATTTGTTGGATTTTACATGATTGGACTTTTTTGTCATATACATTTACATGTAGATGTTGGAGGATGGTAGAGGACTTCTGGTAAAATTTCTGTTGGATTTTGTTGGATTTGGCAGGGATCCTACAAACAAATGCCTGTTGTATTGTGTTGGATTCAGCAGGGTACATGTAGCTGCAAAATACCAAGGCTGGTGTGTAGGTGGTACACTCCAGAATCCAACAAAATTTGCTGTTGGATTTCATTTCAGTTTTGTTAGAAGTTTCTGGATTTTGCAGTAGGCTACTCCCTGTCTCCTAGTTCCGAGTTAATCGGGCACCCAGGCACTCTTTTCCATACCAGTATACATGTGTGTATTTGTTAACCCCTTGAGTACTGTATTTTACGGGAGAGGTCGGGGTGCCGCAGCGGCTCTGGCAGCCAAGCGAACCGCTACAATGTGTTTGTGCAGTCAAGTGTAACCAATACACAATAATCCAACAATGGATTGAAACTGCACATACAGCGGCCAATTGCGTCATCCGGCCTGGTGGCACTGTTTAATCCAACAATGGATTGAAACTGCACAAACAGGGGTCAATGGCGTCATCCGGCCTGGTGGCACTGTTTAATCCAACAATGGATTGAAACTGCACAAACAGCGGCCAATTGCGTCATCCGGCCTGGTGGCACTGGGTTTTTTGGTGATATATTCCGTCATCCGTACGCAAGGGGTTAATTTTGCCTGTTGTAAACAGTTTGTTTTGCTATTTTATTCAATTGCTTATATCATGCTTCTGCTTAATCTTTATTTAAAGCATTGTTTTTTTGATTTGCTTGTTATTTATGCTTTGCTGATTGTCAGTTATTTAACCCTCTGCGTACGGATGACGTCTGTGGACGCAAACAAAACGTGTCACCAGGCTGGATGATGCTATTGGCCACCGTTTGTGCAGTTTAAATATATTGTTGGATTATTGTTTATGTCATGCTTGACTGCACAAACACATTTTAGCGGTTCGCTTGGCTGCAAGAACCACCGCGACACCCAGACGTCTCCCGTAAAATACCGTGCCCATACAAGGGGTTAATCATGCTTTGTTGCTTGTGTTGTTTAGGTACGTGTAGGGTTCTTGTTAGGGTAATTAAAATGTGATTGCTATCGTTTATTATACAAATTCTCTCACTTTCTGTTATTGTTAATTTGTGGTACTTTTTGTCTGTGTTTATTTGTTTGTTTGTTATTTGTTTGGTTGTACTAACCAATTTGTTGTATCCTAGTTGTGCGAGCGAGGTATGGTTGTACAATACGTAACAAGGGCATATGAAAAAAATTATGGGGATTAAGGTTAATACAAATTATGAAACATCCCAGAAAAAAAATACAGCGCAACTTTCACCTCTAAATGTAGACCCAACCTGTTTAAGAAAACCAAAAAAAAACGGTCAATTAGCTTACATTCATGTTAATCAAGAATGCCTTGTTTCCTTAGAATTGATCAGGTTTCATTTTTAAATTCAAAATCATTTTATTTCGCTTTCTAGAGGAAAGAATAATTATGAGCAGTATCAACTAACTTTCTGCAATGTGTCTACATGTAGCAGGATTCATTATTGTTTCAATAATAAGACTATCTTTTATTCAACATTAGACAATACATTTCAAATTTTCTGACCAACCCGTTTTTGGATTCAACACCTTATTTTAGGGCTGTCCCGAATAGAGCGAATATTTGATTATTCGATCATCAACCGAATATTCAAATAGGTTTTTGCCGGTTCGAATATTCGGAAAAAATATATATGCACGTACAGATACGACTATGATGCTATTTTAATAGAAAAGTTACGGCACTTAGCAGTGTCAAATGCCGCATTTTTTGTGGACAGAGGTTTATGGTTCCCGACGGTAAAACCCTTGACACTTCTAAAATGATTATTGCAAAAACTCGGGCTGGAGTTTGGTTTCCTATCAGAACGTTATACGTACTCGTAATGATCTTGATACAATGCAAAGAATTTCCATCGGGTGGTCTCTAATATCGATCGCCGCATGTAAAACACCGGCGTGCATTGCATGCAACTTTTTACCGGTGCGGCATGCAGTTGCAGCAGATGCCTGAAAGACTTGATCGGCGAGTATCAAATATTTGAATATTCGGTCAAGCCCAGTCTCGAATAATCGAATACTAAATTATTCGAAAATGAACAGCCCTACCTTTTTTTAGACAGTTTCTTCTCCCAAAACACAATCAGATTTCCCCAGACAAACATTTTAATAACAGCGAATATATCTGGACACAAACTTCACACAAAATAAGGTTGATCGTTTTTTGGACTGAGGTTACAAATTATGCTGTCATCGAAGTGTGCCTTTAATTAAAGAAAGGGATTTGAGGTTAGTCTGGCCAGGGAACATGTACATCCTAACAAGCTGATTACATGTGTGTCATTACAGGCCTGTACACACAGTCATACTTTCCCAATACTTCCGAGGACAATGCTTTGTTTTTGATTGTTCCTTTAATATAACCCAACCCCATAGACTAAGCACGTATTTTTACGTCCGAGGACCAACTTCAACAAAAGACCGACTTGCGAGGACAAGAAAGATACCTTTGTATTTTCTTTCTCCTCTTGTCCTCGGACGTATACAGAACCTGTTGCACACTAGACAAATCCTGGGATTGATGTGGGTTGAAAACGAGCAACGTTTCACACTTGACAATTTTCAACTCTGCGCCAACCCTGTGGCGACCCCGGGTTGAACTCAACCCTGCTCCAGACTAGGTTGAGATTCTTGCCCCACATTGAAAAACTTGCCGTGGATCAGTCTTGTTGACTAGACTTGCTGACTCGGACTCGAGTCAGACTCGAGTCGCGATTTTTTTGACTTGAGACTTGACTTGACTCGAAAGAACAGGACTTGTGACTCGACTTGACTTGAATAAATTTGACTTGCTGACATTAACACTTTTGTTAAAACAAACACAACTTTTGGGCGTTCACACATCATTCGAAAAAATTGCCAAGCCTACGACGCATAGCGAGCTGGGTGTCCAGTACATGTACGCATATGGGGCTGCAGCACTGGACGATTGCATGGAGAATCGTGAAGACGGCATGCCAAGTTGATTTTGTACAGTGCATGCGTGTCAGCCTATGCGTAGTCATTTGTCATTTGAATTTGAATTTACTATGTGCAACAATTGACTTGAGACTTGGTACTTGACTTGAAAAACAATTTACCCGGGACTTGACTTGACTTGGAAAAAGGGACTTGACTTGACTTGACTTGACTTGACTTGACAAAAAATTGACTTTGAAAAAAATTGACTTGACTTGTGAATATTTGACTTGTGACTCGACTTTCCTTGAGAAAAAATGACTTGGTTACAATACTGCCGTGGATAGAAAACAGAGAAATTTCCATATATAACGCTCTCATCTTCATGAAAATTGTACATGTGTATCTGTGGACCTTCAAAAACCATCTTCATTTCAACCATCTTATGAATGTGCACAAAATCCCAGTTCTGCATTTCACTATTTTCTCGTTGACTCGGATGATGGATTGAGCTCAAAAGCTGTCTCCGCATTTGACTTTTTGGGTAAAACTTGACCAAATTAAGTCCAGTGCGGACAGCCAGTAAACTTGTGTTGCCCTTAAATCGGGAAAAATCGGGAGTGAGGGTCGGTCGGTCGATTTTATTATTTGCTTTTGTTTTACCATCCATGAAAACATCAAAATAATACTACATGTCGTGTAACTTGGAAGTCGGGAGGCAAAAAGTAAGCTTATAAATTTAAAAGTGAGATACATTGTAGCAAAAATGCACGATTGTGCCGCCGTAGCCGGATTTTTTAAAAAGCCAATGATTTTAACAAAACTTTTTGTACGGGAAAAGGTGAGATTTTGAAAAATTTCTTTAAAAATAATGTTTTTTTTAAACGCGACCCGACTTTTGTGACTATTTTGTTTTTGGCCTTATCTGGAGTTCAAATCTGTATTATCAAAGCTAAGTGGATAATTGGTCCTTGTTTACAGAGGGTGTGTAAACATGTGTTTGGCAACAAACCTTTAAGTGTCAGTCAATTTCCTCCATACTGAGTTACCATTGTCAAAATGCTCACACACAGCAGCAAGAATACACAGTGGTGTTTTACTACTACTGGGTGCACCACACTAATTCCAGCTCCATTGACAACAGTGTAAAATCAACAAAGTTCAGGGCCCAATAACCTGTACCCCAGCATCACTGGGGTCTACACAAACAAATGCCACTTATTGTCTGATCTTTTGTCTGTCCATTTCTTTTCTATTTTGGGGGGGGGTTAACCAATTACATTTTTAATTATTGACACAAAACAAACGCACCTCCCAAAAAGTCCTATTTCCCAAGCCGATCAACAGCCATTTTTAACATGGCATCCCTCCACTTTCTCGGGCAAATAGGACCCATTTTTCAACAGTAATTTGATCAAGTCTGCACACAGATGGAAGCCCAGAAACCAGGGAGTTGATGCTGGGCTATGTTTACACAATCCCACAATTTTTTGAGGCACAAACTCTCCTTTTTCAAAAATAGTTGTGGGTATACATTTTATGTTGATGAGCTGGCGCATAAATTCGGACATGAATTAGTGTAGTGCACCCTACTGAGGCTTTGTCTTCTCTATTGCACATTCTCCCATAGACCAGGGCCCTTTTCCAAACCCTGGCTTGGGCTCGGGCATCGGCTTCGCGTAATTTTATGTTTTGGCAAGATCTTGGATACTGTTTTTGCTACATGTACATCAAAGCATGGAGGAAGGAACACTTCCTTCCTCCATGATCAAAGCATGGTGTTTTAATCCGGAGCCTGAGTCTGTTGATATACATGTATAATTTACGTAATCAAGGCTTCAGATTGGCAATGGGACTGGGGAATAGCTGGAGACGAAGCCGAAGCCCAAGCTGAAGCCAAGGTTTGAGAAACGCCCTAAGTACACATTATTTTGTGACCCGCTCTGGAAAAAGGTATATTATGTCACAAAATATGAAAAATGAGTTTGTATGTATGTTTGGAAAGCGCGCAATGTAAGCTTTCATTTGGTACATGATAGAGCTCCAAAGCCCTTTCCGTTCTGGAGATATTGCGTTTTTGCATATTAATTAGTTCGATGGAGTTCAAATTGCACAACAGAGAAAACAGGCTTCGAAATAGCTAGTTCTAATACAATGCAATGGAACATTGCACTCTAAAAATGTTGTTTTTTCACTTTATTCACTGAAATCAACATTGTTGTGCACCAAACGTGAAACTTTAGATATTTAAGATGTCATTAAAGACAAAAAACAAAAAATGAATTTTGACAAAAAAATTCACCCTCTCAACGTTGAAAGGGCCATTACACACATAAATGCATAGCGCAACTTATATCACCTTTTTCTGGAGCGGGTCACATTTGGTAAATATAAACCTCCATCAGAGGACAACAATTATTTCATTGTTCTTTCTTTGTCCTTGTGTCCTAGTATTTACCTGTACACAGGAACTGACTGAAATAATAGAACAAGAAGTCTGTGTGCAACAGTATAACAAAGTTGTTGATTTGACTGGTCACTGTTTTGAGCTGTTGGAGTCCCTATAGGCTGGTTGAAAAAAAAATTCTGTCTATTTTTAGCACAGCAGGTGAAAAAAACTATGTCACTGTGGTCAACCTAAGGTTTTCTGCGTCACAAATATCTGCGGTACACCTTTCAAACAGTAAAGTACATGTACCTTGTGGTAAATTGCCAGCTGATAAGGTACATGTAGTCTACTTTGATGTGTGTCATTTGGCTGTCGGCTATAGATACCCTTAATTATGAATACAAAAGAACTTCACATTTACAATGATTCATTTTTCCACTGTTTTTCGAATCTGAATATTTTGCAGATTGTACGTTTGTTCCACCGTCAAACAGTTCAAAGGTTCATTGGTGAGAACGCGACTCTTTTCTTTGTTGAACGCAAAGAATAATAATAATAAGCACTCCATATTTCCAATGATTCACATTTGATTTGATTTTTTTTTAATCTCCACATTTTACAGAAACGTTTGTTTCACAGTCAAACGGTTCTAAGGTTAAATGATAAGAAGATGACACATAAAAAGTATGAGTCATTCTTTTAGTTTATACTGTTACATGAAGTAGATTCACAGTGTACAATTTTCATTAGGTATAAGAGCTGTCCCGAATATTCAAATATTCGATCGTCAACCATATATTTAAATGCCGGTTCAAATATTCTAAAAAAATATATGCACATACAGATACTGACTCTCGTACTAATTTAATAGAAAAATTGCAGGGCTTATTAGTGTCAAATTCCACATTTTGTTGACAGTAACATTTATGTAGATGGAGGTTTATTGTTCCTGTCCGTAAAACCCTTGATACTGATAAAATAATTACTGCAAAAACGTGCAGTAATTGTGCACATAAAACACCGGCCTGCTTTGCGTGCAACTTTTTACCGGCGCGGCATGCAGATGCAGCTGACACGTGAAAAACTTGATCGGCGAGTATCGAATATTCAAATATTCAGTCAAACCCAGTTTTGAATAATCAAATACTAAATTATTCGAAAATTAACAGCCCTATCGCTATCAGGTATGTAATAAAGCTTTTTTAAAATGCCTTAGCTGTATGTCCGTGCTCTTATTGAAAATTTCAGTTCAAGGGATTTCCCCCTACAAATGAATTATGGAAGAAAACGGTATTTTTAAAAGGGAAAAAAGCACCGACGACATAAACTCTGCAATCTACTCGTACATCTTCTTCCTTTATGGTGTACGTATTAAAAGTGGTGAGAAGATTGGCTTTACATTGGGGATGATGTAAATTAGAAGAGATATTTTTTGCCCTTATCCAACGCAGTGTATGAAGCACTGGCTCACAGAAAGCACTGTATGTGCACTGTATATCTCCGAGGACAAGAGCAAGAAAGGAAACACAAAGAAACCTTTCATGTCCTCGAACGTAGAGTCTTTTGTTGAAATCGGTCCTCGAACGTAAGGATACGTGCTTTATAGTCTATGGGGGTTGGTTATATTAAAGGAACAATAGGAAACACAAAGCATTGTCCTCGGACGTATTGGGGAAGTACGACTGCATGAGCATATATATACAGTGCTTTATACACTAATAAGGAAATGGGAAAAAAATCTCTTGTAATTTATCCCCGATTAAAATTCCATCTTCTGACTGATTACGCGATACCCGTTGCTGCATTGGATTCGAATAGGCTAGCCGACACCAGCAAGCTCGATGGTCGAGTGGTTAAGACGTCTGCACTAGTGAGCCGGAAGTCGTGGGTTCTAGTCCCTCCCAAGTAAGCCTGGGAATTTGTTCACACTGGCTCTCGGAAAGCACTGAACAAACAAATACATGTACAGTGCTCAGGGATGAGATTGGCCAAATTTGGTACAAGTACATGTACAACATAAATTTATATTGTAATGCGATGCTAAAAACACAAGCCAGATAAATATGCACATATCCTTCCTGTCAATTTTACCACGTTTTCTTCCTGAACTAAAATGGCCCGACTTTTCAGGGTTTCCCCTTAACTTTTTTTTTTCACTGGCCGGCCGGACTTGTTAGTTGGACTTTTAACTAGTCCGCCAGCATTTTCACTGGTCCACTTCTTTTTCAAGTACTTTTTTAATTATGAGGTGGGAGAAAAAGCTCCATAAAAAATGATACTTAAAATAAATGGAACAGCCTTAGCTGGCATAGTTTTCTGTGCGCGTTCGTTTGGTAATGCATGCACTATACCATGGAGGATTTTAACTGGCCCGCCGGACTTTTTGGAGAGGGTTTTAACTAGTCCGCCACCGTTTTAACTGGCATTTGGCCAGCGGACCAGTGTTAAGGGCGAACCCTGCTTTTCAGGATATGGGCAGTTACATGTAGGTTTTTAGCATGCAACAATGTCCATCGACTGAACTCAACAACATCTTATTCATTTTTTGTTTTTGTTTTTATTTGTATTTATTTATTTATTTTTTATTTTTTTTATGCAATTTTTAAAATGCTCCAAACCACTAAGCCACGGCACTTCCACAGTTGCTAGATAACTGGCATGATTGATCTACGAAAAACACTTCATAAATCAATTTTAGCTCTAAAATATTCTGGGTAGGCCTATACAACTTTTTATGTAGGGACAAGAAAACAAGTTTGATTGAGCTCTCAAATGTAATTTGTCTGGCAATACCTTCTGAACTTTTGTCAAAGACAAAAAAGTCCCACCGATTTTTTTCCCCGTGCCAATAATTCATTATTCACATAAAAATTCTGACTCTAAAAATAAGCTACGAAATAGTATGAGCCCGGCGTAGCGACATACAAATTATAGTGAAAATCACTCCTGGCTACCCAAACTTGCTTCCATGGCTGACCGGTCGGCTAGTGAAAAATTCAGTAACCTACCTGTTAAAATTTAGATCAAAATAGTGTCTTAAATATTAATAAATGCAGGATCACAATACACAATGCCTTCTACATGTAAGTCATTTACCACTGGCCTTTTATTTTCCGAAATTATCAACTTCATGACTGGTGTGCCAAATAGAAATTTAGTCTAAAACTTAAAGAATATTATACAAAATAAATAACCATAACTACCCCAAGCCTAACAAACTCCAACAGCAGGTTTTGTCTAATTTCGATGGGTTATCAGTACTATACTGTAGGGCCTTGGCACCATACTTTACATGGAGCTATATGAATGCCCCAATTTGTCCAAGTCCAAAGAATGTGCCATAGGTTTACTGCACAGTGTTTGATTTTGACAGGTTGAGGAAGCCTCCTAGTAAAAATGTCTAGGGGGTTAGGGTTTTAATAAAACCTAAAAATATATACATACCTTCCTCCATGGTTAGAGCAAGGAGGAACAGCAAGGCCTAGCTGCCGGGGTCTGATCACCACAGGATCAATTTCTTTATATTTATAAACTGTGACTGAGACAGATTTGAGCAGTAATCAACCCATCTGACCTTCAATTCAAGAAAATCACAACTATCCCAATATCCTTCAATTCACAATATCCTATAAACCTAGCCCCGGCCCCTTCGGGTTTTTCTCTTGGCACCCTGCCAAATCCAACAGAATGCATGAAGTCTGCTGAATCCCACAGAATCCAAAAGCTATGTGCAGAACCAAAGATCTTTTGTTCACAACCCATGTCAGCAAAATCCAACAGAAAATACCCACTGTTGGCTGTAAAAGGATTAGGTTCAAGCCACAGACCACAATTGGTAAAAACCATGACCTTATTAACTTGCGCTGTCATAAGTGTCAACCTTGATACATGTACAACATCCTGATAATAGTGATACTTCAGCATGCATGTTCAGTACACAATGATACAGCTCATGATACAGTATCACCTTTCTCAATTTTGGGAAAGATTTTACTTTAATACACCCCCCCCCCCCCCCCCCCCAAATCGGTAAGGAACAGCAAATCTTGGAAAATACCCATCCATTTGTGTTCATAATTGTATAAACACTTGGCACAACCTTTAATTTTGAGAATTTTGTTAAGACATTTTAGTGTAATATAGGGGAAGAAAGTTTGTGTTTTCTGTGTTAGAAGTTCTTGGCACCATGTACACGTAATAATAGTCACTCACTCAAAGTGTTCACATTACATGTACATGTTGATTTCTTCCTCATTTTTTTCAGATTTTGCAGACATAAATTTTGAAATAACAGGTTGTGCCACATGTTTAGACAGTTGTTATCACGGAGGGTTGGTTATTTTCCAAGATTTTGCTGTTCTTGATCGATTTTGGTGGGGGTATTAAAGTAAAATCTTTCCCAATTTTGTTTTATTCACTTGAAATTGAATATATTTCATTACAAAACAACAAAACAGTTAAACCATGTTAAACCACACAGAATTCAAACTATACTGAATATATTTAACATTTAGCAAGTCGGTGTTTTAAATCTTACCTGAAAACGTCACTGATCTCGTTTTTTGACTCTGAATGCCAAGCATTTTAATTTGAATATTGCAGTCCAACTCCAAATATCTCGAGTCTCTCCAAAATCATTCCATCAAAACAGATCGAAATTTGTTTTCTCTTGATACGCGTTGCAGCTGGATAAACCTTGTCAAGAGGGCTCACTTTCGTCCCTGAAAACTGTCCGAAATCTCAGCCTAATGTCAACTTGATCTGTAAACACAGACCTCTATTCGAAGAAGTTTTAACACTGCGCCAACACAACAGAGACACCGAGTTCACGCAAACCCAAGGCCGCGCAGAGGGACAATGCCGACCGCCTTGACCGCAAGAAACCCCGGCCAAGTATTCTTGGAATCACGGCCAGCGATTCTCAAGTCGAGTCCCGGAGTCGGTGGTTTTTGCACGAGTTCGACAGATCTCGCCGATTTTCCCCAACATCTATTGATTTCAAACAAATGCATCAATCGAACAAGATATGTGGCATACTTACCAATTACCTTGATTTCTGAGGCGACTCTTTGTTCGAATTTGGGTCGAGTATAGTGGTTGAAAATCTGTTGACTTTTTCTTTGTGCGCGGGGCTTTTCCGGGCTTCGTTTGTTTGTGTACAACTATTGTACAAGACATTGACATGCATTCAAATCGCATCTCACGTGTACGTGTATAAATGCGAGCGGTGAGTCATGTAGTTTTTGCATGGAGCTGACGTGACACATTAGGCTGTACTGGGCGTGGTTTCGGTGGCGAGAGGGGGGGGGGAGTAAAGAGTCTGTGGTACCATGCACTTACCCTTCCGGGCTCCCCCAACCCCCAAAAGAGAACATTCTCCTCTGCACATTCTCCTCCATCTTTCTTCAAACAGAATTTGTTTTATCAATTGTATCCACTGAAATTCAGTATAAAAATATTGTACGAGCAATTGCTGACTGTATGAGGACATCATTGACGTGCTTTCAAGAATTAAGGCCAAGTAAAAAACATGTTTAGCGTCCGCGGGGTTTTCTTTAATTTTATTTCCGACAACCATAGGTTTTCAACTGTTCAAAGACACAAAAATGAAAGAGACATATGTTTAATTGATAAGTGAATTAAACATGTTTACAGTTCTGATTCGCAAATCGCAAATATCATTTTCCGATGGATCGGTTGACATTTTGGGGTTTTTCCACATCAGTTTCTACTTGTAAAATCAAGGCGGCCCCAAAAAAGGAAGCGGGCGGGGACGCTAAACATACTACTTCGCCTTAGGAGAGTCACCGTGAACTGGGAAGTGGGGGGACTGGGGCTGTGGTAGATGCCCCCCCCCCCCCCCCCTGTGAGCTGTTATTTTGTGTATTTCTTGTTTTTCAATTGAATAACGCAAGGAAGGATAGATGTCTTGATGTGCAAAAGAACCCCCCCCCCTCCCCCCCCCTCCCCCCCCCCCCCCTCCCCCCACGTCCCCCGCCCGCTCTTCGGATTATTTTCTAGGGAGGAAATAGAATAATTGATTTAATTGTTTTTACCATTTTTTTTGGGGGGGGGGGGGGTTAACATTATGAATCCCCCAAGAAAAAATCTGGGTGAACCACTGTATAGGTGTCACGGGAACAGTGTCCCCCCCCCCCCCCCCGGGTTCCAATTTCTTTCATGGGGATCAAGCGGTTTTTCACTTGAAGAAACTCTGTGAGAACACAAACACATCACGACCGGTAACCCCCCCCCCCCCCCCCCCCCCCCCCACCTCCCGCACTTCACCAAATTCCAGACGAACAAATGGCGTAAATTTCAGGTTTGGTTTGGTTTGTTTTAGAGCCCACGTAGGCCTACACACACGTCACCCGGGTGGAGTTTGGGGCCAACTTTCTGAACAAGTTTCAAGGCGAACGGGCCTCAAAAATAGGATGAACTTCTATGGAAATTCCTTTTTACGGCCGAAAAATAGTTCGTTTTTTGGGCCCGTTTGCAATTGTGCAGGTGGCGAATCCAGGGATTTTTTGCAGGGTGGGGGGGGGTTCTGAATTTTCCCAAAAAGTCTGCGAAAAATAGATTGGTGACAGAGCGGGAGGTGGGGGGGGGGGGGGGGGGGGGGGGGGGTCCTGACACACTTTCACACCGTTGGTGGCGCCATTTAATCTCTTTGTTTTGTTCTCACCCACAGGCAAAATAACACCTGTATTTGCAAGGCGCGTAGGCCCCTACAAGCAAAAACGAAAAATTGGCAACGAGCCGGGGGGGGGGGGGGGGGGGTTTCGACCTCCAACCCCCCAACCCCCCCCCCCCCCCCCCCCCCGTATCCGCGCCTGTTGTGCCGTTATATATTAGGTGGTGACTGTCTGCAGTCATCAATTGTCTGAGGAAAAATGAGATTGTATGAGCGCTGACATCCATGCAATGTAATACATTTAATACGCTGCTACAAAAAAGATCATGCTTGCAATCTGGAAAGACCTGAAACAGAATTGATAAAAGTTAGGAGGGCCTGAAATTTCCATCCTAGCAAAATCTTTCTTGAAGGCATTTTCTCACCTCTTGAGAATACACTAGTAGGCTACTGAAAGTCAGGCCTTCAACACTTTTATATAAAAAAAAGAATATGTAAATAGGATTTTTTGTTATGAAAATAAAACTTGTGCCAGCTTTCAAATAACAATTTCAAACCAGGTGAATCTACGCCCTTGACTTTTCGAGAAAAAATTGGACCGTAACATCTCACAATGTGCTATTTGACTCAAGCAATGGTTTTGGCTACATTATGAAACGCATGCACTGAAAGACTTGCTTAATTACAAAGAAAATGATTTATCTGATATAAATAGTATTTTTGGTGGCAGTATGGTGCATGTTATTTTCAATGTTTTTCTTCAAGTTACAAGCTTGATACATGGCTGAAATTTCGAACTTTGATTTTCAATGATAAACCACATCAGCAACATGTCATCTTTATTCAATTATTGCATTATTGAGGGTTTGTTGCATAGCGCCCTCTTGTGAATATTTGAGCACGCCGCCAAATCCGCCACCGCAAGCTTTCAAAATTTGATAGTTGAAATTTGAAGACATTATTTGTGTGTTTTTTGTCGTGTAGAATAATTTACATAGTTCGAGTTTTATCACGATGGACTACCAGAGTGAGTATTGTGATATTGGTAAACAATACAAATCAAGAACAATCTGATAAACTCTGTGATCTTTTTAACAATAATGATTATGTCCCTGTGTGTGTGTGTGTTAGACTTGCATGTGTGTCGGAAATAGACGGTGCAATGTGGCGTTGTGTACACATGTACTGTTTAGCATGCCTTCGTTTAGCTTGAAAATTCCAGCTCAAGGCTCATGACACGTGAGATTCGCCTTTTAGAGCTTGAAGAACTCCTATAGGGTTTTGAGCGGTCTGTTGTTTTTTTTGCCGATATCTTCCGTTTGGAAAGATTTTACTTTAATAATACCCCCCACCAAAATCAGTCAGGAACAGCAAAATCTTGACTTAGAAAATAACCAACCCTCCTTGATAACAACTGTCTAAACATGTGGCACAACTTGTTATTTCAAGATTTATGTCAGCAAAATCTGTAAAAATGAGGCAGAAATCAACATGTATGTGAACACTTTGAGTTACCATACACTGTGCCAAGAACATCTAACACAGAAAACACAAACATTCTTCCCCTATATTTCACGAAAAATTCCCAACAAAATTCTCAAATGTATAGGTTGTGCCAAGTGTGTATACAATTCTGAACACAGATGGATGGTTATTTTCCAAGACTTGCTGTTCCTGACTGATTTTGGTGGGGGGTATTATAAAAAGTAAAATCTTTCCTCTTCCGTTTCCCTGAATATATCAACCAAACACTCACCCAAAATGCAGAGAGTAGTAATTCATGCAGCTTGTCATCCCCTCAAAATGAGAATATGCTCAAGTTAACTTAAACCTGAAAAAGGGTGAATTTTTCGTGCAACTCGTCGGTGCATGCACAAACCAGCTGTGTACAAAGTAATGAGGCAGATTTTTGAACATGAACGATGTTTTCCGATCGATTATCGGCCAGCGGCACTGCACGCGCCTCGGGGCTCGCTATCCAACGGCTGTTTGCTGAAATACTGACAGCGATCAGCAAACAGCCGTTGTATATCGAGACCGCTCAAAACCCTATAGGAGCACTTCCAGCTCTAAATGGCGAATCTCCCATGTCATGAGCCTTGAGCTATAATTTTTAAGCTAGCTTTCGTTGTCCTTCTGACTTCGTATTGGAATCGGACCAAATGCAATTTCGGACTTTATTTCCCCCCCAAAAAATCCTTTGGAGAGATGAATCAACATAAAAAAATAAAACAACTGCATTTTTACGAAATACCGTACTAGACTGTGAGTAAATAGCAGTCTCATGCATCCTGTGAAATCATGGCCACCTGGTTTGCTTAAATTTTCAAGAAAAGTGGAATTTATATCGTTTTCCCAACAATTGTCGGCCGGCAATCATTGGAAATGGTCTAGTTCCCCGAATTTAAACAGGTCAGTGTTTTAGTATTTGCTAGCACGCTATAAACTACTAACCCCACAAGCCTTTCATTTCTGAAAATTGCAGCAAAAGCTAATGTTGTATGCTACCTACACTGTAGGCAGATTCAGGAAAATGTCAAGTTGCTTCAATCCTTTTAAATATTATATCACTGGAAAGAGTAAAAAAATTAGAAATCAAATGAGGGGTCAATGGTCATGAAAGGTTAACCCTGTGCAAAGTTATGGATTTTTGTTGATTAAAATGTTGGGTCATTTTGGAGGACAATTTCAGTTAAAAAGTTGTGACCATATTGCCAATTGCTACATTTTTAAATTGAAAATGTGAGCCTCATTTACTTCATATCAATTTGTTATCAATATAAATATAAGTGTAGGAGTCATTTAAAATAGTAACAATTAACAAACACCAATTATTTGCCAATAAATGATCAAAAACTAAATAAAAACAAATTATAAGCCGGTCACAGTGCTGACAGAAGATTGGGTATCGCAAATAGCGCCGCCAACGCCGGTTCACGTGAATCTGCCTAACCATGGTAAATATTGCTGCAGGTATAACTGGACTTAATATTATAAACTGACTTATTATTTTTCCCAGGTCCCCACCACTCCATGTCCCAAAGCTACAGCCACGCAAGCAGCCTGGAGCCAATGACCCTAGGGTCACCGACCTCTATGGGGTCAGGTCACCAAGGACTTAGTTCCCATAGCAACCTGTTCCTGCCGGGATACTTGATGGGTGATATGGGTCCGTCTGCCTCGGTAAGATTTTCGTTTGAACACGGATTAACCCCTAACCCCCTAGGTTTGTGCATTAATTAAGCGGAATACCAAACCCATTAAACTCCAACAACCAACCATTGCACACATATAGGAATGTACTGAACTTGCCACAGTCCAACAGGCTGTGTAGAGGAAGGGTGCTGGGTACGCCAAACTTCAACACCCCCTGTACTGTTTGATTTGGATGGACTTAGGACATGAGGCCTTGTGCAATGTTTCAGTTGTGTTGCCGTACAATACTAAATAGGGCTGTAGTCGAGTCCATCACGAGTCCATCACAAGTCCCTGCAAGTCCATCACAAACCCTCCAGTCCTAATTCCAATCACAAGCTATTCAAATGAACTCTGACAAAGGCATTCCTTTGTCATTGTTCATCCAGTTACTTGTGACTGGCTTTATGAAAGGACTTGCAGGGACTTGACTACAGCCCTGATACTAAACTCATCGAAAGCCAACTATATGTTCGTACACAATTTTTAAAATTTTATTTAGACTCATGCAGCGAAGGTGTAAACTCCACACCTAGAGAGTACCACTATCTATTCACTGCACTGAACCACCCCTGTGTGTCCCCACATAAGCACAGTCCAACACCCAGTACCACTAGCCAGTCACTGCACTGACCCACCCCTGTGTGTCCTCACCTAAGCACAGTCCAACACCCAGTACCATTAGCCAGTCACTGCACTGACCCACCCCTGTGTGTCCCCACCTAAGCACAGTCCAACACCCAGTACCACTAGCCAGTCACTGCACTGACCCACTCCTGTGTGTCCTCACCTAAGCACAGTCCAACACCCAGTACCACTAGCCAGTCACTGCACTGACCCACCCCCGTGTGTCCCCACCTAAGCACAGTCCAACACCCAGTACCATTAGCCAGTCACTGCACTGACCCACCCCTGTGTGTCCCCACCTAAGCACAGTCCCAACACCCAGTACCATTAGCCAGTCACTGCACTGAATCACCCCTGTGTCCCTAATCAATCAAAATCCAACACCATCACCCTGGACCTTTGTTTCTCAGTCTAACAAAGTCCAACAACATGTTCATAGTGTTTGGTATTGATCCATCTATCCTTTTAGTCAGGGTTGAGATTTGTCAGGATTTTTCCTGATTTCAGGATCTTTTGTCGGGATTTCAGAATTTTTTAAGAATCTCTTTCGCAATCTGGAATTCCTGAGGTGTGGTCCTCAATGTGTTTTTACCGGTAAATAGACCAATTAGAGATAGACCAATAAAAACAGATAGTTTAAGGGGGTGCCTTCAGGCAAATACAAACTACATGTATATGTTGATCTGGGGGTCCTTGTGGATTTTTTGTGGATTTCGTGGATTTTTCATTTTTGGCCAATCTCACCCCTGTTTGAGTTTTTGGTGTGCCATGGCTCCCTTCAACCCCCCAACCACCTTTGACCTTGATAACCTTACTCTCTTTTTGTCATTGACCTAGCCCTCCGGCAGTAGGTTATGGTCACCGTCCAGGAGTAGTCCTCCAAGGGCTCTGACCCCTTCCACCCTTGGTCCCAGAGATAGCGGCTCAAGCATTGGACGAAGTGACAACAGGTCATCACAGAGGTAAAATGGCAGCTACACGACAGCAAAAGCTGCATTTGTTTGTGGAAAAGGGGGAGGGGGGGGGGGGGGGGACACATCTAGAGAGAGCGCCATGGTCCAATGATTACCGTGTCTGACTCACGTGCGATGGTATGTGGGTTCAAACCCTGCCAGGGGATTGTGCTTGTGTTCTTGGGCAAGACACTTTACTACAATTGCCTCTCTCCACCCGTGAGGGTAGAGAACGGGTTGCAGTGATCTCGAACTGCTGCATGGAACTGATCTCATGGTCTGATGACCAGGGGTAATAATTGTAAAGCCTTGAGATATTTGTATCAAGCGCTATATAACCACCACATTATTATTATCCATACAATAGGTGTTTGAGGACATTTATGTCAAATTCAGAGAGTATAGGAATCATGTTTTTTGTGTCTTGAAAAACTGCGAACTAAACGCCGTCAAGATTAAGTTACCCAACAGAACAAATCTGCAATCACTTGTAAGACCGCCGGTAATCCATAGCAACAATTTGTTTTGACTTGGGGTAACGAAACTTAACCCTAACCCTGCTAAATCCAACAACAATAGTTAAAAAGCTGTTGTTATTTGTTGTATTCAGCAGGGTGGAAGCTAAATATACCTGTTGTATTTTGTTGGATTCAGCAGGGTAGCTGCAAAATGCCAAGGCTGGTGTGTAGGTGGTACACTGCAGAATCCAACCAAATTTGCTGTTGGATTTTGTTGTCTTTAGCAGGCTTCTTGTTCCAGTTTTGTGGGAAATTGTTGGATTTAGCAGGGTCACATGAAAAACCACTGAAGGGGGTTAGGGTTAATGAGGGTCACTTCTCCAAAAAATGTGACATATTTTCTTCTCTGAAATAGACCACCCGTTACACGGACACCCAAAGACAAGACTGGCGCCCCGCCGGTCGCCGCTCTGTTTGATAATGTGGAATCCCTGAAAAATAGCCCCGCTATTGGAGGTGTGTACGGCGGAACACCAGAAAGGAGACAGGTAGTGTGAAACTGTTTGCATTGTACTAGGGCTGTGCAACCGAACTGGCTACGCGAATACCCGAATGCTGTCGTCAGGAACCAGTTCCAGATTTATGGAATCGAGTACCCGTAACCGAATTTACATATTAATTAGTAATTTTTTTTTTTGAATGTCATTTGTGGGGAATTTTCAAGATGAAAGTTGGGAAAACAAAACAGATTAACATTTATGACGCTTGCGAAAATGCAATTTACACCGTAAAGCTACAGAGCTCACTGTACACACTTGCATCTTGCTGCATTGATACACCGATGTGGTAGTGTTAACCCCTTGCATACGAATGACGGAATATGGCGCAAAAAAAACAGTGCCACCAGGCTGGATGACGCAATTGGCCGCTGTTTGTGCAGTTTCAATCCATTGTTGGATTAAACAGTGCCACCAGGCCGGATGACGCCATTGGCCGCTGTTTGTGCCGTTTCAATCCATTGTTGGATTATTGTGTATAGGTTACGCTTGACTGCACAAACACATTGTAGCCGCGGCACCCCCACGTCTCCCGTAAAATACCGTACTCAAGGGGTTAATGTGCGAACCTTTACGAACAATATTAACGGCAACTTCCGGGATTTAATTTTGGGACTGGCCTTCTTTAACGGTTACCCGAGTACCCATGCTTTTTTCAATCGGGTACCAGATTCCCGTCCTATAAGGAAATGTACACCCTTACATTATACAGGATTTTTTGTGGCAAAAGTCATCAAAATGATGGTGACTTTTCTCATTTCAGATACGAAAAGCTCGAAATTTCCCTCTTGGTTACTTTCCCTGAATCCAATGCTTACTTTGTTTTCATTAGATGACGGCAATTATTTTTCCAACTAATTGCAAGTAATATCCAGTGAGTTTTAGTCAATTTAAAAATCAAACCTTGAATTTTTGCCCCCAGCTGGATTTATCAATGTCCAGAACTCCATTGCTGCACTCAGCATACACTGCCGGTAAGTGAATATTGTCAATATTTGACTTTATGATCCAACCTATTTTTTTGTTCTATAGAAGTCGCCCAGTACAAGGATAAACCCGATCTCGTTAAAGTGTTACAACAGAGGTAGTGGTTTAATACTAGCCCTACCACCCCTATAGTTTTCCTGGGTCCAGATCTAAATACAAGATAAATCTTCAATAGATACCAAAGATATTATCTCATTTTTCAAAATGTTGATTCTGTTATTGCTCTATTGTGGAAAATCAGTGGCGCTGAAAATGGACTGATTTCATTGTTTTGACTTTCAGGTACCCCGGGAAGCAGTCGACTGTACTCACCGGCCCATACTCCTCAGTCGCAATTTGGTGTACATCAGACGCCCTCATCACCGGCTCAGATCGATCCATTCTACACTCAGGGGTAGGTTGATCAAATTAGGATTGAAATATAGATCTACTTCTGTAAAAGTGTTCGCAATATCAGGCCAAAAAAAATAAATAGTTGTGTTGCCCTCCGCGACCTAAAAGTCACAAAAGTCGGGTCGCAGGGTTTTAAAAAAAAAAATTATATTTTTATTTTTAAAGGAATTTTCAAAATCTCAGCTTTTCCCCCCCACACAAAATGAACAAGTTTCATTAAAATCATTGTCTTTAAAGACAGCACAAGCGTACATATCCCCATCTCACTTTTAAATAAGCTTACTGCGTTCGATTTTTGTGGACGAAACGTGTGTGAAGTACCGCATGCAGTCTTTTCAAGGAATTTTCTATTTTGAAAGCCTTTTTTCTGGAGTCGGTGAGTTAAAAAAAATCATCAAGCGGTGCCTGGATTCTACTCTTAAGGAAGCAGAAATCTGCAAGGAATCAACTCCTTGGAAAAAATTGGAATCGCAATTCCGATTCCAGTGCTAGAGTCGAGTAAAGTCGACTCCTGCCTAATATCCACTGTGGCAAACCTGCTTATACTATGCCCCCCCCCCAACAAATAAATCCAGTTGATGTACTAAAATCCGGTTGATGTACTAAATGTGGTCCCCCAACAAATAGATCCAGTTGATGTACTAAATGTGGTCCCCCAACAAATAAATCCAGTTGATGTACTAAATCCGGTTGATGTACTAAATGTGGTCCCCCAACAAATAAATCCAGTTGATGTACTAAATCCGGTTGATGTACTAAATGTGATCCCCCAACAAATAAATCCAGTTGATGTACTAAATCCGGTTGATGTACTAAATGTGGTCCCCCAACAAATAAATCCAGTTGATGTACTAAATCCGGTTGATGTACTAAATGTGGTCCCCAAACAAATAGATCCAGTTAATGTGCTAAATACTATGGCCCCCCCCCCCAAACAAAACATCCAGTTCATGTACTAAATCGAGTTAATGCGCTAAATACTATGGCCCCCCCAAACAAAAAATCCAGTTCATGTACTAAATCCAGTTAATGTGCTAAATGTTATGGTCCCCCAAAAAAATCCAGTTGATGTACTAAATCCAGTTAACGTGCTAAATACTATGGCCCCCAAACAAAAAATCCAGTTCATGTACTAAATCCAGTTAATGTGCTAAATACTATGGCCCCCCCCCCAAACAAAACATCCAGTTCATGTACTAAATCGAGTTAATGCGCTAAATACTATGGCCCCCAAACAAAAAATCCAGTTCATGTACTAAATCCAGTTGATGTACTTTGAATATTATCTTGAACCTCTCATTTAATTGGCAGAGAGGCAATAACCCTTGATGCACAGTTAGATGAAACATGGATAACAGTTTATGGGTGAGTGCGGAATTAAAGGTAATATACAACATTTGCAAACATCAAAAGAACAAACTACCGAACTATTATGAAGTACCTGACTTGACTGTCAGTAAATAATAGTCTCAAGTATCCTGTGAAATCATGGCACATGTTGTGCTGTCGTTTCCAAGAAAAGTGAATTTTAAAAAATCAATTTCCAGCAATTGTCGGCCGACAATCGTTGGAAATAGTCTAGTTCCCCGACCTGATACATGTAATTCCCTGATGTCTATAAATTGCTCCGTTTTGTCTGAAGTAGGGTCAGGGAACCAGACTACAAGAACAGCTTTTTTTCTTCTGTTTTCCCAGCATCTATGCAGTATGCACTTTAAACAGGTCACTGTACAGTATTCGCTATAAAATAATCCCCAAATCCATTCGTTTCAGAAAATTATTGCAAAAGTACAATATAGTAAAAAATGAACGGATTGAGTCAGTGCAGGAATGCTCCTATAGAGGTCAACCGTACAGTACATGCTCCTATAGAGGTCAACCAGCCGGGTGGTCTTTTCCAAGCTGCGGCTATGGCTGTCGTCCATATTCAAGAGTAAATGAATCAACTTGGGACTTTGTTTCTTTGCAGGTTTCCGCCGGCCGCAGCGTCTTTTATAATTCAGCAGTTTTCTCAGTATGGCAGCATCGTTAGGCATGTGGTAAGGATAGATATAAAATATATAATTTTATCTGAGGCCACGGTGGTTTGGTCTACTGAGGTCGATATTGGGTCCCATCAAATAAATTAACAGCAGGCTTTCAAGTGTTCCTACTTTCCCTACTCTTTGCTATTTTTTTTTACTTTGCTCCATTAGTTTTCCCATGAGTTTTTCCCCATGAGTTTTTCCCACGAGTTTTTCCCACGAGTTTTCCCCACGAGTTTTTCCCACGAGTTTTTCCCCACGAGTTTTTCCCACGAGTTTTACTTTTCCATTGCTATTCCAGTGCCATTCCATCGCTTCCTTTATTACTTTTCCGTTTCCATTTTCCAGGTTGCGAGTAACGGAAACTGGCTGCACGTCCAGTACAGCTCCAAGCTACAAGCCAAGAAGGCACTCAGCAAAAACGGCAAAGTGTTTGGAGGGAACATCATGATTGGTGTCACACCCTGCATTGACAAGGTGGGCTTCCTCAAGAGTGCCTGTGGCAATGTAGCTTGCAGGCGTGTACAGGGTGGTTAAAAAAATAAAGTTAACCCAAGTTTATGGTGATTGTTTACCCACCTCCTACAATTCCAGAGAATTTGTGTTCACCTAGTGTTGATGAGTAGGGTGTTTAGAAATAGTCCTGAAAAAATGCTAGGTCTAGCTTAATTGGATCTCAAGATATGGCCCATTACAGAAGGCATGTACAAAACTGGCTTGTCCACGGGAGCTTCATTGTAAAGGAAAGAAGCTCCCGTGGACAAGCCAGTTTTGTACATGCCATCTGTAAAAATGGGCCATATCTTGAGATCCAATTAGGCTAGAGCAACATTTTTTTCAGGATTATTTCAAAACACCCTACTCATCAAAACTAGGTATACACAAATTATCTGGAATTGTAGGAGGTGGGTGAACAATCACCTTAAACTTGGGTTAACTTTTTTTTAATAACCACCCTGTAGAAAACAGGCTTTTTAAGTATTCCTACTCTTCTTCTTGAAATTCCTGTTTTTATATCCAACAACTCGAACAAATGAAATCTCATTGAATATTTTTCATAAGTGTTACACACTGTCATATGAAAATCACACAAATAATGGCTTGGGTGCAGGAGTACTGCAACTTTACTTCCAAGAGCTTAGTTGAGGATGGAGCACAAGTGTTGTGAGTACAGAACAGGCCAAATGAGGCTTGAGATGCTGTGGACATGGGCGAGAATCTCTACTCCCGAAAGCCCACAAAAGTCCTACTTTAGTCCCGTTTATTTTTGGAAATTTTGCTCCTACGATTCTCCTACTTTTTCACCTGGGTCTGCTTGAAAGCCTGCTACAGCTATGGGCTCCATGCGCCGTCGAATGAGGGCGCTGTCCACATAGCAACCGCACTTCCATGGGCAGTACGTCGCTGATATCCGCACCGCGCTCCTCGTTCATTTGATACTCTTATACCAGTGGGATTGCTTTGTCTGTTTGCCGACTCTCGATAATTGCGTTTTCAATAAGAATATCACAGCGGAACCGGACACTTAAATTGAAGTCAGGTAAGATGGCGTCGATATTGACCCCCCCAACTCGCCTTTTCTTTCCGCTGAGGGGGTAGTTGTGCACGGAGCCCATACATGGTTTGGTCTAGCACTGTTCGTTATTGTAAAGTTCTACCATACTAAATGTGCGCGTGTACCGTTTTTGTGTGTAATTCAGAGTGTCATGGAAGGTGGAGAACAGTCCAACGTCAGCACCCTCCAGGCTCACACCCCCTCCAGGTATCCCATGATTCCTCAGGCTGAGGAGACGGAGGCGTCCAAACGGGCGTCGTCCATCAGGCCTCTGACGGCAGCGTACAAATCAGCGAGCAGTAACCATGAGGTTAGGGTAGACACCATTTTCCTGTGACGTCACAATGGACTGCATTAGATTGCAAAGTGTCATGTGATATACAAATGATGAATGTTTATGAGTGCAATGGAAGGAATATTTTCATGAGGTGAAAGATGGACTGTTCCATTCAACGATGCTTGCCATTTGATATTGTATGAGAAAAAATACTTAGGTTTACGTCCAGTTTTACTTCACTTCCATGTACATTGCAATAGCAGAGTTCATGCTCCGCGATCGATATCGAGGCACGCTTGCAATGGAGCGAAACGAATGGAACCAAATTGCAAGTTTTAAAGGTTTAGCATATGCTAGAAATGGGCTACATACTAACTATGCCCAACAGTTATGATGCAGTCATCATAAATAGTTGCCATGGTAATAGATGCTAGTTTCTCTTTTGCCTCCTCTAGGTTCTCCAGGGCAGCTCAACTCCTCAGAAGTCTTCCAACGTCGTCAGCAAGACGCTCGAATACATGTTTGGTTGGTAGTCGTCGATGCGATATATCTATACGAACTATTTTTATAAAATGTTGGTACATAGTGTAATATCATTTGTTAAAAATGTGTGTATTGTTAGGCAAATTTTCCATCAGTCATGTTTTAATTGCTTTGTATACTCCAGAATTATGCTAATACAACGGAATAGGTCGGATGTGTGGTTTTGTTGAAAAACCTGTTCTGTCTCAAATACTTGGGAAGTGGTAGGTGTAATTTTGGAAATTCAATGCAAAGGTTTAAGGTTTTAAATTTGTCATTCCCTTGTCTTTGTATTTTTTTTCTTCAGACGTATAGAGTCAATGTAGACTGCTCTGCAGCCGATTTCAAGAAACCGTGTGCAATGTACGCCACGGCGTAGGACTTGCGCTATAAAAATGTTGCGCAGCTGCGCTACATCCTTGCGATCCATTTCACGAAACACTGCCTAGCTGCGCAATGTTTTATTAGTTTTATACATCGCGGACGAGGCTGAATGCCGCCTTTACGACGACTGATTCAGTACAACAATACAAATACACGGAACAGTCGTGAAATTGAACTGTGTGGCGCCATTTTGAAACTTCGCTCCAAAAAAGGAATTGATGGCAACTTTCGGAAATATCTCACAGGTAAACCTGCAGCGGATGATCATTTCATTACTCTCTGGAATAATCTAGTGAATTTAATAAATGATTTGAGCAACTAACGGCTCTACTATGCGTAAGTTACGTAAGTTACGCCATAATTTGTTGCGCAAGTCAGCGACTGCGTACCTTTCGTGAAATCGATGTCACAGATGCTGTGCAACTTGGGCAATAAATTGTGCCGTATGTAGAGTTACGCAATTGCGTGAGGTTTCGTAAAATCGGCTGCTGCTCCCAATAATTCACCAATGCAGGGGGCAGGGGGCAGGGATGGAGTCTCGAACCAGTCCCATTTGCAAACATTTTTGTTTGATTCCTGTTGTATGTACACCAGGGGACAATTTCATGGCTCTTGCTCTATGATTTAATAGCAGAAATTTGGCTAACTTAGGGTGCAGTAATCAGGGTCATTCTTTGAATCTGGGGTCCAATTTTTGTGCCTCTGTTACATCTGACATGTATAGGATTTTGCAATTCAGGACACATTCTTTAATGCCTTCTTATCTGCAAGAGTGATTATGTAAAGGAAAGTACACGCCAAACAAGTAAACAAATAGTGTGAAGTGAATTTTAATGATACTTGTTGGGAAATGACACAGGTCAGGTGTAACAGGGACACCAAATTTATGGAACGACCCATACACACCCACATTGTGCTAACGACTGCACGTGTATGGTGATTTCTACTATTATGAGCAAGTTTTGCTTTAGAAGTTGGCTTTATTGCCATGGTCTCTGTGAAATGGACGTAGGCTTTGCAAGCAAGAAATCATGTCGTTTGCAACGCCATAAAAATTGGGCCCAGTTGAGTTTATCATGACAAATATGTTCAATCTCTTTTAGAAACAAAATAACATGCGATTTCTTTCTGAAACTTTGTGTAGCATTCCAATAATCTTGAGAATATTGTCGCAATCGCTAAGAATGTCAAAGGGAACTTTTTTTTTGTTTAAGTTGCAAGATTTACCCTAGAATGTTGGTGCTGTTCAGGAAAGAGTGAGGGAATGTCTTTTTAATTAGTGTAAAATTATTTGATAATAAACGGGTATGCTTTGATTAGCTTGTCTATTTTGTCGTTTCATAATCTTTGTACTGCCTACGAATAATCTGCAATGAGGCACAGTATTGGAGGATTTCGTAAATAAAAAGCGAAAATACGTTGACACAATTGCTAATTTATTAAGTCATAATTTTGAAAAAAATCTCCTGCATTCCCTGGAGAAAAGCAAAATAACTCAAGAGTTTGGTTGAACTAGACGCCAACAAAATTTGTTAAATTCCTGTGTCATCACAATCAGGATGTTGCGTTTTAAAGACCTAGTAGAACGCTTTGAAAAAATGTAAAATTATTGTCTCAGTCTACAGATATGTCAATATAGAGAGCAATAGAGAGTTCAGTATGGATGACTACACACGATGACGGCAGCAGGGGGAGAACTTGGAGTAAGCGCGAAATTTGAATATTTAATTAGCATCTTTCTCTCGTCCGTTAATTAATAATGATGAATAGAAAATGACAATATTGAGCACGAATTTGGTTTCTTGTAATTCATAATCAAGATACTAATCCTTTTTAGAGAATTAAACATTTTCAAAGTGAACAAAGAAACTAGCAGGAGCAGGATTGGAACTTATTTTTAAAAATTGGACCTTGTATTTACGCAATCTACCCTAAAGTTTTATTTGCAAAGAATCTAATTTACAGAGCGCCGGTACGGTAACCTGGAGGTCACAGGTTCGAATCCCACTCCTGCCAGTTTCTTTGCTCACTTTGAAAATAATTTACAAAGCATTAGAAACGCCTTTAGTACTTGATCTTATTCCAAGAAGTTTTTATTGATACATCTCTCAATGACCGGTAACTATGGTATCTATTGTGTCAATGATACACAGTGTATACAATTAAATGGGTTTGATGTTTTCAATACACGGCTGCGCCAAGATCAACGCGTAAATGTTTTAAACGTCTCGGGGAAAGTTTAATTAAAAGTAGATTCCCAACCTTGCACCACAACCCGTGAAATATGGACCCCCTAAAATATCGACCTTATAAAAATAACCAGTTAAATCCTGTTTTTTGTTCCATTGAGTTATAGTCTGCCTGGACAACAGCAATTTTAAAGTTCTATTGGTGATTTTTTTCTTAAAGCAGGACAACATGCTTTTATGCCGTCACTCTTTTGCTCTGCAGAGACTTGCACGAATTGGAGCAAAGGCTTCGACCCTCAAGGCTGAGGTCCTCTATGCAGGGGGTGAGATTAGCCAAAACAGAAAAATCCATGAGGACCCCAGATCATTGTATTTGCCTGATCATATCCGTTTTTTTATTGGTCTATATCCACTTTTACAGGTAAAAACACCTTTAGGACAACACCTCAGGAATTCCAGATTGCAAAAGAGATTCTATAAAAAAAATTCTAAAATCCTGAAATCAGGAAAAATCCCGACAAATCTCACCCCTGTATATGAAATAACTGCTGAAATTTAGCCACACCATCACGAATGGCTTTTAAATTTTGTTAACCCCAACTCCCAAGGGGTATTCTCTAGGCACCCTGCCAAATGCAACAGAATGCACACACCGGAAATATGAACCCTGCTAAGTGTTCCTTCCTCCATGGTGCAACAGAATGCAGGGTGGATTCTGTTGCACTGTGTAGTAAACTACATGTACATGTAATAACACAGTAGCCTAGTTGCTTGGGGCTGTGTTTTTATTTCATTATCTATATTGTAAATATCCCATCAAGTCTAAAAGTAAATCATATTTTTTTGTTCTTACCCTTGGACAAATAAAATGGAATTACCCAACCTTCAAGTATGTAAATATACCCACACACAGTGCACTGCAGAGATTTATGACCCCCTTTTCCTCAACCCAGCAACTACATGTAATTGGGAACACATGCTTGAAGGAACAATTACCAACACACAGCATATACCAGCAACTTGAACAAATATAAACTACTTCACTTCCAAGTGCAACAAAATGCAGTGGTATACTAAAAAGTCTACCCTGCTAAATGCAACAGAATGCATCAGATTAGGAGACTTGTGTTGACTGCTAAATGCAACAACTTGCAACAACTTTTTACCACTGGTGCATTCTGTTGCATTTAGCAGGGTTAGGGTTTAATTTCTTATAAGAAACTCGCTCCTTACTTGCAATCAGAATATTCCTATACAAGTTAATGTGAATGCCTGGTATCAAAATACAACTTCGGGTCTTCGAGAATTTCACTCTCTTATTAATTACGACAAATGAATGATTGTGTTCCATAAATGTTTTAAGAATGGTTTACTTTCATATAAATGCCACACATCAGTAGAAATCTAAACCAAGTTGACCCTGATGTTTACAGCCGATGATGTTACTTATCTCATTATTTATGAAATGTTTATGAAAATGATACTCATTACTTAATCGGTCATTTTACTGAATGGGCCATTTACCATGCTTTTTCTGATTGAGTGGTTTACGCTTGACTAAACAAAGAATGTGATGCTAGCGGAAGACACGCCAATAACCAGTGTGAAATGGTTAATATCCATTTTGTATCTACCTATGTTTTGATTTTGAACTCCCATGCCTGTGCGAGTCACGTCTAGACTCTGAGTGCTGGATAGGTGGAGAACTGTGCTCTGTTCTCTGATCACGGTCATCTACGTTTATACTGCGTTGCTGCTGAAGTTTCTCTTGAGATTTCTGATGATGTCTGTGAGGGTGTTCATCACCGGAAGGAGAGAATATCTTGGGCCGTTCAGTATTTTTTCCATAACTTGTATTTTCATTGGGCCTTTGGTTTCTGCCATTGCCTGTTGAAGTATGACGGTGTTTACGACGGTGTTTGTCACTCAATCCACTGTCGGAGGAATGGGGACTCGCGGACCTGTGATGACGACGCTTTTGTGTCATTTCGCTACTTTCCTTTGATGTACGACGGTGTTTATGTGGGTGTCTGGCACTGTCTGACGAACCGGCACTCGGCGAGCTGTGACGGCGAGGCTTCTTTGACTTTCCTTTATCCTTTGAAGTGTGACGGGGTTTGTGAGGGTGTTCGTGAGAGTGTCTGCCACTTAAGGAATCACTGTCTGAATCCGTCGAATCGGAACTGACAGATCTGTGCCTGTGTTTCTTAGATTTCCTCTTCTTTTTTTCCTACAAAGAAATAAAAAGTGGGTCTAGGATCAAAAAACCAATATTAGACACAGCCATTTTTCTTTTAACCAGTTCACGCCGGGATTATTTTGACATTCACCGGACCCAGGCGCGGGATTCTTTTTCACGAACCTCGATGCCAGCTGGGTCGAGGCGGAATCACAGGCCATAATCTGCGTGTAGCACACCCTGATATTTCTGGCCTCACTTGCTGCAAGCGGGTCGCTGACAGATATTTCCAACCTCAGTCATCCGTTCTGAATGCCGAAAAATCTTTGCATGTATACACGTCATCCGACGCGAACTGGTTAAGATGGGGAGGCTAAAACAAATTGGAGTAAGCTATATAATGAAAACTTTGTGAAATGCAACATGCAAAGTATTTAATCACAGGTTCACAGAAAATAAAATAGGAAAAGTACCCAAAGAATAGTTGTGAAACAATGACAAATACGCAAAGATTTTGAGCAATTTCATTGATACTAGAAATCTTTGACAAGCCGACTGGGCTTTAATGAGCTTCAAGCTCCAGTTTTGACTTGATTATTCAGTTATTCAAGCTGCCTGGCTTCCCATTCATCAACAAGGTTTGGGTTAACCCCTTGAGCACGGTATTTTACGGGAGACATCGGGGTGTTGCAGCGGTTCTGGCAGCCAAATCGAACCGCTACAATGTGTTTGTGCAGTCAAGCATGACATACACAATAATCCAACAATGGATTGAAACTGCACAAACAGCGGCCAATGGCGTCATCCGGCCTGGTGGCAAGGAAAACAGCAGTACTGCAATCAGTAAGGCATCTAGACAATAAGAAATGCTCCCTAACAAAAAGGGGAAAAAATGGGATATGTAGAAAAACAGACAAGGATGGAAGAATATGCAAAACATACATGGATTAAACAAAAAAGTCGTGCATAAACCAACAATCTGTTGAATCAATACACTACACTGCTGACAATAAGATGGGAGTGTCTGGTATAGTTAGTGAATAAGGGAATAAATATGTGCTGGGCCGGTTCTAAACAAGTGTTGTCTTGGGGCCTGGACGCTGATATGACCCGGGCCTTCGGCAAAAACCTCTGAAAATTATACATTTTCAATGACTTTGTTCAAAATTTTTACCTTGTTTTGTAAAACACCCCTATTTAATGGTGCGTGCCTCACGCGAGCAGTGCTAAACATGACTTTACATGGAAATTGATGCGTGTCGCGCATGCGATGTGGCGTGATGTGGCGCAGAACATAGCAGTGCAGTGTAGTGTGAATTTATGGACTCTGAATACAGACTCATCGATAGTGTTGCGCTTGTGTAATTAGGAGAGTAATAACAGGTCGTACGAGTGTTCAACCAATAAAAGGGAACAGATTTCATTGAGTCTAAATTTCATGTGACACCAGAATAAAAAAAAAACGGTTGGTGATTTATCGGCTGTTTAAAACCACCCACGTGACAGGCTCTCGACCAATAGGAACGGGTAAACTGTATTTATGAATTCTGACTTCATGAAAGGATTGCAAATGATATTTGGCAAACTCTCTGATATGATAGCAGGGCGGATACAAAACTTACTTTTTTCTTCTTCTTCTTCGTTAGAGCCGACGATGGAGTTATTTCCTCAGTATCCGGCAGAGGTATTTCATCATCTGGCAAAAGATCGTAGGTCTTACTGCCTGGAGTCTTGAAACAATCTTTAGCTAAATGTCCTAAAATGAAAAACAAAAAGTTTCATTTTTAGAGATTTCTATCAACTTCATTACGGCCTGTGCAATATGCTTTTGACAAATGCTGTTCGCATGTATTGTATGGGGGTATAGAGGCACAGACCGAGCCTCCTGCGTGTTAACACACTCCTGCTACAGCCTTGTGTCGGGCTGTTATTGATGGGGTGCTGGTATGCCAAGAACAAGCTGTGCAGCCAAGCGTAAACACAAACAATTAGGCACCACACTGAAGAGAGTGGTCCTATTCATCACACTTGGATCCCCCTTTTGTGTGAATGAAAGCTTTGTTTGAAAAAGCTCCATCTATTCATTACACTCCCGTTCAAGAACAATATAGTTGAAACATGAATGGACTTAGTACGCGCAAGAATACGCGTATAGACGACAACCGACCGCGTGGTCTTTTTCAAACAACGGCTATGGACGTCGTCTGTATTGAAGACGTAAACAAAATGTGAAAAAAGTCGTAACTGACCTATCACTGTTCCACATGGTATCCACATGGTATCCACATGGTATCCACATGGTATCCACATGGTATCCACATGGTATCCACATGGTATCCACATGGTATCCACATGGTATCCACATGGTATCCACATGGTATCCACATGGTATCCACATGGTATCCACATGGTATCCAAATAGTACCTTTAGTTCCACATTTTCTGCACACCGTGTTGAACACGGCTCCCAGTTCTATCTTCGGCTGTACAAACGTTTGGCCTTTCTTTCTCCTCTGTTCCTCCTGTCTGGATTATCAAAAAGCAAGACAACAACTAGAAACAACAGTTTCTGGAAAAGACAATTCTGGTGTTTTGAGGATGACTTTGCTTGCCTTAAAGGGTTGTGTTTATATAAAAAACTGGAAAATAGCGATTCACTATTAATGACCCAATCAAGCCGTAGGCTTGGCCCGAGCCGAAGGCTAGTCTATGGAATAGCCGCTCGTGCAACGCGACGAGCGTCTATAATATGTGTGCAGATCTGGCGATTAATTATGCAAGACAACCGCCTCTTGACCTCTAGATTTTGACCAATCAGCCTGCTCGTTTTTTGGACCTTCGGGAAACCGTTGATCAAGGCGCGCCCCGGATATGCATATCTTTGAGAAATGTAAACATTTCTGCACGCGCACAGAATCATGTTGCAGTTGTACTGTGCGTAGTATTTACTGCGTACTGCGTACCGCGTGCGCGTGCTGGGGGAGCACGCGACACGTGCGGCGGCATTTGAATTATTTTATAACTGCCATCGCACGCTACATACGCGCCGTGATGAATACAGAGAAACTGGGTCAGTTGACACCTACCAACCAATCAGTACCTTCGTCCACATTTCTGATCGAAATGACATCACAAGTTTGCAAAGTCCACTCCGATTGGCTGGCGCGCGGGGTCGCATAAATTAGCATGTCCGCATATATCAGACGTTGATATGCAATGCAATGCATGCAACGTCTGATCCTCAGTCTAGCCGAAGGCAAGGCATGCCGGGGGTTTCAGGGGGCCGGGGGTTGAAGGGGTCAGCACCCCCTTTAGAAAATGTTGACAATTTAGGTACTGAAAAGTAGCATTTTCAAGCAATTTTCAATGTAATTTTTAGATCTGAATGTCCATAGGCCCTATTAAACAGCAGAAATAAACACAATTGACAATTGAGAATCTTCACTAGATTTACATGTTCCGCTGTGGTAACATGAGCTTTTGGTGCACTTTTCCCGCGATTTCCATAGTTGATCAGTTTATTGCAAAGCGTGCACATCGACTTCCCTGGTATATCTACCTTTCTGGCGAACTCGCCGAGATTGCACTTTACTTTATCGGCAATACCACTTTTTACCAGGCAGTTTAATTTCCACATCTTCCTCTAACCAAGACCACTGTAAGAATGCGACTTCTGAATATAACAAAACGTGACACTTTCTAAATGTTCTTCCTCAAATATTTAATATATACAATTTTATTTACATCAATTGGGCATAAAAACAAATTAAATTTAAATATTAAAATAAACTCAAAGGTGACTTTGCAGATCAAGTCCTATTCATTCCTTGTGTTCAGTTGTCTATTAACTCAAAATACAGACTTATTATTGGATCCCCAAAATTGCTTTTTAGTTACTCAATCGAAATATAAACCCTGAAATTATGTGAACGTCCCTTTTAACTATGTACGTACTACCCGCCACCAATTTGTATCAACCCCATACACCGTGTCCGCTCAGTCAACGTCCCTTCTGCTATAGGTAGGTCCTTGCTGGGAGTTGGGACTCTCTCTCTCTGTTGGCTGTCAAGACTGTTCACGGGTGAAAGGCTTGGGTAGGTACTGACCCTTGGTCAAGGTGGTTCGGATAAGGGGTACCGGGTAGGTTCTTTGAACTCTACCAATCGGCCATCTAAAATTAAAGAAATAACCAAAATCTTCCAAGTGTTTGGTCCTTATTCTAAACTTAAGGGAAAACTTTATACAATATATACAATTTATACAAACAGCTTGGTAAATTACAACTCTTTTAGTCTTTTAAGTTGAGCAAATGAATCAGTTCATGAAGTTAGGAAATCAGTAAATGTCACAATCGAAACTATTAAAGGGGGGTCCATCAAAATACTTTCTTATCACAGTAATAAGCTCTACAACACGTTCTTTCAAAATCAAACTTTCTTTTGGATGCAACCAAATACTTCATACTTTTATAAATCAAAATGCACCATCAATTTTACACAACAAGGTAACAAAATAACACTTACGAGCTTCTTGTTGAAAAATGGGTTTGAAGTAGTTGGTTGAGTTCTGCTCCTCAGGCCTGATGTTGACAAGGCAACTCCTGACGGGCAATTTCCTAACCCTGATTTGGTTAGGGCGGGATCTATCAAGAACTGTCGTTGTAGACACCTGATTTTTGTGTCGATCAGTATCGGCAAAATTGCCCTAAGTTGGTGTCAATGGCTAACAGGCTTCTGATATCAGGAGCAGATAAAACTACAACCTTCTCTAGCAAAATCTTGTGGTGTTCTCCCTTCAAGCTATCACTCTATCTTTCCACATCATTTTCAACTCTTTCGCAATATCATCCAATTACTTTCCATTATGTCCCAACAACCCTACATCTAACAAACTAACCTGGGCAAATTTTACATTACAAAAAGAAAGGACACAGAAACAGGTTTTTTCCTTCAAATCTGGTTTATTAGTCAAATCACTGTATCCTAACTCTATGTACTTTCTAAAGATAAGAAGCAGCTTTCTGGTGTATCCCAACATATTACATAAGACTGTCCTAAAGTCAAAAGAAAGCCAACAAAAATAAACAAAACATTTAGTGAGGCTTTAACTGGAGAGATGCAAAAATACAATAGGAGACAGTGAAGAAGACTCATGGCCTGATCAATTACTATGTGGGGGAGAATTTCTACAAAACTAGTAAGCTCTGAGGGACTAGACTGCTATATTAAAATTTAGGGTGTTAAAAAAAAGCAAAACAATATTTGCTTCTGACAATTCACTCCTTCCTTTTGGAGAAAATGTATCACATTTTCTAGGCGAAACTTATTAAACAGGATAATATTTACATCGTACGACTCAAATAGTCAGCTCCTATGTTTTCAGAACCCTTGATTGCTACAATGTGAATCGAGTAGGGTTGGAGGGCAAGGGCCCATCTCATGATTCTCGAGTTCACAACTTTAGCTTTTTGCATGTAAGCTAAGGGCTGATGATCTGTCTCAACTTTGAAGGGTTTTCCATACAAGTACTGTTGGAATTTTTGAACTCCCCAAACTAGTGCAAGGCATTCCTTTTCGATGGTTGAGTAGTTACATTCGCGAGGTAGTAATTTTCGGCTAGCGTATGCGACAGGGAATTTCTGGTCATCATAGTCTTGCAGCAATATGGCGCCTATGCATAGCTCGGATGCATCTGTGCGAACAATAAATGGTTTCTCAAGATTTGGAAGATGCAAGATGGGGGGTGATACTAGAGTTTGCTTCAATGCATCAAAAGCAAGTTGCTGACTAGCTTCCCAAACAATTTTGTTCGGTTCTCTGTTTTTGGTTTTGTCGGTTAGCGGGGCGGCAATGGCTGCATAATTTGGGATAAATTTTCGGTAATATCCCGATAGGCCTAAAAATGCTCGTAGTTGTTTCTTAGTTTTGGGCGCTGGTGCATTTTTTATCTTGTCTATCTTGTTTGACTGAGGAGCCAGCGTACCCTGGCCTATGACATGTCCAAGAAAGTCGATGGTTTGCTTTCCAATGGAACATTTGCTAGGTCGAGCTGTGAGTGCTGAATTCCTTAACCTATGCAAAAGTTTAGTTAGAATTTCAATGTGTTCCTCCCAGGATTGGGTGTGGATAAGGATATCGTCGATATAATTATCAACATGATCGAGATTGGCTAGCAAGGTTCGCATGATGCGGCTGAAGGTCGCTGGTGCGTTGATGAGTCCGAAAGGCATAACCTTAAATTGAAATAGGCCAACTGGAGTGATGAACGCAGTTTTGGGTTTTGCTTCTGGAGACATAGGGATTTGCCAATAACCTTTACTCAGGTCGACCTTCGAGAAGTAGTGTTTGTTTGCGAGTTTAGCGAATATTTGATCTGGATTAGGAATCGGTTCGGAGTCGAATATAGTGAGTTTGTTTAGTTTACGGAAGTCGATGCAAAATCGATTAGTGCCGTCGGGTTTTTTGACAAGCACGATTGGGGATGCGTACGGAGAATCGGATTTCTCAATGATATTCATGTACAGCATCGTTTGCACTTCCCTTTTGAGTGTCTCGGTTAATGCGTAGGGAGTTGGATAAGGTTTGCTGTGAACTGGTTCTTCGGATCGCAATTTGATATCATGAGTGCCGAGATTGGTCATACTAGGGACATCTGTCATGACATCACGGAAGTTTCCTAACAAGCGTTTAACTTCTCTAATTTGACTTTCAGAAAGATCAGGACTAATATGTACATCATTGATGGTTTCTTTCGATTCAAGAGGTGGGAGAGAGAGAATGTTATTACCGAGGCTTGATTCGGCAGAATTTTCATCAGGTTCGCATTCGATCACGGATACTGTGGCACATTCGAAGATATTTGTGACATCGCTGACTTCTGTCACAAAGTGAACTTGAATTTCGGTGGGGTCGGTTTCTGGGGTACGGTTGACATACAATTTGAGGAGGTTGGCATGGAAGATTTTTGTTTGACCACCCAGGTCAATTTTGTAGTCATACGGGCTGACTTTCTCTGTGACTTGAAATGGGCCTTTCCATTGAAGTAGGAGCTTGCTCTTTTCTGTGGGTAAGAGAAGAAGTACACGATCACCGGGTTTGAAAGTTCGATTTCGGGCTTTCCTATCATAGAAACGTTTCTGTTGCTCAGAGGATTTTCGAAGTTCATCTTGGGCTAGTTTGCAAGTTTCCTCGATTCGATTTCGCAGATCTAGTATGTACTCAAATGTAGTGCGCGTTTCATCATTTTCTGTTCTCTCGCCGGTCCATAACTCTTTTAGAATGGTCATCGGACCACGAAGAGTGCGTCCATATAAGAGTTCAAATGGCGCGAATCCGGTACTCGACTGAGGTGTTTCACGATAAGCGAATAGCAATGGTCCTAAGTAACGGTCCCAATCACGTGGTTTTTCTGCGCAGAGTCGTTTGAGCATTTGTTTCATCGAGCCGTTAAAGCGTTCAACTAAACCGTTGCAAGCCGGATGGTAGGGGGTCGTTGTGAGTTGTCTTATCGATAACAGTCTACTAATTTCTCGCATTAATTCTGAAGTAAACTGTGAGCCTCGGTCAGTGAGAATTTCTTTGGGTATACCGACACGTGCAAAAATATCAACCATAGCTTCTGCTACACGAGTGGTTTCAATACTTCGCAAGGGTATGGCTTCAGGATATCTGGTTGCGTAGTCTACTAGAGTTAATATGTAGCGGTTACCGTTTTCGGAGACTGGTTTGATAGGTCCAACTATATCAATTGCTACGCGTTGAAATGGCGTGTCAATGAGCGGCATGGTTCCTAACGGAATTTTGCTTATTCTACCCTTAGGAGTAGTGCGTTGGCATACGTCACACGAACGGCAATATCTGACTATGTCTGCTTGAACACCAGGGCCCATGTGCATAAAAGGCTACTAGTTTAGCTGCCAACTAGTGCTTAGTAAGATTATAAATTCCCTAGTTTATACCTACGGAGTTGGCAACTAATTTGTGTTGCATAAAACCTCACTAGGCACATTGCTTACTAGTTGCATACTAGGACAATTTGGTTTGTAACTGATTTGGGTGCTATGGCCTTGGAGAGGAGGTGATTATGTCAGATACAATAGGCTTGTAGACAAGTTTATTGTGTTTGAGCTTCGAATCACATTCCAAATTAGCATAACTCCTTTCTAAAGGTCTTTGTAACATTGCATTACTGTCCAGTACTTACATTTTGTAGAACTACATAAATTCTCTATACAAGGTTGCTACAGCTAGTACATAAAGTTACAACTACAACCATGAGTCTCAAGCGTGAAAGAAAAATTAATTTTACCCAAGACGAAAACCTATTTTGGGCTAGTTGTCATCTAGTGACTTAGAGGTACCCCAGATCAACTCTAACTTTTGCCAGAATTTTAGAATGTTACTATATCTAGTTGGGTTTTATGCATCACAATTAGTAATCAACTAGGCTTAGTAAGCAACTTAAGTCCATTTTAGTTGCCAACTAGGCCTAGTAGCCTTTTATGCACATGGGCCCAGGCCAATAAAAGTTGGTGAGTACTTTCTCTGTGGTTTTCTGAGAACCTTGATGGCCTCCTAGAATAGATTCGTGTGCAATTCGCATTATATGGTCACGAAATTTTGCCGGAACTACAAGCTGAGTAATTTCCTGACCCAAGTCAACTTTCGGGGATTTGAATTCTCGGTAGAGTATGTCATTCTTTGAGAAGAATTTGGAGGTCGCACCGTATTTGCTTTGCTTAGGATATTCATCAAATACTAGTTCGCGAACGCGTTTGAGTGACGGATCACTTTTCTGTTCTTCTCTGATTTGATTCTGATCAATTTCTGGCAGTAAAGCAGGAACCTTCAATTTTCTGAGTGGTTTTTCGTTCTGTTTCGCTTGTGCCCTGGTTAGAACAGCATTTACCTGTGGAGTATCTATGTTTACAGCTTCAATTTCTGATGGAGAAGTGATGGGGTGTTTTGGATCAAGTTTCCACGTGGGTTCTGGATTCCCTGGTTCCCTAGCACCTTGAATATTACCAATGATGAGATCATAGACAGGGTTAGTCATACACAACACTTCTGTTTCTCCTACATAGTATGGGGTATCTATCTGGATTTTGGCTATCTGGGCTTTCCTAATAGTACCATCTACAAGAACACAGTGTTTCACCTGACCAGTTATTTGTTCATCATTAACTAAATCTCTTCGCACTACTACACCACTACATCCACTATCACGCAATACCTTCACAACTAATCCGTTTACTTTACCGTCAACTACAGGCATGCATTGCGGATTTTTGTCTCTACACGCAGCACTCATTATCGGCAGTGAATGACCACACGAAAGCATCATAAATCCAGCTTTCTCACATTGACTACATCTGTGAGGTGTCATCATGCAAGCAATAGTTTCAAGTTTTTGCTTACAATCATCGGGCGCATTAATTGTTATATTGGACACGTCGGTATCGGAGTTGCCAACGGGCGCGTAACCAGTTAATGCTGAGGCAATGACATTTGCGATTTTTGTGGCTGATGCACTCTTAGCACGGCAATCGCGAGCGATATGACCAGGTTTGTGAAAAAAAAAACAAGTTCTATCGGACGTTCGGAAACGGTCGTGCGACACGTTCGAGCTGCCTTGTGGTTTGTAAAACCTCGGCGATGGTTGTTCATGATGTTTCGCTTCAGGTTGCATTCTATTTTGGTTTCTTCTCGTGAATGATTGTGTGCCGAATCCACCGTGGGCTTCACTATATTGTTCCGCTAATCTGGCCATTTCCGTTACAGTGTGTGGGGTTCTTTCCTTAAGGAAAATTGACAAATTTTGGTCGATGCTATTCAAAAATTGTTCCCGTAACAGCAGATCCTTCAGTGTTTCGTATGATTTCTCACACTTTTCCATTTCTATCCATCTCGTCAACCAGTTATCTAATCTTGCGGCAAACTGCATGGCGCTTTCATCACGTTCGGGCTTTGCGCTTCTAAACTTCTGTTTAAAGCCTTGTGCCGTCAAGTGAAATCGCTTAAGTAAAGCATCCTTGAGGCGGGAGTAGTTTTTGGCTTCGTCGTACGCCAAGCGAGAATATACTTCTAGAGCTTTCCCTTTCAACAGTGCACTTAGATTCAATGCCCAATTATCTTCAGACCATTGTTGGCATTGCGCGTAACGCTCAAAGCGTTGTAAGTACGCGTCGATATCGTCATGCATTTCATCAAACGGTGGCAATTTTGGGCCGCGGGGTTTAGCGACACTATATTGACTTAAGTTACTAGATTGTGCAGCCGATGCGTTTTCTCTCTTCATTGACTCTATGCGAAATTGCATTTCAAGTTGTTCGGCATTCTCTTTCCTTAGCGCTTCGATACGTAACTGTATTTGGAGGTTTTCAAGTTCTGATCGTTTTAGTTCGCGTTGATAATTTCGCTCGTCTCGCTCATCTTGCTTTTTCTCTTCGCGTTCCTGTTTGAGAAATTGTAGCAATTCTGTCCCACTCAACCCACATGCTTCTGCAATAATTCTTACTCTGTCAAATTCCGCCTCCATCTCACTCTTACACTTACTCGTTAGCCAAAGACTACGTGTATATGGGGATGGGGGGTACTTGGTTGCTCTTGTCAAGATCAGGCAGCAGATGGAGCAGCTCTCAACCTGTAGGAATAAAAACAAAAATGTAAGTATCAAGGTAAGTATCATTATACTTCTGTGACACCCTGCTACATCATAAGAATTTACTGGAATCAAATTGTTTTTTTTTTATGTCGCACTCTTGGGTTCGTTTAAAAATTCAATTTCCCGGACCAGCCCCCATTGTAAGAATGCGACTTCTGAATATAACAAAACGTGACACTTTCTAAATGTTCTTCCTCAAATATTTAATATATACAATTTTATTTACATCAATTGGGCATAAAAACAAATTAAATTTAAATATTAAAATAAACTCAAAGGTGACTTTGCAGATCAAGTCCTATTCATTCCTTGTGTTCAGTTGTCTATTAACTCAAAATACAGACTTATTATTGGATCCCCAAAATTGCTTTTTAGTTACTCAATCGAAATATAAACCCTGAAATTATGTGAACGTCCCTTTTAACTATGTACGTACTACCCGCCACCAATTTGTATCAACCCCATACACCGTGTCCGCTCAGTCAACGTCCCTTCTGCTATAGGTAGGTCCTTGCTGGGAGTTGGGACTCTCTCTCTCTGTTGGCTGTCAAGACTGTTCACGGGTGAAAGGCTTGGGTAGGTACTGACCCTTGGTCAAGGTGGTTCGGATAAGGGGTACCGGGTAGGTTCTTTGAACTCTACCAATCGGCCATCTAAAATTAAAGAAATAACCAAAATCTTCCAAGTGTTTGGTCCTTATTCTAAACTTAAGGGAAAACTTTATACAATATATACAATTTATACAAACAGCTTGGTAAATTACAACTCTTTTAGTCTTTTAAGTTGAGCAAATGAATCAGTTCATGAAGTTAGGAAATCAGTAAATGTCACAATCGAAACTATTAAAGGGGGGTCCATCAAAATACTTTCTTATCACAGTAATAAGCTCTACAACACGTTCTTTCAAAATCAAACTTTCTTTTGGATGCAACCAAATACTTCATACTTTTATAAATCAAAATGCACCATCAATTTTACACAAGGTAACAAAATAACACTTACGAGCTTCTTGTTGAAAAATGGGTTTGAAGTAGTTGGTTGAGTTCTGCTCCTCAGGCCTGATGTTGACAAGGCAACTCCTGACGGGCAATTTCCTAACCCTGATTTGGTTAGGGCGGGATCTATCAAGAACTGTCGTTGTAGACACCTGATTTTTGTGTCGAATTGTTCTTCATTTCTATCCAAAATTCTCGGCATTTTGAAGTCGGATGCCTCCGATATTTCACGATAATTTTACTATAACTCTTTTTCTTTCACGTACACAAAGGCCAAAGCGTTAACACGATGGCCGCTCAATCAACAACAGCATTTCCTAACGCTCATTATAGGGGATCGTTGATTGGACAATTTTTATGACGTTATGGAATACGTCTTGATATCTAACGCGATCGTTGATTCGTTTAGTAAACTTCATCTCTGTAACAGCACTTCATCGCTCTGCGTACGTCGTGTAAATAGGATCAGACAAACGGGTTTATAAAACAGCTGGGAGCGTCTAAAAACAGAGCTACGAAGCCGACTTTAAAAGTGCCGATCTCGGGGCATTTCAGCAATGATATTTCCACAATTTCCCTAAAAAGAAAATCACCCTAGACCACCTCTACCCCCCAAATTTTAAACCGGATTCACATTGAACTCGGAGAGGACATATTTTGGCCTCCAAAAAGCGGGAAACCGCGGAACGGCGGGAAATTCTCATGCCTGGATACTATGTTTTGGTTTTATCAATCAAGAGTAACAAGCCACTGTTTTAACCCTAACTCCCTAGTTGGTGTGATTGAAATTAGAGGATTCAGGACGGTTAGGGTTAATGCTAGTATAATTATGGTTCATTTTCCTCTCCCCTCTAAAACTAAACAAGTCGAGTCCCTGCAAGTCCTTTCACAAGTACTTTTGCAAGACCAGTCAGAAGTCCTTTCATAAAGCCGGTCACAAGTAAGTCGATGAACAATGACAAAGGAATGCCTTTGTCAAAGCTCATTTGAATAGCTTGTGATTGGAATTAGGACTGGAGGGCTTGTGATGGACTCGACTACATCCCTGGTCTACACCTCACTTACATATACAACCATGGGCATTTTTTTCAAAAATCCAATACCTTAAAGTTATATAATAATCATCATCACAATAACCAAAGTTATCTTTAGGATTTTTGACAAAATATAGGACAGACCGACCTTAACTGGTCTTGGTTGCCATGACAACTCACTTTGTCTACACTAGGGTGGCACAAAAAAACAACTCACTTCGTCTGGACTAGGTTGGCATCCAGATCTTTGCCGTTTCCCTGATCCACCACTTTCATGGACAAAGAGATCTTAGCATTTTCCTCGTCCTGCAAGGAATTGAAGAAAAAGAAGAAGATATCATCAAACAAACCACAAGGGGAACTGACTAGGTAATAATCCAGTTTGGTATCTCAAAGGTCATTCGGGATAAAATTGCTGACGTAATGTCACGCCGTGTTATGCGAATGCCCATTCTGATTGAATTCCACGCGTGTGCGTTGTGCGACCACCTTGCGCGTTCACACGCGCGCGTTAGGTCACGCGGGTCATTCGGGATAAAATGTCATTGTTGCACATGCGCAGTTGAAATAACAAACTGGCTTATTTGAATGTATTCTCAAAGTGAAAAAAGAATCTGGCAGGAGCGGGATTTGAGCCTGCGACCTCCGGAATACCGTACCGGCGCTCTACCAACAGAGCTACCCTGCCGTACATAGTGGTCTTCCAAATGCGGCACCAGCAAGCGAAATCAGACACGAGTTGGACATTTTGAAAATTTAGATTTCCATTCCAGAATAAAATATATAATGTAAGCTTTGTCATGGTGAACAACATTACTGTTATACGATATTCTGTTTTTCGAATAGAGCAGTAAATTCAGCACTGAGAACGAAAAATATTACGTAGTTTACACAATTATTTTCGGAAGAACGCTAGACTAAAAATAATGTCAAATTGTACACATTTAATGGTCTCAACACAACAGCAAACCAGGTATTTTGAATTAAATATGCTTTAAACTACAATATTTTGACAGAAATCATGATTTGTTGACGATTTTCATATATATTGCAATTGCTCAAAAATAGGTCATGCGACTTATGTCCGATTTCCCTTGCCGACTTATAAACAAATTGTCAGTGTCTTTGTTGCAGTTGCAGGACTGAAGTCAGAAAAAAAAACACTTAAACAAGCAACAAAGCAAACAAGCAAACAAACAAACAAACGAACAAACAAACAAACAAACAAACAGGCAGACAAGTAACAAACCCCAAGAGAAATGACTTTGCAGAAGACGCGATCCCCGACTGCCAGCACCTCCGACACCTCCTCCACTCTGGCAACCGATATCTGTGTTATGTGAACGAGACCTGAGGATTGGACGGATCAAGCAAAATTACATCATTTCAAGATTGAAGGTCAATTCAACCAAAATTGCAGATTATGTAAGCTTTGACAAAAAATGTGCCATTATACGGAAAACTATCACACATACGTTTTCTATTCAGCTAATAAATCTCAAGCATTTATTGGCTGTTAGGCAGAGGGTCAACAAAGTTCAAATTTCATCATTTTTAACATACCATTTTTGCGACATCCTGGGATCTTCACAAAAGCACCATAAGGCTGTATGGAGGCAACCTAAAAAATAATTGACATGGCATCAAAGTTAATTAAAAAATTTACATTTATTAACCCTAACAACAGTCCTGATCCTCCAATTTTAATATGATTTTCCACACACCCTACAGGGTTAATAATATTAATTAGCATGATTACAGGGGGAAAAAGCTATGACCCAATATCTCTACCTTGTCAATTGATCATGTTGATACTGCACTGACCTCATCAAAATGATTACCTTGATATTTCCCATGGTAAAATTCTATGTAATTTTATGCATAGGCCATACATAATTTTGTATAATTTGTTTTATTAAAAGGCTCAAAACTTTCTACTCATGTACGTTATAAAATGCGCAGTGGCTATTGTTACGGCAGCCGTCGTAATGGTATTCAACGTCACGATGTTTGCTGATGGAACCAGACTATCAACTAAATGGTTCTCGGACTGTATTTCCCTTTAAAAAATTTTTTTCAAAAACCACTGAGATCAAAAGGGAAGAAAATTAAATCTACTTAAATAAAAATAACAATTTCATTAAAAATTGAAAACTTAAGAAATCTTTTCAAAATTTTTTTTTTCTTAAAATCGGACAGCGCGGCATGGATTCGATCTAGGGTCCCCAGCTTTCAAAACCAACGCCGTACCAATCGAGCTACCGAAGCGCTCTGGTCTGGCAGGATGGGCAGTTGTAAAGGAAAGAGTTCCATATCTATGGAATTCCATTGCTGCCATTTACGCGTCGCATTTGTGGCAGTGTTACTTGGGTCCGCAGCCTTTTGTGCCGTCAACGACGCATAGTCGCGTCGTACCGTCGCACAGTGCCGTCGCATAGTCGCGTCGTGCCGTCGGATAGTCGCGTTGTGCCGTCGCGTCGTACCGTCGCATAGATTTGTACTGTTTGTATACGGCCGTCGGATAGTCACGTCGTGCCGTCGCATAGTCGCGTCGTGCCGTCGCGTCGTGCCGTCGCATAGTCGCGTCGTGCCGTCGCATAGTCGCGTCGTGCCGTGCCGTCGCGTCGTGCCGTGCCGTCGCGTCGTGTCGTTGCATAGTCGCGTTGTGCCGTCGCATAGTTGCATTGTTGATTTCGGGTCCTTAGCTGTTTACGCCGTAAACCCTGCAAATCAACAATGCGACTATGCGACGGCAGGACGCAACAATGCGACGGCACGACGCGACTATCCGACGGCCCTATACAAACAGTACAAAACTATGCGACGGTACGACACGACGCGACTGTGCGACGGCACGACGCGACTATGCGACGGCATGACGCGACTATCTGACGCGACTATGCGACGGCACGACGCGACTATGCGCCGTTGACGGCACAAACGGCTGCGGACCTAAGTAACACTAACGTTACCACAAATGCGACAAGTAAATGGCAGCAATGGAATTCCATACATTATTATATCCGGCCATCACTTAATAATATTTTCCCTTGACTTAAAAACTAGCCTACCATTGCCCACCAAAAAGTGTAAATCTGATGAAGAAACACGAATTTAGGAGGGAAAATACTTTGACTTTTTCTGTCATGGCCCATAGACTTTGTGCACGAAGTCTGAGTGATGGCTGGATATGGAACTCTTTCCGTCGCGTTACGGCTGCCGTAGCACTTGTCTTAGTTATAAATGCGCACAGTGAAAACAGTTTGAACTTCTTTTTTAATTTTTGAGATGATTTGGGCCATCAGCCTATACCTCTCCACAAAATATGCTGTACAATTCTGGTGTCTCCTCTTTCTGTTCAACTCTGTGTCGACTATTTTCAGTATCATCGTGCTTTCTATGATACTTAGACATAATTTCGACTCCTTTGGCCGGCCGCCGCACAGATTATACATTGGCGCTGGCCGTTGCGAGCTAGCTGTACAAACAACTGTCATCAGCAGCCGCCATATTACCACTCGTGAAACATTGCTGCCCAGCTTGCTCAGCGCTAGTCTTGGTTCAAGACGACAGTGATCGACAATGGATCGTGTAACGTCGCGTTTTCATTCCATGCAGTGCGCCCTCTGACGGTACGATTATACCAACTCATGGGCTCGCACTATCGTTTTGGGGAATCCTGCAAAATGTGGGCGCGGCTGTAATATGCAAATGATTTGTTTGTGTTAATATTCATAACCTTCGAACAACATAAAATGGCGCGCGCTTCAAGCAGTCGGCGACCCCATGACATACCATACGACAGTGTCTGCTTTGTGGGAAGAAACCGAAGATCGTATGTATATACGCGTAGCGCCGCGTATAGTAGTTATGAAGGAACAAATAACATGCAAAACATATTTCTCAGTTAAATAAACGTGAAATTGATGGTTTTTATAGGGGATATCTTTGGGGATTATACTTCTGCATCACGTTACGTGTGTGATTCATGTCACAAGTAAATAAAGCACTGTCGAGAATCACGGACGCATTTTTTTAGTAAAGTGAAATTCGTACTCTGAAATTCAATATGAATTGCCACACAGGCTGGCCTAGGGGGTTACACTATGAACATCTAACAAAAGAAAACCCACGCAGTCCTTTAATTTGTTACAAACAAAGGACTGCGTGGGTTTTCTTTTGTTAGATGTTCATAGTGTTAAGGGTATAAAATTCAGTTTTTATGATGGTTTTAAATATCCCTATTTCCATTCCTATTTTCCCCAACCACTCTTTTCTATTTGCCCCAACTTAAAGGGACACATTGCCTTCAAATGTCATGAAATGTTGCTGTTTGAAAATGTTGTTCATGCAAAAAAACACTTATAATGTGTTGTAATTAGTGAGTAGTGATTATAAAACAAAAAATTGGCCTCTGACTCCTGACATCTGACACGCGAAACATAGACTTATTTCCAGTAGTAAATACCACCGTCTAAATAATGCGCAAAATACGCTGAAAGAGTCTTTAGGCTGGCGCCGCAGCCAGTGGCCTTGTAAACCTATCAGATGATCGCCAGGTACCATTCTCTACCTCGCGACATTATCGCCAGTGCTGCGCGCCGTGCCACAGTACATAAAAATGGATCAACAGAACGTACTTCAACTAGCTGCGACTGGAAATACGACTGGTGAACACGGTCCGCATTTTGTGGAGTCAAAAATTTGGTTCTACAAAATGGCGGACCGTTATTTGTCACGAAATCAAACAAAAACCACGCAATTTGAGGGGATAGTTACGTGAATATTTATATTCTACTTTTAAAAAAGCTTCCCAACCATATCCATTTCAGTTTTATAGCCCAAATCGCAAAATCAAAAGCAATGTGTCCCTTTAAGTTATAGCTAGCTGGATCGATGTGATGATTCGCCATGAGCCTAGAGCTGGAATTTTCAAGCTAAATTTAAACCATTTTTTATGCAGGTCCATAAATACAACAGTGCAGGATTTCGTTTTCACTCTAGAGCCTGACCGCATACTCGTACTCCGGCCGATTGTACTGCACGCAGGATAGGAATTCCCGTCCTCGATCGACTGGGGCTCAGGGCTTGCAAACACAAACGAATTAATACTGGCCCTGATCGAGCGTCCTTCTTCAGCACGTACCTCGTCGGTCAGGCTTTATCCAAAGCCAACTTGAGAGGTTTTGTACAATCATGGTACAATGACGAGTGATTTGGAAATTGGAGGCTAGGTTGTTATTGAAATCAAAACCGTGAGAGAGGCACAGGTTCCCTAATTCCTCCATGAATAAAAACACATTTTATTCCTCCATGGTTTACCCCTTCCTCCAAGGTTTACCGAACCCAGTCGATAAACACACCATTAGCCTTTTAATTAGAGGTATGGCTAACACAATAGAGGGCGCTACGGATTTGGGTAAAACCTTTGTATTTATACCCAAATCAAATAGCGCCCTCCTATTGTGTCCGCCATACCTCTAAAAGGCTAATGGAGGAAGGAACACCGTACCCTTCACGAAACGGTCGTTCCCAGTCACAGTTGCTTGTAATTAAAGGGACACATTGCTTTGGATTTTGATCCATTTTGATGTGCTGTGGCACGGCGCGCAGCACTGGTGATATGTGTCGCGAGGTAGAGAATTGTACCTGGCGATCATCTGATAGGTTCACAAGGCCACTGGCTGCGGCGCCAGCCTAAAGAATCTTACAGCGTATTTTGCACATTATTTAGACGGTGGTATTTAGTACTGGAAATAAGTCTATGTTTTGCGGGTCAGATGTCAGGGGTAAGACGCAAATTTTTTGTTTTGTAATCACTACTCACTAATTACAACACATTATACGTGTATTTTTGCATGCACAACTCTTATAAAAGATAAGGAACATTTCCAAACAGCAAAATTTCATGACATTTGAAGGCAATGTGTCCCTTTAATTGTGCGATAATCGCGTATCGCATATCGCGCGCTCAATGACGTGACAGTGGCCATTCATGTTTACATTAGCCCCAGATCCCGACCCGTTAATATATTCAGGTCATCACATAATTCATATGCATATCCGTTTTGCGATCGCTGATTGGCTCCCTAGGAAAGCCTAGGGAGAAATAAAGAAAAAGTTAAACCGCTGGTGGGTGCAGGATTCCCAAGACGATAGTATAGTGCGAGCCCAGTTGATATAATGGTACCGTCAGAGGGCGCACTGCATGGAATGAAAACGCGACGTTACACGATCCATTATCGATCACTGTCGTCTTGAACCAAGACTAGCTCAGCGCCTGCTTACGTCATGCTTTATTGTACTTTTACGTACGGACGTACGTTCGCGCATCGGATAGTGTCGTCACCTTGTTGAACAGCCAAGAGCAAGTTCGGTTGGGCGACTAGAGTGACTAGACTTAACCATAGTCGATCTAGATGTAACCCGAACGCTGCGCGGTTTGACTAGCTAGTGCAACTGGATCAACCTAGCTCCGGACCATGGTTTCTCTAGTCACTCGCGAGTTACGTCACGGTTTCAAGATGGAGGAATGGATCGGTAAACTGGGCAAGTTTTGCAAACGTTTACGATAATTTGTTGGTTTTGTCCAATGATAATAACTCTTTGCAATAAGATAATGAATTATTTATTGCACCAAAGTTAAGTAGAGAAAATAATAGAAATAAATAATAGAAAATATAAATGACATGCAAACATTTGCTTGACAACTAGCAGACGACATTCTTTGCAGTTGAGTTTGTTGTTGCTGCACACAAACTAGATTTGACGTAGTCGATCGACTAGATGCGTTCGAGTGAAGGACAGACCACGCATGCGTTTTCTAAATAGCAAATTGACAAAAAGGACTAGGTCAGCAGCACCCGAACTTGCTCCAATGATATCCAGATTTTTGTGTTTGGCCCATTGAACGCTGTTTACAAGTGTAGCGCCCTCAAGAGTTGGGAAGCGCAAAATAGGGCGGGTCATGTGCAAATGCACGAGAAGCGAGATCATCAACTCGATATATTCAGAATCAATATTTAAAGTACTTGGGAGTGAACAGGTAAAAGAAGCTTTTTAAATTGTGTGATTTGGCTGCATTTGATTTGTAATGTTTCTATGAAATTACGCAGGAGACTTAATAATGAATGGATCTGAAATGTTAAGCTGAAGATGGTCAGACCTCGTCGGAGTCGGAGTAGCCCCACCACAGTGTGGCTGGCGGATTTGACATCGGGCTGATCCTTACCCATATGTTTGTGTGGTGAGAACTTCAACAATTCGTGCGGTGGGGTAGCGCTGTCTGGACCGCGTTTTTAACGGTCTGGCTGTGTTCTCTACCTTCTTAACTATTCCAAACTGCTAGCGGCTAGTCATCTTACTCACCATTTTCCGAAATATTGGACATTAAACTAGACTCCATAGTCTTGCGTGCTAACGATTTCAACCGGTGGTAGCCATTTTGACATGACCACATGACCCAAGTATATGACGTCACTGTGTTCGTTGCCGACGGCTGTTCGATGAGAGCACAGCTTATCACGAAATTCGCGCAAGATGTTCCACTGAAATCGTGATAAGCTAGCTGTGCTCTCATCAAACAGCCGTTGGCAAGCTGTTTCGAACCCAGTGACTCATTTTAAAATGGCTGACACCAGTTGAAATCGTTAGCACGCAAGACTATGGAGTCCAAGTTTAATGTCCAATATTTCGGAAAATGGTGAGTAAGATGACTAGCCGCTAGCAGTTTGGAATAGTTAAGAAGGTAGAGAACACAGCCAGACCGTTAAAAACGCGGTCCAGATAGCGCTACCCCACCGCACAAATTTTTGAAGTTCTCACCACACAATTTCCAAACATATGGGTAGGACGTGTGGCTATATAAAGGATCAGCCCGATGTCAAATCCGCCAGCCACACTGGTGGGGCTAACCTCGGAGATGATGGGGAAAATGTGACTATCTATATCAATCATCCAAAACCACAGCAGAGTACATGTCCTATGCAGAAATGTTTTGTCTATTGTAGCAGGCCTATCTTAGCTTGAAAATGCCAAATCTCACATAAGCCTAGAGCTGGAATTTTCAAGCTAGTTATAAAATAGGCCTAACTGAATTTATATGTTGGGCGCGATCAGTCGATGTGCACGATCGGTCTATCGTGATGCGCTATCTGACAGATATCTTGGACTTTACTTCACCTTTAAAAAAAAAATCATCCAGAGCCGTGAATTAGATTTAAAAAGAAAATGTGTTTGACTGGTGGCAGCGCGATCGGCCCATAGCGTCACGATCGACCAATAGCACAGCACGATCGACTAATCGCGCACATCGACCGATTGCGCCCAACATAGGCCTAGTCCGTGTAACTTGGACCCTTTATCGGCTTTTTAAACATTTGGACGTGATCTGGCGATAGATCATGTCCAAATGTTTAAAAAGACGATAAAGGGTCCCAGTTACTCGGACTAACATAGGCCTAGGATAATTTTGATCACGATTTATCCGCGAACTGAAAAACTCACAAATTTGGACTGTGTTACTTGCAAAGCTGTGAGATTCTTGTAGAAATGTACAGTTTTGGAAGTAGACCTGGGTGAATACGTTTTTTTTATTGAAATTTCCCAATTTACAAAGCCACTCTAGGTAGCCTAGGCCTTATTCCAATTTTCGGAACTAGGCTATAGACCCAGGCGGGGAAACTTCCACCATCGGTGAGAGACCAACTCACCCCTAGAACTATGGGCTCCTACCAGAGCCCCATAGAATTTAGAAAGAAGCCAAATTTTCCCACAGGCTAGTATTACAGCAACAATACTAACAAAAATGTAAGGCTCCATGGAGCCTTACATCTTTAGAAGTACAGCAAGAATAAGAACATAATTTTCATGCACCGTGCACACAAAAACCGCGGCAAAGTTTACCACAAAAATCCACCTGTTACTTATTGGCAACATTCTGGTAAATTTCACCGTTTCGTTTTTATATATTTCAGGCATTTGAACCCACCCTACGGGTACCAAGCCATGTCAAGATCATACCTGTGAAATACTGGGCCCCGAAAATGTCATCATAAGAGAGTTACTATTCGGAAAGTTCAATTGTCTATCTTTAAGGTTTGTGAAAACCTTAGTTCTGGAATGGTTTTCTGCTTTTTCATTTTGGAAACCAAGTGCCGTCGAGAATAACTTCTGATCTTCAAGGATGAGCTATCCACCGCCAGGTGGCTACCCACCCCCTGGACCAGGGGGCTACCCACCCCCTGGACCAGGGGGCTACCCACCCCCTGGACCAGGGGGCTACCCACCCCCTGGACCAGGGGGAGGCTACCCTCAACAGCCAGCCTATCCAGGGGCACCGTCCAACCCAGCTTACCCACCCGGTGGACCGGCATACCCCCCCGGTGGCCCGGCGTACCCCCCTCCTGGACAGCAAGGCTACCCAGCGGTTAGTTAGTCTTGTCTAGTTACATTCTTAATCAACTTAGCGATCCTTTATTTAAGCCCCACCTATTTATGTATCGACCAATCAAAAGCCGCGATCATGGTCAAATATATATAGCATGTTCGAGAAGTCCAACATGCATACAAGTACATGTATTGTATTACTGCTGAAGACACAAGGATAAAGAAACAATGAAATCATTGTTGTACTCTACGGGTGTGCATTTACAAGTACATGTAGTACGGGAAGCGGTTACCCAACTGAATATTTTTTAAATAGGTACCCGTTCTAAAAGAAAGCCAATCCCAAAAATTAAATCTCGGAAATTTGTGTTCATATTGTTCGTTAAAGAGGATGTTGATTTGCTGAGTGAGAGAAGTCTGTGTCATTTTGTAGTTTTTATGTAGATCGCGTATTGTAAAATATAACAGCAAACTATTTCTGCCATGAAATAACAAACAAAAGTGACTTTTGAGAGCTATTTTTTTATCAAGTCCCCTCTAGCCCCCTGGTGCCATTTGTCTAAAAGTCGTCGCTGCGGGCAGCAAACAAATCTGGTATAAACACGAGCTTCCCTTTTGTGTCTAGCACTAGGCACAAATAACAGAATGTTAGCCTTAAGCCCACCCTTGTTCTTTTACACAGGAAGGACCTGTCGCACCTCCTTATGGAGGTGCCCCGCCCCCTGGGCCAGGCTATGGAATGGGAGCCCCAGCCTACCCAGCTCAGGGCGGTGCACCCATGGGGGTAAGTGTCAATTATTTGAATATTTGAATATCAATCAATTTTTAAATTTTCGGAATTAAATGCAGTTCATACATTGTACAAAGTTACCAAAAAAAGGATAAATATTTTTCGTCAGAGAGTTGTGTTAGAACTTTGCATTTACTCATATATTTTCTCAGGGAAATGAATGCTTCTCGCCTGTGGACTAAAGAGTGAGCGTGCTAATTCATTAACCCTAATAACGTTCATAAATCCATCAAAATCCTTCCCCTGTTTTGGAGGATTTCGGCGGATTCAGGATACCTCCATAATTGAAACCTGGGGGATTTTGATGGATTGAGGATTGTAAGCCTAGCGTTACTGCAGGATTTTGATGGATTCAGGATACCTCCATATTGAGCATGATAAAATAGGTGGATTTTAGCGGATTCAGGATACTTTCTAGTAAAGTTACCCAAGGGGTTAGGGTTAAATCATACATGTATTACTGGCCACTAGCGGATCCAAATTTGTTGTTTACGAAAGGGGCCCGGAAAAAGTTGCATCTGCAACAAAAAAATTATAAGGGGGTGGGGGGAGGTGGCACAATTTTAATGCTTCATTCCAAGTGCCTGAATTACCGAAGAGGTATTGTGTTGAGCACAACTTTTGACATTTTGAATTATTACTAATATTGGGTTGGGTTTGTTGGGTTGCCATGCTCCCCCCACCCCCACCCCCACCCCACCCCTACCCCCACCCCACAAGCCCACCCCCACCCCTACCCCCACCCCACCCCCACCCCCACCCCCACCCCCACCCCCACCCCCACCCCCACCCCCACCCCCACCCCCACCCCCACCCCCACCCCCACCCCCACCCCCACCCCCACCCCCACCCCCACCCCCACCCCCACCCCCACCCCCACCCCCACCCCCACCCCCACCCCCACCCCCACCCCCACCCCCACCCCCACCCCCACCCCCACCCCCACCCCCACCCCCACCCCCACCCCCACCCCCACCCCCACCCCCACCCCCACCCCCACCCCCACCCCCACCCCCACCCCCACCCCCACCCCCACCCCCACCCCCACCCCCACCCCCACCCCCACCCCCACCCCCACCCCCACCCCCACCCCCACCCCCACCCCCACCCCCACCCCCACCCCCACCCCCACCCCCACCCCCACCCCCACCCCCACCCCCACCCCCACCCCCACCCCCACCCCCACCCCCACCCCCACCCCCACCCCCACCCCCACCCCCACCCCCACCCCCGCCCCCGCCCCCGCCCCCGCCCCCGCCCCCGCCCCCGCCCCCGCCCCCGCCCCCGCCCCCGCCCCCGCCCCCACCCCCACCCCCACCCCCACCCCCACCCCCACAAATTTCTTAACAAGATTGTGTTTTCCCCCCAACCTTTAACAGTGTCATGCACCAGCTGGTCATGTGGGGGGTGCAGTAGGAGCCTATGGACATGGACAGAAGAAGGTAATGTAAAGGTCTGGCTTCACTGTTTTAGAAATCTTTTAAGCAATGTTGAAAGGAGTTGCTTGATAGGTTTTGTGAAATAACTCTTTGAATATTCAGACGTATCATAACCAGGATGAATGTTTAAAATTGTAAGTTGTTCGAGAATTTCAAGGCTAGCGGGTCTATATTCACCAACGTTTTTTGCTTGTATGGGTAACAACAAAATTGTTGGGTCCACAAACCCCCATCCCATTCCCACCCCACCTCCCACCCCAAACCCACCCCGAGTTTTATCAGAACGTTAAATGTTCCCGTAATGATCTTGATACAACAGGCGCATGCAAACAAATGTCGACCGGGCGGTCCATAATATCGATCGCCGCACATAAAACACCGGCATGCTTTGCGTGCAACTTTTTACTGGTGTGGCATGCAGTTGCCGAGTATCAAATATTCAAATATTCATATATTCAAACCCAATTTTGAATAATTGCATACTAAATTATTTGAAAATGAACAGCCCTAATATGAATCCTGTTACACGATTCAGTGACTCATTACAACACTGGTTTGTGTTATTGGTCAGGAGCAGTCTGGTCAGGTTGGCTTTAATAGTGGGTCTTAATTACTCGCCTTCCACCTCTGGTGACCCAGGTTCGATTCCCGTCCAGATGCACTGTGTGGATTGAGTTTTTAGTCCGTACTAATGGTGGCAGAAATCGGAGATATCAAAATCCGGTTATCCTAGTTTTATTCAAACCGAATAACGGTTATCCGATCTACAATCCCGGCCAAAATGCTTGGGCCACGTGTCAATAAACATACTATCCCCCGCGCCCCTGCTCCCCCGCTTAATGTTGTAATCTCAAGCCGGAGCGCATTCCGCGCAATGAGAGCCAACATTGACAGGGCGGCAGGGGGTCGGGGGCCCAACGAGATTTGGCCGGGATTGTAGCTCCCATCTAGCTCTGATGCCAACAAAAAGTGACGAGTGAGGTGCCGCACGAAAAGCCCTCCCAATGACTGGATGTAGTTTGCAGGATTCAGTGACCACTGGGCCTTTACAAAAACACTGCAGAGCTGTAATGTTGAAAAAAAATGGATGGGCAGGCTATTCATATACCAAGAAGACCAGTAGCGAGTGAATGCAGTTACAATCAGATACATGGATGGGAGCAAATTGGAGGATGTTCCAGTTGTTTTCTTTAGTGTGTGTCACAAAAGAAATGAAAGACTTATTTTTTTTTTTTTTACCCTAACCCTCAAGGGTATTTTGGCTAGAAACCCTGCCAGACGCATCAGATTGCATACTTTGTCACATTGACTTGTGTGCAGAGTGCAGCAAGGTCAAGCTGTCACCACAGATGCACTGTGCTGCATCTGGCAGGGTTGGGGTTTAGGTTGCTTTCGAATATCCGGTTTCCAAAATCGAAACCCAATAGTCGAATTAAAATATCCGGATTTATATCCGGTCGCTAGTCTGTACCTGATTGTGTCAGTCGATCAGTTGATCCATTGACCCTTGATGACTCTCGTATTTGTAACTCAGCACAAGAAGGAGAAGAAGAAGAAGCATAATAAGCATGGCAAGTCTCGTTCTTCATCATCGTCTTCGAGTTCCAGTAGCTCGAGTGACTCGGACCATCACGGCGGCCATCATAAGGTCAAAGTCAAGAAACACAAGCACAAGAAGGACAAACACTACAAGTACTAACAGGTGGACAAGTCCATCTGTATTCCCAAACTTAGGGCCAATGATTTTCCGTTTTAGTGGAAACCAAACGGAATTAACGGAATTGGCCTCTTTCATTGTGCATTCATTTACATGTATGAAATAATGTCAGATGGAAATGAAACAGATTTTTGTACACTGTTCTAATGGGCGAAACGGAAACGAAGATTTGTCAAAACGGAAAATTGACTTTTCTGAAACGGAAAATCATTGGCTCTACAAACTGAATGGCTTAAACCCTAACAATCCCCATCCAGCCAAACTCCAACACCAGGTTTGGTTGGAATTTGATGGGTTAGGTGCTGTTTGTGTACTTCTGATGTGGTGTTGGATTATGATGGGATGGGTACTGCAGGTGTGTCGTAACAGCGTTGGGTTTTGATTGAGTGGGGAAGGTTGGTTCGAGCAGTGGCCATAGAGCTCTGGTGTTGGGATGTGTGTGTGTGTGTGTGTGTGTGTGTCTGTATGCGGTTTTGTTTGACATGTACTGAACAATGGGGTATGGAGGTAGAACAAACAATGGAATAAACAGCTTGAATGGTGTCTGACATAGGAACACATACATTGAATAATGTATATATGTTGCCCAACTTGGGCTTCAATATTTTGCACATGGATTTTGATGGGATGGGTAGTGTACGTCCCCATTGTTCATGCTGTGCATTTGGCCAAGTGTACCCACTCAATCAAAACCATAAGGCATGTACATGTAAGGGGGTGTTGGAGTTTGATGGGTTGTGTACTGCTATGGGAAATGGGCTGTTGGAGTTTGACGGGTTGGGTATTATTAACAAGCAACAGTCAAACATGGTGTTGGAATTTGACGGGTTGAGGAAGGTTTCTGGTAAAAATGCTTAGGGAGTTGGGGTTAACGGTAGTGTACAACATTTGCTTTTGCTATAATTTTCAGGATTTGGGGGTTAGCATTTTACAGCAGACGTAATATTGAGCTGTTTAAAGTTTTGTGTGTATAGATGCTGAGAAAACAGAGAGAAAAAAAAAGTTTATGTGTATCATACATACTGCCACTTTTGTTGGCTCTGTGTATAATGACGCACTGTTTAGATGGACGCTTTGACCCCATCAAATGAACCTTTCTATGTATCGGTGGCGCGCTGTGTTACGAATAGACAAATTGACCTATCAGCGTTTACGAGTTTACAAAACCCCTTAGACAATGCTGTGGAACTTTTAGAACACTAAATCTTTGCCTAAAGTGTGTTATTGGTCATTGGTGTAGACTTTGGTGTGAATATACAAGCGCCACTGAAGATATTAGCTTATTGCCCATGGTCGGGCCAGGCCAGGCCAGGCCGTTGAAAAGCCTGGCCAAGCCCCGGAAAGCCCGGGCCTTCGGGCTTCTATAACCCCTGGTTGTACATAAAAGTACACTGATGCTGCAGAGTACAGCCAGCTCCCATTGTTCACCCAGACTATAGATCTCTATCCTTGAATGGAATAACCGCAACAAAAGCAATCACTACAGATTACTGTGGGAGGGGTCACAGCCTAGCCTGGCATAGGCTGGGCTTTGTCGATTAGTAGATGCTCTATTGTTAGTTGATTTGTGGCTCACAATAGCAAGACTAAAAGTCAGAAGGCCCGGGCATGGC